>JARDYH010000004.1:173950266-175371516 GCA_029215795.1 Anniella stebbinsi | reverse complement strand
AGGCCGAGTGACAGAGTTATATGCCTGCCCACTCAGCTTCTGTGGGGCATCACCCCTCAGGGTAATGGAGTGGACAGACTCCTCCTTCAGGGGAGCTATAGGCATGTACCATGGCAGGAGCCTTCCCTAGGGGTGCCAATGGGCACAGCTTCACTCAGACCCCCTCTAGATGGATTCTGTTTGATGTCTGGTTAGCCGATTATGCGCATAATTGCTGAAGCACTTTATTGTAAATGCTTGTACGCAAGAGGTAATTGAGCGCACAACTGGTGGCCTTACCGGTTGTTTGAAATGCGCTTTACAAGTAGTTAATGCGGAGAATCGCTTGTTCACATAGTCAAAATGCGCTTTAACGGCCGGAGCAAAATAAAACTCGCTGTTTAACGCACATTCGATAATGCGCATAATCGGAAAGATAAAGTGCCTCAACTCCCGATTTACGCTCCGCTCTTGTAGAGGTAAAAATTTTAATGAGACTTCAAAGAGCTTTAAACAATGTGTCCAGCTCTGACAACTGCAGAAGTTTCTGTGAAGTCTTCGCTGTAGCAAACTAAGGGCTATTCCAGCCCTTTCAAAGCCCCCCCATTCGTTAGTTTACATATAAAGGAACACAAGCAATGGCTTTTCTCCTCATCATGTGTTTACTCAGAAGCAACATAATAATATAAAGTTGCTAATACATCTTCACTGTGAATGGAACCACATTTCAGTGTAGGGAAATCAGAGTGGGAGGAAGGCAAAAGCCATCTGTATCCAACAAGAGTAGATCTCCTAGTTGCTCATACCACCAAAAACTTGGCCTGAAAGATTTAACAGGAGTCAGGGAGTATCACTGACCAGCTCTGGCCTCTTGGTGTAAGGAAGCTTCGCTGGAGGTGCACAGGTGCCTAAAGCTAGTGTACAGGTTGAATTCTTGCTGGACATCTTCCAGATAACCAGTTCTAGCAAGCCCTGATCCAGGTATGGGGGGAACTAGGGCAACTTGCCTTCTGTGGACTCTGCCAGTGGCATCATGCCCCATGCCAAAGCACAGGTTGTGGGACCTTCCTGTGGCATCATGCCCCCCATTAAAGCACAGGTTGTGGGACCTTCCTGTGGCATCATGCCCCCCGTTAAAGCACAGGTTGTGGGACCAAGTGAAGCTTCTAGCTCATTCTGTTCTGCCTTTTGTTTTTTCTCTGCTAACTGCTTTTTAACAAGAGGCAGCAATACCAAATAATCCCATCATGTATTAACAAATATGAGGGAAAGCATGATGCCATCTGTTTCTGTTCCCTGAAGACCTTCTAGCTGTGGAAAGAAAATATCTAGGGGGGGGGGGAAGGAACCTGTAATTTGTGCCCATCATCTCCTCTTTTTCTGATTTTCAGGCATACGTGCTGATGCAAACACTACCACTTATGCAAAAGAGGGAGATATCAAGAGGCTCAGCAAGAGCCTAGGTTTGCAAGTAGTACATTTTTAAAAAGAAAAAAAACTACGTATGTGTATGTGTGAGGAACACCTTCGCATACTCAGTGGCCATGGATACAGACTTTGGGGTGAGGAAATGGGATTGAGTATTGTGGAGGCAGGTATGGGTGTCTGGAACAATGGCCAGGGTTGCAGCTTCCTCTTGTCTAGGGTGAACATATGGAAAGGAGGACAGGGCTGTATCTTTAACAGCTGTGTATAAAAGGGAATTTCAGCAGGGGTCATTTGTATGCATGCAGCACGTGGTGAAATTCCCTCTAGCTATACTAGAGTGATTAGATACAAAAGAGTGCAGGGTTCCTGCAGCTTTAACTGTTCTGATGAAGAGGGAACTTCACCAAGTGCTACATGCATACAAATGATGCTTGCTGAAATTCCTTTTTCTATACAACTGTTAAAGATACAGGAGCCCTGTCCTCCTTTCCATATGGTCACCCTATCTTGTCCTTATTGTAATGCCTAGTCCTGCAAGGGCATAGACCCTTGAGTTAGTAAAGAAAAGGATATGGAATGGAGAGAGAAAGGGAGAAGTTGGTTGGGCTGAGAGGAGCTGAGAAGGAGCAGCTGTGATATGGGAAATTTGTGATTAGATTTGCAGTTTTTAAAACTTTAAAGCAGCCATACACACACACACACACACACACACACACACACACACACACACAGAAAATAACTTACACAACCCCCTTTATATGCTGTGCACATTTTATTTTTATTCTTTCAGTAGATATTGAGCTCCTACTTAGTACGTTTTACTGTAGATGTTCCATAAGCATATTGGTTATAGACTAGGAATTATAATTCACAAATTCCTTTGTTTCTTTAGTGCTCATGATTTATTGTCATGTATGCTCTTCCTTTTCTTTTTTGTTGTCTTTATTTTGCTAACTTTATTTAGAAATAGGATACAATTTCATGATAAAACGGCTACAGAGGCTCCAAATTTGACAGGGATGCTGAGGAAAGGGCAATTAATACTCCCCACATCCCATGACAAATCTGCTACCAGCCTTGTAGGAGAAAAATATACAAGTATAGTATCTCTGGCCAGATCCACACCAAGCAGGATATAGCACTATGAAAGCAGTATATGGTATGTGTCAATGGGCCCCAACAGTTGTCAGTGCACTTCAGTACCACTATAAAGTAGTAGTGTGGTGCCTGCCTCTTATATACCACTTTCATAGTGCAATATCCTGCCTGGTGTGGATTAGGCCCCTGTCTGTATTCCACCACCTATTCCCATGGTGCTAATAAAAGCATGGGGAGGGTGGGCTTTGGGGAAAGCTTGGGGAAAACTACATGGGACGGGGAGTTAAATATATTTTCTTCCAGTGCTGCTGTTCTAGTCAAATTGGACTCCCACCTCCCACCCCCACGACTGGTGTAAACATGAGTCCCAATCCCAGATCTCCCACCTTACATGTGGTTTGGCCATCAGTGTGCCTCTGTTTTAATGTCAAACATCACCACTGAGGCGTCTATCCCCACACATTCGTTAAGAGCGGTAGGTTGAAGAGAAAAATGTACACCTCTATGTATTAGACCTAAACAGATTACCAAACAGAAAGGGGGGGAAGGGAAATAAATGCATGTTTCAGTGCCCCAAATGATCAGTGATCTGCAGTAGAATGCTTGGATAGCCAAGGCGACGTATTACTATAAAGGGGCTCTTGCAAATAAAGGGTATTTGAAACCATATAAAAACCATATAAAATGGTACTGTGGAAACATAAAGGATGCAGGTATAGAAATGAAAAGAGTGAAAGAGAAAGCAGCTTTTCAGAATCTTCAGATTGCTGGGCTGTTACATGTTGACTGAAATACAAAAGGAAGACTCAGAAAAGAAAGTGGCGTGCATTCACAACAGACACGCAAATGAAAATCTCACCTTCAAAAATATTCCAGCTTTGTACAAATCAACTCTGCCAGAAAGAGTTTGAAATAATCAGTCCCGCATATCTCCCTTGGTAAAAGGGGGAGGGGTTGACTTATCTCCCAAGTATAATGCAATTCCCATGTGATGGTAAGTGGAAACAAGCTTTGGGTTTTAAGTTGCTCTCAAGTCCACAAAGCAGAGGTAAATGGGACAGTATGGAAATTTCATTTCATTTATTACATTTCTGTGCTGCCCAATAGCTAAAGCTTTCTGGGCGGTTTACAAAAATTAAACACCTCAAAAAGACAAGATTGTGCATCATATATATATAAAAACCATTTACATACAAACACGTAAGCAGACAACACACAAACAATTTTAACACACAACAATAAGAAATCCCAGGATCCAATTAAAAAACTCATCATATGTTGCCAAATGCCTAAGAGGAAGGCCATAACCTAGTGCTGAAATGATAACAATGTTGGCACCAGGTGGGCCTCACTAGGGAGATCAGAGAGCCACCACTGAGAAGGCCTTCTTCCTTGATGTCACCTTCCAAGCCTCCCTCAGAGGGGGCACCTAGAGAAGGGCCTTGGATGATGATGAGCATAGCATATATAGGTTCATGCCAGGAGAGGTACTCTGTCAGATACTGAGGTCCCGAGCTATGAAAGGCTTTATATGTCAAAATCAGCATCCTGAATTGAGCTTGGAAATGCTTAAATGCTTTGATATTATGGTAAAACAGGCCAACAGTGCTCTTTGCTTTTTTATCATGTCTAGAAGTACTACTAATGGCAAGTTTTAGCCAAGAAGTAAAATGTTTTTCAGCACAATCATAAGACTATTCGATAAACTGCTTTATTATGTTAAGTGATATGTAAATATTATTAATAAATAAATAAGTCTAAATGAAACAACATTCAAAATATATGAACAAGCAGGTAATCATTTTAGAGATTATAATTAGTTCAACACAACATAGGCCTTTGTCAACACTAAGGTGTTTGCCGGCCAGCAGGGAGGGTGGTAGATGTTTCTTCCTGGAAAGCATTTCCAGAGCCTGGGCACAGATCCTGAGAAAGGTCTTTCTCAGGTCTCACCTGATACATCTCTGATATTGGTGGGTTGCAGAGGAGGGACAACATAGTCCTTCAAAGGCCATTTCTACACCAGGCTTATGGCCTGGGATGGCCCCTGGCTGGTCCTTGTGAGTCCAAATGATGCACAGGGATACCCGGGGGTGGGGGGCGGGCATGGTAACTTCCCAAGACTGCAGGAGATGTGGCCGCCCATCCTGGGTGCTTACTCACAAGTAAGTGTGGCAGCACAAATGGGCACGGAGCTGCACCATGCGGCTCCGTGCCCATCAGGGGAGGAGGGACACCAATTTTGCCATCCCAGAATGGCGGGGGGGAGGCCCCCTGATTTTGCATGCTTTTTTTTTTACATTGACTTACCTTTTCATTGGAGTGCAGGAGCGCTCTTCTCGGATCACAACAAGAGAAAAATGGCGCCTGCAACGGCCCGAGAGGTTGCACCCATAATCTGTATTGAGAGCGATGATCCCAGAAGCATGTACTTCTGGGATTGCCCGCCCTCCTCCCTCTACACCCCTATGGTGTAGAAAAGGCCAAACTCTAATTCAAGAGGGCTGAACCCCTTTCAGTCCAAGTGCAAAATTCAGTTTCAAAGGATGTCTTGGGCTGTGCACTCCAGTGGTGGGTGGCTGAAGGCAAGAGGAGTGGGGGCCAAAGTACCAGCATATGCTAGCTTCAAGCTGCTTTAGGAGAGACATTTCAACCTTTTAGATTGGGGCAAAAACTGCACAAAAGCAAAGAAAGCACCCAATGATCAGTGGCTGAGGAAAAGGGAGCACGGCATCTGGGAGCCCTGGAGGGGCAGATTTGGGCCTTGGACCTGAAGTTCCCCACCCTGACTCGACTTAATGCCCCCACTGCTGGCCATCATGTGCATTCCTGAAACAAAGACATGTTTTCCACCGACTCTTGCAAATATGTTCTCCCACTGAAGTGATTTGACTAAAGATGAGTTACATTTGCATTCCAATGAGCAAGTTATGATTCACTTTTAAGAGAGCAGTTGGTAGTGCTGAATAGTCTGATTAGAGATGTATAATTATGGTATATTACCGCATCCGGGTCTTTTATGATCCAGAGGCCAGACAGCCGACAGCATTTGTCTTTTGTTGCATCCGGAAGCTACTTTTGGTGCCGACCTTGGTCATCTTGCAAAAACTGGGAATTAAAGACATCATTTTCATTTGTAATAAACAAGCCAGCTGGGAGTGCAGCTGCTTAATAAGGAGGAAACAATCAAGCTTCCTTCTACCTGGAAGGCTCTCATTATACAGCCACCTAGAGAGGTGCTCCAAACAAGAACTGAAAAGGCTTGGGCTGAAACAGCATCCATTGGGGGATATGTTATACACTGATATCAGCCTAAAGATCTGTTAAATGAAACTGAAGTAACGAGTTTCCACTAGGGATATGTAATCTGAGTGTCCTAATTGACCCACTTTGCCTCAGCGCTTCATACAGAGCCATCTTAAGAAGCCATTCCTTCACATGAATGCCACTACATCTGTGCAAAACAAAAGGGGGCACCTCTTTATACAATTACAATTACAGAACATGTTAATAAAGGGCAGTCAGGCTGCATAATAAAATGTTTTGCTTAAGTGATAAATGAAGGAAGCACTTTTTAAGCTATAGGTGAACTATATATTCAGTTATAACAATCAGCAACTGCTGTGAACCACAATGGAAAATGCCTTTAACAAGGAGATCAGGAGTTGCAATCTTATCTTGGCTAAGACTAAGATAGGCCAAACTTAAATAGTAGAACCTGAGGTCATTCCATGAGGCGGATTGGTGGAGATTCCAAACAGATAAAAGGAAGTACTTCTTTACACAGCACATAGTTAAACTATGAAATTCACTTCCACAAGATGTAGTGATCGCCACCAATTTGGATGGCTTTTAAAGGGGATTAGACAATTTTAGGGAGGATAGGCTATTGATGGCCACTAGACCTGATGGCTAAACGCTACCTCCAGTATCAGGGGCAGTGTGCCTATGTACACCAGTTGCTGGGAAACATGAGCAGGAGGGCGCTTTTGCACTCATAATCCTCCTTGTGGGCTTCTCACAGGCAGCTGGTTGGCCACTATGTGAACAGAATCCTGGACTAGATGGACCTTTGTTCTGATCCAGTATGGCTTTTCTTATGTTCTTAAAATAAAGTTGTTCCTACCCATAACAAATACTAGAACCCTCATTAACTGAAAACAATATGTAGGGGTATACAAATGAAATGGGCACAACTTTTATGGGTGGTCCAGTTATTCACCACAAAGAGATGATTTATGACTGCAGTACTGGAATCGAACAACTTCCTGACTCACAAAGCCAAACACAGCTTCCCAGCCAATCAGAAGCTTGACAACACTTGATTTTGCCAGGCCCAGGCAGGGAATAAACAGGAGATTTATGCATCCCCATACATGGCTAGTCACCTGCAGATGGCTTGATGAATCTGTCACGTCATTCAGGCCTACAATGGCATAGTTCCGTTGTTTTACATCTGTTACTGTATTTTAAATCTCTGTATTGCTGTTAGGTTTTTTTTTCTTTCTTTTCTTTCTTTTATACAGTAGTTTTAAACTTTTAAATTTTTACAATGTATTTTATGGTTGTAATTGTTGTGAACTGCCCAGAAACATAGGCTATTAGACAAAATACTAATGTAATAAATAAATTAATCATGGATATGTAGTCATATTTTAACGATTGAAAGAGCTAGTAAAGTATAGTGGCTACAGTGCAAGGCCTGTACATAGGACTATTATAGGAAAACATAGTATGTATGAAAGGGGCCTTGTACTACCTAATGATAGGCCTTTGAAGACCTTCACTATGGCCAGGCATTCCAGTGCCTATATCAAGCACTGTATTAGGTATTTTAATATTTCCCTTATCTATTTCTGCCTACCTATTTAGTTGTCCCTGCCCAATTTAAACAGGGGATTTATTTATTTTTACTTTTGTTTGCCCCATTACAAACAATGATGAGTGTGAAAAACAGGTGTCACATGTCACACATTAGGATAAACACATATTTTCTTACAAGGAAATGTGTAATTGGAACACCCCTTATTCTCACCTTTAAGAGGTTGCATTAATCAGTCCAGACTTTGTCTTCTCTACATTTATTCATATCTTGTTCAAGGCCAAGGCCCATGGAGAACCTGCTGCCCAATGAGGGGTGGCTGGAGTGGAGGACCTATATTCCAGGAAGTAGATATGTTCAGGTATTTCAAATATTTATCTTGTCCTAGAATTCTATCAGGACCCTTATCTTATCCATAAGACATCTGTGAGGCTTGAGCAAAGAGTTCCAAAAGAGAGCCAGAAGTCATTACAGACAAAATATCAGGACCATGGAGAGTGCATAAGGAGGTTGGATACAGGGCTAAGCATTGCAACCAAGTAGGTATTATAACCTAGTACTGAAGCAAGACCTCAAGACTAGTCAGGAGTTACTGAGCCTTGAAATACCGCTGCATGGGTTTGTGTGGCCCAAGCCCCTAAATCCTTAGAAAAAGATTGTTCACTAAGGACCTAAGTTACACATATTCAGACAACGTTGGTAAATCTCTTTGTGTGCATTGTGGTGAAGGTGGGATGCCAGGAGGTTTAGGAGATTCTGGAGAGTAGCCTTTGGCATCTGAAGATAAGCAAAGAGAGGGACAGTCCTAGAGAGGGGCGGCATCTCTAGGGGAATTCCATCTACTCTCTGGTGAAGGAATCCATGGAAGAGTCTTTTCTTGTGATTGTCTTCCTAGGGTGGCTTGAAGATGTGGTCCTCGTGAATCTCAGGCTCTGTGGCCTTCCCAGGCACCTCCTTCTCCTCCAAGAGGAGCTTCCTGACCGTATTTGGGTCCTGGGTCATCCTATTTTTTATGTATGCCCTGTTTCACTCTAGCAGACATCCCCATTCATTTTCATTATTTGGCATTTAGCCCACACTTTTTTAAAAGTAAAAGAAGTTTACAAAATTGTAAGGAGCAGATATTTGAAATAGTGGTCCCTATCTGGTTTGGTCCCTACTCTGCAGTTTACTTAGCATAATAGTTAATCTAACTATGGCCAGAAATTGAAAAATAGCTATCTGGAGTGTTCTGCAAATGGTGCTTATGATGGGCGTGGATAACTCTACAATTTTTTTTAGGCTACCTTTGAAAGTGGAACCCTCTCATATAAGATAAAAACACAATTAAAATAAATCGATGAATATAATTAAAATTGTAGATACAATTAAAATCCATTTAAAAAACCCACAGATTGTCAATTTAAAATCAAGAAAAATAAAACTCCCCCATTTTCCGATTCCCCAGTAGTCCATTGGCTTCAACATTTTAAAACTGCATATTAAAAAGCTTATTATTATTATTATTATTATTATTATTATTCTAACCCGCCTCTCCCTCTGGATCGAGGCGGGGAACAACAATAAATATAAATACAAGGACATGAAATAGATAAAACATTAAAAACGAATACAAACTAATACATTATTAAAAACATCTTAAAATTCAACTCAGTAGGCCTGCCAGAAGAGATCAATCTTCACGGCTCTCTTAAATTCAAGGAGATTGCTAATTTGTTAAATCTCCTCCGGCAGGCCGTTCCACAGTCTGAGAGCGGCAAAAGAGAAGGTCCTCTGGGTAACACTCAGCCTAGTTCTGGCTGATTGGAGTAAATTCTTCCCAAAGAACCTGAGAGTGTGGGGCGGATTATAAGGGAGAAGGCGAACATAGTAGAAAGGCAACACGAGCGATATATAATGTAGATTAATAAGGAACTGAGCAATATTGCTTGCCAGAAAGCCCTAGAGCTGACAACTTCTTAGTAAGAACTCCATTTAAAAATTGCAGTCAGTGACTCAATAACATGCATAATAGTTTGTGAAAGGAAGCACATCACCTGCCAGCATTTTGCCTGAGGTTGAAAGGATCACCAGATTGCCTTTTCAGTTCTGAAAGAAAATGATGGACCTAACTGATAGTGATTGGAAGGCTGGGAAAAGACTGAAGGGGATCAAAAGAGATTTGTACTGAGGCCTGTGCAGCTGTGGCCTGGCTGACTGTTACAGTTGCAGGGAAGGTTGTTTTATAGATGTGGTATGAATTATTAGGCTGGGAAGTGGTGTTCTTATAGGAGCAGGAAGCAGGGATGTATGGGAATTTCAATTCAGTTCACAATTCATCATAACTTGCCCCATTTACAACCCCAAATGTGAGTAGAAGAGTATTTATATAAAAAAACAGCTCATATATACCCAAAATTGTGATTGCATTTGAAAAATGCATTATTATTATTTTTAAAGTGTGCGGTATAAAATGTGCATTTTTAAATGCACATTTTCATGCTTTAGTCAGTTGGGGGAAAAGTTTGGGAAATGCACACTTTCCCCATTTGAAATGTGCACTTTCCCCATTTGAGCAAAAAGAAAAACAGGTCGCAAGACAAAGTGGAGACTGGAGAATCTTGACAAGCTCAAGCATCCCTGGATCTTTCCTCTGTAGTAGGAAAACAAGACAACTCAACTCAATGGGTGAACTTCATAAGAATTAAACTTAGCATATAAACATTTGAGTCTTCACTCAGAGCTAAAATCGATGAACAGATGCCCACATGATGTGTATCTCTTGCTTGGCTGGTACTAGTTCTTGCTATAAGTGGCTTGCATGCTCCCACCCATTAAAATATCTCCAACACATATAAAAACTGAACATGCTAGTGAGAAAGTTGTAGATTACCTTTTCCCTGGCCTGCAGAGAATATTTTATGTGAAGGAGTTTCAGACAATTCATGCCAGGGCTGGCCCTACCATTAGGTAGAGTGAGGCAACCACCTCAGGTGGCAGATGCTGGGGGGCGGGAATGGCAGCCCCCTGGAACATTCCCCTCCCTTGGAGGATAGAGCCATGTGCCACAAAGCCTGTACTGTACCCCTTAAACCAGCTTGCCCACCCATACAAACCTATGGCCCATGCTAAAGTAAGATTCAACTGCCAGTCCAGTCAGCTTCTGCATGTAGAATGGAGAGGGGAGCCATCTTGTCTCTTGCTTCAGACAGCAAAATGTTTTGGACTGGGCCTGACAAATCCCTTACCTACAGTATGAAATGGTACAGCCCAGCAAAAGATATTAGGACTTCTGCTTAACTTTTTAAAGCTTTCCTTCTTAGGATTCCAGAGATTCAATATCCCAGATTATGTTGTACTGCAATCTATTATTGCCATCTAAAGTCCTCCCAGCAATATGGGGGATGCTGCAGTGTGGCTCCTTCTAAGTGGCTGAGGTAATATCAGAAGCTCAAAATCACATGGGCTGAGCTGTTGAAGTGGCTATTTCCCATATCTGCATTGCCCTTTCTGGTATCTGAAATGATGCTGATGTGGGAAGAAGCCAGTGAATTGGCTCTTCTGGGTCTTCCCACATATTGCCCAACCTTGGTCTAGGTAGAACATCCAGCCTCCTTCTTGGAGCACTCAACTAAGTGTTGGTAGTTTTGGCCAAGGATAGACCTGTCAAAGGAAGAACCATTAGCCCACCTAGAAAAATACCAAATATTCAGGAGCAGGAATATCTAGGTAGGATCCTGCTGCCATCACTAATGTGGCACGGCTGGTGGCATTAATTTAGTGGCCTAACCTGGATCTGAATTTGCACAATATAAAGTTGTTGGGACTACATAGTTAGGGGGTGTGGAGGTTGTTGCTGATGCTGTTACTGCTGCCACTTCTTCCATCCACTTTTTTTGTGCTACAGCTGGGCTTGAGACATCTGGATCCTTTGTCCTAGTACTCTGGCTGGGTAAATATGGTTTCATATAAAATGGCTATGAAACTTAGAAATGCTTTCTAAAAAAATAGATAGGGAGGAAGGAGGGAGAAACAATCTAGACCCACAGTTAGAATTAAAAGGTTAGAATGACTTTGATCAATTACTTCGTTAGGTATTGATTTTTTTTTGTCAATGACATTCAAAAATCATTCTTATGCCATTCTTAAACCATTTATATTGTTTTTATGATTTATTGATTTTGCCTATTCATAATCATTCACAATAATACAAATCTCTAATATTATATTCTATATGAACATTATAATATTTTTCAGGCATTGTGTATCAATAAACCAATCGATTTTGTTTCAATTAAGATCTTGAATCATCCGTCTTTTGCATTGGTCACACTTTACCCTCCAACTCACTGGATTGCAAAAGTGCAAATTTGAAATCAAACCACTGAATTAACAGATGGTGCTGGCAGACAGCATTAAACCCTTTAGTATATCTCCCATCTGAACCTCAAGCAGGAGATAAGAAGGATGACTCCTTTTACTTATGAGGGTGGAGGTTCCAGTTCAGGATAGAACAATTGGTGCTGGTTGCCTTAGGACATAACAGTGAAGTGGTGCTTGTGGTAGAATGGTGGTAGAATGGTGGTAGAAAGAGACATGAGTGTGTCAGAATTCCTTCTATGATCTGGCTCCCTGAGCAATTCTTTAAGGATTTCTGCCTCCTTAAGAATCCCACCTTCCTTCTTTTTACCTTCCCTTCCCAGAAATGTGGAGCGTAGGCTGTAGATGGGCCTGTTCAGAAGACACCTTAAACCCTGCTGGTTAAGGCTTTTGGTTAAGCAGCAGGGTTTAAGGTGTCTCGTGCAATGCATTTTGCTAAACCCTGCCCACTCTCTAACTACAGTCAGACTGTCTGCAGCAGGGTTAGCAGCTCTAACCATGGCTTAAAGTGTCGTGTGCAATTGCACGGCTTGTGGTTGGTGCGAACTCCAGAGAACCACAGTTTCACTAACCACAGAGCCTGAAGTGCCGACTAAACAGGCCCAATGTGGGATGAGTAACACTCCAAATATTTTAGGTGTAACACAACAGTTTACTTGTAAGGTAAAACGAGCTAATTGCAACTAAAGGTATTTAGTCAATAGAGCTGAGTGTTACAAAGGCATTAAAAGAAAACAAAAATGGCAAAAATGCAAGTTCCTTTACCCGAATCTGCTTCTTTCTGCTCCTTTTATAAGTTCTGATCTGGTTGTGGTCTGTCTCCTAGCTTTGGTCTGGTTCCTGACTGACTCTCTTACTCTTATACCCTCTTCCCCCAAAACAGAAAGCACTGTTCCCACTTTGAGGAAATGAAATTTAACAGGAGAAATGGAGCTTAATCAGGGAATTAATCTTAACTGCACAAATGAAATTTCTCCTGTCAGGGACACCCCCTCCCAACAGAAAACTCCAGAGCTCTAAGGCCTGACTTTATTATCGTGATTCTGTAGGCCTCAAACCTTCACAGAGTGCAAAGGCAAGTGCTGAGACATAGAAGTGCTCAACCATCATCTAGGCTTCATCAAATTTTCAATTCGGATTCCATGCTTCCTTTCTAGGCAACCTTGATAATGGTTAATGCTGGCAGAGGTCAGTTTAGGAGAGGCTAGTTTGTTAATGCTTTTTCAAAAGAGGTCCAGTTCCTTGAGGTTTAAAGAAAGCCGTGGCCCACCCAATCTCAAAATAAAACAACAACAACAACAACAACAATGAGCAAACCAAAGGTAATGTTCTTCGGAGGTAGCTGGGGATGAAGCACAACACCAATGAATGCAACCACGTGTTGCTGGCAAGGGGATAAGACAGTTGATATAAGTGGTTCCCTAGACTCTGATATCTAGAATTATTACAGAAATAGCAAGGCAAATGGACAGAATTCAAAATACAACACTGTCCAGCAGCAATACTTAAAGTCACTAAAAAAGTAATTAAAGTTTCATCAGTACCTTTTTACATTTCTCCTGAAACACAATGAACTTAAAAGGGGCAGGGGAAAGTATGCAGATTTTAAAGTGCCTTTTTAAATATACATTTTGTTACAAGCTTTTAAAATAAAGATGCCAAAGAGAAAACAAGATGATCCGAATGTTACCCATTTCCAATCTTGACCCATAGCGAAAACTGTGGCCTCATTGAAAGTTCATATACGTCAGACAATTCCCTACTTTTCCTTTAGAGCAAATACCCAGACATCTTGACGGTTCCTAAAGATGGTCAAGATGTTCAGGTCTAGGTCCCAGTCTGTCAAAATTACACATTCTTCCATATTATACATTCCTTCCATATTCCAGTTGTCAGGTATTCTCACTTTACAACATGCAGGGTTCATTTAGGAATAATATGATGCCTACACTCACAGATTTGCAAATAGGCACTCAGGTGATAGCCATGTCACACATATTTTATAAATAGTGGGTGCACACCTGCATACATAATGCAACATCTGATTCCCCACAAGGTCTAGAGCCACGCTCATTAAAAAAGTTTGTGTGTGTGTCTGGACATAAGAGCCAGTTTGGAGTAATGGTTAGAGTGTTGAATCTGGGTTCTTGTCCCCACTTGGCCATGACGTTCACTGGGTGACTTTGGGCCAGTCACTGACCCTCAGCCTCTCTCCCTCACAGGGTTGTTGTGAGGATAACACGGATAGGACGATCATTTAAGCCACCTTGGGTTCCTTGGAGGAAAAACGGTGGGATATAAATGCAGTGGTAATGATGAAGTCAACTTGCCAATGTTATCATATTATGATGTATTTTTCTAGCTGCACTAGTTGCCAGTCCATTTCTGGGCCTGATTCAAAGTGCTGGTATCAACATTCAAAGCCCTAAATGGCTTGGGGCTGAGTTATCTGGAGGATCGCCTCCTCCCATATGTACCTTAAGATCATTTCAGCGGTCCTTCTCCTTCCTGCCAAAGGGAGTAAGGTGAGTTGCTACTAGGAAGAGGGCCTTTTCTGCTATGGTACCCCAGGTGTGGAATAAGCTTCCTAGAGAGGCTCACCTGGCACCTACATTGCACACTTTCTGGTGCCAGGGGAAGACCTTTTTATTTCCATGCATTTTAACATTTTAGCATCTTAGTCTTTTAGCGCTATTGTTTTAAATTTGCTATTTTATTTTAAATCTCTGCAATGCTGATCGATTTTATTCTTGTACTTTTATACTGTAGTTTTAAGCTTTTGTATTTTATATTGTATTTTATGCTGTATTTTGTAGTTTTAATTTTTGTGAACTGCCCATTGGGGAGTATAGAAATGAAATAAATAAATAAATAAAAGTAAAGATATGTACTGTTTTGAAAAGGCTGAAAACAATTAAAATATATTATTAATATAAATATGCAGCTATGTACGACAAATTATCTTGAATATTGAGTTAGATTAACTCTGCCAACAGCATAGAAATATAGTTGCCTCCATACGTATAGTTCCATAAGATCTCATACTGTAGAATATACAGTCTGAAACAGATACCACATTTTAAAGTTAGGGTAAAGTACATTAGGAATTGTGTGTGGCTTGGCTTTGTCAAATGGAAATTATGTTGCAGTCATTCATGTATTACGCTCATATTACATTCATATGTATCCCATTACATACTGAGAGGCATCACCATACAGATGAGGTTTGGAATAGTTACATAGAATGTAGCAGGTGATTTTATAGATTAGAGGTATAGGAACCTAATGGAATTGATTAATAAAGCCAAAGCTATAGAGACAGGGGATTCCCCCCCCATTGAGAGAGAGAGAGAGAGAGAGAGAGAATCTCCCACCATTCATCCATTGAGTTTAAGGTTTGCTATGGGCTAAGGTAAACCTCAAAATCAACTCCAACCATCTGCCTGAGGGTCAAATTAAACATGCATAAATGCAACTAATTTAAACAGAAATACAGTACATTTCACCAAAGTGGAGAAGGCTGGGACCAGGTGACCTATGTGCCCGCTCAGTATGCTGTCCAGGTGCTCACTGCTGATGGGCAACATCAAGGCCCCTGCTGCTTTCCCTTCTTAGGGTTATTTTTAAATTACATTTATATCCCACCTTTTCCCTCCAAGGAACACAAGGCAGCATACATAATCCTCCTCTCCATTTTATTCTCACAACAACAACCTTTAAGGATAGGTTGGGCTGAGAATCTATGACTGACCCAAGTCACCCATTGAATTTCCATGTCAAAGTAGGGACTAGAACCTGGATCTCCTGACTGCCAGTCCAGCACTCTAGCCACTACACCACACTGGCTCTTTAAACCAAACGTGGAGCGGACAGCCCTTCAAATAGAGAATGCCTTCAACTAGAGGACTATCATCTGTAAAGTAGGACATATGGGCTACCCTATATTTACCCAAGGCCACTCAGTGGGACTTATGAACCTCATTCAGTCAATTCTGTCACGAATACCTGTGCATTGCAGAGGATTTTGGGAAGTGTCCTGAATAGGCTGACCATATGAAAAGGAGGACAGGGCTCATGTAGCTTTAACAGTAGCAGAGAAAAGGGAATTTCAGCAGGCATCGTTTGTATGCAGTTAGTACCTGGAGAAATCCCCTCTTCATCACAACAGTTAAAGTTGCAGGCAGTATACTAAAGTGACCAGATACAAAAGAGGGCAGGGCCCCTGCAGCTTTAAGTGTTGTAATGAAGAGGGAATTTCACCAGGTACGAATTGCATACAAATGATGCCAGCTGAAATTGGCTTTTCTCTACAACTGTTAAAGTTACATGAGCCCTGTCCTCCTTTTCATATGGTCAGCCTAGTCCTGAAGTGCACATTCAGCAGACATGGAATGCTAGTCAGGCCTCAGCATTGCTCTGTTGCTGAACAGTAGCTGTCTTTCAAGGGAACTTGTCTACTCTGATTTCTTGATTTAGAGAGCAATCCTATGGTCCTGGGAGAGCTCCCAGGGGCCACAGTTTTTTTCTGAATCCCACCTGTAAGCCCGGAAACATTGCTATGATCTCAGAAGGGGAACTCCAATATTTGATCCTTCACTCTTCTCCCCCGTAGCTTCCATGGAAAGATCCACACTGGCTGACCTCTCCAAAGCTGCTTTTGAAACCTTGAGAAAGGAGTGTGGCAGTGGATGGGGAGAGGCCAGGATATGAAGAATCCTATGGCCTCTCCAGCCCCAGTCTTGCTCCCAACAGTACACCCTTTCTTGATGGGCTCAGAGGCCCGTCTAGGCCAGATCTACACCAAGCAGAATATGACACTTTGAAAACGGTTTGAAAACTGTATATGGAGTGTGACCTGGGCCCCAACAGTTGTCACTACTGTTATAAACCATTTTATAGCAGTAGTGTAGATCCTGCCCTAGAGAAAAAAAGCAAAACATGGAGGATGGAGAGGTGAAAATTGCCTCCATTGTTCCTCTCACCCAGTTGGCAGTAGCTCAGTAGGGCATTGAATACACAGAAGCCTCTGAGTTTGGGTGCACCCTCATTTATGTGTGTGTGTGTGTGTGTGTGTGTGTATCCCAATTTTCAACAGTAAGGCTCCCAGGCAGCAGATTAAGAACATAGGAAGAGCCATGCTGCATCAGACCAAAGTTCCAACTAGTCCAGCATTCTGTTCACCCAGTGGTGAACTAGCTGCCCAGTGGAAATCCACAAGCAGGACATGAGTGTGACAGCACCCTCCCACCCATGTTCCCCAGCAACTGGTGTACATAGGCATAGTGCCTCTGATACTGGAAGTAGCATATAGCCATCAGGACTAATAGCCATTGACAGCCTTCTCCTCCAGGAATTTGTCTATCCCCCTTTTAAGATTACTAGTTTTCTCATTGAGGAAAATCTGGACCACTACCACAGAACCCCAGTGTTCCCTAGGAAACAAACACTCTGGCTCCATTTTACAGATGCAAAATGTAGGACACCTGAATACTGATAGAATATACTGCAACAATATGTTGTTCTGAAGACAACTGCAATGTGGGAAAGTTATATCTATTCTCCTTTCCTAGTACTGAATAACAATTGTGCCATTTTATTATTGTATTGTATTGATTCAAAATGCAGTAAAGTAAAAGTGGATACCAAAAGTGGGTAGTTCAACAGCGTGATACTCAAGCATTGTAGTGGTGATACATAGAATTCTTAAAGAATACATAGAATTAGCTCTTTAGGATTTTTCCTTAGCTGCATCCAACTCAGTGGAATGCAATCTATTGCTACAGTACCAGATACCTTGTGAAATTAATATCAGTTTAAGTCTCTCCTTTTGCCTTCATAAACTCTAGATTAAGACACATATTGTTAAAGCTCACAAAAGGGTGGATGAATTTTATCCTGAGATTGTAGCAAGGGAGGGGGCAGAGACTAACATCAAACCCACTTCAGTGTACCAATCTTCAGAGCAAATTTTACATACAACATAATGTACAATTTATTAAACTATTCCAGTTTTTCTTTTAGTTTATCCAGCTTAAAATAGTGTCTTTCAATGCCAGCTTGTCATGATTTTCCATATAATTACAATATTTTTTAAAAAATTTTTTGCAAATGAACTGTCTAGCCCATTTAAAATTAAAATGCTAACATCAATCTAATTATCCCTTGTAAGACTACTTTCCATCAATTTCCATTACAAAGGTCATTATTTTCCACTTCTAACTGCAGCTTCAAACAGGGGTCCCCCTCCTTTAACGTATACTCTGTACGGTGGATTTCTGGAAATTTATAGCTTTTATTTCATAGTATTTATCATGACTATTGACAATTAATAAGAATCCTATCATAGATGTAACCTAGCACACACTATTTTTGTATCAGCAATTTATTTATTTTTATCACTATAATGTACATATGGGGGAAAGAAATAGGATCTGCCTATAATCTTCATACTTTCCCTTGTGAACTCTCAGTGACATCTGATTAGCTTAATAGGGATGGACGACCAATCCATTCCATCCAACATCTGCATCACTGGGCAGTATCCAACTTTGGGTCATTCTGTTAGCGCAAATTATATTGTGCTAGAGGAACCTAGATTCCGAACTATTCGCAAGAGGAGAAACAAACTAAACGTACTTTTGCACAAGTGGTTGTGCATTACACTTGTGAATTACACTTGTGTAACTGGTTGAGTGAGCATATGTACAAGTGGTTGTGCAACGGAAAGATTCGGGTGTGCTCTGCAAGCACTATATGGGTTTGTGGAATTACACTACTGGATACTGCCCAGTTTGCAATTTAAACATACAGACCCCCACTCTGGGATTCGCATGTGATATATGAGATACATGCCAGTCCTATCCCCTGACAGTGGAGGATGGTGGCTCTGATTTCGATGGGGCTGGGAATCCATTCTTTGTTTCAGCCAGAACCAGCCAGAACTCTAAAGGAGCCATCCAATGTGCTGAACCTGTTTTTGTGGGTAGGTTTCAGCACCCTGGATAGCTCCTGTAGAGTTCTGGCTGGTTCTGACCAAAACCCAGAATGGATTCACAGCCCCACCGAAATTAGGGTCACCAACCACCACTGCATAGTTGCCACCTTCTACTTGGCTCTTTTTGGTGGGCTGACTATAATATGCACTGCTGATATATTAGTTTGGAAAGTTACTAGTGTACCCTAACCCTTTATTCAGAAATCAGTTTTGGGTACCAAAATCCATATCCATCCTGCTTCAAAGTTTCATTTTGCCCCAGTATGACACAGCAGCTCTATATTCAAAGTGACTGCTTCAAACACAGAATTAGTGATACATGTGTGTTTATCTGATATTATACAGATGAAATATATCTTGATCATTACCCACCCCCATGTGCTTTTCCAAATGCAGCATACATACTAGTGCTCCAAACATGTTGCATGTAATGATAATTGTGGGTTGTTTAAATCATGGATTGTCAGGGCTGAGCAGCAGTGAGCAAGCATGCTGCCTGCCATTTTCAATTATTAACCCATGGTTTATTGTTCGGTTAACTCTGGGTTGTTCAATCCCTAAACAATCCAGAGTTTCTGGGTTTGGCTGTCAAGGTAACAACCCAAAATGGGGTTTCGTGGGTTGTTATTTGAAAACAGAAGCACATGGGAGGCAGCACACTCATTTTTTCACTGCTGCATGGCCCTGGCAAATCATTGTTTAAACAACCCTGGAATTGCCATTATGTGTGAACCAAGTCAATTCCTAAAGCAGTTTTATTGCATGACTCATTAAATTGATAGGTGATCCCTTTAGCTTTCAAATTCATACCATGAAACAATTACCCGCCTCCACAGATGGCTATACCAGATCCCTCAAAATATTTGCCTTTCTCCCACCCCAGATGAACTGAATAGAGTGTATGTTATTGACTAATGGCTTTCACTTTGCTACAGGGACTAACAAATAATACTTAGCATTTATAAGGAGGTTTGTCTAAGTGTTTAAAATGCCTCACATATTTTAGTTCCTTACAATATTTTCAACAATCTTGTACCCCACCCTGAGTACAAATGGAATCCAAAAGCATAGTGGTTATCCATCACTATCTAACTGAGAAGATTTATATACACATGTAAAGAGACATGGAAACACACTTGCTTTATCAAGATGAAAAAACAAAAGCCCTGTTGTCACAGCTATTCCCACATTACAAAATAGAAATACTCCCCTACCAGCTTGGAAATGCACCCTTAATTGTATGACTTAATAAAAAGGGGATTTCAAGAGTGATTTCATTTGACATGAGTTGCAGAACCTCCTGTGCATCTTTGAACCATGCTCAGTGTTCCTAGGCTATATGGCCAGATGCAGGCATCTGCAAGGAAACAAGGGAGATGAAAGATAAACAGTTTTTGACATCTATCTTCAGAAATCTGTGTTGGCTGGGTGTTTTCAATCTGCACATACAGCTGCAGTGCAAACCATGCATCTTGTATACACAATCAGACATGAAAAAATTGCATATTGTATAATGAATTCCACCACTCAAGCCATAAGCTCTCACTTTCCCCTATAAATTGCTGATAAAATTGCTTATACTGTACTGAGCAATCAGATTTGGAGACAGGGTGATTGTTCTCACAATACTGACCTTGTTTTGCAGATGCAAAGAATCAGGATTTTTTTTAATCTTCTCCTTCTATGAAATAGAAGCAAGCAATTTGCTTTACAACTTTTTTTGTCATTCATTGATGTTATGAAGGCAAGAATTATAGCCTCCAGGTGGAATCTGAAAGAAAATATCACAGTATTTTCACCAGATGAAGGTTGTGAAATGCACATCTGATTTCTTCTGTAGCTTGGACTTCCAGCAGCACAGCAATGAATCTGGAGTAATCTACATAGGTAAGACATTATAGGCATATACACAATACAGACTTAGACCAGAGTGGCCAGATGTCCTACTTTACAGAGGAGAGTCCTCTATTTGCAGGGCTACCAAAGGACTGTCTTCTACTTTGAAGACATCCTCTATTGGATGGTCTTTCTAGTCCAAGTGTGGTAAAAAAAAAACATAAGGAAGGAGACCTGGGCCTTTGAAGCTGCCTATCGAGAGTTAGCACTTGCACAGAAGACTAATCAGACATGCAAGACACTGGTCAAAGTCTTCCCTTAATTGCATTTCTATTTAAGTACTAGCTGTTTCTCAGATTGCACCAATCCATATACAAATGCTATACAGACCGATGTCCTCTTTTGTTGATGCAGAAGTGGCCACCCTATTTAACAGCCAATCCTTCTTCGTCAGAATTTTAGTTCAGGGGGAGGGGGCTAGCCATTCTTTGGGATCATTCAGTAGTATATACGCTTCACAGTTATAAGGCATGTAATCAGCATCTCCAATTAAAGGAACACTTCTGCTTGAGACCCTGGAGACTCTTTGCCAGGCAGAGTAGTAAATGATCTGGGTTAATGGCCAATAGTTTAATTGATTATAACACGACTGCATTCATTCAAATGACAGCTACAATTATTATAGGTCTGTAGTGAATTAGGTAGAGCCTGGGTAACCTGCATCAGTGATGGAGGTCTTGGTGTCCCCCCCAGATACCCAGATCACATGGGCTCAATGATGAAGGCCATATGTGGCAGGTGCTCAGTGTCATGTGCTGCTCCTTCCCCACCATGGTGGGGACGGATCCAGGACATCAGTGGAGCCCTGCAATGGCATCACATTCAGTATTATTCTGTTCAAAACAGAACAAAAGAAAAGGGTCAAATGAGGAACAAGCTAAGCTCTGACTGTGAACAGATGGTAATAAAGAGAATATGAGCAGAGCTGGTAGAGGAACGCTTGTATCAAATTCTTGCTGACCATGCATAGCAGGAGCACTAATGTTACACCATGAAAAATGGCCTCTAGCAAACCGCATGGAAAAATCCATTGGGAAATGATACCAAGCAAATGCAGTAATGCACAGAGTAATACGTGCCATTCATAGAGATCTCCTTTGATTAGTTGTGGGAGTGACATTAAGATGAATGTGTGTGTTAATGAACATTCTGGGTCACATTGAAAGGGCCCCAATGCAACAGGGTTTCAGAGCTAGAGAAGATATAGATGGGAAGTGAGATCCTGTGTTAAAGATCTGATTGGCCTTAGGAATGGATGGCAACAGGCAACCTCTGAACCAGGGGTGTTGCTAGGCCTGGGGTTGTGGGGCCCTGGGCCCAAATCTATTTCCCAGAGCCCTGGTCCCAATAGAAGGGCTCTCCCCCCTCAGCTTAATGCAGGGGGCAATTTTCAAGAGGGATTGCACTGGAGAGGAAGCGTTAAATTTCTCCTTCCCATATGCCACACTCCTCACCCCTGCAATATCTTCCCCTACTTGACAATTAAGTGTAGAAAAATCTTTTTCAATTTGGGATGCTCTGGGTCAGAGTACAAATTAATTGAAGAAATTAATTTGAGATGA
Organism: Anniella stebbinsi; assembly: GCA_029215795.1. NCBI lineage: Eukaryota > Metazoa > Chordata > Lepidosauria > Squamata > Anniellidae > Anniella > Anniella stebbinsi. The sequence continues at coordinate 175,349,378 of JARDYH010000004.1, read as the reverse complement.
TCTGGATGAAAAACTAATTGACTGGCTGTACCTCCTGTGAAATTGAAATAAAATGAAAATTCTTTCTCAATTTGCATATATAGATATAAATGAGCATATGCAGATTTCTGTCCTATGGGCCCAGGCCCCAATTCTTTGAGCTGCTCAGCAACGCCTGTGCTGTCAACCATATGCCGAGCTGCCATTTCATATGACTGCAGCCGCCACATAATCACAGCTAGCTTGCAAACCAGCTGGTTGTTCTGTGCGTTCCTGGAAGCCATTGAGTGAATTGGCCAAATACTTTGGACACCAGTATGTTACACTGACTGGCTATGTTACTGCCCAGCAGTGTTTGGGCCATTGGTCTTCGGGACGCGTTTAACCATCTGATTAAGCACTGCTAGCATATAGGCCAGGCAATGAAGAAATATTTTTATTTAGTACTGACAGAAAACATCCAATCTGGATATCATTTAATATTTTGGGTGTAGTGCAATGGTATGGAATGTTTTTTGTTCCGGGGTCTGGATCATACTGGGGGGAGGATTTCTCCCTCCAACCTTGAAACCATGGTGGGGGGGATTAGTTACCAGCTTCAGGCTGATGTAGTTTAGGGCCTTGATCTAGTGGCCTCTTAGGGGAAAGGAAGAACATTGTATCTAGTGGATTCAAAGCTCCTTCCATCCCACCACCAGAACACCCTGGTTTGGGGCCTACAGCCAGTAGAGACATTGGCAGCAAGAGACTAATCCTCATCCAGGTTTCAACACCCATGGAGATGTATGCATGGAGTCTGGGACAGATGTGCATCCTAAAAGCATAGCTTCTCTCTTCTGGTAGGGGGAAGAACTGCTACACAAAACCTCATTTTTAGTTTGGCCCTAATGTACACCTGGAATCCTGTTCAGTTCTTTTTTAAAAAATTAATGGCAGGGGCCTGTGGGTGAGGATTTCCATCTTCCAGTATAGAGTGTATGGCTTCGGTGTCTGTTGGAGACTTGATGGTCATCTCCCCACCCCCACCCCCCGCTAACTGCTTAAAATGTATTTTGGAAAACATATTGAGCAATCCCACTGCAATGGACATTGCTGTTTAATGTGCCATTGTTTTTTTTTTCCCTTTGCTGACTTGTACTTTTGAAAGACAGCTGCTTGCCTGATCGATAATCTTTTCAGAAGGGAAAGATGCCGGACGGTTCTCATAAATTGATTTCTAACTCTGCATCTTCAGCAACCACCAAACTGTCACTGTGGAAAACAGGGAGACATTATCGCAGGGCCAGACTGCAAGTGATTGACCTTATCTGGAGGCTAAGGGGGGCGTTTTTGAGCTTTGAGCAAAATATGACATACAAAACCTGCAAAATCGAAGACAAAAGCTTATGATAATGACTCTTGTTCTCATAAATCTTCCTTCCTAATAAAAAAGAATACATTTTCTAGGGCTTATGTTCCCAGGGCGGTTTGCAAAAAGAATAAAACAATTAAAATGTAAACACAACAAACAAACATATAAACTGAAAGCCACAACATTGTATCATAAAAACAGCATTGATCAACTAGTAGGATTACAATTAAAAGATTTTTTTGCCTAGCATTGAAAGGACATCAGTAAACTGAGAGCATTCTACAATTGGTGGGTGCCACCACTGAGCAGGCCCTTTTCTTTGGTATTTAAGGTGGAGGTACCCTTAAATACTAACACACCAAAGATCTTAATAGTTCATATGGAGACAGGCTGCCCTTCAAGCATGTTCAAAAATACACAAATTTAGTATGCAAAAGTACTGACATTTAATTGATTAATCAACACAAAGGCAAGCAAACCCATAAATTAATCAATCGATGCCCTACCTCATGCATCTTTTCCTGCTGGGTCAGACAGCATTAACTTCTCCCTCTTTAGTATCTTCTAATTTTGTGCAATTCCGTGGTTCAACTTTCTCAGCGTCTGTCATTGGCAAATATACCACTGCCTATCATAAGCCCCTTCTCATCTCATACAAAACTGCAATCTGCTGGAATTGCCTGTGCATTCAGCACCCCTTTTTGTGCTGAAACCGTATCAGTGGAGGCTAATAAGTATCTACAACCATGAATATGAAAAGCATTTTAATTTCCCTTTCCTGGGCTATTTTTAGCAATCAGGTCTCTACTCCATCATCACACCTCTGGCCTCAGATTTCCATAACAAGGAGATCCGTACTGGTGCTGATATCTGTATACAAGGGTGGGCCTGCATAATTTTACTTGCCTTTCAAATCCATTGCAAAGGGTGCAAACAGATTGGCAAAGTACCAGGGAGAAACATTCTCCCAGTGGAATTACACATTTGCATGATGTACCTGGAAATTGCCCACATGAATACAGAAGGAAAAACATACCACAGAATGCTGAGAAAAATATGAGGGAACCAATCTGAAGCATGGGCCAACCATTGGCAGCATGGAGGCTAACAACCAAACACACCCCATCTTGGCATATAACTGTAAACTCAGCATTTTTCATCCCCAGTCTCTGCAAGGCAGGAAAACATAGACAAAAATATAATGCTCAGCAGCTATGGCATGTATGAAAGGGTAGATCAGAGATCAGAGATCATTAAGTTCTAATCAAAGGAGGGAGTGAAATTGACAAGGTATGCATGTTTCACACATGGAATGATTTTATTCTGGAACACTGCCAGATGTTAGGTATAGGTTTCCCCCATGTGCCCTCACTGGGACAACTATATGCAAAAAAACATACCTTTTGTGTGTTAGGAGTAGTTTCTTTGGGAAGAGCAATCACATCCTTTGTCTGAGGACCATCATTTCCAACACTTAAAACCAGTTTGGCAAGGGTTGTCTTTCCAAGTGGGACATCTACCCTTTTGTGTAAAAGGCATAAAATGGAGTTCTCAAAAGCATGGTGTGCCAGCCTTGATCGACAATAAGCTGTGATTTGATGGGCAAACTCCATCTGCTCTCACTCAGCACAGGCAAAGCATGGAAGCTCGGCTCTCTCGAGGATCCACGACTCAAACCCACAAGTCAAACCTTCTCCAAGGAGGTTGACAGCAGCATCACACTTTGCGATTTCTACGTGAGGCCACGGCTCTCATAGCCTTTGTGCTGCCCTGCTTCCAGATGAGGTGCAGATATCATCATCTTCAGCGTGAAACCCTCCCATGTTTTCTCACTGCTTCCTCCATCACTTTTTCTTACTGCAGAAAATCTGTTGAGGAGGAAAATATGGAAGAGCTGCACAATGTCTTTTGATCAGTACTGCCAGGAGCCCACTGGAAACACCCCCTAGAAAATGTTTCTGGAATGGGCAAGTGCATATTAGAACTCCAGAAAATTAGAAGCAATTTTTTAAAAAAGAATTTATTTATTTATTTATGCAAGCTTAATGTCATTGCCACCATGTTAAGGTAATGAATAATGCACATAGAGAAACAAGTAAAAATTGATCCCAAATACTCATTTTGTTAGAATGGCCTGCCCGTCTAGGGCAGCCTTCTGGCACCCTTTAAATTCTCAGTCCAAGATGTCTGGAGGATACCGGGTTGGGGAAAGCTAAACTACTCTATCCACAGCGCCCAAGGAAAAATTTGGAGAGTTTGGCTGACTGCCCTGCCACATTCTTGTCATCTAGGCATTTTTGGCTGCTGAAAACTCCAGCCACAGATTATGAAGTAGCTGAAAAATGTAGTGGGGGTGCGTGAAAATGGGTAAATTGTTCAGGGTGATCATGTAACCACTCCATGTTTATTTAGGGCAATACCTCAGATGCCCCCTCATCAAATCAATACAGAATAGTTCGTAGGTTAGTTACCATTAATCTGTTGTGTGATGCCTAAGAATCCCAGCAAGAAAGAAGAGAGGCAGAATAAAGTGAGATGGAAATCAATCAGTCAATCAATCAATCAAGGAGGCAGGGCCCTAGGAAAAAGCTGGGAATATTTATTGAAAGCTACAATTGCTACTGCCTTTCAGAATGTTGCCCTTTTCAGAGACAATTTCCCACCTCTCCATCCTCTATACCACTTGTTGTGATCCTTCACTCAACATATACAGTACTACATACCTTATTTCAGTAATCCTTATGAGAATCCAGCGAGGTATTGTTATTACCCCCAGGATGCTGGTGGGAGGCTTGGAGTGCCCAAGACTTCCTAGTGATTTATGGCAAGCTACGATCTGAATGAGGGTAGCTCACAGTCCCTATGCGGCACGAACTCTTACATTGGTACTGCAGAAGTATTAAGAAAGCCCTATGACAAAATGCTCCCATCATTTCTGCTACCAAACTAAACCTTGGAAACAGCCTGTTTTTATACACTTCTTACCAGTACTTGCTCCAGGTTTTGGAGGCTCCTTGGGCAGGAAACCCTCAGTGGCCCCTTCCCTTCACAAAGATTACCAATAACCACAATTGTCACCTGTTTCAATTGCTCTTTATCCTCTTCTTTCTCATTATTGCCATCACATGCTTGTTTGACAGGCAGAAAGCCAGTGAGCAAGTAGGCAATGGCGAAGACGAAGAGTAAATCAAGCGGCTCTTGTCAGTGGGCCCCTGGCATGCTGCCCAACCGTCTCTACCCTTTTTGCTGGTCCCAGTTCTTACATAGTTGTAAAACCTTTCCAGAACAGCTCGGGCTTTATGTCCTGAAGTAAATTTGTGACACTGAGGAAGAAAAAGTGAATTTCAAGATCACACAGTAACCCATGACTACTTGATCCTGTATTCTGTTTTTAGCCAGCCACAACTAACATGTTGTCATTTAAACCTGAACCGAAGTATGTGAGAGAGTAGAACAGCATGAAACACTTTTGCCACTTGGTGTGTGGGGAATGGGTGTGGATATTAGCTAATTTTAGACCCTGCCTCATGCACAGCGGCATGATGTGATGCAATGTAATTTACAGTGCAATCGTCAACAACCATGCATGCCAATAAACAGAGTTGGCTTTTATTTCCCTATAGATTCAAACTTGATCATTGCCAAAGAGAGAGAGGGAGAGAAAGAACGGGATTGCAAAATTCTCTCTTTCCCGCCCCAGTGCTGCTAAGTAATTAAAAGGCTATGTTAATTGATCAGCTGATTGATTGAAAATGTGCATCACAAAATCTCTGCAAGGGAATCCTCCCACACTTCTGTGGTATAGTGGCCCAAGTCCTCTTATGGTTACAGTCAGATTCTGTGCAGATGCTTTATAAAGGCATGCTACAACAAATTTAAATCAGGTACAAACCTGTGCAGATATTATTTATTTATTTTATTACATTTGTATACAGCCCCATAGCCGAAGCTCTCTGGGCGGTTCACGTAAGATTAAAACAATTAAAAATATTATACAAAAATTAAAACTGCAAAAACATACAATATACACACACATTTAAAAACATATATAATAACTTTGAAAAGCTATAAGCCTAAAAACAAAACAAACCCAGGCTCATCAGATATTGCTAAATGCCTGAGAGAAGAGGAAAGTCTTGACCTGGCGCCAAAAAGATAACAATGTTGGCGCCAGGCGGGCCTTGTCGGGGAGATCGTTCCACAATTGGGGGGCTACCACAGAGAAGGCCCTCTCCCTTGTTGCCGACCTCCGAGCTTCCCTTGGGAGTAGGCACTTGGAGGAGGACCTTAGATGTTGATCGTAGTGTAAGGGTAAGTTTGTGTCGAGAGATGGTGTTCCATCAGGTATTGTGGTCCCAAGCCGTGTAAGGCTTTATAGGTTAAAAACCATCACCTTGAATCGGGCTCAGAAACATACAGGCAGCCAATGCAAGCGGGCCAGAGTTGATCTTATAAGCTTGAACCTTCTGGTCCCAGTTATCAATCTGGCCACTGCATTTTGCACAAGCTGCAGCTTCCGAACCACCTTCAAAGGCAGCCCCACATAGCATGCATTGCAGTAATCTAACTTGGAGGTTACCAGAACATGGACAACTGAAGCCAGGTTATCCCTGTCCAGATAGGGGCGTAGCTGAGCCACCAACCGAAGTTGGTAGAAGGCACTCCGTGCTACTGAGGCCACCTGAGCCTCAAGTGACAAAGATGGTTCTAGGAGAACCCCAAGCTACGAACCTGCTCCTTCAAGGGGAGTGCAACCCCATCCAGAACTGGTTGAAGACCTTCCATCCAGTCAGCAGAACCACCCACTAACAGCGTCTCAGTCTTGTCTGGTTTGAGTTTCAGTTTATTAGCCCTCATCCAGTCCATTGTCGCAGCCAGGCACCGGTTCAGCACATCCACAGCCTCACCTGATGAAGATGAGAAGGAGAAACAGAGCTGTGTGTCATCAGCGTACTGATGACAACACACTCCAAAACTCCGGATGACTGCACTCAATGGTTTCATATAGATGCTAAATAGCATGGGGGACAAGACTGACCCCTGCTCCCAACTAAGGCACTGTGTGATTGTAGATCTGTCAAAGGACTTTGGGTCTTTAATAAACATTTTCTGAGTGGCTAACACTGTTTTGAACAAGTGCTTGGCAGGCAAAAATGTAAGTAGGAAAATGGTAGGAAAAACTTTACCTGCAACATTTTTCCCTGTCAGGAATTTGCTGAAAACACAGAAGCTAGAAGAAGAAGTTGGGGCCTCTGCTTCTCACTCCATAATGTTCTCTGTGTCCTTCACTGCCAATCTGCCTGTTGACGTCTACTTTGTGGAAGTCTTAGAAGATATAGAAGTCTTAAAATCCATGTGACTAGCTACCATTCTTTAAGCCAAAGTACTGTGCTGGGTCTACAGCATTTGGAAGCTTTATTTATTTATTCAAATATTTTTGAGGATTGTGCAGGTCCCCTTAGGGACAGCCCAAGACAATTTTCTGCCTGAGGCAAAGGGCAAGATGGTGCCCCTTCCTAGTCCATGTACACAAGCTGACTGGACTAGCAGTTGAATCTTTCTTCTACACTGACAATGGAACAGCATCCTCCACCACACCTCAAGGCAGCAGGCAAGCTTAGGGGGTGCAAGGCAGGCAAAATAGCCCACAATCCTCTCCTCCAACTCCTTGTTGCTGCCTCCCAGCTTCACTTTGCCTCATGGTAGGGCCGGCCCCGGGTCTCCTCTATGCACATACTGAAGCAGCATGGGAACTGCCTCCCCCTAGTATGATATTATACCACTGGAGGCATGTGAAATTTGGAGAGCTGTGGCTGGCACCAACGATATGGGTCTTCCCTGTCTGACCAGCATTCTGCCAGCAAAGTGGGTACCAAGTGGGTGGGAAAGACTCACCCCACCCATATAGTTGCAATATCCAGATATAGAGCCCTGTGAGATAGAGTAGGCTGAGAGACAGAAAATGGCCCATCCACTGAACTCCATGGCTGACACAGTAATGACAGAGAGACATCATCCTAGCTGAGGACCTGTGGGTAGGCCATGCTTGGGATCATAGTGCCAGTTGCTGAGGGAGACAAGACACAAGCTCTGCTCTTACTTTTAATGTTTGTGTGACTCTTTAATCAGGTCAGTACATACCACTACCCTGAAATCCATGTGTTCCATGCCTTGCCTAGAACAAAAGTGCCAGGCGCCAATAGAGCCACTGATATTTTCTCACAATGATCAAAGATTATGTTTTCCCCCAACCCCACTAGAGTTTCTCTCCCTTAAGAGGCACAGAAGATCAGGCCCAGGGCCAAATCCAACCCTCCTGGAGTTCAAATTCAGTCTGCCAGAGGGCCACAACTACTGTCCCTCCCCTTCTGATTCCCAGCTTTTGTGCATTTCCCCCCATTCTGAGACGTTGAAATGCCTCTCCTAAAGGTTAGACAATGGCAGTAAGAACGTTTAGCTAAGATATGCTGGCATTTTTGCTCCATCCCTTTTGCCTTTGGCTCTGCCCCCATACCTTCAGCCCTACCCACCACTGGACTGCAGCCCCCGAGAGCTTCTCTGAAATGGAAGTCACCTCTTGTGCTGAAAGAGGTTCAAGATCCCTGCCTTAAAGGATACTGTGGGCTAGGGCTGTGAACGGACCACCCGATCCGATCTGGATCCCGATCTGTCAGATCCGATTTGGGTCCGTCCACAGCACTCCCTCCCGCTCTTCCTTCTTACCTGCTGCCTCCTCCGCGTCGTCCTGCCATCGTCTTCTCTCCTCTCTGTGGGCCGCAGCATTTGCTGGTCGTGGCAGTGATGATGTCACCCACCGTGACCGGCAAATGCGGCGCTCTAACCATGAACTATAACCATGAGTATGCAAGTTTTACACATTGCTGTAGCACCATGGCAGCAACCCCCCAAAGTGGCTGCAACTAAATTGTTCAGATAACATGTGAACCAGGTATTATTTTCCTGAATGGACTGGGGTGGTTGAGGGGGAAGATGTCACTGTGATAAAGATAGAGAACCTGTTCTGTAATGCTACATTCACCCCATAAATTCTTACTGCTCATTATGCTGGCTCTCCATTATTATATTTCACATCCTGCTAGTTGCTTTTTCTTGTTCTTCCTGTAAATGTATTGTTTGTTGTCTGTTCCTTCCCCACAGAATGGCTGAGTTTTGTACATTACATGCTCAGATTAAATTCTGGCTTCCAGAAGACATATTTAGGAATTACCTTGGCTCTGCAAAGGGCTGTTTCTGCTGTGACAGCAGGTGGTAGTTTAGTGGCAATTTTAGACTCAAACATTGCTGTACATTATGTACAGTACAATGGAACCTTACAGCACTATTCCTCTCTAAAAATGAGGGAATGGCAACCCAATGGGCTGAAATTCATAGTTTCTTCATGTTATGCTATAATAGTATGTTCTTACAGCTCGGTCCAATTACAATCATTCATCAGCATCATAGCCATTTCACTTTAAATATATTTTTCATACTTGAATAAACTGTTCACACAGAGTGCCAAGGCAAAATTGCGCTTGAATTATTGAAAACTTAAGGACTGCAGGAAAAGATTTGGTGACTCATTTCTAATCGATATGTGAAATTCAATGAATATGTGGAACTGCATTTGCTCACATTTGTCCTTTGTTCACTTGGCCATTCCCATTTCACAATTTTCTTTTTGTTTGTTTAGTTTTTAATTTTTTTATGCCATTGTCAAACTTAGATCATAAATCTCCGAAGGCAGGGACTCATCATTTTAGGCATATGTTATTCTGGTAAAGTGCCATGTACATTTTTATATATTTATTGTTAGGCGGAGTTGGGGAAGTTGTTAGTATTATGTATTATTATTATTAACAACAACTTCCCCAACTCTACCTAACATCCTTCCTTCATTCCTCTCTATACTTTCTTTTTTCAAAGCAGAGGACATTATTGGTGGTGCACAAGTATCCTAAAATTGTGAAGGCTTCAATTGTAGGGCAAAACCCACTTATTTATGTATAAGTGTTGTCTATGCTGATTCATTGAATAGGTAAACAAATAAATGTATATTCCCATGTGCCCAAAAATTCAAATTATATTTTGACATACACCAAGAAATCTGACAGCAGGACAGTATATGTAATCTGAGTGCAAGTCCTTCCTAGTAATCCTTTCAAACTGGTTTGCACAACTGGTGACCGACCTGTCGACCCATGTATAGTGACCAGCTCCAGTGCAAGCTCTCTCCCTGCCTTGCACTCCTTCCCTTACCACTGCATCAACCGACCAATCCTTCCCCATCCCATGCCCCCCTTACCTTTGTCACTGCTGTGCCAGTTGTATGGAGAGTAACATGGCCAGAGGAAGCAGCCTGTCAGGTCTCTTGCAAGCTCTAATTTCTTCCAGCCGTGGGGCTCTCAAAGGGGAAGCAGAGGGTGGGTGGCTGCTCCAGAGAGAGCCCCGCTGGCCATTCTCTAACTGCTGCAAATGCCAAAGTGGGAATCCAGCTGGCAGGATCCTCTAGAACGCCCACTGGAGGCAGCAAGGCCGCGGTAGGCAATGGGCACTCCTGGATGGGAAGGGGCAGAGGGGGTGGTGCAATTTGCCGCTCTCCAGGCTCTGGCGCCTGATGTTGGCACCTCACCCTGATTCATGGGTGAGCTGGACCTAACTGTGGCCTGCTTTTGCAGTTCCAGACCAGCCAGCAGCGGCAACATTAGGAAGTTTCCTGAGTCCTGGATCGGCTGCCATCCATGACTGGTGGCATGCATTTGGCTTGAAAGAGAAGTCATAAGGTGAGCAGGCTTGCTTTAAAACAGCTCTATAAGGAAGGGTGAAAATGCAATAGTGTGTTGCCCAAAGCCTTTTAATAAGCTACTGAGCTGAAATTTCTCCTAGGCTAAAATAGGCTGTAATCCATCTGAAGTTGGCCATACATCAGTTCCACTGAAATCGATGGGATACATTTGTGATCATATAAGGCTCATTGATTTCAATGGGACTTAAGCATGACAACTAACTCAAAGAATTTGTACTAGTGATATGAATGACTGTTTCCTTGTTGGGGGAAACAGCTCTAACATGGCGGAGGGTGGAAAAGGGCAGTTTATTTGTTTATTGCAATGTGATGTATAACAGCCATGTTCAGCCAGACAATTTATTTTCATTGTTGCAAATTGCTTTCTTTGCATTGTCATAATCAGAATATACTATACTAACAATGACAACAACAATAACACAACCCAAGAGAGTGCGTTTCAGAGAGGCACACTGTTTAAATGTTCTTTTAAAAATTGACATAATTACCGTAAGTTTGCTGCCTGGTTTCTTTACTTGCATAGAGCTTGCTTGCACATCATGATACCTATCCTCATGCAAACACAATCGACTTGAGACCATCTGAGACCTCCAGTGGGCTCACCTGTGGAGATGCTGTTTGCGTGAACTGGTCCCTCCACGTGGGCGAAGTACCATTTTTGCAATGGAAACTGCACTTCTTGGAACTACCAGCAATACAGCACATTAGGGATATTGGAGGAATCCATCCATGGGGAGAAGGAGCAGCTCAGCCCCCTTGACTTCATTTGATTTTCTGATAGCTCGCCCAACTCGATTTGCATCACATCAGGCCAGTTCTCAGATTTGTTTGTTTTAAATTGCACAAGTTTTGCGGATTTCCATTTTTTAATTTCCATTTTTTAATTTGCATAAAAAGCAATCTGCACAAATTGTGGCCACAATTAGCACAAACCACACAGATTTCAGCTGTAACTTGCACACATTACGACCCTAATTTGCATAATGAACCCAGAGCGCCATATTTCGTGGCAACGGACATCCCCACAGCACAAATAGGGAGGCTCCGGTTCATGTCAGTGTGGCCTGGCTATAAACATTTCACTGGCTCCCTAGTGCTGGCCCAGACATTTTGTTTCATGAAGCAGCAGAGCCTCAATGCCCCCCCACTCCCTGGGAGTGCCAGCAGCTTACAAAGTTTTGCTGCACCATTATAATACCAACTTTACAGTCATCTGTCCACCCCCCACCCCCATGTTGTTCTGTGAAGTGGGTCCCTTAACCCTCCTGCATGGCCAGCCCAGCCCTAGGACAGTCATGTCTCCTCCTTTACAGAGGACATCCCTCTGTTTGAAGGATGACCAGAAGAGTGTCCTCTATTTGAAAGTGCTCTCTATTTGACACTTTCTAATTCAGGTTTAAAGATAAAGAACCACGCAAACTGTCCCCCCCCCCCATCAATGGTTATCACCTAGGCAACAGATTGAACAGGCTGGCATACAGGTCACCTGGTCACAGTCGTCCACACTATGGTGAGATGTATTGTATTTCTATTTAAATTATAATAATTATTTTGAAATCTGCATCTGAACACACAAATTAGCATATGCAAATGTTATTCAAGTTGATGTCACCTTTTGTCCTCTATTTAGGGAATCCATTCCATTTGGGCAATACGCAAGTGACCACCCTCACCAGCCCTGAGTGCTCACAAGGCATTTGCCTAGGAACCTCCATGATATTGGAAGTGGTCTCTAGATCTGTAAAACTGTAGGGCCTGTGCATTTTTGACCAAGACACTATCCAAGTACTAAAGTGTGTTTTTAAATCCATTTAATTTTTAACTCCCTTTTTTTCAAATAGTTTGCAGTGGTTCTTTTTTCTTTTTCTTTTTTTAACAGTCATTTCAGTGAAATGCTTTTAAAAGCAAACATTTACAGTATAATTCTTTCACTATGCAATTATTAACATTTCCCTTCCTGGCTTTATTTCATTTTCGTCCATTAAACAAATAAAATGTAAATTATCTAATCTAATTTCGTTAATGGAGTCTAATGCATATTGGGTAGAGGAAGAGCAGATAACAGTGCAATGTGACTAGAACAAGTAGAGAGCTGCAAAAATAAAACAATGCACATCAGTTTTTGTACGCAGTACAAAAACGGCCTCCTCCCTCGACTCTCTCATACACTCTCCCATTCAATACACACACAAGTTCCATCCACACGCCACTCACATACTCACAACCACACACTGCTTGCAGTGCACACCATTCACATACTGCTTTTATACACAGCCAATATAACATTTGATGTGAGTGCGCTTAGGCTCTTTTCTGTTGTACTTTTCTGTTGCACAATCCCATTTGTCCCTCGTGGCCCTAAACGTTCTATAACATCTCAACAGGTGAGCCAATGGCTAGAGGGGACTCATTTCAATTAAGTGCAGACAGGATATTAGCCAATTGGTATAGAAGTTTCAAATAATGAAGACATTATTTTACTCAATTTTTTAATGCAGTCACCTACCATCAGGGTAAATTGGCATAGATACTTTTTTGGGGGGGGCATATTATCTATACCTTTTTTTACTTGGAGGAGGTAAGTAGTGATAAGTGAACTCTCAGCTGCATTCAGAACTGCCTTGATAACTACTAATTTTCTCAATGAGTATTTGCAAAAACAAACAAACAAACCACAAACCAAACACTCTACCCTTCTCTGCTTCCTGAGAGCTTTTCTTCATGGGTTGTTAATCAGCTGTATCTACTTTTGGTTTTGTTGCTGAATTGAGATTGGAGCACTGCAAGAGGAGCATTTCCTTTCCTGGTTTTCCACTACATATCCTTTAGGTGGCACTATGTTATAGTAGAGTAGTGCAAATACTCAAAATGAAATCCTGCTTCCTTTTGCTTTCTCAATTAAATGATGCATTTTTCCTGCTCTAAAAAACCTCACCAGAAGTGCTGGTTAAGATACGGAAGTGAAATTGGAGGGTCATGACATCATCTAAAGAACCTGTAAACAACTGTGTGTGGGGAATTGCAAGCACATGATAAATGCCTCATGTAAAGCCCTATGAATGCTTTCTTATTCTTATTTATTACATTTACATACCACCCTATAGCCGAAGCTCTCTGGGTGGTTTACAAAAATTAAAACTTTGGACATTAAAAATCAATATACAAAATTTTAAACCATAAAAGCATAAAAACAGACAATATATAAAAACAGTATACATTTAAAACAGCTGCGAATTTTCAGCCAAGCCTAAATATAGTTCTGGGGTCAATTAAAAACTCAGTTTATGCTGTTAAATGCCTGGGAGAAGAGGAAAGTCTTGACCTGGCGCCAAAAAGATAGCAATGTTGGCACCAGGTGGGCCTCATCGGGGAGATCAGAATTGGGGGGCCACCACTGAGAAGGCCCTCTCCCTCGTTTCCATCCCCCGAGCTTCCCTCGGAGTAGGCACCTGGAGGAGGGCCTTAGATGTTGAATGTAGTGTATGGGTAGGTTCATGTCAGGAGAGGCGTTCCATCAGGTATTGTGGTCCCAAACTGTGTAAGGCTGTATAGGTTAAAACCAGCATTTTGAATAGGGCTCGGAAACAAACAGGCAGCCAATGCAAGTGGGCCAGAGTCAGTTTTATATGTTTGAACCTCTTGGTCTTTTATATGTTTGAACCTCTTATTAATCTGGCTGCCACATTTTTCACAAGCTGCAGCTTCTGAACCATCTTCAAAGGCAGCCCAACGTAGAGTGCATTGCAGTAATCTAACTTAGAGGTTACCAGAGCATAGACAACTGAAGCCAGGTTATCCCTGTTCAGATAGGAGCATAGCTGGGCTACCAACCAAAGTTGGTAGAAGGCACTCCATGCCACCGAGGCCACCTGAGCCTCAAGTGACGGAGATGGTTCTAGAGGGACCCTCAAGCTACGAACTTGCTCCTTCAAGGGGAGTGCAACCCCATCCAGAACTAGTTGAAGACCCTCCATCCGGTCAGCAGAACCACCCACTGACAGCATCTCAGTCTTGTCTGGATTGAATTTCGGTGTATTAGCCCTCATCCAGTCCATTGCTGCTTCCAGGCACCAGGCACCAGTTCAGCACATCCACAGCTGAAGATGAGAAAGAGAAACAGAGCTGTGTGTCATCAGCATACTGATGACAACACACTCCAAAACTCCGGATGACTGCACTCAACAGTTTCATGTACATGTTGAACAGCATGGGAGACAAGACTGACCCCTGCGGAACCCCATACATGAGGCCGAGCAATGTTCCCCAAGTATCACCTTCTGGAGCCGACCCACCAAGTAGGAGCGGAACCACTGCAATGCAGTGCCTCCCACTCCCAACTCAGATAGTCATCCCAGAAGGATACCATGGTCGATGGTATCAAAAGCCACTGAAAGATCAAGGAGAATCAACAGAGTCACACTCCCCTTGTCTTTCTCTTGACATAAGTAATCATATAGGGTGACCAAGGCTGTTTCCGTGCCAAAACCAGGCCTGAAACCCGACTGAAATGGATCCAGATAATCAGCCTCATCCAAGATTGTCTGGAGCTGTATAATATGGGGGCATGTACGCTGGTGGTACTATGTGTATGTACCTTATTACATAGCCCTCTGGAAAATGTAATTCCAACCACCAACCATGGCTTAGAACAGCCTTATACAACTTTGTAGTTTCCAAATATTTTGGATAACATTCCTCATCATCCTTGGTCACTGGCCATGCTTGCTGAGGCTGAGTTGTAGTCCAAAATATCTAGAAGAAACAAAAGGCTGGCTTAGAGCCACCTGGACATTCAACATATACCCCCCTCAAAAACAAACAAACCTCAGAACAGAAATGGGTGTTAGATCTGAAACTCAGACAGCAATCACATAAAATGTTTGCAAGAAACCAATAAAGAGAATCTGTTCACACACACACAGAAGTCCACTTGGTCGAGTATCTGGTTATGTATTTCATACCAATCAATTATTATTTCGTTGAGAATGAGGGGCTAACATCAAAGGTCTTTTGCATATGTTCCTACGAAGAATCCTGATCAGACTGTGAGCAATTGCACATGTGTAGAATCTCATTTCACATTCTGAGCCAGAGACAAAATGCCTGGGAAAGATGATGCTCAATTCCTAACACAGCAAGCATTACATGCAAATTTGTATTCCCATCCAGGTAATCCCAAGCTTTGGGAACATCTCCAAAGTGCTCTAAAAGATTGTCTGAAGATGGCTTTGGTTTTGCAAGCAGGCATACAGGTAGAACAGTACAGCTCGAAGAAACTGGAGCTCAGAAAACAGTCATAAGTGCAAAAAGGCCATAGAGTAAAGTGCAAGGATAGGCAACCAGAAACTGCTGACCTTCCATAGCCAAAGCTGAAGTGAATATTTTGGAGGCAGAGAGGCTGCACCATCCAACAATGATCACAGCTAGCAGAGTTCCTAGAATTCCCCTGCAATAACATAAACAAGAAAGAAAGAAAAAACACACCACTGATTAATAGGAGTTGGATGAAAACATCACAGGGTTTCTTGCTAATCAGGGATGCAACGATAGCTGAGGGCCAGCAGCAAATACAACATCCCATCAAGCAAAACAAACAGAGGAGCAGGTGGGGAGGGAGACATTTGTCATTTGGGAGGAACAAAACAGCTTCATAATTTGCAGCTTTAAAAGACTAAGCAGCAAGCAGTAAATTAGTGAGTCGCTATCCCATTCGCTAGAACTGTGAGACAAACCACCTCAGCGCTTTCATCATGCCCCAGTGCCTCAGAAGCCTGCAGCACATAAAGAAAAATGTGTACATCATGTAATATTTGCAATATGCAATCTAGAACTATGAGCATATCCACTATGTTACCTTAACAACAACAGTTTTATACCAGTTTGGTTGATTATAGCTTCATCTAGATACTACTGGCAACTGTCGTTCGGTGAGGGTGTTGTAAATGCTCTCTTAGTGTTCCCCTAGACAGTTACTGGCGTTCTCTGGAACGACTAGTAAGCCAGAGTGATCCTATCATTCTGAGATGCCTGCCATAACTATACTTATTGCAGAAACACCTTTTATTTATTTATTTGTTCATTATATTTACACTGTCTTCCCTCATCCTATGGAGTCAGTGCAGCTTACAGCAATTCCATCAATATCACAAGGCAGCTTGAAGAAACAAAGGAAGGAAAAATAAAAGTGATGAATAATTCCTTTCCATTCACTAACATGTTTTGCCCCTATTACCTCACGTTCTCTCAAACTATAGGCCTCTTGAGACATAGGCTGGGTTCAGATGACATGATAAGTAATGGTTGATTAATTAGGCAATCATCTGTTGCGTTGCTTATTGTGTCGTCTGGCGGGAAACGGACAACTGATGGTACATTCTTTAAATAAGCAATGGAGAAAAACAACAGGCTGCTCTGTTGACTAACCGGACCTTGTTGCTCCATGCGTCGTCTGGAGGGCTCTGTTGTCTAATTTGATGCATAGAGTGCACTATTTCCACAGCCCATAGAGTCCTCCAGCAAGAGTGGTTGAAAACACCCTGGCTGCTCTGCTGCAGCCAGCACAACTTGCAATGGCTGCTGGGATAGGACCAGGAGAAGGGAGGGCGGAGCAATAGTCAGCCAGAATTTGTCACTCAACCACCACATTGACTATTAACGTACTTGATGGGAGTGTCAGCCGCTCTACCGGGGTGGGGCAACATGTTGTCTGGGGAATACCTGCCAAGTAACGTACTGTGAGTTGCCTATTCCCTTCTCCGTTGACTAAAGTGTCATCCGAATGTGGTCATATGCTTTGCTCAACTTCCATCCACCATCCTTTCCCCTGCTAATCCCACCTCCCTACACAGAGAGAGAGAGAGAGAGAGAGAGAGAGAGAGAGAGAGAGAGAATACAGCACCATTTTTAGAAAAGTTGTATCAGGTTGTTAAGTACTTTTCCGTACTAAGGACAATCCAAATGGCAGAGAGAGGGGGTGGGATGATGATGCTAATTTGCCTTCATTGCTTTCCTCCTTCTCCTGCTCACATGAGAGTTGGGCCTAAAGATGCAAGGTGCTATTTATTATCTTTATTAATTTAGATAATGCTCTACACTCACATGGCATTGTACATGAACTTCAGAGTAACACAAAAGTAGTTGAAAAGACAGGCCCTGTTCCAAGGATTTTATACTTTAAATTGTGATCTGTTCACTTGACATTATTTGGCCATTTCCTAAAACAGGCAACAGCTCTGCTCTCAAGTACAGTAAAGGCTGCAATCCTATAGTCTTCACGGGACATACCTGTGAGTAGAGATGCTTGAGATTGCACTGTAAATCTCAGGAGTTAGCCTGAGATTTACCCCCTGTTTTTTAAAACATACTTTCACTGCTTTATAAATGAAAATTATTAACTGGTTAATCAATTAAACAAAGTTAAACAAAATAGACAAAATAGAATTAATGGTGCCTTCAGCAAAATCAGTGGTTGTCATATCAAGGGAACAAGAGATACTTTCGTATAGATTATTGCCAGGGCTTTAGCCTCTCAGAGGAAACATGGAGCATCATCACACAGGGGAAAATCGTGTTTGCTTACTGTCACTTCTCCACCCATGTGTTTGTCCCTCATTACTTCCTCTTTTGAAGGAGGAAATAAACAACTTGCATGTGGCCCATTCAGTGGGGCCCTTTTGATCCTGCTGCTTCTCCTGCACACAGCAGGAGAGAGCGGCAACTTCCATCTTTAAAAATTAGTCAGACTTGCTGGGGTGTTTTTTGTCACCCAAAGAAGGCTAGAAGGGGTGGGAGGTGCATGAGGTGCAGACAACATCAGGAGAGGGACCTGTGAAAATCCGTGAGTACCCAGTAATGAGCATGCAATAAAACACTCATCTGATGGAGCTCATGGAGTGAGCCGTAAAGTCAGTACACACACACACGTACACCAAAGACAGCAGAACATATTTATATACAACTGCTGCTCTAAAAAAGGAAAGAAAGAAAGAAAAGAAGGGAGGTTTTTTTTATTTCCTGGTTGCAGTATTTTACAGCTCCCACAGCTCCCACTTTGATGGAGGATAACACAGGAGGAAAGACAGAAGGTACTTGTATGTCTGTAAAGGGACTAGATAAATTCATGGGAGATAAACCTATCAATAGCTATCATTTTCTCTAATACCAAACTCAGGGGGTGAAGTGCCACGGCACATCAGTTTGGAAGAGAAATGGACCATCCAAAAATAAGGTTGTGATTTCTGCATACACAGGACACTCCCGAAGTATGTAAAAGCATATACATTGGTAAATTAAAAGAGTAATTAACCCCCTCCCTCAACAAGGTTCAACAAGGACCTGAGTGCTTCCAATATTAGTATAACAATTAAGTCTATGATGGAATATTAAGGTGGCAGTAAAGGGGGAAAGAAAATGGAGGGCAGGGGGAGAGAGGGAATTAAACTGCTCAACTCCCTAATGGTTTATAGTAAGTTAAAACCCCATTCCTTGCACAAGGCTTCTCTGTTCTGTTCTGCGCTGCCTGTAGCCCTGTAATTTTGATTCTGGCTTCAGCTTGCTGCCTGTTTTCTGCTTGGACCCTGCTCTGCTGAAGAAACTGCAAGAAGCAGACAGCAAGGACATCAAGTAGGAAAGTAATGATGGTCGTTACAAGACAGGGTTGCAAGTACCTTGGGATTTCCTGCCCACAAGTGTTTGATTTACTTCAGAGGAAGAGACAAACAAAATCCCCAGCTTTCTTTCCTCCTAAAGGAGAGGCAAATAAAGAACTGCCTACCGTTTTCCTTGACCAGACTGTAGACTGCTCTTGGAATAAACTTGAAACATTGACTAAGGAAGGGAGTACTGATTGAGTAACTGACCTTGCAACCAAACTCACTCAAGCAGAAGGCTCGGAAGGGTTCACCTCCGGGTCTAGGAGTAGTATTGTTGCAAATTTCTGCCTGGGCCCGAGAGGACAGCAGACGCCCCTGCATCCAGCCCGCGCCAGACTGCTCGTGAGCCTTCAAGTCCAGTCGGGCATGGGTCCACCCTGACTTCTGGGTCGTGCCCTTTCTCCTCCAGTGTGAATAGTGGCTGCCATTAATGGAGCAGGGGAAAATTCTCCCTCCATAATAAAGCCATTAGAGTACCACCATTAGAATGGAGGGCTGCCATGAGAGTGGAGGAAGAAAATATGCAATTTCCCCAGCTTTGGGTAAATCACATGTTTCTCCCTCCCCTGCACCAATCAGGGCCTTAGAGCCTTCAATTGGTGCGGCGTGGGGGACAGCAAAGCACACTTTCCAGAGGCCCTGGAAAGCTTGCTTTGCCGAGGGCTTGGGATGCTCACAGGCCTCCTCAATGCTTGGCAAAGGCTTGCGGGGCCTGGCTCATTGAAGCAGGGCCCAGCGAGATCATGGACGAGCCCTGGCTGAGCTTTCCAATCCCCATCTAGGAGTAAGCCACACATCAATTAAAGACGCCTTAACCCCTGAGGTGAATAAGGAGATAGGCTAAGGGTCTTGGGGCGTCATGAGTTCTCTGCAGTTATCAATTCAACTAGCACCCTTAATATGGGTAGACGAGCTAAGCTCCCTTCACAAGAATGTCTGGATATAAAGGGGATAATTGCTGAAAAGTATATATATCCAATAATAAAAGAATTGGAGTTAATTAAGCAATTTCTGTCAGAGTGTTATGGTTTGCTTGTAACACTGGCTCAAATTTGCCAAAGTGATGGCCGGTTAGCCTATTCAACTATGGAAGAAAAGAGATATGAGAAAGGTGTAACCATGAATCACAAGAAAGACACGTTCTATTTTTTTAAAAAAACCCAGAAAGAATCAGAAAAATAGTCAAAAGAATAACATACAAAAGAAAAGCAAAAATATTAAAAACCTCTAAGAAAAGTAAAAATATGACTAAATCTTACCTGAAAATGAATTTTCTAAAATTATTTAAAGAACCTTCAAAGAAGTTACCAAAAGTATCACACCGGAAACATAAGAAACAAGAGGTGCTGCAGCATAATAGCATGATGCCTACAGGATTGAGCGACTTAGAACCAACTTCACTTGGGTCCAGTGGGTACAAAAAAACAAAACGAAAAAAAAAGATGCTATGAGTGGGGAGCTAGGCCCAAGTGCTGGCCAAAAAAGGGGCTTAGCAAGTATACAGTCCAGTAAGGAAAAGAAAAATAGCTAAAAGGGAAATCAACAACAACAACAACAACAGAGTAAAAATATCAAAACCTCTGGGAAGAGTCAAGGAACAACTCAGCAATTTAAGAAAATGCACTTTTGTAAGCTTTTCATTCTATTGGATGATTCTCCTAAGAAATCACTAAAATCCTCCCAGCAGAAATGCAAGGAATCTGAGGTACTACTATCCGGTAGAGTGAAATCTGCAATCCATAGACATGCTTTACAACTCTGGCCAAATATTTATCAATATTATATTTTAATAAAAAGCAATCATCTAGAGTTGTCTGACTTGGGTGAAAGCCAGCCTGGTCTGGTGCAAGCAAAGCATGATCCTCCACCGAATCCTCCAGTTTTTCAAAAAGAGACCTGACATAAATCTCCCCTGGAACATCTAATAGACTAATTGGCCTATCATTTACCAGATCATTTCTGGGCCTCTTTTTATAGATCAGGACCACAATAGCTGATCACCAACTTGGAGGCGAAATCCCTGTGATGTTAATTAAGGAAAACAGTGCGACAAATATTGTGGCCCACCAGTCAGAGAATGCAGTAAAGAGATCTGGTAGAAGAACATCTTCTCCAGGAGCTTTTCCATTTTTTAGTATTAGGTTTAATGACTTGGCTCTATCTACTGAAATGTTTTCCCAACAATGTTTCCAATTATATTCATTCAAAACCTCAGAAGAAGCATTAGGAAGGTTGGGCTCTTTAAATACCCTCCTAAAATAGCTTTCCCATTCAGTCTTAGCAATACTTCCCTCTAGAATGGGATCCAATCTTTTTTCTAATCTTACAAGTATATCCCAGAATTTATTTGGGTTTGTCCAGGATCTGCTCCTGGACGTTCAGAGTGTCCAGCCACCTTCCTGGCTGGACACTCTGCTTCTGCCCTTTAAAGATATCCTGCCTCTTTAAGAGCAACCTTGTCCCTTTTCTGGGACTCAAGCTTCCACCTTTCTCTTGTCCCCTTTTCAGTAGCGTGGAGGTTCGAGCTGTAGGCGGATGTGAAAAGGAATCTCCAACAATACAAGTTTTAAATCAAAACTCTTTACTATTCTTGGCATAGTAAGGCACGCTTTGCTTAAGATATTTACACACATAGAACTGATGTTACAAAGGCAAGAAAACAAACAGACAGGAGTAAAAACGCAGGTCCATTTCTTGACCAACTACTCCTGATATTTTCTCCTAAAGTATCTTCGGGAATGGTTCTTACCTCCATTTCTAACGAAGGCAATCTCTCCTCTCTCTCCCGGCCACACCCTTCTCCTAGGTTTTGACTCATAATTGCTGTTCTCCCGCTTCACCCTGGCTAGCTCTTTGTTAGAGTGATTGGCCATCCTTTCGTGTTTTGCTCTATACTTGTCCTGAGCTGTAGACGGATCAGAAAGCCATTACTGGAGCATTAGAGAAATTACCATTTTAGCCCTGGGGTGATTCGCTCCTATTGTTATTTCCTAATCACTCTACTTCACAACTGTTAACTCTTTACATACAGTGAAACCTTCACAGGGTTCTTTTACAAGAGTGCAAGGCCTAGTTCCTTCCATTGTTCCTCATAATAGATGCTTTCCCCCCCCCCCACTGATTAATCTTTAATACTTTTTGTGCATTTCATAAAATTGAGAGGGGGTTATAGAAGAACTACTGGTTTGATACGATCGTATAACTTTTCCCATCTACCTTTTTAGATTCTTGCAATCTTTGTCGAACCATACATTACCCCCCTTTGATTTGATAATTCTCTGATAGTGATACCTTTTCAAAGAATAAAGGTCTTAGGGAATTGATTAGTTGTACATATAATTGATTCACTAATTGATACTGGACACCTGAGGCAGATCATTTCTTAATCTCAAAAATTCTTCTGAATAAAGCCTCCATTCCAAATTCACTTGCAGCAAGGGATTCCATTTAATCTGCTTTTCTGATGTTGGTAGTGCTTGCTCTAAATTTAGGTGAGTGTCAAAATTTGTGGTAACACAGTAAAACCACTGCAAGGAGAATCTAAGTGGCTGGTGATCATTACCACCTACTGAATCTACTGAGAAAAATCAAATTGTTGATCAAAATGGATAAGAAATCACCACATAATCCACAATACTTGCACCAAAATTACTTATATAGACAAACTTTCCCTGTGAATGATCTAGTTGGGAGCCATTAATTAATATTAAGTTTTGTTTTGTTGCTAAGGCAAAAAAGATGAGACCAAAGTCATTCATCTTCATGTCTGGATTTTTGGGCTTCCAAATCTTTCCCATAGCTCCATTGGACTTCCTAAAGCCATGGTAATGGCTTGGTTAGTTGGACCTATACGTGCATTAAAATCACCAGCCATTACTAACGGGACTAAAGGGAATTCATCCTCGAGTTCGTCTAAGTAATCTTCTAACTTGTTTCAACAATCCACATCATAATGTGGTGAGCTCCTAAGAGGAACAAAGATATTAACAAAAATATAAGAATGTATTGCATCTTTGAGAAGGACGGCCATGGTACATGGGGCCAACCCTTTAAGCTGAACGACTGAGGCTGAAAAGAAGTAGATATTAATATAGCCAATCCCCCACTTCGTCTACCACCTTTAGAGGAACAAAATGTGGGGTTTGAATAAACCACACATCCAGGCAATCAGATTTCCTGTGTTTCTTGAAACAACAAAATCTGAAAATTATTTATGTAATGTAAAAATTAATTATTCTCTAACTTATTCCACCTGCCAGCTAAATTCCAAGATAGAGAAGAAACACTAGCTTTCAATCGTATTGATTGTTATTTTTGTGTTAGATCCTCCATTTCAATGGCCTTCTTTACGCCTGATCTCTGACAAATTTATTTATTATTTATTTACAATAAATAATGTAAAATATATTCTGGAGCGTTGCACATGGAAATAAAACAGTAAAAAGAAAGATGATTAAAAACAGCAAATTAAAACGGTTCAATTTTTAAAAAGGGACCAATAAAAACAATGGGCGGTCAGTCAGTTGAGGAATGCTTCCAGGAAAAGAGTTGTTTTCAGTAGGAGCTGGAAGCAGCATAGTGTCCAGAAGAGGCCGTATGTAGCTGGCGAGCCAGCTGAAGCTGGGAAACAGAACTCCGAGCTGCTGCAGCCACTTGGGCCTCCGGCGACAATGATGGAGCTAGAAATACCCCCAAACTATGAACCTGATCTTTCAGAACAAGTGCAACCCCATCCAGAACAGGCAATGAGCCTATGTCCCGGACTTGGGAACCACTCACCCACAGGGCTTCTGTCTTGCCAGGATTCAGTTTCAGTTTATTGGCCCTCATCCAACCCAATGCTGAGTTTAGGCAGTGATCCAGGACTTGCCTCTCCTGATTCAGATGTCACAGGGAGATAAAGCTGTGTGTCATCCACATACTGATGCCATTTTGCTCCAAATCCCCCAATGACCGCTCTTAGTGGCTTCATGTAGATGTTAAACAACATTGGGGACAAGATGGTGCCCTGCGGTACCCCATAGCTTAGTTGCCAAGGGGCCGAGGAAGGGTCACCCAATGCTACTCTCTGAAATGGACCCCACAAATAGGACTGGAACCACTGTAACACAGTGCTCCCAATGCCCATCCCATGGAGTTGATCTAGGAGAATACCATAGTCGATATATCAAAAGCCGATGAGAGAGCATCCAGAATTAACAGGGGTGGACTCCCCCTGTCCCTCTCTTATGTTGTGGTTGGTATATTTCTACAAGAGTAGTAACTTTCCTAATAGCTTTTCCTTAGTTAATGGAGCTCCAATTTGCTCATCTGTAACCAATTAGCCCTTGTTTGACGTGCTTAATTAGAAACAGCATTTCTCTTGCTAGAGGAGACCTCAAAGGGATTCAAATCATCAAATCAATAATCTCAAAGGGATTACCCACCTGGTTTGGATTGGGTAATCAATGGTACCGGTGGATCTAGGTCCAACTTGGGCCTGCTCTGCACAGTTAATCTTTCTCCTAAAATGCCCAAACTATGTATAATAGCTTTCTGCTCAGTCTGGGGCAATAGATTAAATGAATCCATTAACTGCTCTTCTTCAGTGACCCTAGAATTATTAAGTGAGCCTTGAGAGCAATCCTTCTCAGAAGTATTCATTGTTGCAGGATGTAACTTTTACTCTGATGTTCATTACTGAAGGATATCAAGGGTATTTCTTTTGAAGTCCAACTCTCAGTCAGGAGGGGTGACCCAAGCTAATATCCTCCCAATCCCTGGGAGTTATTTAGAATCAAAAGTGGTTTCCTCACTGTACCAGAAACACTTGATTAAGTAGCATAGCTAACTTGCCTAAAAATCCTTTCCTCCTGAGTAGTAGCAAGGGAATTCTGTTTGATCTAAATACTAGAATGTATTTTTGCATTTGAGGAGGGGCATACACAACTTTAATAAATGAAAGATCAATCTCCTTCATCGGTAGATGGAGTAAAGCACTAACATGTTTCAAAGCACATCTTGTTGTGTTCCACGGGAAAGTGCATTCTCTATAGGGGTGAACAGTTAGGGCTACCTTATTAACCTGAAGAAATACATTTGAATCCATAGAGGAACTCTTTTTAACTACGGGAGGTTGGAAAGATTGATCAACATTCTTATTTGGTATTTTTATAACATTCTGTTTCTTAGCAGTGGTCTTAGGGAGGGAAGCAGAGCATTCCATTTTTATAACAGATATAAGAGTATCTACATTATTTGAAATTCTTTTAAGCTCTTCATAAATATTTTGAATGGTTTGTTCCACCAAAAAATATTGCTCTACTAGAAGTGCACTATCACTAAGTAGTGGACTTATTAGTATTCCCATGTCTGCTCCCACTTACGTAATTATTATTATTAGTATGTTCAGTATGTGGTTGCTGGAGCTCTAAACTTTCAGTTTCTAAAACATCAAATCTATTGAAGGTAGGAATTGTAGGTTTACTATCATTTGTTATCGACCTATCAGGTCTAAGCTGTTTGGTATGAGAGGGAGACAACTGATTAGAATTACTTTGGGAATGCTTTCTGGGACCCATTTCATTTAACATTCAGATAACAATTAAAATACACACACACGCATATATATGAGTACATGTAATCAAACACTAAACCCCAAAGAATTAAGATTTAAAAAAACCCAAACAACCAAATGCTTTACCAAATACTTTAGTCTAAGATCTATTAATTCGTCTGCAGCCTGCCCATCACAAATGAAATAATAAACGAACTGGAGCAAAAAAGACAGAAGTACAAACCCTACCATATGGGAAGGAATATTGTTATTGCAGGAATGAGGCAGCCCAGTTCAGTTCAGTCCCTGATACCATAAGCCTATGTAACATTTGCCTCTAAAAAAAATGCTTAATAATTCAAAGGTCCCCAAAAAAATCTCAAACAGAGGCTCAAAACTAAGATGAGCAAATGTTCTTTTTATTTCTCTCCAAGCTCCTTGGGGCCTTTTCAGGGTCACTTCCTTCCACTCCACAAACTGAACTTTGTCGAAAGGGTATCAGAGCTTTCTGATAACCCCCTCCTGTCGACTCCCCCCCCCCCCCCCCCGTAAATCAATTAGGCATGTTCTTTTCTTGGTCAAAATGTAAACTCACTCTTCAGGGAAGCAAACCACACTCCTTGAACCTCAATCCCAAGGCGTTCATCACTTGACCTGCTTCCAGGGAGTGACAAATAGCTCTAACGTGTCCTCCTTTGGATCCTGGAGTCTCAAGATCCTTGACTCCACAGGGGGTTCTGCCTCTTCAGCTAATTCACAAATCAGGACACCAGCATGGAATTCTAAGCCTCTATTCACTGTCTCTTCTACAGGTCCCAGCTAGTAGATTATCAGTGGTTGTGAGCAAGAACAGAAGAGTGAGGGGTGAAAATTTACACAGCTTGAATTTTAAGTGAACCAGGAAACAGCAACAATAATTTATCTGGGTCTTTTAGATTCTTCAACCTCTCTATTGCTCAACTTTTATTTTATTTTCTCTTAATGTGGTTAGCGGGATCAAGCACAAGTCAATCAATCAATCAATCAATCAATCAATCAATCGAATTAAAATAGAATAAAACAAACAATGATGAGGGCAAAACTCAAATGGCTCCACAGCTTGGAAATAAAACACAAAACAGACAGCTGAAGGGGTACAGAAATGCTGAAGCAAAAGGCAACTTCCACTATAAGTGTGGGCTCACAGCAGCTAAAACAGATAAAATCCCAACATACTAATTCAATCCTCAGAAAAAGGATAAGACAAAACTTCCTGATACAACACAACTGCTTACAGCAATTCAACAAAATGTAGCTATTTGGGGCAATTAAAACACTTTAAACAAACAATAATAAAAACTATAATAGGCTGCGGAGCTCAAAACAAAACAAACGTCTTACAGTGCCATTTTAACCAGAAGTCACCAGAATCTGCAGACGAGCTTTCATGGAAGCCTCATTTGGAGGCAGTCAAACTGAAACCCTCCCAGTCCGTACAGTCCCTGGTGCGCTTTTCTAGATTCTAAGGGGGGAGCCTGGTTGCGCCGGCAGTTGAGATATTTCTGAAGAAGATAGTTCCACAACTGTAATATGGTGCAGAGACATAGAAACTAATGTTTCTATTTTAGAGGCAGTGCAGAATTCTTTCATTAGACCTTTGTTAGCTGTCCCTCAAGGCACACCTGCACCTCTTCTAGGGGCGGAAACAGGAATACTCTCTATTGAATCATGCGCTCTGTTGCACTTGCCTTGTACTGGCTGAAGCTGTCCTGTATGAAGGACTCGCACCTGCTTAAAAAAATGTTTCCTAGAACAACTGCAAACCTCAGCTCAAAGCTCTTGGATAAATTCTATTAGATACATTTTACATACTTATGGGATTCGAATGAAAGTTTTACCTACCTTCTCTTCCAATACAGTTAAGCAGTTGTACAAAGAAAGAATCCATCTATATTCTCAGCAGTGGGACATATATATTCCATCACACAAATGTCGTATTCTAATTGGTATCCATTATATAAAAGCACATTTGAACTGGAGCAGCATTTTACAATTCTTACTGTAGCTGCCCTAAGAAAATCATTCACAGATTTACGACTCCAACATATGCCCTCTGCTTATTTGGACAGGAGGTTTAACGATACACCTCAACTCATTAATGATTCTGCATTTGTGAGTCCGGTTAAGTTGAGGATATTGAACACTATTTACTACGCTGCCCTCTTTATGAGTCCCCAAGATATAAATTTCTCCATCATATCCACAGCATTTTATCAAATGACCTTTTCTGGATCAGATTTGTACACTGATATATTACGACCCAGGTTGCAAAATTTGTCCTGGCTGCCAGAAAATTAAGGAGCAAACATTATACTGTACTTTTACATTAATATGAGGAGGGACTGTGTTTTTCTTTTGTTGCTGTGGTTATAGAGGGAAAGTGAGAATTTGATGTGTGATTTTTATTACTGATTGTGTATTGTTTTTTTTAATTGGCCTGTATTTTAATTGTATTCTATTATTTCTGTCTATGTGGAGTTGTGGTGACCTATGGCTCTGAACAATAAAGATATCATATTTCTCATATATTTCTTACTTGGGAGTAGGGTTACATTGCAACATTTTATTATATGGAACCTTCATTTACAGAGGCTGTATACCTCTGGACATGGTGTGTTGGAGGCAGGTCATAAGGGAAAACGGTCAACATCGTGTTCGAATTATGAGCTTCAAGAACAGCCTTCCCCAACTTGTTTCCCTTTGGATGTGTTGGACTACAGCTTTCATCATCTTCAACCAGCATGGTGAATGACCAGGGATGATGGGGATTGCAGTTCAACGTCTCGGGAGGGTGTCTGCTTGGGAGGGCTGTTCTGGAAGAACATGGCTGGTGACTGCTGGAAACAGAATGGTAAATTAGACAGATCTTTGGCCAGAACTAAAATAACTATTCTTAGGGTACAAACCTATGCATGTTTAGTCAGAAAATAGTCTTACAAATCCCAGCAGGCCCCAGTCAGCCTTATACTCCTAACCCAACACTTCCTCTTTTCCCATAGTTCTGGTCATCCTCTATCCCAACAAATCTCACATTAATACCATTTATAGCACCCTGCCAGCATTCCAGATAACACTTGATACTTACTGTAGGGAGAAAAATACTGCATATGTGGATAGGATCACCATGGGTAGGAGGCAGTAACCTAGCACACTCGCTACACATCCATACGAAACACTTGCTATGCTCATCAGGTTCAGCAAAGCATGGATTGTGATGCACCCAATAGCACTTATGCCATAAACGTAGCCGAAATGAACTTTCCCCGCCTGCAGAAATGAACAAAGAAGACAGTATCAGTGTGCGCATGGGGATATGCTGGCAAAGAGGTGGAGTATTCACCTTTATGCGGAACCACTGAGATTTTAATTATGGTATCAATTTAAGTGTGAATGTGATCGGAAGAAATGGGAGTAGATTTATTTGTTTTTAAACTCACAGCACATTGAGCTGTGTACAGCCAACTGTTATCTACACAATTATTTTTGAGTTTATACTGGATATATAGAAACGTTGCTTTGATCCATTCTGAATAAGAAAGAAAGATAGTTATTAGGAAAATACAACATGTTTGACAGCAAGATTGAAAGATAATACCACCAAAACAAAATGGGATGCAGAAATAAATCAAAAGTAAATGGCAACTAAACTCTGGGGGAAACATCTTCCTTACTGGGGATGTTTGACTGAGGGATCTCTTTCCCATTAAAAACAACAACAACAACACTATTGAAAGTATTATTTAATAGGTGCAGAATGCTAAGATCAACAGAGAGTCAAGTAGTCATCAACCTGGAGATATAACAAGATCTACACTTACAAATTGCTCCAGACCTTTTTGCCTAATACACAATTTATAGATTAAAAGCTTTAAATTAAAGCTTTATTTTTTTTTACATTATTGCTGTAATGTATGAGCCTCCCTGAAGGTCCTTTGGGTCTAAAGGTGCTGTTTCCACTTCCATAGCTAACAGAAGCTCTGGAGGACCTCATCAGGGAACCTGCATGGGAGGAAGGAGTTAACCTCTCACTCCCATACCATGACCCTGATTCAAACTGTCCGCCCCCAGCCCCCGACTGCTTTTGTTACAAAAAAACTATGGAGTACAGTTCAAAATTTTGTAGAATTGGAAAAGGTGCAGAAACGGGCAGCCAAAATTATCAGGAGGCTGGAGCAACTCCCTTATGAGGAAAGGTTACCAAAGTTGGGGCTTTCTAGTTTAGAACGTAGGGAAGTAAGGGCTGGGGGAAGGTATACGATAGAGGTTTGTAAATTGTTACATGGTGTGGAGGAGGTGGATACAAATCCTCTCCCTTCTCTCATAATACTCGCATAAGATCAGGGGCATGCAAGAATGCTGAATGGTGAGAGATTCCAGGCAGAGAAAAAGACTGACTTCTTCACAGAGTGCATAGTTAAACAATGGAATCCACTTCCCCAGGACGTAGTGGTGGTCACCAGCTTAGATGGCTTTAAAAGGTTAGGTTAGACAAATTCGTGGAAAATAAGACTATCGATGGCTACTAATCATGATGGCTATATATTATCTCCAGTACCAGAAGCAGTGGCCCAGTTTGCATGATCACGGAGGTGAAATAAGCTACGGTGCCCCAACATGAACTGTTTTAGGGTTCTGGATGGCTTGTTACCCACAGCAACAAGCTACCCTGGCTGGGTTCATATGAAAGACAGGCTGTGCTGCTGAGGGTAATTGTGCAAATCACTCTGGCACACGTGTGTCCGAGGGGTATGTGTGCATAAGCCAATGTGGCTTACTTCCCCTTCCATGATCGTGCAAACTCGGTTGGTACATCTCTGTATACCAGTTGCTGGGGAACATGACAAGAGGGGACTATTGCCTTCATGTCCTGCTTGTGGGCTTCTCCCTGGCATTTGTTTGGCCACTGAGGGAAATGGGATGCTGGACTAGAAAGGGCTTTGGTCTGATCCATCATGGCACTTCTTATGTTCTTATCTCTGACATCACATCTAACTTGTTCCATTGAAAACAACTAGCTTAGTTGTGAGTTATAAAGCAATTCCCTTCACATAGAAAACCAGCATGTCAGAGAGACCTTTCCCCCTGGCACCTTGTTTTTTATCTGAAGGATTTTTTTTTAATTTTTACTTTTTTGGCATGGCGAAACATTCAGTCGTGTGAGCCCTCACCTACAGTCTGAAGTCATACAGCTCAGGTTTATC
This sequence comes from Anniella stebbinsi, assembly GCA_029215795.1. Classification (NCBI taxonomy): domain Eukaryota; kingdom Metazoa; phylum Chordata; class Lepidosauria; order Squamata; family Anniellidae; genus Anniella; species Anniella stebbinsi. Next base: position 175,318,816 of record JARDYH010000004.1, on the reverse strand, counting down.
ACCTCAGTGAGAACTAGGCTCAAGTTATGGTTAGGTTCCTGGATTGTACCTCTTGTTTCATTTGCTCTGCACATACAAATATACTTCTGCTTTGTTTTGTCAAAACAGAAGCACGTGCCTCTTTGTGAAAGAAATATGACACTTCCATAACTTGGAATACACAAAATTAGTCTCCTAAATATGTGTGCTTGGCCATTATAAACAAAGGAACACTCTGAAGGATACAGTCAGATTCTTATGAATTTCTGGTTCATTGTTGTACAATTATGATTTCTTCCACTAACATTGCAGCCAGCTTTACAGAAAACAGCTGCTGCTACAATAGGCTATCCATGGCAGTTGGTTTTTCTTGACACTTATTTTAACTTCACCAAGTTCCTATTTTAAGGGAGTGGTTGTTGTTTTTAGGCTGCATTCCTATATATCAGCCATTCCCAACCTGGTGTCCTCTGGATGTCATGGACTACAACTCCCATCAGATCCAGACAGCAGGGCCAATGGACAAGGGTGATTGGAGTTGTATTCCTAAACATCTGGAAGGAACCAGGTTGGGGAGTGCTGCTATATACACTTACCTGGGAGTAAGTCCTATTGAACTCAGTGGGATTTACTGCTCAGTAGACATGTGTAGGATTTCACTGTTAATGTCTCAAGTTCATTGATACAGGCTCGAGAACAAGGCCTGTCATGAAAATATGTAGGAAAAATAGGGTGACCATATTTGGGAAACCAAAAAAGAGGACACTCAGTGGCAGGGGGGAATGATGCACTTTCTGGAGGCCCTGGAAAGTGTTCTTTCCCCTCCTCTGCTCCATTTGGGGCCTTAAAGGAGGGAAAAGCATGACATTTCCCCTGCTCCAGTTGGGACTTTTTCTTTAATGTCCGGCAATGACACACTTTCCTCTTTAATGCCCCGATTGGAGCAGGGGGGTGGGGTGAATGACAACCTTAAAGGGGAAAGAATGTCATTCCAGGTCATTTTAGAAAATGTTATATCCTGACACCCAGGATAGAACAAAAACCAGGACAAATTTGGGGAAATCTTGGCAGTTGGTCACTGTAGGAAAACATTATGGCCAAAAGAAAATTAATGTTTTTTTACCAACACTCATATTTCCAGTATTCCCATGACTGCAACTGACATGTTGTTGCTATATAATGTCATAAGTGTAAGGGATTATTATCAACTGCCTCTTCAGCCATTAATGGTTTTCAATAGGTTTAGCAGTTCCAATTTGGGCAGGGAGGTTTGATCCACAATATTTTGCACGGATGCCATGTGTAAACACAGTGCCAGCAATAATCAGCTAATATTTTAACCTGTTAGTTTCAGTGTATTTGATTACTTGATGCAGACATACTTAGCAGCTTAATCTAAGAATAACAAAGTGCTATGCCAGAGGTAGAAGAAGGCAAGAGACTGGCTAAATGAAAAGTCTCTTTGATATACTGCTTGATGGAGGAGAGAGGCCTGGTGCAATAAGGAAGTGAGGGGGGCAGTTGGGGAAGAGAGAAGGAAAATTAAGTTGGGGACAGATTGAGGCAAATTGGCTTCTCATTGACCTCATTTTAATGTGTTTAAGCTCCTTTCCTTCCTTTAGAGATTCATTTTGGATGAGGCCAGGAACAGTCTATTTAAAAAAATCAACTGATTTGGAGCTTAATATTTCTGATGAAGTTTATGCAGAATACACATTACTTTTTCAGGTGTAACCATTCATGACCCAACTCTGAGGTTGGAGAAGCCTGCAGCCCCCAAATCTGTCTGAAATACAACCCAAGAGGAAATCTGCTGTAGCCTTCTGAGAGGGAAGGGAAAAGTGTAGCCAGACACTGACCCAGAAATCAGCCATCTCTCTTGAGAAGTCTGAATTTCATTCTGCTCCAGTACATCAACCACTGACTGACCCAAGGGGACTGCACAGTCTCTGGTAGGTTCCTGTTTGACATGGTAGAAGATGCAGCTTAAGGCCCTTTTTGTGGTGCTTTAATACAAAGCTCTAAGCCCCACTCCTGTATATCCTTCTCAGTCTCACTGAGATGCCAGGTTTAGACAGACACAAAACCTGATGAGCTTCTTCTAAGTCATACTATTTGTAGTTCTGCCTTGAAGCAAATTGTGTATATGCATTCAGGCAAGACATTTGCAGGTATACGGTAATTAGACAAGTCTGTCTGTCTATCTCTTGTGAGATTCAGAACAGTCACCACCAGAGATGCATCAAGTGGATGGGTGGTCACAATTTTTTAAAATGCCACAGTGTGTATGTGTACACTAGGTTTGTCAGAGCTTTGAGTAGTTCTCCAACCCAGGGTCCCTGATGTTAACTGCTGGAATTAGAGGCATCAGCTGATGCCTGAAGTGCAGATGGTACTATTCAGTTGACCAGGTGAGGGTAGAAGGTCAGAGAAATCCACAACGAAATCAATGAATTCAGATTTCTATGAATCTGACTCATTTTCCTGAGTTGTATGGATTCTGCAAACTTACGGACTAGTTTTTTGTTTTTTTTAACTTTCTAGACTTTTACACAAATTTAGTTGTAGAAAAATACATAAAATAAAAAGAACACCAGCTGAAAATGCTAATTTTCCTCATAGGCTATACCATGAAAATGCTTGTTCGGGGTGGATTTGTGCAGTTTTGCCACTGCAGATTTGTGCAAGTGTGGGAAATTGGAAAAACAAATCTGATTCCGTCAATGAATAGATGATGGAACGAAAGGCACCTGATAATGCATGAAACGCAGACAGAATAGTTTTTACAAAATGTGTACATCCATAGGGTAGAAGTATTTCTACCAGACTCAGCCAGTCCATAAGCATCATAGTGCCTGCCCACTGCAAAGGCTAATTTCCCTTCTATAGCGGAAGGCAGCTCTAAAGGCTGGGCACACACAGTCCCTGACAACTCACTAACAGAGATTCCAGCCTTAAGTCAGGAGGTTCATGGTTCAACAACCAGAGCCTCTCATTCAGTTAAAGAATGGATCTACAGTACATAAGTGCAATTGTACTTACAAGGGCCATAGCATGACCAGGTAGGGTGGTGGCAGACACATCAACCATCTAGGCCTGATCTTGGAAGGCCCCTAATACAGAATGCTCTGTGTGTGGATAGATCCAGCCCTGGCCCATGCCAATCTCTATCATATTTAGAAAACATTATCATTGATATTAGCTAATTGAGATGTCTGACTCAGCATCCCACTTTGTACGGATCTAATTCACAAAAATTGAACCGAATAAGGAACTCGGATTGTCATTCTGTGCTCTGTTATCTAAATATTACAACACTGTTCTGGAACACCACCCATCAATAAAGGCATTTCTCATTTACATTACTATGCAAATAGTGGTTCTCAAGACCCTCCTGACATATCTCTTGCTTTCTATAATTCCAAAAGGTGTTGCTAGATTCTACAGAAGAGTTTTATATTTTTCTTCCGTATTTATCAGCTAGTTGAATTACAATGTAACTTATTCATTTAACTGTATAAATCTTTGTCCAAATTATGTAGTTTTGAAGTGTACATTATAATGTATTAGGCAGAATAAACATATGAACAAACAGACAACAGACCTGTGAAGGTATAAATTATGATATTCAGACATTCTGTATATCTACACAGAAACAAAAAATTAGAGCAGCCTTTCGGAGGTACATATGTGGTATTTTTTTCTAGCTACAAACTCTTTTGTTATGGTCCCGAAACAAAATTTATCTCATTGTCTCAGATGTTCTTTGCCTTTTTCTTAATGATTTTTTTTCCATACTCCCAGATCTTCGCAAGGTGAGAAATACAGAACAAATGAGACAATCGCCACTTTTATCAAACTAGAGCTAATCTTTAAAATACAGTTGAGGTTTCAACTGGTGCAGACAATTTTTATTAATAATTAATAATTAACAAGAAGAATAATTAGTTGGCCTGTCCCATTCCAGAAACGATAATTTCATCTCATTTCTAGGGTTGGTTTAGGAAGCATTCGCTTCTTGTTTCACTAGCGGTTGGTCCTGCAGACGCAAGAGAATGAGTGGAGGCACAGCAGCGCTATTGGATATTGCCCGACATGTCCAAGATGTTTGTAATCTACCTATGGGTGCAATCCTATGCATGTTTAGACAGAAAAAAAAATCCAACAATTCCTTGCATGCCCCAGTCAGCATGCTGGGAGTTGTAGAACCTTTTTCTGTCTAAACTTGAATAGGATTGTGACTTCAATTTCAGGGTCTTTAGAACAGGGATGGGCAAAAGGCAGGCTGGGATCTACTGGTAGGTCTACAGATTATTTGAAGTAGATCAGCAAGGTTTTTGGCTTTCAGTGGTTTAAGAGTGACAACAAACATCTTTATTTCCCTCCTGAATTTAGCTACTGAAATCAAGGAAGTCCGGGGGGGGGGGGGGGGGACAGAAGTAGGTTTGTATGCGTGAAAGGATTTGCGTAAGATCTCCAGTTCCAACACTGAAAACAAATTCCTGGGCTGTGCATGTGCTCAGAGGCAACTTGTCCCATAATCCTATGTCCGCTTTTCTAAGTGGACATAGCGAACATTTCCTCTATGCCCACTTCCCTGAGTATTTAGCCCCTGGCTCCAACTAGTGGACCTTGGGGTTCTAGTGATAAAGTTGATCCTGCATGCATAAAGGCAGTGCCAGCCCTAGGTTTTGGAGAGCCCTTGGGCAAGAAATCTTCAAAGGGCCTCTGCCTTCTGCAAATATACCTTCTCACCTACATTGTCACCCATCAGCTGTTGCTCCCCATCCTCTTTTGCATCACTGCCACTATTTTTGGTTTGACAGGCAGAGAGCCAATGAGCAAGCAGGCATCTACCACTCCTTGTTCTCACCACCACCATTATCTGAGGCAGATGAACAAGACAGTTGTGATAATGAAAAGGAGAAGCAAGTCCAGGGGGCTCTTTTCTCAGATTACTCCAGTAATCCTGGAGTGATTGGGGAAGAACACCCTTTTCTCAGATGCTGTGTCCACCACAGGTGTGACTGCTGGATTTCCTTTGGCCTGATTTACCTCACCTGTGAATTGTACCTGTGGCTTCTAGTCAGCATTATGCTGGCTTTCAGCTGAGCTGCCACACGAATGCCTGATAAGACTGTTTGTATGATGTTCTGAGGTGAATTATTTCAGCTAACAAAAGCTGTGGACAAAGAAGGAAGGAATCTCCCAATATGGCTTATGAAGAGACATTTATTCAGACCCATTTTCCATAGAAACTTAAGAAAAGGTTCCCATATTGTCGGTAGACCCACAGTCACTAATCAACAGATAAGGTGATTTTGAGAATGTCAGCGATTGCTATTACACCCTACCAGTAGCAGTGTTGCTCCGAGGGCCAAGCAGAAAACCATTGGCCCTGTCAGGTCAGTCTCATTCATAATGCTGCCATCTGCTGACTTCGCTGGGTTGAGAACTGTTAACGTTTTCTGCCAGATGTGATCAAAGTTGATCCCTAGCTCTGCAAGAAAGAACAGTTTCAAAATTATTCATTATCCCAAGGGAAGGCCTCCATATAACAGTACACCAGGGATCTTGAGTAGGTTGTAGGCAAATTATTGTAATGACTCGTGCACGGTAGGCAAGACTTAATTTGGACTCCAAATTGGGAGGTATTGATTACTCAGTTATGAAAGGCAGAACTTGTAAACCAGATGTCAATGCTGTCCTCCTGTGGCTTTGGTTTATCATACACGAATAACTGGGGAAAGTCACTGATGATATTAAAGCTGCATGCTCTGTTTTTTGTCTATATGGTACAAAATTTAGATGGAATGAGATTTATTCTAATAAGGATCTTGATCGACATATTATTTTTAGAAAGGGCAGCCTTTATTAATATGATTAATAGTCCATCCCTTTTAGTGTGCAATTGTACAAGATATTGCACTCTTTTCATCAGTTGATTACCAGTTTTGACAGGCAAGAATGGGGCTGTACCCAGAGATTCTCAGGCTTGGGCATGTGGCATTATAATTCATTACCATAGGCCTGCAGTATTTATTTATTTATTTCATTTCTATACCTCTCAATAACCGAAGCTCTCTAGGCGATTCACAATAATTAAAACCATAAGGTACAGCATAAAATATGGAAGCTTAAAACCACAACATAAAAGTACAACCAGAATAAAACTGATCAGAAATGCAGATATTTAAAATACAGACTAGAATTCTAAAAGACCAGCGTGCTAAAATACTAGAAAAATAAAAAGGTCTTCACCTGGAGCCTAAAGGAATGCAACATAGGTGCCAGGCAAACCTGTCTAGGGTTCTCATTCCACAGCCAAGGTGCCACAGCAGAGAAGTCCCTCCTCCTGGTAGCCACCTGCCTCACTTCCTTTGGCAGAGGCTCATGGAAAAGGACCCCAGAAGATGATCTTAGGGTCCGGGCAGGTACATATGGGATGAGGCGACCTACCAAGCCAAATATAGTCCACCAGCTGCATATGGTGGAAAGCATTTGACATTTCAGTCTGACTGGGTCTGCAAAAACTGCTTATCAAATACATAGTAAGCCACTGCATTTAGCAGGCATACTGTTCTGGCTGTGAGTATGGCCTGCTTGGGATGCAAGCACACAAGCTGGATTTCAGTCAGGAGTTCAAACATTAGCAGGAGCTTGGGCCCAAACAAAAGGTCTCAGACAAAGAGTAACTGGACAAAGCATCAGTTCCGGACCATGACTGGCGGGGGAATGCTGGGAGTTGTAGGACTTTCTGCCTAAACATGTTTAGGATTGCACTCTTAATGTGTAATTGTATGGTTTTTATATTAGATTTGTTTGTTTTAATGTCATGTACACTGCCGTGGGACTCCTTGTGGACAAAGGGTGGTTATACATTTTAGAAATAAATAAAAATAAATAAAACAAACTTGGAGCCAGCCCTGACATCACAAGTTCTGTCACCTGTATAGCTTTCTGGGATGAAGGGTAGGAATCCTTATGCCTAGTTTTCACTGGGGCAGCTAACCTGTGGAAGGGCCATACCACTTCAAAGTGCAAGCGGGGACTCACAATGTGTAAATGCTTTTCCATACCAATAATAATAATAATAATAATAATAATAATAATAATAATCCACCTTAAAATATATACACAGAAAAAAACTCCTCCCATGTCAAAGGGAAGGGTGCTAGCCTTCTTCCTCACCTGCAGTCTGAAATGGTACTGCTCAGGCACAGGGTGACCATCTCAGTGAGAACAAAGTCTTAAAAACAGGCCAGTCAGCTGGGATGGCTTGTGTCAAAGGCCAGAAAAGCAAAAGGTAAAAGTAACAAGCAGAGTCTCTACTCCTAACACCAGCTGCCCAAGGAGCTGTAGCAACGTGCTGCAGCAAACACCTCGAATGTCTGTCCTTCAACACAATTTCCAGCTTTCACAAGTTCTTATCTGAAAAAGGATTGTCAAAAAGTTTGTTGGAAAGATGTGACAGGGATTGCAAAACTGGGTGAAACCACAACCAACTGGCAAAATAACATTCTTACCTCCTACGTTTACACAGGCAGCCAATGTAATATGGGCAAAGAGTAGGACCAAGCAGACCTGGGTTCCAGTCAATCTTAAGCCATAAAGCTCAGTGGGTGGCTATGAGCAAATCAGTATTCAGTATTTATTTATTTTCACATTTATATCTCACCACTTTTCCTCTTGCAAGGAACCCAAGGTGGCTTCCATTTCCATTTCATCCTCACAACAACCCTGTGAGAGGTTAGGCTGACAATCAGTGACTGGCCCAAAGTCCCCCCGTGAGCTTCATGGCCGAACAGGGACTAGAACCTGGATCTCCTACATCCCAATCCAACATTCTTCTAACCCCTACACCACGGTATCTCTAATAATTTTGTAAAGAGAACATTGGAGGTCCATGTATGCCACTCGGGTTCCTCCGAAAAGGGTCCTCTAAGGTGTAGGTTTCAAATATTATACATAGAAACAGACTGATGTTGTTAACTCTACTCTCCCTCTTGTGAAGATAAAAACCACACAGACCATGAGGCATTTAGATAATGTGATAAGATTGAATCTAACAGTGTAATTTTATGCATATTTATTCAGACGTTCCACTAAATCCAATGAAGCTTACTCCCAGGTACGTAGGTATAGCATTGCACCCTAAATATCTCAACTAGAGATTGCCATTTTTTAATCGAGCATAGTTGAAGTTATAGTAATGGAGATCCAATGTAATACACAGGAACATTCTCAAGTTTTTCCTTGGCATAAACCACCTTAATTTAAGGAAACATGAAAAATTATTACAAGATATGTAAACAAGATTATAAGAAGTGTCTATTAATTATAGATACCTTAACATGATATCTGATTGTGAAATATAAACACAGAGGGAAAGGCAATGCTGAGAGATCTGATAGCAAAATTTATTGTGGGGCTGTCACCTAGAGGTAGTAAAGTATATGATGTATGTGCCATAAAAATGAGCTAATGCCTTTGTTTTCCATGCAAATTGTTTCGCTGCCCTTTCAAACATAAACATGTGTCTGTGTTACAAATGAAAGACAACAAATTAACCAGATTTACCCCCTCTGTCTGATTTGGCAGCCTAGAATCAAATATTTCTTCTAAACATACTTTTTTACCCAGGATTCTTTTTTATCATGTGATGATCAACTTAGTTCTGGGCAATTTAAAATGGGGTTTGAGTTAACAAACACTGAATGTGAGGTTGATTGGCCTTTAGTCTGTCTGGTGTTTGATATTTCTGAGAAAGGGAGTTTTAATACTGATGCATGATGTCACATTTTGGACACAATGTAATATCTGTTCATAGGCTGTGATCCGCAACCGAATTTTAAGATGAAGTTACCTGCTGCAATGGATACAAGCAATAGACTAAAACCTTGGTTTAGAATTCCAAGTTATGGAACCTGTGGATGAATTTGCAATTGGTGTGGTCCATTGTGTGATCTTTTATGGGAAAGTGCAGGCTTCCTTTGTTGAAAAGCCAGAAAGGGGCACCTTACAGGTAGATATGTCTGCTACCTAGGGATAAAAATGTTGCAAGCATCCAACTGGGTCTGGGTCTGTGAGGACAGTGGACCCCTGGCTTACGGCCCTCCTGGACCCAGACTGAGGGAGGATCTGCACCCAAGTCCCCCCAGAAGTGCTTGGGTGCGGGTCTGCCTCAGTTTCTGGCATTGTGCCCTTTCCCCTCTCTGCGTTAATGGCAGCCACCATTAACACAGCAGGGGGAAATGCACCCATTCCGAAGCTCCGGAAACCACACTCCCCCCTCGCTCCAATGGGGGCCTTGAAGGCCCTATTAATGCAAGGGTAACGGATTACCCTTGCATTAATAGGGCCTTTAAGGCCCCCATTGGAGCGGGGCAGAATGCACAATTTCCGGAGCCTCCGGAAAGTGTGCATTTCCCCCTACCACAGTAATGGCAGCAGCCATTAATGCAGCGGCTGCGTGTCCTGCATGTCCTCAGAATCTGCTTGACTTGGGAAAAGGCAGTCCATTGTCAGATTCATAGAATACACACGTCAGATTCATAGAAATCTGTACCCATTTGATACTGTTGCAGATTTTTCTGATGTCCCTACTACTACCTCAAGGAAGAGTGCAGAGACAAAACACTATAACTCCGTAGTAGAGCACTTGCTTTGCATGCAGAAGGTCCCAGATTTGATCCTTGGCATCTCCCGGTAAGGTTAGGAAGGAATCCTGCGTGAAATCCTGGAGAGCCATTGCTGCCAGTTAGTGTTGGCAATACTGGGCTAGATGGTTTGACTCGGTATAAGGCAGCTACCTATGTACCTATGAGATGCTATTTCCCCCCTTCTAAATGACTTCTTGTTAGTAGTATATATTTTATGGCATCTTAGCCAAATAAAACACACATTATCATTAAACGTTAATTGTTATCTATATAAAGGGGGAATAAATGACTTGCTTGGTAGCACAAACATCTGTGATGAGGAGTAACAGATTCTGCTTTATGCATAGCTGCCAGAACATGCAAAAAAGTGTAATTAAGTGTTTTAATTCTGTACCTTCCAGCAAAGGGGGTTCTTCATCAAAGCTGTCAGAGTAAGCTCTATTAGGTGGAAACTCAGAAGCATATGCCGGTTGAAAGATTTGTCCTGGGTACGGCTGAGAAGATGAAAACATTTCTGGAGGAGCAAAGGTATCATCCGACTGTGGCAAACCACCCATCCAACCTCTACAATAAAGAGGACAATAAAACAAAATCAAAGTACTGCTACCAGAGTCAAAGGACATGTCCCTGGAAACTCTTGATGTATATACTAGGTCCTACTGAACATTACATATCTTTTTTATTGCATTTATATCCCGCCTTTTTTCCTCCAAGGAACATGATCCTTGCAACAACAACAACCCTGTGCAGTAGGTTGGGCTGAGAGTCTGTGACTGGCCCAAAGTCACACAATGAGCTTCCATGTAAGTATTTTGGTACTTGCATGTGTTGTCCAACCTCTCCAAATTTAAGATGAGTAAAAACTGGTAAGATAGCAGCCCCCTATAACTTACACCATTTCAACAGTCTGACTCCCCTACAAAATGTGTTAATCCAGTCTGATTCATACTTATTAACTTCCATGTGACTTCTTCCCAGATCATTCCAGTACCAGCAGCATTAAGGGATTATATGGCTAAAGCTCATATGGATAAGGTTCTTTCCTATCCCAATGAAGTTCCTTCCTATGTGAATGTCACCATTCCTCCTGGGCAATATTTGTGGGGAAAGTAACATCTCAAGCCATGTGGTTCCCCATGCAGACATTACTGATTGGCATGAGAAGAAGCCACAAGGAAGCAGCCTCCATGCCACTGCCTGTGAGCAGTTTCATGGTTGAAAGGAAAGAACAGTCATTGTAGTCCTATTCATTTTATGATGGTGTGCGCATCTCATGGGCACCCAATATATTTTCAGACATCTCCATATTGTGATGTGGAAAGGTATACTTTGTAACATTTGAAAAATTAATGAATGTGTTTTCTTCAAGTGGAAAGACATGGTTGGTGCCAGACATCAGAAGAGTTGGGTAATTGCAAAGACCCAGACATATTAATGTGCCCACTGGCCAAAAACCAGTATTTGCATCTTGGATTTCATTAGGCATGTAGCCCAACTAAGTCCAAATTAGCTGGGCTTTCTGCCACATGAGATCCCACCCTAGGAACCCTTGTAACATCCAGGGGCCTCTTGGGTGCTATCTCAGTTAAGTTATGGCTCCTGACTGGAGGCTGTATACACTGTCTTTGATCTTGTTGAACACTTGTCAAATGGATTCTGGCTTTTGGTTTATGAAACCTACACTTTTCCATCCCCCACAAGCCATGACTCTACTACTTAAATAATTTGGGGTTCTAGGCCATGTTGTTCCAAAAAGCCTGGAGCTGTTTTTTGTTAACCTGGTCATCTGTAGATTAAGTAGAACCTAGTACTGAAATGAATGAAGATAGATAGATAGATGATAGATAGATAGATAGATAGATAGATAGATAGATAGATAGATGATAGCAAATGGAAATGTTAAGGATTTCTCAATTGAAAAGTGTCAAATCTGACTATAGTTTAGTAACATCAAAACTCATGAACATCAGGTTCTAGATGCAAATCTTATGCTTCAGAGCTTTGAAAAAAAAAACACTTTCTCCTCAGGATGCTTAACAATACTCAGCTCCCCAAATTTGTGCTAAAGCTTGATTTTCTTGGCAAAGCTGGAACATTGATGTATGAAATTTAAAATCTCCTGCCTTTTGATGATTGTCAATTTTCTGCCTAAAATGCAATGTTAAAATTAAACCTGTAAATTTATCCTATTTTCAAGTACTTACTTTTTGCTTTCATGGACATTTCCAGTGACTCCAGACCCATTATAACCATATTGTTGGTCATCATTGGTATAATTTGACTGGTAAAAATCAATATCATATTGCTCAAATGTTGACATTCTGAGGAAAAGGAAAACAAATTACTTAGCAACAACAAAATATTATGACGTACTCCTATGCATGTTTAGACAAAAAAAGTCCTATAAGGCCTCCTCCACACGGGGCGTTTAATGAGCCTTGAAGGCTCATTATAAATTTTACCTACACACGAGCGGAGCGCAAAACGGGCGTACAGGCGCGTTATCTCCCCGATAATGCGCATTTTCGAACGCGCGTTAAATAGCGACTTTTATTTTGCTCCGGCCGTTAAAGCGCATTTTCGCTGTGTGAACAAGCGATTATGCGCATTAACTACCTGGAAAGCGCTTTTTGGGCATCTTTTAATGCGCTTCGCCGCTTCCCGCCGCCTCCCGTGCAGAGGGATTGTGAGTAAATGCGCCTCCGCGATAATGCGCATAATCGCGGAACCAGGCGCAAAGGCGCATTCTTGTGGAGGGGGCCCAAGTCTCAGTATTCCCCAGCTGGCTAGGGTATGCTGGAAGTCGCAGAGCTTTTTTGCCTGTAAACTTGCTTAGGATTGTGCCTTTAATGTTTTATAAGTGTGTCTTTTGCAGCAGAATTTAGAAATCCATGAGGAGGAAGGGGAATAGCTCATGATAGGGCATATGGTTTGCATGCAGAGGGTTTCAGGTTCAATCCCCATAACCTCCATGAAGGGCTGGATAAAATCCTGCCTGAAACCCTGGAGAGCTGTTGCTGCCAGTCAGTGTTAAGAGTACTGGGCTAGACGGACCAATAATCTGATTCTGTATAAGGCACTTCCAATGTACCTATGTACATTTTCTAAGAATTCATTAATTCAGTGGTATGGAGAATCTTCTCAAGAACATGGCTACCCAACTGTTGCATTCCTTCTTGTCCTCCCATCTTTTTGAAGACCAAGTAGGTACCAATTTTTCTCTGATGTTTAACGCAACTGTAGTGCCAGCTGGCTCAATGAGGACTAGCAAAGCACTGCAATGTAAACTAGCAAAAGCCTCTGGCGATGTCCCATCTTTTTGTAATGCTTGCCTGCATTGTTAAGTAGCCCCCTTTCATCCTCCTGACTGCCTGCCCTTTCATTTGTTGCTTTCAATTCACTCCCAGCCATGCATTACTTGGTCAGCTGGCTCCTTCTATTGGTTCTAAACATACTTTTCCTGTTTCCTGCGTGTTAATTTCCTTTATTTTACTTATAATCATCACTTTTTATTATCAACTACACTTTAGAGAAGTAATGAGAACAAACAAACATGCAAGTGGCAATTGGGTAAAGATCAGGTCTCCTCTTAACGTGGGGAAGTCCAGACATTTTAGCACATGGGCACAATTGATGTCATTGTGCATGTATTTTACCAGTTGAACATGAATAATTGTTACTCTTGATTTTTTTAAAAAATACATTGTGAATTGGCCAAAGGTAAACAGAAAGGCTGCAATTCTTTGCACATGTACCAAAGAATAATTCTTAGTAGACTCAAGGGGCTGGCTGGGGCATGCTGGGAGTTCTAGGACATGCATACAATTGCACCCTTAAGACACTAAAAGGAAAGGATTCAACATCTTCATGGAGGATAGCATTTACCAACTGCGATGTGAGCAGGATAGAGAAAAAAGCCATCACCATTGGGTTTAGCTCTACACTGGGCCAGGGCTATGTAATATTTGACAAACCTTTAACTGAAAAAAGAAAAAAAAGAAAAAGAAAAAAGAAAAGAAAAGCTAAATACGATCAGTATTTCATGTGGAATTCTTAAAACAGACCTCCCCCAACCACCACCCTGCATATTTACAAATTTTAAATGATATTCTATAATCAGATGAATCTGTTTCAGTCTGATGGCTTCACTTATCAAAAATATTTAACACAACAATTATGCCATGTAGCAACAAGTTAACAAATCATGTGTGTTTCCAAATTTAGAACAGAAATCTGATTTATTTTTTAATAAGTCTAGTAAATTAGGGATTTTTATTAGGAATATATTTTCTATGAATTATGCACACACATAAAATTATGAACTGAAGTATAATAATTCTCAAAGCATCACAGGTTATTATTTTAAATTTTAATTTTACGTACAATTTGAATGCTTTAAAATGCCTTTAATATTTCTTGGAAGTACCAACCTCCTGAAAAATCCAGCAATGATAATTTATGGTGAATAAAATGTCCATTTGTTAACAGCGGAGACATACAGGATTAGTAGCTTTAAATATTTAAATTTTAGGCCCATACCTCCTAAAAGTGTAGATGAAAATTTCCTACCATAGATTCAAGCTTACATGCTGAGCGGCCAGCCAAGTATTCTGGTGTGTTGAGCAGGGTGAGCTTGAGCTATTTATAAAGTCCTAAATTTGGCCTCCCAACAGACGCATGACAGAAAGACGTTAGGTGTCATGGGCAACATTTCCAGTATGATTTGTTTGGCAACAACAATAATGAATGAAAGAGAAAACTGTCACACACTGCCCTGTGCTTTAAAACAGGACCAGGTTTTGGTCATGAATTTAAAAGTATCCTTGCCTAGAGTGGCCAGATACAACAGGGGACAAAGCCCATGTGCCTTTAAAATTCCACAAGAGAGGACATTTTGGAGGTATAGTTTGCCCTTTAGTAAAAAAAAAAAAAAACAGCCCATGCTTAATTTTACTCTTTTACTTGAAAGCAATCTTAGACATACTTATGTGGCAGTAAATCCCATTGAACTTAATGGGGTTTACCTCTGAACAGATGTGTATAGGATTGCACTGTGAGTAGGCTGACCATATGAAAAGGAGGACAGGGCTCATGTAACTTTAACAGTTGTAGAGAAAAAGGAATCTCAGCCAGTGTCATTTGTATGCAATTAGTTCCTGGTGAAATTCCCTCTTCATCACAACAGTTAAAGCTGCAGGTTGATGTGCCAGGAGGAACCACTCCTTTCTAAGCCTTGTCTGGCTTGCCAGACCAGGACGCAGGGTGGCCATTGGTGAATTGCCAAACGTGAAAATGGGGGACAAAACCCAGTTTCCATACAATTTGCATATGCTAATTTATATGTACAGATGCAAAGTTAGAAATAATTATTATGATTTAAATAGAAATATGATGCATCTTGGCATATTGTGGAAGACTGTGACCTGTGGGTAACCTGGGCTAGAGCTACAGTAGTGATTTTTATTGGTATTGAAGTGCATTGATAACAGTGGGGGCACATCCTGTATTCCATATACTGCTTTACAAGCATTATTTTGCACATTTTATTATGTATTATCCAAAATACTGCAACAGTAGGGTTGTGCGGATTCCCCGTGCCAGGCCTGTTCGTCTGTTGCCACTGCTGTCCTTGAGTGCTCTCTGGGCTGCATGAGCTTCTTTTGAGGCCCGGCTAGTGCTTTGCAGCCACTTGTGAAATCGTGCATTTTCTCCTTCCATGTTAACGGCCATTAACGTGAAAGGGGAAAGTGCGCAATTTCTGGAGTCTCTGGAAACAGCTCATTTCCCCTTTGTGTTAATGGCGACCGACATTAATGTAGAAGGCGCAACTGCACAATCTCATGAGCAGCTGCAGGTGACTGCCAAGGCCTCCTGTGTGCTTGGCAGTGCTAAGCGCTTGCGGATTGGGGCACCCGACTGGGTCTAGAGGACCGGACATGGGTGGGGGATTGTCTGTCAGCCACCCGGACCCAGTCGAACCATGGCGACAACTCTATTACATGCGCTACGAGGTGTGAATGCCAGCTTCACCATGATGGGATTGTATTGATAGGACATGAGGTATAGATCTGACCCTGGTACCTGCTCAGTCTGCTGTCCAGGTGCTAACTGTTGATGGGCAACTTCAAGGCCCAGCTCTTCCTCCTAAGAGTTCCTTATCTTTGACCAGGAAATTGACTCAACAGCCCTTCAAATGGAGGACTGCCCTCTGCAACACAGAACACATGGACACCCTATCAGGATGTAAGATATAAGCGTGATGACTTTTTTCACTTCCCGTTTTCCTTGCTGGTTTTAAATGCCCCCTCCCTTTCCCTTTGTTTCCCATGACAGGAAAAAGAGAACAATGCTGACTCCAGGACTATTATAGTTTCTCCCTCTATTTCAAGGCCATGTCTAGGGAATGAATGGGCTTTTGATCTGGCAATGGAGTTTTCAGCCTCCAATCAAAGGAGGACCTGCACAGTGATGGGTGGACCTCCCTCTCCACCTGCGGAGGGGAACTCTGCAGTATCCTATGCCCCCTGGGACCCTGCCTGAAAGATTCCTTCATAAGTTCTCTTTTCTGCATAGTTATATACTATTGAAAAATAGTCTGTCTTGCAGTTTTACCTTGCTTTCTACTTAAGCCAGTTCAGGTCACACGTCTACGCACGTTTAGGCAGTAAATGTCCTACAACACCCAGCATTTCTCAGCCATCCCATTCTGTCTAAACATGCAAGGGATTACACCCATAGGCTACAAACACACAAGGTAGCCTTTAGGAAACTACCCACATGTGGAATCTTATGCATGTTTACTCAGAAGCAAGTCCCACTGTGTTCAGTGGATGATGATTATGGTCTTCTCTACAGCAGGGTTTTAACCCACAGCTTTACTAGGACTTCTGCTTCCAGATTCAGATTTTTAGGACTGACATCAGCTCTTTTATACATGTTGACACATGCTGTTTTAAAGAAGTTTTTTTCTCTGCAAGTTCTGTATGTTTCATTATACAGCCACTAGATGGCACTGTGGTATAATGCAATAACAGACGTTTATGCAGCCATTAGAGTGCTTCATCACACTTCTAGAGAAAATGTCACACTTTGCCGATCTTAAAAAAAATGGGATAAAAGTTATAAAATATAGGAAAGTCTCTGGAGGTTGATGACACTGTATAAAGGATCTGCAAATTTCTGTGAGAGACCAATCACCAATGCACGATATAAGCCTCATGTAGAGAAGTCCTACCTAGTGTTTTCAGAATTGCAGCTTTACTGTCCAATCCTATCCATGATCACTTGAAAGTGTCATTACATTTAATGGGACTTATTCCAAAATATACATGTTTAGTACAGCTTTATGCGACTTAGTTCACTTTCTCCACTGCTCTAGATCATCCTGTACACTAACAGCAAACTCATTATCCCAGTGTGGATCCTCTTGTAGCCAAAACAGCACAGTCTACGCACAATAAATTGGTATTTACAGACTCTGGTAAACCTCAAGGTTTGTAATACAGACCCCCCCCAATAAAAAACTTAAGGGGGATACCCCCAATAATAATATAATAGCCCAAAGAGGATTGACCATGCTCAGTGGGCACAAAATGCTGACTGACTGTTGGAACAAAAAACCAGGGAAAAGGAGGTGGAATGGAGTATCTTGGAAATGGGCATGTTTGGCTGGAACTCTGAAAAGGAACACTCTACACTGCAACATGTTGCAGATCCCACTTGTAGGAAATAATACTACTGACCTACCTCACAGTTTTAAGTTAAAGATTACTGAGACGATATACCAAGTGGCCCAAAAGTAGATATACAGTATAGTTTATTTGCATTTTATTACATTAGGTATACAGTATAGTTTATTTGCATTTTATTACATTGTTTATTACATTTACATTTGTTTAACACTGTTTAATCTCGTAAGTGCTCAAAATGTATTCCATCAACGTTGCAACATTCCTCAAACCTGTTCAGAACACTGTGACACACAGTACGACACAAATTCCGGTCTGCATCAATGTCCATAAATGCTTCCGAGATGAACTCTTTTAATTCGTTCACTGTCTGGGAATTCCTCTCAAAAACCTAATTCTTTACTACACCCCCCCGAAAGAAGTCCATTGGTGTTAAGTCGGGTGAACATGGCAGCCATTCAATGCTGCCACATCGTCCGATCCACTGCTGTGGGAAGGTGTTGTCAAGATAGTCCCTTACTGCAGAAGCATAATGAGGAGGTTCCCCATCTTGGTGGAAGAGCAGTTTGGCGAAGTTAGCCCTGGTTCTGAGTTGTGGCACTACCATGTCACATAACATGTTTAGGTAATTGTTACTATCCACAGTTGTATGGAAGAAAACTGGTCCTACAACACCTTCACTGGACAGTGCACCCCACACTGTGACGTCTGGCTGGTTCAGTTGAGATGTGATAGTCAAATGAGGATTTTCATTTGCCCAATACACACAGTTATGCCTGTTTACGTGGCTTGACAACTTGAAAGCCTCATTTGACCAGATGATCAAGAAGGTCTGGTTCGTTAGAGATTTGGTTACGCATCATCTCACAGAATTGCAACCGACGGTCTGGGTCGTCCTCCAGAAGACCATGTAACAGTCTTGGATGGTACGGCTTCAATTTCAATTTACGCATTAAGCATTGCAAGGACGTTCTAGGTATGGACAGCTGCTTAGACACATGTTGTGTGGACTTTTTCAGACTGTTCACAAATGTCAGAGTGACTCTCATCTCATTTTCCTCTGTCATAGACGTCCTAGGACGTCCAGATTTCGGTGCATTAGCCACTGCACCTGTTGCTTCAAATTTATCTCTAAGACGATAAATTGTCAGACATATTGGTGGAGGAGTGTCAGATGCTTCTTGCCACGCTGTGCGCTCCCGCTCGGCATTTTCAGTCTTCCAGTACTGCTTTAGAATCCACTTTCTTTGTTCTTGACTCAAGTTCGCTGCCATCATTCACAGTATCAGTAAAAAAAAATAACTAAAAAACTAAACAATTGTACCTACTTTTGGGCCTCACTCCCCTTACTCTCCACACCTGTCACCACCTGTCACTCTTCCCAACTGTCATTCTGACTCCACCCACACATCTTCTACTCACACATTCTCTCTCCCTCCCATCAACATTCTAAACAACTGTATACCTACTTTTGGGCCACCAAGTATATGAAGATCTTTGGAGATTTAAAAACTGCTCTGTCTCTCACTCATATACATAAAAATTACTAACTCCTATATTGATATAGATATAACTACTACTATTAAATTTACAAGAGTCCACTTGGCTTTTTCATCTGATCACCTTACCTACGCTGGTCCTAAATTTCTCAAATCAGGATTAGATATTAGAATAAAGGTAAGTGGAATATGTCATTGACTGCATGATCCAGAGGCATGACAGTGCTTAGAGCAGCAGTACCTACTCCCAATCAGATGCTGCAACTCCATGCTCACCCGTTCCTCCCAGCGTCTTAAGCAGGGCCAGACAGGAGCTGCTGCAATTGCTCCATTGTCACAGCATTGTTCACAAATGATGCAGAGCTTTATTGTATCACAGGACTGCCTGGGCCTTGCAGATCCTTTGTGTTGTGTGCTGGAGTGGGCATGTTTGTTCAGGGTGGGGGAATCTGTCAGCGCAGCAGAATAACTGGGATACACATGCTTTTCTCATTCTGGATTTGGGTAGGAGCATCAGTAATTTGAATGCAGTTTCATTTTTCTGAACTCCTGATTTATCTCCGTGCCATTTTGTAATATGCTGCACGCAAACTGTCTTGAAGATTCAGAAGCTTCTTGAAAAATTAATGCAAACGTGCAAGAAGGAAAACGCACTTTTAAATGTCACATTACCATGGCGGGATAGGGCCCCCCAGGGGATACATTAGCTGCAGAACTCCCCCATCAAGGATCCTTTCAATACTCAACTGGTTTAAATGATGCCACCTATTAAACACTTTTACAAAATCAAATCAAATGAAGAATTGGTTGGCCAAGAATTGGTAACCCACTCTTCATAACGATGAGTTTGCCCCCAACTTTTCTTGAGATATATTCTGGAAACGGGCACCGCTGTTCATCCAGTTTAATTTATTTCATTTATTACATTTCTATACTGCCCTCTGGGAAGTTTACAAAGATTCAAAACCTTAAAAATACAGTGATATGCATAATATAAAAACAATTTAGCTATAAACATATAAACTGAGCAGACACACATAGATACATTCCTAGGGAGGTTGTGGGCTCTCGCACACTAGAGTCATTCAAGATGCAGCTGGACAGCCATCCCATGACCTGATTAAAAACCTACCATATGCTGCCAAATGCCTGGGAGTAGAGAAAGAACACTAAAAATAACACCGAAAAGATAACAATGTTGGCATCTGGCAGATCTCACTGGGGAGAGAATTCCACATTCAGGGATCCACCACCAAGAAAGCTCTCTCCCTTGCTGCCTCCCTCAGAGAAGGCACCGGGAAGGGAGGCTTAGAAGATGAGTGTAACGTAGTAAGCTCATGCCTGGTCACACCAAATAACAGATGGAATCTCTGTCTAGTGCAGCCTCCCCCAACCTGCTGCCCTCCAGATGTGTCAGACTACAACTCCCATTACCCAGTCAGCATGAACAATAACTGGCTGGGGATAATGGGAATTGTAGTCCAACACATCTGGAAGGCAACAGCCTAGGGAAAGCTGGTCTAGTGCTTTACTTCTGGGATTGGTGAGGGTGAAAGGTTTCATTTGCCCTAGCATGCATGTTATGTTGGGTTTCCAAAAAGCCCTCACTTGTGGCCCATTGCTTGAAATGAAGCAGGTCTATTCATGATAACCCTTGGGTGGAAGAAGTGGAGAATATATTGCATACATTTTTAAAAAAAAGGTATATAAGTAAGGTATGTACTCCCAAATAATCACTTTGTTGTTCAAATGAATACAGCATCCTGTAAGAACATAAGAAGAGACATGTGGATTCAGACCAAAGGTTCATCTAGTCCAGCATTCTGTTCACACAGTGCCCAACAAAATTCCTGTGGGAAACCCACAAACAGGACATGAGAGCAACATCACCCTCCCATCCATGCACCCGTGCAACTAATGCACATAGACATACTGCCTCTGATACGTATAACATACAGCCATCAGGACTAATAATCATTGATAGACTTCTCCTCCATGAATTTGTCTAGTCCCTTTATAAAGCCTTCCAAATAGGTGGCCAATCACTGCATCTTATAATGATGGCCACTAATTTCCCCAGTCACACTGTGTTCCGCGTATTGCTTCCGATAATGGAGTAGTATCACCACACATTATGGGATGGATCCAGAATAAGTTAGTTGAATATAGATCCCATTTAAGCCAATGGGACAGGTTATTTATGACATGAATCCCATTGATTTCAAAGTTTACTAAGGGTAACTAACTCCACCTGGATAAAACCATGTATTTCTACTGTGATAAAAAAGGTAGCGTACAGAATGGTCCTTTGTCTACTGTCTTACTTCTGCTTTGGGGGAATATTTTGAACCAAGTTTAAGAAGCACACATTTTCAAAATAGAGAAGCACATCAGAAATAACAGACCACTAGCTGAATGGCCATGGCTGCGTTGCATCTGTAGTTGCATTTCAATAATAATTAGCGCAGTAGGATGCCTTACTATATTTGCAGGATTTTTTATCCTTACATTACAGAGGTTTTTCCCCTGAGAAATTGAACTGTGAGTGATTGTAAAAAAAAATGTCAGGGAGGGGGAAGGAAGAGAGCTAGCTTGCAGAGAAGGTCGTGCAAGGTTGCAGTCTCAGAAATCACGATCATTGAAAAGTATAATGAATCTCTTCATTTTACCCCACCTAATTGTTTCAACTACTTTAGCATTTTCATTATTTACCCGTGCCATTCTGGGAGGCTAGAAAATAATTTTATCAAAAATAAATACTGTGATTTTCTAGAACAGAGCTCTTGCATTGCATGTAAAAGGTGCTTCAGGGGCCTTATGCTGAATTTTACCCACCTTCATCCTTATTGTACCTTTATAGCCATTGTCAAGTGATTCGAGCAGAGCAATCCTATGGTTGCTAATGGAGTCGAGATTCCGTACTCTTCCAGTAGCAAAGGTGATCACCATTTTAAACAAGGAATAATGTAGCAACACCAACACTCACATAGTGTCTGTGACTGACAACTCTGCTGCCCCGTACCAGTTACGGAATGTTATGCCAATGATGCTCCCACACTAGACATGGACAGAAGGAAGAAATCAATGCATGGCAATGACAGAGGGGGCATCTATATGATGCCACTTTGCTGACTGATTCCCACCAAACGCCACAGCATCGCTGCTGCGAAGTGGCATCAGTAGGATTACATGGCAGAAGTGAGTGTGGGCTACCCAGCCAGGAAAAATCACAGCACTGTTGTCAGACAGCAGTAATGGGCAGCAAATATTGACGAACCAAAACCCACAAAAAACTATTTTTGGGTTGCTTTCTGGTAACTCTGAGCAACATTGTGGCTTTGGCAGCCTACAGCTGTGCAGCTGCGCTGCTGAAGTTCATTGAATTTATATGTTATACATCATAACTGCCCTTACTTTCATTCCCCAGAATTTAATATTGCCATGGTGGCCATTACTAGGCTTGTCAAGCCCACCTCCTGCCCTGCATTCCCACGCTTACCTTGACCTGGGATCCACCCCTAACTACGCCCACTCTCTCAATCCGAACTGAAGCCCCCACTGACAGATGAACAAACAAGCGTGGTGACATTGGAGCAATGTAAAAAGTTGCAGTAAAATGACACATCAAAAAAGCACAGCTGTGCGAGGAATAGAATGATGTGGCTGCGAGTTGGTGGTTGCATCATATAAACAACAGGGTGCAACTGTGCAGCCAATGCAGGGCTTGACTATATAGAGCACATAAAACAAGCCCAGAATGATCTCACCCTCCTAAGCACATACACAAAACACCATCCAGCAGACAAATACAACACCTTCCAGAGTACACACCGCAGCAGCACAGTCAGAAGGTACCCAGGAATTGGGGCACTCCAAGGCTCCCTTGTAGACAAGAGTTTGAATGCCCTTGTAGGACAGACAGTCACAGAAGACATTAAAATCAGCCATTCTTTTTACACACAAAACAAGAGGGCCACTCAGCTAAGGACTGACATTCCTTTCACATTACTCAGCAGATCTCTAGGAAAAAGGGTTGAAGTCCCATTCTGGGAACAATGCAAATGTGGGGCGAAATTGACAGAAAAGAATCCCCTATCATTTATGTGGCAACTCAGGGCCAAAGTAGATGTTACTTTAATAAACAGACATGGTTGCTAAATGAAATACCATGCATGGAGGAGTTTATTTTTATTGGGATGAAAGCTTTAGCCCTTCCCTCCACAGCTGTAATTCTAATGAAAATTGCCCTTGCTCCACAATTAGCATTTAAAAAAACAACAAACTCCTATTGGTGATCTATGCAGTTTATATTTAATTTTTAAAAAATGCTAATCATGCTATTTGTCAAGTCCAGTTCTCTTGTAACACCCACAACTTAACGCAGGTTAAAATAAACAATGAATTCTCTTTATGATAGTGATATGGTAACAGAAGCGATCTTTCAGAGCTCGTGGCAGAGTTTATAGTCCCAACAAATCAATTAGTTCAATTAGGAATACAGGCAGGATTGTAAATCCGGCATTAGGTTTCAAGACACAATCTAAACAGAAGCTGGCAGCAGGATTCTGAAGACCAACGCTGTAGTCTAAGACGGAGTTTCAAAGGCACAGGTTTCCAGACTTATAAGAGTCCAGGATTCAGGAATGATATCCAAGACAAGGTCCCACGAACATGGGAGTCAAGGCACGCCAAAAGATCAAGGCAGAGGTGTAGTCTCAACAAGAGAGATTTCTGGTACTGAAGATGTTATAGCCATGAAGCTCCCTGGGCTCTGCAGCTGCTTTTAAACAGAGGTGGGGCACCTAGAGCTCTTCGCAGGTCAACATAGTCCTGCAGCCAAACTTTCTTTGTAAATGTGAACTATGTTTCAGTGGGTGTTTTTCCGGCAATCTCTTTAGATGCCTCTGTTCCCAAACAGACAGGTTTGAACCCACCCCCTTTCTCAGCCAAGTCTCTGGCCTGTTGGATACCCACAGAAAAGTTGTCAGCCCCTTGAGGTGTAGGCATATCGCTCAAGGTTGAATCTTGCAGCTGGCAGGGAGGATCAAACTCTTTCGACCTGCTTCCCTCTGGGAAGGCATTTAGTGTTGAGCTCTCACCCTCATTATAGTCCAATGTTTGAGCAGACTCTAAATCAGCTCCTCCAAATCTGAATCTAAATCTTTCCTGAAGGCTGCAGTGCCTGGGAAAGGGAGAGGCATGGCACTATTAGAGTATTAGTGATAATCACACTATTAAAGTAGTATTTGGTTTGGCCTTCACTGCACAAGAGTTCTGATGATATAGCAGACAGGAGATATCCCACTACAGGAAAAGATTGATAACTTTTTACTTGAGAGGTACTGAACACAGGCTGCCTGGAAGTATAGATTCCAGCAATAACTTTCATCAATACCCCTCAAGATTGCTCCCCACAATAGTAGATGAAATCTCTAGAGATCAGTACCAGAAATGAATGACTTCACTCAGACTCACAAACTCAATGAAACTGTTATAGCTTTAAAACATTTAGTAAAACAATTTTAAAAAGTTAAACACACACACACACAGATTTGTGTGTGGCAGATTTCTTGAGAACAAAGTCTTTGCCTGACCAACTGTCTGGTTTTGCCAGGACAGGTCCGGAAAATTGTGCCCCCAACTGGTTCTGCAGTTAAACAGGACCAAATTTACAGGGCGTAGCACGTATTTCTTTTTTTTATATATTTATTTATTTATTATTTATTAATTTCAACCTTTTAAAATGGTGAAAAAACTTCACAAAAGCTGGGAAACCACCAAATGATTGATGGTTGGGAGAAAGGGGGTGAGGTCAAGAGAAGGGGCATGGTCATCTGGGGACTCCAGTTCTGTACCTCTGAACTAAACCATATACAGACACTATCCACTCAACACTTTTATTTAATCCAGCAAATGAAGCAGAGGATTTGGGAAACGACTCTGTTTTACAAGCCTATTCTGGTGCCTAAAATTTCAGCAGAGCTTCTCAGACTTTATTCTGAAGCAACTGGAATACCTTGTTGGGTTTGAGTCAGCCAGTGAAAAAAGAACCTTGCCTATTGTTTTTTTCCCACTTCTCCTTCACTGATACAATGGCTCTAAACTGATATCCAAGTTTCAGCAAACTAAGCTCTAAACCAATTCACAGCATCCTTTTATTCTGACCTTGGAAGCCTATTCCTAGGGGCACCCATGTTCAGACCCTATGCTGTCTTCAGCCTTAAATAAAAGTTAGTCATATTGGCTTAACCAGACACTGATTTGCAAATTTTCATATCTGCAATATGAAAAAGGCAAAGACCTATCTTCATATTATACACATCATAATACCATTTAATAGTCTGTATCAAGGAGCTGATCTACACGCTAGGTTTTTAACGTTTTATAAGGGTTATGAAAACTCTTTGGGCCACATGACGCACTTCCTATAACGTTGTATGTCTGAGATTTTTTAAAACTCACTTCAGTTATATACAACGGTTTCACTTTTAATAAATCGTTTTAAGTAAAATAATGTATCCTTCCTTACCGTTTGTGATTCATGGGGACAGTGCTTCATTTACTGGTGCCCAAATGCTTAGCAGTTGATTGGTGGGGAAGAAAGCGGGGCTAAGGAGGAAGTGGGCGAGTTAACTACAACACCCACAATTCTTAGCCCTATACTTGCTAGGGAATGACAAAGGAACAAAGGAGGAAGTGGGTGACTGAACTACAACACCCACAATGCCTTGCTCTAAACTCATTGTAAAAACTAAACAGAAAGAGACAGGGCAGAAGGGTGTGTGACTGTACACACCGCTTTAAAGACTGAAGAATTTTTGTCCTGTAAAGTGAGTACTCAGTAATGTGGCCTAAGACGTTTTAGAATGCACCTATTTGGAACGTTTTAAAATACTATTTAAAACTTTCCAAGGGACTGTGTAGATAGGCTCTAGTTGTGCTGTTTCAGTGGACATTTTATTGGCAATTAACATCACTGATTTGTGTCAAATGCTTCTTTGCCTGATGATCATTCAGTTCAACTGGCAGAAAAACAAAGTATTACTGCCTTTCCCATGGAAATGAAAATCATAGCAGCATCTTATATAACTGTCCTACCTTTATTAGTCAACTGTCAGTTCTATGATTATAGTGGCAGAAGAGCTCTAAATGATAGTGAATGTATAGAATTACTTTAGGTCTTTGATTTCTACAATAATTGACTGATTTTTCAATATTCCATCACTTTATAACATGAAATATCTGCCTGGCAAAGAATCTAAGAAATCAATGTGCAATTGCATTATTGTGGCATGGATAGCTATTATTGCTTAAATGCATGGGGTTTCACATTTAAATAGCAGAATATCAGTAAACACACAGTGTCTGCCTTATTTCAATTTAGGCATTTTACACTCTGGTGCATAATTTACAGACTGTAGAGCAAAACACACACACATATACATGTTGATGGTCCCCAGTAACCATAGGCTAAGATGTTATTTGCTGTGCTATAGGCACAGTTCTTTTCAGGGACCACCTGAAATTTATATTCCTTACACAGTTCTGCTATTCCAGTATCCCTTTCCCCATTATTTTCTCTAGTAATGTTAATATCATATATTTGGAGTCTTCTGGCTAGGGGAACTGTAACTCCGGACCAAACTACATGTGATGCTACTTTGGTGTTGATGGAGGCTTTTTTCTGGGGCTAATAGCAGCAAGGATGGACAATTTTTGTGGGGACTGCAACAGGGAGGAAAGGGTTAAATCTCCCTTACCCGCAAGCTGTGGTTCGAATGAAAATTACACCCCTGCACCTTCTGTGAATTAAGACAAAATACTGTAATGCATAGCCATGGGAGCCAATTATGAGATGTTTGTTTCTTGATACAGGAGCATTCTGGAATGACTGAATAGGAAAAACTATCAGGGGGCTAATCTTTTCATCCCCAAGCAAAAGATCATATAATCGTGGACCAGGTGTGTGTCTGTAAAAGAAGGCAAGCTGCCTTTAGTCTGACTGGAGAGTGTTGCTCCATGCGATCGTGTTGTATTCAGAATTCCTCATGGACATAAAATGGAAGATTTGCTGTTAGCTTTTATCTTGGTTACCACTTTGGTTTTATTCTGTTTCAATCGTGTAGTTTTATATTATGTTTTATGGTTTTAAGCTTTTTCATATAAACTGCCCAAAGATCTTCGGCTTATGGGCAGGCGGTATAGAAATATAATCAATAAATAAACAAATAAAGCATAAATAAATTTCTAGCACGCTTTTTTTAAAAAAAGCCTCTGGTGGACTGCATTATTTCTTTAGCATCCCTGGCAATTCTCCTGGGCAATTATTTTGATAGGGTTATTTGCAGGTGTTAGTCCAAGCAGGCGCATAACACGGAGTCAGTGATTTGTACAGTGTTCGCTATAATGTCTTTTCACAGTCTTCAGAAGCTTTATATATAATTTTACTGTGCTGTGCAGTGTAATATTTCTCATGCTGCAGATCTAAACTCTAACACCTTACCGTTGACCTTGTGCTCAGGTATGTGCAATGGCTGGCATATATATAAAGTAATGAATAAATTAGTACTTGATCGACCTTTGATTTCTTTGTGATTTTATGTCTGATTATCCAAACTAGATAACGTCTGAGTGTCTGAGGCGACCAGGCAGGGGAAACCTTGATTCAAGCCCTTATTCAGCTATGAAGCCCACTGCATGGGTTTGGGCGAATTGTTCTCAGCAGCCTACCTCACTGGATTGTTGTGGAGATAAACTGAGACAAACCTTGTATCACCCTGAACAACTTGGAGAAAAGCCAGGATTTAAACACTGCAATAAATAAATAATGTTGTCATTAAAACAAGACTCATAGCAACAGTCAATTACAATAACTTTGCACTGACTCTAAGCCCAGTTTTAAAGTGGTACCGTGTGAGCTAAAATGGTGTGCTCATGCAGTTTTACAAATGGTTCAATTCATGTTCACACAGGGGACTTGGACAGGACGTGTGAAGCATTAATGGGCCAGAACAGCTTGGGCCAAGGCCTTCAATTCCTATTCTATACTGTTAATGTACCTACTGTACATACAGTATAGAACAGTATGTACCCTACTGTACATAGGGCTACCTTTGTGCCTAGTCCGGAAACTTCAACTAGTTCAAAATATGGCAGCCAGGTTGGTCACCAGTACATCTAGGGGTGACCATATTACGCCAGCTTTAAAATCGCTCCACTGGCTGCCAATTAGTTTCCGGGCGAAGTATAAAGTGTTGGTTATTACCTTTAAAGCCCTACATGGTTTGGGTCCAGGTTACCTGCGGGATCGCCTTCTCCCATACAATCCGCCCCGCACGCTCAGGTCCTCTGGGAAGAACTTACTGCAGTCGGCCAAGACTAGGCTGACAACCGTTACCCAGAAGACCTTCTCTTCTGCCGCTCCCAGACTGTGGAATGACCTGCCGGAGGAGACTCGTCAACTTAACAGTCTTTTAGAATTTAAGAAAGCTATAAAGACTGTTCTCTTCCGGCAGGCATATCCAGTGGAATTTTAGAATGTTTTAAGGGTGTTTTTAGGATGTTTTAGGATTTTTTATGCAGTTTTAATAATATGTGTTATGTTTTAATCAGTTTTATGTATTTTATCATGTTGTTGTTCCCCGCCTCGATCCAGACGGAGAGGCGGGTAAGAAATAAATTGTTATTATTATTATTATTATTATTACTAAGACTGGAGTGCAAATTCATTATCTCTTCTACAATACTTTCTGCATTAACAATATTTTTTGCATTAACAACATAGCACAGGCCTGCTATAAATTCAGTAGAATGAAGTAGCAACATACAATATATACCCCCTTTTGGTTGCAAGTGAGGGATATGCTGTATTAGTTTTTATTTGTTTTAATATTTCATCTATTTTGTGGTCCTTGTGTTTTATATTTATTGTTGTTCCCCGCCTCGATCCGAAGGGAGAGGCAGGTTATAAATATATTATTATTATTATTATTATTATTATTATTATTTTAAATGTTTCCCTTTGTAACTGCTGCCTCCAGCCCCCCAAATAAGTACACAGAAAAAGAACACATCAGGGAGAACGGTTCTAACCCAGCAAGGTTTTAGCTGTGCTAATTTTCTACTGATAGGGAGGTTTTTGTTTCTTTGTAGATTTACATGGGGAAGCATTCAGAACGGTGATTCCTCAAATAGCAAAGTCCAGTCTACTATTCAGATGTATGTATTCAGATTTATGTAAAACTAACACTAGAGACTCATGTATCAATTTTAATTGATTTATATAAAAATGACTGATTAAAAGCAGAGAGTAGGAAAAAATGGTAAATTCTCCCAATGGAGGGATATAAACAGTCGATCTGTATTGGGACCAATGCTTTTCAACTTATCCATAAACGATCTGGAATTAGGAGTGAACAGTGAGGCAGCCAAGTTTGTTGATGACACCAAATTATTTAGGCTGGGTAAAACAAAAAGGAATTGTGAGGAGTTCCAAAATGCTCTCCAAACTAGGAGAATGTGCATCAAAATGGCAAACATGTTTCAATGTAAGCAAGTGTAAAGTGATGTTGGGGTTGTCATAGACAATTCGATGAAAATGTTAACCCATTGACCAGCTGCTGTGAAAAAGGCAAATTCCATGTTAACCATAATTAGGAAAGGAATTAACTACCACAAGATGTAGTGATGACCATCAATTTGGATGGTATTAAAAGGGGATTGGACAAATTCATGGAGGATAAGGCTATCAATGGCTACTAGTCCTGATGGCTATGTGCTATCTCAAGTATCAGGCCCCCTCCACAAGGATTCGCTTTTGCGCCTGGTTAAGTGATTATGCGCTTCATCCCTGAAGCGCATTTACGCCTAATACCTCTGCACGAGAGGCAGGGAGAGGGGAGGGGGGAGGCAAGACCCCCGGAGGCAGGAGCCGATCTCGGCCGGGGAGCAGCGGAGGGGGCAGCGATAGTCCTCCGCCGGCCTTTCTCTCCGCAAAGGCAAGAAACCGGGGGTGGGGTGGGCGCTCAGGGGAGCCGGGAGGAGTTGTCACTGCTGGACGGGGAGCGTCTCCTTCCCGGCGGCGCCGGCGGCGGCGGGGAGAGGGGGGGCAGTGGCAGGGCGACCCCTTCTTCGGCCACGCGAAGCTCTCCCGCGTGCGCTGGCTGCAGCTGAGGCTGTGCCGGAACCGGCAGCCCTTAAAGGGCCGGGCACGCCTCAGTGCTCCGCTCCATTGCCTGCCTGCGTGCCTGGCTGCTTCGCCCTCCCCCGCCAGAGGGAGGGAAGGAGGGGCTGGCCGAGGCCGGCCGGGGTCTCCCCCTGCTGTCTGCCGAGGGACGTGGGCGGGCGAGGAAGGCAAAAGACGGAGCCAGAGGAGCCGGCTAGGGAAGCCAGGAGCCGAGCGAGGGAGCGAGCAGCAGCAGCAGCACATCCCGCTGCAAAATAAAACTCGCTATTTAACGCGCATTCGATAATGCGCACAATCAGAGGGATAGCGCGCCTCTACGCCCGATTTGCGCTCCCTCCTTGTAGAGGTAAATTTTTTTAAGCGCCTTGAAAGAGCTTTAAACCTCTCTTGTAGAGGCAGCCTCAGAGGCAGAATGCCCATGTAGACAAGTAAGTGGTGTGCATGGATGGGAGGGTGCTGTTTTACTCATGCCCTGCTTGTGGGTTTCCTGTGGACAGCTGGTTGGCCACTGTATGAACAGAATGCTGGACCAGATGGTCCCTTGCTCTGATCCACCACAGCTCTTATGTTCTTGAAAGACATTGAAAAGTGTCCTGATTTATTGGAAAGAGAGTTTATATATCTATATATGGAGAGAGAACAATTATGTTGAATGAAAATACTTAACACAAAAAATCCAGATGGCAAACCCCATCTTAAAAGACATTCCCTCCTTCCTAAGAAACAATAGCCCAGCCAGGTGCCCTCCTGATGTTAACACTGGTTAGGCTGACTGGGAATGATGGGAGTTGCAGTCCAACGTATCTGTAGGGCACCAGGTTGGGACAGGCTGCAGAAGCTCTAGCCAGGCACTCTAATGCTCCCTGCTCTTAGAATTGAACAAAAGAGAGCAGAGAACAGTGCCCTGTGCTCTACTGCCATTGTCCCATCCCACCACAGCAATCTTCTGTATTCGTATAAGCGCCTTGCGTGCTTTTGTAAAAACTGCGCTGGGGGGGTGGG
The DNA here is from genome assembly GCA_029215795.1 of Anniella stebbinsi. Classification (NCBI taxonomy): domain Eukaryota; kingdom Metazoa; phylum Chordata; class Lepidosauria; order Squamata; family Anniellidae; genus Anniella; species Anniella stebbinsi. The sequence continues at coordinate 175,287,801 of JARDYH010000004.1, read as the reverse complement.
CGGAGCGAAAGCTCCTGCATCCTCAAACACTGCTCTTCCTCACTCCGCCCTCGCGGTTGGCCAATCAGTGTTTTCCTGATCCCTTGCCTATGACGCATGCGTCACATTCTTCAGTCTGTACAAACAAGTTAGCTGCGCAGAGCGGTCCATCCCTTACTTTCTTTGCCTTACAGACTGTAGATTTTAAAAGGTGTAGACTGACAATTTCACTCTCTAGAGATGATACTTCCCGGTTAGTTTTGACATAATTTTCCCCCTCGTCTGCAAAAGTGATGGACATCTCATGGGAAATAAAGACAAAAATCCAGGATTTTATTATAGCTGCAATTGGGAATCAGCTTGTCCTTCCTCATTCCGCACCTCAAAGATAGATACTAAGCCGAAAGATCTTCCGCTTTAATAGGTCTTGCGTAGGAAAATTAGGTGTTCAGAGAAATATTGTCCTGTTGATGCAAATATAGACCATAGTAATTTTGTCCATACTGCAGATGGGAGAACTGATGTTTTCTAATTGACTTACAGCAAACCCTGCAATGTGTCCAGCATTACTATTCCAATAATACAACGCTGCAGTGTTGTCCCCCACCCCCTTTTACTCCACTGTTAGCAGTATACCTTGGGACATGCAATATACCGTACCCACCAAAAATATCTGCCTATACACACATAATCCTCAGCCTGCAGGAAAGATAAACCCAGGGAAGGCTGATGGCTCCAATTTCGGTTGGGATGTGAATCCATCCTGAATTTCAGTCAGAACCAGCCAGAAATCTAAAGGAGTTACCCAAGGGGCTAAACCTTCCCCCAAAATAGGTTCGGCACCTTAGGTGGATTCACAGCCCCACCGAAATCGGAGCCACCAGCCTCCACTAGTTACACTTAGCTTTATTGTCATTTCGATCTCCATTTTCTTCCCCACGCCAGCGCTAAATACAGAAGCGGTTGTATTCCACCCACGTTCATACAGACACGTGGTGCTTTTATCCTCTCTGAGGTGCAAAACCGAGCTCGTAACCTAAAACGGAAACTAGTATTTGTGAGTTACTCTACCCTTTCTGTCGCTATGCATCTGGATCCATTTCTCCCATAGAGATAGGAAAAGGTTCTCGATCTAATAGGTTCCGTGTCGTGGCGTCTCAGTCCCGGAAGTCTGCGGTGTCTGAGTCTGATTAGTGGTGATGGGTGAGCTCTGGTGCGCTGAGCCTCGAGACTGACCGATAGGATGCCAGCGATCTTTAACGTCGGCGTCCTTCAGTCTGTTGTGTCATGTTAGGCGGGGGGGGGGGGGATCCGCTAGGAGTGTTATTGGAAGCCTCGGTGGGGTATGGCAAGCGGGTGGGGTGTATCCGCTGGTTTTATTGTGCCCAAAAAATCCCTCTTCCTTCCCCTTGCTTCTGGAGTAGGGTATAGTATGGTGGGGACAAGGGGCTGTGCCCATGTTAGTCTTGCTTAGGTCCCATTCATTTCAGTGGGTCTACTCTAAATAGGACGAACATGGGATACAGTCTTTGAATGAGAGCTGGGGAAGGTTATGTGTGACATTCGGTTCTTTTGGTTACATTTCTACACCAGCACCCCCTTATTCTTACAACAGCCCTGTGAGGCAGGCTAGGCTGAGAGAAAATGAGTGACCCAAGGTCATCCAGAGTAGGCTGACCGGATAAAATCCAGGTCAGGGCTCATGTAACTTTAAGAGTTGTAGAGAAAAGGGAATTTCAGCCAGTGTCATTTGTATGCAATTAGTTCCTGGTGAAATTCCATCTTCATCACAACAGTTAAAGGTGCAGGCAATATATTAGAATGACCAGATACGAAAGAAGGCAGGGCCCCTGCAACTTTAACAGTTGTGATGAAGAGGGGACTTCACCAGGAACTAATTGCATACAAATGACACTGGCTGAAATTCCCTTTTCTCTAAAACTCTTAAAGTTACATGAGCCCTGACCTGGATTTTATCTGCTCACCCTAATCCAGAGAACTTTATGGATGGTTGGAGATTCCAACCAGCATCTTCCTCAGTCCTGGCGCAACACTCCACAGTCACTAAACCACATTGGTTTTCCAGACTAGTTTCAAGGTGTCCAAGATAACTTGTGGCATTAAAAGTTAGCGCCACATCACTGAACACTTTTAACATTGCTTGTCAAATGGTTTCATGTGTTGCATTATTCATTCATGGAAGACACATCTAAGTGCTGGTTCAGATATTGCCTAATCTCCTGTGGATATCTCTTCTTGTGGGTATTTTGCACATGTGAACATGTACTGATGCCAAGAGAAAAACAGTTTAAAAACTCATGCCAGAATATATTTGTTGGTCTTTAAGTTGCCACAAGACTCTTTGTTGCTCTTTTTAAAAAGTTTGTGTCTGAACCAGTTCTGAAACCATTTTCTACATTTTCTTGTTTTGTGTAGATAATTTTTCAAATATATGCCCCCTTTTCCATATTTGAATATCCTAGAATTCTGCCACTTTGCTCTATCACTGTTCTGCATAAGTTTCTGTGTAGTAACCAATGTGCAATCTTTTTGTCCAGATGTTTTCACCTACCACACCATCTGCCCTAGCCAGTATACCTAGTGGTGAGTGATGATGGTAGCTGCAGTTCAAAATCACAAGTTGCCCACTCCTGATGTAAATCATCTCCTACATCTGTTTTTCACTGTGAGAACATGGCCTGGGAAGCCACGGCCAGGTGTAGCTTCCCAGCATATGTACCTGCAGTTGCAGATTGCATGATTAGTCCTACATGGAATGCATTTCATGTAGTAATGTAAGCAATGAAGCAACTGAAACACCAGCTGTGTGAATAATCACTGAACTTAACGGCAGTGAACTTGAGCAGCAGTAGGGCTAAGTGGGCTGCTGGAGTTATGCAAGATAGTGGCAGGCAATGACAGTAATTGATATGGTTATTCCATTAAAGCTTTAACTGCAGATTTAAAATAATTAAATAGTTAATGGGTCATGCAGTTAGCTTGTAGAACAGACTTGGGCTCTTTGAGCAGTGGAAGATTTATTTAGTTGTTATTACATTTATATTCCACCTTTTTTCCTCCTGTGGAACCTAAGGCAGTGTATATAATCCTCCTCTTCCTCCCCTCCATTTTATCCTCACAACAACCCTGTGAAGTAGGTTGGGTTGAGTGTCTGTGACTGGCCCAAAGTTACCCAGTGAGCCTCCATGACCCGGATCTCGCGACTCCCAGTCCAACACTCTAACCACTACACCATGCTGACTCTCAAGATGGAACTTAGCTAAATAAAATTCTCTTTATTTAAGCTACTTGAGAGCTTCCTGAAAGAATGTTCATTTCTGATATTGCAAACAGGCAGTCTCCATCTCTTGAGCACCCAAATTAATAAGCTGACTCTTTTAAAATAAGAGTAAAGAACACATGGGTTGGGGTAATAGAATATAAGAGAATTATTCCTGCCAGGAAGTTTTGGAAAGTTGGGAGTTGTAGGGAATTGTTTTCGTTTTTGCCCCAAACCTTCATATCTCTAAGAGGAACAGAAGAAGAGCTTGATGGAATGAGAAATGTCTTTCTAGTCTTACATTCTGATTTTAGAACAGGTTAAGTATATTTCTAACCCCCACCTAAGTTTATGCTTTCTTGTTTCACAGGTTTAGCCCAGCATGTAATCCATGCAAAGAAAGGGTAACCTAACTGTTGTGAACCTTGAATCTTTCTACCCCATACTGAAAATACTTTTCTTCATAAAAACAACTTGCTCCATTTTTTTAAAATGTGTTTGGATTAAGGATTCCTTGGCTTTTATAGAAACAAGCATATTTGGGGGAACAGATATGCTGAACCAGTGGCTGAATATATACACTGTCCTAAAAGCTTGGCTTGGCACACCTCAGTCTGAACAGTGACTCCTGCAGCTATCTCGAAAGCATGTTTGCTCTTGTGAAAAGGGCAATGTATCTTTGTGTTCGGCTAAAGAAGTCACATAATGCTGGCATCTTTTCGTATCTGTGGATGGGAAAACCTCCTGCGCATCCTACTACGCTTCCCAGACAATATCGCTCTGAAACTGACAAGGTGACAGTGGTTTGTGTACTTATACATATCTGTAGGCTAGAGTCGATTCCAGCATTATTCTTTTCACTTTTTTTCAGGAATATAGCTGCAAAACAAATATATTTAAAGCACAGTCCTGTGCTAGCAGTGCAAAGAATTGAGCCCTTAATGACATTTCCATAGCATGTTACAGGTATTGATTTGTTGGGTTGTATTCTGTTGGGTTGTGTACCCTTTCATCACATTTTAATTTTACTCAGTATCAGAGAAGTGAAAGATTTTTCAAGAATATTCTAATTCTAAACACATTTACTTGGAAGTAAGTCCCATGTATTGCAGTGGAATGTATCTCCAGATAATTGCATTTTGGATTGTCACCTGAACAATATCAGTTAAGAGTTACTGTTAAAATCCATGTCATTTTAAAAATGTGTATAGACTGCCTTTTGCTCAAAAAGTCACCACTTCCATAGCCCTTCCTATGTGTCCCTGAAGCAAAAACTCTTGTCTGTTCTCTGGTCATCTGCAATCTTCTGTTGTCTTCCGTTGTCCTGCCTTCATTCACTTGCTTTCATCCAGCACTCTGCTCCCAAAATTATTCGTCTTGCTCTGACCATGTGACTCTAAATCCCTTCACTGGCTTCTGGTTCACTCCCGGATCCTGCATTGGCAAAGGTTCAAATTCTGGTACTTGATTTGTCCAATGCCCTGGGTGGTTAACCATTTGTGACACTTCTCCTTTATGTGTTTTAGGAAGCGGTGGATATGTCAAAGTTTCCAGTTGAAAATATTAGAAATTTCAGCATAATAGCTCATGTAGACCATGGCAAAAGTACTCTCGCAGATAGACTGCTGGAAATAACAGGTGAGGTAATGTTACAGTAGGCATTATGTCTCCTATCACTGGGTTATGCTTCCTTTGCCTCTATCTTACTTTGTTGTGCCCACACAGTAATACAATTCTAATGCCAGGTTTCTTTTATATACTGACATTGTGTAGCAATATGGATTTACTAGGAAGCTTCCAAATATTTAAGGTTTCTATACTTAAAATATAATATTTCCTCTATGGTAGCGGCTCATAAAATTTGGTTTATTGCAGTGCCAATTTTAGAGTCATTGAAGCAGGTGACTCCAGAGTTTCTGTCCTATTTTAGATGAGTTGAAGTTTTATTATATCTTTTAAATGTCTGCTGTAAAACTACAGTTGGCTTTCATTTTCTAAAGACGTTTAAGCCTTATTGCTATGTGAAGCTTGGAAATTCTCCATGCTCCATTTACCTGTTCTCCCATCACCTCCTTCCATGCCAAACATTTTCTTTTAGAGTTTTAAAAAATTCAATTGTGGAGGCAAAATGTGTGACACAAATCTTAGCAGATTTATGACTAGTATAATTTTGTCTTGTTTGCAGAATGTGGATGTGTCCACAGAATGTGTAGAGCTGTTATCTCATTTTTCATTGGTAAATTGCCCTCACTAGCTTTGTAGGCAGACCTTCTATACCTGGGCTGCAGAATGTCTTTCAGCCCAAAAACTGAATTCCATTTTGGAGACTCTCTTGGGGGTTGCGTTCCAGTGGTGGGTGGAGCGAAAGGCCAAAGGGGTGCAGCCAAATTAGTGACATATTGTAGCTTTATGCTCTTATGCCAGTAACTAAGCCTTAGGAGAGGCATTACAACCTTTTAGAATTTTTTTTTTGGGGGGGGGGATTGTGCAAAACCCAGGAAATCACCAAATGATCTGGGAGTGGGCCAGTGGAAGGAACCCCAGGTAGGGTGACCATATTTGGGAAACCAAAAAAGAGGACACCTAGTGGCAGGGGGGAATGATGCGCTTTCCAGAGTCCCCAGAAAGTGCTCTTTCCCCTCCTCCGCTCCAATTGGGGCCTTTAGGAGCGAAGGAGAGAAAAGCGTGTCATTCCCGCCCCCCACTGCTCCAATTGGGGGCTTTTCTTTAATGTCCATCAATGACATGCTTTCCCCTTTAAGGCCCCGATTGGAGCAGTGTGTGCGTGGGGGGAATGACAGCCTTCAAGGGAAAAGCATGTAATTCCAGGACTTTATAGAAAATTACAGAAAATCCACCCTAACACCCAGAATAGAACAAAAACCACGACAAATCTGGGGAAATCCTGGCGCCCAGGGAAAAGCTGGAAGAACCCCAAGGATTTGGCCCCTTGCCTGAACTTCTACAGTCCTGTAATTTCTACAGATTCCAATGTGAGGAGCAGAAGTAGACAATATTAGCCCCGTGGGTTACGCCCAGTTTGCCAAAGTGCCTGTCCTCCCCACTGTTTTTGTATACGGCAGTTACTTGGGTACTGTTTGTGGGAAAGCCCTGCAAAGTCAGATGCATCCTGCTGGTCTTAAATTGCCTACCTGTAGTTTGGCATTGAAGATTGGATTGTGGAAGGCATGTGGCCTATCTGAGGGGTGATTGTATGTAAGTTTTGAGCTTACACGTTAAAACCTTTGGGGCATGATGACATTTGTTTTATCCTGCCCTACTGTGTAGACCTCTGCAGCACATGTGCCAAAATTAATTACATGTTGCATCAGTTCTAGCATTTCCACTACAATTGGGTCCATGCTGGTTGCTATTCTGAACTTTAGAAAAATGATGTGAATCACAGCTTTCTTAACACTAATACAGGGTGGTGAGGGGTGGTGAGGGGTCTAACCCAGGAACCTTCTCCCCTGAATCCGATTTTAGAGCCTTTGGTAGTTCGCTGTGATGCCTTTAACGATCATTTCTCAGAGAAAATCTCTCAGATAAGAGCCGACTTAGATGCCATTGTTATAGCAGAGGCTGACAGTGGAGTGTCCAGTGACTCCACGAGTAGGATTACACTTGATCAGTTTCAGTTGGTGAGTACTGAGGATGTGGACAAGGTACTTGGATGTGTGAGGAAGACGACTTGCCCTCTCGATCCCTGTCCTTCTTGGCTGGTTGTCCAGGGAGGAGATGCAGTTAGATCACATCTACAACATATCATTAATGCATCTCTCAGGGAGGGGAGCTTTCCATCATGTTTAAAAGAGGCGGTGGTAAGGCCGCTTCTAAAAAAGCCCTCCCTGGATCCCCTGGACCTTAATAACTACAGGCCAATATCAAACCTTCCATTTTTGGGCAAGGTGATCGAGAGAGCGGTTGCCTTCCAACTCCAGGCAGTCTTGGATGACACTGATTTTCTAGACCCATTTCAAACCGGCTTCAGGGCAGGATACGGAGTTGAGACCGCTTTGGTCGCCTTAGTGGATGATCTACGCATTAGTATTGACGGGGAGTGTATCCCTGCTGGTACTCCTGGACCTCTCAGCGGCTTTCGATACCATCGACCATGGTATCCTTCTGGAGTGCCTGGGGGAATTGGGGATCGGGGGCACTGTGCTTCAGTGGTTCCGATCCTATCTCTCGGGCAGGTTCCAGATGGTGATGCTTGGGGATAGCTGCTCTTCAAAAAGGAGTTGCTATGTGGTGTACCACAAGGTGCAATCCTTTCCCCAATGCTGTTTAACATTTACATGAAACCGCTGGGAGAGATCATCCGGAAGCATGGGGCGGGGTGCTATCAATACGCTGATGACACCCAAATATATTTCTCTATGCCTTCGACAACATCGTCAGCTAAGGATAGTGTGTCTCCTCTGAATGAATGCTTGGAGGTGGTAATGGGCTGGATGAGGAAAAACAAACGGAAGCTGAATCCAGACAAGACGGAGGTGCTCGCTGTCAAAGGCCCCAACCTGGGTTTGGAAGTGTGTCAACCAGTTCTGGATGGGGTTACACCCCCCCTGAAAGACTGTGTTCGCAGCTTGGGGGTACTCCTGGATCCGTCGCTCCAAATGACAGCTCAGATTGATGCAACGGCCAGGAGTGCCTACTATCAGCTTCGGGTGATACGCCAGCTGCGCCTCTTCCTAGAGTTGGAAGACCTAAAGACGGTAGTGCATGTGCTGGTAACTTCGAGGCTTGACTTCTGCAATGCACTGTACATAGGGCTACCTTTGTGCCTAGTCCGGAAACTTCAACTAGTTCAAAATATGGCAGCCAGGTTGGTCACCTAGGGGTGACCACATTACACCAGTTTTAAAATCACTTCATTGGCTGCCAGTCAGTTTCCGGGCGAAGTATAAAGTGTTGGTTATTACCTTTAAAGCCCTATATGGTTTGGGCCCAGGCTACCTGCGGGATCGCCTTCTCCCGTGCAATCCGCCCCGCACACTTAGGTCCTCTGGGAAGAACTTACTCAAGCCAGCCAGAACTAGGCTGACGAGTGTTACCCAGAGGACCTTCTCTTCCATCGCTCCCAGACTATGGAATGGTCTGCCGGAGGAGATTAGACAAATTAGCAGTCTTCATGAATTTAAGAGAGTCATGAAGACTGCTCTCTTCCGACAGACCTATCCGGATGAATTTTAAGATGTTTTAATGATGTACTTTTTCTTGTTTTTAAATTTTTTAACTGTTTGTGATTCTTGTGTTTTATATTGTTGTTGTTCCCCACCTCGATCCGAAGGGAGAGGCGGGTTATAAATAATAATAATAATAATTATTATTATTAATACGACTAGAAAGACAATACATACAAATGGATCTTTTTTTAAAAAAATAGCCATAGCTATAGAAGCACGAAATATGGCTATGCATAAATGGACACTGGGTTGTATCCAATTATGCCTCTCAGCTTATAGAAGTCTCTTTGATCTAGTGGAGGCTTTTGTAAACACAAGGGGTAGGAGGTGATTTTTTGCTGATTCTCCCTATCCTCTGTGGTCCCCTGTACACACACACACACACACACACACACACACACACACAAACACACTAAGATCTGCTCCAGAGGATTGGGGGATACTTTGAAACAGCATGGGAAGTGATGTGTGGGGGTGTTGCTGCAGAGGAAATGTGGTACTTGGAAGGTGGAAGCCTCTTCTGGAGCAATGAGGCTTCTATGGGCAGAAAGGCACAATTGGATACAACACGTAATCCTCTCCCTGATGTTGTATATTCATTACTGCATATGTTTGACCTTTTAGGAACAATCGCCAAAACTGAGCATAATAAACAGGTGCTGGATAAATTGCAAGTGGAGCGGGAAAGAGGAATCACCGTGAAAGCCCAGACTGCTTCTCTTGTTTATAACCACGAAGGAACAAATTACCTCTTAAATCTCATTGATACACCTGTGAGTTAATTGTCAGTATGGCTGGAGTACTGTGAAACTGAGCCATGGTGTGTGTGTCTTTATTTTAGGGCTGGAGCAAAGTTAGTAGCTGCATTTCAGCAGTTCTGGTTTACGTGTGTCATTTGATGGACACAGAGGTGCCATGTCCTGACATACTCCCAGTGAGGAATCCTTAAGCCTTTGTGAGGGTTAGATCAAAGCCCATTGTTATCAGGCAAAGAGTGAAGAGGCCTGTAATTAATCACCGAACACAGTGCAGTTAAACAAATACAGCTAATTTATTCAAATCAAAGAAGCTATGTCACTTAGAGAGTTTACAAAGATTGCATCCAATGGAGCTGGTGAGTCCTCCGGAAATCTTCATCACTAGGTGTAGTAACTCTCTGGAGACATTTGTTTGCTCTTCTGGCATCTTCAAAAGAGTGCAAAGACAAACTTCTCCTGGTCTAAGACTTATAACTTTTATTGGGGATGAAATTACCATTTCTTGAAACATTTCCCCAGTCACAGCAATTTACCAATCACAGGTCAAGAAAGGTTTCCTAATCTGCTTCCTAGTGGGGGGTGGGTTCTGGTTAGGATGTTATGATGACAGATTCCACCAAGATTACGAGATCATTGATATTAGAGCTATTTCCCTTATGTCATGGAGAACTCCACCCTTTTCTCACTCGTCCCAGATAGCTAGGTGCATCTTCTGTTCCATCTCTTAGAAAATGAATTCATGAAATAGCTGACAATTAGTTGCACCATGACTTCCTGTTCATGGTCTCTTCACCAACCCTCAAACTGTGAGGTAAACATTGTTCTTGAAATTCCTGCATCACACTTTCTCTCCCTATCGCTCAGGGCCATGTGGATTTTAACTATGAAGTATCCCGATCGTTGTCGGCTTGTCAAGGCGTTTTGCTTGTAGTGGATGCAAATGAGGTAGGGTCTTACAGTATTTTCTTTGGTTGTCTGATGTATAAATGATGTGGGTAGCATCCATGTGTTTTGTTCTTGGAGCAGGGAAGAGCTGTCTTTTCCCAAATGTAGATAAGGGATAACTGGTTCAAGAAAAGATCCATGTATAGCTTAAAAAATTGCATAAAGTGGCCAACCAGGTGTCCATCATAGGCATCCCTTCCTTGTGAAGCAAACATGATATGGGATTATTGTCTGTGCGAGAGTCTGATCCTGTGTTGTGTCAAACATCATGACTCCCTGTCTGCTACAAGTGCTAGGGAATATGCCCCATTGGGTACGGTGAGACTTTTTTCCAAGGAAACTTACATAATTCCATTGAGGATATGGGGGGATTTAGTGTTTGCTCGGAGGTGATTGGAACCAAACATGGTAAAACATCAAGATTCAAAATGGTTGGCAGCATTGGTAATGAAGCTATAGTGTCACTGAGTCAAAACTAAGAAGTAGTTTTGTTGAGAAGTATATTGCCTTAAGATTAGAGGGCTCATAAAAATTAGATGATCACAGTGTCGGGAAGCATATGGCTGATCGGTTGTTGTTGTTTTAGAGTAATATTTTTTCAAGTTGTTGCGCAGGAGACTGGGAATCTTTCCTTAAGATAATACTGGTGCAGGTATTTGCACTTGCCTAGAATTCAAATCCCAATGCTTTGTTGTGATTTATTTCCTTTCTTCTGGTGATGCATGTATTGTGTCACTGGAATGGTTGTGGATGGTTGTGTCTGCATCTTGGGCCAGTACTTGTTGACACCATTAGTGACACCGTTTTTTCCTTCACCAGTACTTGTGCCTTCTGCGAGCTTCAGTTTTTAAATCTTTAGAGCAGAGGTGGGGAACATCTTTCAGCCCGAGGGCCAGATTCAACTGTGGGGGCCACATTTCATGGGTGGGCGGGGCCGAAGGGAAAAGGGGTGGGGTCAAAATACTCCAAACACCATCTTTACCTTAAAGCTCTTACTACCAGTAACCAAGTCTTAGGAGAGGCATTTCAATATTTTAGAATTGGCATGGGGGCGAACCTGCATAAAAGCCAGGGAGAAACTAAATGATTGGCAACCAGGGGAAAGGGTAGTCAGGAAAAAGATGCATGAGCATCTAGGGAGCCCAGGGGACAGATTGGGAGTAATCCTGCCATCCTGAAATTCCACAGCCCTGCTTTTGAGGAAGAGTTTGCTCACGGGCGCGCCCAGCTATCTCTTTAGCAATATGAAGAGCACTGTGTAAACACACCTCCGTGCCGGATACCTCCCCCCCAACCCCCATTACAATACCTTCTACATGCACAGGATCTGAACCAGAAGGGCAGTTTGCATTCAGTCCTGGTTTCTGCTGAGATGGCCCCTTGCGCTTTGATTGGGGGTGGCCAAGTTACATCATATTGTTGTTAGACAAAGAACGCTCTTTGGCACCTTTCCTTTCCTGTAGAACTGTCGTTTGAAAAAGTAAGACATGCACAAGCCCGCCAATGTTTAATGCTGATGTTTCCTTCTAGGGTATTCAAGCTCAAACAGTAGCAAATTTTTATCTTGCGTTTGAAGCACAGCTCTCAATGATCCCGGTGATAAATAAGGTAAATTTCCCACACGTCATGCAATATTAATAACTCTTAGATAGCTTACAAATACAGGATAATGACTTGCCCGCCATCCTTCCTAGTGCATTTGTAGCAGAGGCAAAGCTCAGTTGGGTTGATTGTGTATATTTCTGAATATTTCTCTTCAGTGATGCTTGTATTTTCCTGCATGTATTAATTATAAACATTTTCTTACTTTTAAAACCTTATATGGTTTCCCTGTTTTTCTGGCTTGATTTTTCTTGAAGTTTCATCCTGTTCTTTACTCTTTGCTCAGTTAAACATTCTGGGTAAGGGTCCCGTTTCCTTAGTGCTGAATTATCTTTGGTCACTGAGATTGCAGTCCTCTAAACTGAGTGAGTCTTACTGAAAACAGTGGCAAATATGCATAGGATTGTGCTTCACATCTGGGGACAGTCTTGATGAGGGCGCATTGGCGCCTCAAGCCTCAAAATCCTGCGCTTGCGCTCCTGTGGGTTGCCCCCATGCTAGGGAGCGAGCGTGGGGTTTGCCTGGGAGGAGGAGCGGCTGTCTGGTGCATCAGCACCCTTGTGCCTGCGGGCCTGCACCTCTGCGCATCCTTCCAATTTTTTTTTACCTCTTTCCCCCTGCCAAGCTCCGCCAGCCCTGTTTGTCCATTATTGGGGCCATGGAAGCGTTCCAGTGGCATGCTCCCTCCTCCCTGTCTCAGCTGATAGCGACCAATCAGAGGTCGCCATTGGCTGGGATACACCTACGCTGTAACACTGGAGCAAGGCGACAGATGGCAAATGTGTGTCGGCGCTTTGCTCACAGGAAAAACGTTGGGGTAAGTCCCCGATTTTGTTTTAAACTGGAGCTTCAGGGAATGTCCTGGGATGGCTCCACAGTGGCTGCTGCATCATATAATTAACCTAGCATTCCCGTGGAGCCCCCCTGGGGCTTTCCCCTTGTCAAGGCATGCCCCTGGCTTCTCCCTGGGCTTTGGGGGTCTTTTCTTTCCCTGTGTCTTTCATTTATTTTTCTCTTTCTTCTTCAAAACAGCAACATAAATTAAAATTTGCTTATTCTGCACTGCATTTTTTTCTATAAATGTGTGTTGTGCTTCGCTTCCCCTTTTTACATCTACTCCCTTACCTTTTCTTTTGTAGTTGATGTAAGGCTGCAGGCAGAGAATTTGTCTTTTTTTAAAAAAAAAGATAGATGTATTTTACAGTATAGCAATTTTAGTTACTATGATGCGAACCAAAGACTTCTGTTTTCACATAGTTGTTCTATATTAGCTTTCCCTAATATTGTGACTTTTGGACAACAACTCCCAGCATTCCTGACCATTGCCCATGCTGGCTGGGGCTGATGGGAATTGAAGTCCAAACTGTCCGGAGGGCACTAGGTTGATGAAGGCTGCCTCTCTGTCTCCTTGGCTACAGGTCACTAAGTTGGTTGTTAATAAAGACACAAAAACCTCCCAGGTTGCTAGTAAAGGATGGGGTGGGGTGAGCTGGGGCAAGAGGAAACAACAACAAATGTGCAAACACAACACATTTTTTTCAAAACATCAATGAATATGCTTGTCTTCTTTCATTTTGTTTGCAATGCAATTTACTTCAAGTTCCTGTTGCATTGTGTGTATTGTCCTAACAGTCAACAGTGACTGTGGAATGGCCTGCCAGGAGAGATTCAACAACTTAGCAGTCTTCTTGAATTTAAGAGAGCCGTGAAGACTGATCTCTTCTGGCAGGCCTACCCAGCTGAATTTTAAGATGTTTTAATAATGCATTAGTTTGATTTGTTTTTAATGTTTTATCTATTTTATGGTCTTTGTATTTATATTTATTGTTGTTCCCCGCCTTGATCCAGAGGGAGAGGCGGGTTAGAAATAAATATATTTATTATTATTATTATTATTATTATTATTAGCTAGTGTAACAAAAACATTGTTTTGCAGATTGATCTAAAGAATGCAAATCCTGAGAGGGTTGAAAATCAAATTGAGAAAGTATTTGATATCCCCAAAGAAGAATGCATTAGGGTAAGAAGTCGATCTAGGTTTATTAACTTATGTGTTTGGTGGTCGCTGTCCACCCAGGCAGGGGGGAGGGGGGGAGCCGAATGGCCACTGGAATGCCCCTGCGCTGCTTCCATGGGGAGGAGAGTCTTCCTTTTGCAGTGTGGGGGGGGGAGGTTCTCCCTTTCCTTGGCTCCAATCCCCTCGAGGTGATTGGTAGGGCCAGTTTTGAAAATACCAATCACTTAATTGTCACTGCATCTAGATGATCGCACACTGACAATCTATTTGGCTAGTGCTTGTACAGGCATGCTTTCATACGTTAGTGTGCTCGGATCTGTGCTTTGGATCCATGGACTGCAGTCAATTAAATATTATATATGCTTAAATATTGTGTGGCCTGAACTGCATGCCTTAACTGTTCTGGATTTCAGTTGTAATGCATATTCTGACAAGTATTGTTTTCAACAGTCTCAAATTTTCTGTTAGAAGAAGGTAAACGTGTTTAAAATAAGTTGTTTTTCTACATATTCATAGCATTTTTATATTGCCCTTTAGTCAAAGGCCCCCAAGGCAGCCTGCAAAGATAAGATTTTTTTATTTTATTAAAAACATTTGTGTTCCGCCCTATATCACTAGGATCTCAGGGCAGCGTACATATAAAATTATATATAAAACAATAAATATACACAGCTAAAAACAAATTAAACCATTAATCAAGCTAAAACCAGTGTAAAATTTTAAAGCAGTAAAAAGCAATTAAAGCAGTTAAAACAACGTGCAGGTTTGGTGAAATGAGGCAGTCCCTGCCTACAGGCTTATAGTCTAAAAGACACGGCACAGAAGGAAAGGGGATTGGGAGGGAGGAAGTTAAAAAAAAGCAAATTGAGGCATTAGATTCTTAATTGCAAAATTCACCAGGTCAAGGACTGTTTCTGATGTCCTTGTCAATGACAGTTAGTAGCCGGGGGCTCTCTTAGCTGGAGCTGCATCCAGGCCCTCTTGTCAGTCCTGTTCTTGTGTAGCTGAATACTGCTGTGGAGTGAGCTGTTAAAAGATGTTGAATGAATGTACTTGTTTATTTTTCCTAGTAAAGAATTTTTCAGCTATAGCTGGGCATGATGAATGAATCGTATTGGGTTGGATCAGATTGAGGCACATACAACTGTGCCGGTGGGAGCGGACTTCACTGTCCTCTCCTCCCCATGGTAGTTGCTCCAGCCACCTGAAAATGCTACATAGAGGGTTGGGGGTCATCACTGGATGAGGTAATCTGTGGTTCTGGGGGGATCCCCCCAAAAAATCGTGTGAAGGCTCCTTCCATGAGTGGAACCCTCCTGTTTATGGAAGACAAAATCCTGGATCCAACCCAGTATATAATGCTGCCCTTGTGGTTTGCTAGTTACTGTTCACTCACAACATTCTCTTGAAATGAGGCCAACTTGCATTTTTAAATTGACTTAGATTTCTGCAAAACTTGGAACAAATGTTGAAAGAATACTTCAGGAAGTTATTAAAAGGATCCCTCCGTAAGTTTTCTTTTCTGGCACCTTATTTACTATTGAGAAATAGTCTGTTTTACAGGTACAGTATGTCTAACTTTCTCTTTAAGCCAGTTCATGGCTGAGGAACCCTGGGCACTGTAGGACTTTTTTCTTGTCTAAACTTACATAGGATTGCACTGTTACATATTGCACTTTTGAAGCCTTTTAATAATACCCTTAATTTTGTGAGTGTTAATTTTAATAGATGTATCTGGTAATTCAGATGTGATGAAAAAATAAGTACGTGGAGTGGCACAAACATTTCAATATTCAATGTGCCGTATGTATGAATTGTACATTTTATACATATTTTTATCTGCTGTAGTAATTAGATCCGTAGATACGTGCACACATTGGAAAAATACATATTAGTTATGGCTGAGTAGTTGTGGACTGCTTTTGTGGTGTTCATTCTAGGCCAGGGAGAAGTGGGAAGGATTTTTTTTTTTATATTGTGGATGAACACCTTTTTGTATTGTGTTGTTTTTAGATTATGTTTTATGGTGTTTATTTGTACTTGTATTTGTGCTGATTATGGTTTATATTAATTTTGTTTTGTTTTCTCTTTCTTTTGTTATATTAATTATTGGTTCCTGTCTTAGTGTTTGTAAGTTGCTTCGAGAGTGTTTTTTTTTAAACAGTGGAAAGTGACACATAAATTTAATTCATTCATTCATTATAACAATGTTTTACAGTGCAACTTCACTCTCTCTCTCTCCTAATAGGCCCAGTGTTAGCACACATGATCCATTGAAGGCATTGGTGTTTGACTCCACCTTTGATCCCTACAGGGGTGTGATCGCTAACATAGCCCTATTTGGTGGGGAGGTTCGCAAAGGCCATAAGATCACTTCGGCTCACACGAAAAAGATTTACGAAGTTAATGAAATAGGGATTCTGACACCCAACGAGCAGCCAACACATAAATTGTAAGTTTCTAAAGTTTTTGAGAACAGAAAGGAAGTTATTTGTGGCCTTTGGAGAGATCAACCATTGTTTTTTCCCCTTTGATATGCAGGGCAGACATAGAGCAGGACCATTTTCTTGCTAAGCCCGGTAGGTGGAACTGGCTGATGACATTTAGGAGCTGCTTCTTGGTGCCTCTCAGTTCGTGCCTTAAATTAGACCATTTCGGGCAACAACAACAACAACAAATATTTGTCTTTTTGTCAATTTGCAAAAGCTGTGTAGAATTTTTTTTAAAAAGGCTGTAGCAGTGAGCAAGGGGGGAAGGATTTGTCAGAATTGTAGCCCACTGAATTGTGACCAACTTCTTAAATAGCTCATTTACAAGGAGAGATTTGAAATATTTAATGTATTACATGTTTCCAAATGATACCCATTTCGTTTAGGTATGCTGGCCAGGTTGGCTATCTGATTGCTGGAATGAAAGATGTTACGGAAGCCCAAATAGGAGATACTCTCTATTTACGTAATCAACCAGTGGAGCCTTTTCCTGGGTTTAAATCAGCGAAACCGATGGTCTTTGCAGGTGAGGTGCGCATATTCTAAAGACGGGAAGCTGTTTAATGTGAACTAATACTGGGAAAGTGCCCAGGTCTATTATGGAATCCTCACTGCTGTAACTGGAAACAAAGGCTTCTTTCACACTTACAGAAGGCCCAAAAACCAAACCGAAAATTTGGGAGAAAAGTTTTTTTCCTGGTTTTTTTTCCAAGTGCCATTTTTTCCAAGTGCCATTGCTTTGGACAATGAAATGTTTTCCTTTAGAATGTTATTACACCCCTAAATAGTTTCTAAAAACTATGTAATAAGACTTTTATAGAAAGATTAGAGATGTTGAATTTCTGGAAATAACAAAGCGATGGTGAAAAAGGTTTTTTTGAATCCTCCTTGTAAGATATCCAGCATAGTTATTTCTTGCATTCCTGATTAAAATTACTGATCTGTTGTATTCTTTACTGATATAAATTTATGGATGCTCCTAGTCACGCTCAGTTTCCCAACGTGTGAGTAGAGCCACCATATCATAATATGGAAGAAAATGTGTATTCTTGACTGTTTGGGTTTCATTCTACAGAATTCTGTGTTCTTGTTAAATGTAGTTCTAATCAAAAACCTACACATGAAATAAACACTGTTAATTATCTTGCTACTGCCACAAGGTGCAACAGAATGACATGTGGGTTATCCGACTAAGTTTCTTTTTTCTTTTTTTAAAAAGAACTTTGAAGCTTGGGTCTATGTAACTCACTGCCATAATTTTAAATAAAGTTCTCAACTCAGTCTCACTATTAGGAAATGCTGTCTCAGCTATAAAACCTTTGAACTGCTGCCACTAGAATAGACCCCATCTACCTAAAAGAAACATGAGCATGGGATTGACAGCACCACTAGAGATAACCTTTTGAAATGAACAAAAAATAAGGTATTAATGGGAATTAATTACAAATGAGAATAAAATGTCACTTTTCAAATAATAGGTTGAAATTGCTTAAAAATTCTTAAATTAAATATGGTTGCCTACCATCCCTAAGCTGAGGCTTTCCCAGCTTATTCTTATTCTTATTACATTTATACCCTACCTATTTTCCAAGGTGGCTTACATAGTCCTCCTCTTCTCCCTTTTATCCTCACAACAACCCTGTGAGGTAGGTTACCATGTATATTGAATTTAAAAGTATAGTTTATTCAGACAATAGTTACAAATTTACTGAGTTTCCCTCTAAAAGTTTTTTTACTTTTTTATTGTAAATGTTAACAAAACAGAACAAAACATAAATTGTGAAAAAGAAAAACAAAGAAACATTACATACACAGGAATATCGTCTTTTCCCCCATCAGATATACCATGCATTAAAAAGGGGGAAAGAGTTATGCATAGGTATCAAGGAAAGCAGACCAAATATCCATGTACCTATCCACTCGCAAATGGCGTCTATATAACACTCGTTCAAATGTTGATAACGTTGTTAAGTCCATAGTCCATTGCATTAGGGGAGGTGAGCATTTGTCCTTCTCACATGATAGTATAAGTCTTTTAGTTGTCATAAGGGCTCTGAAAATCCATTTGCGTTGACCATGTGTCAATTTCCAAGAAGCCGGTAGGTAGTTTAGGAGGACATGCACATCGTTCCATATTAAAGATTGTTTCAGTATAAAGTTTATCATTACTATAATCTCCCAAAAGGGAGCAACTACTGGGCACCTTTATCATGTCCCAACGGAGCTTAAACATGCAATCACAGGTATAGCTTTTGAGAAAGCACTGTTTTTTGTTTTGGTTAATGCAGTAATGCAAGTATATGCAAGGAACCACCTAGAGGATAAACACAATCTTCTTGTTAACAGTGCTTTCATTTTGTGCTCACAGTGGAATTCTGTAAATTATGTAAAGTGATGCTTCAGAACCTTCTTATAACAGCAGCTTGGGAAAGGTAGCTTAACTTTTTTTTTTTTGCTGAAAGAATTGTAATTTTGGATAGGCTTAAGATTTTTTTTCTTTTCACATTCATTGAGATAACCAGTTTTACTTTATAAGCTTTAATTTCAAGAAACCATTTCCTTTTGCAGAAAATTCCATAAAACACTCCAGCTAATTTATTCCATTGGAAATCATTCAGGAATATGTGTGTGTGTATGTATATGTGTGTGTGTGTGTGTTTGTGTGTATGAATATATGCATATGTAATATTTAAGGCTTCTCTGTGTAAAATGAGACTAAAGAGGTATAGTTTAAATTGTCGTATATTTGTGGGCTGCAATTAAAAAGGTATTTGTTACTGCAAACAGAGGTTTTAAAGTGGCCCTAAAGAACGTGCTGAATCAAATGTATAAGGGTATTGATCAGCCTGTTTTGTCACTCAAAGTTCTGTATGTATTGACAGGAATGTACCCAGTAGACCAGTCAGAATATAACAACCTGAAAAGTGCTGTAGAAAAACTGACGCTTAACGACTCTAGTGTTACTCTTCACCGCGATAGTAGCCTTGCCTTGGGAGCAGGATGGAGGTGAGATTTATTGTGTTCAATCTACTAGTTTGGGCTTCAACTTCACAGAGTTTTTTCTGGATGTTATCATCTTTAGTGCAGAATGGAAACTTCTCTTGATTTCATTTGACTTGGAAGTTGAACTTACTTAGTTGGCATTTGTATGCAAATTATGCTTTAGCATGGTGTAACTGACAATGCAAGTGGCCAGAGAATACAGTGTAAATCTTGTATTTACAGGTTGGGCTTCCTCGGCCTTTTACATATGGAAGTTTTTAATCAGCGTTTGGAGCAAGAATACAATGCATCTGTTATTGTGACAGCCCCCACAGTCTCATACAAGGCAGTTCTTTCTTCAGCGAAATTGATAAAGGTGATGAGGGATTGTTAAATCACACCAAACCAATGAATAAGTGATATATGTCACACAGCATCATGGGGTAAATTGTAGCTAAAATGATTAAGAAGAAATACATTTCAAGTGTCAAGCGGTGACATAATGCTACGGACGGCTTCATTTGTCTGTAAGCTTTCCTGAACCTTCGAGCACACACACTCAGGCAATCTGCGATGGGACACCCAAATCAGTGAGACTTCTTTATTGTAGGAAATCCCACCGCAAAAGCTTAATGGTTACACGCTTCAGAATCATAGAACTGATGCTCAGTAGCTATAGGCTCTAAGAAATTCTAGAATCAAAAGCTAATCACTACAATCGTGACTGAGATATTCAGCAAATGGTTTCCCTGTTGCCATCTCCATAGCTCTGAACACAATGGGAGGGTTGGGTTCGTGATGTAATCCAAACCAGGCAATCCATACATGGGTTATAAACCTCAGACAAAGAATGGAATGATTCTAATTAAATCTTAGCTATAGGGCCTACTGTAGTGGTGAAGCTGGGCCCTGACAATGTCATGCTGGATCAATGACCAAGCCATAGTTTAGCAAATCAGGAGCACATTACAGGCTCACACTTTTTCCCTGCCCTCTCCCGTGGCCCAATCTTTCCTTTCCTTGGTTAGTGTTAACTATGGTTTAGCCTATAGTCTGAATCAGTGTGAGCTATAGCTTCTGGCAGCCTTAGCAAGACTTTAAACCAGAAATCAAAACTCGACTTTTAATGTTGCTTGCAGTGTCTGATTAACCTAGTTATGGTGGTAATAACTATGATTATGCTCTTCCAGACATAATGGAAGAGAGGGAAAGGAGTATGTGAGCTGATTGGGGGTGGGGTGTGCTTGAGCCTGTAGAGCACTCCACTTTGCTAAATCATGGTTTGATAATCAGCTCAGTGTGACATCTGAACCAGGCCTGTATACTATTTTTGCCTTTCTGTGAAACAGAATCTAAGTTGTGTTGATTAGCAGGCACTAGTACATCTGCCTATAATTCCAGCTGTCTGTGAACTCATTTTCATTGGGTTGCCATTTCAATCCCATTTCCCGAATTGTTTCAAGGGCTCAGAGAGCAATTAAGAGATGCAAAAGGGCTACTTAGCCTCAGTGGAGATTGACTTTCTTACCCTTTGGGGGGGTGGAAGATTCAGATGATCCTCCCATTTTAATTCATGAATGAATGCCTTTTCAGAATTGTGGCAAAGTACTGAGGAATTTGCTTTTGATGGGAATTTGTGGCCAGCCATGTTGCAAACTGGTTTCTCTTCTCTGTTTTTGTAGGAATATGGGAAAGAGGAGATCACCATCATCAATCCTGCTGAGTTTCCTGATAAGTCAACAGTAGTTGAATATTTGGAGCCTGTTGTTTTGGGCACAATCATAACCCCTGATGAATATATTGGGAAAATAATGGCTCTCTGCCAGGTTGGTTTGCACCATTGGGTGGAGAACATTAACAAATCAAATGAGGCAATTTTAATTAATCAGTCCATTGGTTTTCAAACTTTTAGGAAGCAACATGTCTGTAAATTGCAGAAAGCTTTCATAATGCAGAGGATTCTGGTGACATATTCTAGAGTACAGACCTGGCTCACACTGCTCAGGTGTTTTGAGTTTCATTATTACCAGTATGAACTGACCACACCAAACATTCCCCTGCTGTTGTGCAGTGTAAAGAAAGTCAGTGTTGGGAAACCCCAGGTTCCCCAGAATTACTTAATTCAGACAATTCATGTGGCCTAGATGATGATGATGATGATACAGTATGAATTCTTCTTCTGTTATTCTTATTCTTCTTTCTTCATCTGTTCAGAAGAGTTTGTATGTTTTATCTTGGTACTTCTTATAACAAGTCTGTAAAGTAGGTCCTTCAAAATACATTTTGACTGTCAGACAGTTTTCTAGTTTGTCTAAGCTAAGCGCAACCTTTTCTATCAGCCTCATAGATCTGTCCTTTGAAAACTTTCCAGCCTGTCAACTGTTTTCAAAGCTGAATAAATTATTCCAAAGAAATGCATGTGGACCTGTCTTTTTCCTGAGCAACTTGCAATCTGAATTAGTTTCTCTCTTTCAATGCTTCTTGGGCTCCTGGTGCCTTTTTTCATCCTGAAAGCAAAGCTATAGGACCTCAGTGATGGTGAACCTATGGCCCCTGGATATTGTTGGACTTCAATTCCCATCAGCCCCAGCCAGCATGGCCACTGATCAGGGATTATGGGACTTGGAGTCTAACAACATTTGGAGGGCCACAGGTTCCCTATGATTGAGGTCCTATAGCTTTGCTTAAAGGGTGAAAAATTATGCCAGGAGCCCAAGTAGCATTGAAAGAGAAAAATTGTAATTTTGATTGCAAGTTGCTCCGGAAAAAGACTTGTCCTTCCTGCTGTAGGTGATCAAGCAAAAATAATTCTCTATAATTTCCATGAATCTATTGATACCTCAGCAATAAGAAGTGTTAGGAATTTTGGTGATGGAAAAAACCATTGAAAAATATAAAAACAAGATATGTCAGAAAATACATCTTCCATAAACACTGGATCTTGAATGGCTTAGGGTAAGCAAATTTCCAGCTTCTTCTTACTAGTCCCTCAGCTTAAAATTCACCCAGCGTGTTTTAGAGTGAAGATTTCTTCTTCTTCTTCCTCTTCTTCTTATAAACTGCACCTTCATCCTAGGATTTGAGAACAGTATACATGAAATGATACAATACAATACAATAAAAACAATCTAAAATCAAAACATCAAAAAACTGAGAGCCATAAGACTGTTTCAACTAGCTAAAATATACAAACTTAAATCTAAAATATAACAAAATTGAAAGTTTGTTTTAAAATGCCTATGCAAATAAAAAAATGGCAGTTGATTCTCAAACGACTGTATTTCTTGTCAGAATCGAAGGGGTGTTCAGAAGGACCTGCTGTACATTGATGACCACAGAGTCATGATGAAGTATTTCTTTCCATTGAATGAAATTGTAGTAGATTTTTATGACACTCTGAAATCCCTCTCCTCTGGATATGCCAGGTAATATAATTTCTGTATCAATGCAGGAGATCCAGTTTGTGTGTGTGTGTGTGTTTTTCAGAACCACAAGTGGGAACTCAGTGCCACATTCCCATTGACTCCTTAAGATTTTGGAGAAATGATGGCAGCTCTCCTGAGTGCTGTGATCTTGTCCCTGTGGTGGTGGTGGTGGGCAGAATAGGCAGGCAACATTATGGAATGATGAGATGGGCTGCCTCTCCATTATTGTGGGGCCTGGATATCACCCTGTTTCTCAGTGGAGCTATGGGCAATGAGGTTGGATGAAGGCTAGTGTGGAGGTGGTGGAAAACCCTTTGCTAAAATGATCAAACTTGGGCTGGAACATTTGATCATGCCTATCATGTGGATGTGAGAGCAGCGAAGAAGGGTTTCTTCACTCCTTCCATTGCATCCTTGAATAGCAGGCCAGCAGAGTTGTTCTATGTGGTTCAGGGTCTTTTAACATCTACCCCAGTAAATAGGGTACTTGCTGTGACTTATTAGTAAGGCACTTCGGGGGTTAATTCATTCACCTTTTTGCTGATTTTCAAGTCCAAATGAGGTGTCCAGTGCTCCAACTGATCTGGTTCTGTGGGATCAGTTTCAGCTCTTAAGGCCCAGTGATGTGGACAAGTTAGTTGAAGTGGCACGTACAACTGCTTGCACTCCTGATGATTACCCTTCAAGGCTATTTCAAACTAGTCAGAGGGGACTCATTGGGTGGGTCCAGTGTGTGGTAGACACATTACTGAGAGAAGGGCAGGTGTCCAATGCTTTGAAGGAGGTGGTGGTGTGTCTGCTGCCTGACCGCTAACATCCACCTCTTAGGAAAAATACTCGAGGGTGGTGGCCACACAGCAGACATTCTTGGAAGAAATGGATTATATAGGCCCTTCCCAGTCTGGGTTCAGGCCCGGTTCTGGGATTGAATCAGTTTTGGTCGCCTTGACAGATTACCTTTATCAGGAGAGAGACTGGAGGACTATGACCCTGTTGATTCTCCTTGATCTCTCAGTGGCTTTTAACACCATTGGCCATGGTATCCTTCTGAACCAGCTAGGTTGGGAGTCGGGGGCAGAGTGCCACAGTGGTTCTGCTCCTTCCTGCAGGGTCATGTGTAGACGATAGCATTGGATGACCTTACCTTGGGCCCATGGCAGTTAGGTTGTGGGGCCCCACAAGGTTCTATTCTGTCCCTAATGCTATTTAACATCTGTATGAAATGGTTGGGGGGCGGTCATTAGGAGATTTGGAGTAAAGTGTCATCAGTACGGTAATGATATCCACCTCTATTTCTCTCTATCATCTGAGCCAGGAGAGGTTGTGCAGGCCCTCAACCAGTGACTAGATGCAGAGTGGGCTGGAAGAGGGCCAATAAGCTGAGGTTGAATCCTGACAAGATGGAGGCACTGTGGATAGTTAGTTCCCTTGTCTGAGAAATAGGGAACTGCCTGTTCTAAATAGGGTTGTGCTCCTTCTGAAATAGCAGAAAGGTGCTTTTGCTGATATAACGCCCTACACAGATTAGGATCTCGACACCTGATGGAGCGCTGACTGAATATTAAGATCCAGTGGGGATGCCCTCTTGATGGTGCCACATCTGGCTGTGGAAGTCCCTCCCCGTTCATATATGGTCAGCACTGACTTACAAGCCTTTGGCGCCATCTAAAGACCTATGAATATATCTTGTTTCAGTCTTTCTGTATTCCCCAGATTTACTGGTTGATGCTGTATGATTTTATTGGTTCTTAGCCCACTTTGGAATTATTTTATAATGAAAAGTGGGTAATAAATTATATCTATAAATGCCTCAGTTTTACCTAAATGCCAGCCTGCCCTCTATCTTTTAAGACCTTGCAGTCCTAGGCAGGTTATTTCCTTCTTTTACTGGCTGTTTTCTTTCTTTGAAGTCCTCTAGCAATCTCTAGTGGAAGCTAGAGGAATACTTTAAAAGAAAAGAGGAAAAAAAACTCCAGATCTCTTCCCAAGTATAGAAAATGGAGGAGCAATGACTGCTTGGATTTGTCTCTTTATGGATCTGGTTGAACTAAAGAGTGTACTCAATACCGTGGATGGGGGTTGAACTGGGAATAGGTCTGTAGTGGGGTAATAATTTCCTCATCATGTAAAAGGTGGACATTTTACTGGGGTCCAAAAATCTGAGTCCTTATTTGAAGAAGTATTCAAATATTGTTAGAAATGTTATCTTTTAAAAAGCTAAAATAAGGAATCAGTTTGAGTGATAAATTCAATGCGAGTTTTTTGCTTTTCAGTTTTGACTATGAAGATGCAGGATACCAGACTGCAGAACTTGTCAAAATGGACATTCTTTTAAATGGAAATGCTGTAGAAGAACTGGTAACTATTGTACATAAGTAAGTCAACAAAAAAGGCCCTCCTATTTTCAGACAAAACTAAATTTTAGATATCCTCGCCAAATCACAAGGAACTTCTTCCAGATATTCTCTTCCTGTTTCGAAGAAACCCAATGTTTGTGGAGTAATGGTCAATTAAACTATGTTTCCATTTAAGTGGAATGCTTTTTATTGCATTCTCAATTTCATGGTACAAATAGATTATGTTCAAGTACAATAGTAGTTCTGTCCCTCAAGAGTGATTTTGTTGCATTTGCCTTTATCTAGGTAATTTGGAATTTTAATACAGGTTAAAGTTTACATTGATGGGTTTAGATTTTGATATCAGATGATGATATTCTCATTTTTTTCTTTTTTTTAGGGACAAAGCGTACCCTGTTGCTAAAGCCATGTGTGAACGTTTAAAAGATGTTATTCCAAGACAATTGTTTGAAATAGCAATTCAGGCAGCTATTGGAAGCAAAATAGTTGCAAGAGAAACGTGAGTTGTTAGTCTTGATTCTGTTATAAAAGGCAACTGAAGGGTAATTTGTTATACAACTGGATCTCTGCTTGTTGATACTTCTACTAACCAATTAAATACATTGCTTTCCCCCTTTCATCTCTAGTAACTGTTAAAGTGTTCTCTAGTATTTACCTGACATTCAGTTTGAAATCCCAGGCTCTTTAAATGATACAACTAAAGACAAATTCAAATATGCATGTAAATGAGCAATTTCATTCAACATGATAGTTCATATATTATTTTTCCCTGCATTTCACAGACCAGGTCCCTTTATTGATAAAAACCCTATTCCTAGTAGATGTCAACTTTTTTTTTCAGAGAAGGCATCCAGACCAGACCCTTAATGTACAGGGGTGATTGTATGGGAGGTGTTCAGGACCTTGAATTTAGCCTGGAGACTAACCAATAACCATTGAAGCTTTCTGAATATGGCCACATGTGGCCGTTATTTACTAGCAATTGTAATGCTGCCTTCTGAATCACGTGAAGTTTTTGAACTGTCTTGAAGGGCAGCCGCACATTGAATGCAGATCATGGTGTATAGTTAGGGCAGTAACAAAATCTCCTATTCTGAATAAAAGGAATAATCTCTGTAGCACTGCTGTGATTAGAACGTGCATAGTGCATAGTAGATATTTGAAATATTTCAGACAAATTGTCCTCTTTGATATGTGAAAAGTAGACTAGTAGTTATATTGGCTTCCAGTGTCTTTAAAATGTGTGGTTAAAATAAATGAAAAAACAGATTGTAGGAAGTTCTGGACTTCATTCAGATCAAATAGTTGTAGGTCCTCATTGCCAAAGGTCACTTGTGATTTGAGGTCACATGCTATTGATTCAGAGCGTTTGTAATCCAACATGAGGTCACACTATGGAACATCTTTGCAGTTTGGTTTAAGCATTGAACCATCATCCAGCTTCTCTCTTCCAGGGTCAAAGCTTATAGAAAAAATGTCTTGGCAAAATGTGTAAGTATCTGGCTTTTTCTTCTTTTGGCAAAAAGTGACTGACCATCTCCATTTTTCTTCTTTAGTATTTGAGATTGCAGTTCTTTTTCCTGTGTATTCTTCTCTTTCATTTATAAGCTATCTACATGCTCCCAGTTTTCCAATGTGTTTTCGGTTTCTCAGAAAAACTGACAGGCTTGTTCAGAGTTGTAGATCCACAATATGTCAAGTAAAGAGCTCTGATATTTAGAAGTTATCTTACTTACTTTACTCAAAGCTGTGTTACATTCATTGTAGCAATTTTAAATGTATTAGGAATGGTTGATAGCACAGTTACCACAATTCTGCATAGATGTTTTTACTGTCCAGGGTACTTACAAAACATTAGAAAAAATGGCCAGAGCCTCAGTATAGCTTCCTGGTTAATATTGTGGATTAATTCTGTAAACTCTGAATGAACTAACACCAATTTTTATTTTAAAAAAATAGTATGGTGGAGATATTTCACGGAAAATGAAACTTTTGAAGAGGCAAGCAGAAGGAAAGAAGAAGTTGAGGAAAATTGGGAACGTGGAAGTACCAAAGGATGCATTCATCAGTGTTCTAAAGAGACAACCTGACAAGTAGCTGGAAGTCCATGAATATTGCTTCCAGCTAAAGAACTGTTTTACTAATCTTGTTTTTACAAGGTGGGTATCCTGTCCTGAATATGATATATCCCGTGTGTATATACAGCTCAGGCTATGAATCATCATAAATGTAAATGTACACTTTTGACACGTTTTAACTTAAGAAAACTTTTATAAATGATTGTAAATGGCTAGAAAGCCTCTTCAATAAAGCATTCTGGCTGATGATAAAATAGTCTGTGTCTTAATGATCTTGAGACTGATGGATCAGCACATACCTCCTATTACATTTCTCCTGACATGTTCCGATACAATTCCTTAGAGCAGCTTATTATGTATACCACTTTAAAGCAGATACTAATTTCTTGTAAATAAGCCTGGCGTAGAAGCATTTTTGTGTGTGTATTGGCATATTGTCTCCCTAACTATTAATTTATAATTTGTATATACATAAAAGCTTGCACAAGCAGAAAAACATATTTGGATGTTGCAAAACGGTTGAAAACATCTCTTGCGTGCAGAAGGGAAACTTTAGATCTGAACTTAGAGATATATTCTACTAGCCTACAGGTTGCCTTCCTTCTTCAAACAAATTCTAGCATTATATGCAAGCAGTGTCCTATTTCTGTGATATCCAAATTTTCTTTGCCAGTTTGGCTTTACCGACAGTACCAACAATCAGTGCCTCAGCATCATTTCCCTGGACTTGGTATAAATGAGTAACGCATCACAGTTTCAAGATCCTTGATTGTTTTGAAAAATTGAAGGGCTTCTTTTAATTCCCTTTGTATAAGCTCCTTAAATTTCTGCCTGACCACTTGTATTTATAGCCAGACACAGTGGCATGACGTAAATATGTATATATTAATTGTATATGAATGACAAATGACCTCTAGATGCTGTTTTCTGTCCCACAATACAATCTAGAGGTTAGAGGCCTAACATGTGCAGGAGTGGGGGGCTTTTCCATGTAGGAAGGCTAGATGTTCTCATGATTTTTAACGTGCTTGTCCCTTTGCCTTCTTTCTTTGACACCATGCCCTTTTGGCTCCTCCTGCTTGGGAATAAGAAACACCACAAGGAATTGTAGAGAGTATCACAGATATGGTGGCAAACTTCTGTTTCTGTATCAAATTAACATTTGTTCTACAAACTATCTCTATTCTAGAGGAGGGATTGGGGCAGCAGATTTTTGAGTAATGTTGTGTGTTTTGTTCTTAGTCATTTATACGGCACTTCATATAAATGACTTCATAGTCATTTCATTCCTACCACAGAATTCCCAAAGCAAGCAATAAAACCAATGGCTTAGACCGGACGTTCCTCTGCTGTTTGTGCAAGGGGGTTGATATTGATCCTTCCATATCAGTAGTTCCCACATGTTCCATGGGTTCCAAAGCCTCAGGGAATTTTCGTGGGGTTAGAGAGGGAAGCAAGAAAGCCACATTCCAAGAACAGAACTCTGTTCCTTTTATGGAAAGCTAGTTGGGTTATAAGCCAATGAACATAGAACACCAATCACGGACAGTAGCTCCAAAACAGAAGTACATTATAGGAAGCCACATTTGAACAGAAAAGTTGTTAGCTGACATCTAAATATAGGGCCACAGTTAACTGGATGTCATGTGGCAAAGAATTCTATGACATGCATACTGTTGCTGAGAAGGCCCTGTTCTTTGGGCCAACCAGCAATACCTCAAGATAGTGGTGGGATATAGAGCTGAACTGAAGTGTGTGGAGAGGTTAAAAGGGGTGGAGGCATTCTGGTAGCAGTGTTTCTGAATGGCTCCAGCAAAACTTACAAGATCTATATATCTCATCAAGACACAGGACGTAAGTTAGCAACAACACTATCAAGAGCATGATCTGCAGCAGGGGAGGGCAAAGTTCAGCCTTGTGGGATCTATTTTGTTGCTTTCTAGAATCACCAATTGTAGCCAGCCATGAAAGACATACCCTTTGAATCCAAGAATTTTGAGCCCAAGAGTTTGAGTGCTTCCACATAAACATCTACTCCGGGCTTCTTTTTCTTCGTTTTAGCAACGTAACTCTTGTTTGTCTATTTGTTGTTACCATTGTTAAATTGGGAGTCAGAAATCCTTGCTGATCTACTTCAAATCACCCAGAGATCTACCAGTTGATACCGATCTTCTTTCAGCCCACCCCTGGTCTACAGTTTATCCTCAGTTCTGACTACATGGTAATGGACTTGTGATTTTTATAATGGAATTAGGAACAACCTCCTGCGACCAATCCTAAAGGGTTATCCTGGCCACTCTAATGAGGCCCTGACAATTATACTCTTACAGGCCAAAGATAAAACAGTTACAATCCAAGTTGCAAAGTTTTTACACCTTACTACCTGGCATAGGGCTCAGATGATTGGTACCTGAGGTGGTTGCTTGGAGTTCTGAGGTCTGTTATATTGTGTAAAGTTTGTATGTAGTAACAACCTGTATTTATTATTTTTATGGTCTATTGACTTTAATAAACATTTCGTTCGTTCGACTTGCAGCCAGGACCAGGTAGAGCCTCATGCTCAGCTAGTTTACCCCTTTCCTCCATCCACATGCTTGGGTCCTAACTACAATGTATAAATGCAAGTCAGCCTTCTACAACCTGATGCCCTTCAGAAGTTTTGGATGACAACATCACTGGCCACAACTGAGGGGAGTTGTAGCCAAAAACATCTGGAGGGCACCAGGTTGGGAAAGGCTGATGCAAGTGATAGCAGCAGAATGTTATGAATTTAAATGGATTAGTCCTAGCTCCTCTGCTTGGCCAGCAAGAGTAAAAACTTAAAAGCAAACTCTGGTTTATTCACTCAAAACCCATTGAAAGTTGCTTTTTCACATGTATGCTTGCTTGTAGCATCATGTGATGACTACTGACACACCAGAATGAACTACAGTAGGTTAAACAGGCCTTTCATCTTACACAGTATCATTTAATGAAGTTGGCTCCCCATTCAACTGCAAGTATTTCGTAGGCCTTTCCCCAAGCTGGTATCCTCCAGATGTGTTGAACTGCAACGCCCATCATTCTCAGCCAGGTCTAGTGTTTAATTTATAACATAGCTGTCTTAAGCTAAAACCAACCAGTGGTTTATGTTGTCTGATACTGACAGAGCACCTTCTTCCTTACCACCCTGCCTGGTCATTGAGATAATTAGATGAGGTGCTCCAGCATGGAATGGCCTGGTTGGAATCTACCTGGAGCTTTCAGTGCGATCATTCTCTCTCTGTGGAAGTGCCTGCTTCTAGAGTCAAGCAGGTACCAATATTGCCATGTTTGTGGCTCCTGCTGAATATATTTTTATTCCAGGCACTTTTTTTTATTGGTGCTGTTTTTTGTTTGTTTAAAACTTTTAGTATTGTGCTTTATTCCTTTTATCTTTTGCTGTTCACTGCTCTGGAATCTGTTCAGACGTGAAGCTGTATATAAATGCTGTAAATAAATAAAATTAAAAAATTACTCTCCCAGGTCTCAGAGGGAGTTTTCTCCTGGCCCTGCTTAAGATCTTTTAACTAGAACTGTCAGGGACGGGATCTAAGAGCTTCAGCATGCAATAGCTGTGCTCGACAACTGAACTATGGCCTTTCTCCAGTAGTATAAATGCATGTGTTAAACAGCCCTTATTTCTCTACTATGGTAAACATTTAAAAAATACCTGTACTTGGTATACAAGAGACCAGAAAATTTAACGTTTAAGTGTAAGGAGATCCTGTGTGACCAAGTTGACTTCTAGAAACCGGAAGAGTGCACCAATGCCAGGCATCCCAGGACAAAATGCCCTTCTCTCTTTCAAACCAGTTAACTGTTGAAAAATGAACTGTAGACAATGGAGAAAGTTATGTTAAGCTTTACTTGTGTGGCACTTTTATTTGCCACTTCATACAATGGAGATTTAATGGTTGTATTGGCATTCAAAATGTATAGAATCCACATGCACCCGGCCCCTTTTGCAGGTTTAATAATAGCAAACCCTTCAGTATACGAAAGCTCAAATCATTTAACAAAAGCAAAAACAAATGCTATAGCAGAAAATTATACATGAGCAGAGCTGGCAAAATTAGTCTCGAAGGTGCAATTGACTGCAACATAGCTGCATTTACTGCAATTGACCAACAGCTACCCCTCTAGAAGTTATCAAGACATTACTGAAATGATCACCTACAGGGCAGGTACTATATTCAAACTTACTTGCATTGATTCTGTGCCCCTTAGATAACAAGGTGCAGATTTTTAAGGTATTCAAGTGCTGAGGTTTAAGTTACAGTTGTGTATGTGTAAACATTTGATAGTAAAGTGCCAGCTTATCAGTTCATGGCTCAGTTCAGACAACACGTTAGTCAACGCAGTTTGAAAACTCCACTCAACGATGTAGTTTTTAGGGGGAACTCCCCGCATGTTCTAACTCCACCGTTGTGTGACTGTGGGCTACCACAGAGTTCAGTAAAACCCATCCTGATGTTTTACTGACAGTTCCTCCTCCCCCGGTCCTCCCGATGGTATCCCATCAGTCATTGCTGCAAAAAACAAAACCCAGCAACAATCGCAGCAGCAATTCTAGAGTGGCACTCCCTACTTTTGCTGCTCTTGTCAGAGTACTCTGTATCCAGTGGAAAAAGTCAACTCAACAGAAAAGTCCACGGAGCCCGCCACACAATGGTTGTGCAGAAACCCTCCCCTGGACAGCGTGGTTATTCTGTGTGAAGTGTTTCCCCCCCAAAAAACACCACCATTGAATGGAGTTTTCCTGCCAGACAACACATTTCTCAACGGTGGTGTAAAAACTCCACCATGAAGTTCTAAAATCACCATTGAGAAATGTGCTGTCTGAACTGCACCCATAAGTTAACATTACACACAAAAATGCCTTGAGACAAAAAAAGAATTTTTTTATATATATATTTGAGTTACAGAACTCTTTTCTCTCCCTGTGGACAGCTTGAATACAGCTACTCTCTCAATTAAAAACTGATCCACTGGTTTCTGGTAATGTACAGGGTGTAACAGGCAATACAAACATGGGTAGGAAAGCAGAGAATAAAGCTTGTAACAGCACTAAGAGGAATGTGTGTACATTTGGACCTTTAGGAAAAATAAGAAAACCCACCCACCCCACAGTATTTGAGATTCTCCTTTGTAGCCAGTTTTCAGCATATTGCATAGCAGTAGATTCATCTGCTACTTAAACACATTGCCAGAGTCATCCAAGTTGGGTTTCTCCTTCAGTTTTGCTCTTTCATACTGTGCAGTGGGTCCACGAGTTTATTATGCACATGCATTAAACCTTGAGGGGGGAAAATAATATTAGTAATATCTAATGTGGAAGAATTGCCACTCCGGCTCTTGATTGTATTTTTTTTTTACCATATTGGATTTGAGGTTAAGGATGCCTATGTACGTTCTCCTTTACTTGAAACCATGCAACACAGATTAATTACTCCTTCAACCATGTTATAGCCTAGAGACCAAAAGAATGAATTTCAAAGACAAAGCTACTACAAAAACCAAATGTCCCACGGACTGGTGGTGTTACCCCTCTAATCTTTTACATGGTGTTAACTTAAGTCATATGCTAGATGTATGACCTCTATTAATGTCAAACAATTTTTTTAAAGAAGTATTTCTTAAATAACCTGGGGAACAGGGGAGAAAAGAATGACACGTTTGGTCTACGTATGTAGCACAAAGAGGGGACAGAACTCATGAGCTACTTAAGTAGGCGGGGAGACAAAAAATGGCCACCCTCTTTTGCTACCGCATTGTTTAGGTGGCAAATTTGGAGTATCAATTTTGATAACTTTTTGAGGTGGGCCCCAAAATGTTTCTGGTTGGGGAGAAGGTGTTTGCCATGACAGGAGTGATGGCTTCTACCATTTTTCATCTCTCATGGGGTACGAAACTGGTGTTGTGGCAGCTTTTTCGTTTTATTTTTAATACCCCCAAATTCCAGAGGGATTCTTGAAGGATGGGAATGTTAACTACCATAGCACATGCATACATGCTTCCGCTTGTTTGCTGACTGGCATTTCAAGTGACGGCTTGCATCACTTTTCTCAACAAACTGTTGCAGATAATACCACAAAAAGAACTTCTATATCTTCTCAATGGCTTTTCAAAGATATCAGTTTACATAATGAGCTGGGAGTCAAGTGCTGAATTAGCAAGATGCACATGTAAACTAGAGTCCAAGGGTGGGAACCAGTGGCTTGTGGGATGGATATGACGGGGGGGGGGGGGGGTAGGGTGACCAGATAAAATCCAGGTCAGGGCTCATGTAACTTTAACAGTTGTAGAGAAAAGGGAATTTCAGCCAGTGTCATTTGTATGCAATTAGTTCCTGGTGAAATTCCCTCTTCATCACAACAGTTAAAGTTGTAGGGCCCCTGCCTTCTTTTGTATATGGTCACTCTAGTATAATACCTGCAACTTTAACTGTTGTGATGAAGAGGGAATTTCACTAGGAACTAATTGCATACAAATGACACTGGCTGAAATTCCCTTTTCTCTACAACTGTTAAAGTTACATGAGCCTTGACCTGGATTTTATCTGGTCACCCTAAGGGGGGGGGGGCTTCCTGACCATCAAATGTCCCCTTTGGCCCTGCCCTTGCCAATGGGAGGCTTTTTTTCAAGCCTTATCACTGGATATGTGTGCGTGCTTCAACGCTAATTACAGAATGAGGGCAATTGTTGTTGTTTTTTGCAGCTGTGGAAGAAAGGGTTAACCCTTCCAAATGCTGACACCCCCCTCCAAGTCATCCCCAATGTGGAAACTGGGCTTGACAGAAGCCTCACTGGAACCAATGGGAAGATTTTGTTAAAGTCTAACTGCTGAGCTGTGTGCATTTGAGAATGGAGGGGGAAATATGTAAGTTTGGCCCCAGTCACTTTTGGTTGTGGTCCTGCCCACTACTGGCATGTGGCCCCTGGAAGGCTACTGTTATAGCCCTCCAGAGGAGGAGCTGGAGGCCCGAGACCCAGGGCACCCCAGATTAGGTACTGCCTCCAGACCAGCAGGCACTTGGGGGTGATGTTGCAGGGCCATCCTTGTCAGGAAGAAGGCATTGTGCTTCTGAGGCAGAGGCTGAACAACCCCCTGGCCCCTAGGAGTATCATCACCTCAGTAGGGTCCCTTCTCACAGGAGGAGGGTCCCTTCTCACAGAAAGCCTGCACTTTCAGGATTAGGGCTCTGAAGAGGGAGCTCTGATTACTGCAGCTGAACTCTGGGTGGGTTTCAGCAGGCTTTGGGGTTAAAAGCCTTCACTGTAGACCAAGCCAGTGCTGGAACACCAGCGTTCTTCAAGCTCCTGTGCCAAGTACCTTGCCTCCTGGATCTTGCCCTGTGATTGATGCTTCATGGTACAGACCTTTGGACTCCCTATTGATTCTGCCTCTGGACTGCATAATGTATCTGACTGGTTGCCTCTATTTGACCACTACCTGTTATTTGGACCACTTCTGTGTTAAGCCTGAACCCCATTGGAAAGAAACTGTATGCTAGAATGTTTGCTGGTTTGATTGCATTGCTCTGTGTTAGCCCTGCACTCAGAGTTTCCCCCAATCAAAACTGGGCAGCTACACACAAGGGAATGTGTCACTCAGGCTCAAAAAAAAGCCTTCCTGATCCCTAGTTTAGTCTATCAAGGGACACTACTCACTTTTAAAATACTTGACGGTTTTAACCCTTAGTTCTAAGGTAGCGTCTTCATCGCATACAAAGGTAGTGTGAGGATGTTGCTGGAAAGCAGAAACTGTCCACATGTGATTGACCCCTTCTTCAATTGCTTTGTACAAGGCAAAAGCTTTGTGTGCACCAGTGATTAGAATCATCACCTGGAAGAGAGACAAAGGTAAATATATTATGATCACCCAAACATCATCCCTCTGTGAATGTCGATCTGTTGTCAATTGCTACAGCAAAGATTAAGCATGTATTTCTTATTGGCTGTGTTTCACTCTCTTTCAAAAAGATACTCCTAAAGTCTCCTTACTAGAGGCAGTACAGTAAATACTACATTTTGATGAAATTCAGATGGGATAGTGCCTCCAGCAGACAGGAGATATTCCAGCAAAATGCTACATTATAATTGTGGACAATTCTTCCATCCTTTAAAGAAGATACACTGGCTACAATCTGAACATGAGTGTGTACAATGCACAAGATGTTTCCCAGTGCCCAGCCTCTTTATGGAATCCACAGAATATGAAGTGAGAAATGTCTGTGGAAAACATGTATGCAGACTGACTCTCCTACCACCTTGGTCCCTGGTGGTTGTATATCTGTAAGTACAAGGGGCCAACATGTCCTCAATCCCTCTGTCAATGTTCAAAATGAGAGGTGCGAGACACAAGGTGTGGTGGTGAGGACACAAGGCCAGTAGGGTCATTGCCTTGGAGCATCACTGACTCCTGTCTTCACTAGCAACATTTTCCCTACATGCAGTTAATCTTCATATAGGACAAGGGTGGCCAATGTGTGGCGTTCAAGATGTTTTGGCCTACAAGTCCCATCAGGCCTAGCCAGCATAGCTAATAGTGAGGCATGATGACAGGTATAGGCCAAACATCTAGAGGACCTCATATTGCCCACCTGCTCTATGACAAAACACCTATACTGTCAAAAAAAAGTTAATCCCATTTTATTTTAAAAAGTTTTTTTTAGATTACATTTGTTCCAGCTTTAAGATGGGATAATATATTGGGAATATGGTTTGATTCATTTCAATTGGAAAGATAACTTAGTAGCAGGGCAAGTGATGTTAATGGCGTTAAGAGAGTTGTGGAGATAAAATTATTCTCTTCCCTGTCCGCTAGGAAGAAAAAAAATGGCTTACAGATATAATGAGTAAAGTGAATTCACTTTACAAGGATTGAATTATATGTTAGTGGCAAGCAATTGTAACCAGCTAATTAATTCTGAAGCATTTTATTGTAAATCATAGTAGACTAATTTCAGGTGTAAAAAAAGACGAATGTTCTTACTTCTTTGGCATCCATCACTGTCCCCACACCAACTGTTAAAGCCATAGTTGGAACTTTAGATAAATCTCCATCAAAGTATTTTGCATTTGCCAGTATAGTGTCCATCGCTAATGTCTTCAGTCTTGTTCTGGATACCAAACTTGAACCTGGTTCATTGAAAGCTATGTGGCCATCTGGACCAATACCTAGAAAGAGCCAATGAATATGGGTGTCTCAGTTAACTATCTAAGTATCTTTATAAATACTATGCATTAGGTGACATTTATTCTACGCTAAAATGAAAGAACTGAACAATGATAATACTAGCAAGCTGCATGTGCTAAGAGGCTCATATCAGATTAACACTGTTGAAATACTTCCAATTTCTGCAAGCTGAATAGTTTGGCTTATCTCAGAGGTCACCTTCTTCTGCATAGGCCACTCCAGCCTCTATTTTCTGAGGGGGAGGCCTTGCTTACCATGCAGTGGCTTACTGAGTTTTGTTTGGCTATGGTACAGATGAGGACCTTCTCAATTATGGAATGATCTCCCGATCAAGACCAGGTGTGCTCCAAGCTTGGAGTATTTTCATTGATAATTCAAAACATTTGTTTGTCCAGGCATTTCCCTGATGCTAGCATTGCAAGCCCCGGTTATTATTTTAATTTTTTTTGGTTTTATTACTGTTTTATTGTTTTAATCATTGATTCTTTTGTACTTTATAATGATTTTATCTTGTAAACTGCAAAGTGTTTTTTTTAACAAAATGAATATCAATGTAGAAATTCTTGGTAATAAAACAAACAAAATATTTCAAGAAATGTGTCTGAAAAATTTCTTGCTCTTTGCAAAAATGACTGGGGAAATTAGGCTAGAATATAGATGGCATATAGGGGCGTGCGAAGAAGCAAGTACCACGCTTTACTACTATATCTCAATTAGAGACTGAATCTAATTGAAGCACTGCATGGGCACGTATAACAGCTTTCTTAAACCTGGTGATCTTCATGTGTTTTGGACTTCAATTCCCATTAGCTCCAGTCATCATGGCCAATTGTCAGAAAAGCTGGTTCAAAATATCTGGAGCACCCCAGGGTGAGGAAGGCTGGCATACAAGCTTAAAGACAGTGAGCAGATGAGAATGACCCAAGCTTTCTGGCTACCCTCGCTACGTTTCAATCTTTTCACCTTCCTCTGTTCCCTCCAGGTACTTGTATTAAGTACTGAGCACCACAGTGTTCACTCACAGAAAGTTCTGTTTTGCATCCATTTAATAATAATAAAATAAGTTTACCTCCAACAAATAGATCTATCCCGCCAGCTTCTTCTATCTTTCTTTCAAATGCATCACACTCTGCCTTTAGGTCTGGAGCGTTTCCATCGAGAATATGCGCGTTGCTTGGATCTATATCAATGTGCTTAAAAAAATTGTTCCACATGTAAGAGTGGTAGCTTTCTGGATGGCTTCTGGGAAGCCCTGGAACAAAACATTTAACACAATGGTTAATTTAAAATAGTTACACAATTACTGGATTGCAAACAAAATGTAGATTTACGTGACATAACCCAGTTCTTTTGTGTAAAGCCATTTGTGAATTCCGTCGCCTCAAAAATGCAAAAGTTTTAAAAGACTTACCCACGTATTCATCCATATTGAAAGTTTTCACATATTTGAAAGAGAGATCTCCTCTTTTGTGATATTCTATCAGTTTCTGGTAGCATCCTAGAGGTGTACTTCCTGCATTAAGCAAGTTAGGAAAAAGGTCTTCACTTAGTTGCAAAATGTAAAATAGTCACAAATCTCACTATAATTACATTGATCTCTAAACATAATTTGTGTTTTTTTTTTGCTTGCAGAAAAACAAAACAAAAGCGAAAGCAACGTTTTAATGTATCCAAAATACGTAATTTGCAGACACATCTGATTTTACCCTGAATAGTAATTAAGTTGTTATATAGCCGACTCTTTCTGCACTATAGAAATAGCATGACAGTTTTGACACCAAGTTGCTTAAGGGAGAGCAAAGAGCTCCAAATGGATCTCTCCAGACCAGGGGAAGAGGCACTGAAATGGCAAATGTGATTCAGCTTAAGTAAGTGTATGCTGGGACAGAAATTCCTAACTGCTGGAGTCTGAGCTGGCGATGAATGACGAGAAAAGGGATCTTGGAACTGTTGTGAAAAGCTTGTTAAAAATCTTGGACAGGATTGGACCCTTTTTCGCAGGTCCTGTGAAAAAAGTAAAATCCATGTTGGGGATTATTAGGAAAGGAATAGAAAGTGAAACGATTGTAACAGGAAGGAACCTTTTATCATCTATGGTGGACATGTAAAAAAGTGAAATCCTTTTGGTTACAAATGCATGAGGTAATGCAAAATATACTGAAGACTGAAATACAATTACGTCCAGAGTACTTTTTGTTGGGGATAATAGATGAACAGTTGAGTCAAAGTTATGGAACTTTGTTCTTATACATGATAACGGCAGCAAGATTAATATATGCCCAGAACTGGAAGAGCGAGGAAGTATAACAGAGGAGGAATGGCTATTGAAGATTACAGAGCTGGCGGAAATGGCAAAACTCACTGCGATAATAAAAGACAAAACAACAATAGGGTTTACTGAGGAATGGAAACCTCTGATAGATTTTTTAAAAGAGAGAGAAGGGAAGGATATATTTGCATGTGGATTCAGCGATTAAATTGAAAGAAAAATAATTGATAAAGACAGGAAAGTTGGGAAATTCACTCACTATTTTGTGTCGTTTTTTACTAGTCTTATTTTGACAAAGCGTTAAGAAAACATAGATATTTTTGTATGTTGGAGAAATTCTGAAGTCCATTTTAATGTTGTATGTTATATTGTTATATTGTTTGTGTTTTATCTTTGTTTGAAAGTAATAAAAAAAATTAATTGGTAATTCCTTTATTCAAATCTATGGTGCAATCACACTTTTAATACTGTGTACAGTTTTGGTCACCACTTCTCAGAAACGATACTGTAGAGCTAGAAAAGGTGCGGAAAAGAGCAACCAAAATAATAATAATAATAATAATATTTATTTATAGCCCGCCTCTCCCTTCGGATCGAGGCGGGGAACAGCAACAATATAAAACACAAAAATCACAACGGTTAAAATCTTAAAAGCAAGAGAAAAATACAACACTAAAAACATCTTAAAATTCATCTGGATAGGCCTGTCGGAAGAGGACAGTCTTCATGACTCTCTTGACTTCATGAAGACTGTCAATTTGTCTAACCTCCTCCTTCGACAGACCATTCCATAGTCTGGGAGCGATGGAAGAAAAGGTCCTCTGGGTAACACCCACCAGCCTAGTTCTGGCTGGCTTGAGTAAATTATTCCCAGAGGACCTAAGTGTGCGGGGCGGATTGTACGGGAGAAGGTGATCCCGCAGGTACCCTGGACCAAACCATGTAGGGCTTTAAAGGTAATAACTAGGGGTGTGCACGGACCCCCCGGATCGGATCGGGACCCGGATCGGGACCTCCAATTTTGTCCCGGACCGGTTCGGACAAAATCGGAGGCCCCCCGGACCGGATCGAGTCCGATCCCGACCCAAAAATCGTACATTTTTGGATCGGCCGCCATTTTTTTCCCCATAGACTTGCATTGCAATGCAAGTCTATGAGGAAAAAATGGCGGCGGGTGGGTAAGGGGGGGCCTAACTCCCTCCCCCCCCCCGGGGCCGTCCGCTGTGGACGGCCCCGGCAGGTAAACCCCCTCCCCCGCGCTCCCTACCCCCCCTGGGGCCGCCCGCTTCCATCCGCTGGCGCCCGCGGGCGCCAGCGGATAGAAGCGGACGGCTCCGGGGGGGGGGGGGTAAGCCCCCTTCCCCGCCACTGCTTACCTTCTCGGCCCGTCCGGCGCCGGCGGCTACTACCAGCGGGCTCCGCGGCCTACTCTCGAGTAGCGCGCCGGGTGATGACATCACCCGGCGCGCCATCCTAGAGCAGGCCGCGGAGCCTGCTGGGAGTAGTAGGCGCCGGCGCCGGACGGGAGCCGCCGGGCCGGAAAGGTAAGGGCCCCCCTCCCCCCTCCCCCCTCCGCGCGCCCCCTCCTCCCCTCCACGCACCCCCTCCTTACCTTTCCGGCCCGGCGGCTCCCGTCCGGCGCCGGCGCCTACTACTTCCAGCAGGCTCCGCGGCCTGCTCTAGAGTAGCGCGCCGGGTGATGACATCACCCGGCGCGCCATCCTAGAGCAGGCCGCGGAGCCTGCTGGGAGTAGTAGGCGCCGGCGCCGGACGGGAGCCGCCGGGCCGGAAAGGTAAGGGCCCCCCTCCCCCTCCCTCCTCCCTCCACGCACCCCCTCCTTACCTTTCCGGCCCGGCGGCTCCCGTCCGGCGCCGGCGCCTACTACTTCCAGCAGGCTCCGCGGCCTGCTCTAGAGTAGCGCGCCGGGTGATGACATCACCCGGCGCGCCATCCTAGAGCAGGCCGCGGAGCCTGCTGGGAGTAGTAGGCGCCGGCGCCGGACGGGAGCCGCTGGGCCGGAAAGGTAAGGGCCCCCCTCCCCCTCCTCCCCTCCACGCACCCCCTCCTTACCTTCCCGCCCCGGTGGCTCCCGTCCGGCGCCGGCGCCTACTACTACCAGCAGGCTCCGCGGCCTGCTCTAGAGTAGCGCGCCGGGTGATGACATCACCCGGCGCGCCACCCTAGAGCAGGCCGCGGAGCCTGCTAGTAGTAGTAGGCGCTGGCGCCGGACGGGAGCCACCGGGCCGAGAAGGTAAGTGCCCCCCTCCTCCCCCCCCCCGCTGTCCACTTTCATCGGCGGGCGCCCGCTGGCGCCCGCCAATGGAAGCGGCGGTGGGCGCCAGTGGGCGCCCGCCGATCCGCCGATCCGGTTCGGAGCTTTTTCGGACCGGTTCGGATTGGATCGGCCGATCCAGCTGCGGGATCGGAAATCGGATAATTTATCCGATTTCCCACTGGACCGGACTCGGATCGTGGATCGGGTCCGATCCAGTGCACATCCCTAGTAATAACCAACACTTTATACTTCG
This sequence comes from Anniella stebbinsi, assembly GCA_029215795.1. Lineage (NCBI taxonomy): Eukaryota > Metazoa > Chordata > Lepidosauria > Squamata > Anniellidae > Anniella > Anniella stebbinsi. Next base: position 175,246,682 of record JARDYH010000004.1, on the reverse strand, counting down.
CCCGGAAACTGATTGGCAGCCAATGAAGCGATTTTAAAACTGGTGTGATGTGATCACCCCTAGATGTACCGTGACCAACCTGGCTGCCATATTTTGAACAAGTTGAAGTTTCCGGACTAGGCACAAAGGTAGCCCTATGTACAGCACATTGCAGAAGTCGAGCCTCGAAGTTACCAGTGCGTGCACTACCGTCTTTAGGTCTTCCAACTCTAGGAAGGGACGCAGCTGGCGTATCAGCCAAAGCTGATAGTAGGCACTCCTGGCCATCGCATCAATCTGAGCTGTCATCTGGAGCGACGGATCTAGAAGTACCCCCAAGCTGCGAACACAATCTTTCGGGGGGGGTGTAACCCCATCCAGAACTGGTTGACACACCTCCAGACCCAGGTTGGGGCCTTTGACAGCAAGCACCTCCGTCTTGTCTGGATTCAGCTTCAGTTTGTTTTTCCTCATCCAGCCCATTACCGCCTCCAAGCATTCATTCAGAGGAGACACACTATCCTTAGCTGACGATGTTGTCGAAGGCATAGAGAAATATATTTGAGTGTCATCAGCGTATTGATAGCATCCCGCCCCATGCCTCCGGATGATCTCTCCCAGCGGTTTCATGTAAATATTAAACAGCATTGGGGAAAGGATAGCCCCTTGTGGTACACCACATAGCAACTCCTTTTTTGAAGAGCAGCTATCCCCAAGCATCACCATCTGGAACCTGCCTGAGAGATAGGATCGGAATCACTGAAGCACAGTGCCCCCGATCCCCAATTCCCCCAGGCGCTCCAGAAGGATACCATGGTCGATGGTATCGAAAGCCGCTGAGAGGTCCAAGAGTACCAGCAGGGACACACTCCCCCTGTCGATACTAAGGCGTATATCATCCACTAAGGCGACCAAAGCAGTCTCAACTCCGTATCCCGCTCTGAAGCCGGTTTGAAATGGGTCTAGAAAATCAGTGTCATCCAAGACTGCCTGGAGTTGAAAAGCAACTGCTCTCTCGATCACCTTGCCCAAAAATGGAAGATTTGATATTGGCCTGTAGTTATTAAGGTCCAGGGGATCCTGGGAGGGCTTTTTTAGAAGTGGCCTTACCACCGCCTCTTTCAAACATGATGGAAAGCTCCCCTCCCTGAGAGATGCATTAATGATATGCTGTAGATGTGATCTAACTGCATCTCCTCCCTGGACGACCAGCCAGGAAGGACAGGGGTCGAGAGGGCAAGTCGTCTTCTTCACACATCCAAGTACCTTGTCCACATCCTGGGTACTCACTAACTGAAACTGATCAAGTGTAATCCTACTCGCGGAGTCACTGGACACTCCACTGTCAACCTCTGCTATAACAATGGCATCTAAGTCGGCTCTTATCCGAGAGATTTTATCTGAGAAATGACCGTTAAAGGTATCACAGCGAACTGCCGAAGGCTCTAAAATCGTATTCAGGGGAGAAGGAGCCTGAGTTAGACCCCTCACCACCCTGAACAGTTCTGCTGGATGTGAATTCGCAGACGCAATGCGTGCAGAGAAGAAAGCTTTCTTCACTGCACGTACTGCCACTCCATAGAAACGAAGATGTTCTCTATGTCGTGTCTTGTCGGATATAAGTCGAGTTTTCCGCCATCGGCGCTCCAGTCGGGAAGGGACTGGAGGAATTCCCCTATGAGGAAAGGGTACAGCATTTTGGGGGCTTTTTAGGTTAGAAAAAAGGCAAGTAAGAGGGGCCATGACAGTGGTGAATAAAATTATGCATGGTGTGGAGAAAGTGGACAGGGACAAGTTTTTCTTCCTCTCTCGTAATATTAGAAACCGGGGTCATCCTATGAAGCTGAGTGACGGAAGATCCAGGACAGATAAAAATACTTCTTCACTATGGAATTCACTAGCACAAGTATAGCAATGGTTACTGAATTGGATGGCTTTAAAAGGGGGGTTAACCAAATTCATGGAGAAGGCAAGTTATGATGGCTATACACTACCTCCAGTATCTGAGGAAGTATGTGTCTGTATACCAGTTGCTGGGGAACATGGGAGGGAGGGAGCTACTGTGCTCTTGGTTTGTTTGTGGGCTTTCCATAGGCAGCCAGTGCTAACAAAATGCTAGATTGGACAGGCCTTTGGTCTGCTCTAGCATGGTTCTCCTTAGGTTCCCATCTTACGTATATTTTCATAGAGGCTAGACTCACTGAGTTAAGTGTGTATACAAGATTGCAGCTGTAGCCTGCTCTAAGCACAGTCATCTTGTTCATGAGGCTCCACATGTACAGAACGTGCCTGGGTACACTTGTACTGACCTTCAAAAAGAGAATCTTTCCCAGAAGCCTAGACAGAAGACAGCTACTTGAATGCGCTCCTGCTTTTAGCAGGCTCTAGGGACAGCTTCTAACTTTTTTTCTTCTTCCCCTCCCTGCAACTGACACACTCTGGAGGCCAGGCCAGTCAGGCAGGTTCTATACATGCGGAATCTGTCAGAGAAACCAATGCATGAACTTGACCTTAAGCTTCACTGAAATCAATGGAACTTGTTTCCAAGTAAATCCAGCTAGGCCCTTATTGAAACTTTCTTCAGGGCTTAACCAATGTTGCCTGCACATGTAAAGAGAACCATACATTGCTTTGGGAATGAGCAATTTGCATTGCAGCAGTGGTAGTGTTTGCATTTCCCCCCTTCTTCGGCTGCCTCTACAAGAGGCATTTAAAGGTCTTTCAAGGCGCATTAAAAAAATTACCTCTACAGGAACGGAGTGCAAATCGGGCGTAGAGGCACGTTTTCTCTCCGATTATGGGCATTATCGAATGCGCGTTAAATAGCGAGTTTTATTTTGCTCCGGCCGTTAAAGCGCATTTTGCCTATGTGAACAAGTGATTCTCCGCATTAACTACCTGTAAACCGCATTTGAAACAACCGGTAAGGTCACCTGTTGAGTGCTCAATTACCTCCTGCATACAAGCATTTCAGATAAAGTGCTTCAGCGAATATGCGCATAATCGGCTAACCAGGTGTAAAGCCGAATTCTTGTAGATGAGGCTTTCCTGTTACATTAATGACAGATTTTGCTATTGTGTAAGTTGCTTTGACCCTGCTTTCTGCAGTTGGAAGTTATGCAAAAATTTAATAAATAATAATCCCCAGCATGGCGCTTCTCAGATGTTTTGGACAGCACCTCCCTACATTCCTGACCACTGACTTCGCTGGCTGGGGCTGATGGGTGTTGAAGTCCAAAAACATCCTGAGAGTGCCAGGTTGGCTAAAGCTGGTTTAATCCTTTCCACCCCTGTAATTCTACCCCCATGCAAAGATGCATTTGGACATTTAGAACCCTGCAGAAAGAACACTGGCTTGGGGAAGGGGAAGCAGCCTCAACAGGTCACCTGGGGGTTTTGTACATGTTTGTGTGCAAAGCATTTGGTTCCAGATTCAAACTATTGTTGGGAAAATGAGTCAGTCACAGAAAGAGAACAGAAACCAGACTGAGGGAGGGAGTGGGTGGGTTCTGGGTAAAAGGAGTATTCCGCTTTTATACACATGAAGTTGAAGAAACAACAGAGGCTTCTTGCTTGATAATTACAGCACAGGGATACACTTGGTTCAGATTACTCCCTCTACTTTCCAACATTATCCTAGCTTCCACTCAGGGCAGAAAAGCACCCTAGAGTGACCAAGGCTACCTCCACAAGAGAGGTTTAATGCTCTTTGAAGGCTCATTATAAATTTTACCTCCACACCAGTGGAGCGCAAAACGGGCGTAGAGGCGCGTTATCTCCCGGATTATTATCGAATGCGCGTTAAATAGCGACTTTTATTTTGCTCCGGCCGTTAAAGCGCATTTTCGCAGTGTGAACAAGCGATTATGCGCGTTAACTTCTTGTAAAGCGCTTTTTGGACATCAATTAATGCGCTTCGCCACCTCTCGCTGCCTCCCGTGCAGAGGGATTAGGAGTAAATGCGCCTCCGCGATAATGCGCATAATTCCCGAACCGGGCGCAAAAGCGCATCCTTGTGGAGGGGGCCCAACTGAGTGAAGCCACATTACAGTAACATTAAGCCAACAAACCTTCTTCCTCCCCTACCCCGAGCTTACAAACTAAGAAAGGAAAATGCATTACCTGTTGGTAAGCCAAGGGTAAAATACCTGCTTTCACTCGTCTTGAACTGGATGATGTGATTGCAGATATACTTGGCCGCCCATTCACTAGCCAGATCATAGTTCTCAAGTATGACCAACCTCATCCTCTTGAGAAACAGCTCCTAAAGCAGACCAAGGGTGGAGCTGAGAAAGAACAAGTTGCACAGCTATTCAAAGAGGAACAGAGACAGCAGGATTTAAGCCAGGTTGGTACAATGTTTTTAGTTTTTTAAAAAAATTTTTTTAAATTAGTTTTCCAAAACAAAATCAACAAAAAGAAAAAAGAGAGAGAAATAAAAAATGAGAAAAAGAAGCAGATAAAAAGAAATATATTGAATTTTAAATCAAATTATTGACAAAGGGTAGCCCTCTTAAGCTCTATTTGTGTTTTTTCACTATTACTTTACAGTGTAATCCAAGGTCTGCATAGAAATTTTCTTTATAAATCTTCTATATGTCAAACTTATGTTTAAGCTCTTTTCCATAACCTGAGGAAGAGTTTTGACAAATACTGCTGTGTATGTCCATCATCCGTACATAGAGTGAAGTCTTGCCATATTTTATACAAGTCAGATATTTTACCTTTGCCTAGTTTCAGTTGGTATGTCAATTTTTCTACCATGAATATTTGCCATAATTCCATATACTGTGATTTCAGTGTTAAGAGCTCTGCAATTTTCCAACTTTTGGCTATGACTCTTTGGGCAAGGATGATGCAATTTGTGAACTACTTCATAAAAGCCCACCAGCTGTCAGCCTTCCTCAACCTGATGCCCTCCACATGTTTTGGAGCACAACTTCCAGGATTCCTGACCACTGGCCATGCTGACTGGGGTTGAAGGGAGTTCAAAACATCAGGAGGGCGCTAGGTTGGGAAAAGCTATGTAGTGTGACAACTCCACCTGTTGTTTGTTTTTGCACTCTCAGGTAGTTGGCCAAATTAGAAGGCCTTTTGAGTCCTTGGTTGTCCATCATACATGTATGGTGATCTCTGGCTTGGCAGGTCACAAGCTAGGAAGATCCGTTTTAGGCAGCCTTCACATGCTCCAACTTTGATAATACAAACAGCAGCAATTGTCCTTTCAAATTGTCAGGGGTGGCCCTCCACTTAGAATACTCATCAATGATCCTGCAAATACTTTACATTTCTACAATTTTAATTTGTTCTAGAAGTAGCTTAGCAGAAACTTCATAATGGGATGGGGAGGCTTTTTTTTAAAAAAAAACTCAAAATTAAAACAGAGCTCCCTAAAAGTATTAATGTTTCCCTAGCAGTAGTAGAAACGCATGCAAGAAATTAGATGACTTTTTAATTAATTAGTTCTAATTGTTGGAATTAAGATATAAGCATGATGGTTGCGATAGTTACAGAATATAAAAATACTACCAGTAATTTCTACTTTTTTTTAGTCATAAAGCATAATAAAGACATTCAACCCTATATATGTTTACTCAAAAGCAAGTAAGACTGTTTAGGACTGCAGTTTTAGAAAGGACAAATAAACAAGGCAGTATCACCTACTGGATTAGGTTATGTTGCTGAGCAAATATGCATGTTTTCCAGTAAGACAGCACTCGTGGGAAGCAACAGATTCTTATAGCAGCTTAAAAACTAACATATTTTACTATGGCATAACTTTTTATGGACTGGAATCCTACCAGAACACATGAAGTAAGTAAAACGCATGCTAAAGAACTTTATGTGCTTCAAAGCTTGTACCATGCTACAACCCAGTAAGCAATATCCTAAATCACCTCATTATGTTCTTACAATTTTTATTTTCTGAAAATGTATTTTCCTAGTTGGTCTGACACAGAATATTGCCATGCTCCTCCCAGTCTCTAGGGCTATCAAAACTACTTCTAGTCCGAAGAGCAATTATTACCTTCCTGGCTTTATGTTGCCATGTACAGCCAAATAAAATCAATACCAAAACAGCTTCCGATTTTCAGCAGAGCTAGATTTATATGTAATGTTTCTAGAACAAGCATCCCATGAAAACCTGCTGCAATATCTCACTTTTAAAAAGCAAAACAGATTTGTGAGTAAACTCACACAGGACCTGGCAGTATAAAGCATCCATTATGCTTTGTTCTGATTTTTTTTTTTTTTAAGGGATGGGTGAGAGAGAAAACACTTGCAGAGCCTCTGACGTATCTGGTGCTCCACAGATATGTTGGCTGGGGATAATGGTAGTTCAAGTCCAACACATCCAAAGGGCCCCAGATCCAGAGGGGAAAGGCTGCTCTAAGAAGTTCCAAGTTATCCAGGGCACAACTTGCTCCCAAATAAGCACAAGGTAGCATAGCACAGAGCAAGGCAGCTGACAATTGCAAATCACTTTGTTTCCCACAAAACAGCCTTTTTTTATTCACATGCAAAACTCCCCTTCCTTTCCCAGAGCCGCCTGTTACCCCCTCTATTTTAGAACCGCATTACAAACAGGACTGAGCAGCCAATGCCGCTAACTCCCTCCCCGCTTTGCATTCACTGAGTCACTCACCTCACGCCCAGCCCAGCGAACCTCTCGCACAGCACGACCCAAGAAGGTAAATATCGAACGGGGAAGCCAAGGAAAAGGATGGAGACCACCCACCCACCCACCCACCGACCACTTGACGAGAGGGCGGGGCCAAGTCTTCCGGGACAAACACAAGCCCGTTTCAAGTCTCGCTGGCTTGACAAGCTACAGATAGGGAAGGGGCGGAGCTTCTCTCAACCGGCAGGGAGGGGGAGGGAAGGAAGGAAGGAAGAACCCACTCCGCGTGCGCGCAATATACTATATAACCGTAGCGACTAGCAACCCCTTCTGTCGCCATTTCTTTTGTGGCTTTAGCAGTTAGGGAGGCAGCGCGGGGATAAGAAAAGGCTTTTCTGATATTTTTTTTAAAGAAAGGAAGAAATGGGAATTTTCTTTAAAGAGGGGAAATAACCAGTGTTTGCTCAGAGAGGTGTTTTTATATATTCAAGAGGTTTATATGGCCCTTGAATAAAGGAGTGGGGAAGGGGTATCTTAGCAAACTGAATGATGGGTAGATAGGGCTTCTTTACTACGTATAATTAATTGGGGTCTTTTATATGTATTCTTAGAGTCTCTTCCCCCCATGCATTAAAAATTGGGGTTTCTTATATCATTCCTTCAGTATTCTTATTCCAATAGACTCGGGGTTAAATCATTTTGGCTGTGTCTGTTTTACTTTTTCAGTATGCAAAATGTGCTGAAACTTAAGAGGAAAATGCTTTGCTAGGAACAGAATTCTTTAAAAATATGGCTGTGCTCCCTTTAGAAGGAAGCTGCTGCTCTCTGAGGCTTCCTTGTATCCGGTGCCATGCTTGGCTGCTAGCTGTTGTTGCAGTTCCTACAACTTCAAGAAGGGGAAGTCCTCCCAGGGACTACAGCATTGCTTTCTGTTAAAGTGATATGTGATATATTTTATTTGTCTGTGGCGCAAAGTCTGTTACAACCGCAACAATAGAACAAGAGATCTCTGATTCTGCTAGAGTCTTAAAGAATTTTTTGCAAATGCTGTCAAAAGATTAGAATGGAGCAAGTTAGTAGTTAATTTAGTGTGTTTATTTGCAATACTAGCTGTATGTAGTAGTGTTAAATGAATTTCCAGGGCAGCGCCGTGGAGTTCATGCTCAGTGTGCCAATAGCCAAATTCACACACAGGTTGGGGTCCAAAGCAGCAAGAGCTTTTATTTCTGTACAGAAATAAGAATCCTGCTACACAGCCAGAATCATTCCAATCTGCAATTACACAGACATGGCATTTATATCTTCCAAAGACAAAGAAATCACTTAGGATTGGAGAAACTTATTTGTAATTGGTTTCAAGGCATCATGTGAACTTTCAATAGAAGCGTGTGCAGAGCTGGAGAAGCGCAGGCGTGATTGCTGTCCAGAAGGAGGCTGTTAGCTAAAATATTCTCCACCTCTAGGCGTGTCATTTACCCTGCTAAATAGTTTCAAGGCATTTTAAGCTCAATGGCCGAGGCTGTCTGTACTCCTCCCTCCCTCTCAAATTCCAGTGTTACCAATTTTCCTGACCTTGGCTGGCTTCTAGCAAATTGATGCTTTGTTTTCACACACATCAGTAGGGCAAATTATGTAATCCCATAATACATTTGATTTTTAAAAAGCACTTGTTTCCCAATTTTCCCTTGCAAAACAACTGTTTTCAAGAATGGCTTTCAGCCCACATTGGTAATTTGTGGTTTTCCTACAGTGGTGCATCAAAGCAATTTAGTACATAGGTTTAACCTAGCAAAATATAGGGGGACAAGGTTGAGAATGAAGCACAATAAAAGTTCATAATATAAAGTGTAAGAGCGCATGAAATTCTCTTCTGAAGAATCAAGGTACTTAATCTCATCCTTTTTAACCCTTAGGAATATTTTATGTTAACTTTATCTGGGGATGGTATAAATACAAAACAAAACTCAAAATATTTTTCTGATATTCCAAGATATGAACATCTAGTTTTCATAAACTTCAGAACTGCTATGAATTTTAGAAAAATGGGGAGGGGTGGGGTGGGATGAAATGGCATTTATGCATACACCTTTTTCATTGTAAAGTTGGGGACCTTATTGAAGGGCTGTAGGGGGACTAGGAGACTAATGTCATAGCTTGTTCAACGAATTTATGAGGAAGTTTGCCTCTCCTCCAAGGAAAGCAATATTTTTAAACCACACGTAAGGCAGTACAACAACCAGTCCTGCAAGGCAGGCCAAGTAGTCTGACTTCCAAAAACTGAATCAGCTAGACATGGAGCCAGACACTTCCTGGGCACAGACGGCAGGCAGGCACAGATGGGCACAGATGCATATTTGGATCATTAAAAATGAAAAAGTATGCATAAATGCCATTTCATCCCACCCCACCCCATTTTTCTAAAATTCATAGCCACAGAATGCATGGATCTATGGTTCTGAAATTTCACACACATGTAAACTGAAGCGGTACCTGTAATGTGGCTAAGTTTCATGTTTGGATCTTTAACAATGAAAAAGTTGTATGCATAACTGTCTTTATCCCACTGCACCCAATTTTGCTAAAATTACTTGCCACCCAAGGCAAGGACCTATGGTTCTGAAATTTCACATACATGAGTCCAACATACCATCTGCAATGTGGCAAAGTTTCATGTGTGGATCTTTATAAATAAATAAGTTATAGCCATTCCTGGTTCGTTAGTAAATATGTCATAGCCACAAAATGCCTGGAGCTATCTTTCTGAAATTTCTCACACATAACTACCTCACCTCCATCAGCAATGTGGCCAAGTTTCATCCTTCTATCTTTAAAAATAAAAAAGTTATAGACAATTTTTAAAACACAATTCTAGCCAATAGGGAAAAGCATTCAAAATGGCGTCCGATACAAAACTTGGACGTCTGATTTCAATATCGGAATCAGATCTGATACGATACAGCAGACCTCCGATTTTTCAGATACGATTTTTTTTGAAGATCCAATTCCGATACGATTATTTTTGAAGATCCAATTCCAATATGATTTTTGGGGTCCCTGCACATCCCTAGTTCAAACATCCTTGTTTCATTTATTTTGTTCAATGGCTAGCTGTGTTGGTGGATACCAATTGCACTAACTTACTGTGCTCCCTGTTTCCATAAATCTTCCTCTGCTGACCCAGCTGTTTGAGAACAACTTAATGACATTGAGTGCTGGGTAAATTCCACTGATAAGTGGGAACACAGAACTCCCTCTCTGTTGTAATTACCCTGACACTGTCTTGCTGCTGATTACATTTACTTGATTGGTTGTTTGGGGTTTTGTAATTTCTCAAGGAAAAACTTTTTCCTCACCTCTGTCAGTTTCCACTATTGTAGAGAAAAATCCTCTTTACTGGATGTGACAGCTGTCACTTAATCATTTTCAGGACTATCAAGAGTATTAGTAATTAGGAAGGACAATGGCAGTCAGCTGCAATCTGGTTGTCCTTGATTTTTATGTTCTGCATACAGTCCCAATTTATACTTCATCCTCCAGATTTCTGTTCCTTTAATCAACTGTAGCTCCTGCATGAAAATATATAATACTATATGAAATATATTCACTGGCCACTAGATGGCAGAAATGTTTAATGGTTGAGTAATGGCTTTAAAGATACTAGCTGTCAACTCTGCCATAGCCTTCATGACTGTGAAGAGAGGAGGGGGTTCACTTCTCCCTACCAGGTAGGCTTAGGACTCACAGTCCAATATCCCAAAGCCCACCTCCCTAGCTCTATGCCAAGTGGCCCATGCCAGCCTCTGGAAATAACAACACATGTTTAAGGGCTGAAGCAATTTGTTAAAATGCCAACTTAAAATCTAATCTATGTAAAGGATTCAGCCAGACAGTTAACTGTAAAAGCACAAGCAAGGGATGACGGGGGGTGGGGGGTGGGGGCAAGGGGGGGTGGGGGGTGGGGGCAAGGGGGGATGGGGGGGCAAGGGGGGATGGGGGGTAGGATAGGAATTGAGGTAAAGTTAACAGCACAATAAACCAATTATCCTTTCTAAATCATACCCAAAGGTGGCAACTCTTTCCCTGGAATGAACCAGACACTAAATAAGCCTTTCTAAATTCCCAAGCCATTACCTCGCTTGCTAGGGATCTCTTCATGCACGTCCCAACCTGTTGCTATATTATTTATCCCTTTTGGGCTGGCCAGGACCGTGACTGGTTTATCCCTAGCCTTCTTGCCTTCTTGCTATCTTCTGGAAGTCCCCTCCCTTCGAGCAGCACTTTCCCACAGCTAAAACCTCTCACTGTCCTCTTCCCATGTCCAGGTGCGGCCGCTGGGGACCAGCCACCCTGTCCGTTAGAACTTGTTTGTTCAGAATTCTTCTCCCAGCCAAGAGGCCCCAGTCCGGCAAACCTCCCTTAGCCAGACTGTAGTCATATTGGTTTCTCCTTCACAATGACTATTTTGCTTGGCTTAAGACGCAATATCTCTTTGTGTTAAGTTTGCCCATTGGAGCTTGCTCTGATCTCTTGAAGTGAGAATTGCAAGAACTGTAAGCTGCTTGCCTGAACAGGGAGAGAAAATATATCTAAGCAGATTTCTTTTAAAATATTTTTAGGCCATCTCTGGAGGTACAACAGGCTTGCTTACTTTTTTAAAAAACCAATACAAGACAGAACAACAAACAAATCTTTATTGCAAATCATCAGTTTTCTGTGTTTCTACATGATTTTCTGGTGGATATGGTTACCCCATTCATCTGAATTTTGAGAGTTGGAGATACGATTGAGCTCCAACGAAGCTCCGATCTTCCGGAGCTGCGATAGTTCTAAAGCCATTGAATATTTGCCAAGCGGAACGGCATCCTATTTGAAGCTTCAAACTGCTCTGGAAGTATCCCTCATTTTTTCAGGCTTCCAGGCTTGATTTTAACAGTGTTTCTGAGTGACTGTGTCTTAACTGAACACATCTCCATATAAGGTAGATGCTGAGGGGTAACTAGCTTTGATAAGCTTTGATATTGACATCTGTTGCTAACCAATTAGCTGAAATTGTCTCCCTGTCCCCCTCCAATCACAGTTCTTTGGGGGAGGGATTGCAAATCATATCTCTTTTGTCCTTGCCTGCCTGTACTCATTCCTCTGCTAGCTGTTGTATCATTAGGAGGAAGTCAGAGAGTGAGCAAGCTGTGAGCTGCTTGCAGCCAGTCTTATCTGTTTCAATGTAATTTTTTTGGTGTTTCTTCCAAGCACCTTACCCACCCACACTCCCCCTTTGTTGTTATGTTATTGTGTGTGTTTTCATGTTGTATATTCCCTCCACTACATTAAAAAATACAAAAAAGCCCTTTATCTTCCAATCCTTTGCCTTCTGTTCCACCCCACACAACCCAGTGTCTTCTGATAGTGTGTGTGTGTGTGTTTAAAGTTACTAACCCCCACCAAAAAAACCTTAAAAAATAACAAAAAAAATTATCCTGAGTTCTGTGTTTAATTTAGTCTCTCAGTGACAATCATGACATAAGCATGAGATCTGGAAATTAGACGCTTGTTGCCATGCCAATGAAAACACTATTCTTCCACCCACTCCACCCTCAACAATTTTGAATAAGAAACCATGATCGTAGATGGCATGTGTTGTATGAATGCTGCTTTTAAAAAGTCATTGTGGCTATCATTGGTATATATTTTGGCCTGATGAAATCAAACAATGGGGTGGATTTGGTCCAAGGGATGTAGATTCCCCATCCCTCTTTGAGAGGAAGGTGATATGTTTGAAACTCAGTTGATAGAACAACTTCTTTTCTGGTATGTAATTATCAATTTGTCTGACCAATATTAGATAGCTTATACTATCAGTGGGGCTTCAGGGAACAGGGTCCCAGTTTAACTTCAGCTTCCTTTTTTAGGTTCAAATTTTTTATTCTGTTTTCATAAATAAAAACAATTAAAACACACACAATACATAAACATCAGAAACAACACACTAAAAGAGGATGATCAACAGATTTACAGTGGGTTCCGCTCTTCTCCCCAGCAAAGGCATGTAATCAAATTTTCTAAGCTATACGCATTCCACATTTTCCTCTCTACTTTTTACCCTTTCTTAGTTGTTGAATCCACAGATGAATAAGTCATTTTTCTCTTGCACCTTCGCATAGTCTATAAAGGGTTTCTATTCAGTTCTGAATCTGGCTGTTGACTTTTCTCTATTGATGTAAGTTTCGCCATCTCTGCCATCTCCAATAGTTTCAAAATCTATTCATCCATTGTAGGTATCTTTGTGTTTTTCCAGTTTTGTGCATATAACAGTCTTGCCGCTGCCATATATAACGCTAAAATTCTACAGTTGTTTCTCGTCTTGTCGTCCATTAACCCCAAAAGGAAGTATTCCAGTTTCAATTGCATGTTAATCTTTAGTAGCTTCTGCATCAGGGAATGAATTTGTATCCAGAAAGTTTATGCTCTTTTGCATAATACATGATAAAAGGTTCCCTCTTTCTCTTCGCATTTCCAACAAGCTGCAGAGACCCCCTTATACATTTTAGCTAATTTCGATGGTGACAGATGCCATCTATACATCTTGTAAAAGTTCTCTTTAAGTCTAGTATTTAATGTGAATTTTAAATCTTTCAACCACATGTTTTCCCATTGATCCATTGTTATACCTAAAATTGTGTGCCCATTTTATCATACAATCTTTCACCTGTTCATCTTCCGTCTCAAACTTCAACAACAACTTCAATATTTTGGAAATAATATGTTCATCATTCATGCTTTTTCAAATTCAGATTTTATTTGTTCAAATCACATTTTTTAAAAATCTTTTTTAAACCTTTCCGCAATTTGCAAGTAGGGAAACTATTGACATACATAACTTTCTTTTATTAACCCTTCTCTGTTTTAGTTTATATTTCCCTTGTACTGCTTCTATTACAACTTTTTATGTTAACCACTTATGTAAACTTGACAGTTTATGAGAGGCTATTTTATACAACAAAATAATCAAGTTAGAAGGAAAAAGCAAGAAAAAATACAAAGTGTTTTGAAAGAAATAAAAAAAAGAAGACTTAAAGAATAGACCAGGGAAGAAGAGTATTCTCCATCAAATCAGAATTTTACAACAGCAACTATCTTTGCTAACAATTAGAGAAATGGAATAAAAACTAAAGTATGCAAAGCAAAGGGACTTTGAATTTGCAAATAAACCTGGACAATGGTTGGCCTAGAAATTGCAAAAAGAAAAGCAAAATAAGATAATAGTGAAAATTCAAGAGAGTGGCTCAGAATTATCAGATGATGTAGCCATACAAAGGCTTTTTCATCAGTATCACTTGAATTTGTACAGAGGGCTTGAAATTCCACCAGAAAGGATAGAGCAATACATTAAAAAGCAAAAACTTCCAGTTTAACTTCAGTTTCCAGAGTTCTCAAGACAAATGCTTTCTGTAAGAAGTATTCTAATGTTCGGTCGCTAGATGTCATTATAGGAGTACTCTGTAACCCATTTTTATTTAAAAGTATCCGTGTGTGTGTATGGGGGGGGGGTGAACACAGCACAGTGTCTGCCTAGGCTCAGCTATCTCTAGCCAGGAAGGACCATTTTCTATTTTTTTATTATTATTATTAATATTTTTTTATTTCAACTCTTAACTACAATTATACCATTCTTTTCCATTCTTTATACACCAAGTGCACCCCTCACCAGGACCAATTCCTCTTCATTACATTTTCCAAAATTGTGACACTTCTTGCACAGGTTTGTGTCCTTTCCCTCTCAACAATACATGCTCCAAAAATAATTTCCATATATTTTCAAATTCATTTCTATTACATATTCCCTTTTCTACTTTAATATTACATGTTAGTTTGTCGTTAATAGCAATATCCCATACCTCTTTATACCACTCAGCCATTTGATAGTTATCCTTCATCTTCCATTTTCTTGCTATTATTAATCTTGCTGCAGTTAGTAACATAGTAATTAAATCCTTAGTATTCTGATTGCATTTCATCCCCTCATATATTGATAATAACGCAATCTTTGGGGATGACTCCAAATCAATTCCCGTTATCTCTTTTATCTCTTTATATACCATTTGCCAAAACTTTTGTACATATTTACATGACCACCACATGTGAACATATGTGCCAGTTTGTTGACATCCTCTCCAACGTAATACTGAATATTTTTTATCTATTTGATTCAATCTAACTGGTGTTAAATACCATCGCCATATTCATTTATAATAATTTTCTTTTATCCTTACTGATAAAGTTTTCAAATTCCTTGCTCCCCATAACTTCACCCAATTCTGATTACTTACTAAAATTTTCATATCATTTTCCCACACCAGTTTGCAACCATCCCCTTGTTCTTCTTTTACCATCAATATTTTATAAATTTCACTTGTTATACCTTTTAATACCATATTTTGTTCCTTCTCTCATCTTTGTGTTATCATTTTTTCAGAAATCGTATATTCTCTACATTTTTTATTTTCTTTTACCCACTTCTTTATCCACTGTTCCAACTGCATACAATTAATCCATGAAACTTTCTCTTCCCTTAATGTTTCTTTTATTTGATTTAAATTGTCTATCTTTATCACTCTTTCTAATCTATTTATATTTTGTTAATATTTTCCCCATTACTTCTTTTAGATTTTCTGGGAAATTCTCCATCACTTCTACCGGAGTTAATGGGGAGACGGCAGGTATTAATTTAATCTTATTCTTAGCCCAAATCTCCAAAATATTCTTCAATATTGGATTCCTAACTCTTTGTAAAAAATTCTTATTAATTTTATTAAAATATATATTTTCCAATTCCATTTCTACTTCTTTGGATTCCAATTCTAACCAACACTTTTCTCCCAAACCTAGAATACCTTCCACTATGTATCTTAATTGGTTAGCCAAATAATATCCCTTCAAATTAGGAAAGCCTAACCCTCCTGTTTCCTGTTGTTCATACCACATTTTCTTATTTATTCTAGCTTTTTTTATCTCCATTACTAAAATTACTAAACATTGTTTGCCATTTCTTCAACTCTATTTCTGATATTTTAATTGGCAACATCCTAAATAAGAAATTAATTTTAGGTAATATCTTCATTTTTAATAGTGCTATTCTACCAAACCATGAAAGTTTTATCTTCTGATATTCCTCCAATTTCTTTTTAACCTCCTGCCTTAATCTATTATAGTTTTCCTCTTCCAATTTATCCAAATTCTCTGTTATATATATATTCCTAAATATTTTATTTTTCCTTTTATTTTATTTTTCCTTTTAATTTAATATTCATTTCCCTTTTGACTAGTTCTTGCTTCCCTTCTTCTTTATAATTAAACATCATCATCTCTGACTTGGACCAGTTTATTTGTAATCCTGTCATCTCTCCAAACTCCTCCAGATAATGCCGTAGTTTCCCCATCTTCTCAATCGGTTCTTGAATTGAAAGTAATGTATCGTCTGCAAATAAACTTATTTTAATTTCTTCTTTTTTCCCTATCCCCTTTATAGTAATATCTTCTCTAATTGCATTCGCCAAAAGCTCTATAACCATTGCAAATAAAATTGGGGAAAGGGGACAACCTTGCCTAGTTCCTCGGGCTAGCGACAATTGTTCTGTAATACCATCATTGACCATTACCTCCGTTACATTTCCCGAATATAACTGATCTATTTATCCCTTAAATTTTCCTCCAAATCCCATAGTGTCTATTAATATTTTTAATGTTGGCCATTCCACACAGTCAAAGGCCTTAAAGATATCTAGGGCTATTATACCCACTTGTGATTTATCATTCTTTATAATATTTATCATATTCAATACCCTACTTATTAAACTTGACATTTGTCTACCTGCTACAAATCCACATTGATCCTTATTAATATATTTATGCATAAATTTATTCAATCTTTTTGCCATTATCGCTGTCAATATCTTAGCATCCTGATTTAACAATGATATAGGTCTATAATATCCCGGATCTGTTAATTCTTTATCCGGTTTTGGGATTAAGACAATTAAAGACTGCTTCCACAATGGTGGGGCCTTCTCCCCATTTATTATTAGATTATATAATATTTTTAATTTAGGCACCAGCATATTCTTAAAATTTTTGTAATATTCCGGACCCAACCCATCCATTCCCGGGGATTTCTCCACTTTTAATTCATCTATTACTCCTCCAATTTCTTCCTCTGTTACCGGTTGTTCCATCGCTTCCCTATCCAGTTCTTGTATTTTTATTTTCCAGTATTAATATATTCCCTAATCTTTCCCAATGACTTGTTATTTGATGTATATAACTCTTGATAGAATTCTTGAAAAACTTGTACCTAATTTATCTTTTATAGCCCCAATTGGATTTCCCATTTTCCTTGACTCTGTGGATCTGGCAAACATTTTAGAATTCCTATTGCTATACTCAAAATATTCTCTTTTTAAGTATATCAAGTTTCTCTGTATTTTCCCAATTTCTATACCCTATAATTCCTTCTTTTTTGCCTGTAGTTGGGCCCCAATAATTTTATCTTTATTCTTTATATATTCATCCTCCAGTTTCCTAATATTCTTTTCCAATCTTACCCTCTACTCTCCTTGTTGTCTCTTTAGTTTAGATGATTCCCTAATGCATATTCCTCTCATCACAGCCTTCATTGTATCCCAAATTATAGCCTGGGTGGACTCCCCATTATTATTTATTTGCCATATATCCTCCATTTCTTTCTGAATATTTTCTATCGTTTGTTTATGTTTAAATATTCTTGTGTCCACTCCATCTTTTAGCTTCCTTATAATCTTTCCGAATCGTCATCTCCATATTTATTAATGCGTGATCTGAAACTTTAATAAGCCCTATTCCTACTTCCAATATTTTTGTTAATAAACTCTTAGAAATAAAAAGGTAATCTATTCTAGTATAGCTCTTATGTACTGCTGAATAGAAGGTATATTTCCTTTCCTCCCCTTTGTTTAACCTCCAAATGTCAAACATCTCCTTTGCTTTCATTAATACATTTAAACTTGTTACATTTTGCCGCCTATCATTTATGTTGGGATTAGATTTATCTTTATTTTTATCCATTACCATATTAAAATCTCCCATTATAATGTGGCCTTTTTGAATTCCTTGCATTTCCTTGAACACTTTATTATAATTTTTTTCTTGCTTTTCATTCGGGGCATATATATTCACCAATGTATAATCTTCATTAGCTATCTTCCCCTGTATAATTATATACCTCTCCTGTTCATCTTTTATTCCTTTCATATCAGTAAAACCACATTTCTTTGAAATTATAATTGCTACCCCTCTAGCTTTGGATGTTCCATATGCTTTCTCGTAGCTGTTCGCCCATCTTAATTTAATTTCATTAGCCCCTTCTTTAACTTGATGTGTTTCCTGTAAAAATACAATATCAGCTTTATCCTTATTCAATAAATTTTCTTTTCTCTTTCGTTTTATCATCGTCCCCAGCCCTTTAGCATTTAATGATGTTACTTTCAATTTATTACCCATGATATTTTTACATAGCAAATTGTCTTTTCTATTGGTCCTTATTAGTGCTCTACCTTCTCCCCACCCTCTTCCCACCCCACTTCCTCCCCCCCACCCCCATTCCCCTCCCTTCCCCTCCCCCAGTTATTCATCCCCCCTTGTGCCCGAGGAGTTAACCTCATCCAAAGACCCAAGATCAATCTGGGGGGGGGAGACGCCCTTCCAGGATCCCCAGCGACAGCCACCCTCACTCCTTGGTCAGTTTATATCTCTCTCGTCATCCGCTAGCTTATATTTAATTCTGTCTTAAAAAGAAAAAAAATGATCTTCTATTTACTGCTTCCAGCTGCTCCTTCCTCCGGCTTGCTTCCAGCTGCTCCTTCCTCCGGCTCCATTATTCCCAGCTCTTGTAGTAGTTGTATGCCTTGTTCTGATGATGTAATCCTGTACTGTCGATCCTTCCACTGGAACTTCAAAAACACTGGATAGCCCCACATGTATCTCACATTCTTCTTCATCAGCACTGCTGTACAAACTTTCACAGTTTTCCTCCAGTTGATTGTCTCCGAGCATAAATCATGATGTACTTGTACTGGAGTTGATTGATACTTCATTCTCCCTGGGGCTTGTCTTGCTGCTTTCATAAATTGCTCTTTTTTATAATAACTCGCAAACTTTATGATGATATCTCTAGGCATTACTCCACTTCTTCTGCCTCCAATTCTATGTATTCTTTCCATGTCCCATTCTTCCCATGCAATGTCTGGAGTTATATCCTTAATCCACCCCATAACTCGATCTCTCAAAATTCTGGGGTTTTCACCCGATGATTCTGGGAAGAATCTGAGACGAAGGTTAGAGTGTCTTGCCCGATCCTCCAAATCAATCATTTTCAGCTGCATTAAAATTGTTCCGTCTGGTTCTGTATGGCTATTTCATTTGCCATAACTTTAGTCTCCACCTTTTCAATCCTCGAATTGGCCTCCTTCATTTGCCTTTTCATTTCTGAAATACTTCTATCTATTTGAGCTGTAACTCCCATCAACATCTCTTTTTTCAGAGGTTCATTGCTTTCTTCCATCATTTTTTGCATCTTTCCATTATGTGTCATCTGCTGCATCATGTCTTTAATGCTCTCAACCAGCTTTGTCTGCTGCATTGTAGCATCTGATGTTTTAGATCTAGCTGCAGCTGCCTTCGGGTCAACTCCTCCCTCCATCCTTTCCTTCTCCCTTCCGGTTTTCTGGGAGTCTTTATTATTATTATTGTTATTTTTGCCACTTGAGGTTGGCATCTGAGATTCCACTCTAGCCAGTCTGGCTGCTGTATTATCCGATGGTCTCCCAATAGACTTATTTCTCAGCCAAAGTGGAATTTTCTGTTTTTTAGAATCTTTCTTTGACATTGGATCTGATCTAACCCAGGCGCTGGAAAGGTTAAAAGCGAAAGTAGCCTGCTCCGGCTACAGCAATTTTCAAAGATAGTTCTTTCAAAGCCTTTAGCCTCTCTTATCTCTCCCACACAATATTTTTCCTTTCTACTCACATTTGAAACTCTTTTGACGAGACTATTAGCTTTACATTTTATTTACAACCAGAGCTCGAGAAATCGCTGCTAACCCGTCAACCCCGGAAGTCCATCCCCCCCTTTTCTGGTTTTACTCTTGTTGCAGGTTGACAGTGCTGCTGCAATTCCCAGTGTGGCTCACAAAGCAGTGGGAATTAGAAAGGCAAAAAGCATAGTTCTCGCCCTCTGCCTGTTTTCGAGGGCTGCTGAATGCCAGTCTCCCTCTGCACATAATGGAAGTTCCATACATTAGCCTCGTGTTATCCCTGTACCACTATCCTGTGCAAGAATTACCAGTAATATAGTAAGTTGTATCACAGTAATCTGCCACATTGTTGGATGGAAATAATAGGGTGGAGCGCAGTACAAAATAAACATATTTCATTGCTTCTTGCCAGAACGGTGGAGTAATTTTGCAAGTCCATAGCGTAGGTATCAAGATTTCCTCCTTCATTAGAACATCTCCAGTATCTATCATCATCTCAGATCTGACATTCTAAGCTTGTTAAACTCAAAAAGGACCTTTACAGTACACATTGATCATAGAGCATCTCTGGCTAAAACCTCCCACCCAAGAATCCACACTCCCACTAAAAATTTAGGATAATGCCACTTGGCACATTTATTGATTATAAGCATGGCTTTAAAAGGCACAAGCTGATTATGGGAAGCTAACTTGCTACATGTCATGCTCAAGGCACCTCCTATCACTTGTAGTGCTCTTGGAAGCCTCTCAGTGCACATGATGTTCCTTTAAATCTGCTCCGAAGTGCTGAACCTCCATTAAAAAATGCCTTTTTAACATGTTTTAAGTCGATATAACCCAATTTATGTAAGACTGTGTGTTTCAATGCTGCGTTGTTTCTTAACCCACCCCCTTACTTAACTATGATGACTCTCCATATATGGTTCCCCTCTGTTCGAACTTCTTAGCTAATGACTGAGAAGGTGAACTTTAGGCCAAAGTGCAGCCCTTCTTTAGGCACAGTTTTGTGCATTGCCGGTTGCTCATAGTTTAGCCCTTTCTTTGGGGTTCAATTGTAAGTAGTTCCTTCCTTTTTTCTTTCCTTTAATTTTTTTAATTTATGCGCAGCTGCACACATGCGCATGTACGCAGACCTCTTTGAAGTGATCAATCCCTTTTTTTAATCTGTAAAAATGATATGGATTTCTTGCACCGCCTCCTTCGAGTTAGTACTGAATTTGTAGGTACATCAGACAGCTCATGTAATTACTCTCAATGAAGGGAATTGTGTTGTGTTTGGAGGAGTGAAGATGACTTCCTATTTCAAAATCTGGCTTAGCAGTTGTTTATACTTCCATTTCAGACCCTGACATTCCTAATCCGCAGGCATCATTATCTCCTGCAACACACCTGACAATGATAAGAATTCGCAAAACCAGGCAAGCCACAAACGGTATAGCTGAATGCCTTATGTATCACTGCTCGAGAGAGAATGATGGAGCGTGACACAGAAAATTTCAATGACTACCTGAGGAAGGCTGACAGAGCTGAGGGGGAATACAGAAGGGACAGACAGAGACTATTTACTTCCATAGAACAACATGGCTCAATTCTACAATCTCTGGTGGATAAAATACCTGATCCAAACAGTGCTGTGAGGCACAGGAATGTAAATTTGGCTAGAGTAGCTGAGATTCAATGTTCAGCTCAACATCTCTATGGCAACAGTCTGCAATGTGTTCATGAAAGTCCGGAAAGGTCACCCTCAGTCTCATCAACCCCGAAGAGACCAGTTTCCTTGGCTGCAAGGCCTAAATGCCTGTTTAAAAGCCCCATTCAGTTGCTGAAATGGATGGCGAGAATAAAGAGACAATAATTGGATTTTAAAACAGGGCCACATTTGTTAATAGACAAGGTAGATGGAGGCCTTTGTGGGCATCCTACTTTGGCCAATGTCTTGGCCGTAATTGGGATCGGGCGAGCCATTCGTGTCCTGCGCTGGTGCATCAACACCTCCCAGGATTCCCCATTTGGGGTAGGTAGGCCTTCCCCCGGTCACCTCCCCTCAGGTTGCAAAACTCAGAGTGGGCGAGTAAGGTTGGCCTCAGAGGTAACTCTTATCCCCACACCTCGTGCCACAGGACTCCCAGGTGAGGGCCTCAGATGTTACCAATCACCACAATGGTACCTAAGAATGCTCACCAAACCTGAACTTGCTCCTGATGCTCGCGCACCTGCCACATGGAGTGAAAAGCCACTTGCTTATTCACTACCGCCCCACCTGAGCCTAAAAGCCTCCATCATGCCTACATGGAAATCTTGTAAGAATAAATCATTACCGGAGTCCGACGAATGAACATTGTCCTGTCTGTATAGCTCCTTCCATGTGCAAATAATCGCAGGGTGCTTAATGCTGTAATTCCCAGAACTTTTCAATGATTGAATATTTCGCTAGCCTACTCGGCCTAGCTAACTCAAAGGATTTTGCATCGCAATTCTGGGACGCTGCCCAAATGGGTATAATCCGGCAAGACCAAGTACTCACTTCCTTGCGAGTACATGCACCAGTCCATGCTTTCCTTAGAATTAAGCTTGACTGCTTCACAATATTTTGGGCCGCTGCCCCCGTGTGTAAATGCCATCATCCTGGATCACTCTGAGAATCAAGCAAAACCACATACATACTCACCATCCCTGGCCGATACTGGAAGTATTTTGTAAACTGCAAAAGACTGTAAATCCCAGACTAATCTTTTAATCCTTCACATCGTTCCACCTATTGTGCTCTACCACCATTATAGGTGGTACATTTTACAAAGCCTCGGTGGGACAGTGTTGACTATTGGCTCACGGATTGCATGCTGTATCAGTCCCCCCCACTGTACTTTCGCATAACAGCCAATTAGCATATGTGAATTGAAGATTGTTTCAAAGGTTGCGCATTTTCAGCGATCTGAGAGGAGAAGAGCTATTAAAACCTTCAAGGATGGCTGGACATATGCATAAATAGACTTGGAATGCCCTCAGCAAACAGCTCGCGCTCTGTTCCATGCCAAGCTAGATGCTGTAGATGTAGGACAAACCCTGTCAGGCAAACTTTAAAGTGCCCCATGATGTTTAGTTGAGTTGCCAGCATGAGGAGGGGCATCCAAATGTCCTACTAAGGACAGAAAAGATTCCAGTACTTACAACTGGATAAGAGTTAGCCAGCAGTGGCAAGTCACACTCATGAGGCTTTGCCTTGTTGGATGGTCTTAATCACCAAAGCGCAATAAAGACTGTACTCTTGGGAGACAGAATGTCTCGAGCCGGAAAGGGCCCTGTCCGTTGCACCATAGTAGGGATATCAGTACCATCCATCAAACTCAAAACCATGCCCCTTTTTCAAAAGTGACAGGTGCTCCTCCCCCCTTTGGAGACTGGAAGTCCTGCCCTAGCCATAAGTCCTGCCGCTGATGTCCTGCCCCGGTCATGGGGTCATGGCAGTCCCCTAGGGGGTCATGTGGCCCTCTAACAACTCCACTGGCTACCCTGGATCAATAGGAAAGTGTTTTAGAGCTGTAACTGGTTGGGGGCAGAAATACCCAAACATGGTGGTATTTCCAACTGCACCCTGGATTGGTCTAGCAGGGTCATGTGTCCCCTCTAAGAACAACAAATGTGTCAACATTATAGGCCTGGTAGGCCTGGTGGAACAGCGGAACGTATAATAAAAATCCATTTAATTGTAAACATTTTGATATTTTGCGGCCCTTTACCTGGATGGAGAACAGGTACTCACGAAACCACTCCAGCCCTGCTTTGTAGATGGAAACAGCGCAAGAGAATACACGAGTCGTGCAAACAGCTGGCAAACATATGAAAGACAGGACTCTTTTAATTAACCGTGAGGACTATGCAAGAGGTTACACTCTATTTGCATTTGACTTGAGTCTAGACCAAGAAGGTGGTGATCACTATTCTTTGATTAAAACTGGAAACCTTAGGGCAGAATTTTGGTTTGCTAGAGCTCTGCCTAATACCATCAACATGATTGTGCATGGTGTTTTTGACAATGTGATAGAGATAAATCACAGAAGAAATGTACTGTTTGACTATATGTAACATGGACAGTGTATAGTTAACTCGTCTCCTATCTTCAAACTCCCTACACTAGAAAGACTTTCTATGGTGTGTTTCCCTCCGACATGCTTCCTAGAGAAGAGGTTACAGCAAAGGCCTGTGACTTTTGGTGGCTAATACCCATCCCCACAACCTCCCTGAAGAACACTGGTTGGCCATCTACTTGACTGTTGATAAAGTTGGGGAATTTTTTGATTCCTTCGGGCACCCTCCTAACCACCCACGGTTCCCTAAAACCATTATGAATTTTTAAAGAAACAATGCCCACAAAACTGTATTTCAACTCAGACACTGGAGTCTTCAGTTTGTGGTTACCACTGTGTATTTTTTTCTGCACCAGTGTTCTAAGGGGTTAACATTTAAACAAATTCAAGGCTTATATTCTCACAATTTGGAAAGAAATGACCAGATGGTGGAACATTTTGTAAAAAACAAAAAGAACATGTCCAGACCTGCCTTAAACATGTTTCAACCTGCCCAATGCTTTATATCGTGCAATGACTTTCATAGCTGCATTTCACAATAAAGCATCCTCTAATGGGGTTTTTAAAAAGTATTTGATGTCTGTGTCCCCCTCCACATTTACCTTTTAAGTAGATAGTCATAGCTCAGCATGGTATAGGCAGCGCTCCTGCAATCTGTCTAGCAACATGTAGAGCTCCAGATGAACATAAGCAGTTGTAAATGCTGCTATGAACACATTCTTCCTACCTTTAGCCATCACCCGAACTTAAGAATGCTTCCAGACCACACAGACAGCGTCATCATCAATAAATTCACACATTGAAACATCATAAGCATCAGAAAACAGAATTTGGAATAATTCATCTGGGTCTCGCACTAACTTGTGTGTTAGGCAGATTTGTCCTCTGGCCAAATTTTCCCCACAGAGAATTTAGAAATAATTTGGCAATTTGCCTCTTTGCTTGGTTCACCTCAATCTGATTGGGACGCAATGCAATCCCTTCATTCTGGAATAAGCATCAGTATATTGTTTTATCTTCTGCACTGACACACTAATGGGGGTACCCTGAAGCCTCCTGTTTTTGGTGAAGATGCATGTCAGTATAATCTGAAAACTAGTGAGTGCTTTGTTTTCAAAATGCCAGACTTAAGAAACTTCCACAACCTTGTCACTTTTCTATTGTGACATTCAATGTGATTGTACAGCATGTCCCTAACAGAGCCCGCTCCTCATCTGAATGTTTGCATGTTCCCTGCTGATGAGTTTCTGCACAAGTTGCAAACAGGACAAACATGAGCTCACCACTAACCTTAGTAGGGAGAACAGGAAAGAAAAGACCCTGAGGCGGGTAAATTTTAACCTTTGCAAGTGCAAAGTAATCTGACAGTGGCTTAAAATTCTCATAAATTATTTCAGGGTGGCCAAGAGGGTATTCCTTGTTTTTGTTTACATGAGGATACAGGCTTGTAAAATCATAATAATGAATCTGGTCCCCATTTTCAGGTTTATAATACAGAGAGATTACATTAGTACGCCCCCCCCCCCCAAAGAGAGCATGAGCATCAGCAAGAAAACTCTTGAGGGCCTCATCTGTACTTAACAATTGCCTCCACTCATGTTCCCAGATGGCTTTGACTTCAAACTCCATCAATTTCAGCTAGCAGGCCTCTTTTCTGTACTATTGTACAGGTATTCATATGTCTTATCCATCAGAGAATTATGATCATCTGAAGAATAACATAGTACACAGCAATGCCAAAAACAGCCATGAAATTCAAAAGCAGTTTTCTTATTGTCTATGATTGCATAGCCATCTAGAAAATATGTACCAGCTTTGAATTCCCCACCCTTTAAGGCATGCTGAATCTGAATCTTGTCTTTATGCTCTACGTAGCACAGCCATTGAATTGCAGGGGTAGAGAATCGTTTTCAAAGTCTGTGAGAATTATCTGGCACTGGTATGACTATTGTATACTCTTTCAGAAACTTAAACCTATACATCGCAAAACATGTACAAGACAATGTGGAGTATTGAAAAGGGTCTATAGCAAACTTCTTCCACACACATTTCCTACGTGAGCGTACCATCCTCGTGGTCTGCGTCATCTCAATGATTTCATGTCTGTATTTGGTGCAGGTTTGCTCCAAAATCTTAACATCTTGTCTGCAATAAAATGCAAAGTCCTTCTGCATGTCAAAGGTTTTAGACCTGTTCTCTTCATACCATGCTAAAAAAGTATCTCTTTTTCCCGGCATCATGTGATTCACACCATAGTCCTCTGTTTTAGGCATCAGACCCACATACTTCCAATTCTCAGGTTTGTTAAAATAATGGGGGAAGTAACCCTTGCAACCATCAAAACCCAAGGCCCTTGGAAGCTTAGAGAGTGCCATGGGGAGATGACAGAGGGAATTGATAAATTTGATCTCTAAAACCTTCACGGTGATACAGATCAATTCCCCCCCTTGAGTAACAAGATATACTTCCAGTTTTTCTTTTATCAGACCACTGAGAATAAAGTATCTGTCATAGCCCTTTGACTTATGGGCTAAAAAAGTGCAATCTGTGAACTGTGTGCTACCAGTGAAAGTCTGGATAAATTCAGACAGGCACTCTTCACTCTTAAATTCCCACGTTGTCTTAAATTCCCATGTTTGTCCTGCCAAATTCCACAGGGTTACATTCCCATGTGGTTTTACACCACGTTTTCTCTTCTTACCCACACCTGGTTCAACTTTAAAGCCTTCTACCGTTTTACTTGCAAATGCCTTTGCAAAACAATAATTAGGAACGTGAAAATTGGAAGATTGGTGGGCTTCAAAATCATAGAACACATATTTTACAGACACTTCGGGCTTGTTAAGACTGTCCATGTAACACTGATGCTTTTCAGCATTACAAATAAATCCCCACCATACTTTGCAATGTCTTCCTAGACAACGCTCAAAATCATGATTAAATTCCTGGTAAGATTCACAATTTTCACAATACAGTCTAGGAACACAATCTACTTTATCTGCAAGTGCTAACCCTTCATGCGTACTTAAACAGGTCTGGGATCTACAGTTCCTCTTGCACCGTTTATACCTCAGTATTTCAACTACATTGCTGGCACAATCTGCACTCAAACAAAGTCTGCAATAATAAAGACAGGAGTGAGAATGATAAAACAGTGTGATGCATCTGTCGCAGAAATTCTGTGCCCCAAAAACAGCCTTCACACTGTGTACTCCATAATAATGCTCATTATGGTACAACGTGGTATAGGTTTTGGTGTACCTTGGGCCAATTGGTTTAAATATTCCCCAGCCTTTTTTAGTATATCTTATGACCTGTATGTTGACCCTTAAATGATTTTCAATCAGTGAAACGTCACTAAGTGCAATTAGTTTATGTACAGACCAGACAAGATCCCTATGTAGTTGCATAGCAGCACTCAATAATTCAGCATTTGAGGGAGGGTTCTCAGCCATAACTACTAAGAGCCCCCCAGCAAAGCAGAGATTGCTGCCTGTGTAATTTAAATCCACTAGATGTTGTCGTTTTCTAAGTATGATTTTACTATTCGGAATAGAAGAGATCTTCCTTTATTTGCTGCTACCCCGAAGTGCCCTCACAATGGTAACAACCAAACGCAGTGTAGTATCCCCATATATTTCAGCACTGCTTTGCATGAGATTACTAATATGAGATAGAAATTCCTCTATAATTAAAACATCCCTATATTTTTTAAATGAAAAGAGTGGAAAATTTAACCCACCACCATCTAACCATAATTGCACAAAATCTTCTGGTAAAATTCTCCAGTTGACATCATCGAAGATTTGTTGTATAGCATTGTATAGTGTGGTCACTGTCTGGGGAAATGATATTATACGGTCTAAATGAACACATCTGAATTCTTCCCCGATGTGTAGGGCCCTAAACTGATCCTGCTCCCATTCCTATCTCATCATACGTTCCGCATATACCTGAGAACGTTCATTATCCTCTTCCTCTGAGAAATCTGAGTTATGGGGGGTTTGAATCACATCATTTGAATCCCTGAATGCTACAGAGTGATGTGAGGAATCTTGAGAGGGTACCTCTGGAGGCTCAGTCGCAGGGCTTGTTTCAGAAAGTGGCCTGGCATCATGTATTTTATTTTTACACGCCAAGAGTGCCTTTTTAGCTCTGTTTACTATCTTACTCCTCCTCCAATACGGTCAATGTTTGTTGAGCCACTTTTTCAGATGCCCCCTTTTCCAGAACCTTTGGCCTCCTCCTACTTGTACATGTTTAAAGAAGGTGTTGCCATGAACAGTACACTTTTGATGTTTTTAAATATTCTGAGAAGCATATGTCATAGACCCACCAATTGCATCACTACAAAACCTGGACATGATAGCATCCGTTCTACTTTTCATAAGCGGCCCACATTTTTCCACATTTTTAAGAGCTTGTTCAAGACAGGAAGCAAGCTCACTGTATGACATCTCTTCAACACATTGTCCAGAGGTCATTATCACAAGGGGGTCTTCAGTTCTCAGCTTCTTCGTTTTTGGACCACAGGTATCCTGTTGCTCTATACAGTCTCTTTTCACAGGCATAGGTTTCTTATCTAAAACCAAAAGACAGACAAAGGGGAAGGGGTACTCCTCGTTAGTTATATACACACTGGCTGCATTTGGACAACACATTAAGCAACTGGGGGGAACAATAATCAGTTGTGTTGCTTATTGTGTTGTGTGGAGGGTAACACGCCGCTCACAAATGACTGACGGTATGCTATTCTGCCCAAATAAGCAACTGAGAGAAACAACTGGCTTGTAAGTTGTTTAGCTCGAAGCCAGTTGTTTAAAGTGTTGTGTGGAGGGGTGAGTGTGTTAATGGCGTGTGGTGAGTGGGTTAAAACACAAGCCCATAAAGGCAGGCGGCAAGAGCGATCAAAGCGGCAGCTGCCACTCTGCTACAACTGGTGCAACTTGCAGAGGCTGCTGGGATAGAACTGGGAGGACTGAGGGTGGGGAGAGGGGTGGGGGCTGTCAGTCAAATGCTGGGTTGACTATTAGTCCACTCAACGCCAGCCCCAACAACCCACAGTTGTGTAGAAATATGTTGTGTGGGGAGTACCCACAAAATAATCAACTGTGAGTTGGCTACTCAACCCACCATTGACTAATGTGTTGTCTGAATGCAACCACTGTCTCTCTGCCTCTCTTAATAATAATAATAATAATAATAATAATAATAACAATAATAATAATAATACATTTATTTATTTATTACCCGCCTCTCCCTCTGGATCGAGGCGGGGAACAACATCAAGCATAAAATACACAAACTGATTAAAAGCACATAAAACCAATACATCATTAAAATACCAATAAAACACTTAAAATTCATCTGGGTAGGCCTGCCGGAAGAGATCAGTCTTTAAATTCTTGAAAGCTGGTGAGTTGGCGGATCTCTCCCGGCAGGTCATTCCACAATCTGGGAGTGGCAGAAGAGAAGATCCTCTGGGTAACGGTTGTCAACCTAGTTTTTGTTGACTGTAGTAAATTCTTCCCAGAGGACCTGAGTGTGCGGGGCGGATTGTATGAAAGAAGGCGATCCCACAGGTAACTTGGACCCAAACCATGTAGGGCTTTAAAGGTAATAACTAACACCTTGTACTTCACCCGGAAGCTAATTGGCAGCCAGTGGAGAGATTTCAAAGCTGGTGTGACATGGTCACCCCTAGATGTACCGGTGACCAACCTGGCTGCCATATTTTGAACTAGTTGAAGTTTCCAGACTAGGCAAAGAAGTAGCCCTATGTACAGTGCATTGCAGAAGTCGAGTCTCGAAGTTACCAGCGCGTGCACTACTGACTTTAGGTCTTCGAACTCTAGGAAGGGGCGCATCTGGCGTATCAGCCGAAGCTGATAGTAGGCACTCCTGGCTGTCACATCTATCTGAGCAGTCATTGGGAGTGATGGATCCAGGAGCACAGCCTTTCAGGGGGAGTGTAACCCCATCCAAAACTGGTTGATACTAGGGATGTGTATTGTATCGTTAAAATGTACGACAATGATACAATATGGTCTTTATCGTGCATACGATTAACGACAACGATACGCTACACCTTCGAACGATAATTATCAGAGGCGATAAAAAACCCTACGATAATTATCGTTTTTATCATTTTATCGTAAGTCTCTTTCTCTTTTGCCGCCTCATGGACGGAGCTAGAAGGTGGGGTGTGCTTGATGAGACAGCGACTAATAGTGCAGCAAGGATTCCATAAGGCTCCAATCACAATGTGAGACCCAACAAAACAATTTAATTTCAGCTAAAACGATACACTAAAATGTAAGTACAGCACAATGTGACCTGGCACGTTTTAAAACGGAATACTATAAAACGATATAAAGACAAATTAAATACGTTACGAACTACTGTGTAGATTTGCTCAGGGAGAAACAGGTTCTCAGATACTTAAAATACTTTATTTCAAAGCCCAACGCATTTCGGCCTGTGTTGTTTTAAAGGCCTTCAGGGGGCTGTAATATTAAAAATACATTAAATTTCATTTGAGGGACAACACATACCATAGATAAATAGATACATGTTTTAAGGTTAGTTAGGCACATTGCCACAAAGGCCTATGCCCATATGTAATTTTTTTTGAAAAATTACTGTATAAAGGCTCTGGGGTCTGTACACATTGCATAATAATTAAAACTTGTACAAATTATATAAAAACATTTTAAACAAAAGTATAATATACAGATTCTTACTTGATAAGAGATGTCTGCAGAAATGCTCCTAACAAGATGATCGTCTCCTATGATAATTAATGACGACTGAGAAAAATAATAATTCAAAGGCCCTCCTCATATTCTAGTTCAGTTTTTTTCTCTTTCCTTCATTTTTTGGGTGGTCTGCCAGGTGCTTACATGTAGCAGTGATAGGTGCAAGGTTTCAAACTACATCACTACTGCGTTATCACTATTGCTATTGTATAGGAGTAACTGCAAGTAATTGCAAAAATTCTAGTTCCACATTCAAGCCACTGGAATTCAGAGTTTTTAACCTCAGAATTCATTCTATTTCCTTTCTTAACAATGGGGTGTCAAATTTACAAAAACAGGCTCCCGTGGGCTCCTTGATCTTGCAAGTGTGAGAGTGGTCTCAGTCTCTTCGTTTGACCTTGGAGAAACAATCTTGATGGTGTCACTCTCAAAAATGGTGCGTTTGAGTGCTGTACGTGAAAAACAAAATGGCCGCCATCACAAACATTTCCCCCCCCCCCATTTATCGAACGAAAAGTTGGGTTTTTTAAAGAAATCTTCATACAAAAAACGTTTCTCCTTCAATTCAACACAAAAAAGGCCATTACGTATTTTTAGGACCTACATTTTTTTCCAAAAATTAAAATTTGTTCTTACGAACATAAATGTCGCTCAGTCATCTCTTAACAGTGGAAACAATTCAGATTATGTATACTTAAACAATAACAGTCTTACACGGGGGTTTAGGCAGTGCATATAGATAGGTATGAAACTGTTCTAGGAACACCAGATATCAATTATTATTAGCGACACCACACGGGTATCCTCCATGTCTCAATATTTTTTACAGTACAGACATATGAAATTAAAAGATAACATTTGAATCAAAAAGTATACTTTGAAATTTTTAACTAAAAATACTTATTCACTACTGCAATCAGAATTTTAATTACAGTCATCATTGCTTTCATTACAAATCTCACTTAGTCCTAAATCTTCTTCATCTTGTTTGAACTGTCCCATATTATCACATCGGTCAGGATCACCTTCACATCTACACATCTTGGTACACCTTAGTCCATTCGACTGACATGTACATGGAGAAGAGCAACGCCTTTGAGAGCATGAACAGCGACAAAGCTCCAATATAAGCTCCAGAGCACAGGGCATGGTACATGCAACTGGTTGGTATGTACTCCCTACTTTCTTCCATCCAAAATCTGTAGGTGGTGGGTTATTAGGATGCTGGATGAGGTCCTGATTCCACTCAAAAGCCTGAAGATGAGCCCTTAACTAATCTGGGTTCCGAGAAGATTTTGTTGGAGGGAGGTTCTCATCTTGACATTGTTTCTGTGTGAACAACAACCATCTGACAGCTCCTATTTCAGTCAGTATTGTTTTGGGGATATACAGCTAACAAACAAATGCTTGCAAGCTCGCCCTAACATCAGTGTGAGAGAGTGTAGTCCCCAATTTTGGTAAAGCTTCTAATTAGGGATGTGCACGCCCGAAATTTCGGACCAAAAAAATTAACATCTCCGATAATATCGTAAGTGGCCCATATTGTATTTCCGATAATTATCAGAAATCCGATATTATATAGTTTCTCCATTTTGCCCTATAGTTGATTTTTGAGTCAGAGAAAGGCCTAAAACTTCTTAATTTTCCAAGTTACAGGTTTGAAACTTCATCACAGTGCAGACTGAGTGTTGCTAGTCATGTGTGCCAAATTACAGAATAAGTGCAAGTGTTACTCAGAAGCAAGCTTTCAAATACACTGTTTCAGGTGGCTGAAATGTCCTTTTTCAAGAGATGTTGTCCATGTCCAGTACTCTCAATCAATCTTTGTTATTAATAGTCCATAGACCATAATATCCACCTTGAAATATTAAAACATTAATTTAAAACAGAAAATTCAACTACAGGGATTACATACAAATTGCAGCCTAAAACATCAGGGATCAATATATCGGGCGTTAATTAACTTAGATCTACAACTAACTGCTATACAAAGAAATTTAGCAACTTTCAAAGTTATGTACTTATTAGTGCCTTTAAGAAGATTGATCAACAGAGCTTCTCTAGTACGGCCAGGAAATCCTTGCATAATTAATTGGTCGCAAAAGATCGTTCCTGGCCTCATTATAAAAATTGCAACAAGACAAAACATGCTCAATATTCTCTACCTCACTATTGTTGCAAGGGCAACATCTTTTATCTACTGAGATGTTCTTATATCTGCCCTCCAGTAATTTAGATGGTAGCACATTGAATCTAGCCATCATAAAAGCCCTTCTATATTTTGGAAGGGTGAGCCAATTTAAATAAGCACAGATTCTGGAAGGCCCAAGGACGGAGGGGAATAAGGGCCTTGTGCTGCTCCACGTAGCTCCTGCATATCCATACCGAGTAGCCTTTGTTTTATAACTTGTTTAACCCCTTCCTGGTCCATTAATAGAAGATTTCCAGAGGGAATCCCTGTTGAACTAGCTCTTAAGGTCGCCGTTTTCGTCCAAGGGGATTCATATGAATCAAGCAGGACCTGTGAAACCAGTGAGTTGTACGAAAGCTGGTGATACTTGCAAAACCAATATTGTAATGTTTGAGACCAAGCTTGACATTTTGAAGTGCTCAAGCCTGCTTCCAAATTTAAAGCTACACTGGCCACACATTTTGGAACTCCAAAAATAAGCCTTAAAAATAATGTCTGGATACCTTCAATGGACTCTTTCATTAAGGGGAACCAAATTGGAGCCCCATATAGAAGCTGTGGAACCAACTTTGCTTTGTACACACACCTTCAAGGCTGCTGAAGCGAACTTACCCCCTTTGAGAAATAAAATCTCGAGAGGGCCCCCACTGTTTGTTCTGCCTTATTCTTACTGTATTTGGCATGGGTATTCCATTTTAAATTTCCTTGGAACCAAATGCCCAGATATTTGTAGGCATTGACTTGGCTAATCTTATTTCCTTTCATGTACCATGTAAGGCTTGCTGTTTTTTGTTTTTGTTTTTTTGCAAAAACCATCACTTTTGACTTTTGGAAGTTGATGGACAAGTTGTTTTCCATGCTATATTCCGCAAAGCCGTTTAAAAGCCTCTTAAGGCCCAATCGGGTTTGCGATAATAGGACGGCATCGTCTGCATATAATAAAATACAGACTTTTAGCGATCCAATTTTAGGAGGATGAGATTGAATAGTGTTGAGCCAGGCCTGTAAGTCTGCCAAGTAGAGGTTAAATAACATTGGAGCCAAGACACATCCCTGTCTGACACCTGTATTTAGGTTAAACTCACTGGTAAAGTGTCCCTGTGTACTACACCTAACCTTGGCCGTTGAATTGGAATATAATGACTGGATTAAGTACAGCAACCTTTTTTTGATCAATAGTTTCTTTAGTTTGGACCAAAGAAGAGATCGGGAGATAGAATCAAATGCTGACCTTAGATCTATAAAAGCCATGAATAATTTGCCTCCCTTTGGGGTGGTATATTTATGAGCCAGGTGCAAGAGCTCCAAACAATGGTCATATGTGGAGCAGCCGGCCCTAAACCCGATCTGCTCCATTCCCAAAATGTTACTGGTAATACACCATTCTGTTAGTTTATCTTTTAAGTAGTTCACGTAGAGCTTGCCTGTTATCGACAGAAGGCTTATAGGGCGGTAATTTTGTGGGTTCCTGTTACCTTTTTTATAGATGGGGACAACCAGGGCACCTCGCCATGCCTCCGGAATTTGACTCATTTTATTTATTAATGTAAACAGATATGTAAGAAGTGGAGCCCATCAGCCAACATTCCTCTTAAGCATTTCTGATGGAATTCCATCAGGCTCAAGGGCTTTATCTGATTTTAACTTAATTATGAGCTCCTCAGTATAGGAGGAGTCTACTTCCGGCCATTCTGGAGTATCTGGTGGAAGTTCAGGGGCCAGATTTTTGCTATGAACCTCATCAAACAACTTGCAAAAATGGTTTTCCCAAGTACTCGCTGAGATAGTACAGTTCAGATTAATATTTCCACTTCTAGTAATCTTCGAGACTAGCTGCCAAAAGGTTTTATGGTCTTTCAGGTTTGTGGCTGCAATTAATCTTTGCCATACTTCTCGGTCCATTGCATCTTTTTTTCTCTGTAGGTATCTTTTATAGCCTTTCTTTAGGTCATAATAAGATTCCGGGAGCTGTCGATCATTGTTCTTCCGATATAATCTGTATTCTGATTGAAGTCTCTTTCTTAAATTTGCACATTCCCCATTGAACCAACGATTGCCTAGGGGTTGACGACCCTTTGTAGTAATGGAGCTGCTATTCAAATTTGAAAATAGAGGTAGAATCAAATCTTCAAAAGCATTTATACTCATTTTGGGAGATCCTGCATTGTAAATCCGCTCTACACACTTTATTATGGTCAAGGAGCCAATGCTCTAGTCGAGAACCAGGCCTGTTTCATTTGTCCATCTGATTCTCTTATTATACAATGAGCAAAACTGGCTTGCCAGCATAGGATGGCTTGCCTATTTTCGGATAGGCTCAGGAATGGCCAACCTAAGTTCTAGCGGTAAGTGGTCGCTTTCCATTGGATCCACTATTTTGAAAATACACCCCATAATTTCCAAATGCTTATGGACTATTATATAGTCAATTACGGAGGATCCTCCTGTAGAAATGTAGGTAAACTCACCTCTGCTCTCAAAAATAGCCCTGCCGTTTAAGATGGCCAAGTTGTTTCACTGGGCAAACTGGAGGAGATTGTATCCTGCATAATTTATGATGGGGTCCTTAGATAAATGGGAGTTCGATTCTGATGGGCCTTTATTAAGGCTCCAGTGATAATCCTTATTCTCTGGTAAAGCCCGATAAGTCCTGTCCTGGCATTAAAATCTCCAGCCAGAACAGGGTATGCATCTGGATATCTTGCTACCAATTTGAGCAAAAGGGGCTCTATTTTAGTCAAAAACATAATTGTTTCCTTACAGGAAACTGGGGCATGATAAAGGTTGAATGTTAAAATGTTATTCTGGAGGCACTCAGGTCCAGCATCAAGACCTGTACCGAAGAGTCGATGTTATCTAGCATAGTTACTTTACCTTCTAATGTAGAAGATAAGATACAGCAAAAACCCTGACAAGCTCTTCCTTTTCCTGGGTTAGGTATTCCTGAAGAACAATAGGCTCGTATAGCCATTCATACCGATGTCCATCTTATATTTGCTAGTATGCTTTACATTTAGGCAATAACAATTCTTAGTTTGCATATGTATTTTTGAAAAGCATAATCCCAAACGGAGAAGGCTAGTAGCCATCATAGCAGTGAAACAGTACAGTAGACAAAACCAGTACATGTACAGCTCTATGTTGTCTTTAAAAAAAAATTATGTACAAATTTCTTTATACAAAAATCATTGGTATTGTAACAGGAATGCCTATTTCAAGGATATAATAACAGAATTATACATTACGCATAAATACACACACTAAGACAATAATGATGTTAAGCTTTACGTAATTGCATGCTCAAAAAGAATATTTTATAAAAACTTGCAATATGCTTTTACTTCTTGCGACATAATATTGATCTAGGAGATAGTCTGACCCTTCTAATATCACCATGAAGGGATTTTTTAAATGAATAACTTAAGTAGCATATAAGAAATATATTAGTAAAAATATATTTATGAAACAGACACAGAGGAATATACTTATTATTACAAATGATAAATGTTTGATGAATTACCCTCTGTGGTGGCATCATTGTCTGTAATAACCACAACTTCTTTTGTTTGAACATTATCTTCTTTCATGTCTACTGAGTTTTCATTAACATTACCTGTAATGGGAACGTTGGATAGTTCTTAAAAAAAAATTCAGAAAACTTCACATTTATATTTGAAAGTGTTAATTTGAACTTACATTAAGGTAACCACATTTTGGTACCCATATAGGTGGACCAAAATGGAGGGAAAACATGAACGCACACATCTGGGAGTTGAACCCAAAGCTGACCCCTCCCCCAAACATAAAAGAAAAATAAATTTATAAGCCATAACTGAATTCGGCCCACAAGCATATACCCTGCCTGCCACCCCCACCAGCCTAAACAAAGCCCCCCCCCCCAAAAGCCAAACAACTGTCGTATTTCAACAGTCTATTGTCTGGGACTCCAGCCAACCCCCTTATCAAAGAATGTCCGGGAAGGACGCCCGTACTTATTTGTTTGAAGGTTTTTATTTATACTCCAGAGATTAACCCCCTGGTCTGCGTAAGTACCGAACTTACACTGCAAGGCAGAGAAATCCTCAGTTCCGTTCCAGGATCCAAAATCACTTTAAGAAGTCCACAAGGTCCATTTACCAAAGCCAGGGTCACGCCAGAGATTCAGTCAGTCCAAATGTCGAAGCCGAAGGTCAAACCAGGTATGAGCGAAGTCCAGGGTCCAGAGTCAACAGTCAAGCCGGGTGTTCAGTCCACAGGTTGCAAGCCAGAAGTACGCGGGAGTGTCAGGAGCCGAATACGTCGGTTGTTCCCAACGAAATCCCTGCTCAGTCCTCCACCCTTTTTATCCTCGTTTGCATCTGCCCACAGCTGTGTCCTATTCCTTCGCAATCTTATTTAAGGCTTGCGTCAGCTGTGCTCTGTTTTTGTAATCTCATGCTGCGTCTTGTGGGACGCGCTTGCTCCGCACGCTTGAGCCGCCGCCTCTGCTGGGGAGTTACTGGACAAACCCCTTCAGGCCCAGAATCTTCCTTGTTAGAGACAGGGGGTGGGAGAAGGTGGCTTTCCTGGAGCTCTTCTGAGGAACCTCCCTGCCGTTCCTCCTCCGGTAAGTCCTGGGGAATAGGTGAAGCTGCAGTCTCTGCCACTTCTTCCTCCTCAGAGGAAGATTCTTCAGACTGACTCATGACATTAACCCTCTAAAAACAGTGGCCGGACCTACCATGTCCACTGCTTTCCGCTGCCACTATCCTCTGCTGCCATGTAAGAGTAACCATCATCAGCCCCATAACGGGGGAGGCGGCTGCAGGGGTTCACGTGGCGCCGGATGAGAAGAGCAGCTCTGGCCTATCTGAGAGCAGCTTCGGAGAGCGGCGGACCCTGTAGGTCCGGCCTGTGTTTTTTGGGGGTGGGTGGGTGGCTTGTTGGGGTGGGTTTTTTTGGTGGGGTGTGTGTTGTTGGTTCCCCATACCCGAAACAACCCCCCCCAACAAGACACGCACCCCCCAAAAACACAGACTGGACCTACCATGTATTGCGCTCTCCGCCGCTTCTCTCCAAGCCTGCCACCACAGCTCTCCTACTGCACCGTGGGACATTGAACCCCCACATCCCTCTCACGGGTGAGGGGAATGTGGGGGTTCACGTGGTGGCATATGAGATTGGCTTCGGCCTATCTTTGTGGTGTGTCGGAGAGCGGCGGACCAGGTAGGGTGACTTGTTGGCGAGGTTTATTTGGTTGGGGGGACTGTTGGTACCCACCATCAGAAACAAACCCACTCAACAAGCCAGCCACCCCCAGAAAACACAGCCTGGACCTACCGGGTATGTCCCTCTCCGCCGCTTCTCTCCAAGCCCGCCCCTGCAGCTCTCCTCCTCCAACGCGAGACCCAAGAAATCCCCTCTTTCCCCCCTGCTCCCCCTCGTCGGCCCGTATCGCATCATTTTTCCTGGTTAGGACCGGGAAACCCAGGTCCAACTGGGCACCTGATGTATTATTCAATTTTAATTATACTTGCAACCATTAGTACTTACCCTCTTCATATTGTATATTTGGAAAGGGCTTCCCCACAGTAGTGCAGATCTGGTGGAGTTCTTTAAAAAATGGTACTCTCATACGAGCAGGTGGGTTCTCTCCGTAGCTCTGAAGTGTGTTGTAAAATTAATTTTTAATTTTCCTAAATTTAGCCATGAGTTGATGTTTAGTTCTATAGAATCCCTTGGATATCATTTTTTTAAAAATCCCAATGATAGCTACAGACTTTTTTCCTGGAGTGCTCCTCATTAAAAGCGGCAGTACTGGAGATTCTCTTACTATCCGCATTAGAACTTTAATTTCTTTATCTGTCCAATATTTTCTCCTGGTAGCCATGGTTTTCGAGGTTGTTCACGAGGGACAACTCCGAAATGACGAAGTAAATGTTGTATTTTTGCGCATGCTTAGTGCATTTTATAGTTACAATTCCAAATATGGTATATGAGTTTGGTAAGTAAATTTTATGTTTTAAAGACAAGTCTGAAAAGCAAAAATCAGTATGGTTTCGTTAAAATATAGTTCTAATAATACTGTTTCTGTTGCATTGGCTAGCATAGAGACCTTTAGGATGGTTGTTGCTTTAATTTTCGTAAGTAACATTACAGCTGAAATGGAACCTGGTATTGCTATTTTTAGAACCATTTTTCTTTCCATGTAATGTTATAGTTGTGTGTTATGATAGCATTATAAATTTAAATTAAAAATATTAGTAATATATCCTTAGATATTTCCAGTTCTCATAAGTATAACATAAGTTTTTTACATTAGATTAATAATAGTTATGATTATTTTAAAATAAACATAAGACCTATGGAACAGTGCAATATTTTATAATAAGAACTTAATTCATTGGGTGCGTTTAAGTGTACTTCTGGTGGGTAATTTTTAAAATATACACAATGGAACATATGAATGTAATTTGAGCATCATGTTTTTATAGGAATCAATGCAGAAGATGAATGTTATTATTCATAGTGAGTACTTAATTTTGTATTTGGAAGCAATAAAGAATCACTTTTCCGTAGAGAATCCATACTGTTATAAGTCGATAGTATTTTACATCATTTTACCATAGGAAAAACATTATTGGGCATAGGTATACATAGGATATAACTTGACCTAAGTACAATATAATTTTAATAATTTGCAATATTTAAAACAGAAATGCCAATGGTGATCTTGATGGAAAAAAATATACCAATGTGCTAGTGCTGTGCAATGCATGCCTATGCCCACTTAGCCTTTAGGGGTGTGCACGGACCCCCCGGATCGGATCGGGACCCGGATCGGGACCTCCAATTTTGTCCCGGACCGGTTCGGACAAAATCGGAGGCCCCCCGGACCGGATCGAGTCCGATCCCGACCCAAAAATCGTACATTTTTGGATCGGCCGCCATTTTTTCCCCCATAGACTTGCATTGCAATGCAAGTCTATGAGGAAAAAATGGCGGCGGGTGGGTAAGGGGGGCCTAACTCCCTCCCCCCCCGGGGCCGTCCGCTGTGGACGGCCCCGGCAGGTAAACCCCTCCCCCGCGCTCCCTACCCCCCCTGGGGCCGCCCGCTTCCATCCGCTGGCGCCCGCGGGCGCCAGCGGATAGAAGCGGACGGCTCCGGGGGGGGGTAAGCCCCCTTCCCCGCCACTGCTTACCTTCTCGGCCCGTCCGGCGCCGGCGCCTACTACTCCCAGCAGGCTCCGCGGCCTACTCTCGAGTAGCGCGCCGGGTGATGACATCACCCGGCGCGCCATCCTAGAGCAGGCCGCGGAGCCTGCTGGGAGTAGTAGGCGCCGGCGCCGGACGGGAGCCGCCGGGCCGGGCAGGTAAGGGCCCCCCTCCCCCCTCCCCCCTCCGTGCGCCCCCTCCTCCCCTCCACGCACCCCCTCCTTACCTTTCCGGCCCGGCGGCTCCCGTCCGGCGCCGGCGCCTACTACTTCCAGCAGGCTCCGCGGCCTGCTCTAGAGTAGCGCGCCGGGTGATGACATCACCCGGCGCGCCATCCTAGAGCAGGCCGCGGAGCCTGCTGGGAGTAGTAGGCGCCGGCGCCGGACGGGAGCCGCCGGGCCGGAAAGGTAAGGGCCCCCCTCCCCCCTCCGCGCACCCCCTCCTCCCCTCCACGCACCCCCTCCTTACCTTTCCGGCCCGGCGGCTCCCGTCCGGCGCCGGCGCCTACTACTTCCAGCAGGCTCCGCGGCCTGCTCTAGAGTAGCGCGCCGGGTGATGACATCACCCGGCGCGCCATCCTAGAGCAGGCCGCGGAGCCTGCTGGGAGTAGTAGGCGCCGGCGCCGGACGGGAGCCGCCGGGCCGGAAAGGTAAGGGCCCCCCTCCCCCCTCCGCGCGCCCCCTCCTCCCCTCCACGCACCCCCTCCTTACCTTTCTGGCCCGGCGGCTCCCGTCCGGCGCCGGCGCCTACTACTTCCAGCAGGCTCCGCGGCCTGCTCTAGAGTAGCGCGCCGGGTGATGACATCACCCGGCGCGCCACCCTAGAGCAGGCCGCGGAGCCTGCTGGAAGTAGTAGGCGCCGGCGCCGGACGGGAGCCACCGGGCCGAGAAGGTAAGTGCCCCCCTCCTCCCCCCCCCGCTGTCCACTTTCATCGGCGGGCGCCCGCTGGCGCCCGCCAATGGAAGCGGCGGTGGGCGCCAGTGGGCGCCCGCCGATCCGCCGATCCGCCGAACCGGTTCGGAGCTTTTTCGGACCGGTTCGGATTGGATCGGCCGATCCAGCTGCGGGATCGGAAATCGGATAATTTATCCGATTTCCCACTGGACTGGACTCGGATCGTGGATCGGGTCCGATCCAGTGCACATCCCTATTAGCCTTTCCCTATTGACAACACCTATACAAAGGAAACCAATGGTCAATGGCTGCAGCATTAATCCCTATGGGCAAGTACGATTTTCCTATAGAAAATTCTTTTAACAATGGATCGGTATGGGAAGTTGCTTTCCCTGTAGTAACGGTGTTGCAAGTCTGTTTTCTCTATGGCCATTGTTGTTTCCATACATGTTTTTTGTAGTTGTGTTTCTATGTATCCTATTAAAGCTGTGTTTTTTAAATTTTTTAGATTCCTTTGGGATTTTTTTTTTTGTCTAATGGACAAGTATTGTTTTTTCAATTATGGTTCATGTGGTTATTTTTTCATGAGTAACGTTCCTAATGTTATACAGCAGTATATGTTTTGGAAAACACCAGCATTGTATAGTATATTTTAAAATTATTCTTTTAATGTTTATTTTGAAAATTAGAAACCTTTCATTTCAGTTTGTAATTTGCAGTCTTGAAATTG
The DNA here is from genome assembly GCA_029215795.1 of Anniella stebbinsi. Taxonomy (NCBI): domain Eukaryota; kingdom Metazoa; phylum Chordata; class Lepidosauria; order Squamata; family Anniellidae; genus Anniella; species Anniella stebbinsi. The sequence goes on along the minus strand of JARDYH010000004.1, from coordinate 175,205,169 downwards.
AAATATTTATTCAAGTTAATGTATACTTAGTATGTTGAAGAATTAATATTCTAAATTATCACACATAGTTATACGTTGTGCTAAAGCATTGCTTTTCATGTATAACATATTTGAAAACAGTTTTAAAATGTAAATTTTAATTTACTTCTGAATTTTTTTTCATTTTTTCAAAGAAATCATACAGCAGTTGTAAGCACTATACAAGCAGAAACTCTGAGGTGGTAAGCATAATAGTCATTATTGATGTAATATTTCACTTAAGACTGCACCATAAGAAATCTGCAATATTATCTCGTAGTTTTTGTCCCGCTTCTGATTGGGTGCTATTGTCTTGATGGTATGGCAGTCCTAGTGTTGGAAGGACTACACTAGTACCCATTTCTCCCAAAGAATGAAATGCATACCCTTTTGTCTCACATATGTTGTGTAGAATAATAGTTGGAGATACAACTGACGCTATGTTTTCTTCTGCAACTGTTAGCCTACTATTTAGGCATTGCCAATGGCTTTTTAGACGTCCAAATGCCCGTTCAACTACATTTTTTAGCTCTACTCAGTTTGTAGTTAAAATATGCTTTTTCCCCAGTTACTGAACCACCATAAAGTTTCATTAGCCATGACTTTATGGGATAGGCACCATCCACTACCCAAACAGATTTGATTGTGCGTTCACCCATTTTCCAAGTGATTTCCTCACTTATAAATTTACCAGCATACATTGCCTCATATAGTGTAGAATTTGCAAAAACGTATGCATCATGGTTTTTTCCACTCCAACCAATTTCTACATGTATGAAACGTCCCGTGTGATCACAAGTTCCTTGGAGAAGCATAGAGTAGTAGTAGTATACGTAACTGCCCCCTGTAATCCTCCAAGCGCACAGTCATACGTACGCTCATACAATATTTTTTAAACACAAAGTATTAGTTTTTATTTAGATTACAACATGTGTATGTACTTTTCTTATGTCAAACATATCAATTAAACTGTAACATCAAACAAATTAATTTTTTTCATAAAGAAATGTTATCTCCTTCCTTGCCTCTCATTCCACAGATACTTGAGCTATAGCCTCTCCCCTTCCCTGTTCTGCACATTCATTGTCATCGTTCACCAATGGAAGACCTAGGGTTGGAAGCTCTATTCTGTTATGATCCTCAGCTATATTACTAATGGAATGTCCCTTTGATTCGCAAATGTCGTGCAGGATCACACATGAGGAAATAACGGAGGCGACGTTTTCTTCAGCCACTTTGAGTCTCCCTGTTAGGCACCTCCATCTGCTCTTTAGCCTGCCAAAGGCACGTTCAACAACGTTTCTGGCTCTACTCAGACAGTAGTTAAAGTTTGCTTGCAGGGGGGTAAGATTGCCTCCGTATGGCTTCGTAAGGCACCTCCGTATGGGATACGCTCCATCTGCCACTATTAGTGGCGGAACTTCAACACCCCCCACAGACCATGTTGGGTTGCCAGGAACAAAGGCACTGGCATCCATAGCCTCGTAAAGAGTAGAATTTCTAAAGACATACGCGTCGTGGTTTTTTCCACTCCAGCCAATCTCGACGTGAATGAATCGGCCGGTATGGTCAGTTGTCCCCTGTAGCAGCATGGAATAGTAATTTTTATGGTTTATGAAGTCATTACCCTGCCTCACAGGGGACGCAATTGAAATGTGGGTACCGTCACAGGCACCCCAACAATGATGGAACCCTAATTTAGCTAAGCCATCCATTACCTGTAGGGGAAAAAAAGTAAAGTTAAACATAAAGTAAAGTTAAACATAGCATTTAGAAAATAATTTCATTGACTTTGAATGCGCACAAGCGAACGTGCGAATGTTAATTAGAACCTTTAAAAAAATACTTACCGTGGCAACGTCTCCTATGGGGACAGTGTGCCTCAGAAGAATATGCTCCATCGCCAAGCAGAATTCAACAAATACTTCTGCAACAGTCGATCTTCCAACACCGAATAACTCCGCAGCGTCCTTGTAGAATCCTGGGTTCACCAGCTTCCAAATTGCAATTGCAACCCGATTTGCCACACTTAACAGTTCTCGCATAGCGGTCTGTTGCCTCTGTAGCATAGGAGTTAGTTCAGCAACAATTTCGAATAATATTCCCCTTGACATTCTAAAGATCTCCATCATTCCAGACCTTAAGAACTAGGTTCTCCCACCAATCGCGGCTCGTTGGTCGGACCCAATAACGTCTGAAAACAGATGGTAGATGAATGGAAGATGCACCAGTGACAAGGATGTTCATATTGTCATGCAATAGAAGTCCTATGTTTAACCTACGATGCCGATGTTGTAGGAGTCGAAGGACATTATGTTTTCGCTGGACAGAATGCTCAGTGTGGTTCTCCTCAAAGACAGCAAGAGCTCTAATAGCAGATATAATTAAGCTCGTACTCAAAGCAATGATCGCTGATATTTCCAGAACTTGCTCCTGAGAATCCATTCTCCCAAATGCCAAGTAAAACAGACAGATAAACTGCTACAATGTAATCGCATTTACGCACATGCGCAAAGGATAAGTTTTATTTTTTTAAAAAGGGGGGGCGGGAAAATAGCTGTACGTTAACTAACGCCCGCCTTCAACGCACGTAGCATTGATGCAATTACGTACAGGATTTCTTCAAAGTGTGAATCAAGCAGACGGAACATATCGATTCTATACGAAAAGACACACAAAAGAAAATGCAAGTGTGGCACATTACGTTATACAACGGAAAAAATAACAGCGGTACAAGACAAATCAACCACGATGTGTAGCCAGGCCCCCCATCTTGATTAAACGAGACATCTTGGAACAGCAGTGTTCTGTCAGACCTGTCGTCCTTTGAGAGCACCACCAATTCAGATATCCTAAAAGCTCCAAAGAATGCGGTCAGAGAAGCCGCATGAAACAATGTAGCTTCAAATTTAGAATTGCAAACAAAAGGCCAGATACCCAATAAACCAATCAATATATCTGGGGATAACGGTTGTCTAGCATCGGCTATCCGTGGAGTTACCCTCACCCATCCCTGCAACATCCTCCTGATTCTAAAATCGCCAGTGTTGTCTTGCACACCTTTGACCTTAGACCAGAAGGCGACTGCCGCCAATTTCCCACCTATAATAATAATAATAATAATAACGATTTATTTCTTACCCGCCTCTCCGTCTAGATCGAGGCGGGGAACAACAACATGATAAAATACATAAAACTAATTAAAACATGACAAATATTATTAAAACTGCATTAAAACATCCTAAAACATCCTAAAAACATTCTAAAAATTACACTGGATATGCCTGCCGGAAGAGAACAGTCTTTATAGCTTTCTTAAATTCTAAAAGACTGTTAAGTTGACGAGTCTCCTCCGGCAGGTCATTCCACAGTCTGGGAGCGGCAGAAGAGAAGGTCCTCTGGGTAACAGTTGTCAGCCTAGTCTTGGCCGACCGCAGTAAGTTCTTCCCAGAGGACCTGAGCGTGCGGGGCGGATTGTACGGGAGAAGGCGATCCCGCAGGTAACCTGGACCCAAACCATGTAGGGCTTTAAAGGTAATGACCAACACTTTATACTTCGCCCGGAAACTAATTGGCAGCCAGTGGAGCGATTTTAAAGCTGGCGTAATATGGTCACTCCTAGATGTACCGGTGACCAACCTGGCTGCCATATTTTGAACTAGTTGAAGTTTCTGGACTAGGCACAAAGGTAGCCCTATGTACAGCACATTGCAGAAGTCGAGCCTCGAAGTTACCAGCGCGTGCACTACCATCTTTAGGTCTTCCAACTCTAGGAAGGGGCGCAGCTGGCGTATCAGCCGAAGCTGATAGTAGGCACTCCTGGCTGTCGCATCTATCTGGGCTGTCATTTGGAGCGACGGATCCAGGAGCACCCCCAAGCTGCGAACACAGTCTTTCAGGGGGAGTGTAACCCCATCCAGAACCGGTTGACACACCTCCAAACCCAGGTTGCGGCCTTTGACAGCAAGCACCTCCGTCTTGTCTGGATTCAGCTTCAGTTTGTTTTTCCTCATCCAGCCCATTACCGCCTCCAAGCATTCATTCAGAGGAGACACACTATCCTTAGCTGACGATGTTGTCGAAGGCATAGAGAAATATATTTGGGTGTCATCAGCATACTGATAGCACCCCGCCCCATGCCTCCGGATGATCTCTCCCAGCGGTTTCATATAAATGTTAAACAGCATTGGGGAAAGGATGGCACCTTGCGGTACGCCACACAGCAGCTCCTTCTTTGCAGAGCAGCTATCCCCAAGCATCACCATCTGGAACCTGCCCGAGAGGTAGGACCAGAACCACTGAAGCACAGTGCCCCCGATTCCCAATCCCCTCAGGCGTTCCAGAAGGATACCATGGTCGATGGTATCGAATGCCGCTGAGAGGTCCAAAAGTACCAACAGGGACACACTCCCCCTGTCAATACCCAGGCGTAGATCATCCGCTAAGGCGACCATAGCAGTCTCAACTCCGTATCCCGCCCTGAAGCCAGTTTGAAATGGGTCTAGAAAATCAGTGTCATCCAAGACTACCTGGAGTTGAAAGGCAACCACCCTCTCGATCACCTTGCCCAAGAATGGAAGGTTTGATACCGGTCTGTAGTTATTAAAGTCCAGGGGATCCAGGGAGGGCTTCTTTAGAAGTGGCCGTACCACCGCTTCTTTTAAACATGATGGAAAACTCCCCTCCCTGAGAGATGCATTAATAATATATTGTAATTGCGATCTAACCACATCTCCTCCCTGGACGACCAGCCACGAAGGACAGGGATCGAGAGGGCAAGTCGTCCCCCTCACTCGTCCAAGCAGCTTGTCCACGTCCTCGGTACTCACCAACTGAAACCGATCCAGTATAATTCTACTCGCGGAGTCACCGGACACTCCATCGTCAGCCTCTGCTATAACGACGGCATCTAAGTCGGCTCTTATCCGAGAGATTTTATCTGCGAAATGATCATTAAAGGCATCGCAGCGAACCGCCGAAGGCTCTAAAATCGGATTCAGGGGGGAAGGTGCCCGGGTTAGACCCCTCACCACCCTGAACAGTTCCGCTGGACGCGAATTCGCAGACGCAATGCGCGCAGAGAAGAAAGCTTTCTTCGCTGCACGTATTGCCACCCCATAGGAACGAAGATGTTCTCTATGCCGTGTCTTGTCGGATAGAAGTCGAGTTTTCCGCCATCGGCGCTCCAGTCGTCGTCCTTTCCGCTTCAACTCCCTGAGGTCTTCCGTATACCAGGGTGCCCTGTTAGAAGCGGGTCGGAGAGGACGTTTGGGGGCGATCGTGTCGATAGCCCTAGTTAGGTCTTGATTCCATCTATCAACCAGGGCTTCTACAGGATCGTTGACGATACCAGCCATAAAACCCTCCAAGGCTTTCTGGAATCCAGCAGGATCCATCAGCCTTCGAGGTTTGACCATCTTAATAGGTCCACCACCCCCGCAGGGGCGGGTGGTAGCCGTGATACTAACCCTAACCAGAAAATGGTCTGTCCATGACAACACGGAGGTATTCGTTACCTCCGTCCACAGATCCGTCTGTTCGGAACTGAAAACAGCATCGAGGGTATGACCCGCTGAATGTGTGGGTCCAGAGACCAATTGGGATAGGCCCATGGTTGTCATGGATGCCACGAACTCCCGAGCTCCACCTGACAAACCAGTCTCGAATGGGATGTTGAAATCGCCCAGGACCAAAAGCCTGGGCGAATCCAACACCAGCTCCGAGACCAGTTCCGTGAGCTCAGCCAGGGAGTCTGATAGGCAGCGGGGTGGCCGGTACACCAACAGAATCCGTAGTCTATCCCTGGTCTTCAGACTCAGGTACACACACTCGATGTAATTCAGTTCACGAACAGGAAGTCTGGTCAGGTTAAGATTATCCCTGTAGACCACAGCTACTCCGCCCCCCCGCCCACTTTCCCTCACCTGCTCACTAACACAGTACCCAGCTGGGAGGGCCTGCGCCCATGTCGGTCCACTATCATCTCCCAACCAGGTCTCAGTGAAGCATGCCAGGTCAGCCTCCTCATCCGAAAGAAGGTCATGGATGACATGTGTTTTATTTTTAACTGACCTGGCATTACATAGGAGCAAGGAGAGGTTCTGTGGGTGGCCTGGTTCGTTCTCCAAGTTCCCCGGGATAGCAGAGCAATCGGAAGGTAAGATAGGTGTTAGATAACTATCTCTCCTTCCCCTGTAACAGCACATCGCCTTGCCATCGCCATATCTCCCTTTGCCCAGCACAACAGAAATTGCCACTCCCCTGCACATTGTGGATAGCTGGAAGGAAGGGTGAGGTGTAGGTGTAGGTGGCTCTCCTCTCTTGTGCTCTTCATTGATGGCTGCAGGTTTGGTTCCACGGCGTTGCTCCCACAGCTGAGAGCCTCAGGCCGAGAGCCCTTTTGCTCTCGCCCACAGGCTCGCGCCTTCAGCAGCCTGAAGGCTGAAATACCTCTCGGGCTGCAAGCCCCGTGGCGACTTCGGCTCCCGCAAGCGGCAACGTGGCTGCTCCCGGTTCATGGGGGCGGCTGAAGTCCCGCGTCGAGGCCAGCCGTTCCCTGCTTAAACACAACCCGACTTCAGTGGGCTGGATAGGGGGGGAGCTGGTTAGGCAGCGACGGGCGGAGCTTGGCACTCGACTATCCCCTTCGCAGCAAGCAAACTACGGCCGCTAGCTGCAAGCCCTTTCCGACGGGAATGGACACAGTACTGGATAAGATGCTCTACCGGGATAGGCCAAGTCTGCTGTAAAAGCATCTCAGACCTAAATTCTTGAAACTCCCTACCTGCCTTGGTGTAAGCCTTCCTAGTGCTGTCTGCAATAGAATGCATCATTGCTTGTTCAGCTTCAGATCGCCAATCTCCCATAAGGCAGGTGGCATGGCCTCTGGAAAAGTCCGAGCCCATGGCGCCAGGTCCTGAAACCTTCCTACCTGGTTACGCGCTAAAGCATCAGCAATATAAATATTCAAACCTGGTATATGCTTAGCCTTGAACAAGATGTTATATTTCAGGCAATGTCGTGTAAAAGCTCTGATCAAGGCCATTACCCTGGGATTACAGGAAGATAGAGTATTGATAACTCTTATGGTGGCTTCATTATCACACCAGAAGTGAATAACTGCATTGGACATCATGTCAGCCCAAAGGTGCACAGCCACATAAATAGGGAAGAATTCTAAAAAGGTGAGATCCTTGCCTAATCCTGATTCCACCCAAGCTGCTGGCCACCACTCTGAACACCATCGATCTTGCCAGATGACCCCAAAGCCCAATGCTCCTGAAGCATCGGAATGAACCTGTAGGTCAGCTTCTAAGAATAAGTCATGCCTCCAAAAAGAGATACCGTTGAATGTGTCTAGGAATTGCAGCCACATCCGCAAATCCCCTTTCATATCCGCCGTCACCCTCACACGGTGAAACGGCCTTTTAAGTCCTGTCATGGCTGTACATAGCCGTCTCAAAAAGGCCCTACCCGGCGCCACTACCCTACAGGTAAAATTTAAGTGCCCCACCATTTCTTGTAACGACAAGAGGGTGACTTTACAGGCAATGAGCATGTCAGCTATCAGTACCCTAAGTTTCTTTAACTTATCTTGCGGGAGCCTAGAACACTGATGAATTGTATCCAATTCTATACCTAAAAATTCAGTTTTTTCCTGTTCAAGAGGAACACCCAATTCTTGGGTTAGTTTCTCAAAAGCTCGCATCATCAGGAAACACTGCACGGAATCCTGTGGACCTGCCATGAGAAAATCATCCAAGTAGTGAATCACACTATTCACTCCCGCCATGTCTTTCAGCGCCCACTCCAAAAAGGTACTAAACCTTTCGAACATGGCGCATGAAATAGAACAACCCATGGGCAAGGCCCTATCCATATAGAACTGCCCTTGGAAAGCAAAACCTAATAATTCAAAATCATTTGGATGGACTGGCAAAATGTGGAATGCAGACTTAATGTCGCACTTGCCCAACAATTCTCATCTGCCCTGAGAGCGGACCATAGAAACTGCTGAGTCAAATGATGCGTATCGCACCGAACACAGTTGTTCGGGGATCTCATCATTCACTGAGCCACCTTTTGGGAAAGACAGGTTATGTATTAACCTGTATTCCCCTGGTTCCTTTTTGGGCACTATACCTAATGGGGAAATTCTCAAATTCGGCACTGGAGGAAAGGAAAATGGACCAATAACTCGACCAGCTGCCAATTCCTTCTGTATCTTAGATTCAACTAGCTGTTCCATGTCCCTAACTGACTTTTGATTATTAGCAAACTGAAATGCGCTGTCCCTGATAAGGTATGCGAAAACCATCTCTAAAACCTAACTCAATGTAAGCAGCATCCTCCCTCCGAGGGTAACGAAGCAACCATCTCCGGAGAGAATCTAATTTAACCGGGCTGGGGCCCTTTTGGAGGAGGCTGTCTATTCCCGGGTTTTTGGTTACCCTGCCCGCCCCGTCCAGGGCTTTTCCAACCTGTTTCTTGGGCAATTCGGGAAAGGGTGCAGGCCGCCGCAGATGGAGCATATGTGTCTGTATTTGCACTGCGCCCTGGGACATGCTCCCTTTGCACTATACTCCCAGCATAACAGGTGGGGTCCCTGCACCCAGCTGAGGAGCCGATGTAGGTGTCTGCCTGGCTAAAATGTGCCCCGAATCTTGACCTGTCACCAAAACCTGGCCTGGCAGGCATCATAAACTGAAGCCAGAGATCCTGATCTTTAACATCCCATCTAAGGGAGAAGTCAAATGCGGCTCTCATACGGAAAGCCTCATCATAGGCCAGCCACGCCCCACCCTCATATTCTGTGTAGGCCCGATAGATAATGTCCAAATATTTTGTCAGAATCCAGGCACGCTCGGGGAATTTCTGTTGTACTATGCCCATATAAATCAGAAAACCTGGTAGCCAGTTCGTCCAAGTACGGCTAACTTTCTTGCGGTGAAATTTGTCATGTTCCCTATCACCAGTTTTATCCTTCTTTGATTCAGACTCACGAAACAGTAAGGAAAAAACATCAATGAACTGCCCCAGAGGATTTTCTCCCTAGTAGCAACCAATAAATGATTACCCATAGGTGATGAAGTAGACCCTGGCAGGATCTACACGTTGTGTTGCACGCGCGTTGCATCGCTAGAAGGACGTACCGAGTCTAGTTGATTCACATGACGTTATGTAATCTTCGCATATTTTCGCTTTATCTGTAGGGTTTCTTGTTTCTTGTTAGCATTTAATATTTCGAATGTATACGATGTTTTATTGTCTGTGTGTTTCAATGTTTCGCTGTTTCCACCCTCTGTTTTCGTTGTTGAATGCCCATATATGGAGTTTCTTTGTTCAAATCTCGTACCCAGTGGCTGCTTTGCAAACTTTAATCGCGAAGTGCAGCCATAACTTTGAACCTCGAGCAGCGGATTAAACAGGATTGCCCCTTAACGTTCGCATGTGCGATTTTTAGTTTTATTTTTACATTCTAAATCAAAGTATAATTACAAACTCCCTCCTCCCTCCCTCCTTTCTACAAGTTATTTTTGTGAAGTTAAAGATGGCTAACGACCTCCTATTTTGCCACATGAAGCAGTTAATGTGAATTTTTATTTTATTGAGATTTTTTTCAATCCTCCTTCATATTTTCTAATTGTAATTCAAATAGTAAAGAGTCTTCCAAAACTATTGACTATGGTTTTCGCCAGTAATGTTATTATTTCACTTTAAATACTTTTCCGTATGTATGTTTATGTAATTGTGTTTACTTTCCTGCAAACTGAGTGTGGAGCCTTATAATTAGGCTGACCATTTGAAAATGAGGACAGGGCTCCTGTAACTTTTGCAGTTGTTGAGAATAGGGAATTTCAGCCGGTGTCATTTGTATGCAATTTGTTCCTGGTGAAATTCCCTCTTCATCACAACAGTTAAAGTTGCAGGGGCCCTGCCTTCTTTTGTATATGGTCACTCTAGTATAGTGCCTGCAACTTTAACTGTTGTGATGAAGAGGGAATTTCAACAGGAACTAATTGCATACAAATGACACTGCCTGAAATCTCCTTTTCTCTACAACTGCAAAAGTAACAGGAGCCCTGACCTCCTTTTCATACGGTCAGCCAACTTATAATGGAATATTTCTTTGTTCCATATTCATTTTAAATTAAGTTCAAAGACTACTTTCCTTTTTAAAGAACCATTACCACAAAATTATACAGTTAATGTTATTGATATATAGGAACAATGAGAATATTACGTTTACGTATTCGCCTTTGGATTCTTGATCCAAACGTAGAAAACTGGGAATATACCTTGTAAAGTGCGGGCGAGCAGGGGATCACACGTTTAAACGTTTGGTCTCCTCCCTGCCAGAAATGCCCCTGCTGCTCCCCTTGAACCGTCCTCGGCGGGAAGCTACTGCTCTACGTTAATAAGCATCAACACATTCATTGCCGGTTTTTAAAGTAGATTTCGTAACCGACAATGATTTTCAGTACTCTCCCTTTAGATGGCCAAATGTTTTCCGCCAAGGCTTTAAAAGGGGAAGAACCTTGGTAATTTTAAATCAGGCTTCTCTTCCTCCTCCTACTGCTGCCGTTTCTCAGACACCTCTACGGAGACCACGCAAAGGACAAGAACCGTGAGGGGGGTTCAGTAGGTCACGCAGGGGAGCATGAGATCACCGTTGCCCTTGGAGGAAATGTGAGAGCAAGCCAGGGATTGCTAGGAAGTGGTTTTGTTCGATGTAATGTCTCTTTGCTATTGGGAGTAGTGCCGGTAGAAACTTCTTGTAGGACGCATGGGGCCAAGCATTTGCTTTGTAAATATTAACGTTTGGGAAATAAATACTGATATAGTGATATACCAGAAGTAGAAATAGATTAGTAATATGCTAGTTATTAATATTACCGATGCATTACATTCTTTATAAAAGTGGTTGTACAGGTTCACACTTCTACCAAGTTCATAGAAATATTCCCATTAAGAATACTATAACCAATAACAACAGTAGAAAATTAATATGGAATAATGTTTGCCAATAACAACTTTATTGCTTTCACAATAGTACAGAACCTACTGATCTGTAACTGTAATTACAAAATCATAGTCATTTCTGCTCTACCATCACAATATAATATGTAATGTCCTTTATTGATATTACCTAAAAATATAACATTTCTAACTAGCAAAGTCTGTGTGTACAACATAACACACTACAGCACATATTTAAAGCAATGTCCTTTTGCAACATTAGCCACTTTTAAAACAATAATACTGTTGTTTACTTTCAAAAAGCAAAAAAGATAAAACTTCACTTTTAATTTAAGTGTCAACTCCAGTCACATCTTTTTCTCTCTGATTTATCCACAGATGGAAGTCAGACACTGCTTTCTCGATGGTTTTCAGTTGCTGCTCTATGCGAAGAACTATTTTCAGAAAATAATAAAAAATAATACGTTAATGTACTGTTGCAAATGTTTTCCAAAATAAATTCAAAGCACAATTTTATCTTGTTTATAAATACTTTCATTAATGCGAAGTGTGATGCTTTAAGTCTCCTATTGCACTTTATCAGAACACACCTGCTATCACAAACATACAAACAGTGCAAGTTAATATATGACATAATTTTTAAATTAGTAGCACTTATTACAGCATCCAAATATGTCGTCTTACTGAAAAATGAATAATTTAAATATGATAACTAATATATAATGCTTTACAAATCAATGAATATAACTAAGTTACACATACAGCAACACTCAAAGTCCACACTGAGAACATTAATCATGGAGAACTGCTCCTTTACATTTCCATCCTGTGGCATCAGCAAGGATTGAGTAGTGTAGACTGTAGAGCAATCTTGAACTTGTGAAGTTGAAGCTTCATTGCTGTCTGTTTAATAATAACACAAATTGGTAATATGAAACCAGAAGACTGCATTCAGAAATATTACATTAATAGATAGATAATCTGAAATATTAGAACAACAGTTGAAATTATGTGAATTTATAGTCACATTCTAAAATTAAAAATAATACCACTATCTGAATATCACTACAGAAAACATTAGAAATAAACTTAGATGTGATGACGGACACTACTAAACACTACAGTAATGAATGTTTCTCAAACAAAGGGAAATTTTGATAGGACAATTAATATATGTAAAAAAATGTCCTGTACTGAAAAAACATTGCTTAGTCCAACAGAAACTACTGAAATATCAATTTCAATATAACACGTCACATTCCTAGCGCCCAAGAAAAGCAAACTACTGTTGCACCACCCCCAACCACAAGCACAAGAATATGCTTAATATACAAGCCAAGCTTGTACCCTTCTGGTTCATGCACCAACGCTCAGCGGCAACGCAAACAACATTGTCGGTGAAAACCCTTACACAAGATTAACATGTGAGAGGTATGCTCCTTAAAACCTCTATGGGACAGTGGAAAACAGCGTGGATAGCAGAGCGGGGAAAATTTACCTAAAAATGCAGCATATTTCCTGGGTTTAAAGAGATAGTATTGGTTGAGAAGTCATTGTTAGAAACATTGTTCGCACACTTTGCACAGTTAACCCAGCAGCACACTCAGCCATGAAGGTGGTTATGGGGGTTAAAAAGGCAGATCATACAAAAAGGAGGAAAGGGCTCATGTAACTGTTACAGTTCTAGAGAAAAGGGTATTTTGGACAGAGTCATTTGTATGCAATCACTCCCTGGTGAATTCCCTCTTCATCACAGCTGTTACAGTTGCATGGACCCATACTTATTTTTAAAAGGGTCACTGTAGTGTACTGCATGCACCATACCTGTTGTGATGAACACGGCATGCCAACAGGAAGTTATTGCATCAAAACACACTTGCTGAATTACCCTTTTCTGAAAAACTATAAAAGTTTCAAAGCCCCTCTCCTTTTTTAATTATGATCGTCCTAGGAAAGGAATACTTTTGATCCTAATAGATTGGGTGAGGCGGATGATACCATAAACACCAGAATAACTACAGAATGTCTTATTGAGTGTAACTGGTGGCTGGATCCCTAAAGGTTTCCCAAGGAAATTCTTGGACAGCACGGAGTACACACTTACCCAACAATGGTTGTATTTCACTAAGATCCAATGGCACTGAAGCTGACCGTTGACGGTGGGTTGTAGAAACCTCTTGAAAAACACACTTAGCCTGGTCTTGAACTGGATTCTCAACATCATTTCCTGAAACATCTTCTTCACTATGTGTGCTGTTGTCACAATCGGAAAGATTCTCTACTTCTTTTTTGGAAGACATTCCCATTACTATGGAGTCCTCATCTGTTATTGTAAATATAAGTTGCAAAAATAATTAATTTATTATAAATATTAAAACCAATATTGTAGATTAGTTATAACTTTCTTTATATGAATGAAATATTAAATTGCACATATGTTAAGTATTTCATGTATAAAAAAATACCACAAAACAACACTGATTTCTCTACACATACCATTGTGGTCAGTATAAGTTGTAGGACAAGGAATAGGACTGTTGACGGTCGATAATATACCTCGATCAAATATAGTTTGAATTAATGAAATAGGAAAATCTACAAGTAAGATATTATAATCACGTATATCAACATAACATAAGTTACAAATGGCAACAGCATTCTCTGCACTACTTGTTCTAGCAGAAACTTCAACAACATCTGATGACATGCCAGCTAGAAATGTATTTAGAAATTGGAAAAAATATTACAACCTTAACAAGAAGTTGGAATGTAGTGATACCATTAACATCAATATTATCTACATTTCCCAGTAGTCGTTCAGCAAACAATTCCCAGTCTAATGTGATGATGCACAGACAAACACTACGAATGTTTTATAAATAGCATTATAAACAGTCGAACTTTACAATTCAATGGACATAGTAGCAGCATTAGATTGCTTTCAATATTGCCTTCTCATTCCATGAAAAATGAAAACACAAAGCCATTGCTGTTAAGGATCCAAAACTTTAACACTGGCAATCACCCTTTGAAAATAACCTCATTAAGTGTTCCTTTACCTGCTGAGGATTCCTCTGCAACAGACATAACTACTACTTTAGTATTGCCTTCTTTGATATCTGCAGATGTGCTTGCTTCACTTACAACACCACCTTGAAAAAATATAAAGATAAATTACATGTAGTAGGGTACACATCAGAAAATTAGAAGTGGTTTTTAGAAAATGTAACATGTATACCGTCATGGTAATTTATGCTACTCTCTCTTAAATGGTTTATTTTACAAGTGCTATTTCCAATTTATCACAACATATACACTTACAGAATCAATAATAGGACAATATACAAAGAAAGGCTGCATAACTGGAACTGTTACTGTTTTGAAGAAGACGAAATGTAAGCAAGAAGTGAAATTATGTCAAAGTATAAACCATTTACATCTTTTTTCAACATAATTTCTTATATAGTAACAGGAGGCCTTACAACCAAGAAATATTGTAAGCCTACATTTTGTCTGTAGTGTAGATGTTCATTATGTTTTGTCAAGTGTAGGCTGAGCCAAAGAAAAGGAGGACAGGGCACATGTAACTTTAATAGTTGTAGATTAAATTGAATTTCAGGCAGTGTCATTTGTATGAAATTACTAAGAGGTAAAATCACCTCTTCATCACAACACTTACAGGTGCAGTTGTCCTGCCTAATTTTGAATAAGGACACTCTATTATATTGCACCTTTAATGTGACGATGAGGGTATTTCACCAGGAACAAATTGCGTTCAAATTTCCCGGTCTAAAATTCCCTTTTATCAACAACTTTTACAGTTACATAAACCCTGTCCGTTCATATGGTCAGCCTAACTGATGGTCTAATAAGGTATATGGCCGCTTCCAATGGTTTCCGCCTTTCTATGTACTTCGGGGATGCCCCTCAAGAAGCAAGTCAGACTCTAAATTTTTTAAAAAATGGAAATACGTACGTATGCAGTGTAGTCGATACACCTGACGTAACCTTGTATCCTGGTGTGTAATATTTAGTTTCAACATTAAATGTTTCTAAATAATACGTTTACTTTCTTGGCAGTGTGTTGCAATGTAGTGCTGTTTCCTCCGTCTCCCTTTCTGACCATCGTGAAGTGCCCATATATGGTCCTTCTGATTTCCAATCTGTTATCCAATGGCAGCTTAGCAAATGTTTAAGCGCAAAGTGCAGCCATAACGTAGGAGCAGTTGCTGCCATCAGCGGATCAAGCAGGATTGA
Organism: Anniella stebbinsi; assembly: GCA_029215795.1. Lineage (NCBI taxonomy): Eukaryota > Metazoa > Chordata > Lepidosauria > Squamata > Anniellidae > Anniella > Anniella stebbinsi. The sequence goes on along the minus strand of JARDYH010000004.1, from coordinate 175,189,914 downwards.
CCATTAGCGTTCAAATTTTAAACAACGTAAGTTTTTAAAGTAGATTTATGATTACTTACGTATTCCTTTGACTGTGCAGAAGTTAGGAGGTTCACATGCTTGTCATTTTGTAGATATACATTACAGTTTTGAAGTAGCCACCCTCCTTGTCTTTCGTGTTCCCAACATTCTGATAAGGGTCTACTCACACACCCTTTCTGAAATTAAAATTAAACACGTAATGTTTTGTTAATATCTTGGCTACATTTTAGGATCGTATGACTTTTCAAACAAAATGTAGAAACTTATAGTCGTATCCAATATATACTTTTAACCGAAATTATTTATCTTACATTGTATTTGTATGCTAATACCCATGACAACATATATCACTAGAGTAATGTGATGTTTTCAAAATGCTTAATGAAAACCTTACCACTGGTTGTATTTACCACATCCAATTACCAAATTGTATATAGCTGGGTTACTTCAGATAAGAAATGCCACATAATGTTTGGTTTTTAAAACAAGACAATGATATGTACCCTTTACTATCAAAAATGAGAAGTACAGGCTGACAATTACTTTATGATATTCTTATTACCTTATTACCTTACAGACCTCAGTGGACATATTCCATAACTTCATGATTATCAGTGCTACAGTATCAGTGCAACAAATATCATGTACAATTTCTATGTTGTTTGGATTACATTTCCTTATTATTTCCTGGAGAATTTCCCTCTTCTTCAAAACTGTTAAAATAGAAAGCCCAATACTACACTGACTCAATTCAATATCAGGAAGAGACCCTCCAACTTCAACAGTTGTGATGAAGAGGGAATTTGACCTGGAACTACTTGCATACAAATGTCACTGCCTGAATTTTCCTTTTGTCTACAACTGTTAAAGTTACATGACACTAGACCATGGTTTTATCTGGTCAGCATAGCAATTCTGTACTGCCACATGATTAATGATTGACATTTATTTGCTTCTTAATCCTTTCCACAGTTTACCTACAGAAAGATAAAGTAAGACATAAATAAAAAAGGCTGCAAGATGTCCAACAGTAATAAGGGAAGAGGAATTTCATGGAGACATCCGGAGATACTGGACCTGTTGGACATTTGGGGTGAACAGAAAATACAGGAACAACTGAAGGCGACCCACAGGAACCTAGACTCCTATCACTTCATCTCAATGCAAATGAGTACCAGAGGACACAACCGCACAGCAGTAGAGTGCAGAAATAAAACTAAATCAATGAGACTGAATACAGGAAAGTTGTAAATCATAATGCCAAATCAGGAAACAATGCTGCTACCTGTCCATACTACCAGGAGCTTAACTCTATTCTCCGTGGTGATGCCACCATTAGACCTAAACGTATAATAAGTAGCATTGAAATTTCAAGAACTGTTCCATTAACAGAGTGTGCTACACAAAGCACTGAATCCAGTACGTACAAGGTTTAGCAGATTACTCTTAAAAAGCCTGGTTTTTTTTAAGAAATGCAATGTTTAACAATAACTAATGTACTCTGTAAAGTTTGCTTACACCATCAATGAGGATGAAACTATGATGAGGTTTTATGAATATTAATATCTACTAATGTGTTCATTTCTATGAGACTTTCAATAATAACACTACTCTAGACAAAAATCTAACTGTAACACAATAATGTTTGTTCAAACAGCAATATTGGACAATGCCATACTGGAAACAAGCTTTACCCAAACAGATGCTGGTTGTGAACAATATGGAAGCAATGATAAAGATGGTATGTAAAGTAGTAATCAATTTTGATTCCATTACAATTCTATAAATTCATAATGTAATATTAAATACAGAACTATTAATATTACTACCATTACTCCCAAATTTGGGTTTGTAATATTAATTCTTTCAGATACAGAAGAAAATTCAACACATTGGCAGAGTACAGAAGACATAAGAGAGAATGAAGTAGTTTTGGGTAAGAAAGTTGCTTTTCAATCATTTTTTCCTACAGTTAATAATTATAATAATTTCAAAATAGGTGTGCAATTTCCATGATCTGATGTGTCGTCTTTGCTACAGTCAGACTGAGAAGTTTACAGACTTGTGCCAAAGCTATATCTGTTCCTTTAAAAACTGCTCAGTGTACTTTCATATAATGAATCACTCTTTATAAATACTTTATAATACATAAAATAGGAGTTCGTTGCAAATAAAAGAATTGAATTATGAAACAGTAAAAAAACACAAAGTAAGTGTAATATATATTTTAATTATTTCTTTCACAGACACAGCAGTCTCTAATACACAAGCCACTTTATCTCCTGCTACAAGAATAGCAATGATCAGAACTCATAAGAGAAGGAGAGCTGCAAACTGTATTTCACAACAGCTAATTAATTTCTGTTACAAAGAAAATGAAAAAACAAGAAAACTTCTTATTTCTGACTCAGAAGCTTTCAAGGACTACCTACGAAATACAGAAAAGGCTGAAGAAGAACAAAGACGTGACAGGAGAATTGCAGAAGAAGAATGCCGAAGGGACAGAGAAAGACTCATTAATTCTATAGAACAGCATAGTGCAATCTTGAAAGCTTTAGTAGAAAAGATGCCTGATGCAAATAGAGGGTCTACAAACCTTCACGGAAACATGGCTCAGTTAGAAGAGATACAGTGTTCTGCAGAACACGTATATGGGCAGAGTTATACATATGTTGAAGAGAGCCATGAAAGGTCACCAATGCTTTCCTCTACGCCAAAGAAAATAGAATGTAACGATCTTAGACCAAAAAGGCTATTGAAAAGGCCTACTCCATTCTCACCATAGTATCAATGCGTTTAATGTAGAATGCTGCTTCAAACCCATCTATAGTGACATACAACTGGTTGGAAAATATGTAGTTTGTGGTTCATGGACCTGTTCCGTTGTTATTACAGTAACATGTGTATTTACATGTTATTGTAATGGCGCTTCAGATCCACAATAACAGTGTAATTCTACAATAACAGAAGACTTCAATTGAATTTTGTAAAATAGATTACATAACATTTCTGTAGGCTAGACTATATATTGCTACTGTTCTTGATTTGAACTTTCAGTTATATTATTGCAATGGCTATATATCATTACATATTAAAATCTTCAAAGACTGTGGATCACTCTTGTAAAAACTTTTGTAATTATCATTTGTGGTCCGTTAATATCATATTAAGTTGTAGTCCAAACATTATTGACAAATTCAGCACAAACCCTGAGACGTATATTTTACATTCAGGAAATTTTAGGCTTTATTACATAAAAACATCTGCAGATTTAAGGAAGTGAGAAGTTCACTAATTTTCACTTTATCAGCTCCTGCAATAATGACCTTCTTTACGCATCAGCAAAGTTGCCATTGAAACTGATAAATGAGATACATGCATGAAGTACTTTTCACTTACTACTTATAATATTGTGTGTCTAATTTTTATTTGGAAATGAAAAAAATTTCAATTATATTTCTCAGTATTTAGCGCGAGTTAGATACTACATTTGTTCATGTTGCTCAAGCGGCAATATCCAATGTACTATATACTTACTTTATATGAGTGCTTTGACAATCATTTATATATGTTACATATGGTTTACATTGACATTACATGCATTACATTCATTGCTTTTGAAATATGTTTGTGTATCCTGAAATACAAGTTAGTGCATGAAAAAAAATGAATATGTGTAATACTGAAAAATTTGTAATGTCCACAGTACTGTAGAAATAAATACAATAACAGTAAAAACAGTGCACAGTCATAAATATTGTAAACACTACGTAATGTTGACATGGTCAACGCTATGTGAACAAATACACTGTAAATTGCAGAGCATAACGCCAAACTTAATGTTTAAAAAACAAGAAGTTATGATTAAACTTCTTAATAGTCCCTTTTAAAAAAAAAGTTTTAATTAGGTGTAACTGCTAATATAACAACATTTTTTAATAATTGGTTGACCGTATTTAGTGCTGTTCAGGGCACCTGTACCTGTTGAAGTTTAGGAAAAATGGGTATTTCTGCAAGTGTCATTTGTATGAAATTACTTCCTGGTTAAATTCCTTCTTCATCAAAACTGTCAAAGTTGCTTGGGCCCTGCCTTATTTTCTGTATGGGCACTCTAGTATAGAGCATGCACCTGTAACTCTTGTGATGAAGAGGGAATATCACCAGGAACTACTTTCATACAAATGACACTGACTGAAATTCCCTTTTCTCTATAACTCTTAAAAGTTAAAAGAAGCCTGTCCAGCATTTTAGGTGGTCACCCAAACTTGCCCAAAAAGTTTGATAATAACCCTATATACAAATTATTGTCAAATATTAACTCATGCTATTAAAAATGCAATTTTTAGTCTCTTTTCATAACAATTCCGAATACAAATATCCATCCAAACTACCAATCCTATATATCTACGTTTCCTCTCACGTAAAAAACCACAGCACACGGTGACAAAGAATTTTCAAACAGGACTCACAATGCGCCAGCGATACATTCTACTCTATCAGTAAGAAGTGTAACTGGTAGTGCTTCTATAGACTTCTGCTTTTTAGAAGACGACATTGGTTTTGCGTAGAACTTTGAGTGCGGTTTTAAATAATAGCAGCACTGATAACCATAATCTGAAAGCGGTTACAGTTAGAGATGTCTTCCGATAAACTGTTATGGACAAACTTTGAAGTAGAATGTCTACTACATATTATTTCTACATCGAATGTTGTCCAACTTTTAATGCGTTCTAATCCAAGGCAACAGTGTCCTGCATTTTTAAATATTCAGAAACGGCTAGCAAACGAAGGAATTGACAGAAGTACTGGACAGATAATGTTTAAATTTATATGTTTAAAACAATTTTTTTTCTCAACACTGAGGACGTACGGCGAAAAACCACCAGGCAGATTTAGGCCACCATTTTTTATTGAATTCTTCAAATTGTGGGAATCAGTAGGGAAACCGTACCCGCTATGTGATGACAATCCAAGTAAGTTATTTGTTTGAAATTTTGTACAGTGTTAATAATATATATATATATATATATATATAAAGAGAGAGAGAGAGAGAGAGAGTGTGTAAATAGGCCAATGTAGTTATAGTTGTTATGTTAATAACGGAGAGCACTACGCCACGGAAATATAGTTCCAAACAAGGGAGAAACAAAATGGGTCTCAGGAAAGACCACAGGAAGCAGTGGATGCAAAGCATTATAACACAACATAAAATGCAATACTTAATGCACATACACGTTATAAAGAAATAAATATAGGAAATATTCAGTTGTTAAATATTATAATTTCTTGAAAGTTGCCATCTCAAAAGCTAGGACTATCATGCCCAATCGTGGGGCGTCAGGGACAAAACAGTCCTCGAGGAGACAAGATGGCGGGTCCTCTGCCGCCGCCATGTTAACCGCAGCCGGGCTAATGAGGCCTGAGTCAGCGCCGAACAGGCGGGATAGGGCGTAATCACAAAGCAGTGCAATGTGCCCGATCCCGCTTCTTACGTACTGACTCTTGTGTAATGGTGCCCGTGCAAGATCAATTGTGTTGTCCGCCCGACCCGGCATGGTAATCAGCACAGGACAAGAATGGGGCACTTGCGGATGGGGAACACGGTCAGTACGACATGATTTATGTTATTATGTCTTAGCTTGTTCCTAGGTGGGTGTTGGGTTTTGCTTAGGACATTACATTAATGTGATATTCTAGGCAGAATGTCAGGTGCAATTTCAAATGTCTTTTTACCTCTGTTTGGTGTAGTCTGCTTGCTTAGCATTGCCACATAAAGTAAAATGAGGGAGCGTGAAATATTTTATTTTCCTTTTGATAATGCATAACACCTAAACACACTGTCGGTGTTGTGTTTCCTATGTATCATCCCGTTTGGCCACAAGAAGGAAATAAATTTACAGGGAGTTAAAGGAAATTCAATATTTATTTATTTATTTATATTTATTTATTTATTACATTTGTATACCGCCCCATAGCCGAAGCTCTCTGGGCGGTTTACATAGGATTAAAAACAATTAAAAACAATATACAAAAATTTAAACAGCAAAAACATACAACATACACACAATCTGTACATTTAAAACCACTTCACTACCACTTCACTACTAAAACCAATCACTACTGCAGGAGAGTCAGGTTGGCTATTTAGGAGAAAGAAGGTTCTGCCAGTTTATATTGGATTGTGAGATTGCTTGTTGTGGCTTTTAGATCACTGTCTCTGTTGTGGATTGCTTTTTTATAGTATATTTTTCTGATAAATTACTGTTCTATATTTCTTGTAATACTGGGCTTGTTTTCCCTGAGGGTTTGCTTTTGTACAGGATAATTGTGATAAAAAATTCTGAGCAACTATGGTAATTCATAAATGATTTCAAATTACACTGTATCTGTTTTAGAGAGCAAAGAAACAAACATAGAAATTAAGAAAGAGAACACCACAGAAGATATGAGTGAAAAACAAGAAGATAATGATTCTGAACAAAGTGAGTAATGTTCAATGTCATTATTTACACTTTATATTATTGTAGATGTACCATGTGATATAAGTTGTTATCAAATGTGTAATTACAGCTGTATTAATAAGGTAGGTAGTTTAACCAGCATATTATCCAGGCCAGGGCTCATGTAACTGTAACATTTCTGGAGAACAGGGAGTTTTAGCCAGTGTTATTTGTATGCAATTATTTCCTGGAGAAATTCCCTCTTCATCACAACAGTTGAAGTTGCAGGGGCCCTGCCTTCTTTGGTATATGGTCAATGTAGTATAGTGCCTGCACCTGTAACTGTTGTGATGAAGAGGTAATAGCAATAGGAACAAATTGCATACGAATGACACTGGCTTACATTTCTTTTTATCAGCATTTCTGTAAGTTACGTGGGCCCCTGCCCTTCTTTTCACATGGTCAACCTAGTTGAATAGCTTCTATGAGACTGATGTTATGACACAGATGGAGGTGTGATCAACCTGTTTTTCTCACACATGTGGAACACCAAGTGGTGCACACCAATCCCATGTCAAGGTGGCCATGACTCTAATGGAGCGTATTTATTGTGGCACATCACAGTGAGAAATCCAAAAAGACCTCTATCATAGTTTGCATGCAATCTATACTGTATGTATTTGTTGTTAAAGGTACCAATTTACTACCCTCGTTTGCAAACATGAAACCACCAGAAGTGTGGGGTATGCCTCAGTTTAACACTAACAATATGGAAAGGAGCACATGGCTTACTTAGCAATAGCATATTTATGTTAAATTTTTTGTAATATGTTTTAATTGGTATGGATGCCGCACAAGCTGAAATTACCTCTTCATCACAACAGTTACAGCTATCATAACAAGACTAGAGTGACCGCATTCTAAAGCATGCATTGATCCATAACCTACCCTTGTTGTAATGAAGACATAACAGCACCAGTTGCTGCATGCATTTCAATGATGCCTACTGAAATCCCATTTTGTATTAACCTGTTAATAATACAGTCAATCTGTCCTCGTTTGTTAGTGGACAACATTCTGTATACACTGCTAACATTGTCTCCTAAAAGAGTTATGTGCAGGGCAATGTGCTGACATTCTCTCCTAAAGCAGTTATGTGCAGGGCAATGTTGTCCTGACACAATTGATTGTTTGTTCACCCAAGTTCTGAATTAAATAGTAATGAAGAGTTTGGCTGTTGCAAGAGAGGAACTGGCCTCCTCCTGACAATGCTGCCCACCATCCTCCATTTAATTTTATAGGTCAGTTAAAGATCAGGTACCTTTTCAGATATGACAAATGAATGGTGATTCTCGACATTATCACTGTCATATGCATTTCAAACTTTAAAACATAAGGGATCCCTTCACTGGATTTAAGATGGTCTTCCTCCTGTACAGTTCTGTGTTGTTATGGACCACTGTTATATGTATATTATAAAATATTAATTTGTTTTAAGGAAAGAAAATTAAGGACAGACTGGTAGTATAAGTATTAAAAAGTCTTTTTCTCAATGTAATTTATACAGCATCTAAGTCTTCTGATGTGATTTTTATTGGCTCTATGGATCCAGATGATCGACTGAATACTCCTATTAGTAAGTTTTTTGAGTATTAAATGTTAATTATAAATTCAATATATTACAGTTGGTATTAATCTTTTAATGTTTAATCTCTCATAGCTATTTCATCTACTGAGAGCACAGTACATTTTGGTCAGACAACCTCAACAGACCAAGAGGGTAGGTACTGCTAATGGAAATCACATACATGTTTGTTTGGAATGCAGACTAATTTTACTTTAAATAAATGTTTAATATATAAATAAAATCATAAATGATATACATTACCTTGTCATTTGTGAAAGCACTCAACAGTAACTATTTAACTCCTAGATGAGAAAGAGCACGTTATTGTGAAGATGATTTCAAAAACAGCTGTTGAAGAGTCAAGAGCTGTGGTTGGTAAGTGTCATTTTGCAGTAATCAATGTTATTGTAATTGGAACCAGTTATGTCATTGATACTTCATTGTTCGATGTGAATTGACAACGGTAATACAGAAATCATAAGTGTACATGTTGTAATGTTAAAAAATATATCATAATTTCCTTTTAATTAAAAAGTTCATTATAGTTAATAATTACAATTGTAAAACCGCCCGTGATAGCAGAAGGAGCCAGGAAAGTTACACCATAAGTACAATTATACTCCAATTTAAACAAAAGAATGTAATGTGTAACCGTACATCAAAATCTTCTATCATCAAAAGAATGTTGAATATGTTAAATGGTCAGGATGAACAAAAGGTCAATCAAACCTCAACAAAACCATATCTGAAATAATCAGTACGTTATGATAGTTTTGACCAGGGCATGGAGTGATGTCACTGTTTGTTAAAGTAGGTACTATAGGACAACAGCATTCCCTCATTTAGGGGCCAAAAGATGTTACGCCCTCTCCCTAGTTGCCGTCCTCCAAGATTCCCTAGGAGAAGGAACCTAGAGCTGAACCAGTAATGTTTGCTGTTTTTTCCTTGGTTCATGAATGGAAAAATTTTCCATGACTTATTGTTTTTTCAATGGGTGTGAGGCAGTAGAGGTTGTAATCACCACCTTGTGTGGGTGTTCCAAACCAAATACCAGACAATGACAGCGTGACAGTATCATTCGAAGAGACGTTGTTGTGTTTTGAAACTCCACAGGTTGAAATATTGTCACACATCAGTATGTGTTTGAACTGTTTCAAGTACATTAACCTATCATGGAACATTGCAGAACATCTTAGTTTCTCCTCTGGATGACTACTGCGAGTGATGCTGCGAGGACAGCAGCAAGGGAGATAAGCATTAGATTTATGTTACTTCACCATTGGCCTTCTGTTACAGGGCACTGTATATCTATGAAAACAAAACATTTAAACCTCATCACTTCAAAGCATTGCATTTTTGTAGGCTGTGCTGTGGCTGCCACTCCCAACTCAGACAATGTTCCCAGAAGAATACCATGGTAGATGTTTTATACAGCCGCATACATTTGTGGGATACTATTCAGAGTCACACTCCCCCTGTCCTTCTCCCAAAATAGGTCATAACTTAGGGTAACATATGCAAGTTAGTTATCGTAATTTTACCTTAAGTCACATGAGAAGGTATTTCACATATTCAAGTTCATTCTAGAGAGTGTGAGTTGCTGGCCAGCCGACAACTTGTCAGGGTACTTTTGAAGGAATGGTTTATTTGCCATTTTTGGTATTATTTTTTAATTTTTTTAAACCATGGTTGATTCATGCAAGCTTCGCCTGTCATTGTTCTCTTTCTGTTAGTTATGCTTCACTCCCTGTGTTTGACTGGCCAGACTTTTTTAACAGGAACATAAGGCTGATCCTTCCCCTGTATTAATTATCTTTTGTAAAGTGGCTATAGATTATTACATATGCCTTTTGGATAGTGTTGTAGGCTTGCATTAGTTTTCACATTACCTAAGTGATCATTGTTTTGTTTTGTGAAGGTGAACAACCAGGAACATCCTCTGGTTGTGTCCTAGAAAGGCCTACTATTAGTATGCCTACTTCTGTGTCAAGTCTTCTTTCTCGTTCTGGTACAATAGAAGATATTTTTGAATCCTTGAATGTTCTTCGATTGGACATGGAGAAGGCATGTAAGTTCTACATCATTAATTTTTCATGCAACTAAAATCTACTTTCATTTTTAAATAACTTTGATGAGTATAATGTGATTATTACTATGTGGATTGATGATAGCATTATAAAATATAAATTAAATGTAAATTTTAGAAATAAGTGCTTTATTTCAATATTACAGATAGTAATATTAAATTAATATATTTAATGAAATGGTTAAAACATGGAGATGGAAGCAAATGCAAAGTATTTTCTATATATTGTAAGTCCATAGCAGTGTAATTGTACGGGTGCATAACTGAAATTATAATTATATTACAAGCCTTATATTTTAAAATAATCTGAAATCATATGAAAGCAAAATGTACTGTAATACTCATATCCATTTTGAATATGTGTACTGTTTACCAAAAAGGTATTGAAAGATCACGTTTTTAAAATTTGAAAAAATAATAAATCCAGTCATAGCAAAATGTGCATAATTGTGATATGGATTTTTTATATCCTTCTATAATGGAACATGATTTTGAAAAATGATGTTGAATTCACTGTAACAACAGTTATTGGAGTGGTGGATCTTTAGTGATGGCTTCCAGTGTAATTTGGTCTTTGCTCGACTTTCTATGTAGTACCTAGGCATGGGGCGGGGTGCTATCAGTACGCTGATGACACCCAAATATATTTCTCTGTGCCTTCGACAACATCGTCAGCTAAGGATAGTGTGTCTCCTCTGAATGAATGTTTGGAGGTGGTAATGGGCTGGATGAGGGAAAACAAACTGAAGCTGAATCCAGACAAGACGGAGGTGCTTGCTGTCAAAGGCCACAACCTGGGTTTGGAGGTGTGTCAACCAGTTCTGGATGGGGTTACACCCCCCCTGAAAGACTGTGTTCGCAGCTTGGGGGTACTCCTGGATCCGTCGCTCCAAATGACAGCCCAGATAGATGCGACGGCCAGGAGTGCCTACTATCAGCTTCGGCTGATACGCCAGCTGCGCCTCTTCCTAGAGTTGGAAGACCTAAAGATGGTAGTGCACTCACTGGTAACTTCGAGGCTCGATTTCTGCAATGCGCTGTACATAGGGCTACCTTTGTGCTTAGTCCGGAAACTTCAATTAGTTCAAAATATGGCAGCCAGGTTGGTCACCGGTACACCTAGGGGTGACCACATAACACCAGTTTTAAAATCACTCCACTGGCTGCCCATTAGTTTCCGGGCGACGTATAAAGTGTTGGTTATTACCTTTAAAGCCCTACATGGTTTGGGTCCAGGTTACCTGCGGGATCGCCTTCTCCCGTATAATCCGCCCCGCACACTCAGGTCCTCTGGGAAGAATTTACTCCAGTCAGCCAGAACTAGGCTGACGAGTGTTACCCAGAGGACCTTCTCTTCTGCCGCTCCCAGGCTGTGGAATGGCCTGCCGGAGGAGATTCGACAAATTAGCAGTCTTCTGGAATTTAAGAAAGCCGTGAAGACTGTTCTCTTCTGGCAGGCCTATCCAGTTTAATTTTAAGATGTTTTTAATAATGTATTTGTTTTTATCTGTTTTAACGGTTTATCTATTTTATTGTTTTATATTTATATTTGGTGTTGTTCCCCGCCTCGATCTAGATGGAGAGGCGGGTTAGAAATGAAATAAATAATAATAATAATAATAATAATAATAATAATACCTGTAACAAACTTACCTGTCCCAACAATTATCTAGAATGTAAGAAAGTTAATGAAAGAGGATGATTTGGAAACTGCCTTTTACTGAGTTCATATACACACTCCCATACTTTGTTGTTTAATGTCCGATTAAATTGTAGTATACTCAACAAAAGAATCCATACTGTGGGTGTATATATAAGAAACAGTCGTGTTATAATTGTTGATGTACCCTAATTTTTATTTAATTTTTTTTTTTTAGTTTTAAGTGGAAAGAAGATTTGATATTCTAGAGAGAAGACTGTCAACGATTGAAGAACATTCAAATGTGACCACATAGAAATCTTAAGCAGTATATCTATTTACCAAACATGTGTTATTTTTTTGCAATATCTGGCAGTATTATTATTGGAGTTGCTATATCAGTAAAGGGTTTAAATTTTGACTTTATTTTCAGAAATTTTGGAAGCTATTGGCAGCTGTGACATGTTATCTGTGATTAGTCCTCCCTGCGCCACAATTCTGTGCGGTTTGTTGTACTTGGTCTACTTTGTCTCAAGCCTCGAAGACCATGCCCACGTGGGCAATTCAGCGTCAAACGCCCTTTCGTCGTTGCTTGTCCCAGGGAGGGAGGGGGTATGTTGATACACATAAGCCAGTAATTGGGAGATGGATTTCCAATTTCTAGCTTTTGGGTACAAACCACCCTCCACCCTCCCTTGGACCGTCCTTGATGAAAGGCCGGCTGATTACAATTCGTATGCTTGCTGAGCATCCGAGGATTGAGACAGAGTAGATGAAGTGTAGCCCTCCATAGTGGCTTGTGTTGCAGGGATTGTCCATCGAGGACAACGTGTATGTTTGGTCCATGACTCCAGTTGTATTAAAATAATGTTTTAGATATATTAAATGGGTAGCTGTCCTTTTTAATCCGTATGCTATTATAACATACATCTCTAAGCAGCAGTGGAGGTAATGGAGATAGTACTGTTATTTCTATTAGCTTTTATTGCTATTAATGTCTTATTAGTGAAAGTATTTTAAAATATTAATAATAGTGTTCTATGTAGTAAAAGTGAAGAAAAATTAGGAATAACAGTTTATGAAACTGATATAGTCAGCATAATTGTTTGGTAATATGTAATGTGTTGCTAAGTTAAATCTGTTTAATGTCAGCAGTGGAATTTAATAGCCTGACATTCTAGAGAAAATTTTGAAATTTATCTAATTGTTGTCATGTTGAAGCTCTTATTTTCAGACATGTGACATTGAACTGCACTGAAATTTTCTAAATGAAGTAGTATGTCGTGTACATCATAGACTTATTCTGTAGTATTTGTGAATTAAATATAATTTATAGAATGAACATTATTGTTTTCCCTTGTTTTTTCAAATAAATTTAGTGAATGTATTACTGTCAGTGTAGAAGTGTGATTTGTGAGTTTAAATATCAAAGTAACAATCAATGTTAGTTTAAGAAGCATTTATAAGAATTTTGAAAATATAGTAGTAGTTGGTAGTTACTGTATCAGCAATGTTGATATTGGTTTTTCATTTTGAGTTATTTATTTAAAATTTATCTTATTCTAGTAACTTTAAATAATGTTTTCAGTATACTGTCTTACACGTTCTCAATTTATTTCTTGATGTGAAGCCTGTGTTACATCCTATAAGAAATTGTGATGTCATATCATGCTGTCATTCCACCACCCACCAAGCTACTCACGTGCATAACCGCAAAGGTGGTAACCTAATGTTCCTCATCTAACAGGTGTGGTTTTATCTCATGCTGCAACTTCAGCGTTATTGTCCTCCACATGTCCTTGCGGTTAACGCCACATGAAGCACAACTGCACTTTCACTTTACCATTATATTCCTTAAATGTCAGTGATGTAAATACGCACAAAGAAAAAATATAAGGACTTGCTTGTTGAATTTAAAAAATAAGTTTTTATTAAGCATGTTAACAGAATGGTTATCCATCACCATATGCACTGAACATTACCAGTAAACACAGAAACAGCAATGAAAGCATAGTATTCAAAATTTAGTGTAGTTATCTCCTTCCTTGCATCTCATTCCACAGATACTGAGCTATCGCATCTCTCACTTCCTTTCCCTGTTCTGTACGTTCTTGTTCATTGTTCACCAAAGGCAGACCAAGGGTGGGAAGCTGTATTCTGTTAGTATGCATAGCTGTATTTGAAATGGCATGTCCCTTGGATTCGCAAATGTTGTGAAGGATCACACAAGAGGTAATTACAGACGCTACGTTTTCTTCTGCTACTTCAAGCCTCCCTGTTAGGCATCTCCATCTGCTTTTAAGCCTTCCAAAGGCACGTTCCACAACGTTTCGTGCTCTGCTCAGACTGTAGTTGAAGTTTGATTGAATTGACGATATGTTGCCTCCGTGTGGCTTCATAAGCCACCTACGTATGGGATATGCTCCATCTGCCACTATGAGTGGTGGAACTTCAACACCCCCCACAGTCCATGTTGGGTTGCCAGGTACAAATGCACCCACATCCATAGCTTCATAAAGAGTGGAATTTCTGAACACATAGGCGTCATGATTTTTGCCACTCCATCCAATCTCAACGTGAATGAATCGGCCGGTATGGTCAGTCGTCCCCTGTAGCAGCATGGAATAGAAGTTCTTACGGCTGATGAAGTCATTACCCTGCCTTACAGGGGACACAATAGAAATGTGGGTACTGTCACATGCACCCCAACAGTGACGGAAGCCCAATTTTGCGAAGCCATCCATTACCTATAGGAAATTATAAATAAAGGTCAATTGAGCAGCAGTGATGATGATCAGAGCATCGGCATTAGGAGACAATACATGGGCATTTACAAGTATTGTACACTAGCAAACGTGCGATTGTGAAATCACATTTTTGAAAATATGACATATTTACCGTTGCTACGTCTCCGATATGTACAGTGCGCCTCAGTAGAGTATGCTCCATCGCCAAGCATACCTCTACAAATACTTCTGCAACAGTCGAACGTCCAACACCAAACTGCTCTGCAGCATCCTTATAGAATCCTGGGTTTGCAAGCTTCCAAATCGCAATGGCAACCTGCTTTGCCACGCTTATAGGTTCTTGCATAGCGGTCTGTTGCCTCTGTAGCATAGGAGTTAGTTCAGCTACAATTTCAAATAATGTTCCCCTAGTCATTCTAAAGATCTCCATCCACCTTTCATCATTCCAGACCTTTAGAACGAGGTTTTCCCACCAATCGCGGCTCGTTGGTCGTACCCAGTAACGTCTGATAACAGATGGTAGACGAATAGAAGATGCACCGAGGACAAGAAAGTTTATATTGTGATGCAACGGAAGGCCTATGTTAAATCTACGTCGCCGATGTCGTATTAGTCTAATAATCTTATTTTCCCGCATAACATAATGCTCCGTTTGGTTCTCCTCTAAAGCAACAAGAGCTCTAATAGCAGATATAACTGCGCTCACACTCAAAGCAATGATCGCAGATATTTCCATAGCATGATCCTGATAATCCATCCTACCAGCTGCCAAGTAGAACACACAGACCAACGGTTACAATGCAATCTCCGCAATGCCCACGCGCAAACGAACATTGCAACAAAAAGGGGCATAACATTTGCTGTACATTCGTTACATAGCGCACTTTGAATCGCCCGCCTTCAACGCATGGATCACCGATGAAATAACAGACAGGATTTCTACCAGGTGTGAATCAAACAAACGTAACATATCGCTTCAAAACGAAAATACACACACAGTAAAATGCAAGTGTGCCTCATTGCGTTTTAAAACGGAAAAAAAAAACAGCGGAAGGAGACGAATCAACCATGACGTGTAGCCAGGCCCCCTGTGGGAATAGCTGCCCTATCAGCCTTAGCATATGGGTCCTGTGTCCCTGTAGGTTGCGACAAACCTGCCCAGTCGGGTCCCATAGGGCCCCGCCAAACCGATGCGCAAGCACCAGTAGCAGTAGATATAGACTGTTTGCCAACCTCAGTATCCGCCTGAACTTTCTTATGTAACACTTCAGACCCTGAAGACTGGGGTGTAGTCCCCTCCATACTTGTGGCCTTGTGCACTGTACACAGGACCGGCTCATTGGAGGGCAAATCTCTAGAGACATTTGTGGACTCATCCCTACCATCCCTAGACCCTGACATTAATGAATGTGTGACATTGGATGGCGGGCTTGTATTTTGGACCTCCTGCTGCTCAGTAGCAGGTGGCCCAAAAAGCCATTTGAATGTGGAGAGCCATGGAAGCCGACCCCAAGGACCATACTGCCCCAAATTCTGTCCTGGGGATGAAGGCCCCAGACCAAACTCACCTTGACCGAACCAATCAGGATTGGGCTGCTCCTGCCCAGAGGTACTATTGTCAGTTGTAATCGAAGGTGTTGGATTCATGACTGGCGGATTCAGCGTAGCTTGATTACTACTTGAAGCTTCTACTGCATCCAAATGCGCTGCCATAGATAACAACAAATTTTTCTGAGAACGCCTAGTAGTTGCAATAGACCCATGAAGTACATCCTGCCTTACCTCCATGCCCATTGGTTGGCTTATTCCTTTATCCCTCTCTACCGCCTCCAGCCGTGCCAATATTTCATTAATATTAGGTGTGCCTTCACCATCAGATGATGAGGCTTGCCAGCTGGCTTGCCATTTTGCTGGAGGGCGAGGGGCTTTTCCTTTCCCTTTCTTTCCAGCCTGCCCTTTTTTAGGAGGCATTCTCAAAATCTGAGCTTAACTCTATGGAAGGTATCAATAGTTGTCCCTGAAAAACTAAAGGTGGTCTCCCATCCAAATCCTAACCAGGGCCGACCCAGCTTAGCTTCAGCAATGTAGCTCAGAGGGTTGTATGTCAGCCACCTCACCGACCCAAATGTGGACCTAGGAATCCCAGTCCCTGTTCGTCACTCTAACCACTATACCACACAAGCTAAGAAAAACTATCAATTCAATGCTACAAATAAGAATTATGGAACAAATGAGGATCCAGCAACCCAGTCCAACTCTCTAACCACTAATTCAATGCTGAATTAAACACAAACCCTCAACTAGCCCCTGAAAACTTGGTGCAAACAGCCCAAAGGAGGTTAACAATACCAGCAAGGAGCCTGAAAGGCCCCAAGCCCAGCACCCCCCAAACCCGACTTAAGTAAAAAGAAGCACCCCAGGCGCAATACTAAGCCCCGCACTCCCCCTCTCCAAACCGTTAAGGTTTAAACTTCTGCTGCTGCTGCTCTGCTGCACAAGACTGCTGGTGGTTATTCCGTGCTCCCGAGGAACCCCCCAGACAGCCTTGGGCCCCTAGCCGGCCAAAAACAAGGGAGGCAACACCGCGGACTAGGCACTGCGTGTCCACCACAGCCGTGGAGAATGCCGAAGGGGTGAATGGCGCTGACCCGCCTGGACTGTCTCCCTCGCTCTGGAGAAGCCCCAACGTCGAGGACGTCTTCAGCATTCTTCGGTGCCTACAGCCGCCCGCTCTCTCGCCTCTCGCCCCGCTGCATGGAAGGAGCCAAAACGCTAGAGCTGCCGCCCACGCGGTTGCGCTCCCATGCCCAAGGACTCGGTCTCCTTCCTTGTGCAGCCGGAAACGAAAGAGGCCAGAGGTTGGGGGCAGCCGCCTAATATTGGCGCTGCTGCCCCGCCTCGGGCAGTGGAGCCAGACAGCCTCCTCCAATGAGGAGAAGGCACATCTCTTCTCCGCTCCCCGCCTGCAACAGCCCCCCCCCCCGCGGCCACGTGACCGGGACTCGGGAAGGACACATGTTTTAATTTGGTTTATATTATATTTTTTACATAAATATCACAAACCACATCATTTTGAAGTTTTTTTAAAAAATCCATTAATAATCACTTTGCTTTAGCAAAAACACAATGAACAAAATTGTTCTTTAAGTTCTTCAACAATTCAGTATTGGAAATACAGTTTTGTTGTAAATATAATGTTAATTTTTCTTTAACTTTCATTTTTTTCTAACATATGTGATATTGTCTGATCTATTTAATATCGGCATAACCTTTTATTTTCTATAACAAACAGTACGTAATAGATCTTACTTATTTTAAAATAGTTATGAATCCAATTTAAACATTACCTGTCTTGCATCTCCTACGCAAACAGTTCTCCTCAGAAGTTTGTGTTCAAGTGCAAGGCAGAATTCTATGAAAACCTCAGCTACAGTGGATCTTCCTACCCCAAACTGTGAGGCAGTTGTGTTGTAGTTTCCTGGTTTCGCAAGTTTCCATATTGCAATAGCCACTCTTTTTTCAACAGTTATTGGCTGACGCATAGAGGTACGTTGTCTCTGTAGCAATGGAGTCAGCAGTGCCACAATTTCAAAAAGTGTTGCTCTTGTTATTCTAAAAAACTCTATCCATTGACTGTCACTCCAAACTTTCAACACGAAGTTCTCCCACCAATCCTTGCTGGATGGTCTAACCCCGTATCTTCTGCAAACTGTGGGCATCTTGTTTAAACGGAACATAGTGGTGTAGTGGTCATCACATTATTTTCCATTTTAGATGTAAGAATACTTTTCCTCTTGCAGTAATACTTACTTAAAATAAAACAAGACTTGCGTATCCTGGACAGAGATGATTCAATTAAAAGCAAAGAATTTGAAAGTGCAATGTAGCAAAGTAAGGCATGTAACCATAACTCTTCAGCGGTCAATGCAGTCCTTCGAGCAGAAAACGGAGCCATTATTAACCCTTATCACACAAGTAACACTCCAGAAATGTCCGGAAAATGCTAACTGCACGCCAGCAGTACTTCTTTCAAATCAATGCATGCACAGTCACACATATCTGAGCAGTGACTGTAATTGAGCAAACGGAAAGTGACGGAGGAAGTGGGAGCGGAAACAAAAAAAAAAAGGACATCAACAAACGACACAAAGTTGAAGTGTGGCCGTAATATACGTCAAAAATTACAACAAAAAACAAAACATCTACGGTAAGAACAAAGTAATGTGGCCACTGAAGTTTTACTACGTCACACTGGTTTTCAACGCAACAACACTCTGTAGATTCCCCCCAAGTAACTATAAGACCCAGAAGCCCCAACAAATCCACCCTTCTCCCCTCAATGCCTAACACCCAACAGAGCTGGAACACCAAGTGTGGGGGTTTTATGCGGGGATATCCTTAGCCCTCCTCCAACATTGTGATTGGCTTCTGCTGGAATCCTTGCTGTACAATTGGTCACTGAAACTGGCAGTCTCATCAAGCACACCCCACCTTCTAGCTCCGTCCACGTGGCAGCAAAAGAGAAAGCGCCTTCCAATAAAACGATAAAATATGATACTTATCGTTGGACTTTCTATCATTTCCGATAATTATCATTGGATTTCCTATGATTTCCTATCGTATCGTTATCGTTAAATGGAGACACGATAGAGAGCATATCACATCGTTATCATATATTTTAACGATACGATAAACATCCCTACTTCTACTAGCTCATCACGTACAGAATTGAATGTCTTCCAACATTTTACTTTCCCTTTGTGGGCAAATGATCCTGTTACATCTGCTCCTGAAAGTGCGTGTAATCAAGGGAGTGCAGAGGCTTTCAGTGGCCCTAGTGCTTTGTAAATTTAAGGTAACTTAACAAATCTTTTCATACCACGGCCAAGGAAAACTCCAAACTCTGGTGTAAGTTGAGGATATCGGCATAGTGCTAAAATCAAAACATCAGTATCCGGTGAAAACACATGGGTGTTTTTTATTCCTGTCTGTGCTATGTATGTAGCATGTAGTATGATCTTAGTGTCCGCCTCCTCCTGGGTACTTGAGAGACTGGATACGTCTGCACCATGTGATGAAGCTGCTTTGTCCCTCCAACTGACAACAAACTTTTTCCTATTGGTCACAGCTAATTGAAGAATCTGGTTGGAAAGGAACTCTTGTCAGTTCATCCTTTGTCTTATCATGAGCTAGTAATTTATTGATTGGTGTACTTCCAATCGTTGTTTCTGGTCCGATTTTGTACTGGTTTGGATCTGAGCCTTTTTGCCGAATCACTTTCATTGCCATTTTTTTAATGAGGACTCTTTGTAACAGTCGAAAACCACATGAACTTCACTGTAATTGCTGATTTTTTCACCAATCAATTTGCTGAAGCTTACACCAAGGTAACGGCATGTTTTCACAGAGTTTGGTTTGTGGTAGGTGTGAAGAAGTGCCATGCCATCTACTATCGCAGCTTTTGCTGCAGTTCTTCATGCTCTTCCAAATCTGGAGGTGCTGTAGCATTATCATCATCATTTTCTTGGCTAGGTATTGTTTGTATTGATTCTAGGGCATCCATAACTTTGTACTTAGCTAGCCAACGCGGCAGTGCTGAAAACTCCTAGTTATTGATATTGTACTTTAAATCTATGTCAGGTCTGCTTCTGCATTCTATCAACAACCTCGAAATAAGGGACAGATCCATCTTCATGGCAATAGTTTTGTCTTTGATGGTAATTTTAACTAGGGATGGGTATGGACCCCCCCAGATCGGCTGGATCGGATCCGATTCCGATCCGAAAATCAGATATCCGATTTTTGGATCGGATGCCTTTTAGTCCCTTTAGAATTGATTTTGGAGGGTGGAAAAGCCTGTATCTTTGGTATTTTTTAAGACAGAAGCATTAAACTTTGTACAAGTGCAGATGGGATGTTGCCAATCATGTGCCCAGAATTGCAGACACGGGTGTAGGCGTTACTTGTAAGTAAGCCTTTGAAAGTCACTTTTTCACCAGTCACCATCTGCTCCTTTTTCAATTTACTCCTGTGTCTCAGGGGCACGTTAAAGTGTTTTGATTTGCAGGTAAGCGTAGACCATGTCCCCAGTTGGGGAGCGCACTGAAGGGCACATACCTCTACCCCCTTTTGCAGACATAGGGGTGCGGTTTAACTGAAATGGCAGTGTGAAAGATGGGTTTGCCCATTGCATGCAGATCCCGTCCTCAGACACTGAACTCAAACTTGGGGAGCATTCAGAAGGTCTCGGTTGCTCTGCCCCCTTTTAACAGACACAGGGGCATGTTACTTACTGAAATGGAACTGGCTTGTGAGTAAGTAAGACCATTGCAAAGTGCTCTCTCATTAGATGCTGTCCCCACAAGCACCACAATACCGTGAGGAGCACACAGAAGGGGTGTACATTCGCCCGTTTCACAGATGCACGGAATGGCAGGTGTGTAATTGAATTTTGGGGACCCCATAGAACACCCAGCCTCCCTTAGTGTAAGCAAGTGGAGCAGCATGCTACACTCGCAGGTCAGATCTGGCAGACACCAGCAACAGCAGGCAGACAGGCAGGCATTCAACGGGCGAAGTCAGGAATGAAACGGAGAGGACTCTGTGGGGTTCGCCTTGAGGGTGAAACCCATGTCACTTGGCTTAAGCAAGGAGAGCGATGTGCTCTCCTTGCAGGTCGGTTCTGGAAGGCAGACACCAGCAACAGCAGTAGACAGGCATTTGCGGACGGAGGAAGTAAATAAAGAGACGAGACACGAAAAGTGGGATTAAACAAGGGCCACATTTATTGAAAAGGATCTGCAAAGGGGGTGAGTCCTAAGGGGCATCCCTTATAGGCCTGTCCACAGGCCTCTGTTCTCCCATTTTGGGCGAGCCATTCTAGCCCGTGTGTAGGCGGAACAACTCCGCCTCACCACGTGCTGTCCCTTACGGGAAGGGGGACCTTCCTGTGTCACCTCCCCCCATGCCGCATGGCTCTGGGTAGGTGAGAACGGTTGGTCCCACCAGTAACCCTTATCTCCCAAGCCAGGCCGCGGGGCTCAAAGCTGGAAGCCTCAGGAATTGCCAGTCACCATAACAATGCCTGTGAATGCTCACCGTTTTTCCCTGCCTCTCTGGATGCCCCTTCCTATCCGCCACTGGGAGCATCAAGCCACTTGCTTAGTTGCTCACGCCGCATCTAGCTAGCAACACTTCCCGTAAGCCCCTCTGCAGATCCTGCAAAAACAAATCATTGCCCTGATCAGACAGATGTACCCCATCTGGCCTATACAGCTCCCTCCTGGCAAGCGTAATATCTGGATGCTGGATGCTGAAATCATCATGTTTGCACAGATCGCGAAATATCTCAGTGTTCACTTTTTTGCGGGCTTTTTCCAAAGCCTTCTGGTCATTACCCATTCGCCAATCAAACCTGGGTATAACACATGACCACACAATCGAAATGCCAGGCCAAAGCTGCCTTATGTGATGAAAATCGGCCACCGCCTGGAGTATCAGGGCCTTGCCCTTCAACATCCCCAGATCATTGCCACCCAGGTGTATTAGCAGCACCTGGGGTGAAAAGCCTGTCACCTGATGGTGACCCAACGTGGGCAGGAGGCGTTCCCACCTCATACCTCGTCTGCCATACCACTTTATGTTAGCCATACGGCTCAAACCCAGCTGGGATCCAAAACCGGAGTTGGCGGCTCGCCTGCCCGCCCAGAAGACATAGCTGTGGCCGCAGATGATCACGCGGACTGGGGCATGGCGTCTCCAGCGATCTATAGAAAACACATACAATTTCAAAACCCAGCCAGGACAGACCCTCACATAGCAAATTTGCGTACATAAGACTTGTATGCCGCTGACAGCCATCTCCCAACTGCACGTATCTTTGAAGGTGAAAACCCCACCGCTGCTGCGGTTGATGCTGCTCCAATGCGGAAGGAATGGAAACCAAAGGCTGATGCTGGCAGGCCTAGGGCATGTAAGGCTTTCTTTGCCACTGCCCAAAATTGAAACTTAGTGAGTGGAGCCCCATCCTGATGACAGAAAAATATCCCTGGATGCTCCCCCCGAAGAGAAATGAATTGCCTCAGAGCCTGAATAGGGCATAATGCCTCCATCAGCGCCTTATTCAATTGAATAGCCGCCCCCTTACCCCTCTGATCCGTTTTAGACCTCCTAAGGGTTACAACTATGCCCTGTTCATTAAACTGCACGTCCCGAAACTGAAGCGCACGGTCCGAGTGGTCGTGCCTGGAAGATGTTAACAATTCCGAAACCCTGAAAGCCGCAAAGAAGGCTATGGAGGCTGTTGCCTGAAATAAAATTGCCTTGTAGGGGGAAAAACACAACCGCTTCCACTGCTCAGTTAACTTCAACAGAATTTCCGGGGAAACTGGACACCGAGCGTCCGGAGGGCGTGGGAATGCCCTATTCCAGCCCCGTAACACACACTTAACTCTGGGATCCATGGTGTTATCCCTCTCCCCTCTTACCTTAGCCAAAAAATGCCAATGCTGCTAGCTTACCGGTTATTGTTCGAGCTGCGAGGCCCTTACGGTGTAAAGCTACACAAAACTGAAGGATATGCTCTACTGGGATGGGCCAGGTCAAAGACAGCTGAAACTCCTCCCTGAAATCTGCAAATTCTCTACCTGCTCTCAAGTAGGCCGCTTCAGTACTTGGTGCTACCGATTGCCACATGGCACGTTCGGCCACAGGTTGTCCGGGAAGCTCTCCGGGAGCAGACGAGCCCATGGAGCAAGATCCCGGAATCTCTGGACCTGCTGACGCGATAAAGCATCTGCAATTGAATTATCTAGTCCTGGGACGTGTCGTGCACGAAACAACATATTGTGGCGTAGACAATGCAGCGTAAATTTACGAAGCATTGACATGACTCTTGGGTTCCTGGAAGTCAATGTATTTATGACCTGGACTGTGGCTTGGTTATCACACCAAAAAAGGACCGTGGAGTTGGAGAACTCCCGTGCCCAGATGTGCACAGCGACGTAAATTGGAAAAAATTCCAGAAACGTCATGTCATTGAGAATGGCTGACGAGCTCCATTTCTCAGGCCACTTCTGAGCACACCACCTGTTGCCCCAAATAACCCCGAATCCCAAGGCACCTGAAGCATCCGAATGAACTTGCATCTTGACTTCGATAGTCAGTTCTTGTCTCCAAAAGGAGACACCATTATATTCGTTCAAAAATGCGAGCCAAACTTGCAAGTCCTCCCGCATAGCCTCAGTCACCCTAGTTCTATGATAGGGTCGAGATAGCCCCTTCATAGCATCACAAAAGCGCTGCAGAAAAGCCCTACCAGGAGCGACCACCTGGCACGCAAAATTTAAACGTCCCACTAACTCCTGAAGGTGCAACAGGGTCACCTTTTTGGCCCCATGAACAACTTCTATTTGATCCCGCAACTTCACCAATTTTTCTAGTGGTAGACGGCTGCTTTGCTGGATAGAATCAATTTCGATTCCCAAAAAAGTGATCCGGCTAAGGGGACCCTCGGTCTTCTCGTGCGCCAATGGAACACCCAGGTCCTCCGCAAGGTGCTGAAACTCCTGCATAAGGTGTGCACACTGGCTGGTGTTAGCTAATCCAGCCATCAGGAAGTCATCCAGGTAATGAGCCACGTTTGTGGACCCAGTTCTATACCTGATTGCCCATTCTAAGAAGATACTGAATGTTTCAAACATGGCGCACGAAATCGAGCATCCCATAGGCAAGGCCCTATCAACATAATGTTCTCCCTGAAAAAAGAAGCCTAACAGGTCAAAATCCTCAGGGTGTATGGGCAGAATTCGAAAAGCGGACTTTATGTCGCACTTTCCCATCAACGCCCCCACACCACAGCTTCTGCCCATCGACACCGCAGCGTCAAATGACGTATACCGTACCGAGCATAACTGCTCAGGGATATGGTCATTAACCGACTCCCCTCTTGGGAAAAACAAGTTATGTATCATCCGGAATTCCCCAGCACTCTTCTTGGGGACAATGCCTAGGGGCGACACCCTCAAATTTGGAATTGGTGGTTCCTTGAAAGGACCCATCACTCTCCCTGCTGCAATTTCTTTCTTAATTTTATCCCTAACCACAGATTCCATTTCATAAATTGACCTCTGATTTTTGGAAAAGAGGGGGAGCCTGGGTCCACTAAACAGAATACGAAAACCAACTTTGAAACCCAACTCTAAGTACCTTGCATCCTCAACCTTAGGATATATAGCCAACAGGCGTTGTAAAGGTACCATCTTCATTGGACTGGGGCCCTTTGGGAGGTGGCTGTTGCGCCCCCCCCCGGTTTCTTGCCCCCTTGTCCGTCCTTATAAGCTCCCCTACCCCCTCTGTATCTGTTACAATGTATGGTTGCGTGCAATCCCCCGCAAACTGTGCAATCATGCCTGAACTTACAGGGTGATCTAGAACACGAACCCTTGGATCCGTACTCCCAGCAGGGCGGGCGGGATTGAACCCCCTGCCCCGCACTCCCTCTAACTGTGGGTGCGGGTTGTTTGGCTGTTAAATGCCCACTATCGGACCTTTCACCCACCCCAGGTCTTGCTGGAGTCATGAACTGCAGCCACAGATCATGATCCCGAGTATCCCACTGTAAGGTGTGGTCAAACGCTGCCTTACGACGAAAAGATTCATCATAAGACAACCACGCCCCCCCCTTCGAACTCTGTGTATGCTCGATAAACCATATCGAGATAC
This sequence comes from Anniella stebbinsi, assembly GCA_029215795.1. Taxonomy (NCBI): domain Eukaryota; kingdom Metazoa; phylum Chordata; class Lepidosauria; order Squamata; family Anniellidae; genus Anniella; species Anniella stebbinsi. The sequence continues at coordinate 175,164,632 of JARDYH010000004.1, read as the reverse complement.
TTGGTCAGAGTGTAGCCTTTTTCAGGGAAACGCTGCTGTATGATTCCCATGTAAATCAGGAATCCCGGCAGCCAATTGCCCAAGTCCTAGCTACTTTCCTCCTCCTAATTCTTTCTGCTTCCTTTTCCCCAATCTTGTCCTTCTCATTCGCCTCCAATTCCTGATACAGCAGAGAGAAAACATCAATGTATTCTCCCTTTAGAATTTTCTCCTTCGTGGCCGGGAGCAAATGATATCCTAAAGGGGAAGCTGCGCTACCCTTCGGGATGGCATACCTATCTGCCCCTGCAAAAGGATCGCCTGCCGCTGTCCCCGCTCCCTGGCCGGACCCACCACTGCTAGATGCGGGCCCTAGCCATACCGCTGCGCAAGCCGTAGCGGTATTAACCGCTGGCGTCACAGAAGCGGCTCCTGCTGCACTTGTGGCTGCGCTCGTAACTTGTCTCTCCTCTGGATGTGATGTTGTTGCTGTAGTATTGGAATTAACCGCAGGAATCACCGAAGCGCCCCCTGCTGCACTCATAGCCGTGCTCATAACCTGTCCCTCCTGTGTATGGGGTATTGCCCCCACTACCGCCCCGCTGCCTGTTAAATCCGTGGGACCTGCGGCCACTTGCCGCGTTCTTTCTCCCACCATGTAACCACCCATTGTTCCCTGCTGCTGAAGATGGAAATTGGGAAAATATGGGAACCATCCCCATGGGGATGCCGGGACCATGTGAGATGTATGTGTTGCAATTCCAGCCGGATTATTACCTCGTGTAGGAACCTGAACGTGCGGCACTAGCTCGATCCCCGTTGTCACAGCTACCGGCTTCCCGGCCTCCGAGACTGGATCGTTGACGTCGCTCCCTTCCGGAACACCTGCCTGGTTCGCCCTATGCTCCTGTGCAGCTGCAGCCTCCATAACATCTATACGGCTCGAAAGAGATTGTAATAAGTGATCATGAAGCTGTCTCCGTGTCTGGCGACTGCCTGTACTTCCACTGACAAACGGGCCCGGCGCTATCAAAGGTGTTAAACCTCTGTCCTTTTCCAAGGACTGCACCCGTGCCAATAACGCTTCGACAGCAGGGTCTAACTCCTCCTCAACCACTTCCGGCCTAATTGCCCCCACACGCCTTCTTCGCGGGTGGGGCTTTCCCCTTGCCGAGAAGGGTGGCTCCTGCCTTTATAGCCCTCAAGCCCTTCCCGACCGATGGCGCCCTTCTGCCCGCTCACCAATCGGGAGCGAGCACGTCTCCTCTCTTCCCCCTTCCCGCCCGCAAAAGCCTTCCCGCACCCAGGCCTTTGGCCGGGTGCGGCAGAATGGCGCTTAACGGGCGAAGTCAGGAACGGAACAGAGGGGACACTGTGGGGTTCGCCTTGAGAGTGAAATCCATGTCCCTTGGCTTAAGCAAGGAGAGCGACGTGCTCTCCTCGCAGGTCAGATCTGAAAAGCAGACAGCAACAGCAGCAGACAGGCATTCATCAGGTGAAGTCAGGAACGGAACAGAGGGGACTCTGTGGGGTTCGCCTTGAGGGTGAAACCCGCATCCCTTGGCTTAAGCAAGGAGAGCGATGTGCTCTACTTGCAGGTTGGATCTGGAAGGCAGCAGGCAGCAACAGCAGCAGGCAGGCATTCACAGGGTGAAGTCTCTCCTGGGCACTGTGGCGCAGAGTTCCATGGGCTGAAAAAGAAGAAGGGAAAATATAGTTAGATAAATATAATACTTTAACAACTAGCTCACACCTAGGACAGGCCTGTTGCCGCCAGTCCTGATTGCCCACGCCCCACCATTAGGCGCACGGAGCTGCTTGTTTACTGGGAAGTAAGCTTGCAGACAGCCACTTACCTTAGTCATGTGGGCATTGTGGATAGGAGAGCCACTTCCAGGCAGGCGGGTCTTGGGGCAGATGGTCAGTTTGGATTCCCGTCTCTCCTGGGCACTGTGGCGCAGAGTTCCATGGGCTGAAAAAGAAGAAGGGAAAATAAAGAATAAATCCGAGTGCTTGAGCAACTAGCTCCCTCCTACCTAGGACTGGTGTGCCCACGCCCAACCATTAGGCACACAGGGCTGCCTGCTTACTGGACACTTACCTTAGTCATGCGGGCATTGTGGATAGGAGGGCCACTTCCAGGCAGGCGGGTCTTGGGGCAGATGGTCAGTTTGGATTCCCGTCTCTCCTGGGCACTGTGGCGCAGAGTTCCATGGGCTGAAAAAGAAGAAGGGAAAATAAAGAATAAATCCGAGTGCTTGAGCAACTAGCTCCCTCCTACCTAGGACTGGTGTGCCCACGCCCAACCATTAGGCACACAGGGCTGCCTGCTTACTGGACACTTACCTTAGTCATGCGGGCATTGTGGATAGGAGGGCCACTTCCAGGTGGGAGGGCCGGCACAGCAGCATGGGCGCCTCCAGGTGGGCGGGCGGGCAGGCACAGCAGCATGGGCACCTCCAGGCAGGCAGGCAGAGGTGGGCACCGAGGCAGAGTGCCAGGCGCTGGCACATTGGACAAGTAAGCAATAGAACCATGGGTCCAGCCCATGAGATCCGGCTACTTCACAATGGCGGCAACCTGGTGGGCGGACAGGCAGGCAGGCAGACAGACGTGGGCACGGAGGCAGAGTGCCAGGTGCTGGCACACTGCACAAGTAAGCAATAGAACCGTGGGTCCTGCCCACGAGATCCGGCTACTTCACAATGGCGGCAACCTGATGGGCGGGCAGAGTTATTCAATCATGTAGCCAAAACGCAACACACAGTGACAGCCCTGCAAGGCTGCCACATAGGTCAAAAAGACACAGTCAGAACAGTGTTGGATGCTTTGGCATCCACTTAATGTAGGAGCCTGGAAGAGGAATCCTTTTGGTTCCTTCCTTCAGAGTCAGAGGTGCATGCGTTCTTTGGAAGTCAGCCTTCTTATCCCAAAGTTCTCATGAGCCTGTAACGTGGTCTTTTTACAAGAAATGCACATGGAAGTGTGGGACCTTACAGATGGCCTAGAGGGAGTCATCTGAGGCCAATTTCAGAGGCACACATGCAAGCACATTGGTTCAAGTCAAACAACATAGAATGTGTGAGATGCTTGTGCATCCCCTCAATATAAGAGGCTAGGAGAAGAAACTAGATCCCTTAGGGATCCTTCTGTCAGAGTTGAGTTACTGAGCTGTAAGCAGCACAGCCAGTAAATAATATAAACATTAATAGTAAAAATAATAATAACAAAAATTAATAATTTAAAAATCAAGGGCCTGCCAGAGTTGACTTTGGTTAAAAAGCCTGCCAAAAGAAGGTGTGGAATGGATGGGGGAGGGGGTGCCTGCCAGTCACTCCCCCAAGGGCTTGAGGGTGGGGTATCCCAGTAGGGACAGATTTACCTTTAGGAAGACCAGCTGCTCCACCAACTCAGCGTCCAAGCAAGAGCGGTGGGGTGTAACCACGTCGCCCGCCATGGAAAATACCCGCTCGCTTGGAAAACTGGACGGTGGGCAGCTGATTCTATCCTTGGCCTCCCGCACCAGATCAGGCCACATCTGGCTGTGGGATGACCAGTAGGCCAGGGGTTCAATGGAGCTGTCCTCCATCTGCTCCGCCAGGTAACGCTGCACTGCTGCTGCAGCATCATCATCCTGATGGCTGGGTTGAGTGCCTTTCTGCTCAACCACTGCCTGCAAGGCCTTTGCCCAAAACCCCTGACCTGTGCCCCTGCTGGGTGTGCTGCTGCTGCTGCTGCTGGTGATACTCAGCGGACTCATTGCCTGCGCTTGGGTGGGCTCTGCCTCTGCCTGCCCAATCCTGGCTTCCCGGGCCGCCAGAACTTCCGCCACCAGCATTTCCACCCAACCCGCCCAGGAATTCTGCCCATACAGCCCATCCTTGATGCGCGGGTCGCACATGGTGGCCAACATGTACTGCCTCTCATTGTAGAGAGGCTGGACCCGGCGGGATAGGCCTTCCCTCAGCCTTGTCACCACTTCCCGAACCTCTGGCAGGAAGCGCCTGCCAGTAACAGGATCCCCGGCCTCCAGAAACTCGCCCATCTGTGTCTGGAGATGCCTGGCCACGGGGATCACCTGGCTGAGGAGGGCAGTGCTGGTGCTCAGGGTCTCAGTGACCTCAAGGAATGGCTTGAGGACGACCAGAAGCTGGGACATGGCCTCCCACTGCTGCCTGGACAGTGGGGCCTGGATGCCGATGTCCCCGACCCTGAACATCTCGTGGACAACACGCTCATATACTTTGTCATTGAAATGAGGTGGATGACACTTACCAACCAGTGTTCTTGAGTGTTCATCATGTGTTGTAGAAGTATTTTGCATTATTAAGTCCTCTTTTTCATCGATGAGTAAAATAATTATTGGAGAGTGGTATAAAAGCTGTTATGAAACAGTTTTTGTTAGAAATGTTTTTTTTAAACTGAGAAATGCAAAATCAAATAATTATCACAGCTATCCTTTCACTTATGAACGTACAATTAATTTTTAGTACATACCGTCTTGCTCTGTTGATGTTGTTTGACAGAAATTACAGGTGCTATCAGTAGAAGAAACAGCTTTGGGGTTAAAAATAACAATGTTATTATACCTGTAATAAAAATTTAAATCATATATATTTTTAATAATCTAACAACTTACTGATAGGTGTATTTAGGTCATCATCTTGAACAGCAGAACCAAGAACAACTACATCAGACGACATAGATGCTGTGAAGAGTAAAATGGCAATTTCAATATATTACAGTCATGCAAGGTTTTATAGACATAGCTTTATTTTCCTTATATCTTTTTTAAAAAACATATAGACATATACCAATGATACTAAAGAAATAACAGCTACTTCTATATGTAATAGTATGAGCACAGTTCAATAGTGATTTGCATTTACATGTTAAGTTAGGAAATTAATTTAAAAATTAGGTCTAAGATTTTTCAGTTTGGAAAAACCTATTACCCAGTGCTGTATAAAGCATTGTCATAAAGGGCTATTTTGAAACCCACCAAAACTGACATATTCAACTCTTGGAAGGTTACCTTAACAATCCCTTAAACTAGTATGCCATAGAAGTTACACTTTCCATCACTTACAGAATTATGGTAGGTAAGTAAACATAGCTGAGGTAAGCATGTACTGTTATATGCTTGTAATTTCCATTGCCTGTATTTTCCCCTCCTGTACTTGAAGTGTTTGTTACCTTTCAGAAGTATTGTATGCTGCTTGTACTGCATTTCCATTGTTCCGTGTAGTCCAAATGCTAGAAATTGTCCCTAATGGGCTACTTAACATTGCTTAACATTATGTTTTATGTTTTAAGTATTATTTTAAACTATATGATTTGATTTTCAAGGATTTATAAGTGTGTAACACCTTTGAAATAATATATGCTTTGTAATTGTGTAGTGTTTAAATATTAAAATACAATTTCGGTTATACATTTAACATTGACAATGTTGATAAGAATTACAACTTAGATTTAAACTTATTTTGATAACTCACTGTCATCTGTATCATCCTGTTGTGTATTCTCAATCTTGGTCAGCTCTGACTGCTCTTGCTTTATTTCAATGTGGGTCTGTTTCTTCTCTAAAACCAAAATGTGCTAGAGGTGAAACGTTTATGCATTACCATCGTTTGACTACATATTCTAAAGCAATATCTCTGTTCGACAGGGAAAACTGCAGAAAAACAAACCACCCCATAACAAAAATAATAAATATTAATAACTCCTCCTGCCATGCTGACAAAAAGCTATTTCCCCCCGACACACACCAAAGGGAACAAACACCCCCATCAAGCAGCTCCCCACCCAAATAGCCTTTCCGAACCTACTTGCTCCTCATCTGCCACCACCGATCTCCAGCACCGCGTGACCACCTTTAACCCCCTCAACCTTCGCGTCCTGCTCGTGGGCTCCCTGGATGTGCCATAGGAACCACAGCAGCAGCAGCATTCATAGGAATAGGAGGCTATTTTAAAATGCCCATGCCGCTAACCATTTTCAGGGCTAGGAGGAGAAAAAGTACTCAGCAATAGAAAGCGTCAATATATTCATTTTCTGTTGGCAAAAACACCTTTACATCTTCTGCTTTAGCCACCCGACAATGAATCTTGTGACACTCCCTACTGTAGGGTGACCAAATTTTGCAAAACAAAATCCCGGTTCTAAATGGGGGGGGGGTGCCCACCAAAGCAGACCCCCCAACATAAAATAAAAAATTTAAAAGGCTGGCCGCCATGCGGCTAACAAGCAGACGCCACCTGCCCACCCGAAACAACCCCCCCACCAAGCCACCCCCCCAAAAAACCAGCCCGGACCTACCATGTTCGCCGCTGCTGCCCCAGCCAGGTCTTCCGCTGCTGCCCCCGGCGGGTCTGCCACTGACGCTGGGTCCTCCGCCACCAGTGGGTCCTCCGCCGCCGAGCTCGTCAGGCCAGAGGCCGTGTAGAAGACGCGGGAGAGGGCTGATTACATCGCTTTCGGATTCGGCCCTCTCCCGCGTGGCCTCTGGCCTCACGAGCCTAGCAGCGGCGGCAAAGGACCCAGCGGCAGCGGCGGTGGTGGTGGAGGACCCGGCGACGGCAGCAACGGCGGAGGCAAAGGACCCGGCAGTGGAGGAGGAGGACGACCCACCATCTGGGCCTCGAGGCCCGGTTTGCCCCCGCCGCCCCCCGGTCGTCCCGGATCGCCCCAGTTTTTCCTGTTAGGATTGGGAAACCCTGGGCAATCTGGGCACCCTGAATTGTGCCATTATTTCATGCCGAGGACAGTATATGGGGAGAAGCGTGGACATTTTATGGCAGGAGATGAGCCTACCCTTTCAACGATTGTCCTCCACTGCTCCCCCTTGTCTTCCCGGATCGCCTAGTTTTCCTGGTTTTGAACTGGAAATCCCAGGTGATCTGGTAACCGTAACTACCATATAAATCATTACTACATTACAGTATTTACACGAAATATATATTTACAAGATTACAATAAATATACTTACTGCTTGGATCAATACAAAGTGGATGGGTTTTCCCAATAGCTACCCACAGTTGGTACAATTCCATAAAAAATGGTGGCCTAAATCGGCCTGGCGGTTTCTCACCATAGGTCCTCAGTGTTGTATAAAAAAATTGTTTTAGACATTGAAATTTCATCATAATCTGACCAGTGGTTTTTTGAATTCCTTCGTTTTGTAGCCTTTTCTGTATACCTATAAAGGCTGGACAGTTTTCTCTCAGGTTAGTTCTCATTAAAAGGGCGAGAACTTTCGAAGTAGAATATGCAGTAGACTTTCCACCTCTAAGTTTGTCCATAATAATTTATCTGAACACATATCCGAAGCTAACGTCTTTATGCCTTTTCTTAACACTGCTGTTAGTTCGGAAAACCCTAGCACACTGAAAGCAGCGTGCGATGTCGCAAAAAAATTGGGTAGTCTATAGAAGTACTACAACTTACACTTCCTCTTAAAAGAATACGATGTACTGCAGAAGCATTGTGAGTTAAGTTTGGAAAAACATTTTTAAGGATGCAGTGGTTTTTAACGTGAGATGAAACATAGATATATAGTATATTTACTTTTAAGGGAATTATTACTTGGAATAGATATTGAAGAAGGAAAAAAATGGGCAACTGATTCTGTTATCTTTTCTAAAGGAAAGTACCTTGCTAAGAATGTTTATGGGCAACTGTTTTGGTTATGATTGTTATTTAAAATTGATTTCCACGGTTTTTCTCTGGACAATGACTTATCTATTGATAGCATTTTGTTAGTAGTGTGCCATCAATATAGGCTATGTTAGTACTGCGGTAGTGCATGTTCAATTGGCGAGACATTTTAATTCAGCAGTACCTTAATTTCCAAATATTCTGAATTGGTTATTCTTTAATATTTATTTCAATGGGAAATTTGTTTTCTGCTTAAAATTTATTCTGGGTTTTTTCCTATCTGGTGTAATTGGGAAGTTGTTTTTTTGGGGGGGGGGTCTTTTTTTGTGCACGTTAATTAAGAAATGCTGTGCTGTTGATGTTTATGGGCATCCATATCCTAAAATATAGCACATGGTAATAATTTTCCAAAAAATCTCTATGTACAAGTAAAGTCCAATGGCTGTTAGTGTAATATTTTAGGTTAATTTACAAGGATGTCCTATGGACCTGTACTGTCATTTGCTATAGCATATTTCTAATTGGTATAGTCCAGTCCTATGGAGAATTGTGGAAAATTGATTAGCTGTTTCTAATTGTTTTCTGCAAAGTATCTATACATATCTATGTGAAACTTCTTTAGTATTGTTCTCAGTTTGCAAGAACCGTGCTATGGATGTGAATGGGCAATTATATTGTTTTTAAAAGCATTGTAGTTGTTAATAACTTTTCTTTTTGAATACAAAACATTGTTTTATTGATCAAATCAACATAGATAGATGATAGATAGATAGATATAAATACAAATATATATTTATTCTTAATCTTTGTTCATCATGCATGCATATTAACAATGTTATGTAGACACTATTGATTAAAGAATATAACCTTAATTTTTAAAAGGTTTTTTGGCATAGTAACATATTAGTGATTAAATACATAAACGTTGTAAAAGTAGTTCTTCTTTTACAGAGCATAGTCACATAACTGCAACCATTCTTGCATATTGCTTAGTGGCTTGTTTTTGTACGCCACAAGTAATCTGCCATTTCATCTCTGAATTTGTTTCCTGCTTCACATTGAGCAGTGGAGTCGTCGTGATATGGCCGTCCAAGGGTCCTTAGAGTAACAATGTTTTCATTTTCACCTTCTGCCATTAAGGCATGTCCTTTGGTTTCGCATATGTTATGAAGAATAACACATGCTGAAATTACTGATGCTACATTTTCTTCTGCTACGTTAGCCTAGAGCACAGGCATTGCCAACGCATTTTTAAACTACCAAATGCTCGTTCAACAACATTCCTTGCTCTACTAAGCATGTAATTGAAGTGTGCTTGTTTACCTCGCACTGTACCTCCATAAGGCTTCATGAGCCAAGTCTTTATGGGATAGGCACCATTAGCAACTAGTATTGGTCAACATTCCCTATTTCCCATGTTCCATGTGATGTCTTTATTAACAAATGCTCCTTCCGCCATAGCCTCATACAGGTGTGAGTTAGCAAACACTTAAGCATCATGATTCCTGCCACTCCATCCAATTTCGACGTTAATGAATCGTCCAGTATGATCGGTGGTTCCTTGAAGTAGCACAGAGTAATACTTCTTTCTGTTTATGAAGTCTTCTCCTTGTCTAACTGGAGAGCAAATAGAAATGTGACTTGCATCAAGAGCACCACAACAACCTGGAAATCCTAATTTGGAGAATCCATCAATGATCTGTTTTAAAAAAGAAAATAGGAAGGTTTTTTAAAATTTGATATCACAATACTTGTATTTAATATTTCCAGTACAATTTTTTTTTAAAAAATTGAAGTACATTCTTCTAATGTGTTATGTATGTTTTATTGAATGTATAGTATTGATGATTATAAATAGTACATATGATATCAGATGTGGTGCAACGTTAATTGTTTATTTAAAGTAAATGTTTTGTATTACATAGTCACTGTGATACATTTGTAGTTTGGTTTAAAACTAAAAATAATATATGGGTGAAAATAGAATTCCAAAATTGGTTAATGTAAATTAAAGAATTATTAAAACAATTTTTGTCTACTTGTTTAAACAGTCAGTTATTGCCTATTGTGATTCAAAGGATAGCTATGGTCAGGTGTGGATTTCCAGTGTTCAAGTGTTGTCCTATGGTTCAGAATGGTCGTGTGCTGTCATAGGGATACCTCATGGATAATAGTGAGCATTGGATAGATATGTTCAAGTGGTTTGCTGTTTCCCTTTTGAAAAGTACTGTCCTATGGATCCGTATGAGCAGGTGTGGTTTCCTTATTGGCCAGTTAAGATTATGTATGATCAAGTACATTAAATTGTTATAGTATCTTCCTCATTTTTTTCAAAAACAGTCTAGCATAATATTTTTGAACGTAAGTAATTGTGTTATGACATATGCACATTGTTAATGTAATGTTTGTTTATTTTCAGGAAATGTATAGGTTATTGAAAGTATCATTTTCATTAATTTATAGTATTGTATGCTACTGTAAGTATACTTGCTATTTTTAATTTTAACTTTACTTTAACTGACAGATATTACCATAACCGAGGTAAGCTATTAAATAAATAATTTCTGAATGTGCTGTCAAAGACATAGCTTCATCACATTATACACTTACAATCATCATTCAACATTTTTTCAGAACAGTATGGTAAGTACCTGAGTGACATTTCCAACACAGACTGTCCTTGTGAAAAAGGAATTTTCTAGTGCAAGACAGAACTCGACAAAAACAACAGCTACTGTGGAACGCCCCACTCCAGATTGCGTAGCAGTAGTTTTATAGTTTCCAGGGTTAGCTAACTTCCAAATGGATATTGCAACTCTTTTTTCGACTGTTAGAGGATCGCGCATTGCTGTACGTTGCCTCAGATGTGTAGGAGTAACAATAGCCACAATTTCAAAAAGAGTAGAACGAGACATCCTGAAGTGTTCAATCCATTGGGAATCACTCCATGCTTTTAGTACAAAATTTTCCCACCAGTCCTTGCTGGATGGCTGTTGGGTATTTTATAAATCTAGAACTGCTGCAAAGGCTATGGAGATTGCTTTCCAAACTTGCGAAGAGACTTCTTCATTGGTATAAAAAACAAACAAGTAAACGTGATCTCCGAATCTGTTGCATAGCTATTTCTAGTAACATTAGTGCATTCAACATATTAATAAGGGAGAATGAAATATGTCCAATGACTTCATCAAACATAACAGCATTTCTGGAAAAAATTTTGACATCCATATCTATCCAGAATATAGACAAGACACAACTATTACATATGTAGCCCTGTACTAAATTAATAGCAGCAGAAATGTTACTCACTGAGCATGCGTAAATTAAATGTGGGGAGGCAAGAAATATAGGGACAGGAAGTAGCAAATACAAGGAAGTGGGCGTTAAAATTTCAAAACGACATGAAAAAGAACTCGAGAAGAAGCGTCAGACCAACAATACGGTTTCATAACATATGGAACTACTAAGGAAAGCGTAAGTAAAGAACAATGTGACCAGGCACATTTTACAGCAGCATAATATTTAACGTTATGATAACCAGTTAAAAACGTTACAGCCTCGTATGTAGATAGGCTCTAACATGAGACAAGAGTGAGCCAGCTGTGTCTGGCAGCTGATTTTGGATGTCACAAAATGGCAGTACATTGATAGTTGATTTTTTAAAAAATATATTACTGTATTTACTGTCAGGGAAACGGAGAACTGTTTGTGGGATTTCCTGTAGACATGGGTGAGAAATTTGTTCCATCAGAGTTTTTTTAAATGAATTTAACCACTTTACACTTCCCGAACCTATACATGAGTCAAGACAGAATTGCGTCCTGAAATCCACATTTTTGTAAGCGGGGAAAGTGAACAATAATGTGCATATTAGGGGAAACTGAACACAAAATGTATATATTCTAGAAAAGGTATGCATTTTGCAAAACTGCATTATAATAATGGAAAGTCTTTTGAAACAATGTGTATACTTAAAAATACATACAAAAATGAGTACATTAGGAAAAATGCACACCAAAAAAGTACAAATTTATGTAACTTTGTTTTTAATCACAAACGTATGCAGAAATGGGATAGAGCAAGCTTGATTTTAAAAATCTGTCAGTCATGGTGAGAATGCGATTGACAGGTCCATCAATCCCTAATATCTGCCTCAGGTGTCAAAATCACTTGGCCAACCTCTTCTGCCATGTACCTTATCAAGGGCTGGGTCATGGATGGGGAGATATGCTGCTCTGCCTCAGGAAGCTTCGGCTATGGGGCGGTATATAAATGTAATAAATAATAATAATAATAATAATAATAATAATAATAATACCTGGGACTGCCCCTCCCAAAGATAATAGAGCATCATAAGACAAGGGGAAATTGTAGTTCTCTACTGCCGCTTCTCTGCTCCTGCTCCTGTCCCACAATACTTCCTCTTTCTACTGGGAGAAGAAAGAGAAAGTAAACAAAGACCACATGGCCCATTCAAGGGCCGTTTTTAGTGTGCCGCTTTTCTTGCACACAGCAGGAAATGGCGGCACATTCTGTTCTAAAAAAAGTCGGTTTAAAAGGGGTCAATTTTGTGATGGAAAACAGGTAAGAAGGAGCAGGAGAGGTGCAAGAGGCGGATGTTGTCGTCATCTGAAGGATGCACGGACATTAGGAAGTGGGCAGTAGCGAACGTGCGATAAAATGCTCATCTGATGACACTCATAGAAAGGTCAGCTTCAACAGTGATAACAAAATACAGGAGTGTTGGGTGTCAAGAATCAGGAATGTTCTGTTACTCAGAATTTTTTGCTGAAAGAAACCATCACAGCAGAAATAATTGTGCTCAGTCACAGCTCCCTTGGAGGTTCTTTGGTGTTTTCACCTTCTCCTTTGAGATTGGTACATGATGTCAAGGTTTATTTATTTTTAGTTTTCCCTGGATGCAATCCATCATTTGAAGAACTGGCAAAGCGTCCCTGTCCTAGCTATTTTGGTAAAACTGTCTCACATCTCAACTCAGGCAGATGGCAAGACTCAGCTGCTGTATGAAAGAGGTTAAACACACACACACACACACCCTTCACACATTACAATAAATTGTTGTAAGCTTCTGCTTATAGGATGTCCAGACTATAGCTGCTCCTGGTTTTTCTGTAGTCGTAATGTAAGGGTAAAGATTCTGAGGCTTCCAGACATTGATCTATGTCTCCCATCTTTCCTGAATACTGGCCATTCTGGATTGGGCGAGGGCTACTGGTACCTGACCCTTGCTGTGATGTAAATCTTTCAGTGTAGCATGAGCTTGTATTGCAAAGTTCATCGTAATAAAATCTGAGTGCCTGGTCTTAGTGAATGTTCCTGTTTTCTCTCCCTTCTTTTTCATTTTTAAATTGAATTTTCAAAAAATACAAAAAAGAAACAGAAGACAAAGTCAAAACAAAACAAAACAAAACCTATTAATATTAATTCACAGCCCCTCCCCTTCCCCGCCTCAAGCTTGGTCAGTTTCAAAATTATTCTTTCATCTTTTATTTTCTGATTCTATTCCAGGATGGTATATTAATTTCTGTTTTATTTATTCTGTTTCATTAATGTATACTATTTTCATGTGTCCCACAATTTTAAAAGCTTCTGCCAAAGTTATTCTGTTAGATTCGTCTTTTATATATTCTATGTATTTTTACCGGTTCTTCTTAAAAGTATCTTTTTTCTTTATTCCTCTATATACTCTCAATTTCTGTGTCAGCTTTTTGTTTATTGCTATATCCCAAGTTTTCTTTTTCCACATAGGTATTGTCAGCATGCGAGGTGTCTTCCAGTTACTTGCTATTAATTGCCTTGCGGCTATCAACATATTGCCTTGAGGCTATCAACATAGACTGTCCTCTACTACTAGGCATGTGATGACATATTTCTCTCCGTAAGTTGTTTCTGTAAGGTCCAGTTTCTTATTATAAATGTTTTAGCTGTTTAATTTGTTTTAAATTTTGTATGTCATAGATTTTATATTGTGTTTTCATTATCTTGTATTGTGAAATGTGTTTTGGTAAGCCGCCCAGAGAGCTTTTGCTATTTGGTGGTAGAGAAATGATAATAATAATAATAATAATTATTATTATTATCAAGCCGTCATTAAAGGGTGGGATTAATGAACACTACATTAGAGATAAAAAGAAAACTCAGATAACATGAAACAGGTTTCATGTTATCTGAGTTCACTTTTTATCTCTAATGTGTAGAGATAAAATGAGCATGTGCTGTAATTTACATGCTCATTGAAGTTCACAGGGACTTGTGCAGTTTCCTAGGCAAATGTAACATCTGTAAGAATTCTGTAACACATGCAGTTGACTTGTTTTTTATGCAATGTATCTGATTTTATAAAATAACTCTGATTTAGGAAGTCAAATAAATAGTGGTTTACATTCGGCAATGTACTGTAGATCTCCAGGCATTCATTTCTTCCTCTATTGTAATGTGATTGTTCTAAAAATATTTTCTGGCAACTAAAGATGAAAGCACCGTGTACTGAATTGTTAATTTAGATTTGCACCCATGTTAACTAGGAACAGATCCCAACAAAATCTAAATGTGGCTGTTTTTTGCCCCTTGCGTTAGAACAGTAGATCTGAAATAAGCCAAGCTCCAGATTGCAAACAGTAGGAAACTACTAGAAGGCTTTTAAAATCTTCCTTTTTTTCCAAGGGAAATTCCATGGGAAAGTAGGCAGACGTTCTGCACAGACGGTTATGCTGCTTACAAAATGTTCTTTCCCAAAATCCCTACAGAGATCTTTGCTCAGTGACTCCTACAGCCTGAACTCACTATGTCTAACACCCACATTTACGCTTATCTTCTCTTCCGTGTGGTTTTCATTTCTTACGTTTGTGCCAAAATAATATTTTTTTAAAAAAATCTGTCACGAGTTAGGAGGGGTGTGTGTGTGTTTTAATCCCCTACTATTCTGGGTACAGAGAGAAATAGCTTGTTGAATTGTAACCATGGTGACCCACAGTAGGCTGAAGCTCTGACTGCCTGTGCTTCAACCCAGAAAAAGTTCTGGATAGTCAAACAGTATGGAGGGGAGAGTCATTCCTTCCACTTTACCCCAGATGGCAACAGTGCTTTTGCAAATATAGCACATGAGAAGCTTAGAATAATACATAGATACGAACTGGTCTTCAGGTTAGGTTCAAGGTAAAAATCCCCATTGCAGACCCTCAGGATCCCAAAGATCAATCATGGCATTTATGCAATTATTAATTGCATGAATGGTTTAAAAAGTAAAGAGGTATAAAAGCCCTGAGTCAAGTAAGAATGGCTATGTGTGGTTGTCCTCACAGTGGTTGTTTGGCCTGGCAGGGAAGCTCACTCAACTTATTAAATATAGCAATGCAGTAGATCATATGACAGGAAAAACCTAAATTTCACCAGATTTGGAGTCCAATTCAGGCCATCTGGCCAGCTTTATTAAAAATATATTAAATATTCTCTAAAATGTGATGCCCCCACTTAGGGTTGCCATATTCTGAATCCTCAAAACCGGGACAATTTTTAAAATGTATGTATGTATGTATGTATGTAGTTTTGCATTTAAAAAACATAAGTCATTTGACATGACTGAGAATGCATAAACATTAATAAAATAACCGTCATTAACCTGGCACTTACTTCCAACACTTCTGTCTTAGGGCAGGCAAGAATAGTCACAGGGTCTGTGACAGGGAAATCCTATGCATGTTTATACAGGAAAAAATGTCTTGCTGAGGAATGCAGGGACTTGTAGGGCTTTTTTTTCTGTATATATAACATGCATAGGATTGCACCCTGCCCTAGGATTGCAACCTAAACTATTTAGATTGTCTCTTTAAAAGTGCTGGTTAATTTCATACAAGTCAATGTACCCTGTGAAAGTCCATATGTTCTGGAAAGCAATTCCCACCTGTCCCAGCCGGCATAGCCAGTCGTCTGAATGCTGGAAATGGCAATCCAAAATATTTGTCGGGCACCCGTTTGGAAGGAGCTGTTCCAGGGCACGCCAGGAGAGGAGGAGGAAGGCGCTGCCGACTTGGCCTCCTGCCCGAAGCAGGTGAGTGCGTGCAAGAGGTGCCAGGCTCAGGGGCGTCTGCTCTCCCCCATCCCGGCTACAGGTGAGGGAAAGCTGGGAAGGGCCCAGCAGCGGGCCGATCCATGAAGAGCCTCGGCATTTTCTTACAGCAGCCTCTACACCTGCTGCTCTGAGGCGGCGGCATTGGCGGGAGCTTGCAACCTGTCTCTTGCTTTCCTTTCCTGGAAGAGGTGCCATGGACAGCCACGCGCGCTGAGATACGAGCGGGCAGGCACCAGTCCCTCGACAAGGATGTGTGAGTTGAGCTGCCTCACAAATGGCTCTCAGCATGGTGGCAGCCTCGAGGTGTGAGCCTCCCGTGCTCCTGCGGTGGGGACTCTTCACTGCCGGCATCTCGCAGGCTCATGCGATCAGCCTTGACCTTGGCCTTAGCCTGCTGCTGCTGCCACCATACCCTGATCAGAAGACTACCAAGGCAGCAGTGTTGGTGCTTTTAGTCCTTTGCCAGAGAGCCCAAGCGGGGCAAGGTAAGAAACGCACCCGGGCCTGATGAGCTGGCATTCGGGGATGGGAAGAAGTGCTCAGGAATAGAAGGGAAGAAGTGCTCAGGAATAGAAGGGGTGGCGGTGGCGGCTTGGCTACAAGTCCCGCTGTAGTTATTGCATTAACAGGGATCCCTCTCAAAAAGGGAGATACCATTCAGATCATTGCTAGGGCTGCACAGGTGGCCCAAGGAAGAGGTGCCTTGGCCCAACTTTGACAAGGGGTGTGGGGAGGAGGGGGTCTGGTGACCTAGCCCGGCCTTCCTCCCTGCTCTTTGGGTCTGTCAGCCCCCTGCAGCAGCTTGCACAACCGATCCTTAGCGCCAGGCACCCACTGCTTGCACCTTGCAGAAAATCGGGGGGGGGGGGAGAGTAATTTCAGGCTGCCCCTGTTGCTGCTGCGAAGCTCGTGGAGAACAGAAATAGCATGATTAGGCAATGGAGCAGGAAAGCGTCACGCATTGCCTGCTTCCGAGAGCAGCCAACGTGGCTGTGGTGGCTGTTGTTGCTGCAGGAGGAGGCGGCGGCGGGTGGTTGCCACCCCCGGCTTCACTCTCGTGTTTGCTGCTGCTGTGGTGGCTTCTGCACAGCCACAGCAGCAGTCAAGGGATCTTTTGCCGCACTTTTCCAAGTCTCGTGGGAATCCGGGATTCCTGCCCAGCCAGGCGGGACATTTTTAAATCACGAAGCCATCGGGACATTCCCGGTTTTCCGGGATGTATGGCAACCCCCGCTTCTCCCAGAAGTCTGAGAGGCGAGTGGCAGAAGACATGGAAAGGGAAGTACGGCCCAAGGAAGGGGGAGCAGTATGCATGCTGGACTGGCAGGGAGCATGCTGGGAGTGGTAGTCCTCCAGGGTAGGTGGGAGAGGCTCACTGCTTGGCTCTGCACTCTAATGCCATCGCTTCCTTCCCAGTCCCGGTCATTCTCTGGCCTAGCAGGCTGGCCTGCCTTTGACTGCTGCCACTGCCCTCTGCTACTTGCTCGCCGTCCCTGGCCTGGAGCTCATTTCCTGGGAGCTACAAGCTGCTGGAACCGGCCTGGGAGCTGCAGCCCAGAGAAGGTGAGGGGAACCAGAGAGAGGGAGGAATGGAAGAGGCCTCGCCACCGAGATTCCCCCAGCCACATGCTCCCTTTGGAAAAGCACCCCCTGCCCCCATTGCAGGGCCTCTGAAAAGGCCTCTTCTGGGCAGACACCATAGGGAAAGCCACCATTAGAGTGGAAAGGGGAAAAAAAACTTCCCTATGGCATCTGCCCAGAAAAGGCCCTTTCTGAGGCCCATGATTGGGGGGTGGGGTACGCTTTTATGGAGGCCCAGAAAAGCACCCCCCCCCCCCCCAGCACCACCTGTGCACGCCCATTGCAGGGCCTCTTCTGGGCCGTTGCCATTGGGAAGTTTTTCCCCCTTCCACTCCAATGGCAGCAGCAAAGAAGAAGCCCTTTCTTTGTATGAAAGCCAGTTCTTCTAGTGTAGTGAGCAAAAGCATTCCTAAGACATTTATATTGGCCACAAAAACCAAAGGTGGGGGGTGGGGAAAAGTAAAGGCTTTCATGTGCTTCTGGGGACTTTCAGTGATTCAAAAGGTTATTTTAAAAATGGAATCCTTTTAAACTCATAACTGTTATGAAATGTGAATAACTTGAAGCTGTTTCTGTACTTTATTCTGAAAGGCCTACTGAGGTAAATGTATGAGCATCAAGATCAAACTATACCCACATCCTGGGTTTTAAAGGTCTAAATTTAACTGGTCAGCATTTAAATGAATTGGAGTTAATAGTGTATCGAGTGACCATTATTTCCTCCTTGCCTCTTCCCTTCATAATTTTGGTGTGTATGTGTGCTTTTTTTCAATTAACTCAGCTAATAGCTTTTATTGTCTTAAGTTTTTAATTGTTTAGGTCTTTCTGGATGTAAGGGTAAAAAATCATTTGAAAGACTTTTGTATATTTAAAGGCCCAGCTGCTCCCTTGGAGCTTGTATGTTCAAGAATGATTAATCTGTGTAATAAACTGATTAATAATCTGATGAGCAAAGTTACTGGAAAGGCTCATGGACAGATATGTGGCCCTCTTTTCTTTTCCCCCCCATTTATGCCATGATAAATGAATTACTGTTGTCCCCATTGCCAAACATCCACACATTTGTGACAGAGTTTTTGGGAAGATATTCCATAAACTTCTAAAATCTAGGCTGTGGTATGGTGTACGATATAGATTGGTTCAAGGGCAGCAAGAAATATATATATAAAAAGTGTTATACACATATACACACTAAGAATGCTGCTCTTGATACTAGGGATAGATGAATCTGTCATTTCTGTTAAGTTCTTATCAAAATAAACCAAGCCAAATAAAATGCTCACTCATTTACTGGATGCATGTTTCGCTATGTGTAGGTCTCACAAAAATCAGCAGAAAACCACAACAAAATTGGGATAGCATTAGTGGCAAGAAAAAAAAAGAAAGAAAAAAGGAAAACCCTTGAAGATGCTAGGAATAACATTTATTCCAACTCTGAAGTGTTTCAGAAAAAATCAGGGACACTATACTTATATGAACAAATACATAGAAAATGGGATAGTAAGGATGAAATAGAATCAAAACTATAATGCATTATGGGTTAAGTTAAGTGGGTTAAGTTAAATAGTTGAATAGGCGGAGGAAAACATTGGTGAGCAATGGAAACAATGGCTACTAAACCTGATTGTTATGTACAACCAGCACTATAACCCTCTAAAAGCCTCCTCCTCCCCCCCCCCCCGGTAGCACGGCAACCGGTAGCTATGGGAAGTACAGAATTAACTCCTCAATGTGCCTGATAGTCTATGTTTCATAGCTGTTGTCATTGAAGAACAATGAGAACAAGTGCAATAGCACTGCTTCCTACTGCACAGTCCACTATGGCTCCAGACCTTCACTTTTCCCCATAGCCAACTCTTTTGCTTTGGATTGGATTGATGTTTAACCATATTTTGTTGTTCTGGATCCATGATGCAAGCAGGCACAATAATGACCTATGTATCAATTGTGGAACATCTTCAGAGGAATCTATCTCACAATTGCATCATAAGCAGGTGACAGACAACTTTTGCCTTTATTGCGCAAGATTTTTAAGAAACAGTAGTCACAGACACTTTCTTTGGAGCAACTTGACGTTTAACTTTGATACATAGCCTGGTTTCGTTATATGTCTTTATAAGTAACTACTAAAAATTAACCAAAAACCACAATGAACTGTTCTTTCCTGGTTTGGAAATGTCCTTTAAAGCATCTTCGCCTCTGCTCCACCACACGCCAGTTCTCCAAACTCTGGATGTGCCAATCCATGTTCTGCGTGTTTTTATCTGTGTAGGAGGGAAAATGAGGTGTTACACGTAACGGGGAAGGCATGGTTCATTTCTGGATTGTGTTGCATTGTGGACTGTCTATGCAATCAGACCCCAAATCCCCTTAAAGAACTTGCCGATGACCGAGGAAGAGCGGGTTATATGTCGCTGGGAGTGCTCACAGAGAGTATTCACTTTTGGGTTTAGTGCCATCATGGATGCTGTGACCAATTCCAGACTTGCAGTATTGTGCCCCCCATCAGCAGCAGTACTGGGTCATGGACACTGAGAAGGATCTGGAACTGACAACATTCAAGATTTGGGAGACATCGCTAGAAAGGCCCATAAAGAATCAACTTACAAATGTGCCTGCCTAAACCACACAGTGAGCGGGTTTAGGCAGGCCCAAGTATGTTGCTCTCCCATGCTAACATCCTTGAAGAATCTCCACATACCTTCGCCTGCTGCTGTCTCTGCCTTCCACCATCCTGTCATGTTTTCCTGGGCTTACTTCGGGCCAGTACAGTTCATTGTCTTCTGTACTGTCATTGTGTGCTGGATCAGTGTCTGTTTCTGTTAAGAGAGAAATTGTGATAATACAAACATAGAGGAAGTGCATAGGAATGATGTTCCAGTACTGGATGGTGACCGAAAACTCCACCATCTGCTACCCAAGTTAACTATTGTGACCATAGGGAAAGGAGTTCTCACATGAAAAACCACACTGGTCCTTAACAAAAAAACAGATAAACTGCAACAAAGTTAAGGAAAACAACTAAAATGGCACCAGCAGTAACAACTTGGTTGTTGGCAAGGCAAAATGTTTAAAATACAAATCACCTAGAGGCCAAATGCGTTTCGACAATTTTGTATTCCACAGTGGCCTACATAGACACAATAAAAAGATAAAAAAATAAATACAAGTAATGACATACTTATCTGTATATATATATATATTTGTTATGTTATCAAAGCTGTTTTTACCAAATTTAAACTTACCCTTTTGTTGTTGTTGTTTAAACCTTGGTCTAACTGGAGGATGGGTATTTTAAATATTTCCTTGGTCGTTCTCTGTGAACTAGCAAAGAGAAATATCTTTTTTATTTTTATTTATTTATTAGAAAAGAATCTATATATTATAATTAACTTTGCAATTTTTAAACTGACCTTTTTTGAAATAAAATATTATTTATAACTTACCAACAATGATACTGTATTTATAACATGTTTGTATGCTTTTTCTGGTTTTAAATTTTGTATATCTTTTTTTAATGCTCAATGTTTATAATTTTTGTAAACTGCCCAGAGAGCTTCGGCTATGGGAAGGTATATAAATGGAATAAATAATAATAAATAACATAAATTTAGGATACCCACATTGGGAAATTACTCCTGCAATGGATAGCAGGTCCTGCTATCAAACCCTCCATTGAAAAACATCAAAGCCCATACGTAACAACGTGCCCTATTATACTAAATGAGATAGAGGCCTACTGTGTGTATGGACTCAAGGTCAAGAAATGGAATCCCAAAACAGCTGTGAGAACTTAAAATTTAACCCATTGGAGACCAAATCAAACATACATCCTTTACTGACCACAATGGCATCTAAAAAAACTTAAATAAAAATGAAACCTTGACAGATACAATTGCAATATGCAAGTTTACAGAATTGCAGGAGTCCAATTTATTTCCTCATTCAATCCATAGGGAGACAGAGTGTTGAGGCAGTAGATCCAAAATAATTCTCTCTTCTTTGATTTCTGTTGTCCAAATTTGTCTTGAAGATCTACTTTTTCCAGGATCCAAAATTTCAAATCACTGTCCTTATGGCCATTTTCTACAAAGTGTTTCACTAGTGGAGCTTGCATTCTGTTGTTTCTTATGCAACTTTTATATTCACAGATCCTTATCTTGATCCTCCTGGTAGTCATACTGACATATAAAAGGTTACCAGGACATTTTATTGCATAAATCACCCCTTTTGTGTTACAATTGAAAAAGCCTTTTAGTACATACTTCCTTTGATTTCCATAGTTTACTAAATCTTTCAGTTTTACACAATTATTACAGACTTTACATTGGCATGGATAATTACCTGTAGGTGGATCAACAAATCTACTATCTACTGTCGGTTGCTAATTTTGTATGGCACTATGAACCAACATATCTCTTAGATTATGTACCTGCTTATAAGTAAATAGAGGCCTTTTAGTACATCAAGGTATATCCTTCAACAAATGCCAATGCTTCGTTATGGCCTGTTGGAGCAATCCAGTATGTCCATCAGATGTAAGTGGAATAACAAAACAGTTTCTATGTTTTTGGCAGAAGATACAT
This sequence comes from Anniella stebbinsi, assembly GCA_029215795.1. Lineage (NCBI taxonomy): Eukaryota > Metazoa > Chordata > Lepidosauria > Squamata > Anniellidae > Anniella > Anniella stebbinsi. The sequence goes on along the minus strand of JARDYH010000004.1, from coordinate 175,142,738 downwards.
CCTGGGTATCCTCCCCTCTGAATTTAGTAAAAAATCATAGTTTTTTTTTTATCCACATATCTTACCCAGAAATGGGCATTCGAAAACTAGAAATAGCGGCCAAGTACACCTGTACAGAGGAGTAGCTGAGTCCCTTCTTATAAAGGTGCCTTTAAAAATGTAGTACATCCACCACAGGACAGCTGAACGGATCAAATTTATGATCTGCAGTAAATGAAGTAAACATAGTCCACTTACTCGCGTAAGACCTTTTAGTTGCTGGCTTTCTAGCTGCATCGAGAACATCTTGAATTTCCTTTGGTATCGAAGGAAGGCAATCTGTCACTGAATCCTCCAAGCCATCAGGTGTAAAGTGTGAATGTCTGGATGATGAACTTGACCATGACTGTGGGTTATCAGGTCGGAGTGCGACGGTAGGCACACAAAATGTCCCTGTGCTATTCGCAACAGAGTGGAAAACCACAAGCCAAGAGCCAAGTTTGAAGCGGTCTCATGTGCATGCGAGCCCATTCTACTACGGCCACCGTTGAAACCACGTAACCCAGAATACACTGGATAACATGAGCTATAGTCCGACGATGCTGAAAAAGGGTAATTGCCAACAACATTATTGTTTTGACACGATCATATGGAAGAAAAGCTTTGCCTTGGAGAGTATCCAGTCTGGCCCCTATAAATTGAAGGATCTGCGTTGGAACGAGAGACGACTTCTCTTTGTTGATACAAAACCAAGGTCATCCAGAAGGTTCAGAATTGTGATAACATCTTGACTTAACTGCCTTGCTGTCAAAGACACGATGAGCCAATTGTCTAGGTATGGACAAATTTCTATGTTTTGTAGACAGAGAGACGCACAGACAACGGTCATACATTTTATGAACACTCTCAGTGCCGTTGAAAGTCTGAATGGTAGGACATGGAATTGGAAGGCCTCTTCTCCGATTACAAAACAAAGAAATCTCCGATATGATTTTTCTATGACAATATGGAAATAAGCATCCTTTAGATCTATAGATGCTAGCCATACGTTTTGATGAAGAAGCGGCATGATCTCGTGAAGAGTTGTCATTCTGAACTTCCTTATCGAGATGTATTTGTTGAGATCTCTCAGATCTAATATGGTTCGAAGACCTCCTCCATGCTTGGGAACGGTGAAGTACCGAGATAAAAATTAGTGTGTTGTTTCATTTACTGGAACTTTCTCGATGGCACCTTTCTGAAGAAGAGACAGTCTCAGTACAGAGAATGGTGGAAGGTGCCGTGAACTTTACTGTACCCAAGGTTGGAAGAGGCTTGAACTCTATTCGATATCCTCTGAGGACAATGTCCAGAACCCATGAATCTGTTGTAATGTTGGTCCATTGATGGTAAAAATGCGAGAGGCGATTCACAAACATTGAACCTAAAGGCTGCTTGGGAAGACGAAGAAGAAGAGAGTCAAAGCCAATGTTTGGATTGTAGGTCAGCTCTCCCCCTGCCACCCCTGGGGGCCTGGAAGTTTCTCCTGTGCTGTTGTTGAGGAGGTTGAAACTTAGAAGGACGATCTCAAAAAGATTTGGAAAAATATGGATTTTGATGTCTAAACCATCTGCGGGATTTATATGGCTGTAGCTGTTGTTGCTGTCCAAGTCCCATTTTCTTGGCAGTCGTTTTAGCCTTTTGTACTGTATCAATCTGTTCGTCAGTAATTGAATTGAAAAGACCCTCTCCATCAAAAGGTAAACTTTCAATTCTTGAACGAGCTTCAGGAGTGATTCCCACTGATCTGAGCCACGCATGACGCCGGAGCCCTACTGCTCCCACTATATAACACTAACACTATATAACACTAACTATAACTATAATAACAGGAAAAACTGAAGTAAATGTCTCTTTCTATTCCTTTACTCAGTAACTCAACAGGGAGCAACAAACCGATGAGGCAATGCTGACGGTGGTCGAAAAGGAACTGAGGAGATGGGCAGAAACTGAGTACGCATGCGCACCAACGGTGGGGAAGGGGTTCCTGCCAAAAAGAAGTTTTTTTCCTCAGCGTAAAATAATTTACCAAACTGAGGCTCTGCGCAGGTGCAGATCCCATATGTGGTAATGCACAGAGACCACAAAGAACTTTAACTTGTTGATCTTCAATCCTATTTACTTCCTTGAGGACTAAGTCTTCAAAAACTAGAATCTTGTTGTTGATGGAAACAGGGTTGAAACTGGATTTCGTTCTAAATAAGCAGAGAAAGTCCGTCTTCATCACTCCATTCAAACCTTTAGGAGATATACTAGAGTGAGCAGATACAAAAGCTGGCAGTGATCCTGTAGCTGTAACTGTTGTCCCGAACAGGGAATTTTTCCAGGTCCTGGATGCATACAAATGACACCTCCTGTTTCTTCTATGAAACAGTTGAAGATACAGGAGTTCTGTATTACCTTGCCAAAGCTGATGAGGGATGGTTCTTTTATACAAGTGAGCTTTCATTTGCCTATCTTATCAGAGCCCTGCCTAGGACAATTGGGGAAAAAACTAATTTAACACATTCTTCTGATGTATCTTAATGTAAACATGTCACCTCCTGTCCTGACTATTCTATGCAAGTGTTAAAGATACATGAGCCCTGTCGTCCTTTCCATATGTTCACCGCATCTGTATACCAGGGTGCCCAGGTAGAAGTGGGTTAGAGAGGACGTTTGGGGGCAATCGTGTCGATAGCCTTAATTTGGTCTTGATTCCATCTATTGACCAGGGCTTCTATAGCATCGTCGACAATACCAGCCATAGAATCCAAGAGGATCCATCAGCCTTCAAAAGCGGACCATCTTAATAGGTCCGCAACCCCTGCAGGGGTGGATCTCCGCCCACAGATCTGTCTGTTCACAACTGAAAACATCGATGGTGTGACTTGCTGAATCTGAGGGTTCAGAGACCAGTTGGGATAGGCTCATGTGTCGTGTATCCATAGGCGTGCGCAGCCCATTTCATTAGGTGGTGCCCACAGGGAATTTTTTAAGGTAAACATTGATTGAATATACAGTCATGAAGGATGTTTTTTCATTCATCAAACAAACTAAATAAACTCAAACTTAACTAAACTGTATTTTTTATTTAACAACTAACCTGTACTTTAAAAATACAAATTTTAAAAATGAGCCACCTGCCATGACCCACAACAACAGCAATGGGTTTCAGTGTAGAAAATTCCCCACTATAGAGGGCTGCGTGAACTGCCAACTCTATTCCCAAGCCAACTACCTGACAGGCACAGAGTGCCACAACGTTATGGGATTTGCAATTATGACAGTACTAAATACATATGAACTAGCACATATGTGGCAGATTAAGGCTGCACTCCTATACACATTTACTTGGGAGTAAATTCTATTGAACTCAATGGGATTTACTTCTGAGTAGATTCACTGGCGTTCTTAGATCAACTAAAGTGACTTAAGTCAGGTGTTCATCTGAAATCATAGAATAGTAGAGTTGGAAGGGGCCTATAAGGCCATAGAGTCCAGCTTGATGAAGGCATGGGTTGGGTTGTTGAGGCTCATTCATACAACTTCTGCAAATAACCTTGTACACTGTGTCCATTGTTAGGGTCCGTCTGAATTGTTCAGTCATGAGCCCATGTCATTGCTTTTAGAGTGATTGCCATCTGTGCAATGCAGCTTGGGCTTTAAAAAAGTGCATAGGCATCACGGTGTGAACATGTAAGGGTGGCAAGCGCAGAAGCGTGGATTTGCAAATCCATGGGATTACGTTGTCTGCTAGCTTAAATCGAAGTACTCTGTCTTAAGAAATACAAATCAAACCAATGATTCTGAAAACTTGGAAGGATGGATGTAAAGAAGGGGCTTGCTGGGTGACAACCCCCTCCCCCCCCCCCCCCAATAACATACTGAAGTAGTGAATCACAGGGCCAGGAATTCAGGAAAATCACATAGCATCTGAGTCTGCAGCAAGAAGGAGCTGAGCTGTCTTTGTTTCCAATTGCACTACAAATTTAAAAGGTGTTGCAGGCAGAAACTACCCCCAGCTGATTTTTCTGATTAGCAGTGTTAATCAGAACATATAGTATTATTTTTAGAACACTACTCTAATCAGAAAAATTGGGGATTTCTAGTTAAGGTGCCTTGTATGTAAATACCAAATCTTGTGCAGGCAAAAATACCAGCTTTCCTCTAAACTTCACTTGAAACTTATGCATTATGGGCTGAGATGCTAATCATTTCCTAACTTCACTCCTATACACACTTACTTGGAAGTGGACAAGAGGAGCTCGGCCGAAAACCAGGCTCCTTTTCACATACGGGAGCCCAGAGCCTGGAGCCTTGGAAGCGAAACACAGCAGAGGCAAGGGGATGCCTTGAGGGCTGTAGCTGATTCTTCTCGGCCACGAGGCCACAGGGGAATGTTCTGCACAAGGCGCCACAACTGCCCCTTTCCCCTGGGCCTTCACGCTTTTTAACCTGGCCTCACTGTCGCTCCACAGAGCCTGCTTACCTGACCAATTACGAATCGGCGGGGCTCTCCAACTCTCCAACACAGCTCTCCAACTGAGACAGTAGGGCCTAGCATTTGAAGCCCTCTCAATTCCCGCCTTTTTACGAAAGGGGCGGAGGAAACCCTCGGCCTGCAGAGCCGCCCATCAAAGCCACTTCCACTGGCTTAAATGTTTGCTAGCCTGCCTGCCTGCCCGAGACGGAGGTTTTCGCACGCAGGAAACCTCGTGGGGCGCACGCTCTTCCTCACCGCTGCTCCCCCGCCAGCCTTGGTGCCGAGTCCTCCTGCCCCTGAGCTGTGCCATAGAGGAGCTCGGGCAAGAGTGGTGCCCCTCGCTTGCTCTCCTCTCTCCCTCCTTGGATCTGTCTGCTCAGCAGCAGCCCTGGAAGAGCGGCGGCAGCAGGCGCTACTGGGGGGCGCTGGCGGGGGGCGTTGGGCATTAGGTGGTGCCTGGGCACCAGGTGAACCAGCTGTGTGCATGCCAATGCATGTATCCAGGATGCCACTTAGGCATATCCAGGTCCGAGGTCAGTAATCCAATCCATTTGTCAAAAGCCAAAGTGCTGTTTGAAGTCCAGATAACGGTATTGAAATCACAAGACGTTGAATTATAGTCAGGAAACTGGTCCATAGGGTCAGGGTACATCCGGGCAAGTCCAAGGTTCCATGAGGACGCAAGAGAATAGTTGGGTCAGAATCCAGGGGTCAGTATCAAGGCTTGAATCAAAGGCACGGATCTGAGAAACACAGAGCAAGGTACAGACATCCAAGACAGACATTGTTTTCTGCGTCTTGGCTGAGCTCTGCCCAGACTTTTATGGGATGGAGATTAATGAGCAATTAGCATCAGTTTCTGTACAACTGTTAAAGATACAGGAGCCCTGTCCTCCTTTCCATATGGTCATCCTATTAGTAATCTATTATCCTCTTCACGGCACACAGAATTATATTGGGGTGGGGAAGAATAAAGGATGGGTTATAATTTACCTCAAATTATTTCTACAAAATGGTTTTTTAAATGGATTATGTCTAGCCCAGCTCCTAGCCTGCCTGCCGTAATCGGTTGGTCCTGTCCAGCCTACTTACATTAATTACTGATAATGTGCAGTGTGTTCTTAATATGTACATTTTTTTTTGCCAAATTTCATAATGTTTATGATACTTGTGCAAGGCAGATGCTTCTATAACTTTGATTTAAGTTGGTGGTTTAATAGTTTCAGGACATGGACTTTTTTCTCTCATTGATCAAGAAAATAAGGATATGTTGGAATGAAGATCTGAATTTAGATTCCATGCTATGTACCGGATCACTTTATTTCCTTTAGTCTTCTACTCAAGACTTGCTTTTTTCAAGACAGTCTTGGAATATTGCTGTCAGTTGTCACTTTGTTGGAAAGAGGCTTTTAAAGTTTTCGCTTACAAATGTAATGCTTTTTAGCTCCTAATTGGAAAGGAGTAACATTGGTCTTTGTATATTTTAAAAATAGTGTATACTAAAACTCTGAACTTTCTTGCCAGTTCTTTTACTTGTCTCCTGAAAGTATATTTTCATGTATATATCAAAATGTATAGCATTTTGATGCATAACATATGTCCCTGCATCTTTTATAGCTACTCAATGTTCCTACATAGCTTTTCAGGCGAAGGAATAACTTTGGGTCATTTCACTTGCATGTGATACAGTTGTTGTGTAAAATGACTTTGAGTCTTGAATCTAATCTGCTTCTGAAAAAATCATGCTTAGAATCCGTATACTAATGCTGAATTGTGTTGTGGCAGTCTTGTTGCTAGTGAGCTGGTATGCCAGCTGAGCAAAAAGCCTCTTCAATGTAATTGTTCTTCTGTTAGATCAGTGGGAGGGCTGGCCATGCCCCCTTTGGGGCTAGCCATGTTGTCCTCCTCTTTGGTTTCCAAAATATGGTTACCCTAATACAGAGGGACCCTGGCGGAGGTGGAGACCTGGCGTCACCATAGGCGGAACCAACTACACCTAGTTTGCTACACAGCCTTCTCCCTTGGAAGGTCTAAGTGTCTTAACACCTTAGCTGGAGTCAGCAAGTCTGAGTGCTGTCCCACTTGGCTCTGCACTGAGACAAAAGGTTTGTGGCATTCTTGCCTTACAGCCACCTCTATCCTCTGTTCACCACTCCTAGAACCATGGCCCCATGTTGTTGTTGTTGTTTTAAAATGTTGGCGGCGTTTTCAAAGACCTGCAAGTTGGCAAGGCAGTTCTACACAACTTGACATGGTAAAGCACAGAGTAAAAGCAGAGGAGCCTTGACAGGCAGAACAGTTGGCAAGCACACGCTGCATAGCAGGTTTCCACAAAGTTGCATGGCACAACAACAACACACAGTACCCAGGCAGAAAAGCAAGTCACTGAAGCCCACACTTTCAAAGTCATTACATTTATCAAGCCATGGGCAATAACCATACATATTTTAAACATATTGCATTGCATAATTAAAACACAAGCACACCCAAGCACAAATGGCTCAGAATAAAAGAAAGTGATCACTAGCCACCACAACAGACTCAGAAAAAAAATTCACAGCCCCCCAGCTGGCACAGTTGGCCATTAAAGAAATCCACAGCCGTTCTGCAAGCATATCTAGCCTTTAGAAAAATCCACAGCCGCAAAGGAAGCACATTTGGCCCTTAAAAAACTCCACAGTCCCACTTCAACAATAACAGAGCAACCCCCTCAATCCCGGAAGAAAAGGAAATACGTTTACATATGATTTGTAGTTGTTCCGGAAGGCTCCTCTCTCACACCCACTCACACTCTCGCTCACTCACTCTTACACATAAGCCAAATAATCCAGAAATTAATAATCTTGTATCAAATGGTCTCTGAAGAAGCAAGTGATCTCACGGTGAACTGAGAACAGGGAAGCAAAATGGCTGCGAGGAACTTCAAAGAAAAATTGCCACTCTGCTGGCCAGTCCCATTTGTGTTGGTTTGCTGCCTGGCCCATCCCCCATCTATGTGCTGCTGAGTGGCCTGTGCAACCTTATCTGTCGGCCATTACATCCCCCTCCTCTGTGTTGTTGGGCAATACAGGCTTCCCCACTTTTTTTGGTAATACCTGTTTCTCTGGAAGAGCACCCGGTAAGGTCGTCCTTCTCCAAGTCAAGCCTCGTGCTTTGCAAACTGGCAAGAACCGAGGAGGTAACCTGTACTTGTGTGCTGTGGCCGCATGCACAAGTTGACACATGAAGCTGGGCAGGGATCAGGGCAGGCCTGTCATCCTCTCTTCTTCCTCATTCATATCATTTTCCCCCAGATTTTTCGTTCTGCTTCAAGTCTCAGTACAGAAGGGAAACGTCTACATATTCAGCCCTCCACATTTTTGGTTTGCAGCAAGGAGCTGAGGATCTCCTAGGGGCACAGTTCTCTTGCTGTGTGGAGGGGCACTGGGAGCCACTGTACTGTAATGTAAAACGTGAGCTCCTAAGGCCTGTTGCTGTGCTCCCTGCCATATCTGCCCACACGCCACCAAAGGCATGACCTTCTGGTAAAGGAATACAGCCTGCAGCCATGTCCATAGCTGTTGGCTGGCAATGGATCTTACATGGGGTTCCACACTGGAGGCAACCCAGTGCCTCTGCCCAAACCACTGGGTGTGCTGAATTCATCTGGACTTGCAACTAGTTCCATCTCCTGTTGAAATTTCTCCACCTTTGTCTGGCACAGCTGGCTGGGTATCCCTGACGGTACCCTCCAGTGCCTCTAGGCAAGGAAGAATGGCTGCCAGTATGGCCTTTGTCACGTTTCTCATTTTCTTAGCCTCCCTAACTGGGGAGGGGGAGAAGGGGGCTCAGATGGTTGAGACTGGTTAGCAGGCTTCTCCTTTTCAAGTACATCCAGATGGAACAGAATGACTGCAAAGGCCATTCCCTCCTCCTTGTTTCAGGAGGAGGCCAGTGGGAGGCAGAATTCTTGGATGAAGGACTTTTACCCTTGGCCTTCCTCTTACCCCCTTTCCCCTTGGTGGTAGTGGTGGGAGTAGTTTCCTGGTATCCATAACTATCCCTAGCATTCTGCCTCTGCAAACTGCTTCTGGGAATTACCTAACCCACACCCATGGAATACCTGTCCTAGGCCTTCTGGCCTACTCCTCTGCTAGGTCATGTGGGCTTCCCAAAGAGAAAGTCTGAGTGGGGGTGATGCACTTTGCCTAGGCCAATGCTATAGCACCTATGCACGTACCAAGCTAGCTGGAAGACACCCTCCCACCTTCTTTCTACCAGCTGCCTCTTCCCCACCACACCAACACTGGCCTAAGCCCTATGCCATAAGGTGTCTCCACCTGCTCCCTTCCAGGCATGCCATGAGGTTGTGGAGGCTGTCTCTGACCAATCCAAATTGCCCTAATTGGCACCTACACAGTCGGCACCATTTGCTGACAGAACAGCAAGTGCAGGGATGGTTGGACCTCTTCCCCCCACCCCTTTGCATCAATACCCTAATACGGCATGCAGATGCACATCATTCATGGATGCCACCTCCATTCAGGGATCGGCTGGAAAGGCTGCTTCACCTGCGACTGAAGTGCGGCGCAGGCAAGAATCAAGCTTGATTCCATTATGGAATCCCTCTGTGATTTCAAATGCCTTCGCTGTCATTGAGAGCTAACAAAGCAATGTGAAGCAGCTGTGATTTCTTGTTCACCTCAGAAGCCAAGTCTTAATCACTGTAATAGCCCTTTGTGACAAGTAAAGGGGGGGCGGGGAGGTATTTGGGGCATAGCAGGCCAGCAACATACACCATACATTCTTTCTGAAGTCCTCATTCAGCAAAACTCATTATTTTGTTTCGCAATTTTTAAACACCAGAGCAAAATGTGCTTTTGGAGTGGGTTTCTAAACTGCAGCTTGTTGCACAAAAATCTTTTGCTGAGCTTTTACGTGAATGAAACATACATTTCTCAACTTTCCTTGCTGTTTCCTCAGTTGTTAAGCTGCGACCATAATGAGGGTGTGGTGTTGGAAAATGCTGACTCTTCTTGCACTGCTTGAACACTGATGTTCTCCTCATGAACCAGACAGATGGTCTTTCAGTCCAAATTTGTAAGATATATTTTGCATTCCTCTTGCTGAAGAACCTACATTCACTGTCAGAGGAATTCTTATCAACTTGGCAGCTCTCTCTGTCTCTTACACACACATCTAGAAATATACAAGAATGTTGTTCCTGTTTGCAAATCAGGCAAACATGTCCCATTCCCAAACATAAAAGCAAGCAGAAACGCAATTTATGCTTGAAATTCTACACCTGCGCGAGTATGCATCCCCCCCATCCACATTTTTTTTTAATGTTTTAGCCTATGTGGGGGGAAATACCCATTTTCAACTGGGGAAATTCATATTTTTTAAAAATGTGCATTTTTCACAATAGGAAAAAAGATGTGTTGTGAAATGCATGCAAGTTGAACTGAGCTTTGAAGAAAAATTTGGAGAACACCAGTGAGCTTGAACATTGCATGTTTGATCATCTGACATGCCTAGTTTCTACCAATGGCTCTGTATCAGAATTTTCACGGAATTGTTACACTTAATTGTGTGTAATTATAGCTTGCTACCAGATGAGCTCTGTATTTTTCAGAAGTGATTGCCCAGAAAGGTCTGAGTAATCATTCGACATTTGCAAAGTGTTAGCTAGAATCACCTGGGTTCATGATCTGTGAAAGTGGCTCTTTGCATATTCCAACAGTTTTTCAGCTCTTCTGAAATCCCTATTGGAAGAAGGCTGCTATGTTTTCTTACCCAGACCAAACAGACTGCATATGTCTCCAGGGCTAATATATTTCACTATAGAAAAGGTTACATGATGGCAGACGTAAGAGGGAAAAGGTGTTCCAACATATTGATTTGGCTTCCAGCATGTGTGTAAAATTATAATGCCATACAAATGCCAGTGTTGCAGAGAAGAAGAGAAGTAGTAACAACCAGCTGGAGGAGGTCAAACAAAGCAGTTTTGAGAGGGGAGGACATTAAATGCCACTCGGGACTTCCCTGACAGATTTTGGCCCATGAAATCTGTCAGTCTTAATCTTTCTGTTCAGACAGCAGGCCTCGAGTTTGGCTGATTAAATATTGGCTTTGGCACACACAGTGGATGAGGTATTGCTTTGTCTTCCTATAAATGAGAAAATATATTGATGGACAGAAGTCATAAATCTGAACACACGGCAGCTCTATTATTTCTCAGCAAATAATTTTGTAAAGAATTTTTGGTTTCCAACTACAGCTTTGTGTGGCATGACAGCTAACATGTGGAAAGAGAACCTTGCTGGTTATCCCTAAAGACAGGCATTGTTTCAACCTGGCAGCTTTGAGGCCTGAATATTTCTGGAATCAAAGCCTCCTCATAATCTCCTTTTCCATTACTTCTCATTGCATTTTTAGCAAGTTTGGAATAATTTAATCCACAACTGTACAACTGTTTGTAATTTCTATATACTCCATCTTCTAGATAACTAAAATGTCTAGCAGTCAAGCCCACAGTGCAAAATGCAAGCCATAGAGTTGGCCATACTGTTAGGCATGGTAAGGTGGATTGCCCCAAGCAGTAGAATTCAGGGTACTATTAAAGGGCTGTACATTTTATTATGTTTTTATGAATTTCATTATCTCCTTTGAACATCAGTTTCCAGGGTGGGCAGGCAAGAAAAGAATGAAAAACACAACAATGTAAAGAAGCAGAGAAGCAGACAACAAAAGCAGCACAAATGTTTTAGCCCCTGCTGTAAGACACCATGAGTATTTTTAGAATAATAACAACAATAATAGCCGTAGCATGGTAGGACAGGACATTGCAAGCAGAGAATGAATGCTAGAAATAAAAACATGGACACCAGAGTTTGGGATAAACTAGGGCCTCTTTATTTAAGTAGTGTAATTCACCCCTCCCTGGATCTGAGTGTGGAACTGCGGGAATCTTAATAGTTCTTGAGTCAGGCAACTAGCCTGCCAATAAGGGTGAGCCACTCCATTGAACACAGGGGTCGGGTAAACCAGGCCCCTTATTCAAGCTACACTTCAGTGTATGGGGGGGGGGGTCTGGCCTGCATCATCCCCATTAAGTGGTGCACACCTCCAAGTAGATAGACAGGAAAATCCCCAAAGGCAAATCATATCCTGACATGAGAGCTGCACAGCCCCCGAGGAGCAGGGCCTCTGGATTTCCAATCACCATAAAGATGCCAGAGTGCTCACCATCTCTATTCTAAACTCATGCGATTCCAGCACCACCTGCCACAGGAGGGAGCCAAGCCTCAGCTTCGACTCCCTACCCCCACCTGTCCAGGATGAAATCCAACATGCCTGCATGCAGATCTCACAGGAAAATATCATTCCCTGCATCAGAGAAGTGAACTCCATCTGCTATATGAAAATCCCATCTGGAAGGAATAATAGCAGGATGAGGAATGACCATTCCCTGTCGATCCTGTAAAGAAAGCCAAATTTCCTTGTTTATATTCTTGACCTCCCTATTTAAACTATGGGTATCCCATCCCTCTCACCATTGGCGTCTAGGGAGCATATTCTACCACACTCTCCAAGTGTCTGGCCACCAACTCCAAATAGTGTGAAAGTCTGCCATAGCCTGTAAAATTAGGGCCTTCCCTTTCAGAAGGCCCAAATCGTTCCCTCCCAGGTGACTAACCAACCCCGAGAGAGGGCCCAGCACCACACCAGAACTGACCAACATATGGAGGAGACTTCCCCAGCACAAGCTGTGCCTCCCCAACCACTGGATGGAGGCTGATGGACCGAGACCCAGCTGTGTGCCAGCAGCTGCTTGCATCACTCTACGGCTGGCCCAGAACACCACACTGTGTCCGCAGATGAGGACCCTCACAGGGATTTGTAAAAAAACAACTATTTTCAACCTGAATAACTGAGTGCCTGTTTACGAACATATGCCTTATAGACACCAAACGCCATCTCCCTACGGCCTGGATACTGGCGTTACCAAACCCTACTGCAGCCGCAGCTGAAGCTGCATCAATCCTAAATGAATGTCCCATATTGGCAATTACTCAGGTCCATTGCTTGTAAAGCCCTCTTTGCAACCAACCAAAACCGGTAACATGTTAGAGGTGACCCATTCACATGGCAAAAAAGGAACCCAGGCTCTTTTCCCTAGAGGTCTAAGAAAGTGCGCAATGCGATTAAAGGGTAAAGTTCACTGATTGAGGCAGCAGCGAGCATGACACAGTGCCACGACCTCTCTGATCACTCTTAGACAATCGAGGATTCAGAGTTACTCTGTCCGCAGACATCTGCAAATCTTCCAATTGGAGTGCTCTGCCTGTCTGGTCTGACTTGGAACTGGCCAGGACTACCCCAGTCCTAAATGCACCAAAGAAGGTGGTAAGTGCAACGGCATGAAACAGAGCTTGTTCAAATGCAGAAATACATAAGGATGCCCATTGTCTCCTCAATCCGACCAACATGTCAGGTGTGATGGGACAACACACAACTGGAGAAGGGGAGCACCACCCCTCTAGCATTTTCCACACACGAAAGTCAGATGTGGCATCTGCCAGCCCATTTGTCTTGGATATAAAGGACGGCCCGGCCAGCTTACCTTGGATGGTACTAGTAGACCCAGTGCAGTGAAAAGTAACACAAAACTCCATTAAATGGTCGACTGGGATGGGCCAGAGGGCTGGGAGCTGCTGTTCAGCTCAAAAAACGCTGAACTTCCTACCTGCTCTCGTGTAGGATGCATGCGTGCTGGGAGCCACCGATCTTATAATGGCTTCTGCCACCTCACCTCTCCAAGATCCCAGAGCACACTGGGCATGGGAGCTGGATGCAACTGGGCTGTAAGGGCCAAGTTCCGGAATCTGGACATCTGGACGTCACCCGGAGCATCGTCGCTCTACTGAGAACTAGGCCACAAAACCTAGTTCTCAGTAGTCCGGAGCAGCGGAGGACAGTGGACAGCAGCTCGGAACGCCCAGGTAAGGAGCACGAGGGGGGAAGGAGGGCCGTCCCTAAACTGGCGGTCCGATAATCTGATATGTCCGATAGTTATCGGACGTATGGATTTCGGATCGGATCAGATAGGGCCTCCTGGAATGTTTATCGTTGTCGTTAATCGGATGTCCAATAATGACCTTATCGGATCGTTATCGGACATTTGAATGATATGATACACATCCCTAGTGGTCACTGAGCTAGAAGCCTCGCGGCCACACATTCACTCCTTTCGCTCTGCTGAGACCTCCTTGACAAACCAGCAGGACAGGACACTCTGTGGAATTTCTCAGCTGCCCAAGAGGAAAAAGGAGCTAGCAATCAAAGTATTTTGGCCGATTTTGCACATCCCTAGCTAAGAGCTTTCGTGATTCATGAAAGACGATGGGTACTGTGGGGTTTTGTTTTTAAATAAAAGTATTTGTATCCTGCCTTTTGGGCCCTAAAAAGCCCCCCTTCCTCACCCCAACAGCATACAACGTTAGAATTGTCTACATATACTGATTGTTTTTCAGTAAACATATTTGTTCCAAAGAAGTATGGTATGCAGAAATACAACTTATATTTTAAAGAAAATCTAAGAGGGGCAAAAATATCTAGAATCAGTCCAGTGAGGTTTGAACATCCTCAGTATCATGTCATACTGGAAAAGAAAAAGTAGGAAACTGGTCAGGCAGGGAGAAGTGTATAAAGTCTGCTTGCACGCCTTATTGTATACTGGAAGAGGGAGGGCATGGCTGGAATCTTGAACAGGAACATTCCTGAGAGGGGGAAGAGGAGGATACACTGCAACATCTTATTGCAGATTTACATTTATACAATACAAAATTTAAAAACTGTGGCAGAACTTTAAAACAGAAAACTTGCAATAATAGATTATATTTTCCCGGTTGATATCTAATGCTTTTCTGCCTAAAAGACTTCATTTATAACTAACTTCATTCTTAGAACTGTCCAAGTTGCCAGGAAAAGAAGGCCTTTCTCCCTATAATCATTAAAGCCCAGTTGTTTACCGTCACACTGGTTCCAGCAAATTAATTCACTGTGAGAGTTATGGGAACCTTTTACTTTTTTTCTGACGCATGTACATTGTGTCTCACCATTTAACCAATGGCTACTGGGGCTTTCTTTATCTGACAATGTTTACATTGCATATATAGGGGGTGACGGGGAGGTGTAGGGGAAACGGACACTCAGGAAATGTAGTTGCAAGGAATTAATGAAAGATTCATTGATGCCAAAATCAGAGTTAAAAAGGGAAGATTAGCAGTTCACTGATGTCCCTAAAATAAGGGTAAGGATGTTGTTAATTTGAGAATAGATAAAAGATGTCTGTAAAGATGTTACATGCTGCCATAATAAGCCAATAATGAGCATCAGATTACAAATTGTGTGGAGAAAAATCAGAGATGCAGGTGAGAAATTGGCCCAGTAAACATTCAATGGGGAGAGAAGGGAGAATAGAGAAATTTGCCTTTAACCCAGGGATGTGGGAAGCTTTTTTGGCTCAAGGGAGGATTCCATTTTGGAAAAATCTCTTGGGCCACATTCCAGTTGGGGGAGGCAGGTTTTCAAAAGTGGGAAAACTGAAAAATACACACACACACACACACACACACACACACACACACACTATTACCAATTTGTCACAAGTAAGCAGGGCAAGAGCCAGGCTAGTGTAGTGGTTAGAGATCCGGGATCTAGTTCTAGTCCCTACTTGGCCATGATGCTCACTGGGTGACTTGGGCCAGCGACTGACTCTCAGCCTACTGGAGTAAAGGTGCCTTTCTTCTTGCACAGTGACCCACCATTTATGCAGTGTGTGTGTGGGGGGGATTAGACAGCTGCAGGGTGTGAGTCAGACCCAGCTGAGCAAACTGATACCTCCCCAAAAGTCCATCTCCCCACCCAAACATCAGTCCTCTGGCTGCACCTTGTAACTGTACGTTTATGAAGTAACTGAAAGTAAAATAACATTTGGGAATGAAATTGGCAGTTGAACATTTACACAGGCCTACCTGGGACCTTCTTCATGCAAAACACATGCTGTACCACTGACAGTGCTGGTGCCAGGTATGAGGGCCCCCAATAGAGCACTCTTTGATGTTGTCTCCTCCCACTGTCTGTGGGCCCCCTTGGCAGCTTATGTGGCTGTGGCAGCTGTGTGGAGCATTGATGGCTGAGATTATCCAGCCTTTTAATTTGCTACATTACCTGAGAGTGATGCTAGCTTGGGGGACCAGAAGCATTGTGGGAACTAAAAGGGGACCCAAATTCAGCCATCAGGCACATCTTGGTCAAAACATAAATTAAGGGGGACCCATTGCAGGCATCAGCACTGGATTCCAGCAGCTGCCCAAGGATGCACATGCTGATAGCAGTCCTGACCACTACGCTCCCTGGATTGGAGCAACAGAGACTCTGAAAAGGGCTACCTAGCACACGATAACGCAGGGGTGGGCAGTGTTTGGCCCTCCTGATATTTGGGTTACAGCTCCCATGATCGCTAACTGTTGGCTATGTTTGTTGGGGCTGGTGGGAGTTGTGGTCCACATGTTTTGGCCTACAAGTTGCTCACCCTGCTTTATTATGTTCTAGGTAGCAAGTCGTTGACATGGAGATTTTAATTAGGAATGTGCACGGACGCAAAAATCGTATCGGAATCGGAATTTCAGATTTTGTACAGTATCGTATCGGAAAAATCAGAGGTCCATCGTATCGGATCCGATACCGATGTGAAAATCGGACGTCCGATTTTTGAATCAGACACCATTTTGAATTATTATCTTAATAGCATAGTATTGTTTTAAAGAACTGTCTATAACTTTTTAAATGTTTTAGATAGAAGCATGAAACTTGGCCACATTGCAGATGGGTTAGAGTTACTTATGTGTGAGAAATTTCAGAAAGACTGGTGCAGGCATTTTGTGTCTGTGACATTTTCTAAAATGAACCTGGAATGCCTATAACTTTTTTTTAAAAGATCCACACATGAAACTTGGCCACATTGGAGATGGTATGTTGCTACTCATGTGTGTGAAATTTTAGAAACATAGGTGCTTGCCTTGGGTGGCAATTAATTTTTGAAAAATGGGTTGCAATAGGGGTAAGAAATTAACGCCTTTAACTTTTTTATTTTTAATGATAGAACCTTGAAACTTAGCCACATTAGAGATGACATGTAGTTAGTGATGTGTGAGAAATTTCAGAAACATAGGTTCAAGCGTGTAGTGGTGTAGTGGGTTTGACAGCTAACAGAGGGGGGAGAAGGTGGGGGGGTGCTGTTTGACAGCTGTCAAACCCACCGTTTTGGAACTTTTGGAATTTTTAAAGTAAAAAAAAAAAAATCATAGCCACAAAATGCCTGGACCTATCTTTCTGAAATTTCTCACACATAAGTATTTCAAACCCATCTGTCACGTGGGCAAGTTTCATGCTTCTATCTTTTAAAATAAAAAAGTTTTCTCCAAATATACCTTGCCACTACATGCTTGAACCTATGTTTCTGAAATTTCTCACACATCACTAACTAAATGCCATCTCTAATGTGGCCAAGTTTCATGTTTGGATCTTTAAAAATGAACAAGTTGAAGGCATAACTGTATTTCCCCCACTGCTACCCATTTTTCAAAAATTAATTGTCACCCAAGGCAAGCACCTATGCTTCTGAAATTTCACACACTTAAGTAGCAACGCACCTTCTGCAACGTGGAAAAGTTTCATTTGTGGATCTTTACAAATAAAAAAGTTATAGGCATTCCTGGTTCATTAGTAAAAAATTCATAGCCATAAAATGCCTGCACCAGTCTTTCTGAAATTTCTCACACATAACTACCTCAAACCCATCTGCAATGTGGCCAAGTTTCATGCTTCTATCTTTAAAAATAAAAAAACCTTATAGGCAGTTTTGTAACACAATACTGGGCTATGGGGAAAATCATTCAAAATGACATCCGATTTTCTCCGATTAAAATTGGAGACAAAAATATCGGATTGGAAAAAATCGGATCAACAAGGGACTGTATTGGAATCGTGAAACAAATGTCCAATTTCCTCCGATTTTAATTGGTATCAAATATCGGATCCGATATGATGCACATCCCTAATTTTAATACACAGAGTAGATGATGGTTGCTACCATGACACAGCCCTCCATTAAAGATCAGGCAGGTTTCTGTGGAAGAAGGCAGTCCTCCAAATACCAAAGTCCCAAGCTATATGGGGGCACAGATGGGAGGCATGGCTGGAAGGAAAGCACCTGCTCAACGATCAGAGGAAAGAGACAGAACGTGGATCAAAACATAAATGCAGGCATATTCATCAGAAAAGACTGGCGACTGAAGTCAACAAGATAGTCAACTATACACCTTATGGAGCTCCTGATTACAAACAGACCAAATAAAATCAGACATAAAGTCTTAAGAAAGATTTGCAGCTTCCACCAGACGCGAAAACAAAGCGAAGCTTTTAATACATTTGTATTTCGTTTACATGTATATGGTTATTTAAGTGTGCACGTGCAGCAGACGGCGTGTTGTGTGTTTGGACTGTTTTTGTTGTTCTGCTGCAAGTCTTTTTCAAGTCCCACCTGTCTGGTGTAAAGCAGTGACCGCGAATGTGAAAACACTTGTGTAGCATAGTCAATGGCGCAGACATGCTTTCATGTGGTGTAAAATATATGTGTGCGTGTGCATAAATCTGACGGCAGCAAACATGACTCAGCATTAGTCTTTGCCCTCTTATGGACAAGATGTTGTGACTGCTGTAAAGACATAATTTTGTTCCTCAAGCATCTCATGAGTTTAATGTTTGGTGGCGGCAACCATGTTCTTCTACTGATGCAGCATCCTTTTTGTGTTTTTAGGAGAAAAAAGGATGAGTTTCTTAGGACTGAATCAAAGATTCCCCATGGAGAACCTTTGGCTTGAAACGGGATAGGAGCAGGTAGAAAGGGGGGTGGACAATTACCATATTGCAGTGATAGTAGCAATACCTCCTTAAGTTTACTTTAAATAAAGTTTGTATTATTATTATTTTAATTCCAAGAAAGAATACCAGTCAATATCGCCAACCCACCCAGGGTCTTTCTAAAAGGAAGCAGGACTGGCAAACTGCCTAAACTACCTAAGTTGTGGTGTGGAGTCCTCCGAGTGTTTGGGATCCAGCGTCAGTTCACTCTCCTGAGAGAAAGCGCCACTGAACTCAGTGGGGCTTGCTTCTGAGTAGGCTTGCATAGGAGACCACTGGAGGCCTGCTAAGGGCAGCAGCCGTTTACCATCCCCATCTCCTATCTTCACAGCATTTATTTGGATCTTCTCACCGTTGCCTCCCACACCCCATCTGAAATTTCCTGAACAAAGAGGGTTCATTGGATTATTCTGCGCATTCTCATCCCATTGCTCTTGGAGGAGTGTCATGGTCAGTGGTCAAAGGTTTTTTTAAAGAGTTTAAAGAGATCGCTCCTCTTTCTGGCACAGTTTAGGCAGTTTGCCAAAGTCCCGCATCCTTTTAGAAAACCCTTAAGAGAAAGTGTATATGCCGATACTGGAGGCTTGGTTAGGATTGCTTGTAAAACAGCCTAAACCACACATCATCCATTTTTCAACAGCTCCTCATCAGGTAAGAATTAAATCACCCTTCCACAGAGAATTCCTATGAAATTTTCCACCGCTTGCTTAAAAAAAAAAAAAAAAAATCCACAGAAAATTATTTTTGTCCCTCCCTCTCAGAGAATGGTCAAAAAAATCCATAGTAAAAATTTCAGCACAGCACTAAAATTAATTCGAACAGGAACATCTGTTTCTTTCAGTTGCTGTTGTGAAATATCTAAAGTTAAAAATGTCATTGTCTTACCATTTTTCAGAGCAGCATATGCATAAAAAGGAGAGTGTTGTGCAATTCCTGTCATACTTGTGGCCGGGGAAATTTGGGTTGGGGGGATATTTCACTGAATTTCTCCAGAGGTAGAAAAAATAACTTGCAGTTTCTTGGGGGTGAGGCTCACCATCAGCAGTGGCAATAGCCCAGCTTTTCAGTTTGTTTACAAAGGTGCTGCTGCGGCTGCCGTTGCAAGTTGCAGCAACTGTGTTTGGCAGCCTGGCCACCATGTTTTGTCTTCCACAGTGCCCTGGATCTATCATTGTTTCTGGCCATTGGGTGGCAGGGGGGTGGCAACTACCATAAAATAAAACGTTGCTGCATATGCAAAGCAAGTTCCACAAACTGTACTCCTTTTTCTAGAGAGGTGAGAAAGAAAAGTGTTAGACATTTTGTGTGCAGTGATTAGCAAGCCATGTGGGGCAGCAACAGACTACATACCTTTCCAAAAGTCTTTGCTATATTCTAATTCAAAAGTCTGCATACATCACATCGTACATTTGCAGAAACTATTGTAGTGGGTGGACCATACATATTTCATGCTTAATTCAAAACGGTTGTTCTGCAACCGGATTACTTCGATTTCAACGTTGCTGCTAATAGATTCAATAAGGAGGCGGTGATTGTGATTTGAAACCAAGCACCTTCACTTTGATCTAAACAACACATTTATTTTTCTTCTTCTTTTCCCAGTTCTTTTGCTTTGTTTTGCTTATTGTTTATTTGCAGATTTTTTTTTAAAAAAAGTACACAACAAGGCATTACAAGGACAGGTTTCTTACCTGCAACAGTGGTTCTTCGAGTGGTCATCTGTGCATTCACACCTATGGGAGCTCTGCGCCCTCACAGAGCCATGCTCCGGAACAGTCACTAGCTGAGAAAAATTCAAATGGGGACCCCTCCCCCTCCACCGTGTCCATTTAACGGGTCTCTCTAACTCCCTCAGTTCCCTGAGACCGCCGCAGCAGCCTTGAAACCGATGGAAATAAATATACAACCAAACTAAGGTATCCAAAATACTGACACTGTAGTGGGGATGGAGGGCTGGTTGTGTGAATGCACAGATGACCACTCGAAGAACCACAGTTACAGGTAAGAAACCTGTCCTTCTTCTTCGTGATCTCTGTGCATCACGCCTATGGGAGAATAACAAGCTGACTTACCCGGAGGTGGGTCGGTGTCTCATCAGAGTATAGAAGAGAGTACTGCCCTGCTGAAGGCGCAATCCTCTCTCGCTCTTACATCAAGATGATAATGTCTGATAAACGTGGAGGGTTGTGCCCATGTGGCAGCCCTACACAGATCAGGAAGTGGCACTCCTTTATCGAATGCAATGGAGGTTGCCATCCTACGGGTAGAATGAACAGTAATTGAACCTGCCAGTGTCATGCCTGCCATACTGTAAGCCAGAGTAACAGTCTGAACAATCCAGTGTGCTATACGTTGAGAAGAAAGAGGTTTGCCTTTATTCTTTCTGCCATAGTACACAAAGAGTCTAGGTGTTTGTCTGAAATCTTGTGTCCTCGCCCAGTAAAAGGATAGTGCTCGCTGCACATCCAAGGTATGCATAGTACATTCCAAAGGCAATGTTGGAGAAGGAAAAAAGGCTGGAAGAATTATGTTCTGGTTAATATGGAAAGGAGAGATCACCTTAGGAAGAAAACTCAGATCTAGTCGCAACACTACTTTATCGTGATGAAAAGTTGTGTATGGCGTATCAATTCGCAGGGCAGAAAGTTCACTTGCTCTTCTAGCCGAGGTAATGGCTACAAGGAAAGCTATCTTCCATGACAGTAAGTTAACATCTGAAGTAGCTAATGGTTTGAACGGCTTGAATGTTAAAGCCTTGAGTACAACAGAGAGGCTCCAGGAAGGTACTGGTGAGTGAACTGAAAGTATCAGATTTTTTATACCTTTTAAGAACTGCCTTGATAATGGGTGCGAAAAGATGAAAAGTCCTTGAAAAGGTAAATGCTTGTCCAATATAGCCATGAGGTAAACCTTAATGGAAGTTTGTTTAAGACCCTTGTCAAATAGAGTGCATAGGAATTTAAAAATTGTAGAGAGAGAGCACGATACAGGGTCTCCCCCTTCATCTTTGACAAAGAGACAAAATTTATTCCATTTATAATGATATGAACGCCTTGTGGAAGGTTTTTTTTAGCCACTTGCAATATTTCTGACACTTGAGTTGTAAATGTGCTAGTTAACGGTATGGGCGTAATCTCCACGCTAAAGTCTTGAGATCTGGATGCTGAATTTGGCCTTGATTCCGATATAGAAGGTGAGGTATCAAGGGCAGTTGATAATATGTCCTGTTGGACCTGAGCAGGGTAAGTGGAAACCACGGCTGGCGAGGCCACCATGGTGTTACTATGATGCAGTCCATATTGTCTGTCACGATTTTGGCTAGAATTTTCGAAATAAAAGGAATTGGCAGGAACAAGTAATATAGGCGATCCGACCATATTAGCATAAAAGCATCTCCTAGGGACTTTAGACCTGTCCCTGCTCTGTTGCAGAATTCTTCGCACACTGAGTTCTCCTGAGTTGCGAATAAATCTACTACGGGAGTCCCCCACATGCTGAAAAGTCTTTTGAGTACCGTCCAATGTAATTGCTATTCGTGCATGTCCTTGTCATCCACAAGGACATTGTCTGTTCCAGTAATGTGCATTGCTAGAATCGATAACTCTTTGGTAATGCATCGATGATAAAGTTCCAATGTCAGAGTATTGAGCGTGGGAGAATGAGTGCCTCCCTGTTTGTTGAGGTATGCCACTACAGTGATATTGACTGAGAGGACCTGTACATGCTTGTCTTTGAGAAAGGTCTCGAATGCTATCATTGCTTTCATGACTGCAAGTAGCTCTAACACATTTATGTGGTGCCGTTTCTCTTGCAGCGTCCACATTCCCTGAATCCTCAAGGATTTCGTATGCACTCCCCAACCTGTTAAGGAGGCATCTGTTGCCAGAATCTCCAAGGGAGGTTGCCGAACGAAAGGCATGCCCTTTCTGAGGTTGCCAGGATCGATCCACCACTGAAGGGACGATCTGACCATGACCGGTACTGTGAGTTGCATTGTATGTGCATTCATGCCTGGTTTGAAAACTGAGAGGAACCAAAGTTGCAGTGGTCTCATTCGCAACCTCGCCCATTCTACCACCATTATTGTCGCTGCCATATATCCCAACAGTCTCTGCACCTTGATGGCATGAATGTGAGTAGTCCACTATATCTGTTGTGCTAACAGAATGAGCTGCTGTGCCCTGTCTTGAGGCAAGTATGCTATGGCCCTTGTGGAATCCAGTATCGCTCCCTTGGTTCCAGTGACGACTTTTCCCAATTTATATACAGTCCGAGATTCTGGAGAAGAGATATTGTCACGTTGACATTGTGATAGAGGGATTCTTGAGTTGTGGACACCAGTAACCAGTCGTCTAAATAAAGGAAGAGTTGTACTCCCTGTAGCCTGAGATGTGCACAGATAACTACCATACATTTTGTGAATACTCTTGGGGCCGTGGACAGACCAAATGGTAGAACCTGAAACTGATAAGCATCTTGACCTATCATGAATCGGAGGAAGTGTTGGTATGATTCTTCTATTGCTATATGGAAGCATTCATCCTTTAAGTCTATAGAAACGAACCAGCTGTTGCTCTGAAGCAACGGAAGAATCTCGCCAAGCGTAGTCATGCGGAACTTCCTTGTAAGAATAAATTTGTTTACTTCTCTGAGATCCAAAATAGGATGAAATCCCCCACCCTTCTTTGGCACAGTGAAATAACGGGAATAGAACCCTGTTTCGATGTCAGTTGGGTCGACTCGAGATATAGCCCCTTTTTTTAACAGCAATTCCGTCTCTTGTCGAAGTATATCCGAAATTGGCGTTACACGTGTGCCAAGGAAAGGTGGGTGGTCCTCGAACTCTATTCTGTATCCTCTTAACATTATTTAAAGAACCCAATTGTCTGTTGTAATTGAGTCCCATACATTGAAAACTTGAGCCAGGTGATTTCCAAAAAGAAGTGCAGAATTCCCTATTACTTGGGAAAGTTTGCCGTCAAAGACGACGTTTGGGGAAGTTATCCCTACCATTTCTTGGTTTCTGTCAAAAAGGCAGGTAGGGCTTCTTTGTATTTGCCCAAAAATGCTGCTTCTTTGTTGGTCAGTCTGCTGACCTTGCTGGAAAAAAATTCGTCTTGGCCAACGACAACTACGAGATTGATAATAAGGTTGTTGATGTTGCTGTGACATTCCCATTTTTCTTGCCGTGGTCCTTGCTTTTTGCACTGATTCCATGGCGTCATCTGTCCCTGAATTAAATAGACCATCACTTTCGAATGGTAGGTCTTCGATCCTAGAACAGGCCTCTTGCGATAGACCCGCAGATTGGAGCCAGGCATGCCTTCGAAGAGCGATTGCCCCAGTCATAGCCTTGGCATCACAATCTGCCTGATGACGTGTGGTGTTTATTTGTTGTCTAGATATTTTCCTTGCCTCAGATTGAAAAACACGAGCTAGTTCTAATTTGTCCTCTGGCAGATAATCACATAAAGAACCAATCTTTTCCCACAGGAAATGTTGGTATCTTGCCATCATTGCTTGGTAATTTGCAACCCTAAGTCCCAGCGCAACAGAAGAATATATACGACGACCCATTAAATCAAGGCGTCTTCCCTCTTTATCTACTGGAGAAGAATGCACTTTGTTGGAACGCCCCTGTGCCGATTCTACAATTACTGAATTTGGCTTTGGGTGCGAGAAAAGGAAAGATACATACTTTCGAATCTTTTGGAAGTAGATCCCATTAAGGTGCTTTCCATGATTTCTGCACCGATTGCAGGAGTGTAAGTAAAAAGGGCAATGATATGGGTGGCTTAGTTTCCAAATAAACTGAATCAAAAACTGGGTCACTTA
Source organism: Anniella stebbinsi (assembly GCA_029215795.1). Lineage (NCBI taxonomy): Eukaryota > Metazoa > Chordata > Lepidosauria > Squamata > Anniellidae > Anniella > Anniella stebbinsi. Next base: position 175,118,452 of record JARDYH010000004.1, on the reverse strand, counting down.
CCCTCTGTGCAGGTTGATGGGCTTCTAACACAAGGGATTGAACTAGCCTCAGCATCCATGTCTTCAGATGATGAAACCCCTTCTTGTGTGTTCACCCGTGGTTCAGGTGATGCCACCGATGGTGCAAGTGACAGCCCTGAAGAAGAGTCCTATTCATTACCCACCTCTAGCAGACTGTGGAGAAGAAGAACGAGGTGCTGCAAGTAGAGGCAGTACCGGTACCGATGGTTGAGGTCGAATCAAGCCTATTGAATTATGCTGTATTTGACTATGTAATTGAGGGATAGCTATGCTAGGAGATGGTAGGGGCCATCTCAGTGTAGCAGATGAGTCATTTCTGCGCTCCTGATGTGGGACATAAAAACGATCCTGGGAATAATTCTCGGGGGAGTAATCTCCACCTCTTCTATCCCTCCAGTTATGACAATAATAATAACACCTGGGAGGAAGAGACTATTCTGATCTCCTTTCCCCTTCCAAGTATGGGGATCGAAATCGACGGCGCTGAGGTGAACAGTAATGCCTGTAATCATGGTAAGCACGCATATTGCTAGGCAAGCGATGTTCTCGGTATTGTGCTCTACGCCTAGTGGCCTCCGTTATAATTGCGGTCTGGCCGAGTGGAGCTTCCACGTCCTCCTTGGAACCACGCCCATAACTAGGCGATCGAGGTTCTAAATAGGCTGCTTGACGCCTAGTGGCCCCTGCTATCATTGCGGGCTGGCCAGGTGGAGCTTACTGATCCTCCTCTGAATCAAGTCTCTCTAGGCGATCGAGGTTCTCGATACCATGCTCGACGCCTAGTGGCCTCCGCAATCCTTGTAGTATGGGTGGGCAGAGCGTCCATGTTATCCCCATAATCACTCCTATGGGGAGGCGATCAGGGTTCTCGGTATTCTGCTCGACGCCAAGCAGCCTCCGCCATCATTGTGTTCGGGGCGGGCGGAGCCTCGATGCCCTCTTCCTCATCTCAACACCGAGGAGGGGATGAATCCCTTATCTCACCTTCAGATATTGAGGGCAAAGGCACTGTGACAGTCGTATCCAACAACACTGCATTAGGCGAAGGAAGGTTTAGCGAATGCACAGCAGGTAAAGGAGATCTTAATCCCCGTGATGGCGATTGCACAGCAGTTGGTAAATTAAGTGCCTGTGTTGATTCAGTTGGGCCCTTCAGTGCCAAATATTTTTTCTTGTGTTTTTTAGAAACAGACTTAGATTGTTTTGGTGTGGATGAAGGATGTTGTATTTGATTTACAGACTCTGTTGTTGTATCTACTGATTGTTGGGCCTGAGCCATAGAAGGTTGTACCGCCTCTAGGGCTCTCCGCCACAGTTCAGATCTTAGCCTGTCCTCTTGATTACGGCGGGCTTGTTTTGAAAAAGATTTACAGAAAGAACAAGTGTCCACAATGTGTCTTTCACCTAAACAGAACAGGCATAACAAGTGGCCGTCTGTAGATGGAATTTACTACTGCACTTAGTGCAGTTATGGAAAAAAGCTTTAGTGGCCATATGCCCCACAAGGGGGGTCTCCTCTGCAGAAGGAGATCTGTAACTAGATTTCTGATTAGAAAGAAAAACGCATAATAGTACAGTCTGAAAACGAAAGAGAAAGAATTAGGAAGAAAAAATGAATAAATAAACTATATATATATATATATATATATATATATATATATAATCTTCTCAGCAATTAACTACAAGTAGCTGTCTTTATAAGACAAGTTCATTTTGCGAGGCTCGCCTTGCGGCGGTTGAAGAAGAACTGAGGGAGTTAGAGGGACCCGTTAAACGGACACGGTGGCGTGGGAGGGGTCCCTGTTTGAATTTTCCTCAGCTAGTGAATGTTCCGGAGCGAGGCTCTGCACGGGTGCAGAGCTCCCATAGGTGTGGTGCACAGAGACCACGAAGAAGAAATAATATTACCATAATTGATACGGAATTAGATGAGCCTTTAAAGTTAAGAAATGCAAAAAGGATTTGCCAGATTATGCTGATAGTATATCCACGGCTAATGGAGTAAGACAAAAAAAAAAATGCATATCATCTGTGTCCTTCCTATTGCACCCAGTCCACAGATATGAAACTCTAAAGCATCAAAGTGACTGGCTCTTGCCCATATATCTGAACAACTGGATCTGTGGGTATCCTGGCAAGGACCAGAAATTGCCCTGGGTGCTCTCAGGTTACATTATGGCTGGCTGTTTGAGACTGAGAATTTGAGCACCCTTCTCCAGCCTGGTCCCCTCCAGATGCTTTTGCCTACAACCTCCCATCATGGAGGTTGTAGGCCAAAACATTTTGGGGAAAAAAAATCAAATTGAGGAAGGCTGATTCAGAGGCCAGAGGGGTTTTGTCCACACTTGAGACCAAGTGATTCAGGTAAGGAGCATACTGAGCAGGTAGTGGGGAGACTGCTCCGTCATCAAGAACCTCAAGAAAGTGGCCAGATGCTACACGGTAGCACCAATGACTTCTGGCTATGTAGCAGTTGGCCAAGACCTGAATATTTAACCCATTTGCTGACACTGAATTGCAGGAAGATCTGGACGTTTGGAGAGAAAGGGGCAGAGCAGGGGAGAGTGTAGATATAGTTACCAGCAGGTGGTAAACCTGGCAGCAAATTAATGCCTATAAAGGAGAATGCTGTTTTTTGTGGCAATGTACTACAGATCCAGGGGAAAAAAAGATTAGATGCCAAAAAAACAATGGTAGAGCTTAACAGTATATTCACAATTAACCATTTTCTCAAACATGGTTGAAGTGAAACAAATACTTATTAATTCTCCCAGGCTTGCAGTATATTTAGTTACACCCTGGTTCCTGTTCCGGGGTGTGATGGCAGATCGCCTTCCACAGTTACATCCCGCTCTGCACACCATAAAAAGAAATGTTGTTGCAGCTAGAAAACTGAGTGGATTATGTTGTGCCTCATGTCTTGGAAGATGCTATCCGTACAACTACAAATGGGAGAAGCGTGTTCTGGGCTCATGACCTTCAGAGTTTAATAAGATATTTGTGAGAACAGACATGCCAAGTGGATGAATATGGAGCGAGGTCTCTAGATGTAGCCAACAGGTTGTCAAGGGACTCTATGTGCCACCTGGTACACTCTGCTGCAGGTTCGGGACACTGGCTTCTGTGTTTTCATGATTGTAGCCAGAATTTATAGATGCTGCTAAACTCAGTCTAGGCCTAGAAGAGGCAGCTGAGCCTCATTACAAAACTAGCCAAGCAGGACAGGTAGCCTTAGACTGCACTAATAAGCTGATTACTAGAATTTTTGAAGGGAGAGGCTGGCTGATTGGCAGGTAGTCTTGTCCAGGGAAGGCAGCTATGTAGGAACTGAAATAATATGCCAGCTATGGTTTTGCAATTCATTTAAAGATGAGTCACAGGAGAGAAAATACAGCTTGTTAGCAGCATTGCAATACAAAACTTACAAATCACCAGAGATTTCTCACTCTGTTTAATATATACACTTACACACACACACACACACACACACACACATATTTGAAAGTTGTTTATTATTTTATTTTGCTTGATTTTTAGAATAAAGTTTTCCTCTTATGGGACTGCCCCATTAAAATGTTTATTAACCTTCCACCCACAATGCATTTTTACTCTTGTATGAACCTTCATACAATTGACTACCCTGGTTTCACTTGATCTTGGGCAGGGGTGGGCAGGTCCCCTGGCTGTTTTTGTGGCCCCTGCTCAGTTCCCCTGCTGTCATTGTTGAATTTGCTTATGATGGTGGCAAAAATCATGCCAATTTAGCAGGGAAACAAGGTCCAGGGATGGGGGGGAGGGATCCTGGAAGCACGATTCTGCTTGGAATCAAGCTGTTCATTTCTGGGGCTTTGTTTACTTTTCAGACCCAGTTGGAGTCTGGAATATGCGTCAGTCCTTTGCACACTAATTGGAAAGCAGGCAGGTCTCCTTGCAACCAGTGGTATAATTGGGCAAACAACATGGATAGGATCAGGCTGCACAAGTCATTCCTCATGCATCAGTACAGCAAAATGTGTGCAAAGCATGCATGGCTCCCATAAATATTGTAGCTTATGGCAAATATTTATCTCTAGTCCCACTTAAGAACATAAGTGTCATGATGGATCCGACCAAGGGTCCATCTAGTCCAGCACTCTGTTCACACAGTGGCCAACCAGCTGTCAACCAGGGACCAACAAAGCAGGACACAGAGCAACAGCACCCTCCCACCCATGTTCCCCAGCAACTGATGCACACGGGCATACTGCCTCGGATACTGGAGGTAGCACATGGCCATCACGACTAGTAGCCATTGATAGCTTTCTCCTCCAGGAATTTATCCAGCTCCCCTTTAAAGCCATCCAAATTGGTGGCCATCACTACATTTTGTGGTAGTGAACTCCATAGTTTAACTATGTGTTGTGTGAAGAAGTGAAGTGCTTTTATTTCTCCTGAATCTCCCACCAATTTGCTTTATGGGATGACCCTGGGTTCTGATATTATGGGAGAAGGAGAAAAATGTCTCCCAATCTGCATTCTCCACGCTATGCATAATTTTGTCCACCTCTATCATGTCTCCCCTAAGCCTCCTTTTTTCCAAGCTGAACAATCCCAGCTGTTGAAACCTTCCCTCATAGGGGAGATGCTCTAGTACCTTAATCATTTTAGTGTTTGGTCCTTAAGGAAGGAGAGGCTGGTGTTATACTTTATCTCTACCTATTGATCTGAAACAAAGTAGTACTTCAAAGTTGAAAGTCAACTCTGTGCACATTCAGGTTCACAGTGATATAGCACTTCCATAGCCAAGCACCAAAATTAGTGGAAATGCTTGTTTCTGGAAGGGGCATGATCTGTGCTTGGCCACAGAAATACTATATTATTATTGTGAAGGGAGATGGGGGTTCACTCCTCCTGCCTACAAGGTAGGCCCTGGACTCTCAGCTCATCCCTAGAGCCCACCTCCCCATCTGGTGCCAACCGGCCCAAGCCAGCCTCTGGAAATAACCACCCACAATTAGGGACTGAAGCAGCTTTATTAAAAAAAAAAAACTCGTAAAACTAGTCACATAGGGCTTCAGTCAAACACACAGCTTAAAAAGCACAGACACAGGAATGAAAGGAAGGGTTAGGGGGTTGGGGGGGTTGGAAGGTGAGGTAGATAGCAGCAATGCAATAAACCAATTAACCACTGTAAATTGCACCCTGGAGTGAACCAGAACACTAACACAATAAAACCTAGCTAAACCCCAAGCTGTTACCTCGCTTGGCAGGGATCTTCCACATTCACACACTCGGTCCTAGAGGAAGATAAGACACACCCAGTTGCTATACCATTTATCCCTTTTGGGCTGGCAGGTATTGTGACCTACTTTGGCCAATCCACAGCCCTCCCTCCGCCCCCATCTTCCTTGCTCTCACAGGGGGCATCTACCTCCAAGCCACATTTCCCCACAGCTGAGAGCACTCAGCGCCAACTCTGCCAATTAGTTGCGGCCCAGATGCTGTTTTCGGGGAAAGTTTGCAACAAATGTTTTGGAACTCTATCAGCACAGAGGTCCTAGTCCCAATAGTAAGACCGTAGCCATTTTTGCTTGATCATCATAATCATTATTATTATTAATCTCTTTTTTGCTTGTGGTGATTTTTCTAGACGTACATGACGGCCTTCTCAAAGTCATGCTGTCTTTTACAGATTCAGGAATTTCCTGACAATTGAGCATGTTTTAATTATAACTGTTTTCTGGATGTTGATGTGGATACATTATTATTATTATTATTATTATTATTTACATTTATATACCACCCCATAGCCAAAGCTCTCTAGGCGGTTTACAATGATTAAAAGCACTGAACATTAAAAACTGATATACAAAATTTAAAACTATAAAAAGCATAAAAACAGATTACATACAATATCCATTTAAAAACAACTATTCTGGGTCAACCCCCCCACAAAAATCAACATACCATGGGGGTTGCATGCATGCTGCCACCGCCAAACCTGGGATGCCACTGCAAAGGTCCTATTGGATCCAACCCTATCTGAAATAGGCATGGAACATACTTGGAGAAGGGAAATGGAGGAAGGCTAAGAAAACAGATCTGGAAGATCTGTGCATTCCTAGCAGGAAATCACAAGGCAGCAATCAATACCATCCAGTAATTGGCACTCAGCAGTAGGAACAGGTGATGATTTACTTGAAAGCAAGCTGTAAGGGTGGAACAAATAGCATAGATATAGACTATCATAGTCTATATCTAGACCCATGGGCTCATGGACCACTCAAAAATAGTTCTTTTTCTAAAGTCCTCTTGCTATGTGCTTCTGTTCTGCATATTTTCCCGCCACTGTAATAACCAATATTTAGGTTGCAATCCGATTCCACTTACTTGGGAGTAGGTATGGTAAAGTTTCAGGTTTTCACAATTTATTTCTCATTCATCCCATCTTAAGTTTGTTCTAAACATAGTGAAATTTTCCAGTCTTAAGTTTGGTTTACCACATGAAAATGTATATGCACATTTTTGTTTGCAATTTTGCCTAAACTATACATCATTTCCAAGCAAATTCCCTAATATAATGCATATTTGAATTTTATTTTCTGTACCATTTCAGGCCATGGATTATGTCAATAGTCTGCACTGTAGCCTGGGTTGTAGGGTTCTGCTATGGGTCAGATCTTTAGCAGGGGTTAGGTTAGGTTTCACAAGGAAACAAGACCGGAAGAAATCAGTACCATGGAAAGCTCCAAGTAAGGTTGGAAGCTAGGTAAGATTGCCTTCATGTTGCTTCAAGAAGGAGCAGATCAAGACTGAGCCTTAAATAACAGTTTGACTGTGTTTAAGTTGGATGGTTTCCTCTCTAGACTGACTGAGGCTCTTCCTAATGCATACATTTTTGTACGTAGTTTTTGATTGGAATATTCTTTTGCAACATTTGGAGAAGTGTGAATTTTAAATGATAATTCAATTTTGGTTTGTGTATTGGTTTGAAAATGTGAAATTGGGTGAGTTCACATTAAAATACAAACTGAAAGAATTTCTCCCCCATCCCTGCTTAACAATAAGCCTCAGTGATATCTAGGATTTCGCTGCTAGAATGCAATCAAGCACACTTACTTGGGGTGCTAAAAACTATTATAAAGATATTTGGTTTTGGAGAAAGGTTCATGGGAGTGATTAATCAGCTTTATGAAACAATAAGGCGGAGGTACTGGTAAATGATGGTTTAACACAACAAATTACCTTTGCCCGAGGAACAAGACAAGGGTGTCCTCTTTCCCCAATATTATTTGCAATTGTTATAGAAATATTGGCAAATTTTATTAGGGAAGATGAGAGATTGAAAGGAATAGGAGAGGAGGATAAAATAAAAATTAATATGTTTGCGGATGATACTTTATTGACACTTGAAAATCCGAGAGGAAGTATAGAAGAAATAAAACAACATTTGAGAGAATTTGGAGAGAATACAGGGTTACAGGTAAATTGGGGGAAATCAGAAATGATGTTATTTAATTATGATAAAGAAGAAAGGGATGAGTGTAGTTTAAAACTTGATCTGAAGGTTAAAAATATAGTGCGCTATTTAGGAGTTTATATTACGAAAGATTTAGAAGAGTTAGAGGAAATAAATTTTAGTAGTTAAAAAAAAAAGATAATGAAGAAGTTAGAGGCTTATAGGAAATTAAAGTATTCATGGTTTGGTAGAATAGCGGTTATTAAAATGAAAATATTACCAAAGACTATTTTTTTGTTTAGAATGTTACCAATCAAAATAACAGAAGTAGAATTCAGAAGTTGGCAAAGTATGATAAATAATTATTGTAACGGAGATAGAAAAGCAAGAATTAATAAAACGAAATGGTATAAGATTCAAAGAAAAGGAGGGTTGGGACTCCCGAATATAAAGATGTATTATATAGCTAACCAATTAAGATACGTTATAAATAGTATAGTAGGGAATGAGGATTTAGAATGGTTAAAGATGCAGACAGGAGAAATAGAGTTAGAGCTACAAAATATTTTTTTTAGTAAAATACAAAAGAATCAACTGAAGGATATGGAAAATCCCATCCTAAGGAATATCATAGAAATTTGGGGAAGGTATAAAAAGAAATTAATACCAGGAATTTTTCCTCTAACCCCAGTTGTATTATTGGAGAACTTCCCAGGTAATTTGAGAAGAGAATTGGAAGGGCCACTGAGGGGAAAAAAAATTTAAAGTGAAAGACTGGCTAAAGAGAATGGTTAATAAAAAGCAAATAGAAGAAGTTCTAAGAGGACAAAAAAAATTATGGTTTAAGTGTTTACAGTTGGAACAATGGACACAGAAATGGAAAAAGAAAAATAAGGATTGTAGAAAGGAAACAAGATTTGAAAAGCTAATTGAGTCAAGAGAGAAGGAGGGGGGAAATAAAAGTAAAAAAGGTATAATAAGTGAAATATATAATATATTGTTAGAGGAGGGAGAGTCACAACAAATTTTGAAAACAATCTGGGAAGAAGATTTAAAAATTCAAATTATTGGGGATAGATGGGGGAAGATATGGGAACTAAGAACTTTAAAGTTGTTATCAATAAGGATAAAAGAAAATAACTATAAAATAATCTGGAGATGGTATCTCACTCCTGTAAGATTACATCAGATAGATAAGAAATTGTCAAAGCTATGCTGGAGGGATTGTCAGGAAGTGGGGACTTATTTCCATATGTGGTGGACATGTGAGTATGTTAAAAAAAATGGAAAAGAGTTTTTAAAGAAATAAGTGAAATACTGGGTAAGGAAGTGGAAGCAAGTCCAAATATAGCTTTATTGGGGATGTTTGATAAAGAATATGGGAATAATAATATAAGAGAATTGATAAACAACCTCCTGACACCGGCTAGATTAATGATAGCTAAAAGCTGGAAAATACAAGGGAATTATAGTATAGAAAAATGGTACAAAGGAGTATGGGACATTGCAATTAATGATAGATTAACATGTAAAATTAAAGTTAGGATGGGATTATCCAAAAAGAATGATTTTGAAAGTATTTGGGGAACATTTATAGAATATGTTTTAGTAAAGGAGAGAGGTTGTACACCTTCAAAAGAATCACTGCAATTTTGGAAAAATGTATAATATAAGAGCAAGGAAGGTCTCAAGGGTAGGGGACCACAGGGGGGATGTTGAGGGTTTGTTTATGTATTGTGTTTATTTTATGTATTATATGTTGAAAACTAAATATTTTTTTATTTTTTAAAAAAAGCACACTTACTTGGGAGTAAGTCCCCTTGGACACCAGCAACTGATGCACACAGGCTTACTGGCTCGGATACTGGAGGTAGCACATAACCATCAGGGCTAGTAGCAATTGAACCCCTCCTCTCTGTACCACCATCTCATCCACGCATTGAGACTTCTCAGCTGGGCCTGTCTAGCTGGTCCTGTGTGTGGAACTGGCAGCATTTCAGAGAAAGCTACCTTGGTGGTCCTGGATTTCATCCTCCTGCCTAGCAGCCTAAATTTGGCATCTAGGACCTCACAACTACCTTTCCCCCACATCATTGGTACCAACATGGACCATGACAACTGACTCCGCCCCAGCACTGTCTACTATGCTATCTAGATGGTGCATGATATTCTGCAACCTTTTCATCCAGCAGGCAATTCACCATGTGGTCTATGCACCCATCACAAACCCAGCTGTCTATGCGTCTAATTATCAGATATACCACTACCACAAGCCCCCATCCTCCCAGAGGCACATCCTCAGTGCAAGAGGATATTTGCTTGTCTTCTGAAGAATGGGTCGCTTCTAAGGGATCATTTCCCTTCAGAATGATGCCCTCCTTCCTCAAGAACCTCATTCTCCATGACTGCAGAGGAGCTGTCACCAATGGAGTGGGACATCGCTGTTAGGTCCCCGAAGGTCTCATCTATCAACCTCTCTGCCTCTCTTATTTTCTCCAGGTCACCAACCTTGGTCTCAAGGGAACAAACTTGTTCCCTGAGAGCCAGGAGCTCATTACACGGAGCACACACACATGACTTCTGTCCAACAGGCAGATAGTTATACATGTGGTACTCAGTGCAATAAACTGGGAAGCCCTCACACCCATGCTGGTTTTCTACCTTCATAACTTTTTTTTATTGTTATTGCTGTTACAGGGTTTGTTTACTAGGAATTTGTTTGTTTGTTTGAATTTGAAGTTACTTACTGTGAGTAGGGAAGGGAAGAGTTTACTGGCCTGGCTTTCTTGCCCTGCTGCTAAACTCGCCCAGTTGCTTAACTCTTGTGTTTCCTGACATTGCTGGGGCTGAGACGCTTTGTCACTGGGGCTCCTTGTGCTTGGAGAGCTGGCTCCTCGCTATTGTGCCTCCTTTTATATATGGGCTCAATGGCTGCTGCAGTGAATCTGATTAAAGGGCCTCGCTTGAAAAGCAAGGGCAGCTGTGTGTGAATTTCTGATCAGCATTATTATTATTATTATTATTTATTATTATTATTCTCTGTGTGTATATGCGTTTTTACAACTAAAACTGAATTCTTAAACTTTAAGAATTTAAACTTTAAGCTCTTTAAGTCCCAATACCTGAGCCTAAACTGAAGCTAACAAGGTGTGAGTCTTATTTGTATGTGTATGGGTTTTGTCATGTTTTTAAATAAAGACCAAAGGATAAGTTGAATTCTTAACCTTGCTTTATTTAATTTTTATTATTTATTGATTGATTGATTTTATTCCATTTATATATCACCCCATAGCTGAAGCTCTCTGGGCGGTTTACAAAAATTAAAAACATTGAACATTAAAAACACCGATGTAGAAAATTTAAAACCATAAGGCATAAAAACAAGTTATAATTACAATATCCTTTAAAACAACAATTCTGGGTCAAAGCACAACAACAACACAAAACCCTCATCATATGCTGTTCAATGCCTGGGAGAAGAGGAAAGTCTTGACCTGGCACCGAAAAAATAACAATGTTGGCGCCAGGCAAGCCTCGTCGGGGAGATCATTTCATAATTGGGGGGCCACCACTGAAAAGACCCTCTCCCTTGTTGCCACCCTCCGTGCTTCCCTCGGAGTAGGCAACCGGAGGAGGACCTTAGATGTGGATCGTAGTGTACGGGTAGGTTCATGTCAGGAGAGGTGTTCCATCAGGTATTGTGGTCCCAAGCCGTGTAAGGCTTTATGGGTTAGAACCAGCACCTTGAATTGGGCTCAGAAACGTATATGCAGCCAACGCAAGCGGGCAAGAGTAGGTCTTATATGCTCAAATCTTCTGGTTCCTGTTATCAATCTGGCCGCTGCATTTTGCACAAGCTGCAGCTTCTGAACCATCTTCAAAGGCAGCCCCACGTAGAGTGCATTGCAGTAATCCAATTTAGAGATTACCAGAGCGTAGCCAACTGAAACCAGGTTATCCCTGTCCAGATAGGGGCGTAGCTGGGCCACCAACCAAAGTTGGTAGAAGGCACTCTGTGCCACTGAGGCCACCTGAGCCTCAAATGACAGAGATGGTTCTAGGAGAACCCCCAAGCTATGAACTCGCTCCTTCAAGGGGAGTGCAACCCCATCCAGAACAGGTTGAACACCCTCCATCCGGTCAGCAGAACCACCCACTAACAGTATCTCAGTCTTGTCTGGATTGAGTTTCAGTTTGTTAGCCCTCATCCAGTCCATTGTTGCAGCCAGGCACTGGTTCAGCACATCCACAGCCTCACCTGCTGAAAATGAAAAGGAGAAGTAGAGTTGTGTGTCATCAGCGTACTGATGACAACGCACTCCAAAACTCTGGATGACTGCACCCAATGGTTTCATGTAGATGTTGAACAGTATGGGGGACAAGACTGACCCCTGAGGGACCCCATACTGGAAAATCCATGGGGCTGAGCAGTGTTCCCCAAGCACCACCGTCTGGAGCCGCCCCGCCAAGTAGGAGCGGAACCACTGCAATGCAGTGCCTCCCACTCCCAACTCAGTCAGTCGTCCCAGAAGGATACCATGGTCGATGGTATCGAAAGCTGCTGAACGATCAAGGAGAATCAACAGAGTCACACTCCCCCTGTCTTTCTCCCGACCTAGGTCATCATACAGCGCGACCAAGGCTGTTTCCGTGCCAAAACCAGGCCTGAAGCCGAACTGAAATGGATCCAGATAATCAGTCTCATCCAAGAGTGTCTGGAGCTGGCTCGCAACCACTCACTCAAGGACCTTGCCAAGGAATGGAATATTTGCCACCGGTCTATAGTTATTAAGATTTTCGGGGTCTAGGGAAGATTTCTTCAGGAGTGGTCTCACTACTGCCTCCTTCAAACGGTCTGGGACCACTCCCTCTCGTAGAGAGGCATTGATCACTTCCCTGGCCCAACCGGCTGTTCCATCCCTGCTAGCTTTTATTAGCCAAGAGGGGCAAGGATCCAATACAGAGGTGGTTGCATGAACCTGTCCAAGCATCTTGTCCATGTCATTGAGCTGTACCAACTGAAACTCATCAAAGAAAACAGGACAAACCTGTGCTCTGGATACCTCACTAGATTCACCTGCTATAACACTGGAGTCTAAGTCCTGGCGGATGCCCAATATTTTATTCTGGAAGTGCCTAGCAAATTCAGTACAGCGGGCCTCAGATGGTTGTACCACATCCTTGGGGCCGGCATGTAATAGCCCCCGGACAACCCTGAAAAGCTCCGCTGGGTGGCAGATTGATGATTTGATAGTGGCAGCAAAGTATTGCTTTTTTGCTGCCCTCATTTGCCCTGAATATACCTTACTATAGGCACTTACCAGCATTTGATTGCATCCATCAGGAGTTCGTCTCCATCTGCCCTCAAGCAGTCTCCTATTTTGTTTCATTGCTCTCAGCTCTGGGGTATACCATGGAGCCGTACGAGCTCTAAACAGGAGAGGGTGCTCAGGAGCAATCGTGTCAACTGCCCGGGTCATTTCTGCATTCCACAGATCAACCAGGGTTTCGAGAGGAGAGCCAGCCCTATCAGCCGGAAAACTCCCCAGAGCCCTCTGGAAACCATCTGGATCCATTAGCCTCCAGGGGCGGGCCATCTTAATAGGTTCCCCACCCTTGCAGATGGGAAAAGCTGCTGTAAGTCTAAACCTCAGCAAGCAGTGATCTGACCGTGAGAAAGGGACTGATGTAAAGTCCTCTACTTTCAGATCACCATCTCCATGTCCAGTTGCGAAAACCAGGTCTAGAGTATGCCCTGCTACATGCGTTGGGCCAATGGCATGTTTGGACAGTCCCATGGTTGTCATGGAGACCATGAAATCCTGAGCTGCCCCGGATAAGGTGCCCTCAGCATGAATGTTGAAATCCCCCAGAACCAACAGTCTGGGGGATCTCAGCAGTACACCCGAGACCACCTCCGTCAGCTCACCTAGGGAGTCCGTTGAGCAGCGGGGTGGGCGGTACACCAACAGAATCCCTAATCTGTCCCGCTGACCCAACACAAGGTACAAACACTCCAGACCAGTAGTCACATGGACAGGGAGCCTGCAGAGGGAGATGGAGTTCCTATAGACCACAGCAATCCCCCCTCCCCAGCCCTCAGGTCTACCCTGATGCTGAGCCAAGTATCCTGGTGGGCATTACTGGGAGAGGCTGACTCCTCCCTGCTCACTCACCCAGGTCTCGGTTATACATGCCAGATCGGCTGCCTCATCCACAATTAAGTCGTGGATGAGGGAGGTCTTATTATGTACTGATCTTCATTTAAAAGCAGCATCTGGAGTCCCGAGGGCTGGCTGATAGGGCAACCAACAAACCTGTGGTTGCGAGGAGGACTGGGTAAAGTGTAGGTCTAACAGCTGTGCCTAAACTGAAGCTAGAAAGGAGTGTCTTATTTCTGTATATGTAAGGAGGTTTTCTTTAAATAAAAAGTGAAAACTAAAGGATAAGTTGAATTCTTAACCTTGCTTTATTTAATAAAGTGCTTTCTAAGGTCTAACACCTGGGCTTAAACTGAAACTAGTAAGGAGTGAGTCTTTGTTATTTAGTTTTCCCCCCCTGTATGTTTGGGTTTTTGTTTTGTTTTTTAACTAAGTAATAAACTAAATTCTTACACTTGGTTTATATAAAGTGCTCTTTAAGGCCCAAAATCTGACCCTAAATTGAAGCTAGTGTACCCTTTTTTCTGTTTATAAGCAGTCACCTCTAATATTTAGTCCTGTACAGTGGCTCCTGTCAATATAGAGCTATGAATTGCTTCCCCCTCCTTTAGATCTTGGGATTAGTTAAAATATGTAGCTGGGATTCTTTTCAACTATGCTGTAATCTTACAGCAAGAGCTGTAAATTCTTGTTGGATTTCCCCTCTGATATTTAGCTCTCTACTGTAAGTTTGTAAGTGGTTACTCCTCTGGGATTTAGCTCCCTTTGCTGTGGCCTTGTTTTGACTTCAGCAGCTGTTTATGAACTTTAAATTATAAATGATTACCTCAGGTAACTAAATAGTTAAATAATTTCACTTACCTTCCCTCACCCAGTTGCTTAATTCATGTGTGTCCTGACATATCATCACTGGGGCTCCTCATGCTTCATTGATGATATACAAAAAGTAATAGGCATTGCAGATGATACTGGGTAGGAAATAAAAGGTAATCGAAACAAGTATGGAAGCTATTTTTCTTGTGGGTATTGGCTTGAAACAAATATGTATTTGAAATACTACTTGTTAATCTTTTGTTCAAAGTGCCCAAGGTTAAAATGAGACTATGAAAATGTTAACAGATGGAGGAAGCACATGATAATAATGACATGTCTCTGAGCAGCAGATGAACAGTGGTCAAAGAAGCATAGCAATCGTTCTGTCTTTGGAGACAATGTATTTATTCCCTAACTCCACATAGAGATCAGCTGTTTTGTTTCTTTCTTGTTTCCAGACTGAAGTTGGAAGAAACCATGTGTGACTGAGCAAATACCCAATCTGGGACATTGCAGTTCTTTGGGGGATGGATTTAGTGAAAGCAAAATTATGGAGGTCATCAGGAGGCTACTTGTAAGTAAAGAGGTCAACTGAACTTTATTATGTCTATTGACCCAGAACTGACCGAGTCCCTTGCCTGACTTCCATATAGCAACATATGCCCACTTTTAGCCATCATTTATTTTGTTCTTACAGAGATCTTACAGCAATCTGCCACTGTCCTCTTCTTTAGCTGTGTCCCTCACACTTGTTTTCTTGTGCCTTTTACTTCCCTGATGAAGACTTTGTGATGATGCTAGCCTCATCTAGCTAAACCTGTAGACAGAATGGAGTGACCACAGAATGGTAGTAGATTATCTGACAGTTCCTTTATGTTACATTCTTTCAGCCTGAGGGCCAAATTCAGTAACTAAGCTTTAGGAGTAGCATTTCAGTTTTTTAGAACAAGAAAAAATTGTGTTGGAAATCCACCAAACAAAGCTGGGAAACCACCAAACAATGGGCTGTCAGGAAGAAGGAGGTGTGGCCATCTGAGTAAACCCGGAGGGCCAGATTTGGATTTAAGGTGGGCCCGATTTGGCCCACAAGCCTGAGGTTTCACACCCCAACTTTATGCTATGGTGAGAGCCGTGTCGGGCATGCCAGTGTGATGTGACATCCAATGGATGGAGGTTGATAGATACTGGCCTGTCCTAGTGTCTCCCATAATAATAATAATAATAATAATAATAATAATCATTATTATTATTATTAACCTGCCTCTCCCTCCGGATCGAGGCGGGGAACAACAACAATATAAAACACAAAAATCACAACAGTTAATTTTTAAAAAAAAAACAAGAAAAAAATACATCATTAAAAACAACTTAAAATTCATCTGGATAGGCCTGTCGGAAGAGAGCAGTCTTCATGACTCTCTTAAATTCATGAAGACTGCTAATTTGTCTAACAACCTTCGGCAGACCATTCCATAGTCTGGGAGCGATGGAAGAGAAGGTCCTCTGGGTAACACTCGTCAGCCTAGTTCTGGCTGACTTGAGTAAGTTCTTCCCAGAGGACCTAAGTGTGCGGGGCGGATTGTACGGGAGAAGGCGATCCCGCAGGTAACCTGGACCCAAACCATGTAGGGCTTTAAAGGTAATAACCAACACTTTATACTTTGCCCGGAAACTGATTGGCAGCCAATGAAGCGATTTTAAAACTGGTGTGATGTGATCACCCCTAGGTGTATCGGTGACCAACCTGGCTGCCATATTTTGAACAAGTCGAAGTTTCCGGACTAGGCACAAAGGTAGCCCTATGTACAGCGCTTTGCAGAAGTCGAGCCTCGAAGTTACCAGTGCGTGCACTACCGTCTTTAGGTCTTCCAACTCTAGGAAGGGGCGCAGCTGGCGTATCAGCCGAAGCTGATAGTAGGCACTCCTGGCCGTCGCATCAATCTGAGCTGTCAATTGGAGCGACAGATCCAGGAGTACCCCCAAGCTGCGAACACAATCTTTCGGGGGGGTGTAACCCCATCCAGAACTGGTTGACACACCTCCAGACCCAGGTTGGGGCCTTTGACAGCAAGCACCTCCGTCTTGTCTGGATTCAGCTTCAGTTTGTTTTTCCTCATCCAACCCATTACCGCCTCCAAGCATTCATTCAGAGGAGACATGCTACCCTTAGCTGACGATGTTGTCGAAGGCATAGAGAAATATATTTGGGTGTCATCAGCGTATTGATAGCACCCCGCCCCATGCCGCCGGATGATCTCTCCCTGCGGTTTCATGTAAATGTTAAACAGCATTGGGGAAAGGATGGCACCTTGTGGTACACCACATAGCAACTCCTTTTTTGAAGAGCAGCTATCCCCAAGCATCACCATCTGGACCTGCCCGAGAGATAGGATCGGAACCACTGAAGCACAGTGCCCCTGATTCCCAATTCCCCCAGGCGCTCCAGAAGGATACCATGGTCAATGGTATCGAAAGCCGCTGAGAGGTCCAGGAGTACCAGCAGGGACACACTCCCCCTGTCAATACTAAGGCGTATATCATCCAGTAAGGCGACCAAAGTGGTCTCAACTCCGTATCCTGCCCTGAAGCCAGTTTGAAATGGGTCTAGAAAATCAGTGTCATCCAAGACTGCCTGGAGTTGGAAGGCAACTACCCTCTCGATCACCTTGCCCAAAAATGGAAGATTTGATACTGGTCTGTAGTTATTAAAGTCCAGGGGATCCTGGGAGGGCTTTTTTAGAAGCGGCCTTACCACCACCTCTTTTAAACATGATGGAAAACTCCCCTCCCTAAGAGATGCATTAATGATATGTTGTAAATATGATCTAACTGCATCTCCTCCCTGGACGACCAGCCAAGAAGGGCAGGGATCAAGAGGGCAAGTCGTCCTCCTCTCACATCCAAGTACCTTGTCCACATCCTTGGTACTCACCAACTGAAACTGATAAAGTGTAATCCTACTCGCAGAGTCGCTGGACACTCCACTGTCAGCCTCTGCTATAACAATGGCATCTAAATTGACACTTATCCGAGAGATTTTATCTGAGAAATGATTGTTAAAGGCATCACAGCGAACTACTGAAGGCTCTAAAATCGGATTCAGGGAAGAAGGTGCCTGGGTTAGACCCCTCACCATCCTGAACAGTTCCGCTGGACGTGAATTCGCAGACGCAATGCGCGCAGAGAAGAAAGCTTTCTTCGCTGCACGTATTGCCACCCCAAAGGAACGAAGATGTTCTCTATGTCATGTCTTGTCGGATATAAGTCGAGTTTTCCGCCATCGGTGCTCCAGTCGTCGTCCTTTCCGCTTCAACTCCCTGAGGTCTTCCGTATACCAGGGCGCCCTATTAGAAGCGGGTCGGAGAGGACGTTTGGGGGCGATCGTGTCGATAGCCCTAGTTAGGTCTTGATTCCATCTATTGACCAGGGCTTCTACAGGATCGTCGACGATACCAGCCATGGAACCCTCCAAGGCTTTCTGGAATCCAGAAGGATCCATCAGCCTTGGAGGGCGGACCATCTTAATAGGTCTGCCACCCCTGCAGGGGCGGGTGGTAGCCATGATACTAGCCCTGACCAGAAAATGGTCTGTCCATGACAATTCGGAGGTATTCAATATGTCCGCCCACAGATCCGTCTGTTCGGAACTGAAAACAGCATTGAGGGTGTGACCTGCTGAATGTGTGGGTCCAGAGACCAATTGGGATAGGCCCATGTTTGTCATGGATGCCATGAACTCCCGAGCTCCACCTGACAAACCAGCCTCGAATTGGATGTTGAAGTCACCCAGGACCAAAAGCCTGGGCAAATCCAACACCAGCTCCGAGACCAGTTCCGTGAGCTCGGCCAGGGAGTCTGATAGGCAGCGGGGTGGCCGGTACACTAACAGAATCCCTAGTTTATCCCTGGTCTTCATACTCAGGGACACACACTCGATGTGATTCAGTTGCCGGACAGGATGTCTGGTCAGGCTAAGATGGTTTTTGTAGACCACAGCTACTCCGCCCCCCCCGCCCACTTTCCCTCACCTGCTCACTAACACAGTACCCAGCTGGGAGAGCCTGAGACCATGTTGGGCCACTGTCATCTCCCAGCCAGGTCTCCTCTTCTGTGAGGAGGTCAAAGATTATGTTTGTTTTGTTTTTAACCAACCTGGCATTGCATAGGAGCAAGGAAAGGTTCTGTGGGTGGCCTGGATCGTTCCCCAAGATCCCCGGGGTAGCAGGGCGACTGGAAGGTAAGATGGGTGTTAGATATCCATCTCTCCTTCCCCTGTAATGGCATTTTGTCCTGCTATCGCCATATCTCCCTCTGTCCCACACAACAGATATTGGTGCTCCCAGACACATTTCAATTGCCCTAAGTTGTCCCATTGTCTCTCTCGCGCACGCGCGATAAAGAGGGGGTGGGGAAGTGCAAAGATGTCAGCTGCACTTTCTCCTTCTCCCCCACTCACGCCGTTCTGTTCTCCCGCTGCCAGCTCACGGCTGCCTCCGTTGTCCCGTCGTCTCTCTCTCGCACGCGCGCGAGAGAAAGAGGGGGTGGGGGAAGTGCAAAGATGTCAGCTGCACTTTCTCCTTCTCCTTCACCCAACCCAGCTACAAGAGACTGCAAGAATTTGCCACTTCTGTCTCCAGTATCATCACTTACCCTCAGATGCTGAAGACCTGCTGTATGAAGGCAATGGTGGTGGTGGGATCTTATCCTGCACTTCCTTGGTCCGTTGCACCAACACATCCCACTTTGGTCCTGCATCAGCTGTGGGGGCCATCTTATACAACATGGTAAACTTAGCAAAGACCTTGCTGGTCCTTTCAGTTACCATAATCAGATGCCTGCCAGTGTGATGTAGGCACAGAATCACATCTTTACCTGCTTGAATAATTCTAAGCCACAGAGGTAATACTAAATTATCTACACCTTATGGACATTTTTATAATCTTTGAACACTTTGTAACCATTACCTAATGAATGAAAGGAGAAGGGAATTAATTCCAAAGAGGCTGGAGACTTCTTGGCTGGTACAAGAGAACAAGGAACTAGATGTTCCAAACAATCTCCCAACATTTTCTTCATAGCATCTAATTGATAATTCATTTGTTTAGCCAGTGATGAGAACATGTTTCTCTAAATCCAAATGTCTTAATTCGGTTTGTTTTTTCCAGTTGAGGCCTTTTAGGCTTAATAGATGCCTAGTTTAAATTTCACCTTTGCCATGAACTCACTAAGAAACCTTAGGGATACCTCATCTCCCAGCCTTAGTTATACACACACCCCATTCACAGTATGGGAATAATACTGAGCTCCTTACATTTATTTGGTTGCATGTCATTTACAATGGATTCTAAGTAGTTTACAGACACAATTCAAGGAGCTTATTACTTAAACAGCTCTGCATGGCCATGAAAGTTTCAAGCCTAAACGAGGAGAAAAAAGGAAGTGAGATGGTAAGAGACAGTCAATTATGTCATCCTGAAAAGATGTGGCCTGGTTGTAGGTCCGCCTGAAAAGTTGGATGGCATCCCAGCTCACTTTGGCCCCTGCATAGGTCCGACATAAGTTCTGGAGCTTCTCCTACAATATAAATGTCTGTATGCTTTTTGGGGGCATATTTGGTTCTTTGCTAAGTGCGCACAGATGTTGGAGTGCCTTACTCAAGGAGGACACACCTTATGCAGAGTTTTGGGCATTGCTGTATGAACAATTATTCAGGCAGCCTTTTTAATATCGATTTTATAACCTTACAGGTTTGTTTCTTTAGCATCTCTCCACAGTAATTTACTTTTGATGGGTTTACTGTTATTAATTAGGTTGGGCCATCAGAAAAAAATAGATCTATCTCTCCCCCTAGATGGGCTTACCTGGTGGCAGAGGTATCATAACGGGCTGGGAGCTGAGTGGCCAAGGCTCAGCATCAGCCCTAATGGACTCTGCCAGGAGTGTCTGGACTCTGGCAGCTTACCATGTAGGCTGGATGCCAGCCCCAGGCTTGCCTATACCTCAGAATCAACCATTACTGTGTTGTGTGTGACTCAAGCCAGCCTTCCTCCAGCAGGGTCTTCCAGATGTGTTGGGTTGCAACTCCTATCAACCCCAGGCAGAAGAGTCAATGGTCAGGGATGATGGGAATTGTAGTTGGCTGCATGGCAGAACACATGGAAGGCATTGCAAAAGATGCCAGGACCAGCCTTTGACTTATTTATTTATTAATTGCATTTCTTTACTGCCCAATAGCCAAAGCTCTCAGACTTTTCAGAGTGAAGCACTCAGATTGGGAAAGTCTCTCTTGCTGAGATCCTAGAGGACCACTGCCAGAGTAGACATGCTGGGCTGGATGGGCAACTTATATGGCCTGCTATTAGGTCATTTCCTGTGTTCCTCCTGAATTTGCTCCAATGCATTGATTACCTGTGCCTCCTTGCTGACATCGGTCATCTACCCCCATGGTCAAAATCTGGATTGCTCGAGGCAGGGAATGTCTTGATTTTCTCCCTTCTTTTACACTGAAAAATGCTGTGAATGCTATGGAGGGCTCTGCATATGCAAACACAGACACAATGATTTATTTATTTATTACATTTATATCCTGCCTTTCTCCCCCATCTTAATAAGCAAGGTCCAGAGCACTGCAGCAAGTCCATTGCATTGTCATGATCCTTCTTGTGTCCTTTTCCCTTCCAAAAGTCAGAAGTTTGCCTGACCAGTTTGCCTGATCAACTGGTGGGAGAGGGGAGCCAATCATGCAGATAAGATCGCTTTGCAATACAGGAGCACAGTCCAGTCTTTCAGCTGCTCCCCTGATGGCAATGTGATCAAGCGATCCATTTCAGGTGGAAGCTGAAAAGTACCAGGGGCCCTTTCACGACTGTGTAACACATAATGCTGACGTCACCTTCAGCAACTTGCCAGCCTGCCTCATGTCTGTTTTCTTTCTTTCCCTGCCGTGTTCTCTCTCTTCCTACATATTCTCTTTTCTTCTGGAGGGGGCCGGCGGAAGTATCTATATGCCGCGAAAGTAGCAGAGATTAACACATTGAAAAAAGATTTTGGTGTGATCACACAACATATTATTTATTTTTCCATTCTATTTTTTTTTTTAAAAAAAGATCTGGATGTTTTAGGATTGCCTACCACGACATTCAGTTATTTCCTTAGTTATGTGTCTTTAAAAATTATTGGGGGGGGGGGGCGAAAGCTCTTCTGAATCACATAGAATTGAAACACTGGCCAGAGATAGAGATAGAGGGAGAATCTTATATAACATGGCATTTTGCTTTTCTTTTCCCCAGCCCTCTGCAATGCATGCTCTCCATTATCCATTGACAATCGCAATTCTATTTAATCCAGCAGAGGGCAGGCAAGATCCACCTAGCTTTCAAACTAGAAGGTTGGAAAAGCTGTTTTGTTTTTAACAAAAGCCCCCTGCTATTATACCACACATAGTATTTTTGCGTCTGTGTGTGCGTGCGTGCGTGCAATGAACATATCTGGGGGGGGGGGGGAAGCAGTGAACAAGCCTTTGCTGTAACTTTTATATAAAGAAAGGCAAGCAACAGTTTCAGAGCAAGTTATTAGTGGCTCCTAACAACAGCAGCAGCAGCAAACTTAGGTGCCGGTTTATGATGCAATGCAGCCAGAAGGGAGCTACTGAGAACCAAGAGGGAGGTGTCAGCACGCTCAGTGGCAAGAAATTTAAAGTTTGCAGGAGCAGGAAAAAAAATCTTGAGGGATAAAAAGCCAAGGGGGCAATTCTCTCCTCCACAAATGACAGCCCAGGGAAGATTGAGTATGCTAAGTGGCTACAAAATGCTGGCTGACTGTTCTGAGGAGAGATGGAAAGCTAAGATAGGAGGGGGTATGGAATGGAGTAGCCTGAAAATAGGCATGGTTGGCTGCAGCATTGAACTGGAGCACCCTCCACTGGAGCCACACTTTCTTGCAGGTCCTTTATTTATGTTAAAATGGCACTCTTTAATATGACAATGTGCTAGAAATGAGATATAAAGCATCTTCTGCAAAATTAGCTTGAGTGTTCATAAGGAGCGATACCTGCATTGGCATGCTGCAATCCAGAAAACCTGCAAGGGAGATAGAAGCAAATGTTTTCATTCCATTTGAGGGGTATCTGACTGCTTTGTTGAATCATGACAATCCGCACAATGTGCAGACATGCATAATGTGCAACTGTGTTACACACTGGGAAGGCTCCCTGTTTTGGAACAGCATGTGCCCAGCCTGATATCCTTGGTAACCAGGTTCCTGGGAAAGATTAAAGCATGCCAAGTTGGAGCCCAGTGCCTTATCTGAGTGATGTGCATTACATTGGGAGGGGGCGGCGGCACAGAGGAATATTTTAAAAGGACCATTGAGCTGAAAGGGGGAGGAAGCACTGAATCTGTCTGGCAGCATCACTGCAGCAGAGAATTAATTTCCTCCTGTCTGTGAATTGTAAGGGAGTGATCATTGAGGATGGAGTCGTTTATCAAGGTGTGGTGCTCTCATGACAGCATCGATTGCTCAGGAGAGAGAAATGCCAAATCTTGGTTCTTTGAAAAGCCAGCTGCAGCAGCACCTATTCTTAGCCCCGTTTTCCAAACTTCTGATAGCCGACTCTCCCCTCCCCACCGGCAATTAAGCACATCTCATTCTTATGTTTGAAAAAGGTTTCCCTTTAGAGCATTGGAGTAAGAATTGTCATTCACAGGCAAACCCTCTGCCAGTTGTTTTTGGGGCTGTCTACACTGGGGAAAGCCCTGCAGTGGCTGTGCATCTGCGCCCTATCGGTTAGATGACACAGGCGTAGGTTCGCAGCCACCATGGGGCTTCCCCACAATGCTGCGTTTTGAAAAAGTAGGGAATTTCAAAGGGACATCAACATAGTGCTTCCGCCGGGTAACGTTGCTCTGCCACCAATTTGGGGCAATCCGGGGGCAGAGCCTAGTGGAAGGCAACCAGCGATTGGTTGCCTTCCACTTGGAAGAGGGCAGGGTTGGCTCCAGGACCTGCTTTCCCTCCTCGGTGTTGAGACTACCTGACATTGCCTCAGGAGAGAGAAAGTGCGGGGCTGGGGAGCGAGGCGGTGCCAACCCAGAACTGTGAAGACTGCCCCTTTGTCTTCTCGTGAGAAGGTTATAGCCCAGAGAGCAGCATGATTCCTCACCTTAGAGGCAAAATGTCTCCTTTAATGGTGGGAAATTCTACTGAGTTCTCTGCATTCAAAACTAGACAAGTGCATCAAAATGCTGCCATTGGGAACACAGCTGCTCTGGATTCCAACCAGTCCACTCCATTCTCCTTTCCCCACTTCCCCTGCTGTCATTTTCTGATTTTTTCCTTTCACATCAGCATGGCTGTCTGAGGCTCGCCAGGAATTGTAAGCCTTTTTTTTCTCTTTCTAAACATGCATAGGATTGTGCCCTCAGTCAACATTCCATCTCCAGTGGGCATGTTCAGTCCCCATCGGGCTGTTAGGCTTTCTCTCCCCTCCCCGCAGGTTTCCCCTTCCCCCCAAAATTGATTTTGTTTTGTCTTTACTTCTGCAAACATTGTGATTCTCCTGAGTCTGTTGCTACCTTCCTCTTGTGTGTGGGCGATGCTCTTTTGGCTACCCAAGCAATGGCATTCATGCCTAAACGTCGGAAATTTCCACATTAACATGTGATTTATTCATTTTTCAAAAATAAAATCAGCAGAAAACAAAACCAAACTCAAATATATATTTTGCACGTGTTTTCTCAGAAAAGGCACATTTATAAATGTATTCATTTCTCAACGTACTTGTGATAAAATACACATTTTAAAAGACATTGTCAGATGGTTTTTAAGCCAAAACCTGTATTCCAAAACTCTGGCCAGATCTACACCAAGCAGGATATAGCACTATGAAAGTGGGATATGGCATGTGTCAATGGGCCCCAACAGTTGTCAGTGCACTTCAATATCGCTATAAAGCTGTAGTGTGGCTCCTGCCTTTTATATACCGCTTTCATACCACTATATTCTGCTTGGTGTAGAACTGGCCTCAGAAAAGTGTGAAATTTAAAGGATAACTACAGTGCAATTTGCACATTAGTCTATCGGGTGTAGATTAAGTCAGTTTGCATTGGGTTTCACAAAGATCGAATTCCTCAAGCATCCCTGATAAGGAGATCCTTCAGTTGGCATGTTTTAGAAATCTGATTTCCCCAGTTGATTCACCTTCCCTTTTATTTTTCCTTTCATTCCTCCCTATTGTGTCATGTCTTCACCTTTAGATCAACCTTCCCCAATCTGGTATCCTCCAGGCATGCTGGACTGCAATGCCCATAATCCCCAGCCAGCATGGCCATTGATGGGGCTTGCAGTCCAACATACCTGGAGGTCACCAGGTTGGGGACAGATGCCTTTAGATTGTTAGCCAGAGAGCAGTGCTGATGGCATTTCTCAAGCTAGCAATGTATGTAGTGCCTAGCCATTTGTGGAACTGTATTATTACTGTTGGTATTTATTTATTATTTATATATTATGCAGACTTATATTAATGCCTTCCAGTGAACTATCAATGCTAGCAAAAATGATTCCATAAAATATAGCAATGAAAACATAACATAAAATAATACATTTAGAATGTATTACTCTCTCTGTGTGGATTGTACATAATTTGAAGGTGACAAAAGTGGAAACTTTCCACTTGCATTAATTTTCTAATTCTTCAATTTGTTCTGCTAATTTCACCATATGTGCAAAGTCATAACCACTAAACTTATCCTTTAAAAGAGAAATTTTATTTTCTGCATCGTTCGTTTGACATCCAGTAGTTTCTATTACTTATCCTTTGTTGTACATATGTTGGCCAGTATCCAAATCTCAGATAAGAATATTTATTTTAAACCACCATCAGTTTTGATACCTTATCGCTGTTAGTCACATCTGTAGAACTGGGCTTCTACTCAATCTGAGTATCCACTTGATCAGGAGAAGGAAACATTTGTAGTTTCTGTTTTTCTTGCTAGCCATGGGAAAACGCAAATAGAAGAATTGCAAACCAAATGCCATAAAAGGCTAAACAGGTTCCCTCCCTGGCCTTGCCCTCTTTCCTAAGCTCCTCCCATTCCCCAGGTTCTCTTTTCTCTCTACAAGCTTTTATCTAGGAGTTCCTCTGTTATTTCTGATTAGTGATCTGAGATAAGTGCCAACTGAGTTCCCTCGCCATCCCAATTGGATGGCACAGAGCTTCATGTGTCTTTTTATGGGGAGAAAGCTAAAGGGTGTCAGGGAAGGGATAGGACTTGATGAAGGCAGAAATGGGAATTGGTCCCCCCACCTGGGACCAAAAAGCTCCTTGCCCCTGTAGTAAATTAATCACTTGAGTAAATGAATAGATTCATTAGTAATCCGCTAATCAAAGAGAAACCCATATGTACTTAATTAAATATAAACCAATCAAACAGATTTGTTCAGAACTATAGACTAAAATTACAATCCTAAACATAATTGAGAATACATCCAATTGAACTCTGTGGTACTAAATTGTTTGTTCTTCAACACCAATCAAGTACTCTCATGAAATCATCCAAATCAGTTGATTCAAGGAAACTTTTCTAAGGTTAATATATTGAGTGCATTAGCAACCACAATAAACTATAATCCAAAATATACAACATATTGACAAGGCAGTCCATATCATAATATCATGTTGTATTTTAGAAAGCTCATAACAAGTCAACTCTGCATTCCTCAAGCAGCAGTTCACAACACCATTGGCATTGTGTTTACCCAGGCAGAGCAAGGGTAAATTGTCAGCAGGAGAAATATAAACAGCAGCCTTAATTAACTTTGAGGTAATGTAAACATCTATCTGTATAATGTTCCATGTTTGTGCTTCTCTTGAAATGCTCCATTGGCATGGGCAGGAAAGAAATCTTCAGAAAACTGAGGAGGAGGGGAAGGTGATAGTCATTGCATAGACAATTTGTGAGTTTCCATCAGGGAGAAAGCTCCTCTAATGTCTCCTGCCCTGAAAACAGCAAATAAAAACAGAAGACTGCTCTATGAGCTCCATCACACCTCATTTTTTTTCCTGGTTTGCCTCCGCGGTTTTTATCTCCAATGCATAAGCGCGTCAAGCTTACCGTCCCTTTCACCTGAATACGCTGCTCTTTCGCTTGTTTGCTCTTTCACTCCACTCCACTCCACCCCACCTCTTCTCTTTCTCCCTCCAGTTCATTGGTTGCTCCTTCCCCTCCCTTTAACACTTCCCCGTTAAAATACTAGCACCAGGCAGCAAATCTAACTGAATATGGCAGTAAGGGAACATAATTTAACTACCAACAAATCTACATCTCTACCTGTAAAGTGGAAAGTATGTGTGTGTCACGTATGTCTGGAAATGTTTACCCACTTCCAGATGAGTTAGAAACTTGAAACGGTGACACAGTGATAGGTCTGGCTGTACAATGTACCAGGAAGATCTAAAAACACGAATTTTGGGGGTTTAAGTATTTTTAAAGAATTTAATAAAAACCAAGGCTTATGCCTACAACTCCCAGCATGCCTTGGGCTGAACTCCCAGTATGTCTTGGACAGGGGGCCAGCCTTACTGGCCTTTGGTGGCCATTGTGAGTACCCAGGCGGGTGGCTGTTGCGTGTCTTTCACAACCTGACTCCTAAGGTTGGTCTCGAACAGTCAACCCAATTCCACATAAAAGGAGACAACCCACATAAATGGGCTGCATCCATTTGCGGTGCCTCCTCCCACCCTCTATGTGGTTTTAAAATCATGACTAGATACAACAGTGTGGCTTTGAGAGGCCAAACATGCTCAGAGGCACTTCACCCTGATATCGCTGTTTTCTCAGAATCTGGGGGAAGCAAGCGCACAACTTTTGCCCTTAAGAGGGAGGGAGGAAGGGGAGGCACTCTGTGCATGCCCAGAAACAGTCCCGACAAAGGGGGAGAAGTGCCCGGCCTAGCCCCAGCCTTTCAGATGGACCACTTGGTGGGTGAGAAGTGCAGGACGAGGCAATCAGAGCAGGATTGGCTGGAGCTGGGCATGTCCACTGACAGCTGCGTATATCCCCTCCGTGGTGATACTACTCCTTCACGCTCTATCGAGGAGCAGCATTTGCAACAAGAGGACGTCTCAGAGGATGTTGGCACCTGCGGGCTGCCAAAGGCATGCTGGGAGGTGTAGTACTGGCTAATTTTAAATAAAGTAGGGGTTAGCAAACCCGGTTACTATCTCTCAATCCTAACTCAGCCCCCACTTTCCTGACCTCTCACTAACTGTCTTTGTTCTCCTTCTAACTGACTTCCCCCAACTGTCACTCATCTCCATTCCATTCTAGCCTCAGCTATCAGTCATTCCCCCATTCACTCTTGTGTTTCAATAGTAAAGTCAGGCTTTTACATAAAAATCATAAACTTTATCCAGTAATTCTTGCATCTGTCTTGGAATGTTGTGGTTTAGTTATAACAGGAACCCCCCCCCCCCCGCAGCATAAAAAAACTCATCAAGTTAAAAGGCCCTGGATATATACATATATATTAAAAATCACTTGGCACTTAAAAGCCATTTGCATCACCAGGCCAGCCCATCTGGGAAAAAGAAATCCTTAAGCAGGGTGCCACAAACTAAGAAGGCCCACTCTCCCATGACACTTCAGATGTATTCAAAGATTAACGTTATTAATAATCCAGACTTTAGGCATTCTAGGAAAAGATGGAAGAGGCGGGGTGTCAACAGGTCAGGCACAGCGTCATGTGAGTACCGTGCTGCAAATCTGCACACCAGACATGGCGGGAGTATACTAAATCACTGGTGTGATGGAGCCCTAAGTCTGCAGATTTAATTGCATTTGTTATGTTAGTAGCTCACAAACCAGTTAGCTCCCTCTTCTCACAACTATTTGCAAGCTTACAATCTTTCCCATTGACATAAAGCCACTAAGTGCAATGGTTGCCTAGCAACTGAATATATATGCATTTATTCATCTTAAAACTGTTGTGTTTACCTGATCTAATTTTCTTTATAGATTTGCAAGTATATGTATAAAAAAAGCTTATAAAATTCTGAGCTAACATGGAGATGAAATGGCTGTGCAATTTAATTGGAGATTGTTTATATAGTCACATCAAGCTTCCAAATTTGGTTAAAGGTCTGATTGTCTTTTTAGGTGGAACAAATTGTACTCTCTTATGCTCAATCTGCATTTTAGAATTAAGCCAAATTTATCTGACAAAGACTATACACCATGTGCACTGCCAGTTAAAGCAGCAAACAACAAATTCTCAAAGTTTGAAAAAGGCAACATACTCACCAGAAAAATCTCTGCTTCTTCTTTTTCTTTCTTTCTTTCTTTCTTTCCAAAATTTCTATTTGGCTCCATATTTGAAACAGATTCCAGAGCAGTGAACATAAGAATTCAAACAGTAAAAGATACAAAAATTAAAAACAGACATTATACTAAAAAACACAGAACGCCAATAAAAACCTTGGCTATCAAACAAGGAATGCTTCCTGGAATAAGATTGTTTTCAGAAGGCACCAAAAACAACACAGCGTTGGTGCTTGCCTGACCTCCAGGGGCAGGGAGTTCCACAGAAAGGGGCCCACTATGCTGAAAGCTCTTCTCCGGGTGCAATTCAATTGGGCCATAGGTCCATTTGGAACCATCAGGAGCATGCCCTCTGACAACCTCAGTAAACGTGCTGGTTGGTAAGGGAGAAGGTCCCAAGTTCTGTAGAGCTTTATACACTAGTATCATAACCTTAAACCTGGCCCAGTAGCCAATAGGCAGCCAGTGCAATTCCCTCAGCAAAGGAGTTACATGCTGAAAAGAGGCAGCTCCCGACAACAGCCGAACTGCTTGTTGTGCACTAACTGCAGCTTCCTGAGTAGCCTTAAGGGCAGCCCCACACGGAGCACATTGCATTAATCCAGTCTTGAGGTTACTAGCACCTGTACCACTGTGCCCAAGCTTTCCCTATCTAGCTGCGAGCCAGCCAAAGCTAGTAAAAGGCACTCCGAGCCTCCATGGACATTTGGGCCTCCAGCAACAATGATGGATCCATGAATATCCCCAAAGAACGGTCCTGATCTTTTAGAGGGAGTGCAACCCCATCTAGAATAGGCAGTGAGCCTGTCTTCTGGACTCGGGATCTACTCACCCACAGGGCTTCTGTCTTGCCAGGATTCAGTTTCAGTTTATCCCTAATTCTTAATACATTTCCACCATAGATTTCAAATGCAGACTTCAAATATTCAAACATTTAATTGATTTTTTTCTACTTTTCAATGTAAGGGCTATTTCAGGGTAGCCCCACTGGTGGCAACTTGTTACCCTCCAAATGTTTTGGCCTACAACTCCCATCAACCCTATGCTGACTAGATGGCCAAACTATCGAGATGGCCACAAGTTGCCACCTCTGGGCTATCCAGTTAGGTGATCCATTTAAAAAGAATTTGAAATTCCAGTTATATTATACTTTGATATACAGCTTTTCCTTAAGATATCATTTTGAGTAATGTACATTTAATTAGTAAAACATGATACAGTTTAATATCTCTGCCAAGGTTAATGTGAGTTGAATGGAGAATGTGTACCTAGAAGCACCGTGAAAGGAGAATTTTGCATATTTTCTGATCAAAATGTATAGTCCTCAGGAAATTCTGGAGAATGTGGATATGTTGGTCGATTGGATATGATGGTAGAATATCCAAGAGATATCACAGAATGTACATACATAGCCAGAAATGTCTATATTGGTCAAAATGCATATTTTCCAATCAATACATTACTGTCTTAAATTCATCCGAATGTGCATTCATTGACAGAATTTGTACAAGCCCAGGCACAGTCTCCTTATGATGTCAGAGAAGTGAATTAATTTACAACATAACAACAGAAATGGGGAAAATTGTACATTGCTCAGTTCAAGTGATGAAGAATATGCCCAAGTAACTACCAGTTGTACAGATTCACCTGAAGGCAACATGGCATAATTCTACGGGTTGCTGTTATCCAGAAATCAGTCTGGTTCCAAAGAGCTACAAATTAAAATAAGTGGTGGAATTATGAAAAGTGAAGTTCAGATAACACTCCAGAGATGGAAGAAAGGATGGTCAGCTGGATCATACCCATTGTATATTATCCAGGTCTTTGTATTGTGAAACTAATTGGTGAAACACATTCTATCATGAAGTTTCCTCAAATCACATCTTTATCAGTTCTGTCATACACTAGAACTAATCCAAGGAAATGATGCAAATGAGAAATTTCCATCCTTTTCTACTCCAGGAAAAGCAGCTGTTTAATAAGAAAAAAAATCACTTGCGATCTGCAAAAATCATGAGTCATTGCCAGAAAATGATGAGTTATGCTCAACCTATTCTGCATATTATATACTGAGTAATATCAAATATTTCTGAATTGGCAAATCCCAAATTAATTCTGTAAAAAGTGTCAACTAGCTATCAGGATTCCAAACCTTCCCACTGAATAGTGAGGCAACGGAGACTCACTGTGCAATCCACAAACACCTCTTCACACCTATAATGTCTGTGAAAGCTAAGAGTTGTCCTCTTAGCCTAATTAGCTCAATAAAGCAAAGCAATTGCCTATCAACTAAATGGATGATTACTTGCCATGCCCAACAGGCTTTTACAGGACTCCTCCGTCAGGGAGGGCTCTCCTGATCCAACTTCTGATGTGCAGCCAGTTTGGCAGACTACCTCACAGCAACTCTCAACTCTGCCCACTTAACTCACTGGCAAACTCTGGGGCCTTTAAATTTTGGTGTTCCCTCCCCCTCCAACAAAGGCTTAATAGTACTCTATGGAATTACTCATCATCATCATCATCATCATCATCATCATCATACATTTATTTCTTACCCGCCTCTCCCTTCGGGTATATTTATCATAAATATAAGATATAATAAAAATACATAAACTGATTAAAAACATGGCACACATTATTAAAATAGCAATAAAACATCATAAGAAACATCCTAAAAACATTCTAAAATTCCATTGGATATGCCTACCAGAAGAGACCAGTCTTTATAGCTTTCTTAAATTCTAAAAGACTGTTAAGTTGACACGTCGTCTCCGGCATGTCATTCCACAGTCTGTGAGCAGCAGAAGAAAAGGTCCTCTGGGTAACGGTTGTCAACCTAGTCTTGGCTGACTGTAGTAAGTTCTTCCCAGAGGACCTGAGCATGAGGGGCGGATTGTATGGGGGAAGGCGATCCCACAGGTAACCTGGACCAAACCATGTAGGGCTTTAAAGGTAATGACCAACACTTTGGCAGCCAGTGGAGTGATTTTAAAGCTGGCGTAATATGGTCAGCCCTAGGTGTACCGGTGACCAACCTGGCTGCCATATTTGAACTAGTTGAAGTTTCTGGACTAGGCACTGAGGTAGCCCTATGTACAACACATTGCAGAAGTCGAGCCTCGAAGTTACCAGCATAGGTCTTCCAACTCTAGGAAGTTGGCGTATCAGCCGAAGCTGATAGTAGGCACTCCTGCCCGTCGCATCTATCTGGGCTGTCATTTGCAGCGATGGATCCAGGAGCACCCCCAACCTGTGAATACAGTCTTTCAGGGGGAGTGTGACCCCATCCAGAACTGGTTGACACACCTCCAAACCCAGGTTGTGGCCTTTGACAGCAAGCACCTCTGTCTTGTCTGGATTCAGCTTCAGTTTGTTTTTCCTCATCCACCCCATTACTGCTTCCAAGCATTCATTCAGAGGAGACACGCTATCCTTAGCTGACACTGTTATCAAAGGCATAGAGAAATATATTTGGGTGTCATCAGCATACTGATAGCACTGCACCCCATGCCTCTAGATGATCTCTCCCAGTGGTTTCATATAAATGTTAAACAGCATTGGGGAAAGGATGGCACATTGTGGTATGCCACACAGCAGCTCCTTCTTTGCGGAGCAATTATCCCCAAGCATCACCATCTGGAACCTGCCTGAGAGGTAGGACTAGAACCACTGAAGCACAGTGCCCCGATTCCCAATCCCCTCAGGCTTTCCAGAAGGATACCATGATCAATGGTATCAAAAGCCGCTGAGAGGTCCAGAAGTACCAACAGGGACACACTCCCCCTGTCAATACTCAGGTGTCGATCATCCACTAAGGCGACCATAGCAGTCTCAACTCCATATCCTGCCCTGAAGCCAGTTTGAAATGGGTCTAGAAAATCTTTATCATCCAAAACTGCTTGGAGTTGGAAGGCAACCGCCCTCTCGATCACCTTGCCCAAAAATTGAATATTTGATACTGGCCTGTGGTTATTAAGATCCAGGGGGTCCAGGGAGGGCTTTTTTTAGAAGCGGCTGTACCACTGCTTCTTTTAAACAGGATGGAAAACTACCCTTCCTGAGAGATGCATTAATAATATATTGTAAATGTGATCTAACTGCATCCCCTCCCTGCCAAGAAGGACGGGGATCGAAAGGGCAAGATGTCTTCCTCACTCGTCCAAGCAGCTTGTCCACATCCTCAGTACTCACCAACTGAAAATGATCCAGTGTAATCCTACTTGCGGAGTCACTGGACACTCCACTGTCGGCCTCTGCTATGGTGACAGCATCTAAGTCGGCTCTTATCCGAGAGATTTTTGATTTTAATCATGCTCAGAATGCATTGATTTATGATAGCTAAAATGCTGAGTCATTCTTGACCTAGTCTGCATATTATGTGCCATTTGTATCAAAAAGTTCTGAAGAAACCCAAGTATGCAAACACTAGAGGCATTCAAGAGGCAACTGAACAGCCATCTGTCAGGGATGCTTTAAGGTGGATTCCTGCACTGAGCAGAGGGGTTGGACTTGATGGCCTTATAGGCCCCTTCCAACTCTACTATTCTATGATTCTATGATTCTATGCTTTAGCAATGTGATGAAAAAGTACTATATTGCCCTCCACAATAAGTTCAGTGTCATGTTGGAAGGTTCTGAGTCATGGTTTGCAGAAGTGCCAAGGAATAATTGGCAAGTGCCGAATGCTCTGTGAAAGATGCCAGATCATGTTAACTGCTTATTGCAACAAGCTGTATACCCCACCGAGTGCTGATCAAGCTATGCCAAAGAACCGAGTCTTGCTCTGTGCACTCTACACATTATATGCTTAGGCATATCAAGCAATACTGGATCAGTAAGCCCAAAGTCATTATCTGCAAAAATTATTGAGTTGAGAGCTGCAGAAGCACCAAATCATCTTCTGCAAAAAATGCTGTCATACTTTGAATATGTCAGGTTGTGATTTGCAAGAATGCTGATTGTCTGTTAGAAAGTAATAATCATATTAGGTATAAGGAAGCAAGGGATACATCACTGTTGAACTGTGTCAAAAAGTCATTATCTTCTAATATTAATTTAGAAGATTTGCTTCCCCGGGGCAGTATCCAATATTGCTGCTGGTTCCATTTTGCTTACGAGATTCAGAAAAGAATCTTGTACAACAGGAACTATCACTTCTAACAGTAATCTCAGAAACAAGCAGAAATGCTCATTTCTGGAATAGAAGCCCAGCGGAATTCCTTTCTGCAAATTCAGCTGATCTGCCCCATTCTGGAAAAGACTTTCGCTCATTTCTGATTGCCACAGGAGCTGCTAGCTTCCCAGTGCACTAGCGGTGGATTCTGCTAGTGCAGCATTGGGTACTGTCCCAGTATTGATGGTTTCATTTAGAAAACTTGTAAACTGGTGCAATAGAAGTTAAATTATCTTTACCACAGTATCTCTGCCTGGGATACTATTGTAAGTTCACCTGTCCACTGAGGTCATGCACTATTTTATGGTGTCAGACTGGTGGATACACTCATGCCAAACTTTTATATGAAGCCGTATCAAGCTCTGGACTATGACCTAGTTTATATGCCTGTATACAGTCTTACATAGCTTGTAATCTGTGCTATGAATATTATTATAATTTCCAGTCTATCATGGAATCCATCACATCACAAGTTTACAAAATATGGCCTATTTTGTTCCTTCTCTTCATCCAAGAAGTTCGGAGTGGCATTTTCTCATGCCAACAATACTGTGAAGTAAAATCAGCTGTACAGGAGTGACTTCCTCGTAGCAAAAGGATTTGAATTTGGGTTTCCCATCTCCAGACTCAGCAATGTAGTTACTATGCCACACTGCTTCTCAAATTTGTCATGTATGCAAAAATGTTTTGTTGCCCAAGAAGCTACATCTCTCTATGTTCTTCAGTGGTCTTTCTCCATAATCTCCCATTTAATGAAGTGAGATTGGATAGGAACGAAACAGGTTTTCCCATAATGCCTTCAATCTCTGGAACTCCCTGCCTAGGATTTGAAATGTGGAGTGTCTAAGTGAGTAAGGAATGCAACAGATGTCTAACATTTAGTTCACCCAGATCCTCAATCTGCCTCCCTCTGGATCAAAACACATAGTTGACCTTTGTGTCACCCCCATCTAATATCCAAAAGCAGGTCATGTCATTGCTTAGGGATGTGCATGGATGCCAAAAATCAAATTGAAATTGGAACTTCAGATTTTGTAAAGTATCGTATCATATCGTTAAAATTGGAGGTCCATCTTATCGGATCAGATCCGATAACGATACAAAATTGGAAATCCCGATTTTGATATCGGACCGCCATTTTAGGTGTTTTCCCCATAGGCTTGCATTGGGGGAAAGAAAGCTTTCCCTCCCTCCCCCCACTTGCGCTTCTTACCTGCCGGCATCCTGCGCTGCTGTCCTCTGCTGTCCGCTGCTTCCGTCTACTGAGAATTAGGCTTTGTCGGCTGCTTCTCAGTAAAGTGACAATGTGCCAGGTGACATCATCACCCATCACATTGTTGCTCTTCTGGGAAGCAGGCCGCAAAACCTAATTCTCCGTAGACAGCAGCAGCGGACAGCAGTGTGGGGTGCCGGCAGGTAAGGGGGGACTGCCCCCTCCCTCCCTCCCCCCCATTCGTGCTCCTTACCTGCCGCTGCCATCTGCTGCTTCCATACTACTGATAAACAGGCCTTGCAGCTTGTTTCTCAGTAGACGGCAGCAGTGGACGGCAGCA
This sequence comes from Anniella stebbinsi, assembly GCA_029215795.1. Classification (NCBI taxonomy): domain Eukaryota; kingdom Metazoa; phylum Chordata; class Lepidosauria; order Squamata; family Anniellidae; genus Anniella; species Anniella stebbinsi. Next base: position 175,082,975 of record JARDYH010000004.1, on the reverse strand, counting down.
CAGGACGCAGGCAGGTAAGGGGGGACCTCCCTCCCCCTCCCTCCCTCTCTTTCCACTCGCGCTCCTTACCTGCCGTTGTCGTCCGCTACCGTCCGCTGCTTCCGTACTACTGAGAAACAGGCCTTGCAGCCTGTTCCACAATAGAGCAACGGTGTGGCGAGTGATGATGTCACCTGGCGCACCGGCGCTCTGTTGTGGAACAGGCTGCAAGGCCTGTTTATCAGTAATATGGAAGAAGCAGGCAGCAGCGAGGAGGCAGCAGGTAAGGAGCCAAGTGGGAGGAGGGAGGACTGGAGAGAGAGGTCCCCACTCACCCACCGCCATGTTTTCCCCATAGACTTGCATTGATGGAAAGCTTTCTTTCCCCCAATGCAAGACTATGGTGAAAACATGTAAAATGGAGGTTCGATTTTCCAATTTTTTCCAATATTAATCAGATTGAAAAAAATCAGATTGGGAGATATTGGACCTCCTATGACCAGCATCGGAATTCCATGGATGAGCGGGGACAAGAAAATGGATTTTCCCACTCCCAGTCCAACACTCTTAACCACTACACCACACTGGCTCTCAGTTGAACAAACCTGACGATCTCCTATTTTGCTGATTTGCACATCCCTATTGGTGAGTCCAGCCCTAAGGCAAAGGACAAGATGGCACTTCTCCCTATTCCATGTTCGAACACGGAGTGGACTGGCAGCTGAACCTTAATTCAACACAGCTGATTGGCATGTTGGCAAGAGGGGAAAGTCACAGTGGCAGTTGCTAGGGGAAAAGGAAGGGGAGAGCAGAAGGAAGAAGATTTGGGGTAAGAGAAGGTTTTAACAAGTATCTGGGAGGAGAGAAGAGACGAAGAGACAAACTGATTGTCAGAGGACAGAATGGCTATGAAGGGCCTGCTACATGACAGACACCTAAGAAGCAAGTATGTTGAGTAGAAAGGCCTAAGACCCTGTGTGGGCACTCAGCAACAGGATCTGAACCACGAGAAAGGACAAAGTGGATGATTCCATTGTAAAGTGAGGGAGGTGAAATGTATTGTTGGTTATTCATTTGAAATTCAAAGAAACTTTGTGGATATACCCTGGGATTTGCCTGAGTCCTTTAATTTTCCACTCAGACCTTAATTTAAACAAACATGTGGCCCCAGCTGCCACACTTGCTTCTTAAGGCAGCCATTTGAAAGCTTAACTTCTCATTGTCACAGTTTTAACCTCTCATAATGAGAGCATCAAAGCAGGGTTTGATCACCTGATCACAGTTGGCATGGAGATTATAGAGGGAGAGGCTGTCTCTCAGGGATGGTCCCAGGCCATAGGTTATTTCTATAACCTACCAGTGATTAACTTGACATACAGTTTTGATTAACTCTAAAATGCTTAATATTATCTTGTCTGGTCTCATTCTATAAACGGCTCTATAATGGCAGGATCAATTAGTTTCAATTTCCATATCAATCAATCCAGATGGTTCTCATTATTTGCTACGGATAGCAGCAAATTGAATTTTTTGAACTCATAATTCACATCATATTAATCGGTGAGTCTGAACTGTTCTTTTGTAGTGTAATTGGAGCAGACAAAAACATGGCCTTCTGATATACTGAACCATTCCTCCAAACTTGGAAATGTCTTTATGAAAATGATGCAATGTATTGATGAGGAACATGTGAGAAAGCATTCTCTTACCCCCCCTCCACCAACTTAAAATTATTATTTTTAAATATATTTGATGATTCTATTACTATTTTGATGTTGCACATATCTGAAATACTGTGAATATATTGGGTAACTATTACAATTTTGATTTTGCAGATATCTGAAATAAATACTGATCAGCTACTTTCCCCCACCCCTTAAATGCCTCTTTGTACAATTATACAGAGGCAACTATATGTTCAAGAAATTGCCACACGCTGGCAAGAGAGATTTGCACACAGAAACAGACTTCCAAACAATGCTCTTTGGAATCTTCAGAGGATTTGGCATCCTCACTGCCACTATTTACACAGGCTTAGATCTGGACCAGAGCCAATATATTTTTATGTATATAGTGTTACATGGTAATTGTTGTACTAACCATGGTCATGATCCAAAGTCAGTACATCTAGTTCCTCATGTCCAAGGGTGCTTTGGTCTTTATGCCACATGGTAAACTGCTTTTGAAACTTATGGGATTGTTCCGTAACAGTTTGTAATATGGCATGTATTGGCATGGCTGTGTACGGCCATTTGCGTACGGAGGGTGTAAATGAAGAGTCAGACACAAGAAGTGGATTTAAACAAGGGCCACATTTATTGACAGATCTGCAAAGGGGGTTCCTAAGGGGCATCCAGTAAAGGCCTGTCCACAGGCCCTCTTTCCCCCGGTTCGGGCGAGCGATTCTTGCACGTGAGTAGGTGCAGTAACTCCACCTCTCCATGTGCTCCCCCCTTTTCGGGGAGGGAGACCTTCCTGTGTCGCCTTCCCCCAGGCTGCAAGGCTCTGGGTAGGTGAGAAGGGTCAGTCTCAAAGGTAACCCTTATCTCCCAAGCCAGGCATCGGGGCTGAAAGCTGGAAGCCTCAGGAATTACCAGTCACCTGAACAGTGCCTGTGAATGCTCGCCAATTCTCCTTACCTCTCTGGATGCCCCTTCCTATCCGCCACTGGGAGCGTCAAGCCACTTGCTTAGTCGCTCACGCCCCATCTAGAAACTAGAACTTCCTTTAAGCCCCTCTGCAGATCGCGCAAGAATATATCATTTCTTTCCCCAATGCTGTTTAACATTTATATGAAACCGTTGGGAGAGATCATCCGGAGGCATGGGGCGGGGTGCTATCAGTATGCTGATGACACCCAAATATATTTCTCTATGCCTTTGATAACAGCGTCAGCTAAGGATAGTGTGTCTCCTCTGAATGAATGCTTGGAGGAGGTAATGGGCTGGATGAGGAAAAACAAACTGAAGCTGAATCCAGACAAGACGGAGGTGCTTGCTGTCAAAGGCCGCAACCTGGGTTTGGAGGTGTGTCAACCGGTTCTGGATGGGGTTACACTCCCCCTGAAAGACTGTGTTCGCAGCTTGGGGGTGCTCCTGGATCCGTCGCTCCAAATGACAGCCCAGATAGATGCGACGGCCAGGAGTGCCTACTATCAGCTTCGGCTGATACGCCAGCTGCGCCCCTTCCTAGAGTTGGAAGACCTAAAGATGGTGGTGCACGCGCTGGTAACTTCGAAGCTTGACTTCTGCAATGCGCTGTACATAGGGCTACCTCTATGCCTAGTCCGGAAACTTCAACTAGTTCAAAATATGGCAGCCAGGTTGGTCACCGGTACATCTAGGGGTGACCATATTACGCCAGCTTTAAAATCGCTCCACTGGCTGCCAATTAGTTTCCAGGCAAAGTATAAAGTGTTGGTTATTACCTTTAAAGCCCTACATGGTTTGGGTCCAGGTTACCTGCGGGATCGCCTTCTCCCATACAATCCGCCCCGCACGCTCAGGTCCTCTGGGAAGAACTTACTGCAGTCAGCCAAGACTAGGCTGACAACCGTTACCCAGAGGACCTTCTCTTCTGCCGCTCCCAGACTGTGGAATGACCTGCCGGAGGAGACTCGTCAACTTAACAGTCTTTTAGAATTTAAGAAAGCCCTAAAGACTGTTCTCTTCCGGCAGGCATATCCAGTGGAATTTTAGAATGTTTTTAGGATGTTTTTAGGATGTTTTAGGATTTTTATGCAGTTTTAATAATATGTGTCATGTTTTAATCAGTTTTATGTATTTTATCATGTTGTTGTTCCCCGCCTCGATCCAGACGGAGAGGCGGGAAATAAATAAATTGTTATTATTATTATTATGTTATTATTATTTTTACCTTGGTCCGACAAATGGACCCCATCTGATCTGTACAGCTCCCTCTGAGAAAGAGTAATCTCCGGATGTTGTATGCTAAAATCTCCATGTTTGGAAAGATCTCTAAAGATTTCCGTATTCACCTTCTTACAGGCTTTCTCCAAAGCCAATTGATTCCTATCCGTTCGCCAATCGAATCTGGGAATGACACATGACCAAATGATCGAAATGCCCGGCCACTTCTGCCTGATATCGTGAAAATCTGCAACCGCTTGCAGAATCAAGGCCTTTCCCTTCAGCAGCCCCAAATCATTACCTCCAAGGTGAATGATCAAAACCTGGGGCACATCGCAGGCCACCTGATGCTCCAACATGGACAAGAGGCGTTCCCACCTCATGCCTCGCCTGCCCGACCATCTAATGTTGGCATGGCGACTCAAACCCAGCTGTGATCCAAAGCACGAATTTGCCGCTCGCCTGGTGGCCCAGAAGATGTAGCTGTGACCGCAGATGATCACACGAACTGGGGCATGACCTCTCCAGCAATCTACAACAAACACAAAGATTTTAAAACCCCATCCAAGAGAATTACGAAGAAAGCTTGCGGATATACGTCTTAAAGGCCATTGAACGCCATCTTCCAACCGCCTGAATTTCAGAAGAAGAACACCCCGCCACGGCTGCAGTAGATGCGGCCCCAATTCGAAAAGAGTGTAACCCAAACTCCGATACCGGTAAGCCCAATGCTCTAAAAGCCTTCTTGGCCACCGCCCAAAATTGAAACTTCGTGAGCAGGGCCCGGTCCAGGTGACAAAATAGTGTCCCCGGATGGTTGCCACGCACGCTAATGAAGTCTCCTAGAGCCTGCACAGGGCATAGAGCCGACATCGAGGCTCGGTGCAACACAATCGTTGAGCCCCTCCCCTCCTGATCAGTCTTTGACCTCCGGATTGTTATAGCTACTGCCTGTGGCCGAAAGTTAAGATCCTGAAAACGGATCGCACGCTCTGAACGGTCGTGCTTAGAAAATGCAAGCAACTCAGAGATCCTGAGTGCCCCAAAAAAGGCAGTGAACGCTGCCGCCTGGAATAACGTGGCCTCATAAGGGGAAAAACACAACAGCTTCCATTGCTCCCTGAGTCGCAGCAGAATATAAGGGGAAATGGGGTGCCTACCATCCAGTTGACGCGGAGCTGCCGTAGACCAACCTTTTAAAACGCACCGCACCCTAGCATCGGCAGTGTTATCGACCCCCCCTCTGACTTTGGCTAAGAATGCTATGGCTGCCAGCTTCCCCGCAAGCGTCCTGGCCGATAGGCCCTTCTGATGCAACGCCACGCAAAACTGTAGAATCTGCTTTACAGGAATGGGCCACAGCTCGGGCAAATGCCTCTCCTCCCTGAAAACCGCAAACTCTCTACCTGATCTTGTGTAGGCTGCCCTTGTACTTGGCGCTACCGACTGCCACATGGCGCGTTCAACCTCAAGTTGCCAATCTCCCAAAGGCTGTCTGGGAAGATCTCCGGGAGCTGACGTGCCCATGGAGCCAAATCCCGAAATCTCTGGACCTGCTGACGCGACAAAGCGTCAGCAATGGAATTGTCCAACCCCGGGACGTGTCGAGCGCAGAACAAAATATTGTGCCGGAGACAATGTAACGTAAATCCTCAGAGCATAGTCATGATTCTGCTATTCCGGGATGTCAGTGAATTTAGGATTTGAACCATAGCCAGATTGTCGCACCAAAAGGACACCGCGGAGTTGGTAAACTCTGCCGTCCATAGGTGTACCGCTACGTAAATTGGAAAAAATTCCAAGAATGTCAAATCCCTAATTATAGCTGACGTGCCCCAATTTTCCGGCCAACGCTTGGCGCACCACCTATCCCCCCATATCACACCAAAACCCAAAGCGCCAGAGGCATCGGAATGAATCTGCATTTCGGCTTCCATAAGAAGGTCCCGTCTCCAAAAGGAAACCCCATTAAATTCATTCAAAAATGTGAGCCAAGTATGCAAATCCTTCCGCATTGCCCCCGTCACTCGAGCGCGGTGATATGGGCGCGATAAGCCCCTCATGGCATCGCAAACGCGATGCAAGAAGTCTCTTCCTGGTGCAATGACCCGACAAGCAAAATTCAGGTGGCCCACTACCTCCTGTAATTGTGCTAGGGTCACCTTTTGTATCCTTTCCCTCAACTTGTCCAATTTTTCCTGTGGTAATTTTCAGCATTGGTTAACGGAATCGAGTTCGATTCCCAAAAACGTCATAATGCTCAGGGAACCCTCGGTCTTCTTGTGCGCCAATGGGACACCCAGCTCCCCTGCTAACACATGAAACTCGCGCATTAATTGGGCGCACTGGTCATCATCAGCCCTTCCAGAAAACAGGAAGTCATCAAGATAATGGACCACGTTCGCAGAATTACATCTATTCCTGAGCGCCCACTCCAGGAAGGAAATGAATTTCTCAAACATGGCGCACGAGATAGAGCATCCCATAGGTAAGGCCCTATCCACGTAATATTTACCCTGAAAAGAGAAGCCTAACAAATTGAAATCATCTGGGTGAATGGGCAGTATGCGAAAAGCAGACTTAATGTCGCATTTTCCCATTAAAGCCCGCACACCGTTGCTGCGAACCATACCCACTGCACAATAGAAAGACGTATACCACACGGAGCATAATTGCTCTGGGATATAATCATTGACCGACTCCCCTTTAGGGAAGGACAGGTTATGTATCAACCTGAACTCCCCCACACTTTTCTTTGGGACAATGCCCAAAGGAGACACCCTCAGATTATTGATAGGCGGTTCCACGAATGGACCAACTACTCTACCGCATCTAATTTCTTTTTCTATTTTCTCCCCCACTAAGACCTCCAATCCAACAATGGACTTCTGGTTCTTTGCAAAAAAGGGGGCTCTAGGCCCCTCAAATGGAATACGAAACCCATTGATAAAGCCCAACTCCAAATATCTGGCATCCGCCACCTTTGGATACTTTGCCAATAGGTCTCGCAACGCCTCTATCTTAACTGGGCTGGGGCCCTTTGGGAGGCTGCTGCTGACCACCCCCGGGCTTTCGTCCCCCTTGTCCATCCTTGAATGCACCCCGCCCCCCCCCCTATTCCAGTTACAGTTAAGAGCTGGGTGCAAGCCGCCACAAATCGTGCAGTCGTGCCTGAACTTGCACTGTGCGCGTGAGCAGGTACCCTTAGCACCGTAGTCCCAGCAGGGTGGGCGGAGTAGAACCCCCTGCCCCGCACTCCCTCTGGATGTGGAGGCGGGCTGCAGCTTTGCAATTATGTGCCCACTGTCGGCACGTTCACCGAACCCCGGTCTCGCTGGGGTCATAAACTGTAACCACAGGTCATGATCCCGTGTGTCCCAGTGCAAGGTGTGGTCAAATGCTGCCTTACGACGGAAAGATTCGTCATAAGCCAACCAGGCTCCACCCTCAAACTCAGTGTACGCTCGATAAACCATATCGAGGTACTTAACCAATGTGTAACCTTTCTCGGGGAAACACTGCTGAATAATTCCCATGTAAATCAGGAATCCCGGCAGCCAATTCGCCCATGTCCTTGCTACTTTTCTCCTCCGCAGTCTCTCTGCCTCCTTTTCCCCTAATTTATCCTTTTCGTTAGATTCTAATTCCCTGAAAAGCAGGGAGAAAATATTAATATATTCCCCCCTCAGAATCTTTTTCTGCGTGGCCAGAAGTAAATGATAACCCAAGGGGGAACCGAAACCCCTGCAAAAGGAACCGCCGTAGATGTACCGGCGCCCTGCCCACCACTGCAGCTGGACGCAGGTCCCTTCCATACTGCCGCGCAAGCCGCGGCCGCGGCGGTAGCCGTTGCCTGAGATGCCTCACCAGTGACCTTTGTCCCTGTGCCTTCCCCAAAAGCGGGCGGTGTTGATGCTGCAGTCGCCCCAGCACCCCCAGCCTGAGTCCCTAGCAGGTTTGGCGTAGCTACAGCTGCAGCTACATTACTATTAGCCTCCCCCACGATTGGAGCCACCAGCGAGATCCGCTCGCCCGCTACTGCTCTGTCTGCAGGACCCATGTGCTGCCATGGTAAGCTCGGAAAGTAGGGGTACCATCCCCAAGGATGCATGGCCCCCATATTCTGCATAGCCCCCATGTGTTGCCAGGGTGATGGTAAACTACCTGGGCTCCACTCCCCCAGTGTCCCTGTGTTAAGTGTAGATGATGCAAGGTCAACAGGACTCACCGCTCCCATTGACTGTAAATTACCTGGAGGTGATACTGGAACAGGTGTGCCCGCTGTTGCAACCGTTTCAGCCGAAACTGCTGCCCCGTCTTCATTCCCAGGACTTGCTGCAGCAGGGACGCTTTCCTCTGGCTCCTCGCCGCGCTGGAGGCTTGACACCTGCAACGTTGCTGCTTCCATTACATCTAATCGATTGGACAGAGATCTTAATAAACTGTCCTGCACCTGTCTTTACATCTGGCTAAGACTATCATGGTCAGGACCCAAAAGGCTATTCATTGTGGATGGGTGAAGCCCTCTTTCCTGTTCCAGGAATTGCACCCGCGCCAACAGTGCCTCTACAGCAGGATCCAACTCCTCAGCAGAGGAATCCTGCCTAATTCTGCTTCGTTGTTTCTTCGCCAGCGGGGCTTTCCCTTTCCCTTTAGGAGCGCCCATACTTTTTTTTGAAGACATGCTATTTGACTAAACGAAGTACGTTGTCCGAAATTCTCGCCCTCAGCGCCTACCACACCTGTATACTTCCGCCCGCTAAAATAATCGAAGATCAGCGGTGCTGTCGTGCTGAGTCAGGGTCCGGACAAAATCCCCTTCCTGTTACTAAAAAGATGGCGCCCGTCTCTCACCTCCTACACTATCTACTTAGATGCCCCAAAAATGGCCGCCACTGTGAACAAAATGGCCACCGCCACCTAAAATGGCCGCCGCCACCTCAAAATGGCCGCTGCCACTTCAAAATGGCCGCCGCCTCCCTAAAATGGCTGCCGCCTCCCTAAAATGGCCACCGCCACCTCAAAACGACCTCTGCTACCTCAAAGTGGCCCCTGCCGGCTCTAAATGGCTGCCACTGCCTGCACCAGGCCTACACCGCCGCAGCCACCTTGCGGGCTGGCTCCAACCCCGTAATGGCTGTTGATACCAACGAGTGACCGTCCCCCAGGAAGCTGCCTCTGCCCCGAATGACTCCCGCTACTCTCAATTGGCTGCCGCCACCTGCTACCGGGCCCACCAAACGTCCACCCGCCTGCCTGCTCGGCCCACACCAGGCTTGCCGCCAAAGGACTCCCTAATTGGCAGCCGCCCCCCCTCGGCCCTCATGGGGGGCCCAAAGAACTGCCGCCCGCACCAACCAGCGCGGCAAGGGCTCGCGCGTCCCTTCACCCCTCCTCCGCCGCTGAAGCAACCGGAGGCGAGACACCTGACCCCCCCACTGGAGACCAGCCGGTCTCCCCAAACCTGCGGCCTAAGGCCTACGACCGTCCTCTCCTCCTGCTCTCTTGCTCCGCTCCTTCATCGCCGCCGCGCCGCCCTTTCCCGCAGCTTCCACAGGGAAAGAACCTCCTGGAGCCGCGTGAAGCAAGAGAGCGAAGGGGAGGGAGGCTAGCCCTTAAATACCTTTCCTCCCTCCCCTTCGCGTGGCGCCATCGAGCCCGCTACCCAATAGGGAGCGGGCACGTCTCTCCTCTTCCCCCCACCGGCCGCAAAAGCCTCCCCGCCCCCAGGCTGTTTGCCGGGGACGGCAGAATGGCGCTTCTCTTTCTTTTCTGTTTTTTTTTAAGTAAAAAACCTGGTATGCCTAAAATGGGAATGGATGAATCCATCAATTTTGGTTTCTATCCGTTTCTAGTCCCCCCCCATCCATAGTTCGTTCACTCCCATTTCCATGCCAGTTTGCAATGTATATATTTTAAAGTCTTCGTATGTAATTTTTGTGTTCATTTCTCCTAATGTAAGCATGTTTGTATACATTTCTTGCCAAACATACACATTTTTGCAAGAACATTCCTCTTATATAATGGGGGTATATAGTTTTTGACTAATATTTCTATTTTTGTGCCCACATTTCCCTAATGTATGCCTTTTTGTATGCAATTTGTATTTGAAAAAATGTATCCCAAAATTCTGAGAAGAGCGAATATCAAAAGATAACTGTGTTCCAGTTCACATATTGATTCTGAAAGCACAAATTTAGTAACTTTGTCTCAAAATGTGCGTGGAACAAAATTCTCCCCCATGATGGGCCTGGCCTAAAGTAGCTCTTGGATCCTGGCCTACGTTCTAATTATTTATTTATGTTATGTTTCATGCCAAAACGTCAGTTGTATAAAATAATCCTTAGCTACTCAAACCAGTGACCATTGCTTCATGCAATCTGCCAACGAAGTTACAGATCAAGTAAGCAGTAGAGATCAAAACGCAGAGAGATTATTGAATTAATAGAAGGCTGCATGTGGCCCAGATCTAGTGTACACAAGCATTTTGGGTCAACTCTGCTGGGAATGCAACTCTCGTGTAATGCCACTAAAGCCACTTGGAACGTATTACAAAACAAACAGCAAACAGCAAAGGTTTCTACATATTTTTGATCTCAAAGGCACAGAGCATGTTAGACTTTTGAAGATTACGGTTTGTTCTGTTGGAGAGGAGTTGCATCTGAATTTTCTGAACTTCTCATGTGGGAGTATGCTTCAACTATACATGCTTGAATTGGTCGAAAACAAGGGAGGTTGATTGTACTTATGCAGGAGTTACTGCTGGCAAAAAAGTGGTGTTTAACTATTAAGAATAGGGAGGGGGAGTAAGTCGTTCCCTCAGTTTGAATACTGTCACCATAAAGCCTCTCTTGTGATTAGGGTAGGGTGACCAGATAAAATCCAGGTCAGGGCTCACGTAATAAAGTTCTAATTGACTTCAATGGGGTCAGGAAGTTATTGTGTATATTCTGCAGGGAATACTCTCAGTTTGTTACTGAAATAATACAATAAAATCATTTTAATAAACTTGCCCAGTACTTTTGTTCTGGAATACTTCCACTCCTGAAAAGGCCTGATTTCAAGATAATAAATATCTAAACTGTACTTGGAGAAGTAGGACTTGCTTACAGATTAAACTATGACCTGGCCGTACATTACTTTAATGGAGGATAAGTATCAACAACTTATCCTCCATGATTAAAGTAATAGCAGTGTTGATACCAGATGCCAGAGAAAAAGATAACCCTCACAATCATGCCTGTTCAGATAACCATTTGCAGCAAATGATTAGTGAGTGTGTTTAAACTGTGATTATGTAGCCATCATGGTTAGGAATGGTTCACATGACATGTTAAGTCATGGTTCACTGGACACACTGAGCCATAATGTTTAGCTCAAAATGCTTAACCACTATGGCTAGGGTGACCAGATAAAATCCAGGTCAGGGCTGATGTAACTTTAACAGTTGTAGAGAAAAGGGAATTTCAGCCAAAGTCATTTGTATGCAATTAGTTCCTGGTGAAATTCCCTCTTCATCACAACAGTTAAAGGTGCAGGCACTATTCTAGAGTGACCATGTACAAAAGAAGGCAGGGCCCCTACAACTTTAACTGTTGTGATGAAGAGGGGATTTCACCAGGAACTAATTGCCTACAAATGACACTGGCTGAAATTCCCTTTTCTCTACAACTGTTAAAGTTACATGAGCCCTGACCTGGATTTTATCTGGTCACCCTAGATTAGGGCATTTGTGCCCTTTATTGTCTCAAGGGGACTCCCTCTTCCTGGCTAATTTTCCAAAGTCACTAAGCTTTGAAGAGGAGTTGTGGTTTGGGGGTTGGGGAGGTTTGAATTGGGCTACAAAGTTGTGAAGAAGGCATGCAATGTTTCTGGAGGTTGTGACTGAAGCTCAGGCATGTACATACATCAGCTCAAGTCTGATGAGGTCCATTAATTGATGAGTTTTTAATACAACACATCTTTGTATTTTGATACATATTCAAGTAGCAGTTTTTAAAATGAAACTTTTTAAATGCAAAATTGTTTTTATATTCACAGATTTAGACATGGTGTTGTTTGTAATTGCAAGGAACTTGGCCTGTGAAACATATCTGTATATATGAGTTTTCTTATTTCCTGATATACTTTTTACACAATAGACCATTTTTCATGTACTAGACCATTAATGAAGACTGTGTTGAACCAGGTTTGGTCTAGGTTTTACTTGGTATTGACTACTTCTAGCATTGCAGGACATTACAGTACAATAATATTGTTTTAATATATGCATTTAGCTTGTACAGATAAAAATATACTATCAGATATCCTTCTATATATTTGTCATCACCAGTTGTCATTCTGTTCAGGGGTGGGACACATTTCCTGTTTTGTTTGTGGCTAAAATTCAGGTCTGCTTGCCACCTCCACCCCTCCCAAGAATGATGTCATAAGGCAGGGACATAGAGATATTGGTGATATGATCCATACAAATATAAGAGGAGCCATGCTGGATCAGATCAAGGGTCCATTTAGTCTAGCACTCTGTTCACCAGCTCTTGACCAGGAACCCACTAGAAGGATATGAGTGAAACAGCACTCTCCCACCCATGTTCCCCAGCAACTGCTGTACATAGGCAATTAAATGAGTGAGGGGGAAAACTTCCACTGAAATGCTGCTTGTCATATTTAAACTCTTCAATCTTCCCTCCCATTCAGCTGCTTGTTCACACATACAACACCCTCACCGCTCTCTTAAGAGTCTGGCTACGACTGAAGGTGGGGGATGTGAGATGTTCTTCAAAGTATTATAAGGATTACTTACTTGATCTTAGAAGATGAGATGACCATGCTAAGCAGGGGGTGTTCCTTGTTTTCCAGTTTTAAAAGCCTTGTAGTGGTTCCTCATACTGCAATTGTTCCCTGGGTCTCTGGTTCCAGCTATGCTTTCTGGACGAGAGTGCAATGGAAATGAACATAGCATGAAATTCTGCTGCAGGAAACATGACTGGATTCTGCAGACCACCTCAACCAGAGGTAAGTAATCTTTTTGGACCCATGGCCACACATGTCATGGGGTGGGGGAGAAGCCAAGGGCATATTTGTCCCACTGCCATTTTGTCCCACACTCACTTATTTTTGGGATTCTCTCTTTTCTTGTGGGTCTTGGAAGGTGCCAGGACACCAGGTTGCCAACACCTGAGCTAGACCCTTTATGGTCACATTGTTAGAGTTTACAAAAAAAGAAAAAGAAAGCCTCCCCCCCCCACCCACCTTGTCTAAAGTCTTTTCATGTGAGGTCTGTGTTGTGTGGTCATGATTCCTCACTCATGGTGGTTTCTGAGTCCTTTTCACGTCGTCATCCTCCAGGGCCTCTACCATGCTCTGCAACCACTTGAGTGGCTTGAAATTATGGTATTATTTGTGAATGGTGGGATAAAGCCTAGGGTAAATACACAATTTAGCTATACCACAGTGCCACCTAGTGGTTGTGTAATGGATAAGGAAAAGAAGAAGAAGAAATCCCCTTCCAGAAAAAAACACATGTAAATTACTAAATCTTAATCCTGCAACGAATCTGGAAATATGTTAAAGCTGCAAGTTAAAAGCCTCATGTAGAAAAGCCCATCATCATCCCTCCCACACACAAACTTTAGGGAAATTGCCCACCACCCAGAAAGCAGTAGAAAATCCTCCATTTTATAGACCTTATGAAACTGATGGGGTAGGATTTCGGCTCACCTTTAATTCAAGCATAAAGAGAAGGAGGAACTTCTGGTTCATCCATTGTTTATCTTTGCTTATCTCCCTCCTTAGTGGCTTGTTTTTTTTTGGACTTGCCCAAACAGAATCTCTAAAACATGCCTTGAGTTTTGCTTTGAGCATAATATAGTAACAATGCTGTTCGATAACCTAAAATGCTGATCCCTTAGCTCCTAATTTAGATTGGTTCATACAGTCAAAGGTTTCATCCACATTATTATTCTTCGAAAAAAAACACCAACTAACTCAGGCATAAAAAATAATATTGGTGCTTAAACCACCTATTTATTATGGTAATTACACTAAAAATCAACTTCTCTGCTTTTTGTTTCCAAATCTGAATTTTAGGAGTTTGAAATTAAAATATCAGCATCTAGACGTTGTTTTGAAAGCTGGAATTCTGTTTGTATGTAGAATCAATCAAAGTCCTTTTACAAGTATTCTAGCCTTTTACTACATTTTTCTCACCTTCTTTCTTTTCATAGGTGAGTGTTCTGAAATCCACCAGGGAAGACTATGTATGGCAAGAAATGTTCACTTGAGAAATATAATTCATTCATGATTTCATGCCTGTACTGAGAATTTGAGGCAAAATATGTTGTTGCTATATTATGCGGTGCCGCAGTTTAGTCTATTTTGAACAACAATGTGATATTGGCAAGCCTTTAATTTTCTCCACAGGCTGCAGTGTCCCTTATCAGACAAACTTTACTTCGCTTAACTTGGATTCATGTTCTCATAACTTTTTATCTTTAGACTATATCCAGGCAGGGTGGTGTGGTCCACACATGCAGTACATGGTTGTTGTCAGTACCAGTTCTGATGCTGTTTGAATGCAGAGCCAAGAATCCCCAGAAAGGAGGGGTTGGCTCCAAGGAGGAGAGTTCAGCTCACCCAATCTTAGGGATGTATGAGAATGTCATATCCGTTTGTAATTATTCAAACATGCCCCATTCACAATCCTGAACATGAATGAGAACAAGAGGGCATTTTCTCCGAAAAGGTTTGCAAATCCCTGAACCTGCCTACACATTCGCAAACGTGTTCCTGAAAGAAGTGCAGCTTTCTCAGAATGCACAACCTTCCACAAATGCACACATTTAAAATCACCCATGCTTTAGTCCATGGGGATGAGTTGTGCAATTCTGGAAATCTGTGCAAATTTGGCATTCTTTGCGCAACTTCCTTGTTCGACAACTGTTCGTTTTGCACAAGTTTCCTGTTTGTGCAACATGAACAGTGATTGCAAATCGAGGAGAGATGAGCAGCAAGCTGATGTTCAAGCATACCAAGTATCTCCGAACATCGTTTCTTCACCCATCCCTATGTTGCTCTCTCCCAAACATAAGCCCCTTTGATGTGAGGAAGGGAAAGGAGAGCTGTGCCCTGACCCAGATGTGAAAACAGCCTCAGCAGCAGCCAGCAGCAACTAAGGCTCCTTGCCCAACCTGTGTTGGACTGCACTACCCATCATTGACCATACTGGCTGGGAATTATGTGAGCTCCAGTCCATCAAGTTTGGAGGACACCAGGTTGGGGAAGGCTCATCTAACGCCTGAAGAGGGGAGATTTTCCATCATCGTCCAACCCTCACCCCTTTCCCCGAGCCTTCATAAATCACCACACCTTTTCAATAATCTCATTATGTGTTATTTATTTGTTCTGCACCCAATGAAGTTTCAAAAGCATCTCCAGAGGCAACCCCAGCCCTTAATACAATGCACTGGAGTAATCCAATCGGCAGTTTAGCAAAGCATGGATCGCTGAATCAGGTTATCCACATCCTGATAGGATCACAACGGAAGTTGATGAAAAACAATCTGTGCCTCAGAACCTACCTATGCCTCTAGTGACAGATCCCAGAGTTCCTCCAAAACAGGTTGAACACCCCAGATCTGGACAGAAGAGCTCCCCACTAGCAGTACCTCAGCTTGTGGTCCTTATTGAGTCCATTACTGTAGCCAGGCACTGATCCAGCACTCTTACTTCCACGCCTAAATTAGGTAAGGCAGTGCTGCAAACCAGAGCAACCTGATGACTTGAAATCTTTGAATGGCCTGATTCAGCAGTTTCGTGTAGATCAGGAGTGCACAACCTTTTTGGCCCAAAGGGTTGTTGGCTGGGTGGTGGTGGTCAGTGGCAGAGCAGCAATCCCAGAACCAAATGTGTTCAGCAGCTGCTGGTGTGGCATGAAGAGCTCATGAGGGAGGGGGAGGGGATAGAATTCTCAGCATCAATTGCATCATACGCAACACAAATGTACCACATACTGAGCATTTCTGGGTGTTTGATGTTCGTCTTCATTGCCTTATGTCAGCCTTCCCCAACCTGATTCCCTGCTGATGAGTTGGACTACAGCTCCCATTATCCCCAGCCAACATGTCATGGGCATGCTAGCTGGGGATGATGGGAACTCTAGTCCAACTCATTGGCAGGGAACCAGGTTGGGAAGACTGTATTACGCGACTAGCAGGAAGAAGCTAAACTATAGGTATGAAATTCATAATGTTCACTTCCATTTACAGATTTTGTGGAATTAAGATATTTAAGAGCATGAAGCTTCTAAATGAAGCCACATTACTTTTTTCAAAAAGCAGAAGTCATCTATTAATCATGTCTTCTGTCCATTTTAATTTTGTCTTGGTTATACATTTGCTAGCATATTAGTCATTAATTCTAAAATATAAGATGTTTGGGGCCTGCCCCCTCATCTCAGATGTGTGTGAGTAGGCTGTGAGTTCTTCACTAGTGAAGAAAAAGTACTCTCCTTATGCATAGAGATAGTGTCTTTAATGTTACATCCAAGGCCGAAACCTTGTATTGGAATTTGGAAGCAGTAGCTGAGTTCAGTTCAAAGTGCTTTGCATTCAGAATAGTATCTTGTAAAAATTACAAATGCTAAGAGAAATGAATGGGGGGGGGGCAGGGGAGAGGGATGAGTTAGACCAGTCTTCCCCAATGTAGTGCACTCCAGATATTTTAGGCTATAACTCCTAGCATTCCTAACCATGGCACTCTCTCCCTAACACTCTGGCACATAGCATTAGAGTTATGTCAAAATTCCATGTGCAAGTAGCTGCTGAGAAATGTAGTTTTCCCAAGGACCTTGCAGTAGTTCTTAGGAAAACTACATTTCCCAAGGGCTAATTTTTACCAGGGGCAGATGACAAGACTTCACTCCTTTCCTTCTGCTTACTGCTGCTTGTGTGTGTGTTTGGGGGGGGGGGGTAGACACATAGGATTGGGTTCAATCTGAATTCAGAGAGCTTGCCATATTTCTGAGCCTATTTCCTGAATGTTATTATTGAATAGCTTGGGTTATTTCTGAGCAAACCAGTTTGAGCAGAGGGGAGCTTGGTCTTTACAATTTCAAACATGTGCATGGACTCTACCAGGTTTGAAAAAGAGCAGGAAAAGTGCTGGAATTTAGTAACAGCTGAATTTTGGTGAAAGATACTTAAGAATGTATAGGAACATAAGTAGTATTATCGCTGTGTTTTCCTTTATCCCAAGCAACCATGGAGGAATTCTACAATGAGGATCACTATCAAATACAGATGAAGTGTAGATAGTTGCGTTCTCAGCCATGCACATCCAGGATTTTAATTTTATCTGTATAAACACCAGAGCAGAAAATCAACATTAGTACCTGCGTTGTGCACTGGGAATGAAGAAGATGACTCTCAAGAAAATGTTATCACTAGCTGACCTCATTTAAAACTAGGGGTGTGCATCGGATCGGATCCGATCCACGATCCGAATCCGATCCGACCCAAAATCGGGAAAATCCGATCCGATCCGATCCGATCCGACCAACCTCCGATCCGATCCGATCCGATCCGATGAGGTCCGATCCGGATCGGACGCCATTTTGAATGCTTTTTCCCATAGCCAAGTATTGTTTTACAAAAACGCCTATAACTTTTTCATTTTTAAAGATAGAAGGATGAAACTTGGGGACATTGTAGACTGGTTAGGGATAGTTATCTGTGAGAAATTTCAGAAAGATTGGTGCATGCGTTTTGTGGCAATTAATTTTTTAATAAATACCCAGGAATGCTTATAACTTTGTCATTTTTAAAGTTACAAACATGAAACTTTGCCACATTGTAGGAGGTACCTTGGGACCTATGTGTGTGAAATTTCAGAAACATAGGTGCTTGCCTTGTGTGGCAATTAATTTTAGAAAAATGGGTAGTAGTGGGGTAAATACAGTTACGCCTCCCATTTTTTTATTTTTTAAGATACAAACAGGAAACTTGGGCACATTACAGATACCACTTGCCTTGATATGTGAGTGAAATTTCAGAAACATTGGAGCTTGCCTTGTGTGGCAATTAAGTTTTGAAACAATGAGGAAAGAAACACCTATAACTTTGTCATTTTTAAAGTTACACACATGAAACTTTGCCACATTGTAGGTGGTACCTTGGGACCTATGTGTGTAAAATTTCAGAAACATAGGTGCTTGCCTTGTGTGGCAATTAATTTTAGAAAAATGGGTAGTAGTGGGGTAAATACAGTTACGCCTCCCATTTTTTTAGTTTTGAAGATACAAACAGGAAACTTGGGCACATTACAGGGAACACTTCACTTGATATGTGTGTAAAATTTCAGAAACATTGGTGCTTGCCTGGTGTGGCAATTAATTTTTGAAACAATGAGGGATTCATTGGACAGCACTTGCCCATAAGGATTCATTGGACAGTACTTTCCCATAGGGAATC
This sequence comes from Anniella stebbinsi, assembly GCA_029215795.1. NCBI lineage: Eukaryota > Metazoa > Chordata > Lepidosauria > Squamata > Anniellidae > Anniella > Anniella stebbinsi. Next base: position 175,064,659 of record JARDYH010000004.1, on the reverse strand, counting down.
ATTGCATTGCACTTTCCCATAGGGAATCATTGCATTGCACTTTCCCACTGAGAAATACAGTTATGCCTCCCACATTTTTATTTTTGAAGATACAAACAGGAAACTTGGGCACATTGTAGACTGGTTAGGGATAGTTATCTGTGAGAAATTTCAGAAAGATTGGTGCATGCGTTTTGTGGCAATTAATTTTTTAATAAATACCCAGGAATGCCTATAACTTTGTCATTTTTAAAGTTACACACATGAAACTTTGCCACATTGTAGGAGGTACCTTGGGACCTATGTGTGCTAAATTTCAAAAACGTAGGTGCTTGCCTTGTATGGCAATTAATTTTAGAAAAATGGGTAGTAGTGGGGTAAATACAGTTACGCCTCCCATTTTTTTATTTTTTAAGATACAAACAGGAAACATGGGCACATTACAGGGAACACTTCACTTGATAGGTGTGTAAAATTTCCGAAAGCTGGGTCCAGGCATGTGGTGGCAATTAATTTTTGAAACAATGAGGAAAGAAACGCCTATAACTTTTTTATTTTAAAAGTTAGAAGTCTGAACATTGCTCACTTTGTAGATGGGTTAGGGGTAGATATGTGTCAGAAATTTCAGAATGATAGGTCCAGGCATTTGATGGCTATGGAATTTTTAGATTAAATGTTTCAAAAAATGTTCCACAGAGGCCAGGTCTTCCTTTCCTCCCCCTCCCGCTTCCCGCGAAGAAAAGGAAACACTGTCTCGTCTCGATCCCTTTGATCCTTGCTAGTATCCATTACAGGGCTCGTGTCTGCTTTCCTACTTTCACTTTTTTACTCAAGCAGACACGAGCCCTGTAATGGATACTAGCAAGGATCAAAGGGATCGAGACGAGACAGTGTTTCCTTTTCTTCGCGGGAAGCGGGAGGGGGAGGAAAGGAAGACCTGGCCTCTGTAGAAATTTTTTTGAAACATGTAATTTAAAAATTCCATAGCCATCAAATGCCTGGACCTATCATTCTGAAATTTCTGACACATATCTACCCCTAACCCATCTACAAAGTGAGCAATGTTCAGACTTCTAACTTTTAAAATAAAAAAGTTATAGGCGTTTCTTTCCTCATTGTTTCAAAAATTAATTGCCACCACATGCCTGGACCCAGCTGTCTGAAATTTTACACACCTATCAAGTGAAGTGTTCCCTGTAATGTGCCCATGTTTCCTGTTTGTATCTTAAAAAATAAAAAAATGGGAGGCGTAACTGTATTTACCCCACTACTACCCATTTTTCTAAAATTAATTGCCATACAAGGCAAGCACCTACGTTTTTGAAATTTCACACACATAGGTCCCAAGGTACCACCTACAATGTGGCAAAGTTTCATGTGTGTAACTTTACAAATGACAAAGTTATAGGCATTCCTGGGTATTTATTAAAAAATTAATTGCCACACAAGGCAAGCACCTACGTTTCCGAAATTTCATACACATGGGTCCCAAGGTACCACCTACAATGTGGCAAAGTTTCATGTGTGTAACTTTAAAAATGACAAAGTTATAGGTGTTTCTTTCCTCATTGTTTCAAAAATTAATTGCCACACAAGGAAAGCTCCAATGTTTCTGAAATTTCACTCACATATCAAGGCAAGTGGTACCTGTAATGTGCCCAAGTTTCCTGTTTGTATCTTAAAAAATAAAAAAATGGGAGGTGTAACTGTATTTACCCCACTACTACCTATTTTTCTAAAATTAATTGCCACACAAGGCAAGCACCTATGTTTCTGAAATTTCACACACATAGGTCCCAAGGTACCTCCTACAATGTGGCAAAGTTTCATGTTTGTAACTTTAAAAATGACAAAGTTATAAGCATTCCTGGGTATTTATTAAAAAATTAATTGCCACAAAACGCATGCACCAATCTTTCTGAAATTTCTCACAGATAACTATCCCTAACCAGTCTACAATGTCCCCAAGTTTCATCCTTCTATCTTTAAAAATGAAAAAGTTATAGGCGTTTTTGTAAAACAATACTTGGCTATGGGAAAAAGCATTCAAAATGGCGTCCGATCCGGATCGGACATCTGGTCCGATCCGATCCGACCAGCCTCCGATCCGATCCGATCCGATCCGACCCCCCAGGTCCGATTCCGATCCGCTATCCGATCCGATCCGGGGGGTCAGTGCACATCCCTATTTAAAACAGAAACACACTTGCATGAATGAATTCTCATCAGATAAAAGTAGGTTTCTTTGTTTAGGAATATTGCTTTAAAGGCAAGGAGTGATATTACATTTCCCCCAGTTACATGGCTGAATAGTTCTGTGTTATCGTAGTGCAATCTTGGTTTTATGTATCCGGAGTACTAGCAATCTCTTCTGAATTACAACTTCTTTTAAAAAATTACACAAATGAAATAGTTTACTTCAAAAAACTAAATGTTATTCTTGATATTGTACAACGAGAATGAAATTACAGGAAAGTATCCTACCACAAGTACCCTGTCTTTTTGCTACTGCAGACTTTCTGGTTTATTATTACACAAAAGTTTTAAACAAGTGTATGCTATAAGGCAAGGGTGAGCAGCAGGTGGCCCATCCATTGTGCCCCTACCTCCCAAAATTGCAAACAACAATAACCCCCCACCCACAAATAAAAACAAACTGGGGTCTGGAACAGCCATTTGAAGTCTTTTTGTATGTGTAGCAGGGGTGGGCAACTTCTGGGCATGGGGGCCACATTGCCCCCACCAGGGGCCACAACCCTGCTCCTGCCACATGGCCAAATTTGCTCCTGAAATTTGGTGCCATGGTGGTAACAAAAAACAAAGCACATGAAGACTGCATGCCATATTTGGAAGGAAAATTGTGCTCCTTGGAGACTTGCGGGAACCTGATTCTGCTTCAGAGTGGTGCACCTTGTTTTTAAGAAAAATTGCCAGGTTTTGGGCAGCAACCACACTTTGCAGCAGCAGTGGGGGCTTGAAAAAGGCTGGGGGGGCACATGTGGCCCACAAGCCATGTGCTGTCCATTTCTCTTGTATATGCATAGACATCCTACTCCATGATTCTGTGTGGTTTGAGCCTTTTTACAGTAATGAAATGACAAGAGCCAGCCACCAATTGCGCAATGCACATATGAATTGAAAACAACCCCAACCAATAACAAGGTTCTAACTGCTGATATATTATCATTAGTGCTGTGTCTAAAATTTCTCCTATAGTAATTTTGACCATTCTCATTGAGTTTGATAGAAAAAATTGCTTTTGAAAAGAGATTCCAAAGATTCTCATGGGTTTGGTTCAGAAATACAAGGACACTTTTCAGTATTTTCGCTACATTTTCTACACCATTACTGCATCTCGTCTCCTCAATGCCCTGGAGTGATGCTAGGCATATGGGGCATTGTGGAGGATGCAAAATGGGGGCCAGGCTGCCAACACAGTTGATGATGTTGCCACTTGCAGGGGCAATGCAAGAAAAACCCTCACCCCAAAACCCTTTGGGGGGAAAAAGAAGAAGAAGCTGTTCTTCCACACTTGCCAATGGTAACACTTAACTGTGAGAAATTGTTGGAGAATTTCTTAATAATAATAATAATAATAATAATAATAATATATTTATTTATTACCCACCTCTCCCAACGGATCAAGGCAGGGAACAGCATCAAACATAAAATACAAAACTGATGAAAACACTTAAAACCAATACATCATTAAAATACCAATAAAACCCCAATAAAACACTTTAAAATTCATCTGGGTAGGCCTGCCGGAAGAGATCAGTCTTTATGGCTTTCTTAAATTATGGAAGACTGTTAAGTTGATGAATCTCTCCCGGCAGGTCATTCCACAATCTGGGAGTGGCAGAAGAGAAGGTCCTCTGGGTAACGGTTGTCAGTCTAGTTCTTGTTGACTGTACTAAATTCTTCCCAGAGAACCTGAGCGTGCGGGGCGGGTTGTATGGGAGAAGGCGATCCCGTAGGTAACCTGGATCCAAACCATGTAGGGATTTAAAGGTAATAACCAACACTTTGTACTCCGCCCAGAACCTGATTGGCAGCCAGTGAAGAGATTTTAAAACTGCTGTAACGTGGTCACCCCTAGATGTACCGGTGACCAACCTGGCTACCATATTTTGAACTAGTTGAAGTTTCCGGACTAGGCACAGAGGTAGCCCTATGTACAGCACATTGCAGAAGTCGAGCCTCGAAGGTACCAGCACATGCACTACTGATTTTAGGTCTTCCAACTCTAGGAAGGGGCGCAGCTGGCATATCAGCCAAAGCTGATAGTACGCACTCCTGGCCGTCGCATCTATCTGAGCTGTCATTTGGAGTGATGGATCCAGGAGTACCCCCAACCTGCGAACACAGCCTTTCAGGGGGAATGTAACCCCATCCAGAACTGGTTGACACACCTCCAACCCCAGGTTGTGGCCCTTGACAGTAAGCACCTCTGTCTTGTCTGGATTCAGCTTCAGTTTGTTTTTCTTCATCCAGCCCATTACCGCCTCCAAGCATTCATTCAGAGGAGACACACTATCCTTAGCTGATGCTGTTATCAAAGGCATAGAGAAATATATTTGGGTGTCATCAGCGTACTGATAGCACCCTGCCCCATGCCTCCAGATGATCAATCCCAGCGGTTTCATATAGATGTTTAAAGTTTAAACAGCATTGGGGATAGGATGGCACCTTGTGGTACACCACATAGCTGCTGCTCCTTTGAGGAGCAATTATCCCCAAGCATCACCATCTGGAACCTGCCCAAGAGGTAGGACCAGAACCACTGAAGCACAGTGCCCCCGATTCCCAATCCCCTCAGGTGTTCCAGAAGGATACCATGGTTGATGGAATCGAAAGCCGCTGAGAGGTCTAGAAGTATCAACAGGGACACACTCCCCCTGTCAATTCTTAAGCGTAGATCATCCACTAAGGCGACCATAGCTGTCTCAACTCCATATCCTGCCCTGAAGCCAATTTGAAATGGGTCTAGAAAATCTGTATAATCCAAAACTGCTTGCAGTTGGAAGGCAACCGCCCACTCGATCACCTTGCCCAAAAATGGAAGATTTGATACTGGCCTGTAGTTATTAAAGTCCAGGGGATCCAGTGAGAGCTTTTTTAGAAGCAGCCATACCACCACTTCTTTTAAACATGATGGAAAACTCCCCTCCCTGAGAGATGCATTAATAATATATTGTAATTGTGATCTAACTGCATCTTCTCCCTGGGTGACCAGCCAAGAAGGACAGGGATCGAGAGGGCAAGTCTTCCTCCTCAGTCGACCAAGCAGCTTGTCCATGTTCTTGGTACTCACCAACTGAAAATGATCCAGTGTAATTCTACTCGCAGAGTTGCTAGACACTCCATCGTCAGCCTCTGCTATAACGACGGCATCTAAGTCGGCTCTTATCCGAGAGATTTTATCTGTGAAATGATCGTTAAAGGCATCACAGCGAACTACTGAAGGCTCTAAAATTGGGTTCAGGGGGGAGGGTGCCCGGGTTAGACCCCTCACCACCCTGAACAGTTCTGCTCCCCTAGAGAAATTTGGTGAAATTGTCCCTCCAATTTCTCTACCCACAAATTGGATGGAGAATTTTGAGAGCCCACTAGTGCACAGCTCTAATTAAAATCTACTTATTTTGACGCGAACATGGTGCTGCAGAATCATCAAGACTCCTAACACCCACACTAGCCTTTTTTGTTGCATCTGTATTTAGGTCTGGGAAATGCCCTATGAAGTCCTCCAAAGATGCTTCAGTTTACCCTTCTGACCCCAGAAAATGTTCAAGATCAATGTAAATGATGTATGGTTCAAGAGCCTCTTCTTCTAGGCCAGTCTATTCTGTTAATGGGTAATTAACAGCTGTGGGTAATGTACCTGCGCAGGGAGAGGACTGAAAAAGCCCATTACTGACATGGTGTAGCTGCCCTGGAGTTCTCTCACCCTCCAATGGGTAAGATGAGCTGGAAGATACAATAGAAGGAGGAGCTTTAGCTCAGTGGCAAAGCCCCTGCTTTGCATGCAGAAGGTTCCAGGTCCAACCCCTGGCATCTCCATGTAGGGTTAGAGAACCCCCTGCCTGAAACCCCAGAGTGGAACCTGTATAGGGGTCCCCAGCATGTTGCTTCAATAAAAGCAGACCAAATATCCAAATAAGTATCCATTTAAAAGTCACCCGTTCAAATAATGAAAGTGTTGTAAGGTTCTTAGTTCCTTGCGTTATAAGAGGTGAGTGTTTATCCTCACAATGTTGTAATATCAGCCTTTTAGCTGTCTGAAGGGCACAGAGAATGCATCTACACTGACAATTTGTTAATATCCACGAAGCAGGTAAATAATTTAAAAGAACGTGTACATAAGTGAATATTAAAGGCTGTCCCAGAACAAAATTTATCCATGTAGTAACCTTTCCATCCCCAAAAGAAGCAACTACTGGACATTGCCTAAACGTATGTTTGAAAGAAGCATTGGCTGTATTGCGCAACCAGCAATTAGCTGAATTCGACAATCCCTTATTAATTGTTGTGTCCAATAGACACAAAGCAAAAGGGTTTTTTTTCTGAATAAGACACAGCCTAGCATCCCGTAGACATGAAAGGTAGATGCCACAGCAGTGATTAGGCATTTTGTGATGATGCAGACAGCAGTTTCTCAAATTCCCAAATGTATTCATGGGTCCAAAAAGGTTGAGGACTGTGATGTTTTACTGTATATTGCTATTTATCTATGATGAGAGTGTTGTTTGGACTTTGAATGGTAAGGATGGTAAGTGGTGAATTCTGTTGGGAGGGGGAGTGAGTGAATAGAAAGTTGGAGTGAATGCTGATTGGCTGTTGGATTCAAGTGTTTGAAGCGAGTGACAGTTAGCAGAGAGAAGCAGTTAGGAGTCGTGTGTGGAGAGTTGATAGAATGAGAGGTTGTTGGGGTTTGTCTGCTGAAGGGTTTAGAACAGAGTAGGATCAACGTGTTTATGGTTTTGGGAAAAGAGGGAATGAGAGGAGGTAGATTAGACTAATGGGTAGAATAGGCAAGGATACATAAAATAGTGTATTGTAACAAACAAGTATTGAAATAAATGAAACCACAAGATTTACAAACTGCATGAACTTAATGTTAAATAAAAGTTATTTTGTTTCAAAAACTGGATTGGATTCTTAAAGTACCTGAGGTATAGTACAGAGTTATATGATGGCTGCGGTGAAGTAAAAGGGTGAATAGAGTGGTGCTGGGCTGGTTGCTGTGGGGCAGCAGTATGCCGCCTTGGTCCTTGGTTGGGATCCTTTTATAGAAAGAGGGAAAAAGAAGACCCAAAAGGAGGTCGTCACAGGGACCCCTGCCCTAGAAAATGACTGACAGTGTTGACAATACTGGGCTACATAGACCAGTGGCCTAGCTCAATATAGGGCAGCTTCCTATGTTCCTATGAGTTTAGGACCTGACACATCTTTGTTTATACAGGGGTAGGGATGCGGGGAATAAAAAAATGGCATTGTTTTTGTTGAGGCAGATTTTGCATTATTTGTTTTTACTTTTCTGTAACTGCCTATAAGATCTTTCGTATAGTCCTTGCAATGCTATGAATCATGTTGATTGTGTCCCGGGAACAGCCGCTTTTACAGTGGGGCTTCAGAAGGGAAATGGAAGATAGATTCTTCAGATCCACAACCCATCGCATAAAACAAATGTGCATCATGTTCCCATCTTAATGCTGCAAACTTATAAAGTTACTGTGGGTTGACATAGGGTATTGCCAAACAGAAAATACAGCCCAGGACTATATGTGAAAAATAGAAACATTGGAAGGAACAGAACACTCTACATTGCAATATTAACAGCTGAAGGGACAATGTCATACACAGGTGTGTATTCAGCGCAATCATGTACACATATGATGATCAATAGATATATAGTAATATAGACAATGGCTGAATTCAGACAACACGATAGTCAATGGTGGGGTAATAATCAACTTTACAGTTGTTCATCTAGGGGGTACTCCCCACACAACATGGTAATAAATAATCAACCATGGTGTGGATTAGGATCAGTGCTGAGTTGATTATGGCAGCATTCGGACAACATGATAGTCAATACAACTGACGATTGTTTCCCCTCCCCCAGTTGCTTAATGTGTCGTCCGAATTCAGCCAATCTGTTTGCATAACATAACATTTGGTCAGATCATCAGTTACAGCAAAAGAAAGGTCCACCGAGAAGTATGGGGCCAATTTTACAGCTGGCATTTCTGCACACATTCCTTAAAGATCACCCATCGTTCGTACATTAACTCCAGTGAGCCCCAAAATTCCTTCTTTGACCCTACAAATCAGTCTCTGGGTATAATTTCAGTTTTGCTAGCTGTTAGGTTTACAACAGCTAAGCAGATTCAGGCAGAGCTGATACGGAGAACCAAATCTAGTGCAAGTTCAATGGAGTGTGGTTGTTCTCTCAGGGTGCTGATGTCAACACAGCAAGGCAATTTCTAAACAGGGTGAAGTAAAATGCAATTATCTACACTTGATATACTCATTTCTCCTCTCTGATTCTGAGGCAGGGAGCTGTGGGAAGGATTAACAAAGTGAACCATTCTTTTCATAGGTTTCAGAGCACTCTTGTGTTGTTGTTGAATGCTGAATCCTTCTAAAAAGACAACCGCTTGTTAATTTTTGAGCTCTCCTCTATTTCTTACTATTCCATGCCTAGGCCATAGGCCATTACTGTGGTGGGCCCATACCTGAGGAAATATGTGGGTTCAAGTCAAGTTGGAGGGGCAACTCATGGAATGATTACTCTAGGGCCCTTGTTTCCATGAGAGGGAGTCTGCTGACCTGAACTGTTGAGAACACCTATCTACAGTTATGCCAGCAGAAACAGAATTATTTCAGAATTGGAACAGAATTACAATCAGGAAAAGGAGTGCCAGTCACACCAGCCAAGACTGAAGCCTCATGCCTAACAATGCAAGACTATTGGGGGTCCCTGAACATGTCCAGCCCAATCCAAGCCCTTTACCTATGGCCTCTGACTGAGGCAGGGCAGTAGGTTAGCCAGGTCAGTGTGTACAGATGACTTGCCAGTGACATCCCACTCCTTGGGCTTGTTGTCCCTGACCTGAGGGGATAACAGGCCGAAGCCTAGGTAAAGGAGGGGTGGAAGTCACAACCTGTAATAACATGACTTACCAAAGCAGATAGACATGATGACCAGTAGGCATATGTGGATGGGAGCCGGTTTGCAAGGAACCACTGTGTGTTTCTGTAAACTTGAGCAGAAAAGGGGGGTATTAACAGCTGCTATAGTTTTTAACTGAACACATTTCTCAATATTAAGATTGGATAGACTTTGGTTTAAATTCTGTGTTACTTTGTACCATGGAGGCTCATTGATGTAGCCAAAGAGCCAAACTATTCATTAATCAGAAGTTCAAATAAGGATTATTCATTCACATATGTTTACACTGAGATATCCATACAGCCAGTAGGAATCTGCACAAACAATTATATCAATAACCAAACCAGCTAAGGGTAATCATGACTAAGTTCCATTGAAACGAATGGAACAAGTCAATCATTACCAATAAACATCCCATTGCTTTCAATGGGACTTTTTATTAACAATTTTAGCTAGTTTTAGATTTATTGTCTGGAAGGTTGCTAGATGCAAATTTGAGATCAACATTGCTTAAGCACATAAATCATTGTTGTACTTCTTCTGGTGTTTTCTGTGGAATCTTAACATGTTGGGCTATATGAGACTTGGAAGTTTGTTCAATCGAGATGTAAGAATTCCTCCACTGTTAATGTTGTGAGTAAATAGATTGCCATCCATGAGGTCCCCCCCCCACACCTCTGTTTTCTACTTTTTTAAAAAAGTTATTTTATTGACTTTATTTAGAAGGTGGTATTATAATAATAATAATTAATAATAATATAGTTTTGAAATATAAAACATTTTATTATACTGTATTTGCAGTTTAACTTGTCTCACAGGCAAATCTTAATAACAGGACAGGTCTTGGAAAGATGATGGTAATGAAACTTGACAGTAGATAGGATGAGCAAAATATTGATAGCAAGAGATTTCACTTTTCTCTCCTCATTTAGACATGGATCATGACAGGCTATGTTAATAATATCACTGACATTGGTATAGAAATTCAGTTTTCCTTTCTAAACTGCTATTCAGATTAAACAAAGGGCTTCAACTCATATGTCCAGAATCACTTGGGGTGGGAATATGATTTTACAAACTGTGGAGGAGGGCACACATGTGAACTTTTAATACCTTATAAGAATGGTTTTATAACAATATTTCATAGCAATGCAGCCTGAAGGCACACAGAAATTATGACAATCGTGTTAGATATGGGTAATTGCTCTAGACCTTTTCAGATTAATCCCTCCATATCAGTTCAGTGAGCGCATCCACATTTGCTGCCCCTAAAGTAGGGTAGGATGGCTGGATCTGTTAATTTTGTTTTCACTGAAATTGCCGGATTTTTAGGGTTAAGACCATTATGTCCCATTTCCACATTGATTTCAAATTTTGTTTAACAGTCTGCACAGAAATTCACACATTCTTTGTGTGACTCCCTCCCCTGCCAATATATGCATTTCTGTGTGCATTTTTCAAAAACATACATTTCCCCAAGAACATTCCATTGATGTAATGACAACTGTTACCCAGAGGACCTTCTCTTCTGCCGCTCCCAGATTGTGGAATGACCTGCCGGGAGAGATCCGCCAACTCACCAGTCTTCAAGAATTTTAAAGAGCTATAAAGACTGATCTCTTCCGGCAGGCCTACCCAGATGAATTTTAAGTGTTTTATTGGTATTTTATTGGTATTTTAATGATGTATTGGTTTTATGTGCTTTTAATCAGTTTTGTGTATTTTATATTTGATGTTGTTCCCTGCCTCGATCTGGAGGGAGAGGCGGGTAATAAATAAATAAATTTATTATTATTATTGTTATTATTATTATTATTGCATACCTTTCCCTATTGTGTGCATTTTTTTTGCACATTCCAGTACTAGAATGGTAGCTAAATGGAACTCCAAAGTTCAGAGGCAACATACTTCCGAATGTCAGATATGGGGGGGGGGGGGGAGCAGGAAAAAGCTTCTGCCTTCATGTCCAGTTTGTGAGTTTCCCAGCAGGATCTGGCTGATTTCTGTTGGAAACCAGATGATGGGCTAGATGGACCTTTGGTCTGATCCATCAAGCCTCCTCTAGGATTGTCACAGGCGGACATCCCCCTGCTTGACCTCCTGGACTAAAGTCCACAGACCGCCATGTTTACCTGACTAGGCATGCAGTATGTTGGGCAAGCACAGCGGTCCCTGCTGGTCTGCCAAGTTGTCATTTTACATAAAAATGGCAGTTCACCCTTTTTTTAAATGCACATTTTTGCAAATGCTGCTGCAAAAGTGCAATCTACAAAAAATTACGGATGTAAATGGTCTTTAATTTTACATAGATGGCTGCTTTATAGCCAGAATTTGCTTAAGTGGGCATCTATGAAAAAGTACGTGCTGCCATTTTTATGCAAAATGTTAGTTTAGCGAGGGATCAGACAGATGCTTGCTGTTTGCCAGGCACCTGCAAACTGTCCAGAGGCTCGCTGCACATGACAAGTGGGGTTGGTGGCTGGTGGGGTCTGGCAAGTGCCATGCAATCCAGACTATGGTGAGTTCACCCATCCATAACCTCTTCTTCCAAACCTCTTATCCATCAGTTTTCTAACACTGCAAACAGCAAAATTACTATTGGCTGGGTGTGCATCCTTGGTAAGTTAATTACTTAATGAAAGCTGATTATATTTATTTAAATAGTGCTGTCAATTTGCACAAAGGTTGTTGGTAACAGAATGATTGTACCTACACATTTTAATTGATTCCAGAGAGATCTGTCATACTAATTAAGAGGCAAAGGCTTCCTCAGTCAATCCAGTAACAATTATGTCCCAAGGAAGTTTGTAGACCAGCATGTAAGACACAGATAGCCTCAATTAATTATTCACAGTGGCTCAATCCAGTTTAGCATTCAAAAATGGCCAGAGGTAGAATTACTTGTTGGAAGAGATCATCATGTCATTTTAGCACAGCATCCCAAATGAGGAGAGTGTATTAAGTGTGTAACAGCCTGCTTTTGACAGCATAGAGCTTCTTGCCAGTCTACAAATTGTCACTGTATATTATTTGGAGCACAATCCTATATATGTTCAGACTGAAAAAAGTCATGCAACGCTCAACTGGGGAATGCTGGGAGTGGTATGATGTGTTTCTGTTTAAATAGGCATATAATTGTGCCTGTAATAACTTGAGGCTCCTTTTAGGTGTCTGATATTTAGCTCTGAGCCAAATGTTCACTTTTGCCTCCAAAAGTAGCAATTTCAGTCTTTCCAAACTCTCCTGGCAGCTCCACCACCCTATCTTTTGGGGCTAGCTGTTCAGAGCTGCTTTGCCCCACAATCTGCTGCTGCCATTTTTCTCTGTGACCTGGTTCACACCATCGCAGGGTGGTTAATAATCCACAGTGACTTGAATCCATCTTATATGTGCCAGGGGCAGTGCAGCTACCTGTGTTGTGTAAACCCAGCCAGGGTGGTTTGCTGCCATGGCCACCCAGAACCCATGGGCTGCTAATCCTCCCAGCATGCATGGTGGGAGAAAATAGTCACCATGTCTTATTTCCCCAGCCACAATCATGCAAACTGGCACTGTGATTCATTCCTCCTCAAGCAATCCTAGCCAATTGTACATTCTGTCTTACTCATTTTAAAATATAGACACCACTTTACAAAAGAAAAGGCTTTCTCCAGGTGGCTTACACTTAGTATCAGAAAACACTTAAAATCAATATATAAAACATTTCATTAAAAGCAGCAGCATGAAACAATTTTAATTAGAACCACAAAAACCTACTATTAAAAGCAGAAGGAAATTACATTAAAAATCCAACTCATTTCAATAAAAAGCAGATTGAAACAAAAAGGCACCCAAAGCCCATTTAAAAGCAAATGGGGAAGGGGCCAAACTTATCTCCTTTGGAAAGGTGTTTGAGAGAGATGGGGCCACCACTGAAAGGGCGCTGTCTCTTGCACCCTCTAACCTAACTGATCTGGATGTTGGTCTTCCAAGCCTCTATGGCCAATTTTAAGGGCTGAGCAATTTCATATGATTGTGCTCATGTATGGGATATAATGTCATGGTGCTACAATGCTTCATGGCTAATGTCACTATAGGCAAATGAAAACCATTAAAATGAGGAAAATGCATCCATACTGTAGGGGGAAATTGGGATCCTTGAATAACAGTTAATATGTTTTTAACTGTTATTCAAGGTCTGACTGCCTGATTATTGGGGACCCCTCCCACCATACCACAATTCATTCCATCCAGCAGGGTTTCCTGACTGTGTAGAATTTTCAGGGCTGCCATGGAGGGATTGGTGGGGAAGTCTACCACCACCAGTGAAGTTGATATCTCCTACATCTGAATCCAACCCAATATCATTTGATATGGAAGGGGGGGCACAAGATGGAGGTTTGAATTTTAAAACACACATTGGACATCTTCCCTGCTCCACCCCCACCCCCCGAAAGACCTATATTGAACAATTCTTTCCTTTGAATTCGGAGAGGCAGATCGCAACCAGTCTGGAATTCACCAGTCTGGAATTCAATAAATATAGGAAATACTTATCTTATATATTTAAAACAGATGACAAAACCATTTAACGATCAATAAGAATAAACAAACGGTGACAAAATATATCTGTCCCAGTCCCAAACCACTATTGCTTATGTAAGCGATCTCCCACAAAGCCAGGCTGAGGTTCCTGCTGTTTCAAGGTTGGAGAATTGCACCCCACAAATTCAAGCAGACTCTGCTTCCAAACAAACTTACATGTTTCATTTAAACTATGGCTGGATCTACACTGCTGCTTTATAGTGGTATCGAAGTGCACTGATAACTGTTGGGGCCCATGATACACCTACACCAAGCAGGATATAACACTATGAAAGTGGCATGAATGTGGTACATAGAATGTGTCTATGGGCCCCAACAGTTGTCAGTGCACTTCAATACTGCTATAAAGCAGTAGTGTAGATCCTGCCTTTATGTACCACTTTCATAGTGCTATATCCTGCTTGGTGTAGATCTGGCCAAAGTCTCCTGTATGGAGCTCTCTCATCCTGTTGCCACTCTCTCCTCAGGCAAGAAGCAACGGGTGTTGCCCTTAACTACTTTCTGGTTCCTCCCAGGAAGCACAACCCATTCAGGCTGAGTGGAGCCGTTCTTTTATGTTGTTACACCTGCCAAGCTATTTCCCCCGTCTGTAAGTGAATAAAGTGATTCCTCCATTTACTTGTTCAGAAGGGAAAAAGACCTCCTTGCCAAGAAAAGGCTGGTGTATGTGTGTGAAGTGCACCCATCACCAAGGACCCTTGGGGCAAGAGAGTCTTCAGCAGGGAGTGAAATTCTTTCTGGCTCAAGCCCATTTTTGACAAGGGGACCTTTTTGCTCCCTGTACAAGCCTATGGAGTGATTCCTCATCTATATAATGGGAATAATAATGAGTGCTGCTGAAAAGACTATGGACATGTACAACCTAGAAAATAACTGATAGCAATAATACATCTGCATTACCGTAGCATTTTATATGCGTTATCTCTGTCATACTTACAACAGCCTGTGAAGGTAGGTCAGGCTATTATCCCCATGTTGCAAATGGGAGGGGGCTGAGTCTGAGAAATAATGGTTTGCTTAAGACCAATTAACAAGTTCATAGTACAGGAAAGAGCTGAACCCGGACAACCCTGATTCAGTTTAGCTCCTTAGCTGCTATGGCACACCAGTTACAGACTGTAATTTTAGCATGCTAGAGGAGTGTCATGTTTTATATGTTTATAGAATTTCAAAAAGCCAGCCTGGATTGTAGTGTGAATGATAAGGTTGTTTTCCAGATGATTTATGAAATCAGGCTTCTGGCTTTCTAATACTCAGCCACAGAAATGCATATGGAAAAGAAAATGCAAACTGAGCAAAGTCACCCAAGGGACTGAATCAATCTTCCCCATCCTTGGGCCCTCCAGATGTGCTGGACTGCAACTCAAACACACCTGGAGCTCACTAGGTTGGGGAAGGCTCAACTAAATCCGTAGCCTATAGTATGAATATAATGTATCCATGGTGAGCTGAGCTCAATTAAAAATGCCAAGTATGCCATTGCCTTCTAACTTACCTTCTAGGTGCCTTCTAGAATACTCCTAGACCATGATGTCAGTTAGTGGTTTCTGGGATAAAACATGCTGATTGGTTGTTGTTGTTTTAATTAAAATCTATTAAAACCTTCAGCTTCTCAGCTGAGAAAAGCTGCAGTCACAGAGATTTCTTTGTAATAATTGGATGAGATTTCATGATCTCTTTGGTATGCCTGAAGTACACATTAGTGTGTATACACATTGGCCAATATCACAGTGATTTCAGTTGAAAGAAACTCCTTAATTAAAGGAAATAGTTTCACTGTGTGCTATCAAATGCATGCTTTTGTTTATATTCACATTATAAAACTTTCCCACTCCCCCTTAGGTAAAATGTCTGCTCTTGGAATATGTTGATAGCCTTAGAAAGTAAACAAAGTGTGTACTTGTAGAATACATGGAGCACAGACAACGGAGCTGTAGTACACCTTGAACATCTCTTCCAATCTGCTTCATGCCTGGCCTAAGGAGGCCTGATATTTTTATTTACTTGGTGCGTACTTTGTTTTGATCTCACTTTTCCTGGTATGACTTCTTCTTCTTCCTCCTCCTCCTCTATAAAACCTTGACTCCATCCAGGAGAATCAAGTGGCAAAGTCAGACCAGGGGAGGTGGTGGGGGTTCGTTGTTCATTGCTCCCCCCCCAAAACAAAACAAAAACTCTCTGTAACATAAAAAGAAAATATGCCAGGATAAAGGATGCAGCCTAGCCTTCTCCCTGAAATGCTTTTTTCTAGGTACAGAGAGGTAGGTGGTGTGTGGGGTTCCATAGGAGAGTGTTCCAACATGTAACCCCCTCCTCAACTGGTCATTTTGGAAAAGCATCACCTTTTGACTTTCTTGTAGACATAGATTAGCTTCACTCCACTCCCCCTCACATCAGATTAGATCAGGGATGAGTGGAGTTATTCCCCCCAAAATGGAGAGTTGGTTCATTTCTGAACCAATGTGAATTCCCTAACATCTCCCTTGACCCTGTGAGTCCTCTAACCCCTCCAGCTAGCTCCTTCCGCCCAAGTCTCCAAGCCTTTTCCCCTCTAAATACTTAGCAAGCCGGGGCAGCAGCTGCAGTGCTCTGGTAATGAGACAATAGGATAGAAGGGCGATCTTTCGTTCAATCCTTTCTTTGGCGCTGTTGTCGTGTTCCCTGAGGCCATTGGACAAACTACTCCCCGGGTGAGAGTTCACTCCACATGATTTTGGTTGTCTGTATGGACAGGCTGGGATGGTGCAACCACAGGTATGACACAATGTAGCCTTGCAGCAACTGCACCCTGAGCATATAAATAGACATTGATTCTCTCACATGTTTTAATCTGGTCAAGACATGCAAAATCTTTTCTGACACCTTTCATTTCTATAAAAAGATGCCAGAATCAAGACAAACAGAATTCATCACATATACAACGGTGGGTTTCCCCCCCCCCTTAATTTCTTTTTTAAAAAATCACAAAGGTCTCTGCATAAATTAGAACCATTGCCATGGAAACAGAGTGGGCCAGAAATATTTATAGATACTGCAAGCAATCGTTTTGTGTTTAATACTTTAAAATGTCAAGCAACACATAATCTCTAAAATGAAGTGAGACGGGTTGTTGGTTTTGTTTGTCCATCTGGCATATTCTTTCACTTTTCTTCAAAATATATTGCCATTTTGGTTTTGACCTGAAGGGGAAAAATATATCTACCGATCCTAACGGATCCTTAACTGCATATATATATATATATATATATATATATATAGCAGACTATTTAACTGATTCTACAATACATTTACTAAACCTGAACACTAATTTGTCTTATTTGCATGTTGCCATGGCATATAAGTCATGTCATTTTGTATGTTTCGTAGCTAATTTACTTACTTGGCCTTTCAAAAGAGACAAATTCCTACTACTAATTTTAGTACTTCCCAGATACTATATTTGTGATTTCAAAAATAGACACACTGAATGCTTAATTCACTCAGTTTAACTCACAGTACAATTTATACAAGAAATTGTTAAAACATAATTTCAAGGAGCAAATCACAATAGAAGCTGAACAACGATTCCAGCAACCATGCTTGTGGTTGTTACAGTAAACAGAGAGGGGAAACACTGAACTGAGCAAACATACACATGGTTTAAGATTCAAGCTGAGGACTTTATTCACCACCTGGCTTATCTCACAGGCCATTGAGTACTGTGGGAAGGCTAGATTGATTGGAACTCTAGTAGTTCGAATCCTGAGCGAAGAGAATTCTACATGAAAACCTGTGTTTGGTAGGAAAAACAAAGTGAAGGGCAAGATGTCTGTACTATTCATGCAGTCACTGATGTGAAGGCAAAGTGAGTGCTGCTGTGAAGGTTACAAACCATGAAAAGGGACAGGCAGAGTAAGTTAGAATTGCTTTCAGGGGAGGAAAGAACAAGCGAGAGAAGAGAGTCATCCATGAGGGACTGTTGCTGGCAGAGAAGAATAGCTTCTGGTGTTTCTCCTGAAATCCTCTCTGAATCAGCTGCAAGGTATCAGGCCGGGTGTATTATTCTAACCAGCGGTGATGCTCCAGCACCAACTTCCTTTAGCTTAGTTTTGACTGGGTAGAGTAAAACAGCTGGCATGACAAGCCCAGGCAGTGAGTCAGAGTTGTTCTCTCACATGTCCCTACAGAAATGAACCATTAATATTCTCTCTCTCTCTCTTGTATAAAAAACTATAAATCAAGCTATAAGATAACTATTTCCTGTCAGAAAGTTTCAGAAACTGCCTTTGTCTGTTTTACCCACTTGTTGGCCCCCAATGTCCACCAGATTAGGACTCTTGGGCAGGCAGAGCATAGTTCTTCTGTTGCTTCTCCCATGGTCCAATATTTAATTTATTTTATGTGCTATATTTAAATACCTCCCATTACAAAACAATACTGCTAAGCATGGACTTTACAAATAGTTTTTCAGTAGAACACAAGTATTCAGGCTCCAAGTATTGAGGTGGGGGCAGGAATGGAGCACACTTTACCAGAACAGGGGAGAGCACTTTAGCTGTTAGTACATTATATTCAAAACTTGGAGACTATCTTCTAAAATAAAATAAAATTGTGCAGCCTGTTAAGTAAAGCTCAGTGAAGCAAAGGAAAGCAGATACACTGTGCTGTGTTCCCAGTGATCCTTAAAGAAAATTAGGTAAGAAAACCATTCTATATGCTTCCAGCTAGATGCTATGCAGTTTTACCCGAGGTTGATTCTAAAGTCACGAGCTAAAGAGAACACTTACGTAACTGAGAATGGCTAAAATTATCTATAGCAAAACAAAAGGGCTGTGTGGATCATGCCTCTTTACTGCTCCAATCAATAGATAGTAGAGATAATATTTCTTTTTTCAGTTTATAAAAATATCTTTTGTTCTTGAATCAGCAAATAATTTGGGTCCTAAAGTCCCATTGATTTCAGGGGGAGAGTTAAACATGTGCTTTTCAAATGGAATTAAGATGGATTGATGTTGGCTGTATTGTGCCCCAAATGATATTTGGAAGACATCTGTTAAACTGTTATTTTTTTTAATTGCTACTTTAGCAATCATGTTGTACTGCTTTACAAAGACCAGTGTGCTAATGGCCTCTCAAAATTCTCCACCTTATTTTGAGACAGAGAAACTGGGGGAACAATTTCACCAAATATCTCCAGAGGAAGGAGAATTTCTCCAACAATTTCTCTCAGGTAGAGATCACCATTGGCAAAGTTGTAGCACAGCTTCTTTTTTCTTTTCCCTGAAGTGTGTGTGTGTGTCCTGCACTGCCACTGAAAGTGGCAACAGCATCAACTGTGTTGACAGCCTGGCCCCCAATTTGCATAATTTACAATACCCCATACCTAGCATCATTCCAGGGTGTTGAGAGGGGAGATGGATGATGGCCCTCACCAAAAAACAGTGGTGAAGACAATTTGGAGAAAATTCTGCAAAGTGGCCTTTTATTTCTAGGGGAGAGGAAATAAAGGGAAAACTGAGAAATTTTGGCTCAGCCCTAGTTGTCTTCCTCAGATTCATCCAAATGTAAAATTTCTGAGAAATCATTGCAGATACATCTTGTCTCAAATGCCGGTGCTGATAATACTGCTCCTTCCCTGAAAGCCCTGTAGTGGGTGTGAGGGGGGTGGGGGGTTGATGTCTGGCTATGGGTGCCTCTACAAGAGCAATTTAAAGCTCTTTCAAGGTGCATTACCAAATTTATCTCTACAAGAGCAGAGCGCAAATGAGGGGTCCAGGCGCTTTTTATGTCCGATTATTTGCATTTTTGAATGCACGTTAAATAGTGAGTTTTAATTTACCGTGGGAGTAAGAGTGCCTTATGTCTGTGTAAACAATTTTGTGAGGAAGCGCATTAACAATCAGATGGTCGTGATGTCATGCATAGAACTACCCCTTCGCTGGGAAAATCTCCCACTTTTTCGTTTAGTTTTATTTCCTGTCTCCTCCTGGCAACTTCCTCCTTGTTCTCCGTCTCTCCAGATGGAAGCTCCAGGAAGAGGGGACCCAATGTGAACTAAAAATAAAGAGTATTTTAACACCCCTGAGAGAACATTTAGTTCTTGGAGATATGGGGCCAGATGGAGGTGGTTTCGCTAGAAGTAAAGGGGGTAGGAAGGATGTGCGGATGTGTGCATCATTAGCGATCATATCATCCCCTTGTTTTACAATTGTTGAGCTTGCTGGGAAGAGGAGGGGGAAGTAATGAAGCAGCATCCCCCTGTCTGTTTTGGCATGTGTGTGTGCGAGGCACATTCCCATTTACTCCTGAGCAGGTCACTTCAAATTGCAATCGGGCGAAGTGGGGGGGGGAGAGAGAGACAGGACATGTTAATCAGGTCATTCCCGGCAGGTAACCTAAGAAACCAAAGGCGGGAGATTCTGGTGGGTGGGGAGAATAAAGGGTGAAACGAAGCGCATTACTTTCAGCAACATATCAACAACTTTAAAGCACCTTTCATACAGCCCGTAATGTGCTTCAACGCCTCCCGTGTATAGGGATTAGGCATAAAAGCAATTGTCAGTAGATGCGCATAATCGGACAACTGGGAGTCAAACCGAAATCTTGTAGAGGGGACCTATGTAATGTGAGTTATAGTGCAAGCTGATACGTATATTTATTGTTATGTTGTTTATGTCCTTTTTGAAGAGTTAATGTGGTAAGTTAGTTAAAGCGGGAGGTGGGAGAGAGAATGAATGTTTGTGTGCTGGCGTATGATTGGTGGAGTGAGTAGAGTTTATATAGGGGTGAGTCAGTTAAAAAAACAGTTGGGGTTTAGAGCTAGTTAGATATAGAAGGAAGAGTTAGATCTGGCTAGAAATAAATTGAACTCACAAGTCAATCTTCTTTACCATCTCATGTGTAATTAATAAATTAAAAGTTCTTTTGTTCACAGCATACAGTGTGGCATCTTTCATTATAGGTAGTCTATCAGTGAGACCAAAGGTATTAAATAAAGGTTATATGGTAGGGTGATCATATGAAAAGGAGGAGAGGACTCTTGTATCTTTAACAGTTACATAGAAAAGGGAATTTCAGCAGATGTCATTCGTATGCATGCAGCACCTGGTGAAATTCCTTCTTCATCACAACAGTTAAAGCTGCAGGAGTCCTGTCCTCTTTTGTAGGCTGACCAGATAAAATCCAGGTCAGGGCTCATGTAACTTTAACAGTTGTAGAGAAAAGGGAATTTCAGCCAGTATCATTTGTATGCAGTTAGTTCCTGGTGATATTCCCTCTTCATCACAACAGTTAAAGGTGCAGGCACTATACTAGTGTGACCATATACAAAAGAAGGCAGGGCCCCTGCAACTTTAACTGTTGTGATGAATAGGGAAATTCATCAGGAACTAATAGCATACAGATGACACTGGCTGAAATTCCATTTTCTCTACAACTGTTAAAGTTACATGAGCCCTGACCTGGATTTTATCTGGTCACCCTATCTTTTGTATCTGGTCATGCTAGCTACATTCCTGCAGCTTTAACTGTTGTGATGAAGAGAGAATTTCACCAGGTACTGCATGCATACAAATGACATCTGCTGAAATTCCCTTTTCTAAGCAACTGTTAAAGATACAGGAGCCCTGACCTCCTTTTCATATGGTCACCCTATATATGGTGGCAGCAGTATTAAGGGAGCGGTCAAGCCTGGTGGTGAAAACAGTGTTCCACGAACTGGGTGTGACTGTGTATAAAGGGAAGGGTTGAAGTGTAAGGAGAGACCCCTCTTTTACACAGATCAAGTGTACCCATAGGCTCATGGAAGGGATCCCAAGGGAAGGGGAAGGACAGGGGGCAGTGTTGTATCTGGTTCAGGGCGGAGCTGATGCTGTGCCAAAATCTCTCTGTGTTTTATTTTCTTTCTATCAGACATTGCTCCATTGCTCTGCAGTCTCCCAGGCTACCTGTGGTTTTTGATCTGAAAAAAGCCCTATGGATGCAATTTACCTCATGATGTCTTCTCCTGGGCTTTAACTGAAGGGCAGGAAGCTGAAGAGGTTACAGGCTGCCAGGGAGATGACTGTACAATGAAAGACCAGATGCTTGAACACACTGCTCAGTCATCTCAGCTGGGAGAGCTTTTTATAATGAAATCCTAGACCTGAATCTGAAATGGCACTGTCTCAACAGAGTTGTATCATATTATATATGATACATATATACTAATTGTGATCTCAATGATCTGATTGCCATAATGGCACAAACCTTACAGAAGAGGGAAGTATCAGCAAACTTGGGGGATACCCCAAGGTTTGGAGAAGTACAAAAAGACTTCAGAAAAATTCCATCTCCTAAAAGAAACCCCAGTGAGCACTGAGCATGCCCAATGAGCAGGGAAAGTTGACTGACGGGGTGGGGGCAGAAAACCAGGGGTGGGTATATATAGTACGGTATAGGCTGTTAGATAAGGTTGAATTTGATGGCCAGTTGCTGGTGAATTATTTTTGCAGCTATACTATGTCTGTCCATATAGTCCATTCCTGCCAGAATTTTACAGCCTCCTGTTACATGGTCATAGAATAGGAGAGTTGGAAGGGGCCTGTAAGGCCATCGAGTCCAACCACTTGCTCAATGCAGGAATCCACATTAAAGTATCCCTGACAGCTGGCTGCCTAGCTTCCTCTTGAATGCTGCTAGTGTATGAGAGCCCACTACCTTCCTAGGTAATTGGTTCCATTGTCACACTGCTCTAACAGTCAGGAAGTTTTTCCTGATGCCCAGCCAGAATCTGGCTTCCTGTAACTTGAGCCTATTATTCCGTGTCCTGCAGTCTGGGATGATTGAGAAGAGATCCTGGCCGGCCTCCTCCACACGAGACGTTTAATGAGCCTTAGAGGCTCATTATAATTTTTACCTCCACACCAGCGGAGCGCAAAACGGGCGTAGAGGCGCGTTATCTCCCGGATTATGCGCATTATCGAATGCGCGTTAAATAGCGACTTTTATTTTGCGGCGGGATGTAAAGCGCGTTATGACCATGTGTACAGTTTTTCAGCGAAGCGCATTTTCGGAGAGGTGTGAGCAGGTAGAGGGCGGGTTTTGACGAGATGGGCGGGGAGAGGGAAGGGATTTCCGGCGGGAGATTTGAAAAAAGCCCTCAGGTTATGCGCAGCCGCGCGGGTGTGCTCACCCAACGGTTTGGCTGGAGGCGCAGGTGTGGTCGCGCGCCTATGCATATAAGCGCGTGCGCGCGATCCGACCGTTGACCTCATTTAACTTCGCGACGCCAGAGAGACTGCATCCTGATTTATTTCCTCTACACCTTTTCCACCTACCGAAATGGCTGCTCCAGGAAGGGGAGTTTCTTGGAAAAAGGCAGAGATTCTCGACCTTCTGGACATTTTTGGGGAGCAGAAAGTTCAAGCTCAACTGAATGCCAGCCATAGGAACCTCGATGCCTATGAATCCATTGCTCAGGAAATGCAAAGAAGGGGCCATATCCGTACAGCGAAGGAGTGCAGGGACCAAGGCAAAGGCAATGAGGCAGGAATATCGCAGGGTCGTGAATCATAATTCACGATCAGGAAATGATGCTGCCACCTGCCCCTTTTTTGAGGAGCTTCATAGCATTTTTCGGGGGGATGCTACTATTCAACCAAATCGCGTGGGCAGGAGTCTGAACATCCATCGTGTCCAAGCACCTGCTGCTGCTCCCCCAGTAAGTTCCCCCCTGGCTTTCCCGCTCTCAGAAGGCTCAGAAGAACTGTTCAGCAGTGAACTTCAAACAATAGATGTGGAGGACTACCTTGGAACGCCCTACTCTCCCGGAGGTACATTGATTGTAATTGCCATTTTTTTTTAAATCTCGTTCTTCCTTCTATTTCATGCCTATAGCTCACATCTGATGTTTTCCCCTTTTAGAATTGGAGACACCAGAAGATATTGGAAACGAAGAACCTGAAGGTATAGACTGTTTCTTTTGTTGGGTTGGGAAGACTCTTAACTTTACAACTTAATATTGTGTTCCATGGAATAAAAAATTGTATTCTAAAATGGGGCAGGCAGATGCGGGTGAGCGGGTGGGGCAGGAGAGGGCAGGAGACATCTCCTCTAGCTACCCAGCGTTTCTGGTCTCTCCAGGGCGGGGGGGGGGGGGGAAAGGATAAGGGGCAGGCAGCCATTTTGAACAACCACCCCCATTTAAAAAGGAGGGAGGTTTGTGATTGTGCCTATTGATGAAACCTCCTAAAAGCTCTTCTTTCTGCCACGGCAGGAGCCTCCAGAAGCAGCGGTACCACCAGTGCATCGGAATCCATTGAGCACGCAGATTTGAGGGCCAGAAATCTCCAGCAGCATCCTGCAGCAGCAGCACCGAGTAAGTACAGGCCTAGCTAATTTCTGGGGTCAGACATCATGGAAGGAAGGGAGTTCCCAATGACCTAGGCTGGGTTAATGGGGGGGGGAGGGGGAAAGGGGGCCATTGGACACAACATTGTGGTGCATGGGACCAGAAATTGTGGTCTATGGGAGGGATTGCCGCCTTTTTCTCTACAGCACTTAAAGTTACATGAGCCCTGACCTCCTTTTCATGTGGTCAGCCGAGGCAGGCAGCCAATTTGAACACACAAACAACCCCCCCCCCCATTTAAAATGGAGGTTTGTGATTGTGCCTATTGGAATGAAACCTCCTAATAGCTCTTCTTTTTCTTCCACGGCAGCCTACAGAAGCAGCAGTACCACCAGTGTGTCAGAAACCAGTGAGCACGCAGATTTGAGGGCCAGAAATCTCCAGCAGCATCCTGCAGCAGCACCGAGTAAGTATAGGGCTATGTCAATGAAACCTCCTAAAAGCTCATCTTTTTCTGCCATGGCAGGAGCCTCCAGAAGCAGCGGTACCACCAGTGCGTCAGAAACCAGTGAGCACGCAGATTTGAGGGCCAGAAATCTCCAGCAGCATCCTGCACCAGCACCACCGTGTAAGTACTGGGCTAATTTCTGGGGTGCATGGGACCAGAAATTGTGGTCTATGGGAGGGATTTCAGCCTTTTTCTCTACAGCACTTAAAGTTACATGAGCCCTGACCTCCTTTTCATGTGGTCAGCCTAGGCAGGCAGCCATTTTGAACACACAAACAACCCCCCCCCCTATTTAAAATGGAGGTTTGTGATTGTGCCTATTGGAATGAAACCTCCTAATAGCTCTTCTTTTTCTTCCACGGCAGCCTACAGAAGCAGCGGTTACACCAGTGCGTCGGAAACCAGTGACCACGCAGATTTGAGGGCCAGAAATCTCCACCATCCTGCAGCAGGAGCGAGTAAGTACAGCCGATGTTATTTGCTTGATAAAGTTTCAGTCCTGCAATTCTTATAAATGTGTGAAAGGACATTCTCATCTTCAGGATGAGGGTGCGAGAGAACCCATGGTACAGGCTGGACATGTAATAAATGATTTTTAAACACACTAAACTTTGCCCTTTCCCTTCAGGTACAGATGAAGGAAGGAGACATCCCATCCAAAAGTCAGCACTCTCGCCTGCAACGCGCCTGGAAATGGCCAGAAACAGAAGACCCCCACGCAGCAGGGACACAGACCGCATTCTGGAGCATGCCTCTGCACACAACGCAAACCTCTTGCAGATGCATGAGCAGATGTTGCAGAAAAATGACCAGATGTTGGACTATTTGAAAACAGAAGATGCAAGGGACCAAAGAAATCAAGATGCCCTTCTCAGAATTCTAGAAAGACAATGTGTCACGATGGAGAAGCTGGTGACGGTGGTGCAACAGGAAGAACCGGGAAGATCAACCCATACAGCCAACCCATCATCTACTAGCCATGGAAAACGCCAGCCAATAAAAAGACGGTTGGCTATTGACAGTATGGAGGGGACCAGCTCTAAGCCAAATGACTTAGGTGGGAACTCAGGAGAGGGTGAGGGGAGAAAATGCCTGGCTAAGAAGAAACGTAAAGTCAGGGTGCAACACCCCCAGTCTGCCCAGTTGCAAAATCCCCAGAATGACATTTTAACCAAAGACTTGGACGAATCACTGCTCCCGTGCTCCCATACAGTACCCCCACAGCGCTCATCATCACCACTTCAAGGTGAGCCAAGCATAAAGCGCACGGCACGGGAGGTAAAAAAACCCTTAAAGTTCTCCCCTTAGAATACATGTTTTATGTTATTGTTAATAATTTGCTGTTAATTATGGGTTTTTTTGCTGTTATTTATGTAATTGTTATTTGATGTTATTTATGTAATTGTTATGTTATTTGCTGTTAATTATGGTATTTTTTGCTGTTATTTATGTAATTGTTATGTTATTTGCTGTTAATTATGGTTTTTTTTGCTGTTATTTATGTAATTGTTATTTGATGTTATTTATGTAATTGTTATGTTATTTGCTGTTAATTATGGTATTTTTTGCTGTTATTTATGTAATTGTTATGTTATTTGCTGTTAATTATGGGTTTTTTTGCTGTTATTTATGTAATTGCTGTTAATTATGGTATTTTTTGCTGTTATTTATGTTGTATTTAACCATTAAAATATAGTTTTCATATCTCACTGTGTGGTTGGGACTGTGCTTCCTATCTATTATTAAAACAGTTAGGCATCCCTCCTTAATACTGCACCAACCTGAAAATGCTAAGGAAAACCAAAACAATGTTTTAGTAACAAAAATAAAGATTTAGTTTTTTAAACAAATATTATTTTCAACTATTTACAATATTATTTTCAACTATTTACAATTTATTGAGGATACGGTCTAGCTTGTCCTCAATGGAGGACATGCGATTCTGCATGCCTCCAACGGCTTCCTCAAGCCTCTCCAGCCGCTCCTGAGTGGGAACTGCATGGGATGGTAAGAATTTTTTTTTGTTTAAAATCATATAATATAACCAACAGAAAAACATTTCAAGATGTACTACTCAATGACATTGGCTATTCAATGCGATTCAATTTACAGGAATGTGAATATAGTTTTTCTTTTTTTAATTAAAAATTTAAACCATTAGTCCTGTACTGTACAATAGGGTGACCACATAAAATCCAGGTCGGTTAAACTGTTGTGATGAAGAGGGGATTTCACCAGGAACTAATTGCATACAAATGACACTGGCTGAAATTCCCTTTTCTCTACAACTGTTACAGATACAGGAGCCCTGACCTGGATTTTATATGCTCAATGTACTCTACATTATACAAAGCAATGGAACTTCTATTACCTGCTGGAGACACAGCAGCAGGTGAGACAGGTGGGGGTGCATCCTCCTCTTCCTCCTCTTCCTGCACCTCCTCCTCCACCTCCTCCGCAGACGGCGACGGCGATGGACTGAGTATCCCTTCAAAATTGGAAAAAAAATGTTATTTTAAGTTTCTATCATGGTGTTCCCCGCCTCGATCCGTTGGGAGAGTCTGTTAATTAATAAATAAATAAATACATATATCATTACAATTATTAATATTAATAATATTATTAAAGTACGCTGGGCAAAAATAGTATTCCTAATTAATCTGGCTTGCATTTAACTTACGTGCCCTTCTGCGGAGGGTCATCCGAGGAGGAGAAGGAGGAGGAGGAGAAGGAGGAGGAGAAGTCCCCCCAACCTCCTCCACTTCCGGAGAAGGCGCTGCCTCCTCCGCCGTCCTGTTTTGTGCTAAGAAAAAGAGGGAAAAAGGGAAATAACATTAAAATGTGGAAGGGGCCCCTGAAGGGCATCTAGTCCCACCCCACCCAAGATGTATGCTGGAATCCACCTTAAAGCCTCATTGTGTCAGGGGTCATTGTTTTTGGGGCATTCCCCCCCCCCCAACCTGCACATCCACCAGAGAATACACAATGAGCAGTGGGCAGAATGCTAATGCACTCACTCACCTGCAGTCAGCCTCTCCTCCGGGGTTGGTCTCCCCGCCTTCCGCCACAGCTCCCGGAATTGACCGAAGTAGGGTGGACGCTGACGGAAGGGGGGATGCTCCCCATGGGCAGCAATGGCTCGAAAGAAGCCCGCCTTAATGTATTTAAACTTTGTCCGACACTGCAGGGCAGTGCGGACAAAGTTGTTTGTTTGCAGAGCAGCAGCCACCCTCCTAAACAGCCTCATAGTCGGGAGGCTGCTGCTCCGCACAATCCTTCCCACGAGGGAGGATTGGAGGAGGAAGGCCAACAATATGCGGACCTCCGCATCACTCCAATACCTCCCTCTTGGCATCTTGAAGGATTGTGAGGAAGTGTAGGCCTCACTTCCGGTTTGCGATGTTTCCGCGGACCGGTTTAGCGGTTGCGCGCATGCGCGCGGAACCGTCAAACCACCATTCCCGAACCGCGCGTAAGTGATTAAACACTGTCGCGTTTGTTCGGAGCAGTGGGAAAGTTACCAGATGTGTTTTGGGTGTCCTGAATGTACCTTTGGGTGTCCTGAACTGAAAACCTGAGAATGTTATTGACTAGATGGTACTATGTTATTCTCAAAAAAACAACCCTGTGAGGTAGGCATGGGTTGTGGTCCTGTTACTTGCCCTTCTGCAATGTTCACTGTACTGCATATGTGTGTTGGGTTACCTGAAGTCTTATTGTCTAGGAATACTACTATCAACATTGTCAAGTTGTAGGAACATATTTTATTTAGGATAAGCATTTTTAAAATAAGCACTTTTTAATATGGCAACAACAATTTTGGGTGTCCTGAATGTACCTTTGGGTGTCCTGAACTGAAAACCTGAGAATGTTATTGACTAGATGGTACTATGTTATTCTCAAAAAAACAACCCTGTGAGGTAGACATGGATGGGCTGTGGTCCTGTTACTTGCCCTTCTGCAATGTTCACTGTACTGCATATGTGTGTTGGGTTACCTGAAGTCTTATTGTCTAGGAATTGTAGGAACATATTTTATTTAGGATAAGCATTTTTAAAATAAGCATTTTTTAATATGGCAACAACAATATGGCAATATGGCAACAACAATTTCAGCATAGAAAATAAAATTAACAGCATTTACAACAGCATTTAATTTGACATTGAAAGAAACATAGTTGAAAGTCACATTATTATGAACATACATCTCATAACAATATCTAATTACTAACAGCAATGTAAAAGAAAAATCAGCAAAGAAAATAAAATTAACAGCATTTGCAACAGCATTGCATTACACATTGAAAGAAACATACGTTACTTTGAAGTCACTGAACATCTCAAAACAGCAATGTAAAAGCGAAATCAACATAGAAAATAAAATTCACATATTCTAAAGGGATTGTCTATAAGTAGTCTCATTTCCTAATGCAGCTTCTTCTTGATGAAAAAAGAATAAACACAGTCAGTGCTGCCTGGAGCGGGACTTGGCTTTTGCTTGAAGAATGGAATGAATGATCCAGAAAAAGGAAGCGGTTGCCTTCTGGTCTGGTCACATCACAGAGGTTCCACACGACACCGTCTTTGATCCCCTGCAGTTCTCTCTATGCTATGTTCTAAGGGAAATTTAGAGATGGATTGTTTTAGCATAGGATGTAATAACAATATCCCACCCTCTACACATTCATTCATTCATTCATTCTCAGGCCATGAAGCCTTTATGCGGATACTTTCCTTATTTGTTTATGCTTCGAGCAGGTCTTGACACATGATTCCTTCCTGTGACTTGCTGAAATAGAGTAAATAGAGTAAAGTTAGGGAAAACATGGCTTACACAAGTTTGGCACAGGGGTTTGGCACTGAACACTCACCTCCCTAGGGGTTCTGCCCACGCAGAGACCAAAGCATGCCTCTTAAGGCATCTCTGACCTTTTCCCCAGCAGCCTTTTCTTGAATTTCCTCATGCCCCGTTGGCAGCGGGGCACCCAGGGTTGCCAGTTCAATTTGCCTTGCTTCGTGGAGATCCAATGCAACATCATGTCCTTGACTTTCACAAATGTTGTGTAGAATGACACAGGCAGATATCACAGAAATGACGTTTTCTTCAGCGAGTTCTATCCTGGACGACAGGCATCTCCACCGTGCTTTTAACCTTCCAAAGGCACATTCAACAACATTCCTCGCCCGTGACAGACAGTGGTTGAAATGTTGCTTTTGCTGGTCCAGGGCTCCGCCGTAAGGTTTCATCAGCCACTTCCGAATGGGGTAAGCGGAATCAGCCACCACCAGTGGAGGAATCTGCACGTCATTAACAGTAATGGTAGGGTTCCCTGGGATGAAGACACCAGCTTCCATGGCCTCAAAGAACGCAGAGTTCCTGAAGACATGGGCATCGTGATTTCTCCCACTCCAACCTATTTCCACATCCATGAATCGCCCACGGTGGTCCACTGTGCCTTGAAGGAGCATGGAAAAAAAGCGTTTCCGGTTTATGTAGTCAGGGCCTTGCCTAGGAGGACAGGCAATTTCAATGTGACATCCATCTGTGGCTGCAACACAATGAAAGAAGCCCAGTTTGGAAAATCCACTCATGATCTGAGAGAGAAAACATAAATAATGGAAAATAAATCATTACTGCTTCATCGGCTGGCATGCTTGAGATACAATGATCAAGTTCCATTTGGCCACCTATATAACAGCCTAGCCCATCTTTTCCTATCCCAAATAATAAAAAACAAGACTCACCTCTGGAACATTGCCAAGGCAAACTGTTTTTCTCAGAAGCGCATGCTCCATGGCTAGGCAGACCTCCTCAACGATCATGGCTGCCGTTGTTCTACCGATCCCAAATTGCTGAGCCACCACCCGGTAACCACCAGGATTTGCTAGCCTCCATATACAGATGGCCACGCGCTTCACCATTGGAATGGCTTCCCTCATGTTCGTATTGCGACGTTCTAGAAATGGCCGAAGATGGTCTGCAATCTGGAAAAGGGTTGCTCTGGTCATCCTAAAGTTCTCTAGCCACTGCTCATCACCCCAGAGGGCTAGAACATCGTTTTCCCACCAGTCACGACTCCTGGGGAAGCACCACCATCTTCTTGGTCTCTGTTTTTTCATCAAAGGAACATATAATAAATTCTCTTGGAGTCTATCTTGTTGGAGTCTTAAAAGATAAGAGTTGTTCTCTTGGAGCCTTCTCATGATGATTCGTCTTCTTCTTCTTCTCCGTTGAATCGTTCTCCTTAGGCAAGTCAATGTAACGTGCATATTTGCGATCAGAAGTTGAATCGCATAAATGAGGGAACGAGAAATCGAGGTAGGAGCCATCTTGCCTTCTCTTCCCGTCCAGCTCAAAATGGCGTTTCAGAAAGAGAAAAGGGGAACCAAACTTGCTTCTCTGGTGTCACCTAGGTAAATGAACTCAACGGTCGACGAAACTCAGATCACGTGCTTGTATGCATATGCTCGCGCGCGAAGGTGCGCGTAACCTGAAGGCATTTTTTTTCCCCCGCTCAGCTCTGCCCTCTCCCCCCCTCCCATCTCGTTGCCAGGTAACCCGAAATTACGTAGGCAGGCAGGTACATTCCTGTGGGTGGAGTACAGGAAGGGAGGGCTGGGAAAGGGGTTGGCTCTGATCACGTGCTTGTATGCATATGCACGCGCGCGAAGGTGCGCGTAACCTGAAGGCATTTTTTTTCCCCCGCTCAGCTCTGCCCTCTCCCCCCCTCCCATCTCGTTGCCAGGCAACCCGAAATTACGTAGGCAGGCAGGTACATTCCTGTGGGTGGAGTACAGGAAGGGAGGGCTGGGAAAGGGGTTGGCTTTAGGCAAAAAGCGAATTAAAATGTCTGTTTCCTCCTCCCGAAGCCCCGCATGTGAACAATTAAAACGCGCGTCGGAGAAAAGCGATAATGCGCTTCAACGCCTCTCGCTGCCTCCCGTGCAGAGGGATGAGGCGTAAATGCGCCTCCGCGATAGTGCGCATAATACCACAAACGGGCGCAAAAGCGCATCCTTGTGGAGGGGGCCTGTGACAACCTTTCAAGTATTTGAAGAGTGCTATCATGTCTCCCCTCAATCTTCTCTTCTCAGGGCTAAACATGCCCAGTTCTTTCAGTCTCTCCTCATAGGACTTTGTTTCCAGAGCCCTGATCATCATTCTTGCCCTCCTCTGAACACATTGCAGCTATCTGCGTCCTTCTTGAAGTGTGATGTCCAGAACTGGACACAATACTCAAGATGAGGTCTAACCAATGCTGAATAGAGGGGAACCAGTACCTCACGATTTGGAAGCTATACTTCTATTAATTGTTAATACTGTACTTCTATTAATAGAAGTATAGAAGCTATACATCTATTAATGGTCTAGTTTCTTGGAATTGATGACATTTCCGACATAAATCTGTCACACTGTTATCTTTTATGATGTATTTTTGATAGTTCTTGGTTGCTATGACTTGGTTGCTATGGCTATTAGGAATCCTTCTGTTTCAGGGAATAGCTCGCCCCTCCTAAGCCATTTGTACAATTGTTCTTTGTTTACTTGTGGGTTCTATATTATGTTGTTGTGCTTTCCATGTAGTGCTTTTTGTACCCATTTTTCTTTTTTCTCTGTGAGTGGGTTTTCATTTTGTAGTGCTAGGTTGAGTGGGCTGTAATGACATCAGTGACTGGGCAGGTTGATAAGGAAGGCACTCTCGGGTATCTGATTTTGTTGCCAGTTCCAGTTACGCTTATTCTGATTTGGGTACAGAGGGTACAGTGGGGCATGGGAATGAGTGATGATGTGTGCACTAGAACCCTATGGAACTTTGCATTATGGTGAAGCAATCCTGACTTCACATCCTGTCACTTTTATAGCACAATTTGGTCTTTGGAGATTATCCATTGATAAATAAGAACTAAAATATTCTCTTATGATCATTTAGGGATTTCAAGGTATCATTAACGTTTCCCACAAAGGCTGCATAAAGCTGCATAATGAAGAAAAACATTAAATATAAATCTCCTGATGTTATTTTTCAACCCTAATTAAGATAAATGCAGCAATATTTAGATTGTATATGTCTCAGTAGAATGATGATAAATGTTCATTCAACATTATCTCAACATAAATAGAATTTAATTTTGCAAGCTGCTTCATAATAATATGCTGTAAGTAATTCCTTTTGTCCTTCAAATTTACAATGACGATGCAAAATACCTGCAAGTCCATTATGTTCTGTAATGAGGACATCAAATAAAGGCTATTGTGGAGATACTATGAACTCTTGTATAAAACATCTGAAAAGGTCTCATTCTGTCTTCAGTGAGAGCTACAGCCCTCAACCACTTACTCCAAAGTAGATGCTCTGATTCAGTAGGACTACTCCTGTGGAAGTAGTTGAAGATTTTCTGATAAGATTGTAGCCTTTAATCTGTTGTTGACAATTCTATCCCACACCCAGCTGACATGTGATCAGCATCAGTTTGCAGAGGGCGGTATGTAGGGATGTCAGAGCATCTGACTAGGTCCATGAGGGCAGCAGAGTTTTACCCTTGTGGTAATAGGGTAAATAGGGTAAATAGCACTTCCTCCGCTGTGTTAATGACAGCCACCATTAATGCAGCAAGCCAGCATGGGCAGTTGCCGAGTGCTCACGAGCGTTCATGCAGCCCAGCTCACAGGGGTGGGTTCCAGCAACAGTGGGGTGAACGCTCACCATCCCTAGCTGTATGTATGTGCATAGACTCCCTCTACAGCAGGAGTGTATACCTCAGGCCCTTGGGCCAGATTTGGCCGTTTTTGGTACCGAGGATGGGCACTCTCCTTTGCTTACAAAACTGTGATGGACTCAAAAAGATATGAGGGAAGCAGATATGGGGGAATGCAGAATGTGGAGGTATAATAAAACCATCCTGAGGCTCAGCTGGATCCTGTAGCTTGACTTTTTAGCTGAATCAAGTAAGGTTGAATGCTGGATGAGCCATTGGATGTTGCTTAAGTTGCAGTTTGTGCAGCTGCACCTGAAGATAATTTACACAATGGGACTATAAGTTTATTCCCTAATATTTTTCTGTTTCTGCAGAATTTATCAGGTCAAATTGTTTCCTCAGTGCTTCATATATATATATATATATATATATATATATATATATATATTCATATTCCTTTGAGGAGGTTTGCTTCTGCTCCAGAATTGTTATTATTTGAGTTGTAAAGTCTTTTGAAAGCTTTTTTTCTGTTTTTGTTTCGTTTTTGTTTTTAATAGGAAGCCTTTTGTATGATGTCACCTCTAATTACAGTTTCAGTTACTTCCCAGATTGTAACTTTGGTGAGATCTGGGTTTCTATTAAGTTGAAAATATTCAGCCAACTTTAGTTCAGAAACTTTTCCCAATTATATAAAAGAAGATGATCAAGTCTCCACATTTGGTTCCAAACTGGTTTTTATCGCACAACCATTTCAGCTTAACAGGTGCATGATCAGCATAGAGTTGTGATGGTATAACATTTTCTATGGATCTAATTAGTGAGGTTGAGATAAAAAAATAGATCAATCGTTGAATATGAATTATGGGGAATTGAAAAAAGTATAATATATTTCTCCTGGGTGAGTATGACTCCAGATATCAGTTAATTCTTTTTGTTTGATTTTTTCCCCAAAAATATTTTGGGTAAGCATGTCTCCCATTAGAGATTGATCTATCAAATTTGGGAGATACAACATCGTTGAAGTCCCCTCCTTTTATGATTTCCTTATTCATATTAGCAGTTATTATTTGATTTATCTCCTCAAGAAAAGGTTTCTGGTTATCATTTGGAGCATAAATGCATCTTATTGGATGTTCTTTCCATGATACGATAATATGAACCGACACTCCGGATATTTCATCTAATTGGAAAAGACAAGTGGTTTTGTTTTATCAACTACAATAGCTACTTCCCCTTGTTTTTGAAGGCATAGGGACTATAAGCTTGTACCTGAGCTGTTCAAGGAAGGATCTACACTACTGCTTTAACAGTAGTGACAACTGTTGGGACAGAAGACACACTCCAAAGGAAGTGAAGCAGGTGGGTACCAGGAGGGGAGCCTTCTCTGCTGTTGCACTCCAGCTGTGGAATGAGCTCCCTAGAGAGGTTCGCCTGGCACCTACATTATACTCCTTTAGACGCCAGGTGAAGACCTTTTTATTTTCTCAGTATTTTAACAATTCATCAGTTTAATTTTTAACCTTGTTGTTTAAATTCATATTTTAAATCTGCTTTAATTTCTGCATGGCTGCTCGGTTTTATCCTGGTTGTGTTTTATATTTTGAATGGTTTTCATGGTTTTAGTTTTTGTAAACTGCCCAGAGAGCTTCGGCTATTGGGCAGTATAGAAATGCAATAAATACATAAATAAATAAATATACAGTTTTCAAACCGTTTTCAGAGTGTCATATCCTGCTTGGTGTAGATTTGCCTAAGACACAAGCTACAAACATGCTGTTTGTGTAACTGGTTTGGATCTCTTGAAGCCTCCCGTCTCAATTTCAGTACATCAGAGTTGTTCACAAAGACACATATTTATATTTACACGTGTGTTTTGTTCCTTCCATGATTAGCTGGCCCTGCCATTAGACAGAGGTGTCTGGCTCCAGAAACAGAAGTCATGGGGCAGAGGTAAGGTGTTGATAGAGGACACTATCAATTATCATGCTGATTTACTTCTGTATATGGAATGGAGGGACAGGATTTTATCCTTTGTCTCAGGCAGCAACATTTCTTGGGCTGGCTCTGCTTCCAGGTAAGAGGTATGGCTGTTTGAAAATTTTAGAAAACTGAGAGAAGCTTGACAGTTGAGGAATTATGTTAGTCCGAATGAAATTTTGGGAGCTTCCCTTAACATTTCTTCCAACATTTTACCCAAGGAGGATTCTCTTTCAATTTTGCTTGAAGGAAAAAATTGGCTACAGCTATAATTAAGAACAGTGTTTGCTTTAGTACAATTAGCAAACAATGTACCCCCTCACCTCATTCGCATTCTTGCAGCCAGGGTGGTGTGTTGTCGCTGGCGCCAAACAGCCTGTTGCAAGGGGGGCTCTAGAACTGTGCCACTCCTAGGTAAAACCAAACAAAACCTGGTTTGGAGGTTAGGAAACTTAATAAAATGAGCACTAAAACCACGGTTTATTTGTTACTTACTTATTTATTTATTTATTTATTTATTTATTACAGTTGTATACCGCCCCATAGCAGTATTAAAAAAAATACTGCAGAGGCAGCCATAAGTCAGGAAGGCCACATTTTGTCTTCAAATCCAACAGCTCTGCCTTAATTGATATGTCGATCGGGCTCTTGGTTGCGTGTGTTTAAAAATAACATGCAATGCAAAAATCAATTTGGAAGGCAAGGCTATGAAATTCTTCTGGCTTAGTGACATTTCCTCCTGCTCTTTGAGGCTTCAGCGGAAAATTTCACTTCATCTGCAATAATAAGCAAAAAGTATTGCTGATCCTAAAGATACTCCATATACATTTTTACAAGCATAGCCTTTCTCCATTTTATTTGGAAGGTGATAAAGCCCAGTGATTAGAGCTTAATGCTGCAGGAAGATTAGGGACCTGTTCCACTTACATGGGGAGGAGTTGATGGGTGGATTGATTGCCGCTCCCTTAATATGAAGATGGAGGCAGTGTAGTGTCTTACCATGTATGCAGAGCCAAGACAGCAGAAGCATTTGTGTGTCCTCCAGCAGGGACAGCCATCCACAGACGACCTAAAATCAATAACAAAAAGTAAAACGGGTAGGAACCCCAATAGCCTCCCCAAGAGAAAACAGTCCATCCTAGAGAGAACCCTGCAGCAGTGACCTTTTGTGTGAAGACTGATAGTTGCCTCTTTCCTTGGGTCTCCCTTGGGCTTCCCTCTAGCAAATGTTGGAGAGGGCATCTCCAACAAAATACAGATGCCTCCTTGGTAGCTGTTGGTGGATCCTGCACCTTTATCCTACTGGCTACTGCTGCAGCTGTTGCCAGTGTCCCACTGCTTCTGTGCCCACCGAGGATGCTGCCCTACACCCCTCAGTGTCAGAGAACAAGAGGAAGTCAGCACGTTTGGCATTTAAAGGGAGCTTCTCCGCGTTTCTTCTTCTACTCTTACTTCTCTCAGCTTGGAACGTCTTTCTTTTTGTTTTGGCTATAGAGCGTGGGACAAAAAAGGGCATTAAGTAAAAAATAATAATGATAAAATATTCCTTTCTTGCCTGACAAGGAATCTGAGACTTGAGTGTACACAGTCCATGGTTCATTGGGATATCTACTGAGGTTCCTGGCTCAAATCCGGATGTCCCGGAAACAAGGTTCTCCTTACAGATATTACTTAAGAAGTGGTAGAAGAACTGGAAGTCATGCCTTCTCTTTTGGTACTTGTAACATGAAAAAGTGCTCTTATTTGCCTCACCCTCCATTTCACTAGCATATTATTTTCTGCATTGTAGGATCAACATTCTAACTGTCCAAAAGACTTTAATAAATACATGTTTAAAAAACTGTTTGCAAGCAATGCTTTTCTGAAACATTGATTTGGGCACCCTTAACTTATCTTTATGTTGCTATTCCTCAATTTTTGAAAGTCTATATTTATACATATATACACCACATTACTTTTTTTTCTTGTGAAATATCTCAGGACTTACCTCATAACATGTCTTTGAGGTCACCTTTTTATTTTAAGACAGGGCTTAACCTCCTAGCCATAGTCACCCAGTCAACTTCCATGGCCAAGTGGGGACTAGAACCCAGTTCTCCTGACTTCCAAGCGAATAGTCTGGCCACTACACCACATTGGCGTCAACAGTATTTCATGTGAATATTAAGCCCTTTGTTTTCTTCAGAAGATGGAGACATGGAAAAGGCAATGACAGCATGATCAATTTTCAGGGGACTGGCTCAATGAAAATTAGCAATTTTCAGGGGTGGGGCTTACTATTATTGTACATAGAAGAGGCAACAAAAGTTTGATTTTCCTCTGTCCTTTAAGCATTTTAGAAAGCTTTGCTGCCATTTCATGCTGCAGTGGAGCTGCAATCAAAAGCATAGCAATGTTGGACTACAACTCCTAGCATGGCTGCCTGGGAGATGCTAGGAGTTGTGGTTCAGCACGTCTGGAGGACACCAAGTTGGGGGAGGCTGAGTCAAAGAGTAACCCAAGTGGGAGCATTCTGTCTACATCATGTCAGAATTCTCCAAGTAATTACGCCACTGCTGGGCTGCCTATTACAGCTCCTTTGCAGCACAACATGGAGACACTTCTGAGCTTAAACCTCCAAGACTAGAAATTCCAGTCCTCTGATTTTTCAGATTTCCCTCTCCCCCATTTCAGATTTCCCTTTCCCTTCAGGCTGTTCCACATCCCTGACTCTTAGGATGATGGTCTTTCTTTGCACTCTTATCGCATGATGATCTATCTCCTTCTTTTAAACAACACTGAGTGGCAGATAAAGATACATCTAAATGACATTGGGAAGTCAACTGAACAGATCCCTACAGTCTGCCCTAATAAAGTAACAGTCCTGTACAAAACCAATCCATAGGCTGTAAGTGCAACCCAATGACGCTGCATGCTGAAGTTGCAGATGTACAACCAGATATTCTAAGAAATTCATAAGTACTGCCCATGATTGCTTTCACCAGTTATAACATCCAGTACAACTTGTATCATTTGGCTGTAATCAATCCTATGCACGTTTAGAGAGAAAAAAGTCCCACAACTCCCAGCATTCCCCAGCCAGCATAGACTGCACCCTTAGTGACATCTAGATTTCCACACTCTCATGCCACATCTTTGGCTGCAAATGTTGGGGAAGTGAGGAACATCCTAGCATGAGATGAGGTTGATTTTAATGGTGCTATTTTGAGTTTAATGTATTTCATATGGGGTTTATATTCAAAATTGCTTTGATGATGATTGTTTCTGATATCGTTTTAGCATGTATTTATCTTAGTTTGGTTATATTGTAAGATGCTCTCTGGGGGCTATTTGCCTGAAAAGGTGGAATTTAAATAGGTAAATGAATGAACAGTGTGGTAGTATGTGATTAATGGGTGGCTGATGTTTTCGGTGGAACCCATAACATTTAGCATAATGTCTAATTTGGTCCTTTTGCTCTGAAATTTAGACTAGGTTTTTTAACATGATATTAGCCAGAAAAGCCCATGTTATCTTCTTACCTTAAAAACAACAAGCTATTTCATCTCCATGTGTGCAGATGGATAACACCATTGCTTAATAACACACTAGAGATCACATTATCCTCCCCCTAATACAATGCAGTATCAGCACTGAGGGTACGGTATCCTTCAGGGAGAAATTTAACACAAAAATGTGCTTTGAGTTGCAGTTATAAAACCAGCCTTTCAGTTTTATGTACTTTCTGTAGCATTTTGGCAATGCAAAGGTCATATAATGATGACAGTGATGGGGTTGTTTACTTATCTGTAGTGACTTCCATGTTGAGCTCAAGAAATAACATTTAAGGCATCTACAAAACCCGGCCAGCTGATAGATGGCATTATCCTGATTTTTCTGAAGTGGAAGTCAGAGTAAACACAGGCCAGGATTAAATTATCCACAAACACAATCTGCTGGAGATATAAATAAGGTCCACCGGATTGAAGAGGAAGAGGACATAAGAAAACCAATGGTGAAATGGTATTTATATGCCTCTTCCATAAGTTCACATATTGAGTGGGAAGCTGTGTAATTTGCAGTGGTCTCAATGCAAGCATCCTTTTAAAAATATTAGGGCTGAGCTGAAATTCTTTCCTCCTTGTGTGTGTGTGTGTGTGTGTGTGTGTATTCACATGTAAAGAAATACATTCTGGTTTTGGCAAAAAATAAAATACACTTTTTACAAAACATATTCCTGTTTTTCAATGTTGTTTTTCTCAGCATCAGTTTCTTCCTGCTCCTTTGCCCTGATGATCAGTGCTGTCATTTGCTCTCTTACTATTGTATAATCTAATTGGCTGCGATGCACCACTCATCTGATTTTGTTAATGATGTTATACAATATGACATCTGATGCAATGAGATTATAGATGCCAGTAAACAAAATCTTATGGATAGCCACAACCAAGAGGGATGAATGCCAGTGTGTAGAAATGAACCCAAAGATAGTCAAGGCAAACCGGGGGGGGGGGGGGGAGGACAGCAAGAAGTAGCAGCAGACAGGAAAATAACTGCCCACTGTCATTCATGCTCTGGTAACATCCAGATTAGAGTACTGCCCTGTATTTTTGCATCAGCATTTTTTGGGGGGCGGCAGCCTTATGTGCATTATCCCATACTTTTCCAAAGGGTTCCCCAACTCTCAGGGAAAGCTTTGGAGGGGCACACAGGGATGTAATGTGTTTGGGGGGGGAGGACTGGTGAAAATCACACTTGTGCAAGTAGAGGTGCTTTCTGCTTGCATTAAGCAACCATCTCTTCCAACCAAATTTGTTGGGCATTGGACTGCCTTTGAAAAATATTCTTTGGAAACTAGGGAAGGACAGGTCTGTCACTCTCATCACGATTGTTGGTTTTTCGAGTTCAGGTTTGTTTCATCCCATTTCCACAGGAGCTTGCAATATAAAAAAATGCAAACCACACACATAGAAATTCATAACTTTTTGCATACATTTCCCCTAATTTATGCATTTGTTACACATTTTTAAATGTTTTCGTTTTCCCTCAAATACTTCACATTGATGAAATTCAGTTTTGTGTGCACCCCCCCCCAAATGTATGCATTTTGAGTGCACTTTTCCCTAATGTGCAAATTCTTCCCGAAATTAGCAGCATTGGAAAGCTCACAAAAATGTGGAATTTGGAATGCAAGTCTTTATCAGCTCATTGAAAGACTCAAGAAGTGAAAAATCAGATAAATCAATTTTTTAAAAAAGCTGATGAAGCAAAATTTTCTCTTCTCTCTTTTAGGAACTTCAAATGGTCCCTATCAGGTCCAAAATACTGCTGCTAGATTGTTGATCGGGTGTGGCCGTATGGAAGTCAAAATAAAAACTGCTGGTTCTAACCTCTAAAACTGTATTTAGTAGGTTCATGCCACCTATACCCACATGACCCTGTCTCTGAAGCCTTTCTCCAAGTGCCCTTGCCTTCTGCAGTCAAGTAGGTAGTGAGTGGAGTATTCTCTATTGGGATGCTGTGGCAGGAATTTGAGTCCCCCAGGGAGGCCTATGACTCCCTCTTATGAGAAAGGGGTCATTTATTGTCACAGATCCCTTATGAGAAAGATCTTTACTCTAATTCTTTATAATGCTTTGATACAGTAACTGGCCTAAATGTAGACTAGGGATGAATAACTTTAAGATGGGGAAGGGACCTCCCATAGATCAGTGACTTCCCACCCAATAACTTCAAAGGAGTTATATTCATGCAAGCAATTAAACTCAGTTACAGTGGAGACCAAAGATACTCACTTGTTGGTTTCTTTAAAAGGTATGTTTATTGAAGAAGACACATCAGCTGAGGGAGCCAGAGATGGACCTCTGACTGAATTAAATATATTGGGTATCACTCTTATATAGGAAACTGGAAACATCAGAATTAGCATATCTAGCTTCTTGTACAGAATCACCTTTGTACCAGGGGAAAGTTTACAATAATACAGGGTAGCACATAGGAATGATGTCATTTTGTCTCTAAGTCAAAACAGAGAAAGGCGCCACATATGAATGATGGAGGTCAAGATAACCTAAAACAATACAGAATGCATATAGTTGCTAGTGGACCAAAGTTCATTATGATGAGGCTCAACACATCTAGCTAGTACATTGCTGGTTCTATCTTACAGGAGAACAGATACATGGTTTTATTAGAAGCATGAAATCAATATTAGTTTCTCAATCATTTAAATGTTGTTATCACTAGCTATTGTTATGATCATACCTGAAATATTCCCGCAACAGATGCTCAATCTGTGGATAAGAATAGGTAGGGGCAAAAGTAATTCAGTTCACATTTTAATGCAAACATAACTAATATCATACCTTATGCATGAATCAAAACTCATTAACCTCTGAAATTTGCACTTCTCTGACGTTTACCATGGACCTCCCCTTTTTTAAAATGCATACACAAAGTGCATGCAAAAATGTATATATTAGGCAAAATTGTATACAAAATGCATGTATTAGGAGAAATGTGCACAAAATGCACACAAATTTTCATGTGAACTTAAAAGAAAAATAATCTCAACCTTCAGGATGAACTGAATTTATGATTGGTGCGAACTGTATCTAAGATTGGGAAAAGTTTAAACATTCCAAGCGAGCTAAGCTTAGCGTTGGCAAAATGAGAAACAGAAAGAAACTGAAAATGGCAGATTCATCCCTCCCTCTCCATGGAATGCTGTCTCCAGGTTGGTTTACTTGGCACTGAAGTTTCTACGATTCCAGTGCTAGGGTGAAGACCTTTTTATTTGCTCAGGCTTGTACATATTCACTACATCTGTTTTATTTGCTGCTGCTCTTTTCTTTAATCTTCTGCTTTCTTGGTAATGTTTGAATTGTTTTTTTGGTTTTTTTAATAACTGGTAATTTTCAATTGTAAGTTATCCTGGGAGTTGTACAAAAAGATTGGGTAACTTTTTTGTGTGTAAATAACAATAGACAAACAAAAGAGTGCTGGATAATGCAGAAACAAGATGAATCTTCAGGACGAGTAGTTTTTCAGTCCAGTCATTTATTCAGTTGCACTGATGTTATTGGTGGGTATTGCAGTTAAGAGAATCTTCAGCATAGCTCTAAAGCATAGCACAGATACACGGAGGAAAGGTGTATCAGTGACTAGCTATGAGGCTTAGGTCAGTTTTGTTTTCATCTGTCTCCTAATGTGAATATAAAACCTACAGGGTTTTCTGAATTCTGTCCCATACTAGCATATGTAATACAATAAAAGGAAGAGAGGCAGAAATGTCATTTTAATGTCACCTTTATATGAAAAAGTGACTTTAGTTTTGACATTCCGGCCCTGGTTCCTGAAAGTCGCATCCAGTCCCTATTTGGTTGGGTCTTTTCAGGCCCTTTTGGATACACATACGGACTAGAATCTTGATCGACTTAAATAAAAGATCA
Source organism: Anniella stebbinsi (assembly GCA_029215795.1). Taxonomy (NCBI): domain Eukaryota; kingdom Metazoa; phylum Chordata; class Lepidosauria; order Squamata; family Anniellidae; genus Anniella; species Anniella stebbinsi. Next base: position 175,022,001 of record JARDYH010000004.1, on the reverse strand, counting down.
GCTTCTTGGGATTCTGTGGGAGCTTTCAGACTCCATCTGGGAAGCTGTTTATCCATTTAATTGTTATATGTTACCTTGTGCACACTTTTTAAAAATACTAAATAGCTAAAAGAAACTAAATGAATCTATAAGTGATGTGTTTATCGCAGACATGCAGATTTCTAGACTTGCAGCCTTGGCATGTGTTCAGGCATTTATTTCTGACTCCGCTGCTGTCAGTGCATAATTTTTGCACATCAATTCCCCCATTATCCCTCTCTTTTGAACAGGTGGATAATGTAGTTAAAACATTTGTTGCCATTGATCAGGACTAAGTGGTTGCCCCCATAGTGCAACTCCCGTTCTGCAGATCCACATTGTTTTGTGTCTGTGCTTTATTTCCTTACATTAGGACTCTGGTAGTGATCAGACAAAACTTCTGATTTGCCTTGGGCATATGAGATAATCCAAAATAATTTGGGAGGGATATTTTCACAGAACCATCTCCTCAGAGTCCAGAGTACTTGAAGAGCTTTGTGATCATTGTCATTCCAGGAGCAGTAACGGGAGCTGTAAGTCTCATTCCCTGAGCAAATCTGAAGAAGTTCAGTTAGAAACGTACACAGTTCAGCCACTCTGCTTGAGTTTTCTTTCTTCTGTTTTGTTTTTAAGAAATCTTGATGTGTTAAGCTTGCTGAGATTTAAAAATAAATAAATTGGGAACTCGACAGCAAAATCCTGTACAGGTTTGGGCAGAAGGGTTTGTACCATTTCGCACCATGCATCCCCACACACAACAGAAGCACATAGGACCCAATGCATTTAATGGGCATGTATGTTAGAAAATGTCTCTGGTCATTTTAATTAGTAGAAATCTGGTCATTTTAATTAGTAGAATTTTAATAAGCAGATTTAAGTTTCTCAAATCCATGTTGTTTATTTTTCTGCAGCTGCTTAAATTGGGAAGGAGCAGCAGGGTAGTCTAAGACATTTTACTGCCTGAGTTGAAGGACAAAATGGTGGCCCTCCAGAAGCCAACCAGACTGGCAGTTGAATCTTACTTCAACACTGGGATAAGAAAGTGGACCTGAGCACAGGAGGCTCACATATGGGACATAGGGAACTCTGTCCTCCAACAGTTCACTGCTGCTCCTTGCCTTCCATTGGATGTCCATCACTGGGAAATCCAATTCTTTTTTTGACTCGATGGAATTCCATGGCATGTACAGCTTGATTTGTGTTTGTGAGCTGAGCTACGGACTTTTCCCTGAACTCTGGGAATTTCTTTTGCAACTTTATCCTGCAATTTTGCACTAATTGCCCAATTTGTGCAGATTGCTCAAATATTTGCACAAATTACTCAGAAATTTGTGCAAATAGCAGAACCTAAAGAAAATCTGTGCAAAATGCCCAGAAAATGAATTAACTGGCCCAATTTGCTGCAGATTTTTGCAGCATTGAATAGAGGAAAGCACTCTCTCAGTGACAAGAAAAAAAATCCATCCCAGTCCATGGACCAAGTAAGCCTGTCAGAAATTGGCTCCCAGTGTCTGAGTGATGAGATTTTGCTTGGACAATATAGGGGGAGAGGAGAAGCCTGAAAAGGGCTACAGTTGGGACCAGCATACAGTATTGCATCTTGACTGGGAGAAAAGAGGAGAGGCCCCACACAACCTGGAAAAGGCCCTCACATGGCATTGATGGTGATGTCTGGAGCTAGAGTGATTCCTGCTTGAAATATAGTGAAGATCACTGCACTATGGCATTACAATATCTAGAAAAAGCCAATCTCTAGCAGTGCTGTTAACAGTTCTCTTCCACTGATTTTCACAAAGTGTATTTAAGTGTGACTGCAGATAAATCTACAGAACATGATGACTGCATGTATGTCCACACTGCAGTCATAACCCATATTTGTCAGTGGAGGAAATCTATGCATTGGTGGTTGCATCAATCATCCCTAATGGCCACATTCAGGATGCCATAATGATGCATGCATGATGACAATGCCTTTGATGTCTTTCATATCATGGGCAGCTAGAAGGAAATTGTAGAGAGTAGAGCTAAGGAGAGAATTTATCAATTGAAAATCAGCTTTGAGGCTATTCATTTAGTCTAGAACTAGATTATTATATAGGAAATCTGTATTACTGAGGTTGTTTTTAAAGCAAACTGTTGGTGATTGCTTTGGAAAGGAAAGTAGTTTTGAAATACTTCTGTTAAGCCTTTCTTTCTCAGAGCTCTGAATAGCAGCATGTAATTCCAAATTATGCAGCCATGTGACATAGACATGAATAAAAACATTTCACGTAAGTGGTTTCTTTTTATATTATGTATCACGTTGGAATTTCCACAGTGCTCAGCTCATGTATGTTTCAAAAGCATGGTGTACTGTCATTAATATTATTCCAAGTGTTGGTATTAATAGCTTTCAAATGCCCAAAGGCATGCAGGGGATATCTACATGGAGCTTTTACTCTGATTCTAACCCATCCTCAAGTCAACTGTGTCAGTTGATGCACGCCCCCCTCTGTAGCTAGTGCGGTATTTCTTGCCCTAAAACTGTCCCCCCCTCCTAAACTCATTTTGTGATGGATTTTCCTGCCACTGTGGATTCAGTGCAGTTTGGGAGTCCATGTGATCTTAACTGGCTTCTGCACAAGCTGGTGGAAGCTGAGCTAATTGGCCTGAAGGGAAAGTTGAGTAGGGTGGGAGTGAGGTGAGAGCAAAGGGCTAAACATGGCTACTTCGAAGTAACTCATTGGCTCAATTCAGACAACATGATAGTCAATGGTGGGGTAATAATCAACTTTACAGTTGTTCAACTAGGGGGTACTCTCCACACAACATGGTAATAAATAATCAACTGTGGTGTGGATTAGGATCAGCGCTGAGTTGACTATGGCAGCATTCGGATGACACAATAGTCAAAACAACTGACGATTGTTTTCCCCACACCAGTTGTTTATTGTGTCGTCCGAATTGAGCCATTGTCTTCCATTGCACTTTGCCAAGTACAGGAGTGGGGAGGAGAGCCAGCCCTGCTGTTTTGAAATTGTGCTGTTGCAAACATGGGCTCAATCACTGCTTTACCAGTCTTTACTGCTGCACTATTTTGCAGTTGTGCAGTTGTTGCTTCAAAACTACGAAGGTGCTTGAATTTACTTTGGAGGAATTCAGCAAAAAAAGGGGAGGAAGGGAATTTGTCAAAATAATTTGTAACATATATTTTTATTTGTTGGAATCAATTGTCTGCTTTATGTGTTTGGGGATAGCTGCAGAGTGAACCTGATGCATTTTGGCACCTTGGCTGAAAAATCTAAATGGTGCCCATCGCCCTGGCAATATTGTATGATAACTGGGACTGCAAGGTTTAACTGGTAAAATGAATAGATTAATCAAATTAATGGTTTCATGAGTAAATCAATCAACTAATTGATAAGGGTCAGTTATAGTGGTGAGGCTGCCAGCTGAGAATATACTTATGTATTGATGAGGCCATTTTGGTTCTTATCCAATCCTTTCAGTGTGCTTAAATTGGCAATCAGATGTTATTTGAACTGCTGGTATTCGACTTTCACTTTCCCCAGTTGTTGGATGTATCCCTGCCTGCTGTTTTGTCTGGATATATCCTGGGACCAGTTGGTGGAACTTGCCCAGTTGTTGCAGTGGTCTCCCTACTGAACCTGCTGAGCAAAACTGAAGCTGAGATCTACCTATTAACAGAACGATATTGCAACTCAGCAGTGGGTCAGTTTCCTGCTGCTGTTCTACTGTTACTATTGCCTACCCTATATCTCTTTTCTGTAAAATATAGGAAAACTTCCCTACAATGGAAAGTTTGAGGTTCACTGGACCATGGGTCCCAGCCTTTAATCAATTATGACCTTTTTCACAATGTTCTACATCCTGCCAGTCTCATCATAGCATATTCCCTTGTGAACAACATGAACATCACATTTTAAGTGAAAGAGCTGGTGTTGTGTTCTCTTTTCTGTTTATATTCATTCTTTGCCTTTTTGTACTTACATTGAACTTACTAGTTTTATTCAGTTGTGGATTAGGGTTAGAATTGTCTAATGACAGAAAACTTTTCTTACTGTGCTTCATGTCATACATTTATTTTAAACATGATTTAAAAAAACAACAACCAACCAACCCCTAGTACATTCCCTAAAACTGGGACAATATTCAACTGGACTTAACCAAAAAGTACAGAGGTTTTTAAATTTTAATTTGAAGGATTGCCTCCAGACTTAATCATGCTTTGAATAGCTCCACTGAAATCAATGGAACTTAACGTCTGTCAAGATTGACTTCTTAAGGGTGCTATCCTGTGCATGTTCAGACAAAAAAAAGACCTACAACTCTCAGCATCTCTCCAGCCAACTATGCTGGGTGGAGGCATGCTGGGAATTGTAGGACATTTTGCTCTTTTAAGCCAACAGGAGACATTAAGTGATCTGAGCATGGTAGGGGTGGAGGGGCAAAGTTCAAGGGCAGGATAAGTTCAGGATTTGAGAGCAGAATAATAGGGAGGTAGAAGAAAGTTATTGAGTTCTCCTAGGTAAGGACAATGAGCTTGTGTTGTAAGAGGAAGAAGAAGGTGTTGCTGAGAGTGAGAACCTAAATGACTAAACTCTCATAATACTCAAGTAGGGTGACCAGATAAAATCCAGGTCAGGGCTCATGTAACTTTAACAGTTGTAGAGAAAAGGGAATTTCAGCCAGTGTCATTTGTATGCAATTAGTTCCTGGTGATATTCCCTCTTCATCACAACAGTTAAAGTTGCAGGCACTATACTAGAGTGACCATATACAAAAGAAGGCAGGGCCCCTGCAACTTTAACTGTTGAGATGAAGAGGGAATATCACCAGGAACTAATTGCATACAAATGACCCTGGCTGAAATTCCCTTTTCTCTACAACTGTTAAAGTTACAGGAGCCCTGACCTGGATTTTATCTGGACAGCCTAATTCAAGTGACGACTTGGAGCCTATCTACACAGTCCCTTGGAACGTTTTATGTAGTATTTTAAAACGTTCCAAATAGGTGTGTTCTAAAATGTCTTAGGCCACATTACTGAGTACTCACGTTACAGGAGAAAAATTCTTCAGTCTTTAAAGTGGTGTGTATGGTCACACACTCTTCTCCCCATCTCTTTCTGTTTCATTTTTACAATGAGTTTAGGGCACGGCATTGTGGGCGTTGAAGTTCAGTCACCCACTTCCTCTTTAGTTCTTCTGTCATTCCCTAGCTTTCAATGAGTATAGGGCTAAGAATTGTGGGCGTTGTAGTTCACTCGCCCACTTCCTCCTTAGCCCCGCTTTCTTCCCCACCAATCAACTGCTAAACATTTGGGCACCAGTAAACAAAGCACTGCCCCCATGAATCACAAACAGTAGGGAAGGACACATTATTTTACTTAAAACGATTTATTAAAAGTGAAATCGTTGTAAATAGCTGAAGTGAGTTTTAAAAAACCTCAGGTATACAACGTTATAGGGAGTGCGTCATGTGGCCCAAAGAGTTTTCATAACCCTTATAAAACGTTAAAAACCTAGTGTGTAGATTGGCTTTTGGGCTTCCAGCTGTATAAGAGACTTTAATCTAAAATATTTTCAAAGGGATAACGTAGCTTACAGTCCTCTTCAAAGTGACCTGGAAAGGTTTCAAACTATGGTAATTTCTCTTTAAAAGTCAAGCTCATCTGCATTTCAGGCTTAGAGGGCAAGTATATTTCCTTTGTGGTTTTCTAAATTAATTTCTCTTAGGTGTGTTTCCTGTTGAAATGAATTGCTTCTGAAACAAATGTCAATTAATATTAGGTTCAAAGATGGTGCCTATCATTCAAACCAAAATATTCACAGGACATTAATTATACAGTTTTGCTGGGAGCATGGCAGAACTGTCAGCAAAGCATGACAGCTCTTCTTTACACAAAGTTGCAAAGTTCTTGTAATAGTTGATGGGGGAGGATCAACATGAAAAATCTTTAAAAAAAAAAAAAGAACCCCCAAATAAAATAACCCTTAGTGAAACATTAAATATAAAGAGAGTCATCATTCTATAAATGAGTCATGTATATGTATAAGCCCCAGATACTTCTATCTGAGATTATTGTTGGTTTGGAAAATTAATAGTCATATTTCTAATTGAAGGGAATTGATGCAAGTACCTTGAATCTTATTATGTTTCTGATCTTTCTTATGTAGAATTTACTCCCAAAAGGAGGCAATTAACATGCAGTCAAACATGGACAAGGAACCTGTGCCCCTCCAGATGTGGTTCAATTCTGACTCTCATCATGCCCAATCATTTGCCATGCTGATGTGAGTTGAAATCCAACAACATCTGGAAAACCATAGCTTCTCTAGCCTTTTAGTAAATCTATGTGAGTTTAGATAAGGCAATTGCTTTTCACAGACTTGAAGGCAATATGATAATCACCACAGCCCAAGGTACACATGTTCATTCCGCTCCCTCTCCCCACACAATGTCATCCTTTGGTCAAACAGGCTTTGTAGATTTTGGAGGCAGTACAAAGAAACTACACTACATGAGTTGACCACTGATGGACAGGGGAAAATGAATATGTCACAGGTCCAGATGCCATTATCATATTGTCTTCAACATTCTGAAAAACTATCATCAGTAAATAGTCTAATACAATAACTTGGGGGGTGGGGGAGTGATTAGTTTGTTCTATGTTATAAACTTACTGCTGATACAATGACTACCTTTTTGCATCTCCCATGTTTAGTGGAATCATACCACAACTATTGCTTTCATCCTGATTATTCAAAAGAGCTTGTCAGGGTGTGGAATTGGAAGATGGAGGATAAAGTATGGTTGTTGTGTTGCACTGTACGCTTCTCACACCTCTTCCTTTCCTCAGGTTCCTGACAAGGCTTTGTAATTATGGGCCTGTTCAGATAACACATTAAGCCATGGTTCAGCCACTAACCCTTTTGCAGCAAATGGTTAGTGAGCATATGTAGCCACCATGGTTAGGAATGCTTCACACAATATGCTAAGCCATAATGTTTAGCTCAAAATGATTAACCACTGTGGCTTAGTATGATTTCTGGATAGGGTCTATGACACTAACTGTCAATAGCACAACAAGATAGAAGGTGAACTGCCATGCCAAGCCTCTGTGAGCCTGCTCAGTGGCATTAAAGTTGCCTTGGAGACAATGCAACCTCATTCTTTGCACTGATAATTTCAGTCTTGCTTAAAGCATGGGAATTCTGTCAGTCTGTATCCTTCCATTCATGCCCCCATTACATCCCAAATCTAATTGCTACTTGGATTTTTGTTCTTTACATGGTGGGGAAATCACTAAAAGGAATGTTCATAATATGGAAGATCTATTTGTATGAATAAGTAGTTCAGCAAAAGAAAAGGGAGGGTAGAAGTATTCCTGTCAGGGCAAGGCCAAGGTATTTTGGTACTTGAGAAGGAAAATCCAAATGATATTCCCTTCCCACTAATTGGATTATCCTAGGGTTTGGAAAAGAATGCCCTCTCGTGTTCATGTAGTCTCATGCACAGGTCATCAACATGAGAAGGCGTTTTTGGCATTAGTCAAAGAAGGGTCAGTGAAAGTTTCAGAAAGGGGCACTTACCAGTAAAAGTGGAGGTGGCACCATTTCTCTTTAAACCTGTTTTTAACAGAAAGTTTCTGACAGAAAGTGGGCTGCCATGTTCCCTTTTATTGCCATGTTTGGAACAACAGTATGCCATGACATAGTTTCATTGCAATGCATTGTGGGGGAGAATATGTGTCTCTTATTTGCAAATAGGGATTACTATCGTCCACCAGGGCTGGCCCTCTCATGAGGCAGGGTGAACTCCATACCTAAGGTGGTAGAACAGGAAGGGCAGCAAATTGTGTATTCCCCCCTCAAACCAAGAGGGCCCTTGCTGCCACCTCACAATAAGTGCTCTGGAGAGCCCTGCTGGCTGGTTTCCTGCAGTGGCATTTGCTGCAGCAGGACAGTAGGATCAGCAGAGTTCTCTAGAGCTAACTCTCACCACCAGTGGCACTACAACTGGAGCTCTGGAGGGCTCAAGGTCCCAGAATTCTGCTGTGTCTAATGTTGTAGCAAGAGAGTGACCAATTGGGCTCTCTGGAGCTGCTACATGCCTTCTATTTGGCAGCTTTAAAAAAAATCCCAAATTTATGTAAAACTATGTTAGATGACAAACATTATGTGATTTACAAATATTATAATGAATATGCAAACTTTAAGTCTTTTAAAAAACAATTAAAGAATGTAAATTGTTACATAAACTGCATACTTCTGTAACTTGCTGCAACTTGATTTATATAATTTCCTGAGAGGGGGAAAAAATCCAAATTAATGGATTACTGGAACTCACAGAAATCACATGGGAATGATTTAATACAATCCAAACATCCCTATGCCAATGTAGCCCTAATCAATAGCCCATCAAATGGGGTGTATCTTAATTTTTCCAAAAGGTTTGCAAGACTTGATCTTTCCATTGGGCTTCAACTTTTTTGAAATCCTAGGGAGAGGGCAGACACTAAGAACATCTGTTTGTTTGAACCCAGAGTACTGTTGGCATCATTAATGTCTTGTTTTGACAACAACCAAGAGCCCACTGGGTACTATGGAATCCTGAGGTTGAAATTCTAAGTAGGGATGTGCACGGATGCCAAAGATTGAATCGGAATTGGAACTTCAGATTTTGTAAAGTATCGTATTGTTAAAATCAGAGGTCCCTCTTATCAGGTCCAATCTGATAATGATACAAAATTGAAAGTTCCGATTTTGATATCGGACCGCCATTTTAGGAGTTTTCCCCATAGGCAGTGTGGGATGCTGGCAGGTAAGGGGGGGACCTCCCCCTCCCTCCCCCCACTCGCTCTCCTTACCTGCCACCGCCATCCACTGCCGTCCGCTGCTTCCGTACTACTGATAAAAAGGCCTTGTAGAGCGATGGCGCACTGAGTGATGTCACCCGGCGCGCTGGCACTCTATTGTGGAACAGGCCGCAAGGCCTGTTTATCAGTAGTACGAAAGCAGCAGGTGGCAGCAAGAAGGCAGTAGGTAAGGAGCGTGAGTGGGGGGAGGGAGATGGAGGTCCCCACCACCCACCGCCATGTTTTCCCCATAGACTTGCATTGGGGAAAAGCTTTCTTTTCCCCAATGTAAGCCTATGGCAAAAACACGTAAAATTGAGGTCCGATGTTCCGATTTCCCCCCAATATTATTCAGATTTTTAAAAAATCAGATCGGGAGATATCGGACCTCCAGTTGCCAGCATTCGAATCGGACATTGGATGCCTGATTTCCTCTGATTTGTATTGGTATAGGGTATAGGGTCCGATATGATGCACATCCCTAATTCTAAGTACACCATAGTTGGTAGCAGGTTGTGTTGGGCTTCAGTTGCAGGACCTTGGATAGTTCCAAGTTATCCATCTGGGACTGACTCTGTCTAGAGTCCAGCTGAGGCCTTTCATCCTTCTTTTATCCCTCCTGGCCTAGGCTTCCCCTTCCCGGGCTCCATCCCATTGAAGAATGGAGAGTCTTAAAGGGATTGTTCTCTGACCTAGTGCCTAGTACTCTGTTGCCTCCTTTGTGTGTTGGTTTTGCTAGAGAGAAGCCACTGAGAAGCATGTGTCCCCTAAAGTAAAGGGAGTCTGGTTCTTCAGGAGAACCTGGCTCAGGGTGTATTGTCTCAGGAGCTGATGAGTCCCAATCTGGGGGATATCTCTGTCTCAGTGGGCTGCTGTTTGATAATCTCAGGTTCAGTGTCTGGGTGTCTGGGTCCAAGATCTCTGAAGCTGATGCTGCTGGTCTTCCTAATCCTCCCAGTTTCTTTTCCTTTGTGCCACAATCCAGGCTGTATCACAGGATCAAGATAATAAGAATTAGGGAGGCTTTCAGGAAAAATGACAGGCAATGGTTCCTGAAAGATGTGTGGGACATACATATCACCAAAGGTCCTAAGGATTAATCTTGTACCATGTTTTATGAAGATGGGCCATATGATTTATTTTTAAAATGTTAATACCAGTAAGCTTAGAAGTCTAGTCTAGTATAGAAGACCAGTAGTGTGGGAGTCTGCAAGATTAATTATTTTTGTAAAAAAATAGCAAACTTTCCAATGAAATTACTATGCCAGATTGTTTGACTCATGCCATGTATGATTTAAGCGGATTGGTGATTCAGAGGAGTCAACATGACTTGATAGGACTTGACACAAATGACCACCATGTAATAACTTGCATGGTACATCAGACCAATATAGAATCATAGAGCTGTTTAGGGCACAGCAAGTCAACTCCTTGATCTTTCACCCTATCCTCAGACACCTGCCCTCAGATGTTGGTAAAGAAGACCCTGACAGCTCAGATTAAAATACATAGCCCACCAGGGTGAAAGGCCCCAGTGGCCATTGGGAAATGCAGTTTTCCCTAAAGGGCTTTTGCAATGGGAAGGGGGTTGGGTAACTTCCAAAGTCAGATTGGCTCAGAAAACTAAACAGAGCTATTTCCAATTTTGAAGGGAACTAGGTCTGTTTATTTTCTGAACCAATCCAATTGCAAGCCCAGGGAAGTTGTCCTTCTCTAACCCTGACACTTACTGGGTAAAAGTTATCTTTAAAACTCAGAGTTTCAACAACTTCTAGGTATATCAGGCTGAAGCAAGTTTTTCTGTGGCTAAACAGCTCTTGAATTTTAATGCTAAATATAAGAAAGATTTCATAATTTTACAATTGTTATGCAGCAGTGGGATTGTCTTTTTAGCAGTTATTTCTGGGTTGGGAAGAAAGCACTTTTGGAGTCAGCCTTTGAACTTTGCTGAGAATGTTGGCCTCTTACTGAAATTTCTTTGACTCCTGCTCTCCACAAATGACATCTGTAGATTATTGTCTGCCCCACTGCCTCAGTTAACAGGTTATTTGTAACAACTGTTCACTTTGTTTTATCTTCCATACTTGAAGTATTAATTATCCTCTTTTACAAGGTCTGCATTGCTCAGTATTTCAAAGCTTAAAAAAAAAAAAAAGACTGATGACCAGCCCAGTAGTTTGATATTGTGGAGATACTTATTTTCTTTCTTGATGAATTGCTGTGTCATTCAGTGAAGTATTATAAATGCATTAAAGGCCCATTAAAATGCCCAAAACAATTTCCGTAAAGATAAATAATTAACAACTTTACATACCATGTTTATATATTTTCCATTCTGAGGCAGGGGAGACCACGAGCCATTTGGCCTTGGTTTCACATATGCATGTTCATCCCTTGGTGACTGCAGCATCTACTGAAGTCTTGCATGTGTGAATGGGATATCACAATACAACATCACAGATACAACTTGCATATAAACCTCCACACCCAGTTTTAGTGCAGTAAGTTACTCCATACCTGCCAGTTATCAATGACCTTTTGAGATATTCTTTTATGCATTTAATGAACCCAAATGATCTGGCATTGTGGCAAGGTGCTCCACCCTTGACCTGTGTGCATTAGGAGTTAGGGCTGTAAAGAGCTTCATGCATACATCTACATGCATGATGATCCAATCCCCACAATATACCCACGTAAAAGTTTTGAGGTCCTGAGATTTTCTCTGCTAATATGTGATCTAGAAGTATTGGATTAACATAATAATTTGGGTAAACATTCTGATTCTTGTGCGAAACTTTTCTAGGCACTATTTTCAAAATGGCCGACAGTTTTCTTTAGGTCGCTAGTTTTCGTCAACCACAGAAGTTACTATCTTGTGTTTGGTATCAAATTATAGGTTTTCAAGGTCAAGGAGTTCAAAGAATATGTTATTTTAATTGTTGGAGTACTCCTTCCACCATTTTCTGAGATGGCGCTGAAATGTCTCATTTTTTCATTTACTTGACAAATCAACCTACAAATGTGATTTTTGGCTTTAAACTATAGGTTTTTTGGGTCAAGGAGGTCAACATGGCATAAATTTTGATGGAAAGGCTGTCCTTCCACCATTTTTAAAAATGGTATCCAAACATTTATTGATATACACAATCGTATTTAATGGGTTCTTCTCTTTTCAAGTTTGGTGAAATGAAAAATATGAAACTATGACAGAAAAAGCTGGAACTAGTGTTCCAGTATTCTTCATTATCAGGGACTATGACAGAAAAAGCTGGAACTAGTATTCCAGTGTTCTTCATTATCAGGGACACATGGCACTCATGATACAGCTCTTGTGCTCTTTCAGAATTGCTGTGGTGGAGTAGGGCCTGGCAAGCCAACAATGGCCCTGTTCAGACAACACATTAAACCATGATGGTTAAGCATTTTGAGCTTAACCATGGGCCTGTTCAGATGACACTTCAGGCTCTGTGGTTAGTGAAAATGTGGTTCTCTGGGGTTAGCACTAACCACAAGCCATGCTGTCACACACAACACTTTAAGCCATGGTTAGAGGCACTAACCCTGCTGCAGATGGTCTGACTGTGGTTAGTGAATGAGCAGGGTTTAGCAAAACACATTGCACAAGACACCTTAAACCCTGCTGCTTAACCAAAGCCTTAACCAGCAGGGTTTAAGGTGTCTTCTGAACAGCCCCATAGTATCTAAAGACTTACTAATGCAAAAAAAATATACAGAAATATTAAAGCAGTTTAACATAAGCGTTTTTGCAGTTATTTGCCAAACATTTACAAAAATTCGTGCATTTGACCACTGTGTTTCGACACGGACATCTCATTGTACCACAAACCTTACAGAACACATAAAAGTTCACTTGGCAGGAAGTTCAATAACTTTTTTGGTCGTAGGACATCATTATCATTTTCCCAACTGCAATCACATGTGTCTACTTTTGGATGAACACTCTCTAAGAGGCAAATACATCTTCTTACCAGATAAAATGCTCTTGTGGTGTGCCCTCTTATAGAGCATGATGTGGGAGGAAGCTTACTGATTGGTACAGATCTTTTATACTCACTGAAACACAGACTGTAAAAAATGTCACATTTTGATTGAAGTTTTCAGACATGTACAAGGTACTTCTCCACTTCCTCAAAATGACAGTTATCAGGTGTTTTCCCAAATTTGGTAAAGTTTTTTTTTGGTTTGGCACTTAGAGCTCTAACCTTCATCCCAAGTTTGCTCATTTTGTCATCTCCTGTTAGAATGTGAGCATTTATGACCACTCTTGACATCTGTGGACCTAACTTTTTGAAGAGTTCATGAACTGGAATGGAGCGATGATTCTACCCTGTTCCAAAACATACTCATAACTGAGATATACCTCTGGAAACCCAACTGGACATAAATCAAAGAAGCAAGTCGATATCAGTATCATTCAAAAGTACAACAACTCTCTCTGTACCATTGTGAACTGCCCAGTTTACATGTGGAACAATTCTAAGGTCAGCCTCTTCCAATATATTCTTTAGTTGTTCAAGAACATGAGTCCCTTCTCTTGTGAATTGAACTGTAGGTTCCAACTCATCATCAATGATTGAACCTCTAGATACCAGTGGACATATAGCTTTTCCTGCTTCCTCTTGCACTCTTGTTCATGCTAATTTCTGCAGATTTGTCTCATTTAAGGTAGATGACCAGAATTTTTCAAGCTGACAGGTATTGGTGTATTGCTTTCGATTACAGCCAGATCTGTTGTACCACTGGTAGATTCTCTTATCCTCCTGCATTCCTTTACTGACAGCTGCAAATAGCTGTAGAAAACAAAATAAAGTTCTTGAAGAGAACATACAGATGTTGATCCCTTGACTACATTGTTAACAACTTCGCCAAAGTTTTTCATTGCTGACATCTTAACCATTCATATTTGGGACATAAAGCTACCTACAACAGTGGTTTTCAATGTGAATTCAAAGTCCTCAGGGGAGAGATACTTCTCGAGAATGTGTTTTGCTGGTTTCATAGGTGCATTACCATCAATTGATGTATTTGTTGACAGTACATCATGCTCCATAATTTTCTCTATTGAGTCTCCCCTTTCTTTCATAATCTCCATATCTCTATGTGCTTGATCAATTACTTTCTTAGTTATACGTTTGGGTGTGGTAGGCTCTGGGATGCTTTTTCTAGCAAAAGATGGTAGCTTTACTTTAGATTGTGTCTGACTGCTTCTTCTTTTTTAATATAAATCTCTCCTGCCTGAGGTGCTGATACAAGTCTGAACCATGCCTTTAGACATCAAGAATGCAATCCTTTATAATATCATTCACATATTGTTTTGTTACAAAGCTGTGAAGCTGCACTGACTCAGTTACTTCATATGGATTTCCATGCTGTTGAATGAAATCTAGGAGTTGTGTAACATTTCATCAAAATACACACCTTTTTCCCCAGAAGCTCATGATGGGGTATGGTATCACATCAATTAACTAAATCAGGATGGGTAAGCTCTCGAAATTAATTGCCTATCATCAAAACCTCAAGGTACACTAACTGCCACTCAGCAACCTAATTACTTCTTCGCATTTGCCCGACGATGCCTTTTTAACTTTTCTGGTAAGCAACTTCATATCAGGTGCTACAGCACTTAATCTCCCCTCTTTATCCTTCACAACAAAATGTCCTTCAATGAATTTTTAGTAAAGGTTCTCCTGCTCCAGTTTATTTACTCTCTCCAGGTACCAACTGCCATACCATAGGTAATTGATGCAGTCAAAGTCATGAACAGTTCAGATTTCTCTCCACATTTTTTAACAAAAGCTTCAAACTTCATTCTCAGATATTCAACCTTCCCACTTAGCGCATCAAACATTTTGTGAGCTTTTGTTTTGTTTTGGTCTCTTAGTCCAAGTACATCCTGTCCTTTGAATAGCGTCCACAAACATTGATTTGCACCAAAAAAATCCCACCGTATTTGCATTGCCTTTGATATTATTATCATAACTTGGAAAGACCAAACATAGAATGAGTTCCATTCAGTACAGACTGAATAGTTTTACTGCCAAAACATTCTGCTTCAATAAGGGCATCATCCATGCCACTTCCACAGATATATTTTGCTGCACACCTTAATGCTACTTTTGCCATATGGAACATACCCA
Source organism: Anniella stebbinsi (assembly GCA_029215795.1). Taxonomy (NCBI): domain Eukaryota; kingdom Metazoa; phylum Chordata; class Lepidosauria; order Squamata; family Anniellidae; genus Anniella; species Anniella stebbinsi. The sequence continues at coordinate 175,006,967 of JARDYH010000004.1, read as the reverse complement.
TCATGAGATACAGATCAGTGTATTCTTCTGGACTAGACAAAAAGTGTCTGTTACAATATGAAAAAAACTAGGGGTGTGCACAGACCCCCCAGATCGGATCGGGACCTGGATTGGGACCTCCAATTTTGTCTCAGATTGAATCGGACAAAATCGGAGCCCCCCAGACCGGATCGGGTCCGATCCTGATCCAAACATCGGACATCCGATATTTGGATCGGCCGCTATTCCCCCCCCCCCATAGACTTGCATTGGGGGAAAGAAAGCTTTTCCCGAATGCAAGTCTATGAGAAAAAAATGGCAGCGGGTGGGTGAGGGAGACCTAACTCCCTCCTCCCCCCCGGGGCCGTCCACAGCGGACAGCCCTGGCAGGTAAGCCCCTCCCCCGTGCTCCTAACCCCCCAGGGCTGTCCACTTCCATCCGCTGGCGCCCGCGGGTGCCAGCAGATGGAAGCGGATGGCCCCGGGGGGGTAAGCCCCCTCCCCCTCCCCCTGCTTACTTTCTGTGGTTGTACACTCCCATCCGCCACTGGCCGCTACTGCGAGCAGGCTTCACAGCTTTCCCCTAGGTAGCGCACCAGGTGATCATCTGCTCGCAGTAGCGCCCAGCGGCGGATGGGAGCGGACGGGAAGGTAAGCGCGCCGTGGGCCCCGCGGGCCCCCCGCCCCCCTATCCCCCTCCCCCTGCTTCCCCTTCCCCCTTCCCCTTGCTTACCTTCCGTGGCCGTCTGCTGCCATCCGCCGCTGGCCGCTACTGCGAGCAGGCTTCGTGGCCTGCTCCTGAGTAGTGCACCAGGTAATGTCATCACCTGGCACGCTACCTAGGAGCAGGCCACGAAGCCTGCTCACAGTAGCGGCCAGCGGCGGACGGCAGCGGACGGTCACAGAAGGTAAGCATGCCGTGGGTCCCCTCCCCCCTGCTTACCTTCCGGGGACGTCCGCTCCCGTCCACCGACTCCTGCCCCTGTTGTCCGCTTCCATCGGCGGCTGCCCCCTGGCGCCCGACAATGGAAGCAGCAGCAGGCGCCCGCCAATCTTCCGATCCATCCGATCTGGATCGGGACCTTTCCGGATCGGATTGGATCTGACGATCCAGCGGTGAGATTGGAAATCGGATAATTGTATCCGATTTCCCCTGGATCGGATTCGGATCATGGATCAGACCGGATCCAGTGCACATCCCTAAAAAAAACCCTTCATCACAGAAAACTAGTCGGACAGGCTGGTCTTAGTTGGACATGGACATTTTGAATGTTTTTTAGTGCTGTACACACAGTTGCATAGTCAGTAAGTGGATATGGTATAACTGGCTAAAAACCAACCATTGACAATGGAACTGTATCCTTGGAGATTATGGCACAAATTCCATACCATGTAGGGGTTTTCTTTTTTTCTTCATTTGACAGATCACACCTAAAAAGCATTATGAAAAAACATTTGTAGATGCTTTTGCAACAACATCACCAGAAGACATGATATCCATATCATTGAGACAATGAAGGCCTCTGGAAGACTAGGTCAAATGAATGGACTGTAGTAATTTTTCACCTTCTGACATGGCAAGTCTGAAACAAGTTTGCAGCTCCATTTCTCCATGCCTGTTGCTAATATTGGGCCTGTTTAAATGATGTGCTAAGCCATGGTTAGGCCTCCAACCCTTTTGCAGTGAATGGTTAGTGAGCAAGTTTAAACCATGGTTATGTAGCCCCATTGTTAGGAATGGTTCACACGACACACTAAGCCATAATGGGCCTGTTCGGAAGCCACCTTAACCACAGAGCCTGAAATGTCATCTGAACGCTCATACTGAGAAAAAAGATAAAATGTGAACCAATAGTAGTAACTGACTAGTATATAAAATAAAATATATTCAAATTTCATTCCTTTTTTAATTAATGATGTAATAAACCATAATATTTTAGAATGCATCTTGAAAAAATGACCATATAAGCTACACATTTTCATTAAATGGCCTATTGTAGAGATGTGTTTGGATGCCATTTTTAAAAATGGTGGAAGGACAGCCTTTCCATCAAAATTTATGCCATGTTGACCTCCCTGACCCAAAAAACCTATAGTTTAAAGCCCAAAATCACATTTGTATGTTGATTTGTCAAGTAAATGAGAAAATGAGAAAACATTTCAGCGCCATCTTGGAAAATGGTGGAACGAGTACTCTGACAATTAAAATAGCATATTCTTTTAACTCCTTGACCCCAAAAACCTATAATTTGATATCAAACACAAGATAATCACTTCTGTGGTTGATGAAAACTAGCGACCCAAAGGAAATTGTCCACCATTTTGAAAATAGCACCTAAAAATGTTTCGCACAAGAATCAGACTGTCTACCCAAATTATTGTGTTAATCCAATACCTCAAGATCACATATCAGCAGAGAAAATCTATGGACCTCAAAATTTTTACGGGGGTATATTGTGGGGACCGGATTCTGAGGGCTTTCTCTGCACAATCAGGAACCTTGTTTTTGCAGGATCCCCAATCACATAGACCTGACTGTCTGGCCATTTGCTGTTATGGGGGCCCTTTTCAGACGTTATAATGAACACTCCGAAAGGTCAGGTCCACATCTCCCCCACCCCCCCATGCACGTTCATAGGAAAATAGAAAACTAGCTCAGTATCATTTACACTGATTGGCAGTGGCTCTCCAGGGTTTCAAAAAGGCAGGGGTCTTTCACAGCCCTATTTGGAGATGCCAGGAATTGGGTCTAGATCCTTCTGGATGTAGGCATGCATTCTACCATTTGTCATCCCTGTTCAGCAGCTGTTGAGCTGCATGTCACACGGAGATTTTAAGAGGAATAATAGGGAAAAAGCTGGGTCTGGCAGCATTCCTTTTTTCAAGGGTAATTCTTTAGGGAGTCCATCGCCAGCACAAAATACATTTAATAGATCTGACAGCTACTGTAGAACAGGCCACAAAAGCAGCATGTTGCTTGCTCACTAACAGCTGCACTGGTGACTGGTTTTATGCAGCATTAGATTTTATTTGGTGCATGGGGACCAAAATGGCAAGTCCCTTTTTTATGCTTCAGGTGTTTGCCAAGTTCTTATTAAGTCAGGTCAGCCTGTTACAGCTGAGACAGGTAAATTTGCTGTACTAGAATAGGGTCCCCCCCTCCACACACACACTCAGCAACCATGTGATCTCTTCCAGAGATTTTGCTTTCTTTTTGTATACTTCACTTCCTTTTTTATTTTCTACACGTGATGTTTGAGTAGTAACCTGTTTACTGCATTGGAGAAAGAGGCATGAATTATAATGAATTGTGAGGGTTTCTCATTCACTTTGCCTCCTATGGGTTGGCCTTTATTAATGTGTGCAGTCAATTGTGATTGAACCCTTAAAATGCTCCGATCCAAAAAGGGGGATCTGTACCAGGAAGCAGGTTTTTGCACATGGGTTCCTTGCTTGCTTGGACATATGAAAGTTCTATATGCTGCATTGATTCATCTAGTCTATTATTGCCTACTCTGGCTTGTGGAAGCTTTCCAAGATTTCAGACCAAGATTTTTCCCAGCCCGTCTACCTATTCTTTTCCTTAACTGAACATTTTAATGCAAAACATATGCTCTGTCCTTGAGCCATCACCTCTTTCCTGCATATAGGATGTGCTAGGGTGACCAGATTTTGAGGATCAAAATCCCGGACCCCCCCGCCACCCCACCCACCCCAAACAACCCCCCCACTGCGCCCCCCTGCCGCCCCGCCACGCGCCGCCCCCCACCCGCGCCGTGCCGCCCCCCCACCCGCGCCGCGCCGCCCCGCCCCCCCACCTGCGCCGCCCCCCCCACCCCGCGCTCCTTACTGGCTGGGGCGTCCGCTTCCCTCCGGTGCTCGGAATCTACTGAGAAACAGGCTTCCTGGCCTGTCTCTCAGTAGCGCACCGGGTGATGACGTCATCACCCGGCGCGCTACTGAGGGACAGGCCGCGAAGCCTGTTTCTCAGTAGATTCCGAGCACCGGAGGGAAGCGGACGCCCCAGCAGGTAAGTGCCTCGCGGCGGCGCCCACCTCGCGCAGGCCGCCTGCCCGCCCCCCGCGCCGTGCCGCCCCCCCACCCACGTCGCCCCCCTGTGCCGCGCTGCCCCCCCACCTGCGCTGCCCCCCTGCCCCGCCCTGCCCCGCGCCCCCCCGCACCACCCCGCGCCACCCACCCCACGCTCCTTACCGGCTGGGGCGTCCGCTTCCCTCCGGTGCTCGGAATCTACTGAGAAACAGGCTTCCTGGCCTGTTTCTCAGTAGCGCGCCGAGTGATGACGTCATCACCCGGCGCACTACTGAGGGACAGGCCGCGAAGCCTGTTTCTCAGTAGATTCCAAGCACCGGAGGGAAGCAGACACCCCAGCAGGTAAGTGCCTTGTGCCGCCAGCCTCCTGCCACTGCCGCGTGACCCCCCGCCGCCCCGGTTTGCCACCGCCGCCCCCCGGTTGGCCCGGATCGCCCCAGGGCCATTTGGTCACCCTTTTGGGGGGCTAAATTTCTGGATTTGGCCCCCCAAAACAGTTTTTCTGCCCGGTTGCGGATTTGCTCCCTATTTCCCGGGCATGTCCAGACAAATCCGGGCGGATGGTCACCCTAGGATGTGCATTTTGATTTGCTTTAGCATGGGGATGCACATCTAGATAGAAGAATCTGATGCAGTCATTCACTCTACTGGTTGTGTATAGCATCGTTTATCTCACAGTGTGGACAGGGATGGGGACATTCCCCACGCACTAGCCATACAAAGCCACTTTGCTCCATGTGACTTTAGCTGGATCAGGGCCAATTTCCTTGTCTGACTTTATTGTATGCTGATCGATCAAGAAAGCAAGCAATGGTTTCACATTTTTTCCTCTGCTTTAAATGCTAGCATTCTTGGGTATCTGATGAATGCACCCACTTCTAGATAAATCCTATTGGTGATCCAGAGGCAAAACCCTACATCAGGTTTTAATAAAATGGGTATTAAAGATTTGCTCCATCAGAAGGCAGATCAGGGAAGAGAAATCTGTGAAAATCTGTCACTCAAAGTGGGGAAAATTGAAATTAAAACTAAATTCTGCCTGTGAACTTCATACATGCCTAATTCTAGAATTTCTAACAGCTTTTCTCTGAATTGCTGTTGCCTCAGATGGTGAATATATTATTGGTCCTCAGCCCCTAAATTGGCTTTATTGACCTCACCCACTGTTCCATAGAACTCTAGTCTTCAATATGTTCATGTCTGGGACCCATCTTTGACCTCCTTCATGCCTAAATCCCCCCCCCCCCCGGTTTGCCTCTGTGTTTTTTAATCTCTGAGGCAGAAGCACGTAAAGCTTATGATCTCTTTCACCTGAATAGCTATTCTTTCACTCCTTCGCTCTTCCGCTCTACTCCACCTTGCTCCTTCTCTTTCTCCCTCCAGTCAAATCCTGTCAGATGAGTACTTCAACCAGACCACCTTTCTGCCGGGCAAAAATGGAACGACCCTTTAGTCTGGCTCCTTGAGGGCATTGAGGGAGTACAATCCTGTCTCTGCAGAGATTCAGGCGTTGTATGATTTTTTTAAAAAAGGCTTTCAAGTCTGGGATGCAAGGTTTGGGTTTTACATTGAGGATTGGAGCCGGCTGCTGGGAGAGATCGCTTTTCCCTGCCAGGACCTGATACAATCCATTCAAGCCCCAGTTCCTTTAAAACTACATGGAGGTTTAGGGTGCATTAAATTCCCTTACGGAAAATAATCCAGACTTTAAGCATTCTAGGAAAGGCTGGGGAAGAGGCAGTGTGTCAGCAGGACAGGCACGGCACCATATCACTATAGTGCTGCAAATCTGTACACCAAGCATGGCGAGAATGCACTAAATCGCAATGTGATGGAACTCTTTAACCCTATCTTGCAATATGGGGCACAGTTTTTAACCTCATTTCTGTTATTCTGTTTCTCCTTCCCACTCAGCTTATATCACTTTCTTTCTCCTGGTGTCACATTCTTTCCCCAAAACCTTTTCTTTCTCTTTAAGCGAAACAACCAAAAGCTAAAATGGTGGTGGTGGTGGCTGCCCTGTTGCACCTCAACTCATACTGGGTATTCTCAACCAAATCATTGGTTGAGACGTCCCAGTCCCATAAACTGTGAATGTTCACTCTGCACATTTCAGCTTTATTTACAGTTTGCTCCATAAACTATCTCCCTAACTCAGGGAAGAGATTATCTGAAGCAAGAGATCTGGAGATACCAGAGAAACATTTTGAATGGCAAGGAGAATTAGATTTCTTTGAAATAAGAAGAATTTATCTGGAGCATCATTCATAGTAGTCTCTGTTGTCTCCCTGTCCTTCTCTGCATGCTGAATTGTTGAGGTGCAGAAAGGGCCAAGAGAAGTCCGTAAGTCTCTCTAGCCATCCCACTATGGCCCCGTTCAGACAACACTGTTAACCATGCCATTTAACCTTTTGTGGTTAGTGGGGTTAGGGCAGCATGGTTAACGGTATTGTCTGAACACCCGTTTTCCCTAACCATCTATCCTGTTAACTGAATTGTGGTTAGGCTCACTAACCATGTTGTGCAACGTCCTTAGCAGCACTAACCATGACTAAAAGTGTCGTCTGACACATGTCTGTGGTTAAGGGGCCGTGGTTAAGGGTTTTAAGGGATTACGGCATAGAGCTTCTAGTACAGAGCGGATATGGGGCAGAACACTTGAAGGAATCAGGTGCTCCACTAACCACTTTGTGGTTAGCGTGTGGTTAAGGAATTCTTAACCACAAAAGGGTTAACAGTGTCATCTGCAACTGCTCCACACATAGTTAGTGTTAACCACAGCTGAGCATGGTTAAGCTAACCACAGAGCCCAAAGTGTTGTCTGAACGGGGTCAATGAGATTGAACAATTGATGAAAAATATTCCAGAGTGTGTGCCTGTGTGCGCGCATGAGAGACAGACAGACGGACAGACTCCTGATTCTTCTGTTGAGTAGTGTGGCAATTCTCAAAACTTCATTCCGCCTTCGTGGTGATTTTCTGCTTATCCCAGACCATGTTACTGAATTAGAGGTAGAATTATACTATTGATTTATATCCTCTGGGGAGTGACCTCACAGCTGGGTGCATTTGGAAAGCTTCACAGCTGTGAGTCAGAAATGACCTTTGGGAAGATGGACTCAGGCTCCAGACGAGGATGGATTTGTCCTTGGGATTGCCAATCAAACTTTGGGTACCCTGTGACATTTCTTGCTAAAATCATGCTATTTGGTGGCATGATTTCATGTAATCTCAAACCAACTACAGCATATTCACCAGTTGCTTCCTAGTTTACCTGGCAAAGTATAAGATGACATTAATTGTGCCATGCTAAGCCAAATCTTGAATGTCAGAGGCAGACACAGTGAGAACTTAATCTGAACAAGGACTAAATTAATGCAGAGTAGGGAAGTCAGGATGTCCTTAATCCAATACAAGAACCATCTAGTCAAAATAAAATCTAGCTGTGCTAGCATTTTTGTTTGCTTCTTTCTATGGTGCTCCTGTGTCCAAAATCCTCCATTTTTATAATATTAAAATATTTTACTGACAATACCATGTAACCCCAAAGAGCAAATAGAATGTCAAAAGTGGTAAAATCTTGATACAATCAATCAAAGGTGGTATAGAAATGAAATAAAGAAATAACTAAATAAATTATAGCTCTTAAGACTTCTAAGGCTTCTTTACCGGTATTCTAATAATCTTTATTAGAATAAAGTTGTCTCATTGGTCTAAAGAATCCTTCTTTAAACTTGATCCTCCCATGTTGTCTTTTACAATGTGAGATCATATGCATTAGTACTCTATGCCAAATATTTTCCCATTTCTTTAGAGATGTTACTTCTCCCCCCCCCCCCTTTTTTTATTTTGCTATTAGAATCCAAGCTGGAACTAACATGTTTGCAATCATCCATTCATTGCTAGATGCTACCAATCCACCTAACTACCTAATAATAGAATTACTGGGTCCAAAGGGAATTTATATCCTGTACTTTTGTATATTATTTAGGGTACTCATGCGCCCACTCAGACACTGTAGCATCTGATTCCTTCACCGCCATAAAAATAATGAAAGTAGAGCTCCAGGCTTGGCATTTGTATTCATCAGCCAAGAGCCTTCAACTCATTTTCTGCGCTGAGGGTCACAAATGCAGCAGGCAGAAGGGACTGCTCTGTTGACTGGGCAAAGGCAGAAGGCCAGGAGCCTCGTTGTTCTACTAGGCCTGGCCAGTTCTGGTGCTCCTTGCTCCCTGCCAATTTGCAAACATCAAAGCTACACATCCCTCACTTCAGATAGGGCTAAAATCCAAGAGGAATGAGAAATGCAAGCGTGGCACTTTCTGAAGTGGAGTTTTCCAGGCAGGGCTGAGAATTATGTTAAGAAGAATTTACCAAAATTTGCAAATTTCTTCATATTTGGGATGGAAAGAACTTGAGATTAAAAAAAAAATTCAAATGCAAGACAAATATTCAAATGAGAGGTTAGCTATTAAACAACTGGCTTTGAATCCCTCTCTATTCAGCCATGTTTGTAGTACTGAATTAAGTTTGCCACCTGTTTTCTGGCAGTCCCTTCATCCTTAACAGCTCTGTGATGGGCAGGTACAAAATGTTCCTCTCCATGTACCTATGGACTTGGCTAATACAGATGGATGAGAATTTCCTTTCACCTCATTTTTGATAAGAATGTACCAAAATTTGTAAATATCTTCATATTTAAGACAGAATTTAAAATGATATTCCTTAAAAGATTTAAAAAATTCTAGTGAAGAAGAAAGTGTGAAACAGATGGATTCATCCATCCCTAAAATGTTAACATCTCTAGCTATGTTGAGAAATGGAAGCTTCCAATGCAGGGCAGGTGTTCACTGTAGAGTCAGTTGCTACAGTTCTATTTCCTATATTATGGAGATGCACAGGAGTAGGAAGTGTGAGGCACTTTCATTTTTGTCCCTCCATCCACCCCCCGTCTTTCTCCATCTCTCTCCTGTCTGAAAGCACTCCGACAGATGCAATCATAAGTATGTCTAATCAGAAGTAAGTCCAGTGGATCTTATTCCCACATAAAGGTATATAGGATTGCATCCTAAAAGGGGCAGATTTATTTATTTATTTATTTATTTATTTATTTATTTATTTATTACTGTATTTATATGCTGCCTTTCCCCCCCCCCCAAGGAACCCAAGGTGGCATACATAATCCTCCTCCTCCTCTCCATTTTATCCTCATGAAAACAACCCTGTGAGGTAGGTTGAGCTGAGAGTCTGTGACTGGCCCAAAGTCACCCAGTGGGTTTCCATGGCCAAGTGGGGACTAGAACCCGAATCTCCCAACTCCAAGTCCAGCACTTTAGCCACTACACCACACTGGCTCTGTCTTTTCTAGGTGTATGTACTCCATAAAGCAGCATGGACATGGTTGGTAATGTATTACACTAGCAAACCGGCGCAGTTTTGCAAGGGTTGGAATAATCCTTACTTTGCTACATTGAAGCCTTCAAGCTGAACTACACAGCTGTCAGAGTTGGACACATTGTGCTCATCCAGTCTGAATGAAGCCAAGCCCACTGATATGCCTAGGCACAGCCACTGCCATTGTGCATCCCTGTAGCCCTATGAGGGAGAGATCTGCCCATAGCAGAGGGTCAGGTGTATAACAGTGCCCCTCAATCTACTAAGCTGCTGCAGCTTCAAACTGTATGGAGTGCAAAGCTATGTACTAGTTAGTGAAGTCTGCCCCTAGTGCTGAAAATTTAACTGCAGGCTTCAACCACATGGACACATTTAAATTAATTTAAATTAAATTAATGTGCTTTAAAAACAAAATAACCCCAAAGTGCAAGGATCCCCTTAGTATACACACGTTTCAGATGTCTCGATCTCATAGTCTTGGAGCAATGGTGATGATGTACAGATGGAGAGAGGCACATCCTCTTTTATGATTAGAGATGCCACGAGTGCCCAACTGGGTCTAAGAGTCCACCAGCCCCCCATTTCTGCCCCCTCCCAGACCCAGTTCGGTGCTCCCAGCACAGGCATGAAACCCCACCTGAGTGCTCTCAAGGCCCCAGCGAATGCTCAGCAGCCATTCACCCATGAGTTGTAAGCTAGGGTGACCAGATAAAATCTGGTCAGGGCTCATGTAACTTTAACAGTTGTAGAGCAAAGGGAATTTCAGCCAGTGTCATTTGTATGCAATTAGTTCCTGGTGAAATTCCCTCTTCATCACAACTGTTAAAGTTGCAGGGTCCCTGCCTTCTTTTGCATATGTTCACTCTAGTATAGTGCCTACACCTTTAACTGTTGCTATGAAAAGGGAATATCACCAGGAACTAATTGCATACAAATGACCCTGGCTGAAATTCCCTTTGCTCTACAGCTGTTAAAGTTACATGAGCCCTGACCTGGATTTTATCTGGTCAGCCTATTGTAAGCGTGCATTTCCCCTTCCTACATCAGTGGTGGCTGCCATTGGCACAATGGGGGAATTGCACACTTCCCCCCCACATCCGCACCAATAGCAAGGGTAAAGGCTTGAAAGTTCAGAAGTGGCTCATGCAGCCTGGGAATGAGGGCAGGGAGTGAAGGTAAGTTCGCCCATCCCTATTTATGATTATAGATAATCAAGGGGAGGGTGATAGTTCCAGTTTCAGTGGGGTGGAGATTCCATTCTGGGTTTTAGTTACAGCCAGCCAGAAGTCTAAAGGAGCTATCCAAGATGCTGGACCTATTATGGCTTCTGGTTTGTTGTAATTAAAACCCAGAATTGAATTTTTGTCCCACCAAAATTGTTGCCACCATCCTCCCCCGATATAATGATACGGTTAAAATGTTTGGTTTTAATATTTGCTTGCTGCAGTTCTGAATCATTATGCCATGTTTGGTTGAAATTGCTCAAATGGTATTGAAGCAATAAATCTTTAAAAATTCTGCTTGGCTGCTATTTTGTTTCGATATGGTCAGAGGGAATTTTCACCGTGCCTAAAAGTTTCATTACAATCAGATAAATGGTTTTCAAGTCCATACAAACACTTCCTTTTGTGTGTATGAAGATAATGAACAATAATGGCAATGTATTTTGCCAAATTGATGGCTGCATCCAGTGTCACCAATTTGTATCATCTTTACTTATAGAATCATTGAGTTGGAAGGTGCCTCAGAGGTCATCTACTCGAACCCCCTGTTGATGAAGGAAATTCCTGCTATAGCAGATGAACACCTGGTTTTTAGTTAGGTCCATTTTTTCCCTTTCATATTGTGAAAGATGAGCTCTTGTTCAGCTGGTACAGTCTTTTAATCGAATGGTACTGTATGTGTTCTGTGATCTCTTTCACTATGAGCGATTTCATTTTCATAGTTTATTCCTGCTGGAAAAAAAATACCCTCTAGATTTTAGATTTCTTTCAAAAATGTTTTAATCTTCCCCTCTCGCTGTTATCTGACCTCTTCTGTCATTAGTTCTTGTATAGAGCACATTAATGAAAACTTTTTGTACGGTTATGAATGGAATGATATTCTCCCCTTTGACAGCATAATAGATTCTAAAAAAACAATTTGCAGATTTATTCTCACAACGCAGACACACTTTTCCTTATCTTGATCTACCTTAAACAGTGAGAAGACTAAAAAACAGCATTATCTTATTTTCCATTTGATTTTTCATTTGCTTTCTCCCTAGAGAAAGCAGGGCAACACAGGATAATGCAATTGTTGTTTTAAAACCTCAACCTTATGAACCTAGAGAGGTTCACCTGGCACCTACATTACACTCTTTTAGATGCCTTTTTATTTTCTCAGTATTTTAACAGTTTATCAGTTTAATTTTTAACTTTGCTGTTTTAGCTTTGTATTTTAAATCAGTATTAATTTCTGCATTGCTGCTTGGTTTTATCCTGTGCTCTTATATTGTATTTTTCTGTTACATTTTTATACTGTTGTTGTTTTATATTTGAATGGTTTTTATGGTTTTAATTTTTGTAAACCACCCAGAGAGCTTCGGCTATTGGGCGGTATAAAAATGAAATAAATAAATAAATAAGAAATCAACTATCTTGGTCTGGCTCTTAGTAGGGAATTGGCAATGGCAATTCATATATCTTTTAATTTGTTGAATTTTCATTTCTGATAATGTAAGTGTCGAAATGGAATTATCATAACATGATCCGACTATTTAGCCCCAAAAGGTGCATTTTGCACCTGTTTCTGTGTCATCTTCAAAGGCAGCCCCATGTAGACCGCAATGCAGTAGTCCAGTCTGCAATGTAATGGATATAACTAGTAGCTGCCTAGCTGGGCTAGGCCTGCTTTCTCTAGATAGAGTTGCAGCTGACATGCCAATTGAAGATGGTAAAATGCCCTCCTGGCTACTATGCACCGCCTCTGGTTCCACAGACACATTGAATCCAGAAGTACTCCCAACCTACAAGCTGGGTCCATTACTATTCTGCCGCAGTTCCATTATCATTCTGCACTATCCCAAGTTAAGGCTTTCATTGCTTGTGGAAGGCAAGGATGACTGGCAGGAAATCCAGGGGCCACACCTCAGTCAGGCTGCTGACGCATTCCTGGTGAATGCTTGTGGGGCCCCATAGGGATCTGTATTGAGACCGATGCTTTTCAACTTTTTCATAAATGATCTGGAATTAGGAGTGAGCAGTGATATGGTCTAAGTTTGCTGATGACACCTAGTTATTTAGGGATTGTGAGGAGTTCCAAAAGGATCTTCCTATACTGGAAGAATGGGCATCTAAATGGCAAATACGATCCAATGAAAGCAAGTGATGCAAGTTGAGGCAAAAAATAAATAAATCCCAACTTCAAGTATAAGCTGATGGGATCTGAAGTAGCAGTGACTGACCAAGAAAGAGATCTTGGGGTTGTGGTGGACAGCTTGATATAAACATTGACCCAGCATGCAGCTGCTATGAAAAAGCAAATTCCATGTTCAGCATAATTAGGAAAGGAATTGAAAATAAAACTGCCAAGATCATACTCCATAGATACAAATCTATGGTGACACACCACACTCAGAATACTGTGTATAATTCTGGTCGCCACACCTAACAAAGGATATTGTAGATTTGGGGAAAGTGCAGAAAGGGGCAACTGATCCAGGGGCTGGAAGAACTCCCCTATGAAGAAAGGTTACAACATGTGGGATTGTTTAGTTTAGAAAAAGGGTAAGTAGATACATGATAGAGGTGTACAAAATTATGCATGGAATGGAGAAAGTGAACAGGGAAACATTTTTCTCCCTCTCTCATAATACTAGAACTTGGCGTCATTCCATGAAGCTGATTGGTGGGAGATTCAGGACAGATAAAAGGAAGTATTGCTTCACACAGCTCATAGTTAAACTAGGGAATACACTTCCCCAAGATGTAATGATGGCCACCAATTTCAATGGATTTAAGAGGGTTGGATACATTTATGGATGATAAGGCTATCAATGGCTAGTAGTCATGATTGATATATATTACCTCCAGTATCAGAGGTAGTATGCCTATGTACACCAATTGCTGAGGAACATGAGCAGGAGGGTGCAGGTGCACCCATGTCCTACTTAAGGGTTTCTCACAGGCATCTGGTTGGCCACTGTGTGAACAGAATGCCAGACTAGATGGGCCCTTAGTTTGATCCAGCATGGCTCATCTTATGTTCTTTTGTTCTTGAAATGGCCAATAATACTTGAGGGGAATAAGAAGGAGCCTGCACATCACTGGATAAGGTGCAGTCAACAGCCCTTTTCACAACTTCTACAAATGTAGGACTTCTATGTCTGGGGCTGTGCTGTTGACCCTCTTCCCCCATGGGAGTCCATTCTGAACACCTAGACACTGAGGGAGAGGGGCCACCATGGGTGCCCTACTGCTCATTTGACACATAAAAGATCTACAGAGCAATCAGCCATCCATGTTGGGGCAGCTTTGCTCTGGTCTTCTCCTAGATCTGACTTGGCAGTGGCCTCACCCAAAATATCGTAAACTCTTTGGAGAGTAAATGAATGAGATTGTTGTCGCTTTGGTAGAGGAGGGGGAATGGTTGAGACAAGCATGGCATTGAAACCACCATGGCAGAGTAGGGCAGGATAACAGGGGACATACTAAGGATGTGTGAATCAGCAAAACATGAGCTCGCTAAAGGCCAATCTTGAAGCTTGTTCCATCTCGAGTCCGTATCGTTCGTATCCCAGCTCCAGCACTGCAGCTGGTCTTTAAAGCTTATAGCCAGGATCTGATTAGAAGTGATTTGGAAGGGTTTGGGCCTATTCAGCCTGTGGAATGTCAGAATCTCTGTGAGCTTATCTCTGTCAGTATTCTCCGAGGAAAGTAGGCTACTCCTGGCCAGCTGCTAGCTTCAGCTTTGACAGGGAAGAAACTGGCAGTTTCTGCGATGGAATCTAACAGAAGAGAGAGGGGAGGTTTAGAAGTGTCACACAGTTTGAAATGCCATCCTTGAAGGGCAGAATAAAGATGCCCTGTTTGAGCAGGGGCCTCACTGATGGGCTAAAATCAATGCAATGCATTATACGTGGGGCTGCCTTTGAAAATGGTGCGGAAACTTCAGCTGGTACAGAACAAGGCAGCATGATTGTTAATGGGCTTGCCAACAAGACCACATTATGTCAGTCCTTTTCCAGCTTCACCGGCTGCCAGTCCAGGTCCAGGCCCGATTCAGAGTGCTGGTATTAGCATTCAAAGCCTTAAACGGCTTGGGGCCAGGTTCTCTGAAGGAACACCTCCTCCCATACATGCCTGCCCAGACCCTAAGATCATCTTCAGGGGTCCTTCTCCATGAGCTCCTGGCAAAGGAAGTGAGGCAGGTGGCTACTAGGAGGAGGGCCTTCTCTGCTGTGGCACCCCGGCTGTGGAATGAGCTTCCTAAAGCGGTTCACCTGGCACTTACGTTATACTTTTTTTAATGTCAGGTGAAAACCTTCTTATTTTCCTAGTATTTTAACATTTAAAAGACTTGTCTTAGTTTTTTAACTTTTATGTTTTAAATCTGTATAAATAACTGCATTGCTGCTCAGTTTTATCCTATTTGTGCTTTTATAGTGTACTTTTATATTGTGATTTTATATTATTGTTTGTTTTATACTTTGAATTGCATTTGATGGTTTTAACTTTTGTGAATTGCCCAGAGAGCTTTAGGTAGGGATGTGTACGCCCAAAAATATCGTATCGTTATCGGAATTTCGGACCAAAAATTTTATTGCCTCCGATTATATAGTAGGTGAACCATATCGTATTGTATCGTATTTCCGATATTGTTTCTCCATTTTGCCCTAGAGAGTTGATTTTTGAGTCAGAGAAAGGCCCAAAACTCCTTAATTTTCCAAGTTACAGGTTTGAAACTTGGTCACAGTACAGATTGAGTGTTGCTAGTCTTGTGTGCCAAATTTTAGAACAATCGGTGCAAGTGTTACTCAGAAGTAAGCTTTCAAATGCACTGTTTCAGGTGGCTGAAATGTGATCCTTTTTCAAGAGACATTGTCGTCCAGTACTCAAGGGCATCTCACAGATGGCCTTGAGGGGACTCATCTGTGCCCAATTTCAGATGCACAACTGCAGGTGTTACTCCAAAATAAGCTCTCAGCAACATGCCTTGTTTTCAGTAACGCACTCCATGCTGCTGCTGCTGCTGCTGCGACTTATAGGTATATTTTTATGAATACAATGAACTTTCAAAACCTGTGGATAAACCTAGGCAGTGCCTTCCATATGCAGTCATAAAAGTAAAATGTTCTAATCAGAAGATGGTGAACTGCTGCTGCTTTGTCTCATTGATTAGGCCACACATGTCTACAAATTAAAAGGATTGGGGGGTAGGGGAATGGCACGGGCGTTACATTGATTTTAGAGCCAGCCTTAGCAGGCAGGGCTTCATTGGGCCAGGAGATACCCCAAGTAGTGAGGAAACCTGGAGGATCCCATCAAAACAACCCTCACACACCGCCTTGATCTCATTGTGCTTGAAAACTTAAAATGACCCAGTCTGTCCACCATCCCCGTGCAGGCAGGTGAGCATTTCTTCATGCCAGAGCTGCACACATTGGCTGGAGCAGTGCAAAATAAAAATCACGTTCAGGGTAGGCACTTTGCCAAATTAATATAAGTCATGTTCAGGGTAGAGGTAGGCAGGCACTTTGCCTGGACCAAAATCTCAAAAAAAAAAAAAAAAAAAAAAAAAGGAAATGCGTGAGGGGGATGTTTCTGCAGTCCTTCAGTAACGGACTCCACAACCCAGGGACATAGTGATGAAAAATAATAATATAGGAATCTCTCAACTCAAGGCTCCCTATAGCAGTCCCTCCAGACTGGAAACATTGGCAGGAACAGTGTGTTTCAAAAATAAATAAAATGTGTGAGAGGGATGCTTGCTTTTGCTTTGCAGCCCCTCACTAAAGCACTCTCTCCAGACTGAAAAACATTGGCTGGAGCAGTGTCTTTAAAAAAGAAATACAATGTGTGAGAGGGAGAGACAGCCACCCCAGAACTGCCCCCAGCAGCAATAGCATCTCTCCTAGAGCCAGAGCCACCTCGCCCAAGGCGCGCCTTAGAGCCGTGTTTCATACTGGTACAAAGTGATTGAAAATGAAATTATTATTTATATTAATAACAATCCTTTGCAAACAGTTCGTGTGCTGCTTTGACCAGAGATTGTGTAGTGTTATTCTGTGTAGCAGGCTACAGGACACACCAGCACACTCACAGTCAATCAAGCAAACACCCACCCACACACACACACAGAGGGAGGGAGAGAGGGAGGGAGAGAAATATATATATATTTAATATATATATTGTTTTTTTAAGAAAGTTAAACAGGGAAGAGGACAAAACACACTCCCTCAGTCACAGTACCCCACTAACCCTTCAATAAAACCAACCAGAAAACATATAAAAATTTAAAAACTATAACTCAAACACAGCCAAATGAACCTGAGACGCAAAGATGCAAAGATGCAAAACTACAATGAATCTCTAACAATTTGCCACCAAGTAACTATAAGACCCAGGAGCCAGGACAGAGCTCCAACAAAATCCACCCTTCTTCCCTCAACACCTAACTCCCAACAGAGCTGGAACACCAAGTGTGTGGGTTTTATGCGGGGATATCCTTAGCCCTCCTCCAACATTGTGATTGGATCCTGGTCAAGCACACCCCACCTTCTAGCTCCATCCATGTGGTGGCAAAAGAGAAAGAGACTTCGAATAAAACAATAAAATACGATAAATATCTTAGGATTTTTTATCGTCTCTGATAATTATCATAGGTTTCCCTATCGTATCATTATTATTAATCGTATGCACGATAAAGAGCGTATCGTATCGTTATCATACATTTTAACGATACGATACATCCCTAGCTTTAGATATTGGCAGTATAGAAATGCAATATATAAAGAAATAAATCCCTTTCCAATTAGTTATTCAGAAGGAGGGCTATCACAAGTATACCTTCGCTTTTAAGCTGGGAGCCTCTGCTAGGAAATTTCTCAACTTCACTGCTCCAAATCCTCTCTCTTTAGAGTTCCTATTATCTGAACCTTTTGAGGATCTTTTCATTCAGACTTTCCACCCATCTTGGACTCTTGTCTCTTTGAATTCTGTATTGTTAAGAACCTGCCATGAAAAATACTGCTATATTTTTCATAGATGATTAAATCTTTTCCACTATGGATTTGGACCCATATAGTGTGGAGATACTAAATTGGAAGCTGCGGTTATTGAAATTTCTGTGTGTGGGGATTATTATAGCCTGGGCTTACTCTTAAACCTGTCTCAGCTCTTGGATATGATGTCTCTTGGCAACATGGAGATACAATAGATGACATTTGCATCCCTGTTCATATGCCTCCTGAAAAGTCACTCAAAGGGCAACACTTTCCATGGAGATCAAAAGCTTTCATCCAAAGAACCCCCCATCATTTTGGTTCAGTTCTGGTACCAAGAACCAACAATGCTCCTTGACAGTTTGCAACTCTTAAGTAGATCAGCCTTCACCAACCTGGCATCCTCCAGATGTGGTCAATTAGAAGTCCCATCATCCTAACCAGTGACCATCCTGGCTGGGATGATGGGAATTATAGGCCAACTCATCTGGAGGATGCTGGAATGGGGAAGGCTAACATGGAGGGGGTTAAATTGGAATTTGATATCAGAAGGGTGTTCATATGCATGTACAAACATTGAAGTTCAACTCTGCAAGTCAAATGCCATTTGGTCATCGCAATAGATCCAGCATCAATTGACTGTACCCAAGAATTGAGCTGCCTTGCTGCCCTGGATGTCATTTTCATTTTACTTACTCATGGATACTAGGGACTTACGTAATTGCATTTGTCAACACAAAGATTTCCAGACAGGGTTTGAAAGACAATTTGTATTTAGTTTACTTTGGTCAGTTGAAGCAACTTTCCCAAACTCTTTGTTCAATATGAGGACTACATTGAGTCTCACTCCTGTGATTGAATTCCTTTGGCCCCCTTTTTCTCCTGCCACCTTGGAGTGACTAATTGCTAGACATGTGGAGGACATCAAGGGGGAAGTTGGTGATGACCCACTTTATTGTACTGGTGCAATGTTCAGGATTGTTCAGAAAGCTGGTGCAGGTGTGGAGATCATAAATGTTATGCCTGAAATGCTTTGTAGGCCAGAAGTCCCAAGTTCTGTCTTTGGCATCTCCAGTTAAAAAGAACAGGTAGTAGGTAATGCAAAAGGCCTGAGCCCCCTGGACAACTGCTGCCAGTCAGAGTAGACATACAGAGTACATGGACAAATAGTCTGAATAAGTATAAGGCAGCTTCCTATATCCCTATGTTAAGATCCCTCAGTAAGATGAGATGCTGGTGATCCCCAGATCTGCCCATTGCCTGCACCATACGCCTATGCACCAATGACCATGGGAGAAGACCCTGGAGCCCAGACTGCATCAGACTAGACCTGTAGGTTATAGGATGGGGTACAGAACCTCAGGCCCATCAGCCAAATCCAGCCATCCAGGGGCCCTCAAAGAGCCATGCCCCCTTCCCCTGACCCATCTCCTTTTCCCTAACCACCAATCATTTGGTGGTTTCCCAGGTTTTGTGCAGTCCCCCCTCCATTCTAAAAGGTTGAATGTCTCTCTTAAGGCTTTGTTACTGGCAGTAAGAGCATTAAACTAAAATAGACTGGTATTTTTATAGAGCTTTATCCTGGCGGGGAGAGAGCACTGCCTGGAGAAGAAACTGGCAGGTTGGATGAAGAACCCACTCCGGCCATATCTGGTCCATAGGCTGGAGGTTCCCCACACTTGCTGTAGTGAATCTGATCCCTATCCTGGTACAGACCAGCCCAACATTTTGCATCTAGGACTTTGCAATATTTAACTTTTGACCAGAGCACCCTGCCCCCAGCCAACAGCCAGGAAGAAACGGGGACAGGCTATCCCCATTGAGTTGGCCTTCCTGCTTTAAGTTTTATGCGCACCTGGGTTTTTCTGCATGCCTCCTTCCATGTATCTTCAAAAAGGAGAAGGCACCTCTATGGGTCACCAAAATGGCTCCTAGGGCCTGCTCAAAATGGAAACTGGCAGCAGTGGCATACTGTCAAAGCCAGTGGAGGCAGTTAGGTGTGATGCATAGTGGGCTGCCATCCCTTTGGTCCTCACAACAACTAGAACATGTAACACAGGGCACAGAGCCCTTTGAGTGAGCACCAGCATGTGCCCTCCATGCACAACAAGACCAACATCCACCTTGTGCTCGAGGGTGTGGTGGTTGTGCGGTAATTGGAAATGGTGGTTCCAGCCAACTTGTGTGTGTGTGTGCATGTGTGCGGGCTTCTCTTTGTTGGCAGCCATCCTAGGGAAGTTCTTGTTCTCCTTCAGAGTCAAGGAGGCTCTAGTCTCCTTTGTTTCCTCCAGAGGTGTGATCAGGATTATGGCGAATCAGGCAAGGGTCAGCTTGGCCCAGCCCCCCCCCCCCTGCCTTTCATGGTCTGGGAGCAGAAACATCACCATTCAGATTCTCCCCAAAGCCTTGCCCTTGAGGTTCCAGCTGATTGACCCTCAAAAGGTGGGGCAAGAAGTGCAATGCAGCTGAGTAGTGAGACAGCCAAGAGGACCACCCAGCCATACTAGGAGGACAAATCTCCTTTTCTCTTTAGCCACTCCCCCATCAACAGGCACAAATGGTAAGGTGAGACCCATGCCTTGTTAGTGGAGAAGCCATAGTTCAGCAGTAGAGTACCTGGTCTTGCATGAAGAAGGCACTAGCTTTGATCCCAACTTCTCCAGGTAGGGCTGGTAAAATTTCTTCCTGAAACCCTGGAGAGCCGTTGCTGCCAGACAGTATTAACAATACTGGACTAGATGGTTCCAGTGGTCTGCCTCAGTATAAAGCAACTTCCTATGTTCCTATCCCAGGAATAGGCCTTTCAATATTTTGAAAGCTTTCCAAAATCACAATAGAGTTGATTATTAATATCTCTCTTCATGCCTGGTCTTTGCTGCCTGAAAACTGGCACAATGGTAGAAGGAATAGCCTTATCAAACTATAACAACGCTTGCATCCATACTACTGAAGAATGATTCACTTCCTGCCAACTGTTCTCCCACTGTACAACTGCAAGTATAAACAATGATGGGAGTTGTAGTCCAACACCTTTGGAGGGCACCAGGTTGGGGAAGGGCTGCTCTAAACAAAAAAAGAGAAGTAGGTGGCCCTAAGTTGTTCGTGATCAGTTTTCCACAACCCCACAGTCACCTCTGCATATCATATTCTCCACCCTGTCCTCATGGTTTATCTGCTTTGGGAGAATGAGAATTTCACTTGCACTTTCTGCCTCCTTAGGGAGGATGTGGCGTTAAGGCTTGTGAGCCTTAACTCCCTATTTCCCTGCTTTTTGGTGCTTGGTTGGAATCTGTAGAGCCTTAACATTGTTTTTGTAAACCGTAGATTTTTTGTTTAATGAATTTCATGGCTTTGTGTAACGGATGACTGGATATTATACAGTTGACAACCAAGCCAGCATCAGCCAGAATGTTA
Organism: Anniella stebbinsi; assembly: GCA_029215795.1. Lineage (NCBI taxonomy): Eukaryota > Metazoa > Chordata > Lepidosauria > Squamata > Anniellidae > Anniella > Anniella stebbinsi. The sequence continues at coordinate 174,985,928 of JARDYH010000004.1, read as the reverse complement.
TACCATCTTGACATCCAATATAAAATCAAAGCTAGTGTTATGTGTTGAACTCACTTTTAACATTAATAAATCAACCAAAATGCTTGCATCTCCCTCATTTTTAAAGATAAAGAGATGAAACCTGGCATCATGGTAGCTCTTAAGTAGGGATATAGCTATGCCAAGTATGAAGCAGATCCGTTCATACCTTGATTTTTAGGAATTTTTTAGTTCAAACAGAAATTTCTTTGGGGTCCAGGACCTTGAGCAGTACAAGTTTAAAAAATGAAATTAAAGATAAAGAGATGAAACTTGGCACCATGGTAGCTCTGAAGTAGGGATTTAGCCATGCCAAGTTGGAAGCAGATCCGTTCATCCCTTGATTTTTAGAAATGTTTAAAACTTCAATTTAATTTTTTTAATTAACTAAAATGCTTACAATTCCATTTTTTTTAAAGATAAAGGGATGAAACTTGGCAGCATGGTAGCTCTTAAGTAGGAATTGAGCCATGCCAAGTTGGAAGCAGATCTGTTTATGCCTTGAGTTTTAGGAATTTTTAAAACTTCAAACCCAATTCTTCTCTTTGGGGTCTAGGGCCTTGAGCATTACATTAAAAAAAAAGAAAGAAAGTAAAGATGAAGAGATGAAACTTGGCACCATGGTACCTCTTAAGTAAGGCTTTAGCCATGCCAAGTTGAAAGCAGATTGGTTCATGCCTTGAATTTTAGAGAAAAAATTGAAGTCAAACTTTTTAAAAAATATATCCTAAAACTCAAGGCACGAACCGATCTGCTTCCAACTTGGCATGGCTCAATTCTAGGGTGACCACTAGGGTGTGGCCTAGTGGCTAAAGTGTTGGACTGGGAGCTGGGAGATCTGGGTTCTACTCCCCACTTAGCCATGGAAACCCATTGGGTGACTTTGGGCCAATTGCAGACTCTCAGCCCAACCCATCTCACAGGGTTGCTGTTGTGAGGATAAAATGGAGAGGAGGAGGATTATGTATGCCGCCTTGGGTTTCTTGGCGGAAAAAAGGTGGGATATAAATGCAATAATAAATAATAATAAAAAACTGTCAGGATTTCCCCAGATTTCTCCTGGTTTTTGTTCTATCCTCAGTGTCAGGGGGGATTTTATGCAATAGTCTATAATGACCTGGAATTACACACTTTCCCTTTTAAGGCCACCATTAGCGTGGCAGGGGGGAATGACATGCTTTCTGGAGGTGTGTCATTCTCTCCCACTGCTCCAATCAAGGCCTTAAAAGGGAAAAATGTGTCATTCCCAGGCATTATAGAAAAGGGCCTGATTGGAGCAGTGGGGTGGGGTGAGAATGACATGCTTTCCCCTCCTCCGCTCCAATTGGGGACTTTAAGGTGGACCCAGAAAGCCATTTTCCTGCTCCCCCACTAGGTGTCCTCTTTTTTGGTTTCCCAAATATGGTCACCCTACTCAGTTGTTGCACAGGCTGCATTTCCATCCCTAGATATTTACTCAAAAGTAAGACCCATTGAATTTCCGTGGTTCTTGAAAAGCAATACATCCACCTTGTGCTCGAGGGTGTGGTGGTTGTGCGGTAATTGGAAATGGTGGTTCCAGCCAACTTGTGTGTGTGTGTGCATGTGTGCGGGCTTCTCTTTGTTGGCAGCCATCCTAGGGAAGTTCTTGTTCTCCTTCAGAGTCAAGGAGGCTCTAGTCTCCTTTGTTTCCTCCAGAGGTGTGATCAGGATTATGGCGAATCAGGCAAGGGTCAGCTTGGCCCAGCCCCCCCCCCCCCCCCTGCCTTTCATGGTCTGGGAGCAGAAACATCACCATTCAGATTCTCCCCAAAGCCTTGCCCTTGAGGTTCCAGCTGATTGACCCTCAAAAGGTGGGGCAAGAAGTGCAATGCAGCTGAGTAGTGAGACAGCCAAGAGGACCACCCAGCCATACTAGGAGGACAAATCTCCTTTTCTCTTTAGCCACTCCCCCATCAACAGGCACAAATGGTAAGGTGAGACCCATGCCTTGTTAGTGGAGAAGCCATAGTTCAGCAGTAGAGTACCTGGTCTTGCATGAAGAAGGCACTAGCTTTGATCCCAACTTCTCCAGGTAGGGCTGGTAAAATTTCTTCCTGAAACCCTGGAGAGCCGTTGCTGCCAGACAGTATTAACAATACTGGACTAGATGGTTCCAGTGGTCTGCCTCAGTATAAAGCAACTTCCTATGTTCCTATCCCAGGAATAGGCCTTTCAATATTTTGAAAGCTTTCCAAAATCACAATAGAGTTGATTATTAATATCTCTCTTCATGCCTGGTCTTTGCTGCCTGAAAACTGGCACAATGGTAGAAGGAATAGCCTTATCAAACTATAACAACGCTTGCATCCATACTACTGAAGAATGATTCACTTCCTGCCAACTGTTCTCCCACTGTACAACTGCAAGTATAAACAATGATGGGAGTTGTAGTCCAACACCTTTGGAGGGCACCAGGTTGGGGAAGGGCTGCTCTAAACAAAAAAAGAGAAGTAGGTGGCCCTAAGTTGTTCGTGATCAGTTTTCCACAACCCCACAGTCACCTCTGCATATCATATTCTCCACCCTGTCCTCATGGTTTATCTGCTTTGGGAGAATGAGAATTTCACTTGCACTTTCTGCCTCCTTAGGGAGGATGTGGCGTTAAGGCTTGTGAGCCTTAACTCCCTATTTCCCTGCTTTTTGGTGCTTGGTTGGAATCTGTAGAGCCTTAACATTGTTTTTGTAAACCGTAGATTTTTTGTTTAATGAATTTCATGGCTTTGTGTAACGGATGACTGGATATTATACAGTTGACAACCAAGCCAGCATCAGCCAGAATGTTATACCATCTTGACATCCAATATAAAATCAAAGCTAGTGTTATGTGTTGAACTCACTTTTAACATTAATAAATCAACCAAAATGCTTGCATCTCCCTCATTTTTAAAGATAAAGAGATGAAACCTGGCATCATGGTAGCTCTTAAGTAGGGATATAGCTATGCCAAGTATGAAGCAGATCCGTTCATACCTTGATTTTTAGGAATTTTTTAGTTCAAACAGAAATTTCTTTGGGGTCCAGGACCTTGAGCAGTACAAGTTTAAAAAATGAAATTAAAGATAAAGAGATGAAACTTGGCACCATGGTAGCTCTGAAGTAGGGATTTAGCCATGCCAAGTTGGAAGCAGATCCGTTCATCCCTTGATTTTTAGAAATGTTTAAAACTTCAATTTAATTTTTTTAATTAACTAAAATGCTTACAATTCCATTTTTTTTAAAGATAAAGGGATGAAACTTGGCAGCATGGTAGCTCTTAAGTAGGAATTGAGCCATGCCAAGTTGGAAGCAGATCTGTTTATGCCTTGAGTTTTAGGAATTTTTAAAACTTCAAACCCAATTCTTCTCTTTGGGGTCTAGGGCCTTGAGCATTACATTAAAAAAAAAGAAAGAAAGTAAAGATGAAGAGATGAAACTTGGCACCATGGTACCTCTTAAGTAAGGCTTTAGCCATGCCAAGTTGAAAGCAGATTGGTTCATGCCTTGAATTTTAGAGAAAAAATTGAAGTCAAACTTTTTAAAAAATATATCCTAAAACTCAAGGCACGAACCGATCTGCTTCCAACTTGGCATGGCTCAATTCTAGGGTGACCACTAGGGTGTGGCCTAGTGGCTAAAGTGTTGGACTGGGAGCTGGGAGATCTGGGTTCTACTCCCCACTTAGCCATGGAAACCCATTGGGTGACTTTGGGCCAATTGCAGACTCTCAGCCCAACCCATCTCACAGGGTTGCTGTTGTGAGGATAAAATGGAGAGGAGGAGGATTATGTATGCCGCCTTGGGTTTCTTGGCGGAAAAAAGGTGGGATATAAATGCAATAATAAATAATAATAAAAAACTGTCAGGATTTCCCCAGATTTCTCCTGGTTTTTGTTCTATCCTCAGTGTCAGGGGGGATTTTATGCAATAGTCTATAATGACCTGGAATTACACACTTTCCCTTTTAAGGCCACCATTAGCGTGGCAGGGGGGAATGACATGCTTTCTGGAGGTGTGTCATTCTCTCCCACTGCTCCAATCAAGGCCTTAAAAGGGAAAAATGTGTCATTCCCAGGCATTATAGAAAAGGGCCTGATTGGAGCAGTGGGGTGGGGTGAGAATGACATGCTTTCCCCTCCTCCGCTCCAATTGGGGACTTTAAGGTGGACCCAGAAAGCCATTTTCCTGCTCCCCCACTAGGTGTCCTCTTTTTTGGTTTCCCAAATATGGTCACCCTACTCAGTTGTTGCACAGGCTGCATTTCCATCCCTAGATATTTACTCAAAAGTAAGACCCATTGAATTTCCGTGGTTCTTGAAAAGCAATACACTTGCTTTTAGATTTGCCAGTCTCAGCATTATATGTGTGCTATGAATGCCTGCTCTGTCTGTCCCTATAGTTTCATCACAACTGTTAAAGTTGCAGGGGCCCTGCCTTCTTTTGTATATGGTCACTCTAGTATAGTGTCTGCAACTTTAACTGTTGTGATGAAGAGGGAATTTCACCAGGGACTAAATATACAAAAGTTAAAAATATAATTAAATACTTTTCAATATTAAAGCATTTAAAACATTTTAAATACATAACAATTTAAAAGTCAAAGGTATAGACAGAGGTCCAGATTATTTGCCAAAGGCCTGCTGGAACAAAAAAGGGTTTGTCTGCATCCAAGAACATATCAAGGTGGGAGCCAGTGTAGACTGCAAGGATTAGAAAGAAAATCCATGTGTGTACACTATGCAAAATAAACGACAGCTCAACTGTTTCTAAACCTTATTAGAAAAATAGGGTGACTAGGCCGAAAACAACGTTGTAGGCCCAGAAGCACTTTGAAAGATTTCAACGTTTCAAAGTGAAACGTTCAAACTTAACACCGTCCCAAACTAATTAAATGAAGTGTTTGAAGCTTTCAATTTATAGCAGTATGGACCAAACTCTTAGAAAAGAGGGAAGGAGCACTGTGTGTGTATGGGGTGGGGTGGGGATAGAAAGAAAGGTATAGCCACCTATTCCCAGGAGACATCTGAAGATCAGGTTACCATGGATCCAGAGGAACCACACCCTGCTTTACCAGGGAGCAAAAGAGCAAACTGGCCTTATGAAGATAGCCCAAAATACTCTCAGAGCCAAAGGAATGCATGTTCCAGAAGAGAAAAGAGAAACTCTTCTTCTTCTTCACTCAAAAGGTCTGTGCTAGAGGCAGCGGCCATTTCACTCACCCACCCCACATTCTAAGGCAGGAGGGAGGGGGGAGAGCGACGCTACTGAGCGTGTGTCGCGCTGTGAGGAAAGATGGCCGCCTCATTGACTTGAATGAGAGGTTAAAATAGTCCTTAAAAGTCAACCGAAGGGAATTTTAAAAAAACGAAAAGCTTTCCACCAACTACAGTCAAGGAGGAAGAAGACCCCACCACTGGATTAATTAATAAGGCTCTAGAAATTATGCAAATTGTGAGCACAAAAGTCGCAACCCGGAAGTAAATTTTACAAAAGCAGGGAGACAGGTTTGTATTCCTTTTCTACTTTAAACTGCTCTCCTTCCCTCAATCTTTCACCAATCTTCTTGAAATTTTCAGGTAATGTAAAACAAACATTTCTTTCTGGCACCTGTAAATTTCAGAAAGGTTGATGAAACATTTTCAATTTTATGGCTGTTAGAATGACCCCCCCAATTATCACTTTAACATGGTGGAATGTGTTTTTTACTGACGGCCCTTAACAATGGAGGCACAGCTGTGCCTCCATTAATACAAGAATCATAAAATAGATAAAACATTGGAACAAATAAAAACAAATACATTATTAAAAATATCTTAAAATTCAACTGGACAGGCCTGCCGGAAGAGATTAGTCTTTACATCCCTCTTAAATTCAAGAAGATTGCTAATTTGTTGAATCTCCTCCGGCAGGCCATTCCACAGTCTGGGAGCGGCAGAAGAGAAGGTCCTCTGGGTAACGCTCGTCAGCCTAGTTCTGGCTGATTGAAGAAAATTCTTCCCAGAGGACCCGAGTATGTGGGGCAGATTATATGGGAGAAGGTGATCCTGCAGGTAATCTGGACCCAAACCATGTAGGGCTTTAAAGGTAATAATCAACACTTTATACTTCACCCAGAAGCTAATTGGCAGCCAGTGGAGTGATTTTGAGACCGGTGTTATGTGGTCACCCCTAGATGTACCGGTGACCAACCTGGCTGCCATATTTTGAACTAGTTGAAGTATCTGGACTAGGCACAAAGGTAGCCCTATGTACAGCGCATTGCAGAAGTCGAGCCTCGAAGTTACCAGTGTGTGCACTACCCTCTTTAGGTCTTCCAACTCTAGGAAGGGGCGCAGATGGCATATCTGGCAACCTTATTTTGTTGTAGTATTAGCTCAATGCATGGATTCTCTTGTACAGAACTCTCACCCCCTCTACAAGAATTCGGTTTGATGCCTGGTTCTCTGATTATGCTCATCTTCTCGGAAGTGCTTTATGGTAAATGTGACTGTACGCGGGAGGTAATTGAGCGCATGACTGGTGGCCTTACCGGTTGTTTGAAATGCGCTTTAGAAGTAGTTAATGCGGAGAATCGCTTGTTTACATAGTCAAAATGCACTTTAACGGCCCGCAGCAAAAGAAAACTCGCTATTTAACGCGCATTCGATAATGCGCATAATCGAACAGATAATGCGCCTCAACTCCCGATTTGCGCTCCGCTCATGTAGAGGTAAAATTTTTAATGAGACTTGAAAGAGCTTTAAACCTCTCATGTAGAGGCAGCCTTAGAGTAAACAGTATAATAGAGAAAGCAAAACCAAAGGACTTAGCCACTCAACCCTATCCTTGTTTGCAACCAGATAGTTGATAACTTTGAAAGCAAGCACTGCTGCTCATTTGAAACACAGGAAAAAAAGAGTCTTCATTCACAAGGGACACTCTGAAGCTGTGGTTGACCTGTGACCTCAACAAACTTGCATATGAAGATGATGCAACTTTAAAAGCACACTGCAGATTTACAGCTTCTGCTGACGCATATGATTTGCAACAAGATGTGCCATGTCGTTGTTATTTTGAATGCACAAATATTTGTTCATGCCACTGCAGATAAGACTGGGGCGTATCAAGAATTCTAGGATTGTGCAGCTGTCATCTTTTGGGGTTAGTTTTCAGTAGTTTATAACAAAAATCATCCATGTGTGAAATACGTGTGTCTTTCAAATGAAGGGGAATTAATCTGGCTCTGACTGGAAGACTCGATATGGCCTTTGCAGCAAGAATGGAGTGGTCCACTGTATGGTGCATCAATGTTTATTGTAAGTGGTTTTCTCTCTGTGGCAATTGTACTACTAGTAGTAGTATTGGTAGTAGTATGGTATTAAGAAATTTAGGGATTTTATTATATGAAGAGGTATAGATTAAGGGTGCATTCCTATTCATGCTTAGACAGAAAAAAACCTACAACAGTTGATAGGGATCAACTGTTCACCAACCCCCATTCCCCCCCCCCCCGGTTTGTTGTGCAAGCTACTGTGCAGTCCGCTGCCACCTGATCCCTTGCTGATCCTTTGCAAAAATAAAATAAAAATGGCAGCTCGGGTTTTTCTGTAAATAAAATGTTGAATAAATGGGGACATTTACACAACATTGCATTGACCATTCATGTCTGCAATCTTTACAGTCTCCATTTGAGTAAAAAAAACAAAAAAACAAGCCACCATTTTTATGCAAAATGGAGCCTCGTTGAGGGGGTGGGTGGCTGCGTGCTACAATGGGTGCATCCAGGGAGCAAAACGGGACAGGTAAGTGGCACAGTCCATGGACTGGAGTCCGGGAGGCCAAAGGGGGGGGGGGAGAAGTCCACCGCAGACTCTCACAACATCCCTACTCCCAGACCTAAAAAATAAATTAAAGGTGTACTCCTGCACATGTTTAGACAGAAAAAAGTCCTACAACTCCCAGCATCCTCCAACCATCATGGCTGGCTGGGGAATGCTGGGAATTGTATATGACATTTTTTCTGTCTAAACATGAATAGGAGTGTACCCTAAGAAAAGTATACCGTGAATACTGGTGGACATAGCTCTTTATAGTGTTTGATGAACAATAGCTACATGAATGAATAAGAAGATCTCTGTCTGCAATGTGCTTTCAGTCTAAAATGGGGGAAGACAACCACAGGAAGGAGGAGGCAGAGAGATAAGGGAGAAATCTAAACAAATGTTCTTGTGCTTTATGACAGGACTGAGGAATTAAGCCAAGCATGTTGGCAACTTGTAGCCCTCCAGGTGAGGCTCTAGCCAGCATAGCCAATGGGGAAGGATGATGGGAAATGGAATCCACAGTGGTGCAGTTAGATAATTTTTGGTTTCTGGATGTAATGGCCTCATGGGGTACGGTGGGTAATGTACAACTAACATTTCTCTGCCCCCCCCCGCCCCATGACTGTTCCATACTTTGCAACCAAGCTTTCTGCATTCCTGATCCTTTAGAGTGAGCAAACCAACCAACCATTTGCTAATCCTGGTTTTTTTTAAAAAATGAAATTCTCTGAGAACGTGTAGTTTTTCATTTAAAAACTCACTGAAATTATAGCCCCACTATGGCTGCAGGAATAAAACGGAGTTTGATTCTGTTGCCCTGATGCGAAGTGCTTTTCCTTGGAAATAAACTCCCTTTTGCTGTTTAAAAGGATAACCTATTTTTAAAGTAAAAATAATACAATGAGCATCTGTGTGCCAGTGTGAATGCCCTGCCTGAGTCCTGTAAAAGCTTTTAAATCATGTGGGTCCTCACTGGGCTCATAAAAACTCATTTTATTAAAAGGTATATTTATATATTTTATTATTTTAATCTTAGATTTTTTTAAAATTTTGTGTCATGTTTTAAGATTTGTGTATTTACTGTTTGTCTGAATGTGTGCTTATTGTATTTGAAATGGTCTGATTGATTTGATTGATTTATTGAAAGCCCAGCCAGCCCCCCCCAACTATAAAATGTTAATAATTTTAAAAAAGATGAAGGAAAGGATGTGATATCAAGCAGAGTCAGCCCCTGCATGTCCAGGTGCTGTAGGACCTGTTTGCTGCTGTGGCCCCCATCATTTACAGGTCTCTGGGTGGTAATTTCCCCTCACCCAACCCCATGTTTTAGTGCCCTGGACTTCAGCCCTAAGTTCCTGCCTTAGCTGCACTCCTGGCAGTCCAACAACATTTTTGGAGCACCACAAGATGCCTGAATAAAGCTGTTCAAATAGTAGTTTATCAGGATTGACAGCTGGCATTCATCAAAAGTCAGGATGCAGTGATAAACTGCTGGAGTCAAATTCTAGATGCCAGGATTGGCGCCATTTGGTCACTCAGCTAAGGTTGTTCGATGCTTCCGGGTACCAGGAAAGACTGTTTGTCCATCTAATCTAGGAATGTGCACATCAGCAAAATATGAGCTTGTTGAAGTTCTCTGAATACTGTCTTGAAACTCGATTCCATTTCAGATTATGAGCATTTTTTCCCCTTTTCTCATGAAAAGCCTTGTGTTTTTTGTGAGTGTTCTTTGAAATGTACGGACCAGTGGTGTGCATCTTTGAAATTTATGCATTCTTCTTCCATTAATTAAAGCATATGTGTGCACATTTTTCAGAAGTATGCATTTTTCATGCATACTTTTCAAATGCCCAACACATACCCCCACCCCCACCCCCGGTCCGCGAATCACATTGTAAACCCAGAAATGTATGGGACAGTTTGGTCTGGAGGGTGTGAACTCGGTAAACCCTATTCAAAAATGAACTAAAACAAATTTCTCATACATCCTTAATGAAACCCAGTGGTCATCTTTGGCATGGAAATGTAGGGACCTTCCGTATGCAAATGTAGGGACCTTCAGTATGTTATGAGAACATAAGAAAAGTTGTGCTGGATCAGACCAAGGTTCCATCTAGTCCAGAGTTCTGTTTCTCACAATGGCCAGTCAGAAGCTTACAGGAAGCCTACAAGCAGGACCACAAGAGACCTCTCCAGTAGTAGCTCCCTAGCAACTGATAGTCAGAGGCACAGTGTAGTAGCCACTGATAGCCATATCCTATATGAATTTGTCTCATTCCTCTTTAAAGTTATCTAAGTTAGTAGCCATCAGCACATCTTGTGGTAGCGGGGTCTTCTGCAGAGAAGGGGGAAAATGTGAAGGCTGACATTTTCTCCAGAATGCCCCTGCAAGCAATAGCATATGCTGCTGCTGCTGCTGCTGCGTTGTTCTGAGGGCATTCTGGGAGATTGCAAGGGAAGCTAGATGCAACTGTTAGGAGTGCAAGGCCAAAAGAAATAATTGAGGGAGGCATCAGGTGAGAGCAGTGGGGGCTGGTGGCTCCGATTTTGGTGGGGTTGTGAATCCATTCTGTGTTTCATTCAGAAGCAGCCAGAACCCTAAAGGAGCCATCCAAGATGCTGATTCTATTTTTGGGTTAAAGCTTCAGCACCTTGGATAGCTCCTTTAGAGTTCTGAACGAAACTCATAATGGATTCACAGCCCCACTGATATCAGAGTCATCAGCATCCACTGGCAGAGGACCCTGCCAGTGCCTTGCAGCCCAGGCAATTGCTGTGCCCTGTCAATCATACCTCCCATAATTTGGACCTTGGTTAGGGAAGGTCAAGACTCCCAAGGGAGAGATGCCAGTGAAAATCTGTCCAGATCCTTAACAATCGTGCTAAGATCCATAATGCAAATGCTAGATGAAGTCCCTGATAAAAGTATTCAATGAAAATATGACCGCTATTGTTATTTTCAAAATATATTCAAGTTTAATGGGGACATTGGTCAGCAGTGCATACTCCATGGTGCCGATGAGAGCAGATAGCAAGTCCATCCCATTTATAATATAGGCACATAAATAATTTTCCAGACACTCAATGATTTATGGCAGTGTCTATTTTTAATGAAAATCATACTTGATAGAATAGTTTTCTTTGGCTTTGACTGCACACAAGATGTACTGTAGAGAAAACTGTAGGGAAATTAGGTCTTATTAATTAAAAAAAGAAGAAGAAGAAGATATGGCTGATTCATCACTTCCTTTTGGCAGGTTTCACATCTCCCCTGAAATCAATGAATAATGTGGGAATCTGACACTCTGCTCAAAACAAAATTGACACATGCATCCATAGCTACAACAAGGCTCTTTCGACTTGTCTATCTTTTTTCTTTCATAGTGATGAATCATTGGCTGTTTCTACACTGGCCTTTTTTTGTGGGAATGCCCCTGGGTGTCCAAATGATGCACAGGGAGTCATGGGGGGGACGGGGGACGGGGGACGGGCACGAGTTTTCCCGAGGATAAAAAATCCCTGGGAAAACCCAATTCTTCTTGTGGTCCCAGGAACGTCCCGAGACTGCAGGAGGTGTGGGTGCCCATCCTGCATGGCTCCGTGCCCATCAGGGGAAGGGGTGGCAGCAATTTTGCCACCCCAGGGATGGCAGGGAGGAGGTTGGGGCCCCAATTTAGGTTTTTTTTAAGCTCACCTTTTGTGATGGAGCACAAGTGCGCTCTCTCCTCCTGTTTTTTAAAAAAGAAAATGGCCGGCGCAATGGCTCTGGAGGAAACCAGGACATCGTGCTTCTTAATTTAGAAAGAGGGGGATGATCCCAGAAGCAGGTACGTCCGGGATCGTCTCACCTCCCTCTCTCTACACCCATAGGTGTAGAAAGGGCCATTGTCATTCACCCCTTCAGTGAAAAAATAAAGTGCTGCATTTGTGGGGAACTGTTGCAAATGGAGAAAACTGGTCTTCCTCACTAAAGCTGGCCTGAACCTTTCAACCCAGTTTTTTTCATGGGAGTGGGTGGGAGAGAAAAGGCCCCCAAAGACTGGGAGATGAATACATTTCTTGTATTTCTTGGGGTGGGGGTTGGCTTACCTTAGTTTAGATGAGGTGGCTGCATTTCCCCCCTCTTTTTTAAACAGCAACAAAACAGAACACAAGCCTTACCACGACATGTAGCAAGAGGCTCTGTAGTCCCAGCTGTGTTTCCTGTGGCAGGAGTGACAGTACTTTATTTCATGAAGTACTCTGACTCTCAGGGGCATTCTTGGGTACAAAGAAAGATGGCTGTCCTCATGAGGGGTGGGGCGCACTGTCCCTTAAACTCTTTGGGAACATTCTGGGATATGTTGGCCTACTGTAAAGGGACTGTAAAGGGACAATGGCAAAGGGCGTGTGTGTTTTAAAGATCATCGGGTGGCAGTATTTGCTTATAATGAGAAGAACAGTTACCTCAGGAAGCCTCATAGTGGAGCCTGCAGGCAGAGTCTTCTCTTGATTTTATCTCATTTGTACAATGCACAGCATTTGTAGACAACAGCACTAATTGCCAGTTCCTGACTTTCTGCCACCCACGTGCATGTCCAAGAAACAGAACTGAGTGCAGGGTTATGCAAAGAGAGGCAAACATGGTTCTCAGTGGTTCCATTAAGTTCTTTGGGGCTGGGGCTGAAATCCTAGGGTCAGCTCACTTCAGAACAAAACCCTCTGGATTCCGTGTGATCAGGCTGAAAATCAGCGAACTGCATTCTCAGATACAACTGAGTGGTGCCAAAACTTTGCTGCTCACTCCAGACACTGGGATCAGCAGGGGCAGTGAACACGTTTAGTTTTATTATATGCAGTGTAATAGCCACTGATAGCCATATCCTTCATGAATTTGTCTCATTCCTCTTTAAAGTTATATAAGTTAGTAGCCATCAGCACATCTTGTGGTAGCGAGGTCTTCTGCAGAGAGGGGAAACAATGTGAAGGCTGACATTTTCTCCAGAATGCCCCTGCAAGCAATGGCACATGCTGCTGTTGCTGCTGCTGCATTGTTCTGAGGGGCATTCTGGGAAAATAACAGCTGCCTCCAATGGTAGCTACCTCCTGGGTGGTGGCTTCTAAAAGAATATCTGCTGGCACAAAGGGTAAATTTGCCCATTATTCAGTTCACATCCCAAAACAAATCATTTTGCTTATACAAATAGATTGCACTTCAGCTCAAACCTTAAAAAAAAATCTACAAAGCCACCTAGCACTAGCCCTCTTTACATTTTACTCATATTTACATCTGCTTACTGAAGATTTCTTATGAAAAACCTGACATTGTCCTAGTATTCTAAAGAGACTTTTCCAGCATTCAATAACCATTAATACCGTAGAGACTGCCAATCCTTTGACAATTGCCTGAGCCTTAAACTCCACTCAACTGTAATCTACACCTCCTTGATATAATGAAAGAAAGTGCTGTAGTTATCTTCCCCCTTCCCCTGCCCTTATCTCTGCTGTTTAGAATTAAATTAGATTTGAGATGCATCAAGATGCACGGCACATCCTACATGTGTTTATTATACAGTGTATTTGACAACTTAAAAATGACATTCATTGTTAGTCTTTAGAAGCCAACCAAGAGATTTGTTTACAAGCTGCCAGCTACCATTAAGTTGAATTATGTGCTTATGTGGCCTTTAATAATGCCAATTTTATGTACAATGGCTAAAGCCGATGCTTTTAATATTTCGGTGGCATAACCAGGTTACATGGGGATAAAAATGCAAGAGACTGCTTATTATTCACAACGAGACATTAAAGGTTTGATCTCCTCTCCCCATATTTTATTAATCTTTTCCCACATCATTTTGTTTCAGGTTTGCTTTCTTCTCTGAATGATGGCACACTAATGTAATAATCCTTTAACAGTTCCAACAGTCTTAAAGCATACTCTGCATACTGGAAATAGGACTTGGGTTACTTAACAGATGGAAGACGGAGAAGTCCCATCTGCTTTACTGAGCAAAATTTGAAAGTTCCGATGTCATTAACAGTGCAATCCTAGGAATACCTACTCAGAGTTTAATGGGGCTTACTCCTAGGAAACTGTGCAGAAGATTGCAGGCTAAGTCAAGTCTTCTAAACACCAGGAAGTGGCAGTTACCGTGGTTTTCTGTCCTCTTGTAAGTGCATTCATGCATTCATTCCATTTCTATACCACCCAGTCACGAAAGCTCTCTGGGCTGTTCACAACATGATCAAACATAGTATAACATATAATTTTTGTATTTAACATACAAACATTTTAAACACTTTGAAACAGTTTTAAACTAACCATAAAACCACAAAGTATATCGCAAATTCATGTACCGTCGATCATTTGCTTGCATGCTATCAGTAGATCTGAAAGAGTTATGGGGAGTCTGGTGGAGGTATGAGAGTGGGCTACTGCTTGTATTACATTACATGAGAATATATCTGCATTCTTGCCAAATACACCAGTGTAAGATTAAAAGCATTAATGAGCATTAATTACATTGCTGTAATGAGTAATGCCAAGAAGGGCCGTGAACATCAGAGCAACTTCTAGAACAGCCTTCCCCAACCTAGTCCCCTCCAGATGTTTTGGACTCCAACTCCTGACCACTGGCAATGCTGTCTGGGGCTGGTGGGAGTTGAAGTCAAAACATCTGGAGGGCACTTGGTTGGGGAAGACTGTTCTAGAGTTTCATCATTTAGGGGTCTTCTCCATGGCCTAGAGGTGAAGTTATTCCATTGCCCATGTTTCCATCACATGTATCTGCAGACATGCCAATGTGGCTCCTAAAAGACAACCTTTGACTTAGATATATAAAATTAGAACTGGCCCCCTGCCCCTACATAGATAGCAGTCCCGTCCCCCCCCGCCATAGGCTGTTGATATAGCACCAGCCATAAAGAATTCTTAAAGCTCAATGTAGGCCAGACTGGTAGTATGTAAATTACTTTTTGAAAATAGGTCATTGGAATCCAGGTGTTTTTGCAAATATACTTCCATCTCCAGGTGAACGCCATTGAACACAATCACTTCCACCTGTTGTGGAAAATTCACATAGAACTCATCAACACTTGAATTCTAATGGGATGGTTCCCAAGCAGTTTTTTCTTGTCTTGATCATTGATATCCTAGCGATGTGTAACCTGCCAGAAACTGATATAATAATCAGATGAAGCCCTTCCCCTGGGTGAAGGTAGTTGATTAGGGGCTTGATATGAAGCTCAGAGGTTTGTCAAAAACACATTTGTGTAAGAAAATATCCTCTGATCAAAAGTTCTGAAAACCCAGGCTTGCTGATGACCAAACATCAGCACTTGGCTTTACACACTAATGAGGATCTGCAGAGGTAATAAAAATCTGGGAATGGATGTAGTCAGCATGGGAACCAGAAAACATTAAGGGAGAGGCCCACAGGTGAATGATTGATGGTGACAACTTGGACTGTAAATGACCATAACTCTTGGGCTTTTGATCCTGCCTAACAGGATATAGGTGTGTGTTTGGGGGAGCGGGGGAGAGTTATTGGAAAGAAGAAGATTAACAGAGTATTTAAAAGCAGACCAAAAGGGCAAATAGCTGTGAACTGACTGACACTGAGGAGAAGGTTTTAAGCAAGCCTCAGCATCTGTGAGGAGAATGGCTACAGTTGGCTTGGCCCAGGTGGACAGATGTGGGCTGAATTATCTCTTGGACTGTGCACAAGTGGGATAATTCTGTGGGAGAATGGTGAGGGAAGGAATAAAAACTGGGAAAAAAAGTGTGGTTCCATTTGCTGTGAGACCTTCCTGGTGTTTGTGTTCTTTCTCTCTGTCCAGGAAAGTATTTATGTACTTCCTATGAAGCAAATTGACAAGATAAGCAACAAGAGCAAACACATTACATCAAAAATAAGTTAGTCCACTCCAGCAAATTTGCATGGTTGTTTGTAATTTGCATAAATTATTTTGATTACAGGGGCAGGAATTAAAGACTGGATTATCTATCTATCTATCTTTCTTTCTTTCTTTCTTTCTTTCTTTCTTTCTTTCTTTCTTTCTATTTATCTAGCCCTATATTGTAGTTTTGAAAAGTGGTGAAAATCACCTCGCAAGCAGGAATGGGGTTGTGGCAAGTAGCCCCTGCCCCCTGACATAATAAAACTTCTTGTATAGGTGTCTACCTGTACAGCCTGAACACCTGCAATGAGGAGGCCTTTGCATGTAGGGTTCTATGTGATTCAGAATCCTGATTACACAGGGTTCTGAATCATGGCGGAGCCTACACCCAGACAGCTATATGTTCAAAGGCGTCCTCAGTGCAGGCATTTGTCCTGTATTATTATTATTATTATTATTATTATTATTATTATTATTATTATTTACACTTATATACCGCCCCATAGCCGAAGCTCTGTGAATGCCTATGAAAGAGCTTTATTATGATGTAATATCATAAGTCTACTTGGGGCTATCCACTCCTGCTTATGTGGTGAATTCCATAACAGCTGAATAGGATACCTCTATCTATCTATCTATCTATCTATCTATCTATCTATCTATCATCTATCTATCTATCTATCATCTATCTCTATCCAATTGACAGATCTGTCAATCTTATTTGCCCCAAAATTGACAGGTTTTTTGATAATTGTGTCTTCCCATTTCCACACAAGTTTGTGGTTTTTATTTATTATTTTAATTCTGAACAGAAATCTGTATTCATTTTCTGTAATTTATGCAGTTGGGCATATGCACCCATTGACTAAAGCATGCTTGTGTGTACTTAGGAAACACACATTTTTCTTTGCACATTTTTTTCAAATATGCATATGATGTAAACACATCTGCTTCATGGAAAGTTGACAATATATGGGTTTCTGACTGCAAGTTGTGTTTGGATCCCCTTTCAGATAAGGGAGGTGCAAATGGGGTAAAGCTGTAAAAAAATAAAACATTGATGGAGTGAATTTCTCACACATTCCTAATCTATCTATCTGATTGGGTGGCAGGAACTAGAGACAAAAAGTAGGAAAGACTCCATGGAGACAGTTTGTCATGGAAAGAAACTAGACATTGGTTCACTTGACCTCTGGTTTTGGTGCTCCTCATTTGCATGATTTTATAACTAGTGCTGCATCTATAGCACTGACAAAGGAAAGTGCATATTACCCTTTTTGGGAAAGGGCAATGAATTGCCTTCCAGTCGGCCACAAACGGGCTGAAGTGTTGTCATGATATATATTTAATTTCCCTTGTTTCCATAGGAGGGTTAAGCACCTATTTAAATATGTCTGATTGAAATCAGCAGGTTAAGTGCTTAACTTTGGCTAGATTGAGTATTCAGCTTGAAAGTTTGCAGGATCTTCTCCTTACACTTGTTGTTGATGTTTTAATTCTCCTTTACGTTGGATAATAGGAACAATTCTGCGTGCTTCCAGACATTAGGGGCCAATAGAGAATGCCCTTGTTGTCTCATTAGTTCCTTCTTCCTGCCCCTTCTCCTTCCTTCTCCTTTTCCTCTGCCTTTGCAAGCAAGCACCATGGGCCTCTTTCCCTGGAGGAAGCAAGTGACCATATTGCATGCCTTTGCTCACTGGCACTCACACACCCAACTTTAGGGGGTGCTTGTAGTCTAAAAGTGTTAGATAGCCATCTCTGCTTATGTGTAAAAAAAACAGCAATAAAGTAAGTTGATTTGATCTTCTTTTAAACTGACTCCAACCTGTGTTTATTGTCTCCAATATCAAATGTTGTGTTGCCACACTCTATGTAAAGCAACTCTGCTGTAAGTCACACCAGACTTTCAAACACTTTAAATCTTAACTATGCTAAACTCTCTCTGTTTCTACCAAACAACTCTGTGGGGACATTAATATATATTGATATATATTGATTTCTATCATATTCAAATGCTTGCATCCTGAGTGTGCTCCTTTTTTCTCATCAAGTGGTATACTGTGAAACCAGCTTCAGAAGCTACAAAGCCAGTTGCCTTGAGGACAGAAGACTAGACAGTCCAAACAGACTTCTGTTGGCTTATAGCCCACCCCTCCAGTGCTATAATGGAATGGTCTTTCTCTACCATAAGAGAATTATGAGATTGCTTTTACTGGATCACATTTATACCTTGCCCTTCCTGCAAGCTACTCAGGGAATTATATAAGGGTTATCCTGTTTTATCTTTACAACTAGAGATGAGGAAGAAATGTGTTTCAGTTTGGTTTTTGACCAGAATTTATCGGATTCATACCTCCCAGAACCGAATGCAGATTTGAATACAATTTATAGTCAGAAGTCTCTACATTTCCAAGCTTGCAATGTGATTTAGGCAACAACAAAAATTGCATTTGAAAAAATGAGTTCATGAGGAAAATGGACACATTTTTTTGAAAAAAGAATGCATGCCAAAATCTTTACGCATCTCTATGCAATCAGGAAAGAAATGAAAAAAGCTCACAATCTGATACAGGCTCAATGCAGAATGTGGTTTGATTTGGAAATTGAAAAACCTTGACATCCTCAAGTTTTACTGACTGGCACTTTCCTACTCACGACAACCCTATGATGTGGGTTAACTGAGTGAGCTTCATGCCTGAGCAAGGGTCTGATCTCATGTCTCTCTAGTCTAAGTGATGTTAGAGTTATGTTTTGTTTGGTAAATTTACAGCTGCGTAGCTGTAGCGTGTAATTGGTGCAAGGCAAGGCTATAGAAAGAAACACACTCACACTGGTATTTTTGGTTAAAAGATAGCATTGTTAAGAAGAGCCTATAGCTCCTGGGAAAACAAAAGTAGTTTCAGAGAGAGAGTTGAGTGCAGCCATTATGGTTGCATGCTTCAGACAAAGAGGAAGCTCACTAACTGAGAAGAAGGAGGAAGGAAGTGAAACCTAAGAATTGCAATCTATATTGACAAGGAGATGCAAGAAGAAATAGAGGAGGAAGAAACAGGTTCCCTTCCTGTCTATCGACCCCCACTGGTTCAGGTAACTGATCATAAGCATTGTTGCTCCACTCCAACAAGTGAAACATTTTGTTCATGTCCTTACACTTTTTGAGTGGCCTGACTGAGCAGACTTTGAGACAGTACCATTCATTTTGTGATCTGATTCCAACCCCTTGTAGATTTTATTTCCTATATGCTGCTGGTGGGATACATGGCAATATATCCTTTTTAATGTCCCCTCTGTATGGCTTTGGTAATCAGTTCATCTGATTAGTTAGCGCACTATGACCAGAAACTGCCATTTTCATCATTACCACAAATAAAGGAGGTTTTTTTCACCCTGTCTTCTTCTGCATCTTACCACCCTGACCATTTCTCTTTCTGTTCAACAGAGGTCCGCAGTGTGCCCGAATCGGCTTGCATTTCTGGGCGAAGCCGCAGGTTTTTCCAAAACTCCAGGAACCTTTTGCTTTTTTTGGGTGGTGGTAGTGGTGTGCTGTAATTTGTACAAATTGAGATTTTCACAAAGTGCAGACATAATTTGCACAATTAAAAAATATGAAATCCAGTGCAAATCGAGTTGGAACCCTGCTATTGAAAGCAGAGGTCCGGGGGGGGGGGGGGAACCAAGGGAAGTTCATCGAGCTTCACCCTCACCCTTAGATTCCTCCAACGTCTCTACCACAAACCTTTCAGATGTACATTAAGATGTGGCTACTTGTGCTGTTCATTCTACTGCTTGCATGATTAGTCTGTTCTTCTCCCATGTGTAGTTTAATGTTCCAAGAGGAGACTCACAGAACATCACAGGCCTGCTTCTGAGATTGGGGGTTTATGGTTTCAGAGCACTCCCCACTCAGATACATTGATTGGCAAGCTTTTATAAGTACCCTAAGTAGACCACCCAGATGAACAGTTGAGTACACACATGTCAATCATCTCAGGTAAGGTAAGACCTGGCTCTCTTTATGACATGATTCAGGAAAGCCGAGTTGGAGAGAAATGTTGGCATTGACTCTTGGCTAGCAACAAAAGGGCAAAATGCATTGTACATAAAAGCCAGGGTCCAGTTAAAGAAAATACACCCATGACACAGAAGAGCCAAGCTTTTGTTTGTTTGTTTGTTTAAATCTCTCTTTAGGCCACGTCTAAGGATAGAACTCTCTCAAGGCAGTGTACAGAATCAAAAACCATACAAAAGTATACAAATGGACAAAAAATCAATGCACAAAAAACACTATAAAAACAGATTACACTAATAAAACATGTAGCCCACAGATTAAGGGAAGTCCAGCAAAAACAGGTGGATCTTCAGAGGCTTCCTGCAGACCTGCAAAGAAGGGGCCTCACAAACCCGTGATGGGAGCTGATTCCAGATTTGCAGTGCCACCACTACATAGACTCTCTCCCTTGTACTCACCAGCCTAATGGCCCTTTGTGGTGGGCAAGTGAGAAGAGCCTCAAAGTATGGGCAGAGCCCTATGCGGCTAAAAATAAAATTTGGGAATAATTATATTTTGTGCAGCATTATATATATATATATATATATATATATATATATCTTGGATGGAGGGAAATTCCATTTTGATGGCTAAGGCATAAGAGCCAAGCTGTACCCACCCCACATTGCTAAAAACAAAAATAATACTAAAACAATTGACAGTCTGCTGCCCTCTAATGGTAGCCTCAGATCTGCTGCCTGGCTCTTCCTAACAGTCGAGCTGGCCCTGCGAGTCCTTATCCTGAAGGATATTTGCTTTCTGCTTTGCTAGCATATGCTTGCCAAGGTGAGCATGAAGAA
Organism: Anniella stebbinsi; assembly: GCA_029215795.1. Taxonomy (NCBI): domain Eukaryota; kingdom Metazoa; phylum Chordata; class Lepidosauria; order Squamata; family Anniellidae; genus Anniella; species Anniella stebbinsi. Next base: position 174,965,382 of record JARDYH010000004.1, on the reverse strand, counting down.
TAAGAGAAAGAGCAAAGAGAGCATGAAGAATAAGTCCCAATAAGAGTACAATGGAGCTTTGTGCCAGATATAGTATCAGGGCTGGATTAGTTCTTTCCTGCATGTTTTCAAGCTTACCCTTCTACCCCAAACCATGCTGGGTTTTTTAAAAGGCAAAATGTGAGATTATCTAGATTTTCTGCAGCATAATTATGTAGATTTTCAGAATCCTGAGTAAGGGGAAATTCTATTATATAGTTGAGAAAATAGCAAGTCATGGGACTATACTAAAGCACACATTGTAATAGTATACTGCCTTTATGGAAGAATCACCGACTACAGGTGTTGTTAACAGTACTCTATTTGTAAGAAACAACAGTGCACTAAAGTGATCACAGCAGAAATAAATTGTTCACAGTGGACATAATCTAGGATAATCAGCATCAATGCAGAGGAGAATCTCACAGATGCTAATGGGAGTTAGATTCACTGTTTGCAGTGAATAGAGAGGCAAAATGAAATGACTCATCTGCCTGATATTACAGATAACAATTACAGTTAAGAGCACACAACAATTTGGGAATGAGTCACCAGCCACTTGAACCAGAGGAGAGGAGCATAGCTTGCAGGGTCATGAATGAGGTGCTTAAAGGATCCAAGAAATGGAATTGAGAATAACATCATGCATTGTGAGAAAGGTCAGTAATGTAATTCCTGGATTCTATTCCATTCAACATAATGCCTGAAGAGGAAGGGTATATGCCATGAATTGTGTTTAGACCAATTCTAATTCAGTCTGAACTGCTCTGCTACTTGGCTCTGAATTCTTATGATTGTCTTCTCCCATCTTCCAGCGGAAATCAAGATGGAGTGTGGTAACAGTGCATGTTCTGTCATGCACTTCATGTAAATGTCACAAGACTGGGCCCATCTCTAGGGTGACATGTAGAAATTCAGACATCTATGCAATAGTGTGCATCATACTGGTTGCCCTACTTTAAAATAGATAATATAGCTTTAGAAAGAGTGCAGCAAAGGAAAAGTTGGAGCAAATCCACTCAAAGAACAATAAGGGTTTGGGTACTCATCTATAGATAGGAACCCTCCTAACAGCTCCCCCCCCACAAACCCCCATACTTTCTTAAGCATTTGTCCACTTCTTCTTTCTTTCCAGCCTTCCAGGCACCAGAGTGAAGGTAACAAGTAGTAATGCTGCCAAATTTCATAATTAATTTGCTCATTAGTCAAAACTCATCCATTCATAATGCTCAGCTTGTAGTGAGCTTGGATCGATGTATTATGAATTTGCTATTAAGTTTGGAATGAATTGTGAGCTTTGGAGCATGCACAGTAACGTAGTACATGGATCACCCCTCACTTTTCAGTTATCCTATCATCTAGACCCTGCCCCAATGTATTTGAAGTAGTTTTCATGGCTGCTTTCCTTCCCCTCATTGCCACTGCAGCCCTGGCTCCAAGGGTCCATCTTCATACTGGCAATCATGATGGTGAGTAAACATCCCATGGCATCATCACGCAGGCAGGCCTTGTGAAAACAACCAATCAGAAAGGGAGCACATAACGTGCTAATACATGACATCATGCCATGCGACACAATTCCAAAGTGCAGCTCCCAAGATGCACCTTGGTATTGTTCATGCGCAAAAACCCATATACATGGAACAAGATTTTGTATTAAAGGAGGACTCTCATCTGAGCTCACATGGACAAATTTCTTACTTTACAAGTTCATAATGAATAGCCCATCATAGTAACAAGCCCCAAGAACCATCAGCAGGATCTCCTGCTTCCCATGAAATTGCTCCAGCCAGGATCTGTGTACGGTATGATTCCAAATGAGCTATATAACTAGGCCTGCTCCAACTGATACACCACTGCTTGTAGGACACAGTGATAGATTGACCTTGGTGGCCATGGCACTTTCAATATATGCACATATAGATTTGGTGCTGGCAACATGCACATAGTTTCCTCCAGACCCATGTTCGTACTAAGGCGTGGCAGACATTGCTTGAGCAAGCATGGGGCTGGATAACACCCTAGGTTTCTTAATCATTTTGCACCAGATAGAAATTGAGATGGGAACTATTCTACCTGCCCTTCCCCACCCCCACCCCAAGACAACCCCCCCCAAAACAAGATAAATGGGTTTGAGCACTTAGCAGCTTCAGTTGCCTCACGCATTACTTGCTTAAACATCAAGTTAATTATAGAATATGTTGATGGGATTGGATTGCACCACAAAAAATGATTTGTGATTGCAATAGATGTGATTGAAACAGATAGACCAGAAAATCTGGCATGACATTTCCCCCCCCCCCCAATAATGTGTAACTTTTTTTTCCTGCATCACCGTTATTCCTTTTGACAGCAATTTCCTTTGTGTAAAGGTTCATGCTTTCCAAGGATGGCTGCACTGATTTTACCTGTTCCCCCTCTATAAAACATTAGTGCCATTGTGGGATTTAACTGCAAGGAAGAAGAGATAAAGCTTCAGAGTGAAAATGGCAAGGCAGCAAACAGAAAATATCAACAACTGAAGAGTTCTCCGCCCTGACTTTTGAGTAGGAATGTGCTGAGTCTCCCTGATAAATTCCACTTGCCTTTATATACTTCCCCCTCCCGTTCCCTGACAATTTTCCAAGAAGAAATACCCACATTTGCATCAAGTCCCACCTCAGGAAATATTTGTTGGCAACCAAGAGGAGAACTCCCTTCCACCCTCCATGAAATTTCACCAGTCTTACCAGAACTTATGCTTTACTCAAAATTTGTTTGGGATTAGCCCAAAACATGAATCTCAACATTTTAGGGATGGGCATTCTATTCACATTCTGAGGGGCGAGCTGCCAGATGGTTCTCAGGTGCTCAGCAAGAGCTCATAACCTTTTAAAAAAATCTACAAGCCACAGTTTTGAATAAAATCACTTGTGGGAATATTTACATGGATCACAATTTACGCAAATTTGTGCCCATAAATAGCGCAATTTGCACAAAATTGCAGACATAAAGGTTCATTCATACCCACATTTTTGTGCAAATTGCACAACTTTGCACAAATCATGATTTCTGTAAATATTCTCACCTGTGATTTTATGCAAATGCAGATTTGCAGGCAAAAAAAAAAAAAAAGAGGCAGGAAACTGCGAACTGGCCTGTCTTGCCATGCACTGAGTCAAACCAGCTCAGAGAACAGAGCTGGTGACAACTTGCCGAGTTCCACCTACAAACCAGATTCCTCCATCATCTCTAAAATTTCAAGCAAATTCTTGGGGCAGTCATGCAATTTGTTTTCTGTACTAGCAATATACTACTATATAATACAAAAGGACTGATCTTACCTATTATGGATGTTGTATTCCCTGGAAGTGTCTGTGCTTCCAAATACTGCATTATTTCTGTTCCTTAGACATAATCAGCAACAATAAAACACAACTACACAATCCACCCATATTTACTTTTTTAAGTGCCACTAATTTCATTGGGAGAGTTGAGCCTATGTTTAAGATGAAATCCACAGGACTTCAACATGCCTAACTTTGTCTGGATTGTGCCAAATGTTTTCAGTCCTGGTATCTTTCTAAGCCTATGCTGCTCAGGAGGGTATTTGATGGCATATCCTTAGCCCTGTTCAAGTGAACCTGAGAGCCCATGGGTACTGGTCAGGTTCCTAGAACAGCAGCAGCAATGGCATACAGCAGCAGGGAGGAAGAAACAAGTAACAAGAGAGTTAGTCAGACTAAGGGGCTGCAGGACCATGGAGAGCTCCCTGGGAAAGTATGAAGTTCTGAGCACGTCCATATCTCATCCAAATCTTCCCCAAGCTGGATCTTATAACTTCAAGAGACCCATCTCTAAAGTGAAGCTTCAAGGGATATTAAAGGGAAAGCCCATACATAGTGGACTACCATAACCTGCTAAACATGTCTTTGGTGGGATATGGAGGGCACGGCTGTGATTGTGTGGGACTGACTGTCCCTGTGTGCTGTCTTCTCTATCACAATAATGCTCATCGAGCCAACCTCTGTTGGATGTGCTGGGGGAGCATGAATAAAACAGGGAGGGGCACATGGTGAAAATCGTCCCTGTGTGCCATCTCCACCATTTAAATTTCACACACACACACTCACACCACACACATCTGACTGATTTTAGGAAAAGCTGAGGAACATGTTGATGGGTGCGCTCATCCGCTGTTCCAAGTACTAATGAGCTAGGCTTCGGGAAGCATTAAATTCCTTGTAAGTTCACTTTAGAGGTGGGGCTGTCACAACCTTGGAGTCCCAGATAGTGTAGAAAGTACATCCTATTCTCAGGATGTTTCTAGCCCAATACATAACTAAGGTTAATGTGCATCATCCTGTAATGCAGTAATTTCAAGGCATGTTGTAATCTAGCGTATCTTTAAGGAACGACTGATCTTCCACACCTATAATTTTGTCCATAAGCAGTAAAATGATGCCAAATTGCATGGAACTGTGATGGTTGCCAAGTTAATGGGGAAAGTGTGGCAGAATTAATAAAGAATGGAAGTGTGCACAGAAGGCAGTTCCCATGCACAGTGGGAGGCTTCCGCCACATTTTGTTTCCATCCTAATTGGATGAAAAATTGATCAGTCACCTACATGTCCCATGCTGGTTTCCAAAACAGATCTACCAAGTAATTCATTTTTATAGATAAACCAGCAGGTGGAAGAGAAATGACAGACAACACCTTTCAGCCTTCTAGCGTAACCCATGAAAGACAAATTAAGAAAACTTTTAGAGTTGTTAGTGTATGATCAGAATTTAAATATCCTTCTTTGCAAAGTTCCAGGAGCATATTCTATTTAGTTATTTATCAGATAAGATGGTGGCTAATTTTGGAAATGGGAGTCTTAGAATATGTCACAAAACAGAAGAAAAAAGAAGTTCTCAGGTGACTGAAAGAAATATTTATTCTGCCCAGAATAAGGGAAGAATAGAATATTTCATTCAGGCACCTGAGAAATTATTTTCTTTTCTGTTTTGTGATATAACAGTGCCTTGCTTTCCCCTCTTGCTGTTTTTTTTTATGGGGAAGGAAGGGCTTTGAATATGACCTTCCCCAGTTTGGAAATCTTTGAGGCATTATGTGCTGAGTCAATTCCTTCTTCAGGTTTTGGCTCGACTCATAATGTTTCAACATTAAACCTGCCCTAGTACCAGCTTTCCCTGCTCATGGTTTCCCTTTCCCACTATTTCCCTAACTTGAAACCCTTTTCAGTCACTCATCTAAGCTGAGAGCTACAAGTGTGTAAAGCAAGGGTATTGAACCTCAGACCCATGAGCTAAATTTAACGGTGCATGTTGAGGGTTTTTGTTGTTGTTGTTGTTGTTTGACCCAGAATAGTTGTTTTAAATGGATATTGTATTTATAATCTGTTTTTATGGTTTTTAAATTTTGTACATTGTTTTTTTAATGATCAATGTTTTTAATTTTTGTAAACCGCCCAGAGAGCTTCAGCTATGGGGTAGTGAATAAATGCAATCAATGCAATCAATCAAAAAATAAAATCTGGCCCACTTGGAGTCCCAATCTAGCCCTCTGAGATTCCCCAGAGGACCCTCCTCCACCCCAGGTGCTACTCTCTTTCCCCTAACCACCAATCATTTGGTGGTTCCCTGCTTTTGTGCAGCCCCCCCTTCTAAAAGGCTGGCATGCCTCTTCTAAGGCTTCATTATTGCCAGTAAGACGTTTAAGCTAAAATATGCTGGTATTTCTAGGCTTTTGGCTCTCCCCTGTTTTTCCTTTGACCCGGCCCACTAGGATAATGTGGTCCCTGAGAGCTTCTCTAAACTTGATGTGGCCTTCAGTCTGAAAGAGGTTCAACACTCCTGGTGTAGAAGGACCATGCATGCTGGCCCCACCCACAAAGATCCCCATTCGTAGGGTGACCAGATAAAATCCAGGTCAGGGCTCATGTAACTTCGGCCTCATCTACAAGAATTCGCCTTTACGCCTGGTTAGGCGATTATGCGCATATTCGCAGAAGTGCATTTACGCCTAATACCTCTGTACGAGAGGCGGCGAAGCACATTACTGGACGACCGAAACACAATTTAAACTGTTGACATGCGAAGAATCGCTTGTTCACATAGTCAAAATGCACTTTAACGGCCGGAGCAAAATAAAACTCACTATTTAACGCGCATTCAATAATGCGCATAATCGGAGAGAAAATGTGCCTCTACGCCCGATTTATGCTCCGTTCTTGTAGAGGTAAAAATTTTAATGCGCCTTGAAAGAGCTTTAAATGCCTCTTGTAGAGGCAGCCTTTAACAGTTGTAGAGAAAAGGGAATTTCAACCAGTGTTATTTGTATGCAATTACTTCCTGGTGAAATTCCCTCTTCATCACAACTGTTAAAGTTGCAGGGGCCCTGCCTTCTTTTATATATGGTCACTCTAGTATAGTGCCTGCAACTTTAATTGTTGTGATGAAGAGGGAATTTCACCAGGAACTAATTGCATACAAATGACACTGGCTGAAATTCCCCATTCTCTACAACTGTTAAAGTTACATGAGCCCTGACCTGGATTTTATCTGGTCACCCTACTCATTCGTGCTGACCCTGCCCCCTCAGTTCCCAACTTCCCCACATTGAACAGGGAGGTCTGAAGTAGAATTCTATCTACTTGTAGAACTCTCTGTGAGATTGGGGGTCTGATGCTTGGAAGTGTTGGGTGTTGTAATCCAATACATCTGGAGGGCACCAATTTGGAGAAGGAACATGGAGAATCAGGCACTAACTCTCAATATACAGCAGCCCCTTGTATAACTGAAGGATTTTAAGGGATGTCCATCGACCATGGTGAATAATGATCCTGAAATCTGCACAGCATTGATCTGAATGGGCTTTTAAAATATGTATTACTCCTCCTGAAGCAATTAAAGCCAGCAAAAGAAGGGAAAGAGTTGAAAATGCCTCGAGCTGCTGGAAAGGAAAGGAAAGGGTTTTGTTTTGTTCCCCCCCCCCCCCCGTTTGGGGAAATATGATTGAAAAATTATTTCTTGAGCAAATAAGAAACATTATTGTTGTCCTCATCTGATGGTTGAATTCCTATTATTAATATTGCTTTTGATTTTTTAAAAGAACATCTTCCACTCAAAACATCTTACAAGTAAGCAATATGAACTCCTACAAAATATGGATGTCACATCATCATGTTCTGCAATTAAGCGGGGGAGAGGTTTGGGAGATATAATCTCACAGGAAGAATGACACTGGCCACGAATGAATCACACAGACATCATGATTAGGGCTTCACTTGGATTTATTGCATGCTTTAGTTTAGGTGATATATAACACCTTTGCATTTAAAACACATGCAAGGGAGATTTATGATAAGTTTCAAAGCCCCTGCCCTCACCACCCATATCTTTGGCAGGTGCCCATTGATCATTAGTCTTTGTAATTCAATTTTGGTTAAGATTCAAGACTATTCCATGCAATCATTTATTTATTTATTTTTGGCAACATAAAAATCAGGTTTTAGTTATGGTTTGAAAATTAACTATTTAACTGCAACTAGAATCTGTACAGTGACAAAGGCCAGATCTACACCAAGCAGGATATAACACTTTGAAAATGGTTTGAAAGCTATAGAGAGAGTGTGTCCAGGGCCCTAACAGTTGTCAATACCATTATAAACTGTTTTAAAGGAGTAGCATAGATCCGGCCAAAGAGGAAAACTCCTCATTCTTCCTTGGATGGTTTAATAAGACCGAATTAAATTATTATGATGATTATTATGATGATTAAATGAAAGAAATGAGGTTAATAGATAAATCTGTGGAAAACATGGTGTGATTTATTGACTCCTGGTATACCAGTTTCCAACACAACATATACCCTTGGTTTCTCTTCCTTAAGTGTTTTATTTCAGAAATCGTATTTTGTATCTTTGTTTGTGTCTATCAGTACCATTGTATTTTGAAAATAAATTTCCCCCAAATCTCACTTTTAAGTAATAAAACGTATTTAACCTTTACAATCTTTGTAGCCCTTGACCTCACAATGACTGGATTGCTGTTATTCCCATTTCCCAGGAGTGGAACTGAAGTTGAGGCAGATTTACTCAAGGCCAGCAGCTTGGATAGATCCAAGTCCCATTCTATTCAATGGTCTACACTGGCTCGGTATTCAAGATGCTACATACTCCATGATTCGCTGCTCTATTGCAGTTTACTACCCAGTGACTGCATTTGCTCCAAAGGTTTCCATTTCAGTAGCAACTTTCCCATTCATTTCAATGTTGGGGAATCATCATGAGTACATCCCCTAATATGCTTGTAGAAGTGTCTTCAACTTTGACGTCAATAGGGATGTTCCATGTGTGCAATGCTATAGCCTTGTGGATAATCTCTCAGTGGAACTAGATGCTATGGCAGAGATGTGTTTGCCACCTAAAATGGCAACTTCTCGCCATGTAGTGAAAATTCACAGTATGAGGTGACACCATCAAACTGCAAGTTGGGATGAAGAAACTCACAGCATGAGGATGTCACACTGCACAATGCATTTCACTACATATTTCAGGGATAGAAGGGGGAGGAATAATACAGGGAGGACATGCTCAATATGTCTGACATCATGGGTTATTTCCAGGGTTGCCTTCTCACAAAAAAATGTCTTTCCATTTGGACAAGGCACTGCAATCCAGCAGAGGTTCCTGAGGGAGGGAGAGATGGGAATTTCATCCATTTCCTCTACCTCATATTGCCCCCTACCCACTGTTCTGGAGGGCTCCTCAACTCTCTGGAGGAGATTTTCAGGGGGCTGCAGAGGGACGGAGGAATCAGCAGAAATTGCCTCCCCACTCTTTGTACAGATAGGAACAGCTGTGGGAACTCTTAATCCCAGCCAGAATCTGCTTCCATTTTCATTGTATATGAATTGTATTTATGTGCTTCTTTTTTCATTGCTGTTAGTCATGTATGTTTTTAAGGGAATCATGGTTGATATTAGCTAGGGATAGATGCTCTCATTGTTGTATATTAAGATGTATGTATAGTTTTGGGGATAACTTGTCTTGACTATTTTGTACATTGCATATTATACTAGAAAATGGATCTGGCTTTACACAGGTTGGAATAGCCCTTAGTTCCATACAGCCAAGCTTTCAAGCAAACATTTACAGCCAACTTCTGGCTCATTTAAAGAAGCTTCCATGGAGAGAGGAGGGTCTTCTCTTCACATAATCACCCTCCAGCAGCAGAGGGCAATGAGGGAGAAGGTCAGAGCTGGAGCACTCTCCCTCCACATATATTTGATATTTGAAGACCTGAATTGGGCTTAACTGTATGACAATATCTCAAATGATCATCATGGTCTCCTCTGTAATGCACAGCAAATAACTGTAGAAAACGAGGTTTCTAGTGCATCTGTTTTAACAAATGATTTCTCTAGCGATCTATTTAGACTTATTTTTGACATTTTGCACAAATTAGATAATTTTCCAATCAGCTTTACCACTAGTATCATTTGCAATATCAGAATCAATAATTAATAAATTATATCTTACCATCAGGTTATTTTTGTTTAACATATTAGTAGAAGTAACACCAAGAAGATTGTGACAGATTTCTATATCTTAGGATAGAGAATTTTTCAAATGAACACTCTTGAAGGATCATATCTTTGTTTGTTAAAAATACTTGTTCCTATTTAAAAAACAATAATAGGTGCAATATTGTTGTATTTCAAATTATTTTATAATGCATATCTTAAACAATATAGATGTACACCGACCATTACAATCAATTATGTTCTGTCTTTGTAACCCAAAGAAAACATGAATAAATCTCATGCATTTTTTAGCACAATTAATTTCTTGATCTTGCTATAGCAGGATGGAGATGGGCCAGAGGAGGGAGACAGGAGGAAGAAATACAATTGCCTGCCAGGCCTGAGGAACCAAGAAATGTCCCTGGATAAAAGCTAGAATAGTGCAGACATATGCTGTGTACATTTCTCCCAGATGGATTTTGCCTTCTTGGTTAATCCTGAATTGTTGTCTTTTTCTTCCCTAGAGTACACTATAACCAACTGTATTGAATTATCTGGTGGTTTTGTGCCCACTGGGAATTAAGGTGGAATATGCTCTGTGCATCATTTATGGTATTGGATGGATTGAAACAAGCACGGATACAAAGTGAGCTTTAGAACATTTCAACCTTCTTTTGGAATACATGACAAAGCAAGTAAGGAAAAAATGGAAAGAAAAAACCCAACCCAACCAATCTTTACCAGACAAAAGCCAATTGGAGTTTTTTGCACTGACTTCAATGGAGCAAGGCCTTTTGTAGTAAGAATACAATTCTCTTTCCAGTGGGCAATATATTGAAAATCATTGACAAGAAATATACTATGAAGAGGTGCCTGGGATCTCAATCCAGCCCTCCCTTGATGGCCATGCCCCCTTCTCCTGGCCCCACATGCTTTCCTCCGACCACAGATGGTTGGGTGGTTTCCTGGCTTTGGTGTGCATCAGTTGAAGGCCCTCCACTGGAACTGGGAAGAGCAGCTGCTCCTCTTCATGGGGAGTGTGTCGGCCCCATGGGGGCACCAGGTGAAGCCACCATTGCTGGGAAGAGTGGCCACCAGCCATATACCTGCTGTTACCTCCAATCTGAGATCAGAGATAACACAAGGGACTCCTCCACAAGGTCTAGGCTTGGAGGCCAAGCACTGCTCATTGGAGGAACCCAAGAAGGCTCTGAAGGGTTTGATGCAGAATCTCGTTGGCCAGAGTTTCTGCAACCTTGCAGTAAATGGGAGACCCTTGAGAAGAGACCTCCCATTGTCATCTATAGATTCATAGCATTTAGAATAAACCTCTGCAAAAAGTCCTTAAATGCCACATTTAAAAAGAACTTTTGTGGTATAATTATTATTTTTATTATCATCATCATCATTTAAACTCAATTTCTATTATTTGATGAAGGATGGGGGAAAATCTTTATATTGGACATGATCTAGTCTATATCTGTAGACTACTAAATATCTCAATTTTGTTAAGTTATTTATTTATTGCACCATAAAAGAATGCAGGAAAAGATGTATGCCGCCAACTCCACCTCAGTGAAGTAAACAGATGACACTTTTTCTAATTGATCTCACTTCCACAAACATAAAACCATAACATCAGTGAAAATGAAAAATGAAAAAAAAAGAGGGAAGAGGGAGAGCGAAAATAAGAAAAAAACTATAGATTATCATACATTTTGAAGTATTCTCTCCAATCTTTTTTTTTATTGTCTGGCGATCCATATCTATAGCACATTACGTATTTGCTGATCACTTGCAGAAATAAATACTTCTGTTTTTAAAAAAGGGTGTGTGTCTATATGTTGCATACACAACACACAATAGAGTTGTGTGTGTGTGTGTGTGTTTTACACATACAAACACAGACACATTGGAAACATAAATATTTCTTTTGACAAGCGATCAGCAAATATGTCTATGAGGACCACATTAAAACACATCTATGAGGCTTTTGAATTTCAGTCCCTTTGACAAAGTGCCAGCAAGGATAGATATATACAGATATATATAGATAGATATATAATCTCCTTCAATTCTATTTCAAAATTCAATATGCTAACTGTCACACATACAACATCACCCAGTGTCAATGACAGCAGCAACATGCCTTCAACGCCTTTGCTGCATATGGATGAAACAAATTCTATCAAGCTTCTCCAATATGATTGATTGTGGGATGCCTTCAGAGTCCAATTTGAGCAATTCTTTCCATGCAGTTCTGACTCCTTTGGTGTCCCTTCTGCAATATGCTGGAGGAGGATGATACAATCCTCTTTTGTACTTTTGGAAGGGGTGATTAAATAGGGCTGTTCTGATTTGGTTGAAATGTCTTCTGATGTTTGGTATCTGCTAGCTTCCCGTTCAACCAAATTATCCATGAGCAAGGAGGTACTGCACAATAATTCATTTATTTTTTTTCCTTTTCCTTTGCATAGGCTTTTCCAGAATTGAAAAGGATACCCCCTCTGCTCCTTCTCCACTTCAAAGTGTCCCATTCCTCTGCTGCTTTCCACAGGGGGAAGCGGCAACATAACGTGGAGTTTGCCCCTCAGCTTGGATATACAGAGTTCTGAATGCCATACTAGGTAAGCAAAATCCTATGCTGGGTAAAATACAAGAGATTATCTCGTAAGAACATACGAACTGCCTTATGATGCAGGCTACATATCAGGCTACTCCAGGGCTGGAAAACACATGACTCTCTAGGTGTTTTTACCCTACAACTCCAATCATATTTCACCAATGGCTACGCAAGCTAGGGCTGATGGGAGTAATAGACTAAAGAATTTGGAGGGCCACACACTATTTCCAATAGTAGTCAGCCAGATACTTCCAAGAACCTCAAACACAGGGCATTTGGTAACAGCTAAACCGTATAGGTTGTCCTCAGCACCCTAGCAATCAATGGTACACTCCCTATCTTCATAAAATTCTTCCCTGCCTTTGAAAGAGGCATTGCTTTTCTGTCTCTTTTGCAGAGAAGAGGTAGAATTTCAATGAAATTTCTCATTGGAGAGGAGGGGCAGTGGTTGCATTTGCCTTGTGATAGTTGGAGGTGGCCAAAAGACTTCTTTCTGTTTTTTAACTCTTAAAATGTCCTGCGCGCTGTTGTGACTTTCACTCAGAGGTTTTCAGCTCAGCAACACTTCTTGGCATGCCCAGGAGACTACGTTATATTGTGTGGCCTCCTGATAAAGATTCTGGAATTGCCACTGGGCCGAAAGCCTGTGTTCTAAGAGCTGCACCCTACTGCAAGCAAGAATGGGGCTGGGGTTCTTAGAACACAGGCTTTCAGCCCTTCTGAAGTTCCTGAATGCTTACGAGTAGGGATGTGCATGTCCGAAAATATCATATCGTATCGTTATCAGAATTTCGGATCAAAAAAATTATCATCTCCAATAATATCGTAGGTGAACCATATCGTATCATATCGGAAAGACGATATTTATATCATTTTTACATTTTGCCCTATAGACTCTAGAGTTGATTTTTGAGTCAGAAAGGCCTAAAACTTCTTAATTTTCCAAGTTACAGAGTAGGTGAAGTCAATGAGGTGACTAGTTCCCAGGAATCCAGAAACTCTCCCATCTCTATCTGGAGATGCACCTGGCTGACGAGGACCCATCCCTAAATCATAAAAGGAATAATGAGGGGAGAGGATTGGGGGTGGGGAGACAGTTGGATGTGGATGGATGTTTATCAAAAGTGGGAATTTCACGGCCTTTCTTGAAGAGCCAGCCTTAGCCAGGCAGGGCCTCGAAGGGGCAGGAGACACCCCTGCAGCGGGGCAACCTGGATGATCCTAGCAGAAGCATACATGCTGATGGAGGCCTTGCAATGCCGACAGACAGCAAAGTGGGTATCCGCTTCCACCTTAAAATGGTCCCACACCATGCTGCCCTGTCACTTCTGGGGTGACCCAGTCTGCCTGCCAGCGCATGGACTCTTGGGTGCCACCACAGGAGCAGGCGTAGAAGAAGACCTTTCTTAAAGAGCCAGCCTTAGCCAGGCAGGGCCTCATTGGGGCAGGAGATACCCTGGAAGCGAGGAAACCTGGATGATCCCACTAAAACTAAAAGCATATCTGCTTATTATCTGCGCCTATGCATGGCACAGTGAGTGGACGCATGCCACCGCAGTAGAAGAACTGCTGCCTTATCTCAAGATTAGGCCATGCATGTCTAAGTATAAAGGAAAGGGACATTTGGGGGGTAGGGGAATAGCATGGGCATTATTTATTTTAGCCAGCCATAGCCTGTCAGGGCCTCATTGGGGCAGGAGATACCCCTGCAGCACACCAACCTGGAGGATCCTAGCAGAAGCATATACATGTGCTGCTTTGACAACTGCGAATCCCATCAAAACAACCCTCATGCACCGCCTTGACCTCATCGTGCTTCAAAAATGACCCAGTTTAGAATGTTACCAATCAAAATAACAGAAGTAGAATTAAGAAGTTGGCAAAGCATGATAAATAATTATTGTAATGGAGATAGAAAAGCAAGAATTAATAAAACGAAATGGTATAAGATTCAAAGGAAAGGAGGGTTGGGATTCCCGAATATAAAGATGTATTATATAGCTAACCAATTAAGATACGTTATAAATAGTATAGTAGGGAAAAAGGATTTAGAATGGTTAAAGACGCAGACAGGAGAAATAGAGTTAGAGTTACAAAATATTTTTTTTAGTAAAATACAAAAGAATCAACTGAAGGATATTGAAAATCCCATCCTAAGGAATATCATAGAAATTTGGGGAAGGTATAAAAAGAAATTAATACCAGGAATTTCTCCTCTAACCCCAGTTGTTTTATTGGAAAACTTCCCAGGTAATTTGAGAAGAGAATTGGAAGGGCCACTGAGGGGAAAAAAAATAATTAGTGAAAGACTGGCTAAAGAGACTGGTTAATAAAAAGCAAATAGAAGAAGTTCTAAGAGGGCAAAAAAAATTATGGTTTAAGTGTTTACAGTTGGAACAATGGACACAGAAATGGAAAAAGAAAAATAAGGATTGTAGAAAGGAAACAAGATTTGAAAAGCTAATTGATTCAAGAGAGAAGGAGGGGGAAAATAAAAGTAAAAAAGGTTTAATAAGTGAAATATATAATATATTGTTAGAGGAGGGAGAGTCACAAGAAATTTTGAAAACAATCTGGGAAGAAGATTTAAAAATTCAAATCACTGGGGATAGATGGGGGAAGATATGGGAACTAAGAACTTTAAAGTTGTTATCAATAAGGATAAAAGAAAATCATTATAAAATAATCTGGAGATGGTATCTCACTCCTGTAAGATTACATCAGATAGATAAGAAAATGTCAAAGCTATGCTGGAGGGGTTGTCAGAAAGTGGGGACTTATTTCCATATGTGGTGGAAATGTGAGTATGTAAAAATTTTTTGGAAAAGAGTTTTTAAAGAAAGACTGGCTAAAGAGACTGGTTAATAAAAAGCCTTCTGATAATACGATAAAATTCCGATAATTATCGGATGATTTCTATCGTCTCCGATAATTATCGTAGGATGTTGTATCATATCGTTATCATTAATCGAATCTCCAATAAAGACCATATCATATCGTTATCGGACATTTTAACGATACGATACACATCCCCACTTACGAGGAGACCATGCAATGTAACGTAGTCTCCTGGACATCTTGAGAAATGTTGCCAAGCTGAAAGTCTCTGAGTGTCATGCGCATGCCCGTTCCCTCTGGCATTCACATACTGGCAAACTGTCACAAGACACTCACGTCAGTGAGACTTCAATTTATTGAGGAAAATCAAAAGCATAATGGTTACATTCTTCAAACGACACCCACTTAAAGTTGGCCAATATTTAGAATGCTTTAGGCTCCTTATCTGATATAATCCTTCAGGCAAGCACTCGGGGGGGGGGGGGTAGAGTTTGCCACCATCCTATTTGAGCTTCTTCAGATGCCGCATATGCTGGCATCTCAAGGCACACAGCCAATACCCTAAACAAAATCTCAGGGAGAGAAACACTTATGCTCTGAGCCACCAGAGCTGGGCAGAGATGATTGATCACGCTCCATCAACCTCAGCCTGCTGAAAGCTGAGCTGACCTAGTACACGTGATCACAGGGAAAGTAAACTTCCAAACCTATCAAACACACAATCCACAGCAAATGCAAGTTCAAGTCTATGAAAAGCCTCACAGTACTTTTCATGGCACAGATCCTTAGAAATCCAGAGTCCAAATAGCAAGAGAGAGAGAGAGTATGTTCAGAGTGCTTTCAAAACCTCAAAACAGGTAGAATCCAGACAAGAGGGGACTCAGGCCTAGTGCCGAAAGATGATCTCTAGCAAAGGCTTCTTCAGCCTAGCTCAGCTATTATATCCTATTCAAAGCCACTTGTCAGACAGGTCCTCTGACCTGTAAACCATGCCCATGTGCCAATAGGGTGGGATTGTTCCACCCACTACGATGATGCTACAATCTGAGCGACAGCTTCTAAAAGTGGCCCCCTCCTTATCAAAACACTCATACGTTCCCAGAGAAACTAGCAACTTCAAGGCTGCAGTAAGCAACTCCCATGGGAAATACTGACAGAGATAAGCTTCCAGAGAAACTGACTTTCTAACACTATTTCTAATGCATCAACTTACAATTCACAAGGCCTCCAGCTTTGTGGTACACATGAAACTGAGTGAAAAGCATCTGTCTGGGCAGGCAGGTCAGGAAAGTTTTTTATTATTATTATCTTTATGGGCTAGATACTTTTGTTGACATACTATCAACATTAAGAAGTCAGTGCTGTGTATCCCCAGGAGAAAATAATGGGATGTGATGCTATCTGCTCCTCCTTTGGCTTTCTGGATGAGGTGGTGATTATTCATAAACTATTGTCACACTTTGAGTGCGAAGGGTGAAGCAGTCCTAGGCTCAGCCTTCACTGAAAAGATCAAGTCAAATCAAAGGATATAGTTTTGTACATTTTCACTACAGAGACTTGCACTGAATAGTTGCCTCCTCTCTCACACTTACTGTTTCAAACACTTTTCAGTTCTCAGCTGGAGAACTAGTGTGTTGCCCGTCCTTCCTAGAAATAGAAATCCTTACCGTTCAATGTGTCATTTAGTTGTATAACTGTGATCCCAGGGAGAACGTCAGAAATCCAGCCACTGAGTCAGAAAGGCACTCTTAATTTGCCAGTTATATTCCTCAATTGTTTGCTTATTCATCTGTTCTTTTTCTACACACGTACTTCAATATTGATTTTGATGACCTGTTTTCTCTTTTATACAGTGTGTTCTGATTATCCGTTATAGAGTCACCAAATATAGCACTGTAGACAGGCCATTTAGAATAACTTCCTTCAAAGGACCCCAGTTCATTAGGACTGCAGTGTACGACAATCACTGGGTAAGAGAAAGCCGCTGTCCCAAATGGTTGCAAACAGGATCAGCAATACCAAAAACTAGTCTTGTTGAAACTTTTTGAAATCAGGAACTGTTGTAGGTGACTTCCCAAATAATTCAACAGATTCATGGCAAGAAATGGGCTCTGACTACCTCTTTGTGTCACAAGGTCATTCCTGAAGGAATGACCTTGTGACACATTAAAGAGGGCTACCAGAAAAGTCCCCACCTCTGGGCTTCCTTCCATATTAGTAAGCCCTGCCCACAGCAACAGCCACAGAGAGGTAATCCAGGGACCAGGACAAAATATAATCTTCCTGCAACCCACCCCAAATGTCAATAGTAGTTGTGTAGCATCCATTGGAGCACAACCAAGAATATAAATTTGATTGTGCTAGTGTAAACTATCTAGTGAAACACCAATTGGTATTATGCTAGAGTAGCTTATGCTAGTGCAATGTAATTTACATTAGTGGTTGCACCCCATTGAATATTGCCCAGACTGTATTTAAATCCGTGGAATATTGACATAATACAAGTGTTAGACAGTATGGTATGCAGCATTTAATAATAATAAATTCATTAATAACCCTGAATACCAATTCAACAAAGGCAAACCTACTTTAATGAAATGTAAAAGGAGGAAATTACTGATCATCATAGTATCTATAATTACTTACAATTATTATATATTATATATATAATATATAATATATAATATATTATATATATAATATATTATCAATCATATAATTCTCACACAAAGGGATTTAATAATTAGTGATAATCTAATATGCCAACAGGTAGCCCACCTGAATAGCTTCTTCTTTGCTTTCATTTTTGGTAAATGTATCAATGAAATTATCAAGAGGGAATTGCTTAGCAAGCTTACTTTCAAACCCGGGTCTTCCTGATTCTGGTCCAGCATTCTATGTCAGCATAGAGGTGGTAACAGTGACAAGTAGTTGTTCTTCTACATGCCTTGACTACAGAACATTACATTTTCCAACCAAAATGAGCTTTCTATGTGCATTTGTTTATGATTATAACATATTCCCATTTGTGTGTCAACCATCTTGGAAAATGGCAGCTATAGCATTCATGCACCAGAAGGGGCATGTCTACCCAAGCTAAATGCAGATGTTCTGGATCTGTAGTCCTTGATCTATGGCAGATCCAGGACAGCAGCCCTGCCTGAAAACTCCATCTCGATCAGGAGCATGTGATGCATGTAAGAAAGCTAGACTCTCTGTGCACTAGACTCTCCTATATAATAGGCCCTCGGTGCTTATGTGTTAAAATAGAGAAAGTCATGGATCCCTGGCATGCTAACACTGCATGCAAGTATCAGGTGACCTAGCTTAAATGAGATGCTGCTCACATGGAACACCACAAAGATACATTTATCATACTAGCAGTCATGTTTACATTGAGCCCAGCCTGAGAAATATCAATGGATTTCCAATTAATATTTATTTGGGATGGAGGTGGAAGAATATTATCATGATTGCTTGCTTGATTTGATTTGTACACCATTTTTCCACCAAGAAAATGGCACTCAAGGTGGCTTACAAAGAGAGATAAATAAAAACTTGGTTACAATGATAAAACAAATATTAGGGATGTGCACTGGATCGGGTCCGATCCACGATCTGAATCCAATCCAGGGGAAATCCGATTTCTGATCTCACCGCTGGATCGTTCTATCCAATCCGATCTGATCCAGAAAGGTCCTGATCCAGATTGGAGGATCGGCGGGCACCTGCTGGCACCCGCCGATGGAAGCGGACAGCAGGGGGGGGGCTTCCCTGGCGGGGCTGTCCGCTTCCATCGGCAGACACCAGCGGGCGCCCGCTGATGGAAGCAGACAACGGGGGCAGGGGGCGGCGGACGGGAGCGGACGTCCCCGGAAGGTAAGCAGGGGGGAGGGGGAGGGGGAGGGGGGCCCACGGCGCGCTTACGTTCTGTGTCCATCCGCTCCCGTCCGCCACGGGCCGCTACTGTGAGCAGGCTTCACGGCCTGCCCCTAGGTAGCGCGCCAGGTGATCATCACCTGATGATGATCAGGTGATGATCACCTGGCGCACTACCTAGGGGCAAGCCGCGAAGCCTGCTTGCAGTAGCGGCCCGCGGCGGACGGGAACAGACGGCCACGGAAGGTAAGCAGGGGGAGGGGGAGGGGGAGGGGGCTTACCCCCCCGGGGCCGTCCGCTTCCATCCGCTGGTGCCTGCGGGCACCAGCGGATAGAAGCGGACGGCCCCGGGGGGGTAAGGAGCACAGGGGAGGGGGCTTACCCCTCCCAGGGCCATTCACAGCAGACGGCCCCGGGGGGAGGGAATTAGGCCGATTCAAAAATCAGGTGTCCGATTTTTGGATCAGGATCGGACCCGATCCAGTCCGGTGGGCCTCCGATTTTGTCCAATCTGATCTGGGACAAAATTGGAGGTCCCGATCCGGGTCCCGATCCGATCTGGGGGGTCCGTGCACACCCCTAACAAATATATTAAAAACACAAGTAAAACACACACATAACAATAGCAGAATAAAACAGCACCTAAACCAATAGACCAGTTTAAATGCCAAAGGTCTGCTTGAATAAAAACATCTTTGCTTGCCAGAGAAAGGGCAATACACATGGGCAGGGAGTTCCACAGCTTGGGAGAAGTCACCGAGAGAAGTCCCTCTCTCGCATCATCATCAATTGTGAAGATGGTGATACTGAAAGAAGGGCCTCTCCCAAAGATTTTAAAACCTGGGCAGGCTCATATGGGAAACGGACGTCTTATGACAGATGTGGCAATCAAAATGCAGATCCCATTAGCTTTCAAGTCATAGCCTGTGAGTAACATGTTCGTTTAAGACTGCTGTGGAGCGCCATTAATATACACCTCAGGCTAACATTGATCTTTGTAAGCCTGAGCAAGAGAGATCGCGTGAATTTCAGGAAATCAGCTGGATACCGTATAAAACTGTCGAATTCATTTGTAAGATCTGACACACACATGACTATATCCTGTGATGCAAAGTAGATTAAGTAACGCCAATAAGCACATGTGTGCCTAAACACACATTCTACACATACAGACAATACTGGACTACCCACCGGACTGCCAGCCTGAGGGGCCACCCCGCCATGGGTATGATTTTCTTTTAAAAAATGGCAGCCATAATGGCTATGGAGTGCCCAAAGGGTCAAAATCAGCTTTCAGACAAGTTAATGTTGAACCTCTTGGTGATTTTAGCATTTATTTATTTATTTTCTTATTTTTGTTTTACTGAATTTGGTTGGTTATGCACGTGTGGGGGTGGGGTGGGGGGTGTTGCAAGCAGCCCACAGGCCATGTGTTGCCCACCCCTGCTGTATATGTATAAAACAGCACTGGATGGTTGAAACAAACACAATGGTTTTGTTTTACCTGTCCAATACCTGCTTACGCTGTATGGACTATCATGGGAAAAGGAGCGTAATTAGCCATTGGGGGCGAGGCGTTGTAAAACTTGGATGAGCTTGCAATTATTCCGGTACACAGCTAGCTATGACATTCTCCAGCTTGTGCATATTTTAGGGGTCAGCTTCCCATTCATGCTCCAACTAACTGGGATTTATCTGCTGACAGTTGCCTTCTTTTCTACCCTGTACCTAAGGCTATGGTTTGCCTCTGGCTTCATGCGTTAGTTATATAACTCACAGGATATTCCCGAGCAATCTTTTCTTCACTAAGAAGCAGACCAGAAAGCCCTCTGTGGAAATGAAATCTTTGTTAGTTAATCACAGCAAAGGCTGTACCGTTAACTTTATAAGGAAGTACTAATATATAATAAATGAGACAATTAAACCCACTTGAATTTGGTAAGAATACTAAATAAATGGTATTCCTTCTCCCATACAACTTCCCCGCCCCCTTACTGCCACAAATTAAGAGGATCTAGGAAGACCTTGACATTTTAAGACCTTGGAGATTAAAATGGATGTTATATGGTAGGACCACAATTGTTGAATGCTCTCCCTAGGAAGGCCTGCTGGATTCTGCCCCCATCCCCTTCAAATACATTCTAATTTTGACAGAGCTCATGTTCATTTGCTCTGAATTGCACCCTATATGTGTTTACACGCATCATTAGTGCCTTCATTATTTGCTCCTTCTTGCTTACATTGTTTTGAAAGAGAGCTTCACAATGGGAGGAGAGGCCAATCCACAAGCCAAGGGGTTGGATCCAGATCTAGTCATGCTTCGAGTAGACCCACTGAAATCAGTGAGACTTCAGTTGGTCATGACTAAATTAAGCCCCATTGATTTCAATGGGTCTACTCCAGGGGTGTTGAATCTCAGGCCCAAGGTCCTAATCTGGCCCTCTGCTCTCCAGATGGCCACACCCCTTTCCCCCAACCACCAATCATTTGCTGGCTTTCCAGCATTTGAGCAGTCACCCCCCCTCCAACTGAAAATGCCCCTTTGAAGGCTTAGTACCTGGCAGTAAGTGCATTAAGGTAAGAATGTGATGGGATTTTTTTGTATTTTAGGCCAGTCCATTTTGCTTTTGGCCCCACCCATCACAGAAATGCCCCTGGTCTACTTTACACAGAACTAAATCTGTATCCAACCTACAAATTGCAAACCATTCCAGCGAAAAAGGGATGATTTGCTAGGGGGAGGCCATTTTCAGTTTAGCAACCTATCCCTAATGCTCTGGCTCTGAGAACACTAAAGGATAACACTGGACCGGAGGGGTCCAATAGCAGAACAAGAGGAGCAGGGAGGCCATCAACTGATGGTGTAGGAAAGTTTAAAGGATGTCTTCCATTTGAAGTAATTGCTACAGTAAATGATGACAAAGACCAGCTTCTGTCCATTGAGACATTAGTAGTGATTATGAAAGGAGCCAAAGTCGTACTGGAGGCATCAGATGCAATATTAAAAGGTGAGTCCAGAGTTTTCTCATTAAAAAATCCCACTTAGGAGATGTCTCAGTGATGGATCATCATTTGTAAAAGTTTAGTTCCCACCTCCAGCAAAAAATAAAATATAAAAAGCCTACTATGAAAAGTAGAAATTAATTGCTGGGAAAAAGAACCCTGCAATTAAGCTTAATGGCTGTGATCCAGTCAGACCCTGCTGCTAGAGGTCACTTATGTACAGCCGGATGTTTTTATGGCAGAGGCCTCCTGCCCTCCTCCTGGCCCACCTCCAATGCTTTAACTTATGCCATGGAGGACTGCGGGAGTGAATTTATAAAACAAACAACCCTTGGCTCTGAAGATGAGTTTCTCTTGCCCATTAATGTTGCAAAATGTTAAGAAGGGCTTGTGTTGACAAATGGTCTGTTTCTTTGGAACCGTGGAATCTTTCACTATTTAAAGCAGCAGTGGGCAACCACTTCAGGCGGAGGATCAAATTTAATTTCAGAAACATTATTATTATTATCCCACCTTTTGCCCAACATTGGGCCTCATGGTGGCTTTACAAAGCTCCCGGGGGTGCATTCCAGCAGTGGGCAGAGTCAAAAGCAAAGGGATGGGGCCAAAATAACAAGAATAACAACAAATCCCAGCATATTCTTACCTTAAAGCTCTTACTGGCAGGAACTAAGCCTTAGGAGAGGCATTACAAGGCATGATAGGTGCTTGGAGGGAAAGGGGTTGGGCCAGGGGAAGGGCGTGTGGCCTTCTGGTAAAGCCTATAGAGCCAGACTGGGATCTCAAGAGGACCAGGTTTGGCATGTGGACCTTGGGGCCTTCACCTTAGAAGGTATGGAAGTAGTGTTTTCATAGAAAATCCTTAACTTGCTCTTTGAATTCCTTGATCACTGCAATAACTGCACAGCACAATGCACTTTATGCAGTATTCCTTTGTTTAGATGTGTGATTCACAAATGTGAAAAATTAGGATGGAACCTACATGCTCTGTTTGGCTAAGCAGCTATTGCCTTTGGGATCTCAGGCCACAGGGAAATATGCTTCATTCCATTAGGCATGTCCTGGTAAGTCTAGATCAGTCTTCCTCAACTAATGGAAGAGTATATGGACCATATCATCTGAATATTCACATGGAACAGAGAGAGGAAGGAGGGGACAAGATGCGTGAAACCAAAGGTAGGATAAAGGATTAAGCATAGTAAAATGAATTCCGCACATCACAAGCACCTGCATATTTCTTGAGATTTGATTGAACCTACAAACATTATAACACAAATCTGGAAAACTGTATTGGATGCCTCAATTTTCCTTCTCAGATTGCAAGTGACTTAGGATGTTGCAGAAGGGAAGAGTGAAATGTAAAGTGCCCAACACCATACGGGGAAATATGTCAGTTGTACCTGCACTAGGAAGGATGATGGTGGTGGAAATAAATTATTTAATTTTGTTTAAAAATGTTTAGATAACACCCTTCACCAAATCTGGTTCCAGGGCAGTTTATAAAATTAAAATATTTTTAAAAATCAAAATATTTAATATTTAATACTGTTAAAAGATGCCTGAGACCCTCCTTTGAATGCTGTATAATAAGGATCTGCAGCTGGGAGATCCTTACCAAATCTACCTCTCTAGCTCTTGTTTGTCTCCCTACTTACCAACCCAGACCCAAAAAGGGGGGGTATGGAGGATTACCAAGATTTGGGAGTGGACTTTTTGAAGTTGAGGGTTGCATCTTTGTCTCATCTTCCTTTCAAAAGGGTCCTCTGATTAAACTAGTTTCTCTTTAGAGCTCTTCAGGAGGCACGGGAAGAGGAAGCATGAATCTCTTGTGTGTCCCCTTCCCTCTCTGTGTGATGCCACCCTAAATACCTTAGAGAGCGCCTTCTCACATACTAACCTGTCCAGTCACTGATGTCATCTGAGGGCATGTTCCTGGTGGTTCCACATGACCTATGGTCCCACTGGAGTCCACCAGGAGAAGAGCCTTTAGTGTGGTGACCCCCTTCCAATGGAATTCCCTGCAATTGGAGGTCAGGCAAGTGCCAACATTGTGTTGCTTCTAGTGCCTCCTGAAAATGGCATTGTTTCAGAAGCTTTCCTTGAGTGACCAGCCACAGTTACACCAGAACTCGGGTTCTATCAGAACTCTGTTCTTTCAAAAATAGTAATTTTAATATTGTGTTTTTATTCTTTTATTCTGTCTGTTGTTCACTACTCTGAAATCTTCTGGATGTGGACCAGTATATAAATATTTTAAATAAATAAATAAATAAATTTAATCTGTGTAATAAATGTACTCATTTCAATTTTCCTGGTTGCCCATTCCAGGTAAAATCACTTGCTGTTATTCCATTGTTTAATTATTATTATTATTATTATTATTATTATTATTATTATTTTGTTTTTGAGGGGAGAGGGGCAGGTTTGTCATGGCTCCATATGCTAAGTTTATTATGGGTGGTTTATAATGAGTTAATCAGTCTAACACAGCCTTCTGAATTTTATTTTGACAGGCTTCATTATGCCATTTTACTAATTATTACTTCTCAAATGGATACTGGTGATTGACCACATGTAGGAATGAGAATTTGGCAGCCCATCTGTGCTATGGCTTGGGGCAAAGCACTGATCATTTCTGAGGTATTTGGCTTTCACTTTATGGCTTGTTAATTTAAACCATTTTTACATTCCATCCCACACGCCACTTCTTTATGTCATGTCATGTATAATTAGAAGAGCCACCTCCTCCCCCACACCCAACTAAATTAAAGAACAAGCCCTTGGGGGTGGGGGTGGGGGTGGATCTGTTAAAATAGCCAAACTGACTCTGCTTTTAATATTACTGTCTCTGAGAAGAAACAAAGGCCATAAAAACTCACCATAATTTCAGCCACAATGTCTGCAAATTGCAGCCATAATTTGGCCAAAATTTGCTTAAATCATGCAAATGGTGATTAAAAAATAGCAACACCGAAAATCCAAAAGCTGGCCTGACTGTGTGAACAGAGTGCTGAACTAGATGGACCCTTGGTCTGATCCAGCATAGCTCTTATTTTCCTATGACTTGATATAGATGGAATTGGGACATCGCATGGGTAAGTGAACCAGAGTCAGAAGGGCTGAGCTGCTGAAAACTTAGCAAACTTTACCTGCCCTCCCAGCCCCAGAGGGTTTCCTCTGGTATCCCTATTTACCACTGCCAAAATATTTATACAGGGTTTAACCATCCAAATTGATCATGACCAAGTCACAAAGAGTTCTTTACATACACAGTCATTGGGCTCCATCTTTTGTTAACATGATCGACTATATTTGGTGACTGTGCAGTCAAGTTCACCAATAAAAAGAACATCTCACCCCCTGCCTTCTGCCATTCTCATTTAAGAATAGAATCTATCTACTGGAAGCATAGAGGCAGGCTCAGGTAAGAATGCAATAGGGAGATGAATAATTTGAGACACTCCAGACAGAGAACCCCATAAAAGTGGGGTGTTATGCAGGCATCCTCTAAGATTCAGCCATGCACAAAAATTAAGGTAGGGTGATTATTTGAAAGCCCTGTGCCCATCTGAATGACCACAGGGCAATTTAGTCACTAGTCCTCCACCCAAATTATGTACACATGGAGGGTGAAGTGAAACCCTTCTCTCCGGTTGATCCATTGAAATAAGAAACATAGGCCATGTTCAGAAGACACCTTAAACCGTGGCTTTAACCATGGTGCTTAAGCCAAAAAACCTTAAGCACCAAGGTTAAAGCTGTAATTTAAGGTGTCTCCTGAACAGGGCCATAGGAGCATTTCATCTCACCCCTCTGCTCTTGCTGTGGTGATGTGACTGAAATCCCACACTTGAATGAGGAAGGAGCCAAGAAGGGAAATGGCGTGTGGGTAACATAAGTCAGACTCAGTGGAAGTGGTGGCTCCAATTTTGGTGAATCCATTCAGGGTTTCAGTCAGAACCATCCAGAACGCTAAAGAAGTTATCCAAGGTGCTGAACCTTTTTGGGTGCTAGAGTAACACCTTGAATAACTCCTTTAGAGTTCTGGCAGAATCTGACAGAAACCCAGGGGCCATCTACACCAGTTTATTCTGGAATAATGCCAAGGTCATCCCTACCGGGCCACATGACATTCACCTACTCATGTGGCAGTGGCGGGACGACCACTCAGCTTTTATGGAATATTGCTGACTGGTTTTGTGGTGGCTTTTCCCCATCTTTCGCTACAATCCCGAAGTCCCCGGCTGGTGTGCCCTTCCCCTTTGTGAGTTCCTGGCTTGGCGAACAGCCAACCCGCTGTCAGGGGAGTGTGCATGGGCATCACAGTATTTCATTGCTGACTCTCTGGGGGAATCCACACAGTCCTTTGGAACATTTTAAATTGTATTTTAAAACGTTCCAAATAGGTGCGTTCTAAAACGTCTTAGGCCACATTACTGAGAACTCACGTTACAGGAGAACAGTCTTCAGTCTTTAAAGCGGTGTGTGCGGCCACACGCTGTTCTGCCCTGTCTCTTTCTCTTTCGTTTTTTCAGTGAGTTTAGGGCAAGGCATTGTGGGGGTTGTAGTTCAGTTACCCACTTCCTTCTTAGTTCCTCTTGCATTCCCTAGCGAGTATAGGGCTAAGAATTGTGGGTGTGGTAGTTCACTGGTCCACTTCCTCTTTCTTCCCCACCAATCAACTGCTCAGCATTTGGGCACCAGTAAAGGAAGCACTGCCCCCATGAAGCACAAACGGTAAGGAAGGACACATTATTTTACTTAAAACGATTTATTAAAAGTGAAACCGTTGTATATAACTGAAGGGAGTTTTAAAAAACCTCAGATATACAACGTTATAGGGAGTGCGTCATGTGGCCCAAAGAGTTTTCATAACCCTTATAAAACGTCAAAAAACTCGTGTGTAGATCCGCCCTCTCTCTCTCTCTCTCTCTTTTTTTTTACACAAATGTATTGATGTGTAATTTTGACAAAGTACCTATTCCCCCTGTGTTGCTGTGTGTTTGCGCTTGTGTGCGTCTTGGAGGAGTTATTAAAAAAAACAATTCTGTGTCCCATACCCACCTGTCTAGCCTTGGCCATTTCTGCCAGTACACATTGGAACTGCCATCACGGGGTACATGTCCTCCCGCAATGGCTCTTATGTATTGTGGGAAAATTCCCTTGCATGTGCCACGTAAGCAACGATCAAGGTCTCGAAAGGGCTGAAGGTATAGATGAACCCCCAGAATGGATTCACATTGCCCCCGAAAATTGGAACCACCAGCTTCCACCAATCAAAATTCAGGTAGGGAAGCTGAGGGAGGCCAAGAGCTGAGGGGGCACAGAGAGGAAGACAGAATCTCAATTTTGACATAGTGAATTAAAGGAACTGGAGGTCACTATATAGAGTAGTGTGTATGTGTGTGTGTGTGTGTGTGTGTGCGCGCGCGCATATATATATATATATATATATATATATATACAAAGATAACAAGAATCCCCTGTCGAAAAATAACAGTGAAAATGGCTACAGAAGCAACAGTTATGCAAAAGAACAAGTAAACCAATTCTGGGGATGTATACCCTTAAACTAGTGTGGCATAGCAAAATATACTGATTCTTGCATTCTCTGGTCCAAAATGTAGGAACTTGGATTAATATGCACCACGTGAACCATAGAAACCACTCCACCCACAAATGTATAATCAGTAAACTGCTTAATCTACCATTGCAGGTAAGACAGAAACTCTCTAACTTCCCTTTAATTCTTCTCAGGTTGTGTGTGTGTGTGTGTGAAAATGCAGCAGTTAATGTTTCCCAATTCAGAACAGAAATCAGGCCCAGAGTAATGGTGGGAGAAGAGCTGGGTTTATAATCTGAGTAAGTGCTTTGAAGAGGGGGGGGGAGAGAGAGAGAGAGAGAGAGAACGACAAAACAAAAGTTTGGCAATAGTATATGACAGTGGGTAAAGAAAGTAATTGGGAACATACAGGTCAGCTCTAGGACTCACAGTTAAATGGCAAGCAAACAATTTAGGACACAATCCTATGCATATTTATACAGAAAAAAGTCCTACAACTCACAGCGTTCCCCAGCCAGCAAGCTGGGAGTTGTAGGATCCGCCTAAACATGCCTAGGATTGCGCCTTTAACCTATAGGGGCCTTGATCACATTTCTAAAGGCCCCAAAACCCACTATGTCACCAACAATCAGAGATGCAAAAAATCCTGTAAGAAACTCAGCAAATAAACATTTATATCAGTATGGTTTTTTGCATTTCTCAGAACGCTTTAGCATTAAGATTGTATCAGACCTTGGGATTGTTTTCTCTGGATCAGATCTTAAGGCAGCCTTCTGCCAATTTGGTGCCCTCCAGAATTGTTAGATGAAAGCTCCCATCATCCCCAGGAGCATGGCTGGTGGGAGTTGTTATGCAACACATTTGAGGGTACCGGGTTGGGGGAAGGCAGGGATGCATTGGATGCCAAGATAGAAAGACCCTTCCTTCCCCTCCAAGAATCAAGATCAGGGTGGTTTGAGCAATCCCTGGCAGTGGGAGGAGGTTCAGTGTGACCCACACTGGCTCCATCCCCACAGTCCCATGAGCAGAACCAGTTCTTAGGAAAGGAAACTCAGAAAATGCGGTTTGGGAGGTGGAAAATGTAACAGCCTTTAAATGCCTCCTGAAAGCATACCTTTTCACACAGGCTTTCCCTGGGCTGTAACTTATCTGGTTTTATATTGCCTTAAACCCCCCACAACTTTAACGTTTTAAATTTATTTGAATACTTGTATTTTATGGTTTAAATTGTGCACTGCCCAGAGTGCCTCGGCTAATGGGCAGTAATAAATAAATAAAAGCTGAGGCATTGTCCTATGTGAATTTCTTTGGCATGGTTTTGGCCCCAGGGGTCAACGCTGTCCTCTCCCCTTCTGTTGCCAATGTTGGATAAATGCCACAACCAGGGCCAGCGCAAGCTCTCTTGCCGCCTGAAGCTGCCAACGATTATGAGAGGATGTAGTCTATTGTTAGAGGAAAATCTGCAGACATCTTCTGACAACCCCTTAAAGGCCTTCGAAAGGACACAGGCCTAAACGTGTCGGGCTTTGTATCAATAAATCCTTTGCATCCTGAGAACTTGTTTCTGCCTTCTTTTGACCTGATTTGGACGCTCTCCTCCTTTGGTTTTTGGCTTTTCCTCAGCTCAAAATCCAGCCGTAGCTCCTCCAGCCAATGTTTTGCTGCAGGAACTAGCTTCATTCCCCCTTTGCCTATTCGCACTCAGCCAGCAGTTCCCAGAACTGGCTGAGTCCTGAGGCAAAGACTCAGATGGCATCAAGAAGTGCTGACTTAGTGCGCTGCCTGCTTCACTCCTCCTTTGCCTTCTACGCACAGAAAAAGTGATGGAGGAACAAAGTGCTCAGAGCACTCAGTCACTCTCCTGCCACCTCTCGGGAGGAGACCCGAGGCCCCGCAGGCTGGATGGGCTGGCCTGGCAGGCCAAACTTGACCCATGGGCCTAAGGTTTCCCATCCCTGTCTTAAAGTGGAGTTTTGTATGACCAGTGCTTGTGGGTAGAGGAAGAAGCAAGGAAATAACGACTCAGACGCCAGAGCTTGGGTAAACTAGGGCTTCTTTATTTAACAGCAGATAATTCACCCCTCCCTGGATCTGCACGTGAAAGTGTGGGAATCTAATCCCTCAATCTCCAGGCCACTAGCCTGCGTTAAGGGTGAGCTACTCAGCTAAGCCAGGAGTCGGGTGAGACCCTACTCCTTTCTTATGCTCCACATGTGTGTTTGAGAGAAACCACCCCATCTCACCTCCACTTATGCTGCTTAACTCTGAGTAGGTGAGACAGTGAGGTCCCCAGAGGCAGGCCGTATCCTGGGTAGAGAGCTACTCAACCCCCAGAGGACCAGGCCCCAGAACCAGCCAATCACCATAAAGGTGCCCAACGAATGCTCACCAACCTTATCTGATCTCTTAAAGAGGAGTTCTGTATGACCAGTGCATCTCTCATCAGCAGATGCTGGTGAACAGAGGCAGGAGGGTGCAGTGGCCCTCATGTCCTGTTTGTGGGCTTCCCATTCTGGTTAGCCAGTGGGAACAGAGTACTGGACTAGATAGGCCTTTAGTCTCTTCTTGGTTCTGAGGGTGTGTAGATGGAAGGCCATTTCCCTAGGTAAAAAGAACATGTATGAGGAGGAAAGAGGTTCCCCCCCCCATTTAAACAAAGACTTTTCTTAGGAACCAACAAAGAGATAACAGCCTGGTTTGGCCAGTTTCCTAAGGCTTCCACACTTCCTCTTTGTTTTTTGTTTTCCTATCTGCTTCTTGGCTCCAACACACATTCTGAGTGAAGTCGACTCCAGTCACAATGCATTATGCCTCTTTTCTCTCTCAGGCTGCAAGCACGCACACCACGGCTAGGTGCTGCTCACATCAGATCGGTGATGCTTCTCCTAGAAGGGTGTTTAGACCTGTGGCAAAAGCTGCAGTGGTGATTTTTAAAATGCTTTTCTTGTACATCGCACCCGTTCTCCTAACTTTAGCATGATTTTAGAAGGTTTTGTTTGTTTGTTCCGGAACAAGAGATATGATGAAGAAAATGTACAAAGACAGCTCACTTTTGCTGTGCTTGGCTTCAGGTCCTTTTCACCTATTCAAATGCTCTAATCCTTTGCACTTTGGCTACTGCTCTGCTTCTTGCTGAATGTAAATCCCACACGCCGTCGCAGCCAAGCGATTGGGTTCAGAACAAAACATTGGAAGTGAGAACACATGAGCAACATAAGTAAAAATCTGAGTACATTTGGGTTGATTTTTGCAGATGGACTGCAGATATGGATGGGG
The DNA here is from genome assembly GCA_029215795.1 of Anniella stebbinsi. Taxonomy (NCBI): domain Eukaryota; kingdom Metazoa; phylum Chordata; class Lepidosauria; order Squamata; family Anniellidae; genus Anniella; species Anniella stebbinsi. The sequence goes on along the minus strand of JARDYH010000004.1, from coordinate 174,934,671 downwards.
GAAACCAGGCATGATGAGGTTCGCCAAGATTTTTGGAACTCTGCCTTGAAGCTTGGTTCGCCTCGCTCCCATTTCATTTGCTACCTGTTTGTTTGTCTGTTGTTGTTGTTCAAACAGGAAAACTGCACATTTTGAATGGGAAAAATGTACAATTCTGTAAACATTTTTTCAAAGTCTGCACTTCCCCTCTTTTGCTAAAACATGAAAAATTGTATTTTTTTAATAAAGTGTATTTTTAAAATATGTATTTCAAATATGTATTTTTCTAACTCGATCACAAGTTTAGGTATATGCAAACTTTTTTTTCTGGGGAAAAAAGAGGTCCTGTTCATGCTGCAAACAGGGTAGGTTTAGACAATTTGAAAACTGAAATGAAATTCCCGTACATTCCTAACTGTAGAAGAACTAGGGCAACTAGTTATTGTGCAGCATATGAGCAGCCCCGCTTGCAGAAAGGATGTAGCCTGTAAAATCTGCTTGCCTTCCCCTGGGTTTAAGATGCATCAGACATGCTTATCTAACCTCCCTTTAGTATATCAGATTCACAAACCAAATCCTTGACTCGTGGGAAAAGCGGCTAATTTTTCTTGATGTTCATCACCTCCTATAAGTATCATGGCAGCACCCGCCTGTGCTTCATATTTACACTTCTAATTGCAAAATTAATCTTATGCTTATAGATGTCTAGAGAGCATGCTGATTATTTGGGTGATTTAATGGTGCGTTCTATCACATCACACACTTTTCCTTTGACTGTTCTTTGATTTCATTTTGTTTGTTTGTTTCAGATGAACTCCTTTGTCAGGGAATGCAGGGAGAGGAGAAGGAGCTGCATAGAGGGAATACATAAAACCCTTTTTGTAATAACAATTATTATGAATATTATTCTCAATGAAAGGGTAGGATAAAATATTTATAATCAATCAATCAATCAATTTTGTTTTTAGGTTTTCTAGTGGAGTTCCCCCCCACCCTGATCTTGCCCCTTTCCTTTGAGTACACGCAGGTATTATTATAGACCGGAGAACTGGAATTTTGAATGAAAAGTTTCAGTTCTACATGTAAATCCCTAAAATATACAATTTGACCGAAGTGTCCATATTTTCATAACTATAGCTCAATTTGCACATTTTGGCTTGCATTTGTTGTGAATGTGTGTGATGGCGGTGTGTGTGCGTGCGTGTGTTTTCTCAAGTTGAAAACAGGCTGAGAAGTCAAACAACATGAGGCAGTGGAGGCTGGTGGCTCTGATTTCGGTTGAGCTGTGAATCCATTCTGGGATTCAATCAGAACAGGCCAGACCTCTAATGGATCTACCCAAGGTGCTGGACCTAGTTTGTGGATAGGGTTAAGCACCTGAGATAGTTCCTTTAGAATTCTGGCTGCCTGTGGCTGAAACCCAAAATGGATTCAGAGCCCCAACAAAATCGGAGACACCAGCCTCCACTGATATGAGTGCTATAATATGCATTCGAAAGAAAGAAAGAAAGAAAGAAAGAAAGAAAGAAAGAAAGAAAGAAAGAGACTGGTGGTCTAGGAGAGGAAATACAAACTTCTGTGAATGAAGTACCACAAAACAGGGAAAGAAATCCTCATTTTCCTTGCTTATTTTCAAGATTTCTTCATGATGGCATGAAGCCTGTTCTTTAGAAAGAAAGAAAAAGGAAAGATAGAGAGAAAAAAAATCTTAGACTGATTATGAGAGGTTAAGAACAAACTCTAAAAGTATATTGTACAATAGTGTGTTGTACTGATATTTAGTGTTATCCTCTCAGCCCTGGGGAGTGGGGGAACCAGATATAGATGGGATCTTGATGATGAAAGGCCTGCTGGTTGTACACCAATCTCTGATGTAGCTGTGACTGAGAAGTTGCATACAGGTTGCAGGTAGGGGTGGGTGAATCTTCCTCTTTCACTTTCTCCTGCATTTGGATATTTTAAATTTCAAGTCCTTTCCCTCTCAAATATGAAAACCTTTGGATTTTTTTTGCAAAGTCTTATCAAAGACAGACTGAAATTATATTCTCACCCATCTGCACCAGCCAAATCCCATTGGTACATCTATTCCCAACCTGAAGAGGACCATATTTTACCTGCCTGCCATGTGGATGTGAAGCCCATCAGGAAAAAGAGGTGGCAACCCTAATTCTGCCACAAACATGATTGAATATACAGGGATTCAAACTCAAAGCCAGTCTTCTAAGGAAGATGCACTCAAAGCCATATGTCTGGATGGACAAAACTGACAGTTCTGGTTTTTTCCTACATTCATTTTTTTCAAAGTTCTTTTTGTCCTGAATATGGAGAGCTTTGTGAATTTTGCTAAATTCTCATCAAAATCAAATTGAAATTGAAAGTGCAGCAGTGGCCAATGGCAATCCATAGATCACAGTTAAAGAAGTCACTGCCTGAGGCCAGAAGAACCCAATATGATAAAAAAAAAATAGTTACTCATCTGGTAGTGGAGGCCCGTGTCTCTGATGTCAGTGAGGCAGTGACTGTGTTCCTGGTTTCAGTCAGAGCCTGACAGAACTCTAAAGGAGCCTCCAAGGTGCTTCACACGTTTGTTTGTGACTTTGCATCTTGGATAGCTCCTTCTGGCATGTTCTGACTGAAACCTGGAGTGGATTCACTGTCTCACTGACATCAGAGCCACCAGCTTCCACTGTCCCCTTTCTCTGTCACCAGCATGGCAAGATTCTCCACTGATTGAAGTTTGAAAGGATCGGGAGACTTGCAGTGTGGTGACATCATGTAGCACTTTTGTAGTTCCTGACATGACTTAGGAGAGAGGGAGAAGGAGACGTGGGTCTGCTGTTCATGTAATATCTAGTTCCAGCTTTGATATTATCTTATTGCTAACAATGATTGGTGCAAAACTATGAGTGGCAATCATATGGCCAAGTATGAGCACTGATTGCTTCTATGCTGTATGGTCAGAGGCAGCAATATTTTGCTCAATTGGGAATCTTATCATCTCGTTGAAGTCAACTGAAATCATAACACTTCATTGAAGATAATTGCATCCAAAAACATCCAGTAGCCATCCAGAGCTGTAGCAAAAATCCTCTGCCTTGAAGCTTGTTTCGCCTCGCTCCCATTTCATTTGCTACCTGTTTGTTTGTTTGTTGTTGCAGCATTCGGATGACACAATAGTCAAAACAACTGACGATTGTTTCCCCCACACCAGTTGTTTATTGTGTCGTCCGAATTGAGCCACTGTCTCTCCATTCCTTCTAAAGCAGCCTTTCAAATGATTCTGACCTGCTGTTTTCTTCACCTACCAGTTTTGATAAAGCCACAGACCATCTGCCTTGATATAAAGTTAGCTTATAGTTCCATAGTTCAAACTCTCCACTGTGGCAGAAAATACTAGCAACATCAAACGATTTCAAACAACAAAGCAGCCTTGCCTTGGATACAGATGGTCTCTTTGTTTCACCTGTTTTCTTTCCCATCAAAGAGGACCAAGCCTGAAGTCACAACATCAGATGGTGGCAGTAGCTCAAAGCACATTTCACAAATATAGGCATATATGACGTCCCCTGTTGGATCAGGCTGAGTGAGGGTCCATCTAGTCCAGCATCCTTGCTTTCAACGCAGGCCAAGCAGATGCTTCTGGAAAGCCTAGAAGCAGCACATTAAGGCAACTGCCCTCCTCTGTTGTTGGTCCTCCAGTGACTAGTATTCGAAGGTACATTGCTTGTGAACATGAAAATTTCATTTAGCTCCAAGGGCTAATAGCCACTGGTAGACGTCTTCTCAACAAAATATGTTTTAAAGCAAGCTAAGATGGCAACGGAAAAAGTAAACAAGCAGTTCTATTGTGTAGCTCAGTTTTCTTTTCTTTTTAAATAGGCATGTTTACAGTAAATAATCCTTAGGATTAAATTATTATATAGAGTATTTCAAGGGATCAGAGAATGCTACATACATCTTAGAAAACCCAATAAGTATATGAATTCATTTCTTATTGCACTTCCCAACCTGATTGGCTGAGCTTGAATAATGTCATGAAACATTCGAGAACAGCCCAGTTGCTCAAACAGCAAAGTTTTTCACCTTCTATGAGAGAAGGGAAAGTTATCAGTTTGGTGGGGTTCTGAGCATCACACATACCTTAAAACAGCCTTCCCCAACCTGGTGCCCTCCAGATATTTTGGATGTCAATTCCCATCAGCCCCAGCCAGTATGGCCAATGAGCAGGAATGCTGGGGGTTGTACTCCAAAAATCTGGAGGGCCCATGGCTGAGGAAGGCTGCCCTAAGTAAACAAATTGATTTGTGGGTAAGGCTGAAGACAGATGAGTGGAGACATAAAAGGGATAGGAGATGGAAGGGGGACATATAACCAAGGGGGAGAAAAATAGATACCCTCTTCCTGTAAGGATGATGTGCAGAAGGCTAAGGCCCAGGATGAGCTGAAGCTTGCAAGGGATACTAAGAAAAAAAAGTATGTAAGGAGATGGTTAGAAAACACTAGTTACTTTAAACAAGTTCAGGTCTACAGGGCCAGATAAATTTCCTCCAAGGATGCTAAAAGATATTGTGAGTTTTATTTCAGAGCCAATGTCTCTAATCTTTGAGAAATGTTGGAGAACAGGTGAGGTACCAAAAGACTGAGGAGGAAAAGGTGGTCCAGAAAATCATAGATTAGTAAGCATGATGCCAATACCAGGCAAAAGTCTAAAACAGAGTATTATACAGTTGATCTGTAAGCATCTAGAAAATAATGCATTGCTTACTATTAGTCATCATGAGTTTGTCAGGAATAAGTCATGGCAGACCAACCTTAATCACTATCCTGGTAGATTGTAGGAACTTCATGGCAATTATATACCTTAATTTCAGCAAAGCTGGTTTCCCATGGTATCCTTGTTGACAAGATGGTGAAATGTGTCTTGGACATTAAAACAGCTGCTTGAGCAACTGTACGATGAGTGCTCGTTAATGGCTCTGAGTCAACCCAGATGGAGATCTTGGTGGAGTGCCACAGGCTCTGTCCTAGGCCCTATGCTGCTCAACATTTTTATAAATGATCTGGATGAAAGTATAGAGCTATGTCAGGAATGGGCAAATTGTGTCTCTCCAGATATTTTGGCCTACAGCTCCCACCATCCCTCACTATTGGCTATGCTGGCTAGGACTGATGGGAGTTTTGTGCCAAAATATCTAGAGGACCACAGGTTACCCATCCGTGAGCCAGACCCTCCACTCTAGGGGATGCAATCTGAAGGATTCAATGTTTGAAGTCATCATTCCCACCTGAAGGAGCATGGCCTATCCACATACCCTTGATTAGGAAGGAAAGAGGGAAAGTCAAGATCCTATCATGCAGCCACCCATTGTGTCACATTTTTCCACTCTGTGGTGCAAGAAGAAAGTACATCTATATGTGTGTGTGTGTTTTATAAGGGAGGAAAAGAGAAATATTTAAGACCTAAAGGGTTGTGACTTCTGATTTTTGGATTAAAAGTACTATAAAATATCATTGGCTGGATGACTCAACATCATTCTCATTTAGATTAGCATGACCAGATAAAATCCAGGTCAGGGCTCATGTAACTTTAACAGTTGTAGAGAAAAGGGCATTTCAGCCAGTGTCATTTGTATGCAATTAGTTCCTGGTGAAATTCCCTCTTCATCACAACAGTTAAAGTTGCAGGCACTATACTAGAGTGACCATATACAAAAGAAGGCAGGGCCCCTGCAACTTTAACTGTTGTGATGAAGAGGGAATAGCGCCAGGAACTAATTGCATACAAATGACACTGGCTGAAATTCCCTTTTCTCTACAACTGTTAAAGTTACATGAGCCCTGAACTGGATTTTATCTGGTCACCCTAATTTAGATGAGTAATACATTTTTCTTTCACTCAATGCCATTGATCACACTGCTGTTGTTGTGGGTGAAACTGAGAACTTGGATTAAAATATTTTGTGAAACTTTTATAGACAGTGAAAAATGACATACCCAATGAATATCTTTACTGACGACCAATCTTTTTTGAAACAGTGCATGCTGTTATAAGTACAGAAAGTCTGGTGGGTTAAACTATTTTTACCCTAAAAAAAGGAAATATGTATATTAACCTAATAATCCTTGAGATGTGAACTGTGAAATGGATTTTGATACATTCAATTTTAACAATACTGGCCCCAATCCAGCTCTAGTTGCAATGAAATTAAATGCAGTGAGGAAACGACACTCCAACAGTTTCAACCAAAATTACCATGATACAGAATGTAAATGCAATAGATCTTGTGCAGTATCCAATATTGTCACAGCGCTAGCACAAATGTTGCTGTGCTAGCGTAAACTAAGGTGACCATATGGAAAGGAGGATAGGGCTGTTGTATCTTTAACGGTTGTATAGAAAAGGGAATTTCAGCAGGTGTCATTTGTATGCATGCAGCACCTGGGGAAATTCCCTCTTCATCATAACAGTTAAAGCTGCAGGAGCCCTACCCTCTTGACCAGATATAAAAGAGGGCAGGGCTCTTGCAGGTTTAACTGTTATGGCGAAAAGGGAGTTTCACCAAGTGCTACATGCATACAGATGACACCTGCTGAAATCCCCTTTTCTATACAACTGTTAAAGATACAGGAGCCCTGTCCTCCTTTCCATATGGTCACTCTAAACTAGTGCTAGTGCAATGCCATTAGGCCTTGCTAAGCAAATGGAAAAAGTGGTGGTTTGCCACTAAAAATCAGTGATATTCCTTGTTCCCAAAATTCAGTGGCAAATTTCCCCTTTTACCCATTGCTTCCTAATTATGTTGCACTACTGCTGGTTTATGCTAGTGTTGTGTTAGCATTGAACATAGTCCCTTGAATACTATTCCTTTAGGTTTGCACCAAAGTGCAAGGGAAAAGATGTCAATTAGAGGCTTAATACCAGCCCATAATTTTATCAAAAATGAAATAATATGCAAAGTAGTTACTAAATTTAAGGATTATGTGGTGCCATCTACTGGTTGCAGGAAGAAAGCAATATGGCACATCTGTAGCAGCAAATATAGAGCCAATGTGTGTGTGTGAGAGAGAGAGGGGGGCAAATTCTGCCGAGAGGGGATGAGCTAGATTGCCCAAATATATATTAGAAGATGTCAAAAGGTAGAGGTTTTTCACATTCAGAAATATATTGAGATTTATTTATTTATTTATTTATTTATTCATGTCTACTCTGAAGTAAGTCCTAATGAGTTCAATGGGGCTTACTCCTAGGAAAGCAGGTACAGGATTTCAGTTTAAGTAATGAATTTACTGATTATCTTCGAACAAGTGGCCATATCACAGATGCACTTCCGAATACTACAGAGAGGGGAAAAGAGTTGTGTATCTCACAGTTACTGTCGATGCTTTGTTGTTGGCTGTGTATGAAAGCTGCTAGCTGGCACCGTGAGGATGAAAATATTTTGTGAGACTTGTATTGATGGTGAAAGATGGCATACCCAGTGAATATCTTTACTTACAAATGAAATTTTCCTTGAGCAAAGTTTGGCTTGACTGGAGAATACAGTTTGGTTGTTTTTTCATGTCTTCATAAAGTACTGGATCTTTAATAAGGTATTATTATTATTATATTTATTTATATACCACCTTTTTCCCAATAATGGGACTCAAGGCGGCTTACAAATTAAACATGTACAGTTAAAACAAATAATGATATACAAAAAAAATAATTAAACATAGTACAATTGTAAAATATTTAAAACATTTTAAAACATTTTAAATACACATAATTAAAAATCTGAACTATAATACTTAAAAAGGTTTGCACAGCTCATTGCCATAATCACAATGGTGACAATTTGTTTGGGATTGCATTGGACCAGACATGATAAACTAAGTTTAGTTAGTTAGAACATGTGTAGCCTTGCTGAGGTATGGGTGACACAAGGGGTTGAGGGGCTCCTTGCCAAAGTCCTGTATGTTGGGCCCCTTTAAAGTTTGTCAGGAGGGGGCTGAGGGGTTTACCTTGGTGGCATGCCAGCAGATTCAGGCAATGCCCATTTACCCCCACCCTCTGACAGTGCCCAAGAAGTCAACTCGACTTCTGGGCATTGTAGGGTGGGGAAATGGCCATACTCCACAAAACACTGCTGAAAACAAAGATGCCAACTTCCAGGAGGTAGTAGGAGTGTTTTTTTTAAAGGGGTGCTAAGGGTAGGTGTCAGAGGTAGCCTCTGCTGGGATGCTGGGCACAAGAAGCTGTCTCTGGATGTTGGGTACTAGTGGGTGGAAGCCATGGTCCAGCCAGGCCTGATTCTGGTCTAGATTACAGACTCCTGCCTTCCTCTTCCTGTTACACTGCTGTTTGGGAGATGGCTACATTTGTATTATAGTGCAGATTGTGAGGGCACTATCCTGTAGACTGCATTTGAACATATTTGCTAAAAAGGTGGCTCATCACTCTCTTCCACCATTTTTATTTGTTAACAATTAGGAATTGGGGGGGAAATATCCCTAAAGTGATGTCTTTGGGCAGCCTTCTCCAACTTTGCACTGTCTAGATGTGTTGGACCTCAACTCTCATACTCCCAGCCAGCATGGCTAACAGACATATTGTCTGGGGATTATGGGAGTTGCAGTCCAACACATCTGGAGGGTGTCAGGTTGGGGCAAGCTGTCTTAGGGCTTCCTTTTGAGGGTAGGGAGAGAAATAACCACTACGTTACAGTTTAAGTCTGCATTCTTCCTTGACCCATTTGTAGAGAAAGAAATGGGGAAAGCCATAATCGAGTGTGTGTTTGTTTTATTATTTCAAAGTTATTTAGATCTGTACCTTTTCCCTTTGAGATTAGGCCAGAACAGCCTGCAATTTCATAGGATCTCAGCGACTTTATTAAACTTCTTGCTGTTGTTTTTTTTAATGTGACTCTCTTATATGTCCCAGGTGCTTGGATAATACAATTCCAGCTGCTTAATTGAATGTGATTGTGTAACAGTTCAGCAATCTAACATTGCAAAGCCTCCCATTTCAAATAAGCCACTATAGTACTTAAAAGTTTCTCAAGCCTAGAGCTAAAATATGCTCTCTGGGAGCACACCTCTCAGTAGCTTCGTGCTACATTCACCATCTAATAAATATTTGAACAGAAGTTGTTGCTGATTTTATACAGCTTCTCCTACTGTCTGTGGGTTATATCAATGCATTTTTGTTTATCCAAAGTATACTCTAAAAAGCGATTAAAGAAGATGCAAGGAAGTTTGCTGGTGGCTAATCGAATCTGTGTGTACGTGCGAGATTGTGTTATAGAGTTGCACTTTCTGTGAAGGCTGATGAATTCCCTGCATAATTTTGAATAAAGGTTTCGACTACACGAATCTCTTGATGGTACAACATTAAGAAAACAATATCCTTCAGGAACTTGAAAACACCTGAGGATGTTGAAAGTGTGTCTTAGTACTGGAAGAGATACCATATATACCATGGAGTCTTACCTTACAGCATACATATGTGACAAGGATACTGATTTAGGTGAATGCTTTGGTGAAGATTTCTTTAAAAATGTGCATGCTTTGGCTCAAGGTTATCAAAATGAAAATATTCTATGAATACTAAAATCACCAGTGGGTGCGTTCCATTTCAACGGGACGTGTTCCTAAGCAATGTTGGGTGGAGTACATTCAGTGAGTTGTACAGAGGAAATAAATTGTGTATTCCCCTTCAACAAATAGAAAACTTATCTAGGTCTAGATCAGACTTCTTCAACCTAATGCCCTCCAGATGTTTTGGACCTCAACTCTCCTACAAGCCCCAGCTAGCATGGCCAATGGTGAGAAAATTGCTGAAAGCTAAAGTAGCAAACATCTGGAGGGCACCAGGCTGGTGAAGTCTACTATAGATGTATGGTGTTTTTTTTCATCGGGGCCACTTTTTTATTTAATTGAGCAAAAGCTGAATAGCCAGGCCCTAGTTCACTCCAATATATGCCAAGACACATGTAAAGAGATATGGATTTCACACCCTCCTTCCTTGCGTCAACAGCAGTTTATTACACATTTAAGCCACTCATCTTTATTGATTGTGTTTTGCAGGGGAGCAGGCAACTGAGATGCATGAGAACATAACATGCCTCTGTTTCCATCTCTCTCTCTTTCTCTCTGTCTCTCTGTGTGTCTCTCTGTGCATGTATATTTCAGAGCCAAATTAGATGTGATGATAAAATGAGTGGTATTATATATTTTGTTTTGTATCAATATGTGGAAATGTCAGTGGACTAAATAAACACTTTTGATTAATTGATTGATTGATTGATTGATTGCTAAACATATCACTATAAATCATACCAGTAAAAAAATGTCTAGCAGGTGAAGGGAGTTGATTTTCATCAGGGGGCTATCTTGATGGCACCAGATTTCTACCACTTTAGCAAAACACCTCACTTTCACTGCTGCAGGGTGGTGGCAGCAAATCCCCACATAGAAAGCAATGCAGGCTTTCTGGCAGCTATTAGGTTTGCCTGCCTGCCCCCTGCCTTCTGCCTGGGCTTCTGGTGACCAATCAGGGGTTGCTTTCCACCCAGGAACACCCCTGTATTGAACCCTGAGCAAGGTCACACAGTGGAAGAGCTGGGGTAAACTCTCTCCCAAGTAAAAAGTCAGGGTAAGTCCCTGACATCTTTACACTGCAGCTTCAGGGAAAAGCCCTGCGGTGGCTGCAAATCAGCTGCATCGTATAAGCGACACATCGCTGATTCAGGATTGCAGAACGGGGAGGGGAGGTTTAACCCTTTCTTCCCATGCAATGATCTTGATTAAAATGACCACACTAGGGTGACCAGATAAAATCCAGGTCAGGGCTCATGTAACTTTAACAGTTGTAGAGAAAAGGGCATTTCACCCAGTGTCATTTGTATGCAATTAGTTCCTGGTGAAATTCCCTCTTCATCACAACAGTTACAGTTGCAGGGGCCCTGCCTTCTTTTGTATATGGTCACTCTAGTATAGTGCCTGCAACTTTAACTGTTGTGATGAACAGGGGAGTTCACCAGGAACTAATTGCATACAAATGACACTGGCTGAAATTCCCTTTTCTCTACAATTATTAAAGTTACATGAGCCCTGTCCTGGATTTTATCTGGTCACCCTAGACCACACACTCTTCCGTGGCTGCTGTTACCCTTGGAAGAAAATTTCCAATGACATCCGTTGCACCTGGGGCAAATAGCAGGCACAGTGGCAGTGTGGGGTGGGTGTGGAGAGGTGATTCTCATCTGTACCTTAGTAGATCAGGAAAATTTAAACTACCCTTCCCCATGCGCTGCAGTCTTGGTAAAAATCAACCCCTGCGTATTATTTAAGTAGGGATGCAAATATTTTGTTTAATTTTTATATATTTATTTTTATTATTGCATTTATATCCCACCTTTTTTCCTCCAAGGAACCAAAGGTGGTGTACATAATCCTCCACCTCTCCATTTCTATCCTCACAACAACAACTCTGTGAAGTAGGTTGGGCTGAGAGTCTGTGACTGGCCCAAAGTCACCCAGTGGCTCCAATGCTTTAGCCACTACACCACACTGGCTCTTAATCCACTCCATGTGTGTTTCATGGATTGCCAAGGCCCGGGTCTTTTGTTCTGTTAGCCACTCATTGATGGAATTATATATTTTCCCCATTCAGAAAAGTACGGAAAAATGATCACTGCAGTTGAAGTAACTTTCACTAGCATGAAACTTTTTGTGTATTTTTTTTTTGCTCAGCATACAATCAATGAGCAGAGCACACAAAAATAGAGTTCTACACAGCAGAGCTGAGGAGACATTACAAATGTGTAAAATGTTTCTGGTTTTGCTTGTTTTAAATGGCATATATATATATATATATATATATACATTTTCTAGTCACCTTTTTATTTTCATATGGATACAGTTGTGTACAATTCTGGAAAATAAAACAATAATAATTTTCCACATATTTGCTAGTTCATCTGCCTGAATGACAGAGGTTTTCTATCTTCTGAGTGTCGTACCCTTTTGTCTGAAAAGCAGAGACCTTTTCTGCAGAGCTTAGTTTCCATTTTTGGGCATCCTCTACTGATCTGAGCATGATTGTGTGAGAATATAGCAAGTTCAACTGGAAGTGGGATAAAAGGGGTGCCTATGAGAGATAAAGCAATTTGGGTCATTGGCTTCAGGGCAAAACTTCAGGTTGTCTCCTATAGTCTGTGGCTTGTCATGTATACTCTATGATCCTCTATTAAATTAAAAACAATCTTAGCTATTTTTAAGTCTCATTTAGGCAAAATCAGACACTCCCATTAATAGATGAGAGAAAGAACCTGTTTAAATATCTGAGAAATCCACAGTCAAAGAAGATTTGAAGAGCACATTTTGAGTCTTACCCAAGTGCAGCCTCTCACTATAAATGAATGTGAGTGCTTTTCATTATAAGCTCCTCAAACCGGACACATTTACATGTGTGTTTATTAGGAGGAAGCGACAAGATAACCCTTGAGATATTACAGCATCCTCCATATGGTTCCCCACTTTCTCTTTAGGGTCTAAAACCAAAGCTATCTTTCAGAGTGGCAACAAGGTGTGTAACATAGTGTAACACTTCCCTTCTACTGCTACTTCCAGAACAGTACAAAATGCTTATGCGCTGTAGTAGTGGTAGTAGAAGTAGTAGTAATAAATAATGATGATGATCATATTCATAGTAGTAATTTAAAGCACCAGCACCACAACAACACTAAACACACTAGCAAGAGTTAATCCCAAGGAGCTTCTTATGCTGAGTTAGGACTGATCCAATGTTACTCCAAGGTCCCCTCCACAAGGATTCGCTTTTGCGCCCGGTTAGGCGATTATGCGCACTATCCCCGAAGCGCCTTTACACCTAATACCTCTGCACGAGAGGCGGCGACAAAAGGCACTTCCCTCCCCTCCCCTTCCCTCCCCGCCTTATCCCCTCAGCAGGAGCCGGAGAACAGTGGAGAGAGAGGGGTGCGTGAGAGCTACTGGATGCTGCCAGGCACCTTTGGCTGCCTTGGAAATGTGGCTGCTTTCGTGACTGGAGGGAAACTGGCTGGCAACTGGGGGCTGAGGCGGTGGAGGAGGAGATGCAAACGGCAATACCACTCGAGAGGGGATGAGAAGCTGCTGCCGCCGCCGCCACTCCTCGCGAGTCGCGGCGGGCTCGAGCTGCCGAACTATCCCTTCCGCTCGCCGGAGCAGCAGCCCCCTCCCATCACCGGAAAGGCACTCTGCACCAGTTCAGAAACCCAACCTTTAATTACTGCTCCGTCGAAGTGTGGGACTAGGCTTTGTATGAAAAGAGAAGGGATTCTGGGCTCCAAATAAGAGCACGCTGAAGCGGCGCTTTAACCCCACCCCAAAAAGCGAGCAGGGAGGGAGGAAGCAAAGCCAGGAGCTGCTTCTTCTTGGCAGTCAAGGGGAACGGAGGGGAGAGAGGACGGGAGAAAGCAGACAGAGCAGTTGGCAGAGGCACCCGGCTTTGCCTGAAATTGACACGAAACTGACGCGACCAAAGGCGGAGAAGGGGGTGAGATCTGACATATAGAGGGAGGAGGAGGAGCCGCCTCCGCAGGCACCAGCCTTTTCCTTCCGCTCGCTGGAGCAGCAGCCCCTCCCATCAAAATGCGCTTTAATGGACGGAGCAAAAAAAAACTCGCTATTTAACGTGCATTCGATAACGCGCACAATTGGGGAGATAACGCGCCTCTACGCCCCATTTGCGCTCCGCTGGTGTAGAGGTAATTTTTTAATGAGACTTGAAAGAGCTTTAAATCGCTCTTGTTGTAGAGGTAATTTTTTTAATGCACCTTGAAAGAGCTTTAAATCGCTCTTGTGGAGGCAGCCCAAGAAGAAATTTCAGGATCCCATGACACACACCTTGCTCCCTCTAACTACCATGTGGTGAAAGTAACCAGTGAACTGGACAAAGCTGAATGTGTGATGATTCTTCTTCATTTCATAATCTGTAATGTCCTTTTCAATCTGTGGACAGATTGCAAAACCAGGGAAATCCCATATTACTGAGATGAGGGCCCAATCCACACCAAGCAGGATATAGCACTACGAAAGTGGTATGAGGTATGTGTCAGTGTGCCCCAATAATTGTCAGTGCACTTCAATACCTCTATAAAGCAGTAGTATGGCTCCTGCCTTTTATATACTGCTTTCATACCGCTTTCATAGTGCAATATTCTGCTTGGTGTGGATTAGGCCAAGGTTATTAGAGAGGAAAGTGGTAGCATGGAGCACCTGAAGTCTACTGTTCAGGCCTGGATCTGCTCATGAGTTCATGCCAGAAGTGTGAGGGTTTAAGGCTGCAGCCTGCTCTAGCATGCTTTGCCACCTGGTATTTATATGCTCAGGCCTCAGAGCCATCCTCATGCACATAAAGGTATCAGGAGGTGTCAGAGATTGGCCTTTCCACACCAGACATTTTGCCTGGGATGGCCCCCGGCTGGTCCCTGTGCATCAATGGTGTGGATTAGGTACTTCCGGGATCGCATTCCCTCCCTTCCTCCCTCTACTCCCATATGGTGTAGAAAGGGTCATAGCTAAGCAGTTTGAAGTTTCAGGATGGGTCATGTTATGTAGGCTGACCATATGAAAAGGAGGACAGGGGTCATGTAACTTTAACAGTTGTAGAGAAAAGGGAATTTCAGCCAGGGTCATCTGTATGCAATTAGTCCCTGGTGAAATTCCCTCTTCATCGCAACAGTTAAAGTTGCAGGCACTAGAGTGACTAGATACAAAAGAAGGCAGAGCCCCTGCAACTTTAACTGTTGTGATGAAGAGGGAATTTCACCAGGAACTAATTGCATACAAATGACACTGGCTGAAATTCCCTTTTCTCTACCACTGTTAAAGTTACATGAGCCCTGACCTCCTTTTCATATGGTCAGCCTAATGTTATGAACATTAGGAGCCTGACCTTTCTCCTTTGCCTGGACAACAGAGCAGTGCTTTCTGCTTTCTGTGCTGAACTTCAGGTTCCAGCTGAGTGCATCCTCTGAGTTTTGGTCCAGGGTGCAGCTATTCATGACCCCAGCTTTGTTGGGTCACAAGCAGAGCCTTTTTCACAGGGATAGGACATTTGTGGCTCTCCAGATGTTTTGGCTTACACCTTGGTGCCCTAGCAACAATAGCCATTGGTGAGGGACCATGGGAGCTTTTGGAGGGTCACAAGTTGCCTGCCCCTGCTTTATCTGATACAGTTCAGAGCCCTGTGAAATCTGCCATGGACCTGGAGGATTTCGCAACCTCAAATGAGATGCTAAAATCAGATTTCCTGGATTTTGGTACCATGCCTATTATTAACTTCAAAGTAAAAGCAAAGCTCTGCTAGCGCTGCTAAACAGTTGTTTTTGTTTCAGCAAAGCACGTCCAATAGCCCAGACCAGCTTCCTCAGCACCATCAGGGCTTCAGATTCTATATCCAAAATCCAGGTCTAGATCTGACATCAATCAGGTTTTCTCTGAAGTGGCACACACCGCCCTCTTTATCACTGTAGTAATTGCTACCATGTACCACAAATTAACCACACTGCATTCACTTGCTCAGGTACTGCAGCAATGACAAGGAAGCAAAGTGCAGTGACATTTTACAAAAGTCAAGAAGTACAGCTTGAAATCACTGTTAAGGTTCAGCATCTATGTACACAGCCTGAAGCTTATAAACAGGGAGGTAATGGCAACATTTTTTACCATGGTTTTTCTGGATTTAGAAAGGAAACACTGAAATAGGCAGTAATTGGCAATTAGCCAGTGGCTCGTAAAAACAAAGAACCGTGTGAACAAATTATCAGTTGCAGACTTGTTTATAGTTTGTAAGCCCCTTAGATGCAAAGGATGTACTATTGGTCACATGCAGAGAAAGCCCTATGGATGTGCAAATTTTCACTGACCCTGTATGTTCAGTCACCTGAGACTAACAGTGAATAAAACATCAGATGAAATCCTGGGTACAACCATGTATGGTATGCCAATTAAGGGCTCAGTAAATCAGGTGTTTTTACTGCTTGTCTGGAACTGCAAAAACAGGGCACTGACTTTGCAGGTCACAATATACAACTTTATTTTGCATCATGGGTTATTTAGGCCTGTTGTATGAATGAATGAAATATTATATATGAAGTGCCTTGAAAAGTAAGGTATTTAAAACCTAAATCTTATCTATCTATCTATCAATCATTTGTGGCATTTTTATACCGCTGAATACAGTAAAATCTCTCAGTGGTTCGCAATATTAAAATATAATATTTAAAGTGGTAATAGCCAAAAAAGCGGGCTCTTATGCCACTAGATGGCACTGTCTCAGTTGAAGTGAACAGAGCACACTTAGAGGGGAAGTATTTAATTCAAACCATGTGGCTGCCCTTCTCCATCCATGTAATTCTGCCATGACAGAAAGAAAAAGTATTAACTCAGGAAATAGAAACTTGTTTGCAGAAATGAACAAGACATTACTCTCCTGATTGGTTGGAGTTAGGGACAGATAGAAAAAAGTAATTTTAAGATATAGGAGCCTAAGGCAGAGGGGCAGAGAAGCAAGGAGAAGAAGAGAGTGAGAGAAGGAAGGAAAGAAGACCAGAGTCCTAAAACAAAGAGTCAAATCTGCCAGAACTGGATAGCTGACTGAAAAATGGACTCACACAACAGTGAATTTAAACTTTAGTCTTCAACCAAGTTTTAAATAGATAATATTGGATTTCTTGTTTTATTTTGCATAAGTTGTGTTTGTATATATCTGAGAGAGAGAGAGAGAGAGAGAGAGAGAGAGAGAGTTGCTCTGAAAATCTGATGGATGTTTAAAATAATGATTTTTAAAAAGCAGACAATATCTTATTTATTTATTTATTTTACTGCCCAGGGCAGTTCTACATGGATTGTTCTGTCTCAAGAGTTGTAGAACTTTTTTTCTGTCTAAAACTTCAAAGGATTGCACCCTCAGTCAGCTTTGCTTGTAGCACAAATTTTTAACCATTCTTTTACATTAGGTACCTAATGCAGGTTAGTTAGGTTCAGTATTTACAGTGATAAATGAGGAATTCAATATTTGCCGATTTCTGTATGAAATGATCTGATCTGAACATCTCAGAGTTATGTCCATATTGGAATTTAGCTACTCACCTGATTTTGCACGGTTTAGAATGTGATACAGTTCTCAGCAGTTTAAAAGTGTCAACATAATCATTTCAAAATGTATTCTGAAGGGATTTTTAAAAAATGTATTATTATTATTATTATTATTATTATACCCCCTTTTTGTCAAGGCTGCTTTACAAAATTAAAACATATACAGTTAAAAGCTATAAATAAGAGATATAAATAAGAGATATACAAAAGTTAAAATCTAATTAAATAGGTTTCAATATAAAACATTTCAACTTTTAAAATACATATTAAAATGAAAAGTCTTAAAACATAGATGGGGTCCACATTATTCACCAAAGGCCTGCTGGAATAAGAAAGTTTTTGCATTCCTCCAGAAACACATCAAGGAGGGAGCCATTCTAGCTTCCCTGGGAAGGGAGTTCCAGAACACTGGAGCAGCCATCAAGAAGGCCCTCTCCCGCATTCCCACCAGGCATGCCTATGATGGTGGTGGGACTCAGAGAAGTGCTTCTCCAGAAGATCTGAAAGCATGGGCAGGCTCATAAAGGAGAATACAGTTTTTCAGATAACCTGGACCTGAGTTTCATTGGCAATGGGATGCAATGGAACCTGTCATAAAACATTATCTCATGTGAATAAGATAAACTAAAACTATGTGTGTGAGAAAAGGATGCATGAAGGTGTAGTGCCGGTCTTAATTTTTTTTAAAACAACAACAACAAGAACAAGAACACAGTGGGTTCTTTTAACATAGGAATAAAACAGGGAAAATGTCATTCCTTTTCTTGAAGGCCACTAAATTTGAAAATGCAGTGTCTTAAGTCAAAGTTTGCACAACACGTATTTCAATCTAGGATTGCCTCAAATCCCTTAGAACATTCCTACTTCCTTACCACTTCTTCCCATAGGGCAGCAAGGTTTTCCTCTCCAACAGAAAATGTGTCATATGCTTCTGACTCTCAGCCAAAGTAATAGATTTAACAATGAGTACACTTGCTGTCTGTTCCTAGTTTTGTTTGTGGTTTGCTTGGTTTTTTCTTTTTCTTTTCTTTTTTCTTTTGTCTTTTTACAAGACAAGCACAAATGAAAGGGCTGAAGAAGCTGAACTGCAATAAGCAATCCCAAATAAGATTAAGTCCATTAAACTGATGTCATGGGACTTCAAAAGTACTTTCATGGCATTAAACATTTCAACGTATAGAATTGTAAGAAGTGCTGTTCTAGATGAAATTAGCTTTAGTGTTTGTTAGAAGAGTAAACCTCAGAAGGTAGGGCATGGACAGCATCAGAGGCCTGCCAATAACACTGGTAACGAATATGGCCACACTATGAATCAGGGGTAGGCAACCTGGTGCCTTCCAGCTGTTTGGACTACATTTTCAACAAGACCGAGCCAGCATGGACAGTGGCCAAGGACTACTGGAGTTCTAGTCCAGAGGCATTCAAGAGGCAGCTGGACAACCATCTGCCAGGCATGCTTTAAGGTGGATTCCTGCACTTAGCAGGGGGTTGGACTCGATGGCCTTATAGGCCCCTTCCAACTCTACTATTGTATGATTCTATGATTTGGAAGACACCAGGTGGCCTGCCCCTGATATAGATGGTCATGCTCCCCAGGTCCTTGTATACACTGATGGGTATTTTATATTACTGTGTTCATCCAAATACCTAGGAATGAGTGGGTCTGTCTATTTCCCTACTTTTCCCTCTGAGGATTCTTTGAGAATGCTTTTGGGGGCAGGCTTGGGGAGCTTGTCCATTACCACATTCATACATGAGACTAGGAAAGGGAAGAAGCATTGTTCATGATGTACTTACTTCAAGCCTACAGTTACCCAAGCAGTCTAAGGTGGTATCTACACCATGCATCTATCCCAGGGTCATCCCTATGCATTCAAATGACACACAGGGGATCCCAGGGTCAACCGGGAACAACCAGAGACTTTCTCCGGGATATATGCAACCGCGGATTTCCCGGTTTTCCTGCAGTCCTGGGACAACACAGAGGACCACAGCCAGTGTGGTGCAGGCTCCTGGATCCTCAAATGGGCATGGAGCTGTGTGGAGTGGCTCCGTACCCATGGGGGTGGGGCAGCATTTTCACCATCCCTTGGATGGCAGCACCAAGTTCCCTGTTTTTTTTAATTACCATTGCACAGGATCTGGGCTCTCCTTAAAAAAAAAACAGCTGCGCAGCGCTGGAACATCCCTGTTGGCTTCTGGGATGACGCACTGGCATATGGACGCTGGGGGAAGATCGTGGAAGCCAGAAAGCCCGAGATCCTCCCCCCACATCCCGGAAGGCTCATAGGTCTAGAGGAGCCCCAAGTTTCTTGTGTGATCCCTTCCTTCAGGTTACTGACTCCCCAACTGCTTCCCCTCACTTCCCTATATTACATATCAGAGAGCATCTCTCCTTGTGGTGAAAGCAGAGAAGTGCGTATGATGGAAGAAAATGCTTGCTATTTGTATAGGTAAAGAGTAGATTTGAGTAGAAAATGAGAGGAACCAACTGAAGATAGCTTGATAATTGTCTTGGGGCAACTGGGGACCTTGTTAGAATGAAATGTTGAATGATGATTGGTATGTTGGATGGCTTTCAAGTGAATGGTATTAATGAAGATGATTGAGGGCAGGGAGGAGGAAATGATCTGTTATAGGCACTGCCTTCAAGCAAGCTTTTTATTTTAAGTCATATGATAACAGGTGCCAATGTGGAATCATGAATAGAGGAGATGTGGAACAATTTCAGTGTGCAAATGGCCATATGGTGTAGTCCTCTCTGGCCAGTACCAATTCAGATTTAGAATGGGTGAGGGATCACAGTCATTGGGGAAAAAAGAACAGGCTTCTTTGCATTTAGAAAATTTGCATATTACAGAAAATGTTTTGCTAGCAACGAGATGGTTATCACCCCCACTGACTTCAACATTCATGGAAACTGTTATAGGGTACCTTTCTTGGCTGATATTATCATTCTTTCTCATCTGAGGCTGCTGGAATCAGTCAACCATCTGATGCTTTGGATCACAATTATTTAGGAAAGTATGAGGATTTTGTTTTAGTTCAAATTTGAGAAGAATTTACCAAAATCCACATTTTTTTTCATCTTTGGAATGGAGCAGACATGAGGTTTTTTGGTGTTTTTTTTTTTTTTAAAAAAGTGTTTGTGTGAGAGAAACTAAAACTGAAAGTTTGTCCATACAAGACACTTAAAAATCTGGACTTGAATCCTTGTTTGTAATGCTGCGTTCCCACCATATATATATATATATATATATATAGTGTGTGTGTGTGTGTGTGTGTGACAAGCTTTTAATCTTTCCCATGCTGGGAATAGGTGTGTCTATTCAATTTGGCCAGTGCAAATGGGCAACAATTTCATCTCAGTTCATTTTTTAATTTAAAAAATACCAAAATTCACATTCTTCTGCCTCTATATTTGGGATGGAAATAATTTGAGATGCATCTTTTTTTAAAAAAAAATCAAATGCAGAAGAAAGAAACTGCCAGATTCTCACATTTCTGTTTTATATAGTACTAGGTTATAAACTGTTATGAGATATTAGCTATCTACTCATGCTAATACGAAGATATTGAAATCATTTTGGGGTACACTTGACCCTCCTTTGTTTCAAAGGAGAAGCATGCAAGAGTATTATATTCAGGTTGCTTTTAGTCAACCGGATGTTTTGGACTCCGTGCTCTAATAATAAGGATACCCCCCAAGAGTGAGCGAGTGAGTGTCTTTCTGTATATGATGATTATTCTCACACAGATGAGGAGCAAGACTATGAAATGTTTTGCATATTTATTACTCAAGAATGGCTTCATGAAGTGAAGACTGATTGAACTGGAACCTTTATAATGACAACAATGTAATTTTAAAATGGAAATGCCTAAGAGAATTGAGGCTAACAAAGAAAAATAGCTACTTTGCATGTACATTTTAATATGCATCCACTTGCAAAGTCTGAGCAGAACAATATACTGCTTATAATGAGCATCGTTTTAATTTTTAAATATTAAAGCTGATAATAAACTCAGTAAACCTGATCCACATTTGCTTTCCAGTCTCCGATTCCCTCCTGATTCAACAGATCTTTGCAACCATATCCATTTTAAATACCCTGACTGAGGCTGCCTCTACACGAGACGTTTAAAGCTCTTTGAAGTCTCATTAAAATTTTTACCTCTACAAGAGTGGAGCGTAAATCGAGAGTTGAGGCGCTTTATCTCTCCGACTATGCACATTATCAAATGCGCGTTAAATAGCGAGTTTTATTTTTCTCCGGCCGTTAAAGCGCATTTTGCCTATGTGAACAAGTGATTCTCCGCATTAACTACTTGTAAAGCACATTTCAAACAGCCGGTAAGGCCACCAGTTGTGTGCTCAATTACCTCTTGCGTACAAGCATTTACGATAAAGCGCTTCAGCGATCATGCGCATAATCGGCTAACCAGGCGTCAAACAGAATCCATCTAGAGGGGGTCTGAGATGGTAGACCTATGCAGATAAGGTTGCAGCAGTGTGCATGGAATAGGAATCCGTAGTCACTTGCTTTTATGGATTAAGAAGCAAGTGACAGACTTTATACCAAAAGTGCTACAGGCATCCCCCTTATTCACTTTTTTTAAAAATAATTTTTATTTATTTCAACATAATAAACATAAACAACATAATAAAACATTAACAACATAACCCTCAACAATCCCCCCTGTGCTCCCCCACCCATGAGACCTTCTCTTAATCATTCTTCATCCTTCCAGAATTTTAACGATTCTTTTGAAGGTATTAGTCCCTTCCCCGATCTTAAAACATATTCCAAAAAGGGACTCCATATTTCTCCAAAATCACTCTTACTGGACATTCCCTTCTTTATTTTCATTTTACAAGTCAGCATATCATTCAAAGCCATATCCCATATTTCTTTATACCATTCTTCTATTGTGTAGCTTCCTTGTCCTTTCCAATTTTTAGCAATCATTATTCTAACAGGTGCCAGGAGGTTGTTTACCAATTCTCTATTAGTTATATTCTCATTCTCTCTGTCCCATATTGCTAGTAGAGCTAACTTTGGGTTTAATTCCAATTTACTTCCAATTATTTCACTTATTTCTTTAAACACCCTTTCCCAAAATTGTTGTACATGTTCACAGCTCCACCACATATGAAAATAGGTTCCAACCTCCTGACACCCCCTCCAACAATTCTTAGACACTTTTTTTATCAATCTGGTGAAATCTAACAGGTGTTAGATACCATCTCCATGTTGTCTTATAGTAATTCTCCTTAATTCTAATCGACAACAACTTTAACATTCTTACATTCCATATCCTCTCCCAGTTATAATCATTAATTTTTTCCTTTACATCATCTTCCCAAATCTTTTTTATAACGCTGAGTGAGTCCTGAAATTCCTCCTCTATCAATATTTTATATATCGCACTAGTCTTCTTTTCTTCCTTTTAGTTCAATTAAATCTTCAAATCTAGCCTTATTCACTTTCTAAACCTCACATATTCATTCAGCTTCGCTATGGCTATGTGAACTATATGCAAATCTGTGGCTTTCCAGGTTGAAATGAGATCCCTTTCGGCATAGCCAAGCCCAAATCCAACTGTCTATCTTTCATTTTTCTTATTCCTCTCTCCCCACCACCCACAAAGCCTAACCCTTCTATCCTTCAGGCTCAGAATAGGTATCAAACAATTGCTTTGAAATGTAATTTATAAAGTTCTTTAAAAAGAGAAAGAACAGCATGGTATTATCTCTCCAGCTACTAGAAGCTTCCTTCTTTCAGTTTGTTCCACCTAGCAGATAAATATCCCAAACAAAGAAGCGTAAGTAATTTCTGGTTTTTATTTATTTAAAATCAGAGGGCTGTCTTCATGATTGCTTGCTTCTCTCCTCAACCCCATGCTTTCCCTCTCCCGAGGTGGTGTCAAGTGATCCTGTTGTAGGGGAGGGAGCATGGGTTTTTTGGGTGGCCATCTGGGTCCCAGAGTCACCCTGGCCCTTTCCCTGGCAGAAGGCGACCAATCGCTGGTCACCTTCCACCAGGCTCTGCCCCCAGGTTGGTCATGGTGTGACGTTACATGGCGGAAGCACTGTTTTGATGTTGCACCCTTTGAAAAAATCGGCTGCAACCCCATGCCTGCATCATCTAACCGATGGGGTGCAGATCCACAGCCACTGCAGGGGTTTCCCCGCTTCTATATCTTGTGACTATCTTTGAAGCAACTAGAGCTATTGATATTTAAAAGAAGCTTTTTTTAAAAAACAACAACACATTATTATAAATTATACATGCAATGAGAGCAATAAGATACACATTATATAAAGAGAATTATAATCAGTAAGAGAATATATACTACAATCAATAAGGCATCACTTCTCTGGGTTACTAAATTTAGGTATACACATTTTCACATTCGTATACTTCATATGCAGAATCCAAAAAAGAACAGCTGGGAATTGTCACCCACTAGAATATTACTAGAGTTTAACTGTAGGAATTCATTGCAACCAAATCAAGGTCTTTACATCTTTAATTTACTTCCGATAGCAGATCTTTAAGTGAGAGTCCAAAAAAGCCAGGATAAGTGTTGGTTATCTTTAAATAATAACAATAATACCATTGAACATCTATAGATTTGGAAATTAACAAGGATATAGATGATAGTAATCACCAAAGTTAGAGAGAGTACATTGGTAATCTTCCCCCTTTGCTCAGGCTATTACAGGGAGAAAGAGGTATAACTATTGATGTCTAAATTATATCTAATTCTCATAGGTCCAGGTTACCTACGGGATCGCCTTCTCCCATACAATCCGCCCCGCACGCTCAGGTCCTCTGGGAAGAATTTATTACAGTCAACAAGAACTAGACTGACAACCGTTACCCAGAGGACCTTCTCTTCTGCCGCTCCCAGATTATGGAATGACCTGCCGGGAGAGATTCGCCAACTCACTAGTCTTCCGGAATTTAAAAGATCTATAAAGACTTATCTCTTCCGGCAGGCCTACCCAGATGAATTTTAAAGTGTTTTATTGGTGTTTTATTGGTGTTTTAATGATGTACTGGTTTTATCTGCTTTTAATCAGTTTTTGTATTTTGTGTTTGGTGTTGTTCCCCGCCTCGATCCGTTGGGAGAGGCGGGTGATAAATAAATATATTATTATTATTATTATTATTATTATTATTATTATTATTATATATAGACTGTGAAAGGGTGCCAGACATTGGAAAAATGAGCAGTTTTTTGGCTGTCATCTCTTAAATGAGCATATTCAGCTAACTTAGTTAAATCTGCTACTTTCCGGACTTTGCACAACCATTCTTTTAGTGCGCCTATTGTTTTTTATACATCCATCATAATACATCCACCTAAGTGTAGTAACCATGGTCATATTTCTATATTCATTTTTTTTCATGGAATTAAGCAAGATTGCTCCCATTTTATTCCATTTATATTTGGCAGAATATTTGTATTTTGTCATATGCTGATGATGCAGGTTTTTTTCAAAATCTTTTTCTTTTAATTGTGAATTTAACAGAAGAAAATTTAAAAAATTGTAAAAAGAAAAAAGAATAAGAACAAAAAATTACATGCATAGAAATATCAATGTTCCATCAAGTACAACATTCTAAAAAAAAAAAATGGGGAGGGGGAGATAATGTGTAAGTTTCAACAAAAGCAGATATCCATATACTTATCCATTCATGAGTGGCGCCTATATATGACTCATTCAAATGTTGATAGCATTGTTAGGTCCTCAATCCATTGCATTATGGGAGGTAGACATTTATCCTTCCAATGTTGTAATATCAGTTTTTTGGCTATCATAAGGGCTTGGAAAATCCATTTGTGCTGACATACATTAACTTCCAAGAAACCAGTAAATAGTTTAGGAGAACATGTATTGATGAAGCAGTTTTAATTTCATAGACATGGTGGAATCTTAAAATGTTTAGTAACTGGAATCATTGATTCCTGGTGGCGGGGGGGGGGGGGAATCCTCTAACTATTAATTATTATAAATCTAATGTTATGATATTTTGGATATTCCAGTGTCCTGGGTGGCCAGAGACTTGAGCAATTTGATTCCTATAAACACCTGGTTCTTTGGTTTAATGAGTCTGTTAACAGAAGAGGCCTGGGGAAATTAGCAAAGGCTAAACCAGAGCAGAGTTGCTGGAGTGATGCTCCATTTTGTCTTTAAAAAGGATAACAACAGCAACAACAACAATTACTCCCTGCTACCATCCAGGTTATTAAAGCCAATTTTTTAAATCTCAAATCCTCTTTGGAGCACATATATGGTTCCCATGCCATAATATCTCTTTAAAATGTGTTTAATCCTTCTTTCTCAGATCCATTTTTTTCTATGCCCAGAAGTGTTGCAGGTGTTGCTCTTAATTTGGAAGCTGTTTTCCACTCCCTAAGCAAGTCTGACTTGGATATACGCCATACACTTTTGACTCCATTGCTGTGTTTTGCATTTCAGGTGATGATGGCAGACATGCATGAGTCTATTTGGAAGAAGAAATGGTTAATTAAAAAAAAACCTTCTTGGCTGGTCTCTCCTAACTTATTTGTTTTCCTTGAATTGGGAGCAAGCTAAATTCACAGTTAAATGGAGACTATTAGGTATTGGTCTGCGAGAACTGTATGGGGCAGCCCAGAGGCCATGTTCCCCTTGGTTGCAGACGTTGGCATGTCCATACATTAACAAAAGGATGTCTTATTTATGGCAGAAAAACTCTCTGTCTTTGGCATGTTTCGATGTCTTACCCTTTATGCTTTTAAAAGATGGATATAACAGTGTCTCTGTATTGAGAGATGCTGTCCCTGTAATTGTGATGAGGTGGAGATGGTCTCACAGGTTCTTTTTGTTGTCGTTTATCAGGGAACAATGAAAATTGTAACATATCCTCTTACGTGATTATTTTTGGATCATCCTTCAGACTTTCTAGGGACTGTTTTACTCAAGATTTCCAATTTTTTAATCATGGAGCAAGTTGCATTTTTTTTTAATGTTGTGATATCCTTTAGACCAGTCTCCCCAACTTGGTGTTCTCCAGATGTTTTGAACTACAACTCCCAGTATTCCTGATCATTGCTATGCTGGCTAGGGATGATGGGAGTTGAAGTCCAAACATCTGGAGGGTACAGGTTGGGGAAAGTCTGCATGTATTGCTCCCTGTTTGTTGATAGGGAATTAAATTGTATTTATTAGGGATGTGCACTGACCCCCCGGATCGGATCGGATAGCGGATCGGAATCGGACCTGGGGGGTCGGATCGGATCGGATCGGATCGGAGGATGGTCGGATCGGATCGGACCGGATGTCCGATCCGGATCGGACGCCATTTTGAATGCTTTTTCCCATAGCCAAGTATTGTTTTACAAAAACGCCTATAACTTTTTCATTTTTAAAGATAGAAGGATGAAACTTGGGCACATTATACACTGGTTAGGGATAGTTATCTGTGAGAAATTTCAGAAAGATTGGTGCATGAGTTTTGTGGCAATTAATTGTTTAATAAATACCCAGAAATGCCTATAACTTTGTCATTTTTAAAGTTACAAACATGAAACTTTGCCACATTGTAGGTGGTACCTTGGGACCTATCTGTGAGAAATTTCAGAAACTTAGGTGCTTGCCTTGTGTGGCAATTAATTTTAGAAAAATGGGTAGTAGTGGGGTAAATACATTTACGCCTCCCATTTTTTTATTTTTGAAGATACAAACAGGAAACTTGGGCACATTACAGGTACCACTTGCCTTGATATGTGTGAAATTTCAGAAACATTGGAGCTTGCCTTGTGTGGCAATTAATTTTTGAAACAATGAGGAAAGAAACACCTATAACTTTGTCATTTTTAAAGTTACACACATGAAACTTTGCCACATTGTAGGTGGTACCTTGGGACCTATGTGTGTGAAATTTCAGAAACATAGGTGCTTGCCTTGTGTGGCAATTAATTTTTTAATAAATACCCAGGAATGCCTATAACTTTGTCATTTGTAAAGTTACACACATGAAACTTTGCCACATTGTAGGCGGTACCTTGGGACCTATGTGTGTAAAATTTCAGAAACGTAGGTGCTTGTATTGTGTGGCAATTAATTTTTGAAACAATGAGGGATTCATTGGACAGCACTTGCCCATAGGGATTCATTGGACAGTACTTGCCCATAGGGATTCATTGGACAGTACTTTCCTATAGGAAATCATTGGAAAGCACTTGCCCATAGAAAATCATTGGAAAGCACTTGCCCATTGAGAAATACAGTTATGCCTCCCACTTTTTTATTTTTGAAGATACAAACAGGAAACTTGGGCACATTGTAGACTGGTTAGGGATAGTTATCTGTGAGAAATTTCAGAAAGATTGGTGCATGCGTTTTGTGGCAATTAATTTTTTAATAAATACCCAGGAATGCCTATAACTTTGTCATTTTTAAAGTTACATACATGAAACTTTGCCACATTGTAGGTGGTACCTTGGGATCTATGTGTGTAAAATTTCAAAAACGTAGGTGCTTGCCTTGTATGGCAATTAATTTTAGAAAAATGGGTAGTAGTGGGGTAAATACATTTATGCCTCCCATTTTTTTATTTTTAAAGATACAAACAGGAAACATGGGCACATTACAGGGAACACTTCACTTGATATGTGTGTAAAATTTCAGAATGATAGGTCCAGGCATGTGGTGGCAAGGTGTCTGCACACACCACTTTGAAGACTGTAGAAAATTTCTCCTGTAACGATCCCAGCGAGAGAGAGTGATCCTAGGCTCAGCCGTTCTGCTTGAGTGAAAGTATCAAAGCAGACACGAGCCAAGTGCTACTTTGTTTCTCCTTTTGTAATGGATACTAGCTCAGTTGCAGCCAAGCGTGCAAGGATCAAAGAGATGAGAGAAAGTGTTTCCTTCTTCTTCCCGGGAGGCGGGAGGGTGCAATTGACAGCCCCAGCCTCTGTGTAAAAAAGGTTAATAACTTTTAATCTAAAAAATTCGTAGCCACCAAATGCCTGGACCTATCATTCTGAAATTTTACACACATATCAAGTGAAGTGTTCCCTGTAATGTGCCCATGTTTCCTGTTTGTATCTTTAAAAATAAAAAAATGGGAGGCGTAAATGTATTTACCCCACTACTACCCATTTTTCTAAAATTAATTGCCATACAAGGCAAGCACCTACGTTTTTGAAATTTCACACACATAGGTCCCAAGGTACCACCTACAATGTGGCAAAGTTTCATGTATGTAACTTTAAAAATGACAAAGTTATAGGCATTCCTGGGTATTTATTAAAAAATTAATTGCCACAAAACGCATGCACCAATCTTTCTGAAATTTCTCACAGATAACTATCCCTAACCAGTCTACAATGTGCCCAAGTTTCCTGTTTGTATCTTCAAAAATAAAAAAGTGGGAGGCATAACTGTATTTCTCAATGGGCAAGTGCTTTCCAATGATTTTCTATGGGCAAGTGCTTTCCAATGATTTCCTATAGGAAAGTACTGTCCAATGAATCCCTATGGGCAAGTGCTGTCCAATGAATCCCTCATTGTTTCAAAAATTAATTGCCACACAATACAAGCACCTACGTTTCTGAAATTTTACACACATGGGTCCCAAGGTACCGCCTACAATGTGGCAAAGTTTCATGTGTGTAACTTTACAAATGACAAAGTTATAGGCATTCCTGGGTATTTATTAAAAAATTAATTGCCACACAAGGCAAGCACCTATGTTTCTGAAATTTCACACACATAGGTCCCAAGGTACCACCTACAATGTGGCAAAGTTTCATGTGTGTAACTTTAAAAATGACAAAGTTATAGGTGTTTCTTTCCTCATTGTTTCAAAAATTAATTGCCACACAAGGCAAGCTCCAATGTTTCTGAAATTTCACACACATATCAAGGCAAGTGGTACCTGTAATGTGCCCAAGTTTCCTGTTTGTATCTTCAAAAATAAAAAAATGGGAGGCGTAAATGTATTTACCCCACTACTACCCATTTTTCTAAAATTAATTGCCACACAAGGCAAGCACCTAAGTTTCTGAAATTTCTCACAGATAGGTCCCAAGGTACCATCTACAATGTGGCAAAGTTTCATGTTTGTAACTTTAAAAATGACAAAGTTATAGGCATTTCTGGGTATTTATTAAACAATTAATTGCCACAAAACGCATGCACCAATCTTTCTGAAATTTTTCACAGATAACTATCCCTAACCAGTGTATAATGTGCCCAAGTTTCATCCTTCTATCTTTAAAAATGAAAAAGTTATAGGCGTTTTTGTAAAACAATACTTGGCTATGGGAAAAAGCATTCAAAATGGCGTCCGATCCGGATCGGACCTCGTCGGATCGGATCGGATCGGATCGGAGGTTGATCGGATCGGATCGGATCGGATTTTCCCGATTTTGGGGCGGATCGGATTCGGATCGTGGATCGGATCCGATCCGATGCACACCCCTAGTATTTATTTTGTGTAAGCTTGTCTATTTTATGCAACCATTTCTTATCTATATTATACTGTATTGTATTGTGGTCAGCAGACCATAAATAAAAGTATATTTGATTGGATTGATTGACTAAATAAACAAAATAAAACACACATACAGCCCCCCAATGATGATGATAACATGGTCATTTGACAGAAAGCACAGACTGTCAGGTGTACCACAAGGCTTCTGGCCTTGTGGATTGAAAGTTGAAGAATTTGGGATTGTTTTAAGAAAGTCTGTTTCTCTGTAAGCTTATCATCTGTCTCTGTTTTTCACGGGAGTTGCTAGCTGAGGCCTTGGAGTAGATAGTTTCCCTGGGAACAAAGAATGTTTGGAAAAGGAGGGGGCTCTCTTACAAGCTGTCACTCACATTGTAGCATCATCAAAAGGAGGTTGAACTGTGCCGCCCTGTTGGTACATGGGTTTGGTTACAGGTCTGAGGACCTGTATGTCAAGTGGCTTGGAATAAGCCAGGCCTCCAGTCTATAAGAGGGGGGAGCAAGGGGGAAGAACCCTTGCTAGAGATCATCTTTCGACGCTTGCCCTGAAACCCCTCATGTTTGGATTCTACCTGTTTGGAGATTTTGGTATCTCCAAAATATCTGCTATTTGGACTCTGAATTTCCAAGGATTGTGCCATGGAAAGTGTTCTGAGGCTTTTCATGGAATTGGGCCCTTTCTACACCACAGGGGTGTAGAGGGCCCAGCATGAGTGAAACTTGAAGTAGCCACTTCCAGATTTAGTGTGCTCAAACCGCATCACAAGTGTGACAGCCCGAGCTCCTCCCAGGCTGTTGCAAGTCGTGGCGACCATTTTTTTGTTTTAGATGATCCACGGAGAGCACACGAGTGCTGCTCCGCAAACATAAGTATTTTTTTGGGGGGGGAACACTATGTGTGATTGTGCCCCCTCCCCCTGGCCATCCTGGGGATGGCAATTTTGGTTCCCCCCTCTCCTGATGTTCTTGGAGCCATGTGGTGTGGCTCCATGGCCATCAGTGCTGCTGCGCTTACGCACACGTAAATGCAGCAGCACCAGGGCGGGTGGCCACATCTTCTGCGGTCCCAGGAACTTCCCAAGACCGCGGAAAAAAACAGGAAAAATCCCATACCCACCCCTCCCTGCCCCTGGTACTCCCTATGCGTCATGCAGATGCACAGGGAGCAGCCAGGGTCCATCCTTGGACTTGTGTTTGCTCTGGATTGTGTGTGTGTGGCCTGCGAGAGAGCTTTCCCCGGAGCTAAAGTCTGTGCAGGGGAAGTTTCCTAGGCCTATGAGGTTCGTTCCCTGGGGTCTTGCTTACTTTGGTCAGCTCAGCGTTTCCAGCAGGCTGGGTATGAATAGTGCAAGACTGATCTGTCTCTGCCGGGCTTCAGGCAGACCTGTGTTTGGAGCACTTCCCTTGGACTCTGGCCATGTTCTTGAAAAGTCAGCATATGGGACGTCTGGAAGTGTTCAGATAGGATAGGGGCTAACCCCAGGGCCCACGATTTTGAGGGGGCACTCCGACGAGGAGGTCTCCCCCAGATTAGGCTACTGCTTCCGTAGCATAAGCAGCCCATCGAGAAGCGAGAAGCCTGCCTTGAGGAAACAGTGCAGAAACCATTTGTCGTGAAATTCTGAATGTGAAGAAGTGATGTCTTACGTCTTGAACAATAGTGGCTTCCCATTACCTTTTTTATAAATTGTTCAAGTTCATATATGTATTTTACCCTGAATCAGTGCCACTGATTAAAAAATGCGTAATGAGCAGTTTGAAATGGGGGGGGGGGCACACACTTCCCATCTGTCCTGTGCATATTACCAGCTCTGCATGGCCCTGCCTGAGTGATTGCCTAAAGGATCGCATCAAAACTGGAGCCTAAAGCTTGTGGGTATCAAAAAATGAAACTGTTATGCTTATAACCATGTGAT
Source organism: Anniella stebbinsi (assembly GCA_029215795.1). NCBI lineage: Eukaryota > Metazoa > Chordata > Lepidosauria > Squamata > Anniellidae > Anniella > Anniella stebbinsi. Next base: position 174,903,122 of record JARDYH010000004.1, on the reverse strand, counting down.
TTCATCAAGAATAGGAGTCTCACCAACATGAGTGTCTTGTCAGTTTGCTACAGTTCATGAAGGAAATCCTAGGGGAAGGGCCTGCTCACGATACATACAAGATAATTCTCATATGTGATAATTCTCACCATGTGATTTTTTGGAGTTGAGTGTAGATTCCCTATGCACAATAGGCTGAAGTATAGAAAGATTAACAACTTGTCTAGCTGTACAGTTAATCTTTTCCTTTTTCAATATTACCCCCCATTCACCCACTCACACGTATACAGCTTTACTTATATCATTAAACAAAAAACCTACGGTTTACAAAAACAATGTTAAGGCTCTACAGATTCCAACCAAGCACCAAAAAGCAGGGAAATTGGGAATTAAGGCTCACAAGCCTTAACGCCACATCCTCCCTAAGGAGGCAGAAAGTGCAAGTGAAATTCTCATTCTCCCAAAGCAGATGAACCATGAGGACAGGGTGGAGAATATGATATGCAGAGGTGACTGTGGGGTTGTGGAAATCTGATCACGAACAACTTAGAGCCACCTACTTCTCTTTTTTGTTTAGAGCAGCCCTTCCCCAACCTGGTGCCTTCCAAAGGTGTTGGACTACAACTCCCATCATTGCAAGTCAGTATGTCCCATGGTCAGGAATGCTGGGACTTGTCATCTCAAAAATCTAGATATGCAATTTGATCTGCAGAGGTGATTGTGGGGTTGTGGGAAATGATGATGAACAACTTAGGACCAGCTACTTCTCATTTCTTAGAGCATCTCCTTATGTTGAGAGTTGCAACCCAACACATCTCACAGGCACCAGGTTGGGGAATGTTGTTCAAAAACAAGGGAAGGCAGAATGTAGATCTCCAGATGTTTTGGAATTCAACTTGTAAAAGCCTCTATCAGCATGGGCAGTTGTCAGGAATGCCACGAGTTGATGTCCAAAACATCAGGATAGATCTATTTTCTGCCCACATCTGTACTAAAGTATGATGTTTTCCAGCATTAAGATATGTGATCAATCAAGGAACTACAAAAGAGCTACATCATTTTAAATAAACTGTATAAACCAAATGAAACAACAATGAATGAAACTTGAATACCTAATCCGGATAGCCCTTCAGACATCAACATTAGTTTTCAACACATGGCATAGGATGTCTGTTTCTTGAATATCAGATAAAGGATTTCTCTTACTTGTTCAGCAGTGTGAGATCAAAGACAGAGCTACCACCTAATACTTTCAGGCGTAAGTATTATTTTAAAATTAAGTATGAATTGATTTTTGTCTTCCCCATAACACATAACATGAGATTTAAAGTGCAACACATCTGGAGAGCAACAAGCTGGAGAAGGTTGACTCCTATACTTGTCTTCTCAGAAGCCAGTGCCACTGAATTCACTAGGGCTTATTCCCAAGAGGTATAGGATTGCAAACTAATCTCATCTGAAAGGTGTTCAAGACAGCCAAACTAAACCTCTTCTGCTCCTCTGTCACTTTGATGAGATGATGTATTGTGGAGGGATTGTGGGGGGTGAACAGTATATTTTGTTTAAATACATTTTAAAGAAAAAAAAACAACATTGGTTCTTTGAAGGGCAGGATATTGACCAAAAGTTGGAAGTGCCTGGCACATGCTCTGGTTCTAGATCTGTAATGAATAGTGCCCCTTTTGTTATCAAGAGTACTGCTATATGCGAGATGTGTGTGAGAGAAAAGTATTGGGCAGACCCTGTATTTGGTAAGGGTATGGAACAGCATTCCCCATCCTGCTGCCCTCCAGGTGTTTGAGATGACAAGTCCCAGCATTCCTGACCATGGGAGTTGTAGTCCAACACCTTTGGAGGGCACCAGGTTGGGGAAGGGCTGCTCTAAACAAAAAAAGAGAAGTAGGTGGCTCTAAGTTGTTCGTGATCAGTTTTCCACAACCCCACAGTCACCTCTGCATATCATATTCTCCATCCTGTCCTCATGGTTTATCTGCTTTGGGAGAATGAGAATTTCACTTGCACTTTCTGCCTCCTTAAGGAGGATGTGGCGTTAAGGCTTGGGAGCCTTAACTCCCAATTTCCCTGCTTTTTGGTGCTTGGTTGGAAACTGTGGAGCCTTAACGTTGTTTTTGTAATTCATAGGGTTTTTGTTTAATGAATAGCAGTATGGACCAAACTCTTAGAAAAGAGGGAAGGAGCACTGTGTGTGTATGGGGTGGGGGTGGGGATAGAAAGAAAGGTATAGCCACCTATTCCCAGGAGAGATCTGAAGATCAGGTTACCATTAATCCAGAGGAACCACACCCTGCTTCACCAGGGAGCAAAAGAGCAAACTGGCCTTATGAAGATAGCCCAAAATACTCTCAGAGATAAAGGAATGCATGTTCCAGAAGAGAAAAGAGAAACTCTTCTTCTTCACTCAAAAGGTCTGGGCTAGAGGCAGCGGCCATTTCACTCACCCACCCCACATTCTAAAGCAGGAGGGAGGGGGGAGAGCGATGCTACTGAGTGTGTGTCGCGCTATGAGGGAACTTGACTTGAATGAGAGGTTAAAATAGTCCTTAAAAGTCAACCGAAGGGAATTTTAAAAAACGAAAAGCTTTCTGTCAACTACAGTCAAGGAGGAAGAAGACCCCACCACTGGATTAATTAATAAGGCTCTAGAAATTATGCAAATTGTGAGCACAAAAAGTAGCAACCCGGAAGTAAATTTTACAAAACCAGGGAGACAGGTTTGTATTCCTTTTCTAACTTAAACTGCTCTCCTTCCCTCAACCCATTGCAGTAAGGGTCTACGACAGACAATGTTTCACTCTTTGAAACTGGATACTTTATCTTTCTGGCCAGCACTGGACTTTTCAAGGCCCAGAGAAAAAGGAAGTCCAGAAAATAGGGATTAACCACAAATTTCATGTGCGGGAGGTGGGGCTTCCAATGCTTCCTTGCAGCTAGCAAGTAGTCCTTCTTCTGGCACTGAGGTCTTCAACGCCCAAACATAGTTTCCTGTGGACTTGTCATGGGAGTAGAGAGGTCTTCTCCCCTATCTTAACCCCTCTCCTCTGTACACTAATTGTAAATATTTAAAGTTAGATCCAGACTTTGTCATACTCAGAGTTGACCCGTTGAAATCAAAGAAACTTAATTTAAGTTCAATTGATTTCAACTTCAATTCAGACTTAAGTATGATTAAGTCTGAATCCAACTCATTGGGGGGGGAGGGAACCACACACTCAGAATCTCTTGTTCTTCAATTCTAAAGTTTTTGAATGAGGTGGATTTTGAGTTAATTTTCGATGCCATCTGAATTATGTGGCATGTGAAACTTCTAAAACACCCAGTTAAAAATATGTGCATAAATCACAAATGTTTCTGCAATGAACAGAGAGGATCATACATTGATATTCCAAGCATCTAGCTAGGCAGATGTGTTTCTTGAGTGAGCTTCATTCCTATTGACAGTTTATAGCAGTGCTTAGTGAAAATAGGCAATATAAACTGATATCCCACTGTTAAGTGCATAGGAGGTATTTATGACTGTAAATAAAATAGACAAATCAGCAGCCAATAGATAGTTCTGCATTAAATGTTCAAATATATTCTCTGTGTGTTGCTGAGCAAGTATCCTGAAAGGAATTTTCATCTAAGCATTTCTGGAGTGGAATTGAAGTAGGCTCAATTCGGACGACACATTAGGCAATGGAGGAGAGGGGGAACAATCGTCAGTTGTGTTGCTTATTGTGTCGTTTGGAGGGCCACACACAACGTCCACACAACTGACAGTACGTAAATCAGGCACTTTAAATAACGGAGCGAAACAACGGGCTTGCACGTTGTTTGGCCTAAAGTCCCATTGTTTAAAATGTCATCCGAATTCAGCCTCCCTTTCTCCATGGACTATTCTATTTCGGAATAGAGTTCTGCTGCCTAGAGCAGCCAAACCCCCCCCCCCCCGGCCGCTCTATGCAGCTGGCAGAACTCATGGTGCATGCTGGGATACAGCTGGAGGATACAGGGAGGAGAGGCTGCAACTAAAATGGCCGCCGCAAGTTCATAGCAGCTGGGGCGTTTGCTGGTGCTGAGCAGCGCTGGCTGCAGCATGCATACACACACACACACACACTACATATCCAGACATGGCTTTATCTAGTATTGTTTGCTTTTGGCAGCTCTGCCTCGTGAATCCAGGCTGAATCACAAAGCACTTTCCAGCTTTCACTATAAATGTCAAAATGTAAAACTTGTAAGTCTTAAGGATGGTGTTTTGTTTTTTTTGTTCAGTTCACATTTGGATATGAACTTGCTAGATTTGCACTTCCCAAATCAATATACAAAGTGGAAAACAGTTATTCTTTGGTGTTTGCCCTTCCCAGAATTTGTTATTCAATTCTACAAACAAAAAAAAGTGTATTTTGTGTGCATGTGGATGAAATGTGCTACACAAAATGCATAAAGATTTTTTGCATACATTGGAAAAAAGAGAAACTGAAATCCCTATCCCTATCTAGTGGCATACCTGATCCAAACCCAGCCAAGGATGACTCTTGTGATGAAGACTTGAGACTGCAGAGCCTGAAGACCATGTGGAACTCCCTGATGCAAGTTATACCCCTGCTACTCTAGGCCCTTCAACAGTGGTGGACCCTGTGAAGAGTTGAGGCCTACACAGGGTTGGTTTTGGTTTAGGCCTGAAAGCCTGGAAAGCCTCTGGTGGGAGGGGGATATTCCTAAGTTTCATTTTCCCCTAAAGGAGTTGAGTTTCATTTTCCCCTAAAGGAGTTAAGTTTCATTTCTTCAGTTTTAGGTTACCAGATTGTAGGTTTCACCTCTGTGGTGTCAGAGGAAGAGGCTGAGCAACTGCCCAGCCTGAGAGAGTACCTCTTTGACATTTACTCCCTTCCCCTACCTCTCCCATGTCCATCAGAAGTAAGGAAGGAAGATTGGGATGATGGTAGCAGGTTTTGCTGCAGACCTCCATGGGCGCCCAGACCCCCTTCCGCATGTGCATTCTACACCAGTTTGATAGAGTATCTGACAATGGTTCCGAGGGATGAACATGTCTGTGAAAGTCACTTTGAGGGATCAGGCAGTCACTGAGACTGATACCTTGAGGTCAGAATTACAAGTTGCTTTGTACATCAAAAAAAGTGTGACAGAAATTATGGAACTAATATTGGAGCAAACCACAGGTTCATGTTGGAATCTAAATAGCCTGATCAACAAAGTCATTGAGGCAAGAGTATTTGAGTCAAACTAATAATAAATAGCTTCCTGTGGTGGCATTCCCTTTTGGTTTTGAAGCCAGAAATTATACATGTATATGAATTTTGATAACACGTTGTACATATCGATATAAAAAATATTGGTCGTACACACATCCAGGTCATCCACAGATCATTGGATAGTCACTATGCAAGGTGTTATGCATTATGCCCAAAAGAAGGAAGTACTCATACCTATGCCTTACAGCTCCATTTTGACTTCTTTTAAATTTGTCAGATTATATTTTCTTCTGATTAAACAGTGAAAGGGCACTTTTATTTTTCTGCCCTGAAGACAGTTGTAAGAACAACTGTTGACCTTTTCCAGGGCTCTCTTGAGCTTCTTTATCTGCCTAGAGGATTTGTAATGGCTTCAAAACTGGGTCTTCCACAACAGCATATGTTTGCTGGAGTTAATTCAGCAGACTGGACCCGTCATATGAAGTTTGTTTCTTGTTCTTTTCACATTTAAAGAAGGAGATTCCCCCCCCCCCCCCATGAGACAAACCAATGATTTAAGAAAATCAGTATTAAGGTAGGATGCACACAAGAAGATTTGGTATTCCTAAGACTCCAGGAAGCAGTGGAATGCTATAAACTGACACTGCACAGAATTTGACTACATCCTATCATTTATCACTTTCTTTTTCATGTTACTTCCAAACATCCATTGGAAATCATTCTTCAGATATATGTTTTGTACTATGAACTTTCTGACTGGATTAAAAACAAATCAGACGATAACTTCCTGCATTCAACATCTGAATGACAAAATAAGAATGCTAGAATCAATCCATAGTTTTGGTTCATGACTATAAACATGAATACAAGGGTTCTCAAACAAATGACCAGCAACCCCAGGTAGGGATGTCAGAGAAATCCACAATGGGATCAATGACTTTGGATTTCTATGCATCCCACCTGCAGATTCCGCAGTGGATCAGCTTTCTTAAAGTCACAGAGATTCTGCAGACTTGCAGACCAGTTTTTTTTTAACTTTCTGGAATTTTACGATCATTTAGTCATAAACAGGAATGTGGTTTCTTGGCTCTGAGCTCTGAGCACTATCTCTGAGCTCAGAGCCAAGAAAGCAAAATATCCCATGTCCCCCAGATGCTTTGGGGGCATAGAATTACTCCCTAATTATGCCATATGCTTTGATGCACCTGATAAAATGGACTCTAGTCCATGAAGCCTTATACCGTAATCATTTTGTTAGGCTCTGGATGCAATCCTATTTACACACATACCTGGGAGTAAGCCTCATTGACCTCAGTGGAATGTACTTCTTAGGCATAGGATTGCATTGTAAGTTGGTTTTGCTCCAACAAACTAACACATCTACTCCTCTGGAAGTTGCTTTCTTTCTTTATTTCAGTAAAACACTGGAATTCCAATAGCATCAAAATATTAAAAAGTGTCCCTTTAACATGCAAATCCAGTGATTAATTTTTTCCTCATTTATTGATAAAATTCCAAGAACCTTTCTGCTTAATACACAAATCACAAAATGACATACACTTGCATACACTCCTATATGTGTTCTAGAATGTATATTTATATGTTCATTACATATTCAGCTCCTACTTAGATCATTTTAATGTAGATGGTCCATAAGCAGATCAGTTATAACTAAGTTTTATAATGAGTGAATTCCTTCCTTTTTTTAGTGATTATGATTTATTATTATGCATGTTCTTCTTCATTTATTGCCTTTATCTTGTTAACCTTATTTTGAAATAAAATAAAATTTTGTGATAAAAACAAACAATTGATCAAGCAAAATTGTGATGATTACCTTAGTGGTTAAATCAACTAAAGACTGCAGACCTAATAAGTTGAGTTGCTTATTATATGTCTTGTCATCTATATATTAGGGCTCAGAAGGTGAAGTAGGTGGTGCCAAGGGCTGTCTAATAAAAAAAATGTAACCCAGTTTCATACCATGATTTCCATCTCTTCTGCAGCCCAATTATGGTGAAATTCATTCTTGTATTTATTACATTTCTACCTGTTCTCCAACCAAAGTTCTTGTCGAAATGACTGGATTTAATCCACTTTAAGCCTAATTGAATGAATGGTATCAAACTGGCTCAAATCCAGAGGCTTCATTGTAATTGGGTCATAGTTCAAGCTCACTAAAATGCAGTGGAATTTTTTTTATATGGGCTTAGTTAATTCTCTAGAGTCAACACTATTCATTCAAGGTTTATTTTCTTTGCCTAATATATATTTTGCCCTTTCCTTAAGTATCTGTTAAATAGTGTATGCAAATGCCTTCAAACAATGAAGTCTGTATTTTAATATTCTTTTCCCAGCAGGTTCTGGTGCTATTTAAATTAAAGCAACCTGCATCAACAAAACAACAACCATGGGGAGAGTATTCAGTAAAATATCTTAAAGATGACAGACATGGAACCAATTTGATTGTTCTTCCCTCACATAATTAACACCATGCAGGGATCTATGAGAATTTGAAAAACATTCAAACATCCCCGTTCACCCCCACACTCCCGAATGCAATTGCAAATAGGAATATATTGGGGGGGGGGGCTGTTTGCCTCCACTGCCACTGTTGAATTTGCCAGAGCAGTGTCAACCCCCACCCCAGAAATTTTCCTGTCAAACAAGGATTTCATATATCTCTAAGAGGGAAGCACAACTCTCTTGCATTCACCTGCAGCGTAAGTAGGGCTAAAGTGGGGATGAGATGCTGAACATGCTTAACAAGTCCGTTATTTGGACTGAAGGTAGAAAGCGTGGGCATCTTGTGGCCCTGCAGATGGTTTGGCTTACAACTCCCACCAGCCCTAGACACTACAGTCAATGGTGAGGGATGATGGCCAAATTATCTGGAAGGCCACAAATTGCCACCCCTGGCTTAGTGGGTCAAAATTTGGACAGGGAAGGGCCATCCCTCAGTAATAGAGAACATCTACATTGCATAACAAATGCCTCATATTTGGTTCCTGCATCTCCAGTCAAAGGTTCTTGTTAGACCTCTGCCTGGGACATTACAGAGGTGCTGACAGTCAGAGCAGTCTCTGGCTAGATGTAATGCTAATTTATTTGCAGGATGTCAGAGATCAAGTGCAATAACAACACTGGTGTTTGAAAGAAGTTCAAATCTTTATTTATCTTGCAGGCTACAATAACTCTAACATATCACAGAGATAACAAGCAAGGCTTAGGCAAGTTCTTACTTCTCCTAAAAGCAATCTGTCGGGAACCCCACTGAACAACAGAGGAGCGACTCCAAATAGCCCATCAGTTGCACAGCACCTTCCAGACCAGTCTATGCTGAAGCTCAAAGCAAGTGAGCTTCTGGTTGGATTTTATACAGGTTAGCCCCTGGGACTACATGCTGTCCTGCACACCATACTTAATTGATCACACCTGAGGTGTGACAATCCTGAGCTCCAATTTTACCAGAAGCGATTGGACAGTAGCCAAGCTAATACAAAGAGACCCTCCCTGCTTTCCCACGCTGTACTATCTCAAGACAGATGTGGCCTTGAGGGTCAGGAGATTTAGCTACACTTATTAAGAGCTTTTAACACTTTGCAAGGCCTGAAGGTTCAGGCCTGAGAGAAGAAGCAGGCATAAAAGAAGATTATATTACGTCACTATCTCCTCACCATACAATGGTCTTCTGCATTTGCACTAGACTAGATGGGCCCGCAATAGCTTGATTTGGTATGCTTCATATATTGTCAATTCAATTAGAGTTTTTAATTGACCAGCCATAATACATACCAAAGATGGGACAAATCAAAGGAAAATATATTGTACAGCATCAGTTCTAATTGCAATGATTAAAGATCCAGGATAGAGATGGGTGAATTTATCAACCTCATTTTTTTTCACATTTTTCCAGGGCTAAGCTCATTCCATCCAAATTCAGCATCAGAGTAGACTTAAAAAAATTAAAATTTGTACATTTGTGTGCATTTGAAAAAAGACACAATTTTGTATTCATTCCCCCTCCCCAAATTTACATATTGTTTCCAAATGATTTCCCATTGAATAGTCTTTGAGTGTGCATTTTTGAAATATTTATATTTGTGTTCATTTATTTTGTGAACTGCACTGTAAACTTTGGAAATATGGAGTTTTAAATGGCAAACTGTATACCAGTTCATGTTTAGGTTCAGGAAGTGCAAATTAGGGATGTGCACGCCTGAAAATATCGTATTTTATCGTTATCGGAATTTCGGACCAAAAAAGTTATCATCTCTGATAATATTGTAGGAGAATCATATCATCTTCATGATAATTATCGGAAATCCGATATTTAATTTGCAGTCCCATTGTGCCCTATAGAGCTGATTTTTTAAAAAAGAAAAATGCCTATAACCTCTGTATTTTCAAAGTTACAGGCTTGAAACGTGGTCACAATGCTTATGGGGTGTGCCTAAGTATATGTATGAAATCTGAGATCGATCCCTCCAACCCTTGATTTTATATGAATTTATTAAAGAACATTTCAGTTCTGACTGGTCAAAAGTTGCTCAAAAATTCATATAAAATACAGGGGTGGAGGGATTGATCTAAAATTTGGCACATATGTGTAGCAACATGTGCTAGACATGTGTATGAAATTTGAGATCGATCCCTCCAACCCTCAATTTTATATGAATTTATTAAAGATCCTGCAACTTTTTGACAGGTCTGAATGAACGCACATGGCAAGCTGTCATTCTGTAATACTCAAAACAAGGCTAGAAGTTGCTTATGATTGTTATATAATAATGCTACTGCACGCACCTTCTTACAAAAATGTCAAACTAAATATTTGTTAAGTAAATGAGCAGAATGCAATTGCAAACCCCGTCTAAGATTCCAAACACAACAGTAGGTTTCACTTTCTTATCTATTTTTACTAAACAGATAATATTACTACATAGATACATAAACAATAGTCAGTTTCTTTCATTACGTTTGATAACAGCAGCTTGGTAACAGTTTTTCCATTACATGTGATAACAACAGTTTAATAACAGCAGTTTGTTTATAACATAAATTATACTTTCATTATGTTTGATATCACCAGTTCGATAACAGCAATTTTTTCATTACATGTGATAACAACAGTTTAATAACAGTAATTTGTTTAGTTAACGAGTATCCGGTAATAGTCTCGTTTCGAATTCTTCTTCAGAAACTTCTCGTTATTATTGAGCATTCTGTAAACATAATAAACATGCTTGAGTTTTATCAAACCCATGTTGTTGAAACCACGAGTCCTCCCCACTCATAATTTTTGTTCTAGTGAGTCACTCACCCCCATGTATGTTTCCTCTTTAATTGAGCAGATAACTGGAAAATAATAAGAACCTGTACACGAAGGTCCCAGTATCTGACACGTACCCGGGAAAGTCTGTTGCCTACATGGGGGTGAGTGACTCACTATAATAAAAATTATGAGTGGGGAGGACTCGTGGTTTCAACAACAACTTGGTAATATAGTCTTTTATAGTACTCTTGAACAATGTTCTTCTTTTCCACATCTCCATAACAAATCTGTCCTTGTTGATTTATCAATTGATTAATCTTTCTTGACTGTCTTTCTTTTCTTAATTTATAGGAAAGCCATCTGCCTGTTTTATTAGCATCTTCAAAATAATTTTGTTTGGCACTTTTAATTTTTTGTGCTTCAATATTGGCAGAAAGATTGAAAAGATACTTAAATAATTTTATTCACCCTGACCAGAATGGATTCTTGCCAAAGAGACAAATTAAAGACAATATTAGAATAATTTTGGACACGTTGGAATATTATGAAGCACATCCTGAAAAGCAAATGGCATTGATATTTTTAGATGCGCAAAAAGCCTTTGATAATGTGAACTGGCGATTTATGATATTGCAATTGACACAGATGGGCTTTGGTAAGAAATTTATTCAGGCCATAGAAACAATTTACCATAAACAAAGTGCAAGAGTAATGCTAAATGGAGAGTTAACTGAATCCATAGCCATAAACAAGGGTACTAGACAAGGCTGTCCTCTGTCACCTCTGTTGTTTGTTTTAACATTAGAAGTGTTAAATAGAATAGTAAAGGAAGAAAAAGGAATAAAAGGAATGAAAATTAGAAAGGAGGAATACAAAGTACAAGCCTTTGCAGATGACTTGGTATTTATATTAGAGGAACCATTAGAAACAGCATCCAAATTAATGGAAAAAATAGAGGAATATGGAAAAGTTGCAGGCCTGAAAATAAATAAAGATAAAACAAAAATTTTAACAAAAAATATGCCGGCAAGACGGAAAAAGGAGTTAGAGGAAACTCTAGGAATTCAAGTTACAAATAAAGTCAAGTACTTAGGGATATACATTACTTCAAGATGTAGCACATTGAAAGAAGATAATTATTACAAAATTAAACAACAGATTGTGGCAGATCTAATAAAATGGGGAAATTTGCAATTGTCACTGTTTGGGAGAATATCTACGATCAAGATGAATGTACTGCCCAAGATTCTATATTTATTCCAGACAATACCAATTCGATTAGGGAAGAAATTTTTTGATGACTTAAATAAAATTGTTTTGAGATTTATATGGCAAGGCAGGAAAGCAAAGCAAGAATAAAACATAAATTATTGCAAGATGCAAGAACAAGGGGAGGATTTGCCCTACCAAACTGGGAAATATATTACCAAGCAACAAGTCTGATGTGGCTAAAGGAATGGATTACATTGAGAAATACTAGATTATTGACTTTAGAAGGACATGACCTGCTGTTGGGATGGCATGCTTTCCTCTGGTATGGGGGAACTAAAACACAGGGATATTTCAGAAGACATTATATTTGAGAGGCTTTGTTTTTGAACTGGCAAAAGATAAAGAGACAATACTACTTAAAAATTCCGACATGGATATCGACGATTGAAGCCTTTTCTTATTCAATAATATATAGAAGGGAACAAACAGTTAGATATAGTGAAATACTGAATGAAAAGGGTGAACTTAAATCTAAGCAAGCATTGGCAGAACAAGGTATTTATATGAATTGGTTTTCATATTTGCAAATACAAACTAGATTTGATAAGGATTCCAAAGAGGGAGGAATTTATGATAAGCCAACTGAACTAGACAAGATATTGATGGGTACTGATGAAAAGATAATTAAAAATTGTATGGACATTTGCTAGAAATTAAATTAGAAGATGAACAAGTTAAGGAAACAATGATTGCTTGGGGGGAAAACTTTGGTTATGGGATTGATTTAGAGAAATGGCAAAAACTTTGGACACAAAATTACAAAATGACAATGTCAACTGCCTATAAAGAAAACTTGTATAAGATGTTTTACCGATGGCATTTACCCCCATTGAGAATTGCAAGAATGTTTAAGAATAAGTCGGACAAATGTTGGAAATGTCATCAAGTACCTGGCTCTTATTACCATATGTGGTGGACATGCCCGGAGGCAAAAAGATACTGGATTAGAATTCACACATGGTTGGAAAAAATGATAACGCGAAACATAGACTTTAAACCAGAATTTTTTTTACTGGGAATCATACCTGAAATTTATAACAAAGAATTAAAATATTTGATTGTAAATGTGTTAACAGCAGCTAGAATTGTATTTGCTAAGAATTGGAAAAAATGGGAAAATACCAATGCAAGAGGAAGTAATTAAGAAAATCATGGAGTGTGCAGAAATGAGTAAATTGACATTTGAAATAAGAGAACAAGAAGATAGACAATATTATATGATTTGGGATCTATTTTATCAATGGTTGGAAAAAAAGATAGGATGATATTAAAAAAAATAGAATATCAAACAATAGAAATGATAATGAAATGAAGTACATAGTACAAAAGGATGAATTGATAATTATGCTAGAATGATAATATGAATAACTATATAAATGGAGGAATGAGAATGAATTGTATGAAGGGAAGATGACCAATTGACACATTGTATACTTATGAAGATTGTTTTTATGTATCTTGTCTATTATATGTGTGTTTGCTGTAAAATAAATAAAAAACTTGTTTATAAAAAAAAAAGAGTTTATATGAATTTTATCATAATGTTTTCATTATGGATCTGTTTCTTGTATTTAATACTGGGCTAGTGTCCCTGCAGGGGAAATGGAATATGAAAATAGGGATATATGAGAAATTTGTTTCAGTTAATTTTGGTCCAGATTTACTCAGTTTGCACCTTCTAGATTGAATTTAGATGCAATCTGCAGTTGAAGTCTGTACATTTCCCAGCTTGCAAAGTAATTTGCGGACCCCCCCCCCCCCCAAAAAAAATTGCTCTTGATAACATACATACATTTGGAAAAATACACACGAAAATAAGCACAGATTTTCATGTAAAAACACAAACAAACCATGCTCACAATCTGATACAGACTTGAGTTGGAATAATTTTTATTGTTGTAAGCTGCCTGGTGAGGACTCCTATCCTGAAAGTCAACCTAGAAATATTTTAAATAAATAAATATGCCTTTTAAATTGAGCTTTTAATCTTTTCCTCTTTTGAGGGTCAAGCTTCTCAAAAAATTAATGTTTTCTATAATATTTAATATACAGTATTGTGTACTGTACATTACTGCGTAAGTAATTTTCAGTGTTGCATTTCAAACAGGTTCTTGATGAGATGATCCAAAGGCTTGATTCACATATTCATGTGCATAACCTGATTTCTCCACACTCAGTTACCATGTACAGTTGAATTTATGAATTACCTCCACTGAGATGCAATGTGTTTGAGTACTGTGGTGTGAGATTAAAGGTCCACATGTGGTGCTGTACCTGTGATGGCAAGTTATCAGGTGATGTTGAAGTAACTCAGTGATAAGCATCCGTGCTTGTGAACCCAGCCAAAAATTCCCTTAATGTGAGAGAGCCATAGTGAAACTCAGGGGCCAGTGTTGTAGCAACTCTCTTGGGGTCTCGCCCAATGCAAAGTCTCACAGAAATCTAAAGTTTCATTGCTTCACAATATGCTTTTTGTCCTAGAAGTCAATGAGGAAGCTCAGTGCTGCCATGTGCGGTTTGGGATTGTTCTGGATCAGGCAGTCTCTACAAAGTATTCAGGATTCTTCTCCCAATTTATGTGACTGGTTCAGCCCAGCCAGGCCCCAACACCTGCTGCTGAATTCAGATTTCCCCCCCAGAAATTGCCAGCAACCCAAAGAACTCTTCAATTCATCTTTTAAATTCCTATGGAAGTTCCTACAGGAACCCTTTAGATCTGAGCTGAGCAGCCTAGTTTAATGTGGCCTTTGACTTAATTTTAAAAACTCACTCAAAGCAATCAGTTCAGGCCTCTGGCAAGAACAACCTGCCCTCCCCCAGCAGCCTTCTGGGCTGACAGAAAAGGGGGGGGCAGAAAGAGGGATAGAAAAGAGGGGTGAGACCTTCCACTTCTGGTTCTGGCCCTGCCCACCACTGGCTTTGGCCCCATCCACTATTGACAAGCACACTATAGGGGAAGGTGATCCTGGAAGTACCTAATATACACACCATCGATGCACAGGGACCAGCCAGGGGCCATTCCAGGCAAACAGACTGATTTAGAAACAGCCTCTAGTTAAAATGTTTGGGGCTTATGTTTCCCTGTAAGCCTGCTCAGGACTAAGAGTCACATGTAACCACCATACACTCTATTTAATAAGAGAAGCAAATTAGTATGAAGCATTAATTATGAAGAAAACAAAATCAAAGTAGGATTGCTGAGCTACCATGAAAAACAAGAAAATAAAAGCCCACTTCTGTCTCTGTCTCTTTCTCACACACACAGTGAGAGAGTGATGTGGGAGCTGCTTCTCTGTGAGGTAAGCCCACGCTACTGGGAAGCATAGGTGAATATTCCAGAAATGTAGATGGAGCCAATGATGTTGTTGTTTTCCACCTGAATAGCACCCTGAATTTAATATATAAACTCATCTATAGTACAAAATAGTAATATCCATCAAGAATTTCACTATAACATAAGTGTCTGTGGGCATAGGCGTGCACAACACATTTAATTAGGATGAGCACCCAGGGTTGTTTTTTAAGGGCAAACATTTATTGAATACTCAATCATAAACGATATTTTTAATACAGTTATTTATTAAACACTGAGGACACTCCGCATTTGGCTTGCCTGACCACAGGAGGTCCATTGGTGAGGGGTGGGTGAATAAAGAGATGCTCCTCAAGCCCCAGTATTGGTGGGGCTTTGTTGTGACACTGGCCAGAGGAGGCTTATGAGGCAATATTAGCCTTTGGGGTCCTTCTTCCTGCCCTGGACTCTTTGAAGCGTGGCTCCTGGCAGAGAGGCTCCCAACAGAGTGATTCCTTTTTGCTCCTGCTGCCGGGAATAACAGCACTCTGTTGGGGGGGGGGGCAGCAGAGCAGCCGGAGAACTGTTCTCACAGTGTCTGGATCCCTACTCAGTGGTCTCCTCAATTCAGCACTTATTGCTTGAGACATTAGAGTGTGCCTTGGCACATCTGGCACACCCCTTGCGCACACTATGTCTGTTGGCTAGTATTTCCAGTAGGGGTGTGCACGGACCCCCCGAATCGGATCGGGGCCTCCAATTTTGTCCCGGATCAGATCTAGCGAAAATGAAGATCACCTCCATATGGCTATTGGGCATTGAAATAGGTCCTTAACCATTCATAGTGCAAGTCAGGGCTGTGGCTAGTGACAAGGCCATTCATTTTTTTAAATATCCCCAAATGGCTTTCCAATAAAGCAGAAGAAAAACAATTAAATCTTGTCCTAAAAAGATCAGCTGATACTTAGGAACCATTAAGTTATCCAAATAATTGGCGCAGCCCTTAGTAAATTTAAAAGGCAGGCCATGATGAATTGGAGCATGTTTTGTGAGCAGCAGTCATAGAATATTGTACAACAATAGTTTTAATCTCAAGATCAAGAATAGGTCTTGCCCCAAAGTAACCCTGTGTAGAAAAAACAATTACAGAAAGACTTAATAATTGTAATAATTGCAAAAAGCTTTTGACCATTGACTAATTGCCCTTCTGAAGAAGATAGAAACAACCTAAGGATATATTAGCATACATAGAGTTTAATCAAAATCTGAATGCTAGGGGTCAAGCCCTGCATTCAATAGAAGGAGAGGCTGTCACCAGAGATAAAACAGGTACACATCTGGGCACACCAAGAGGAGGATGCAAAAATGTGAAAGTACATATTCCACAACAGGATCAAAAGTCCAATTCCAAATTGGAACACCATGTAACAGTGAGAAGACCTTATCAAACACCTGGAGAAAAGGAGGAATAGACTCCTTGCCCCCATTGTCTAAAAAAAAATAACGCTATTTGATGCAAATGAAATAACAGAAGATCTATGAGCTTCCCAAAAAAGGGAAGAATGGAAAATAATGCCTAACTATACTGCCTGACTTGCAGCATTCACCAATCTGTAGCCCTCCAGATGTTTTGGCCCACAACTCACAGCATCCCTGGCATTTGGTTATGTTAAGTAGGACTGATGGGAATTGAAGTCAAAACATCTGGAAGGTACCAAATTGAGGAAGGATGTTACATAATCTGGCCTCCTATTGCCCACTGACTTAAAAAAAATGTGAAAGAAGAAAAAACATTGTTTAACAAAAGTTAACATTCAACAAATTGGTCATACAATGTCTCATAGATGGAGTAGCTGTTTTGGACCAACTTTAGATAAGGATAGAAGAATAACATTGTCTGCATATAAGTTATTTATTTATTTATTTATTTAAATACATTTCTATGCCATCCAATAGCTGAAGTTCTGTTGGGAGGTTCACACCAGAAAATATAAAAACATAAACACAGTAACGTACTAAAACTTAGTAATGGGGTTCTAGATTCAACCAGTCTAGGTAGAGGAGAATCAAGAGGTTAACAAGCACCAATCAAATAATTTAGATAGAAAGTAAATCACTTGGGAACAAGTATTTAATTTCAACAGACACCCTTAGTAGCAGGAATAGGATTGGCTAATTTACCTTCCAAGCCGCATCTTATTTGAACCGTAGTATTCTGAGAAAAGCCAATACAAGAAGATACAGCAATCATTTATCCACAGAAGAAAGGTATAATTTCACCCATAGTCTACCCTAGTCTTAGCCAGACTGGTAGCCCCCAAATGTTTTGGACTATAGCTCCCGCATTCCTGGACTGTTTTCATTCTTGCCGGGCATGATGGGAGTTAAAGTCCAAAGCATTTGAAGGCCACCAGTTTGGCCTCCTGGCAAAGTCAGTCTATCTGTTCAGATTGAATCAAAGCAAAAGCAGATTTCAAATCTACAAAGGCAACATATAGGCTGTTATCATGTTATCAAACGATCTCATATATTTCCAGCTAGATGACTAGTTAAGCGTTTTTTCTGAAACCCACTTGCTCATCTCCCAGTACAATTTCCATTCAGCCTGAATTAGTGTCTGTCTCAGTCTTCTTTTCCCACTGAGTTTCGAAGTAGGTGCTTGAAAAATATCATGGTTTATACTTTAAATGGAGGAGGTTGAAAGGATAGGGCTGGTGGAAAACAGTGTCAAACAAGCAATCCCCACCACCACTATGTTGTTAGAGACCCATAAGAACCATACTGTGTGTCTTAGCTGAACACTTGAATCAACTTTGAACAACTTATAAGAAGGACTCTGCCTTGCTATTAGAACTTGTTCTGTTTTCCCAGCCTTCCTTACAATCCTTGATCTTGTTCTTCATGAATATGCTGTCTATCTGATTCTGAGTTGGTCAAATTGACTCAATTAACCAGAAATCTGCTATTGCTTAGCTCTTTGGTTATTACCTCTGCCTATGATTGAACTCCAATATGGCCTACACACTTGAACCTGGGAGACACTTCCCTCACTTTAACCCAGGGATAGGCCACCTGGTGTCTTCCAGATGTTTTGGACTGCCCTATTTTAACCTCAGGGTAGGCCACCTGGTGCCTTCCAGAGATTTTGGCTGGAAATAATCCCTGTTCATTAGCCAGCTGGCTGGAGCTTTGGGGTGTTATAATTAAAAACATCTGGAGAGCACCAGGTTGCCTACCTCTGCTTTAACCCCACAAACCTTGAAGTCCTGTGGGGCTTGTCAACCCTTACTGAGCTCATGAAACACTGGAGCTCTGATCCATAGACCCTCAACTGCAGTAACACTTGTTAATAGCCTCCCCTTCATCCTAACAAATAGATAACCAATGGGAGAAAGGAAGCATTTCCCAGTCTGTGCTTTCCCCTGGGATTTGGCCAGCCCTACCATTAGGCAAAGTGAGGTGATTGCTGCAGGCAGCTGATTTTGATTTTGACCCTATGTTTCTTATTCCCAGAGAGAGGTGTTTGTAGATCTTCTGCCTCAGATGTTACGATAGCTGGGCCAGCCTACATCTTTCCTTGAGAGAAGGGGGCAGACATCATTTGCTATTCCACCCCATGAAGAAAAGGTCTTGGGCAAGCAGTCCTGTTCCCCAAGTGGTGGTGATGGTTGGGGAACAGATGTTCCTACATACAGATTTTAGGCCTCGATCCTCTTTCCCATAGCCAATAGGACGAGTGAGATTTTGCATGTTTAGTTCTCCATGCTCACCCGGCTTCTATTAAAAACTTGGAATTGGAAAATGATGTGCAATTTGCTTTAATAATGTAGAGCCGTATCTGCACCACTTATGTGTTTGAATTTGATTGTTTTGTGTCTTGTGTTTACTTTTTCTGAAGGTTTTGTTCATTTCTCTAAATGAGTGACAGCGGTTGGGATGAACTCCTGGTGCATTCTCTGACATTCTTCGGAAGAAAGATGCAAGGACGGAATTGTCAGCCAATATGAAGTTAACAAAATCAGTGATGGAAAAGAAGCTTAGTTTTCTAGTGGCATGGTTCTGCCAGCTTTTCATGGTCAAGGTTCTATTTTGTATTTGTTTTAAAAGTAATGAACATTGCATTTTGATGTTTAAAGGGATTGGTGCCGCTAATTTATAATCTATTTTGGAGGGAGCAGAACACAAATATATCCTATTTGACGTATATATTATAGCAGTTTATAGTGTTCCACTTATTAAAAATTTGAAATCTTTTGCCTTGGGGAGTATAAGAAGTAAAAGACTTTTAATGAAAAGTATGAGATGTATTAATCTGATGCCAAACATTAAAACAAAATAGTCTCTGGTTATTTGATGTTCATTTCTTTTTAAAGACACAATTCATGGGCTGGGTTAACACAACACACTAATCTACCCACTGTGGGTTTTTGTGTTGTGTGAATGCAGCATGTTTTTCATGGGGTTACTTGTTAACCATGCAGTGTGGCTTTATAAACACTCTTAACAACCCAGCAACAAGCCATGGGTTCTCAAGTTGGCTTGCTCAAGAAAAATAAACTACCCTGCGGAAAATGCTCTGTGTTCAGACAACACAATAACCCACCCTGCAAAAAATGCACTGCGTTCAGACAACATGTTAACTAGGCTTTACAGAATTCTCATGTGGCCCACGCTCAAGCCTTTGCCAAGCACTCAGGAGGCTACGCAAGCTAAGTTAAGAAAGCCCTTAAGGCCTTGATTGGGGCCCCAAGGCTAGGGAAATCACATATTTTCCCCCTCATATTTCCCCCCACACACTGTGTTAATGGCGACCACCTTTAATGCAGTTAGGGAAAAGGACAAAGGTACGTGTCAGGGTGGACCTGCACTCAACCACCCTCGAAGGCTCGAGAGTAGTCATGTATGGGACTGCCTCTGGGCAGATTTTCAATCTAATGCTAATGTTAACCCACCCTGCAGAAAATGTGCTGCTTTAAGACAACCTGACAACACATGGTTGATTAGTGCGTTGTGTGAACCCAAGGACTCAGACTGTTCAGGCTCAAGCCTATACATGGCACGGACTGGCTTGAGCGATCTTTGTTTATTTCTTTTCACATGAATATTTGTGCATATTTTCCCAGATGTACCCATTTGTTTTGTTGGTCTTTGAAATGTACACATTCTTCTCTCATTGATTAATGTGTGCTTGCGTACATTTTTCAAAGGTACATATTTTTTCATGCACATTTTTCATCTGTACACACTCTTTTGGAAACTTTTTTTGGAGCCTATAAATCAAATTGCAAACTCACGTTCAAGTCTTTTTCAGTCTAGAAGGTGTGAACTGGTAAACCATGGCAAAAGAAGAACTGAAACAAATTTCTACTACATCTATAGCAATAGTCATAAATGGGAAACATTGACAGCCTGAAGACTTCCTTTACCTTCTCGCTTAATTTATGTGATCCTGGGAGGTTCCACTGAATTGCATTCAAAGTTTACATCTAAGAAAATGGAAATAATAATTTTCATAATTTTGAACTTTTGATCCACTATGTAAACCAAAACTCAGTTATCCTTCGAAATCTGCACTTATCCAAATTTTGCAGTGGAGCTCTCCATTCAAAACATGTGCACAGAGATGCATATATTAGGAGAAATAACATTAAAATGCATTAAATTAGGAAACTGGCTTGCAAAAATCTGTATATTTGGCAAAAATGCATACAAAATACATGTATTAGGAGAAATGTAAACAAAAAGGCTTATGAGTTTTCATGCTAACTTTTTTTAAAAAAAACCTCAAAGTTTGGCTTGAATGGAACTTTAGAATGGAAAAATGAGAAACGGAGAGAAATTGTAGCTGACTGATTTGTCAATCCCTACATTCTGCAGTATGTTATTGCAGTCATTGCTCTTTTGGATTTTGTGTCAAATATGTATGTAAATGTAAAAGGAAAGGGCTATTTACCCATAAATTCCCATTTTGAGATGTGGCAAGGGAAGGCAGTCATTACATTTGGGCTAGCACCTCTTCATTGCTGTAGGGGGAGGCAAGTGACTAATATTCCAAGGGGAAGGACTAGTCCTATTCCCAGACCAAGTTCAGCAAGCTTAGTCCCTCGCTCCTATTAAATCTACACTACCCAACGCAATATATTTCTGGGACAAAACATTCAAGGGAAAATACTTAGGCAACCAGTAGGAGATGGAACTTTCTAACCCCTTTCTAAGCCTCATGGTTCAAGGAATTGGGTGGTGCTGTTTTCAAAATATGAGACTGTCCCTCTCTTACACAAGAATCACTCTTAATCATATCAGTGAAAATTATCAGTAAGATAGTTAAATGCCTGAAGAATTATATTGAAGAGTGACATTTAGAAACCCATTTCATGTCAGTCTTAATTACATCAGCTTTCCGGTTGAGTTTGCTCATCTAAGCATTTATTTTTATGACACGGATATGTTTTCCAGTGGATAGCTCTTAGACCTTCAAGTACCAAAGGAAATACCAAACTTAAATTGAGCTTAAAGAGCATTATTTAGTCATTTAAAAATGTATAAGTTGACTTTCGGCCCCAGTAGCCTCCCGTACCCCAACCTTGGTGACTTACAGTTAAAACATACAACAGTTTAAACACTTCATTTTTAAAAGATTTAAAACAATTTGAAAACTTTAAAACAGCATCAATAGCTTTGGCCCTATTGAAACATTACTTGAATGTTGTATTTGACACAGTCCTGATTGTATATAAGAAGCTTTATTTGTGTCCAATACGGTTAGAGTGGATTATGGCTAGATCTATACTACTGCTTTATAGCAGTTCTGAAGTGCACTGATAACTGCTGGGGCACAATCCACATCTCATATACTGCTTTCATAGTGCTATTTCCTGCTTTTTATTCCACATGCATAATGATTTGACACAAGGTGTAGATCTAGCCTATGTGTCTGTTATGCCTGCTGGGTCAGGTGGGTATTTTATCCATTGGATGCACCCATGTATTTTTTCCCTAAACATTTGTAGGAAGGGGTGCTATGTATTCCTGGAGATTCATGGCAACATCTACAGGATAGTAGAAACCTCACAGTTCAGATTATGTTTACATATTGTCAGCAGCATTGAAGACCATCCCCAGTTTGATTTGCGTGTGTCTGTGACTGAATCAAAGGGGGATCAAACTGAAGCATAATCCAGACAAAGCAGAGGTGCTCCTGGTCAGTTGAAAGGCAGATCTGGGAGTATGGTTTGAACCTGTGTTGGAGAGGGTTACACTCTCCTTGAGCACGTGAGTTCACAATTTTGGTGTCATCCTGAATTTGGCAGCCCCTGAACTTGGATGCCCAGACTTCAGCCAAAGCAATTATACTCTGCTGAGTATGCTTACATTGATTTGGAGATCCACTAACAGGAAGAGGGTCCTGGAGGGCTATGGAGGGCCTTGTTGCTCCAGGCTTATCAGCTTTGCTCCAAATTCATTTTATGGGACTGAATAGGGCATCATTTATCTGGTTGGTTGGTTGGTTGGTTGGTTCTGTTATGGCTGTGTGGGGCTCTCTATTCTGTTTTCAAGATATTGCTTTATTGATTTCATTGGAAATATAGTTTAGGTCAGGCTGGAGAGCCTTTCTCAGCCTGCCAGCCAAATTCCATTCTGGGAAATGTCCCGGGGTGCATTCCTGTAGTGTGTGGGGCCAGATGTGACTCTTACCTCCATCCAAAGCAGTTTCATAGTGCATGTCTGTTCAAAAGTAGCACTGGCAAGCAGGGATTTGACAGAGCATCACAAAATGCAAGCCTAGGCATGTCTGCATAGAAGCAGGAAGCGCTGAATTGCCCAGGACCAAGCACAAGCAGCAATATGTGGGAGGGAACATCCTTAAACCAGCCATGTGCACCCCTTTTTGGTATCTGAAAACTCAGAAGCACTGATGTCTTCTAAGGATAAAGCAAACTTTACTTATAAATAGTTGGCCTGAGTGTGGAGCACTGATAGGCAGGCCACTCCTAACTAAAAGCAACGTAGGCCAGGTAGAGATGCTTCTCTGGAGCACCAAGAGCCAGCCACAGGAATTATTTCCCTTCCCATCTCCCAGCTGCTGATCAGAGATAAGATCTTTTGCCTGGGGAGAGTGGGAAGGGCTTGGGGAAGAAGCTGGTGGGCCAGATAGGGAACCCCTATGGGCCACATCTGGGATGTGGTCTGGAGGTTCCCCAGGCCTGGTTTAGACTGTTTTACCTGCACAATTGTGTCCACTTGCTGAGAGCCTCTTTGAGGGAAGGACAGTGGCATCAAAAATGTTACACAATGAATGAACAAATGACAAAAGCAACTCAATAAACTGAAATAATACTCGCAGATCCTGGAAAGGAAGCTGCCTGAAGAAAAATCATTATCTTTTAGTCCCCCAATCATTGGCAGGCAGATCCCATGAGCCCCAGTCCAGTGAAAAAGATGGTGCATTGCATTCAGGAGCATAGAGGGAATGAAAACATTGCACTTAGCTTCCAGGTCAACATGGGACTTCACATACCGAAACACTGTTATGCTGGCCATCACACCGTCATCCATTTCCATATAGTTGCATCAGATCACTCTGATATATGAAAGGAGAGGCTGGAGTGATAGATTCAACTGGTGAGAACTCATGTATTGTAGGATGCTGATTGTGAGATCGGGCTAAAACCTATTTTAGGTTGCCTCAACAATAAAGAGTTGACCAGAGAACTCATGTATGCAGCACATGAAGGGCCATCCTATATAGTGAACTCATCCGAATGCATAACAGATTTGGGGGAACTCCAGAAGTAGAAAGAATAAATCTTTCAAAAAGAAATTATCAAGAGGGCTGCCCTCCTCATATAGCCTGCCTGCTAAGGGCTGAGCATGCTCAGTGGCTGTGCAATGCCAGCTAGTGTGTGTGTGTGTGTGTGTGTGTGTGACAGAAAACCAGGTAGGGAGAGATATAGAATGGAATACCCTGGAAGATTCCCTCTTGCCTCTATAGAATGTTCCCTGGACATAAATATATGTATCAATTTACAATGCCTCTGAAACGTTTCACATATGACATTTTCATTTGTTTCTCATAGAAATGAATGGGGTGCATTCATTTTGGTTTTCATTCATTTCTGAAATGGATGTGCACACCTCTAGCTGGGGTCCCTCTGGGTCTTCTGTGGAAGCAGACTGTTTCTTCCCCCAGTGATACCAGGTACCCCCCTTTGCTGTGTTCTTATGCACAAAAGTACAGTTCTGGATAAATCTCATGGTGAATCTCATTTCACCATTTTCCATGGTGCTAAAGGTGTAGGAAGGCTTTTGAGAGTACATCTTTGTCAAAATTGCAAATGTTCAGTTAACAACAGTATATTTAAAATACAGCAAGTGTTCCACTCTTTGTAAATAATTTAGTTCTCGTCATTACACAGTAATTCAAAAAGATTAAGAGGTTAGAATGAAACCGTTACTCCTTGTAACAAAATGATAGAGTTTGGTAAATACAATTTAGTTAGGGCTTTTAAATTATTGAATATTGAAACACATTAGCAAACAACAGGTTATTAATTTGCCCCAAACACACAGTGATAGTGATAATGCAGTATGAAACTCAGCGATTTTCCAACCAATTGTCATAGGCTACCTTTTAGAATATTGACATTGAGCCTCTCCCAGAAGGGTTTTGTAGAAGAGTATCAGCTCTTCTTTCATACTTAAGAATAATACTTTTAATTTCCTCTATGACACTGGTAAATTTAGAATTTTCCTTTAATCTAATGAACTCTCTGTGTATGTGGGCAGCTATGCACTTCAAAGAAAGGGCCTTTTATAGTACTAAGCCAATGTGCTGGACAAATTTTGTAGATTTAAAGGGTGCATATGGGGCAAAACTACTGTGCCCCTTCCATGATTGTTGAGTCTCTTCTCCAAGCACTCTTTGTGCTCAATAACAGTAGAAAAGTCAAGGGAAGACATACTAGTTTGGACCAGCTCACATAGGATAGTGTGATGTCTGAACCCAGGATATTTTCCATAGGATAGCTTGTCAACCACACTGAACAGCCCAACAACAAACCATGGGTTCTCAAAGCTTGTTCTAGAAAAATAAACCACACTACATGGCTAACAAGCCACCCTATGGAAAATGTCCTGGGTTCTGACAAGATGCTAACTCATGGTTCAACAAACAACCGATGGTTCAACAACAACTCAGTGATTGAGTGTTAGCACATTGTGTGACCAGCCCCAAGGCCTGCTGGTGTTGCATTGGAGCAAAACAATTCTTTTAAGTTACCAAAGCTGCTCTGGATTTACATGTATGACAAAAAAAAAAAATGGAACTCGATCTAATCATATTGGGATAAACTATTTTCTGTAAGTTATGTCAGCTGTGAGTTAATGACTGGACAATTTTTTTTAAAAAAAATCTGAATCTTTCACTATAAATCTTTCGCTTCCTGCTAACTTCCTCATTGAAACCACCATTTAGTGTGAAAGAAAGGTTTCTACAAAATGAATTGCATTCTGAGGCTAACGAGATGCCATCATTAAAATGTGCAACCCAGAAAGATTGCTCAAATCTTGTTAAAAGTGACAGTAATGTACTCACAATGATGGCTTGAAGGGGCACAGAGGGACATTTCCATTTATTTTTTCTGTTTGTAGAAATCAGAAGAAAATTGTAGAGGTACACGTGCTTCTAAAACAATGCCTTTCTGTTACCTTGTCAGGTCCTTGGCATGTGAAAAAGAAATACATTCTTGTGCTTTGAAAATCTCAGATTGATTTCTACTTAGTCATTACTCAGTTTGGCTGGGCTTGTTTTTAATTGCACTCATATCTATATATTAAGCAATTATTTATAAAATTACAGTTCTGCTCATGCATATATCTAAGTCGGGGAGGCAAAACTTGTTGAAAGATCCTGGTCTTAAACTATGACTTCTGGACTCTATAGTGGCCTAGCTAATAAATTATTCTTAGAACACAAGGATGAATGAATTAGTCTACATCCGGTCCATGTCAATATCTCCACTATTCAGTCATAAGATTTATTTTATTTATTTATTTATTTCATTTCTAACCCGCCTCTCCATCTAGATTGTTCCATGCAATTCCTGCATCAGTCCACAATATATCTATCATCTATCTATCTATCTATCTATCTATCTATCTATCTAATCTATTCTCCCTCACTATTTATGTCAGGAACAGGGATGTCACAAGTGCCCAACATGATGATGGAATCCAATGGACTCCCTCCCACTTGGCCCTCTGGATGCCTATTGCAGAGCAGTGGGGTGCTCAGCAATCGGCATCCATAAAGGGTCATTTCTGCAACATTAGAAGTGCAAAAGGGCCCTCTACACCTCTAATGTTGCAGAAA
The DNA here is from genome assembly GCA_029215795.1 of Anniella stebbinsi. Lineage (NCBI taxonomy): Eukaryota > Metazoa > Chordata > Lepidosauria > Squamata > Anniellidae > Anniella > Anniella stebbinsi. The sequence goes on along the minus strand of JARDYH010000004.1, from coordinate 174,876,714 downwards.
TAGTTCTGTATGGCCACCATTTTGTGCAACATTAAAAACATGAAAATTATGGAGCTGCCATCCGATGTAAAAATGACAACTTGCATCGAGTAGTGGGCAGCTGTGGGTTGTCCACAGACCACTTGCTGAGCCCTCCAGGGGGTGGATGAGTCTGTCCATCCCTAGTCAGGGATAGAATTTGTCTTGACCACAACAGTGTCTTATGAACAGCACTTTTCTCCTAGATGTGAATGGCAGCAATTCAGTTTACAGGAGAAAGTAAACAAGGGTCACCATTAGGTGCTCCATAGAGGTTGGTGCCCAATTGGTGCCGACAAATAAGAATCAAGTCTGCTCCTATTTATATAGCCCTGCCATTTCAATCAATGTTGGATCTAGGTTTCAGGGAGCCGTTGGGCAAGGTTCCCTAAAATGAATAGCCTCACTTTCTTTACATAGCTATTGCTGCTGCCCTTTCACTTTTCTTGTCCTGTCCATTTGGGCCCAGTACTCACCACTGCTCAAAGCGACCAAAGTGGAGGCTGTTGTTCATTCTTCTTGCTCCTGACATTATTCCAGTGGAGGCTGGCAGCTCCTATTTCAGTGGGGTGGTGAATCCACTCTGGGTTTCAGTCAGAACTCTAAAGCAGCTAAACAAGGTGCTGAACCCATTTTGGGAATAGGGTTCAGCACTCTTGATAACTCCTTTAGAATTCTGACTGGTTCTGACTGAAACCCAGAGTGGATCTACTGTCCCACTGAAATTGGAACCACCAGCCTCAGCTGCGCTATTCCCTTCCTCGAAGATGGCAGATGAACAGGCAATAACAGCAAAGAGGAGTAACAGGGTCCAGGAAATCTGGTGTTTAATAATGGTCCCCTGCCAAACTCTGAGGCAGGGCCCTGCCTTTGCCTTTGTAGCCCCATGCTAAGTTATGCTAAAGACAGAGAATGTTGGGAACTGGCTTTTATATATCTCAGTGGTAGCTTTGATGGTTTTGAACATCTGTGTGGTTATATGCAGGCTTTTAAAGCAAATGTTTTTAGCTTTATTGCTTGAAGTCAATACTTCCTTCTTTTTTTAAAAAAAAAAGTATTGTTAAGTTGAGGACTGGTAAACAATGAACAACAGAGGGTCATATTAATCACGACTGCCCCTGGTGACTTCTCCTTCACTCATCCTGAAATGTCTGACTACCACTTTTCAGGATGCATTATTCATTTCATTATGTATATGTAACGTTTGTTTTGAATGAACTGCAATTTGCAATTGGGTGAAAAAGGTTCCCCATCTTTTCACAAATAAGCTTTTTCGTCTGGCATTGTCTTGTGGGTAAATTAAGCATTCTGTGGCAGACAGCAACCTGCACCCCCGCTTTACACACACACTGTGAGAACTGGCTGAGTGGGGAGAGGAGAGAAATAAAACCCTAGGATACATACAAACAGGAAATTCAAGTAAAAAGTCGTAAGACATTTGATTTCTACTGTGTGATGATAATGCAAAAATACATGTACCGTACTCATATATTATAATATGTGAACAAAAAAATTGTGTTTCTTTTGTTTTGTTACATAACATGCCCACAGTGCTAGGAAATATTTCCAATGGTCTAAATCTACCACACAGTCATCATTTTCTAAAGAGTGTTTTGTGTAGTGTGTGGTGTGTGGTGTGTGGGTGTAACTCTGGCAGGATCTACATTACTGCTTTATAACAGTTTTGAAGTGCACTGACAACTGTTAGGACCCATGACACATTTCATATCACATTTTCAAACCACTTTCAAAGTCTTATATCCTGCTTTGTGTAGATCTGCTCCCTATTCAGATGACACACAAAGCCACAGTGGTTAAGCATTTTGAGCTAAACATTATGGCTTAGCTTGGTGTGTGAACTATTCGTAACTATGGTGGCTATATAACCACAGTTTAAACACACTCACTAACCATTTGCTGCAAATGGGTTAGCAGCCTAACCATGGCTTAGTGTGTTGTCTGAACAGGCCCTATGTGTGGGTGGGTGGAAGATGCCAACTTAGCAAAGAGGGCAGCAATAAAGCTATATGTTAATAGGCATGACTGAAAGCTGTTGAAATTGAGAGCTATATGATTCCCTCCTGAATGGAAAGTTTAGGATGCTTGATGTTTTTATTTGCATTTTTCAATTTGCATTCAAATGAGATAATACTAGATTTGGGGGGCGGGGGTAGAGGATAAAGAGCTCCTGGAGAAATGGGTTATGTTTTTTATTTAGATGCTATCAGAGGTCACTGGTGAGTTCCAGCATGATTAGCAATGGTAGGAGCAGAGCCAGGAAAAAAGCTTTTATTGAACAGATCTAGTGTGTTGTAGTAAATGAGAAAACTATCAAATGATTTTCTTGCTCTATACAGATTTTAATTAGCAGGATGCCCTATATTCAAAGCCAAGTTTTAGAATTAGGGGGAAAATGGGCTAAACCCATTGCATAGAATTGGCTACTTTCTCCCTCCTCTATAGCCTTTATAGAGTTTAAGCTCTGGGATGTTCAGCAGCGAGGAGAATCATAAGGGTGTTAATATTTTGAATCTGGGGTCAGGGCTATCCGAACACATTTTGCTGCCTGAGGTGGAATAGCAAATGCCCCCATTTTGCAAATCAAAGTCCATGGTGGAGGAATCCATTTGTGGGGTAGAGTTTGGTGAGAAGGAGGGAGGTTCATTGAATGCATGTTAGTGATGGTTGTCAGGCTTTTTGCAATGCATGAAATAAAGAAGTCGGCTGTGTCTCACAGAGCCTATCTACACACGCAGGATAAAACACTTTGAAAACGTTTTGAAAACTGTATATGGAGTGTGTCCTGGGCCCCAACAGTTCTCAAAACTGTTATAAACCGTTTTAAACCTTTTTAAAGCAGTAGTGTAGATAGGCTCACAATATGCATCTGAATGGAAATCATAGGAAGAATTCTTTCAGACAGGGGAAGGAAAGAGGAATGGAGTGTATGGTGAAGCTTATCTCTGGAAGAGATACCGAAGGAACAGTATAGGTATGTGATATAGTATAGAACTGTCATACAAATGCCTGTCTCTACAAATCAGGGGTGGAGAATCTCATTGTTCTGGAGGCTGAGGTCAGTTCCCCAGTGATGATATCAAGCCAGGGCTGGCTGAAGCACCGCCTGTCACTCTTCCAGTTAGCACTTCAGCCAGGGAGGGGAATTGAAGGATGAATGAAGCACACTCAGTCGGTGCTTGGATAGGCTGACCATACGAAAAGGAGGACAGGGCTCCTGTAACTTTAACAGTTGTAGAGCAAAGGGAATTTCAGCCAGTGTCTTTTGTATGCAATTAGTTCCTGGTGAAATTCCCTCTTCATCACAACAGTTAAAGTTGCAGGGGCCCTGCCTTCTTTTGTATATGATCACTCTAGTGTAGTGCCTGCAACTTTAACTGTTGCGATGAAGAGGGAATTTCACCAGAAACTAATTGCATACAAATGACACTGGCTGAAATTCCCTTTTCTCTACAACTGTTAAAGTTACATGAGCCCTGTCCTCCTTTTCATATGGTCAGCCTAGCTTGGAGGAGCTCCTACACACTTGGGCAAAGTGTGCAGATAGCTTCACTACTGCTTCTCCTTCCCTGCATGGGAAAGGAGAATCAAGAGCAAAATGCACTTGGATCTCCCACAAGCACCACCTGAGTGTGCAGCACTTCACACACTATGTCGGGGAACCCCCCAGTTATCCCTCATCTCTTCTTGCTTGCTCCCCTAGCCCTACTACCTAGCCTGGAAGCTACTGGGGCTTGGGCGGGGCCTGTAGGTGAAGCCCAAGCCTCTGGTGGCTTTAAGTAAATTACATAGTAGCAGCCATGGGTATGGCTCCTCAGAAGTCTCCTTCATGCACTCAAGGATCAGTGGAGTTTGCTAGAAGCCCTGCCCCTGGCATGCCACCTTCTTATTTGTAGCCAACCAAAAGCTGAAGGGCAAACTTCTGAAATAGGGATCTTCTTATATGGAGGTCCCTCACACAGTTTAGAACTCTGTCACTGTTTCCAAGTCCTTAAAGGCCTTTGCTAAAAGCCTTGGAATCTACAATTCCCAGGAATCTTTACACTGAGAATATCTTTGGGGCCTAATGAATGCTGGAGGAGCAGCAGTCTTTGTGACCTGCTTGTCATCACTGCTTTAGGTGGGTACATTTTGGGGAAGGGAGAATGAGGGGGGCAAGAGCAGCTCAGAACTGTCTGAGCAGTTAGGCTGACCATATGAAAAGGAGGACAGGGCTCATGTAACTTTAACTGTTGTAGAGAAAAGGGAATTTCAGCTAGTGTCATTTATATGCAATTAGTTCCTGGTGAAATTCCCTCTTCATCACAACTGTTAAAGTTGCAGGGGCCCTGGCTTCTTTTGTATATGGTCACTAGTATAGTGCCTGCAACTTTAACTGTTGTGATGAAGAGGGAATTTCACCAGGAACTAATTGCATACAAATGACACTGGCTGAAATTCCCTTTTCTCTACAACTGTTAAAGTTACATGAGCGCTGTCCTCCTTTTCATATGGTCAGCCTAAGAGTCTGAGCTTATTTATCAGATGAGTGAAAAGTTAGTGGGGTTTTGGTTCAGATCATAAAGTGTTCATTATTTCTATTGCCCCTCCTCCCTGCACACTATTTTTGAAATTTAGCAAAAATACTAGTGTCTTTCTTTTCACTAGCTTCTGTTTATTTGTTTGCTAAGTAAATTGGAATACAGAAGAAAGTAGTATTCATGCATGTGCACAGAATAAATTTGGCATATATAAATATATATGGCTATTACTCCAGTGTATTTTCCCCTTTGCTCCTCTGAACATATATCCACATGGACAGAAGGGAGGAACATGCTCTTGGCATATTTAAACAGCGTCCTTTCGGCAGATGCCTCCATGGTTTACTGCTTCCATTTCCTACAAAACTGGCTGCCAGAGTAAAAGGGAAAAAATCTGAGGCTTAAAAGAGCAGAAAATGATCTTTATGACAAAGCAGAAGAAAACTGCAAATTGAATGGAATGTGCATCAGGCTAGTAATAGAAAGAAATTATTTGGAAGAAATCTATGGTGGAATCCATTTTTCACAGAGGCTTATAAAAAGGCATGTTACTGAGTAGGTAGGAATCTCCTGTCAACCTTGCCAGGGTGACAAAAAGAAATTATCGCATCAAAAGATGCAGCAACTGCAGAGTCCATCTAACTTAGCAGTAAAATTATATCATCCCTTTCTAGTCCTGCATTGCTAGCTTGGAAAAACGCTCATTCTGGGCTGTTCTTCAGCTATACTAGATTTCTTCCCCAATGGATCCTGCCTTTGAAAAGGATGGGGTATAAATTTGTTCTGTTCACAATTTAATGTTAATTTTATACTTTCAAACCACTATGAGAACTGAAACTCAATTGTCATTTGAAATTTGCACTCCTCCAAATTTTTGCAGTTCAGTTCTCCAATCAAAACATGTATACAGAAATGTGTATATTAGGGAAAGTAACTTTCAAAAATGAATTATATTAGGGCAATTGCTTGCAAAATATGTGTTTATCAGGCAAAAATGCATACTTTTATGTTTTGAAACCATTTTTGTAAAAACAATGTGCATGAGAATGTGTACATATTCTTGTGGGGATTTCTCAAAATGTACACATTTTGTGCACATTTTTGTATGCATATTTCAAATTATATGCATTTTTCCAGGCAATTTCCACTAAGATAAAATGTTCTTGTGTGCACTTCTCTGTAATATATGCATCTTCGTGTGCAGTTCTTTTGATTGGTGAACATTAGAAAAGTGTAGTTACCAATGTTCAATTGCATTTCAGTTTGCGTACAGGTTCAGGTAGTGCAACTCTGGTAAGTTAGCATAAAAATGTGGGCTGAAGGAATTTCCCCCTATCCCTAGTTGCAACCCATCTAGTGCAGTCCTATATACATCTCTGCTCATTAAAAAAAACACCCATTAAGGTCAGTAGGAGTTAGTGAGAGTATATAGGGTTGCAGCCTTAGCAGATTAATTGGTTGATTTGATTGTCTTTTGTAAAGCTAAAGCATCTTGATTGCCCATTCAAGAACAAGACCCCCCAAAATATTAGGCATTAGGACAGGGATAGCTCCAAACAATATCCCTGTCCCAATGCCAAATATTTTAGAGGGTTTCCCCCACTACTGTGAGGATTCCAACTATGTTCAGTGGGAACAGAAAAGTCCAAGGGTGTTGGCAGCAGATGACCTCAGCTTTCCTGCCGAAAGTGCCATCCCACTGTGTCCATGCGAGCCCTGGCTCCAGTACAACACTGACAATTACCCCATATATAATGGCTTAATAGTCATGAGCTGTAAATTACCTGAAACGATAATAACCAGTTTCACAGACCTTGTAACTATAGCACATGCGATTCAAAGAGCCTAAGGCTGGTGGCTCTGATTTTGGCGGGGCTGTGAATCCATTCTGGCTTTCAGTCATAACCAGGTGAAATAGTGCTGTGCTGAAAATTTCTCCTAAAAAATTTGCTAGAAAAGAAATTGCTTTCAAAAAGAAGTTCAAAGGTGAAGAAATTTTGGAGAAATTCTCATGGGTTTGGTCTAGGGTTCTTGTGCCTATGGGATGACTGAGGAGTGTGTGTGTGCGTGTGTGTCCTGCCTTTCATCGTACATTCATCTCTCCGACAGCCTGCAGCCTCCTTGGCTTCCTGCACTTCCAGCTCAGGGGAAGGCATCATGGAATTGTATTCCTCCCATAGGGTATTTTCAGATCAGGAAGTGAAGGCAGCCTGGTAGACGGTGAGATGTGTAATAAAAAGAAAAATATAGACAGTATTCTCAGCCACCTCACAGGGATAAGTTGAGGTCAAAAACACCACCAATACACGTTCAAAATAAATTATAAATTGTCCTGAGAATGAGACAGAAAAATGGAAGCCCCTAGGGAAAGAAAACTTGCAGGAAATTCCTGAGATTTCTTTTCTTTCCTTACGTTCTAGAAATAAAAGGATGCTTTTCAGAATTTTCACCACATTTTTTTTCACCATTATTTTTTGTGTTGGCTGCATTCCCTTCCCTCAATGCCCTGAAGTGATGTTAGGTCTATGGGGCATTGTGGTGGATGCAAAATGGGGGTCAGGCTGCCAAAACAGTGGCAGCGCAGAAAAGCCAAAAAAACTTTGGAAAAAAGAGAAAGAAAGAAGCTGTTGCCAATGGTGATGCCTACCTATGATAAATTGTTGGAGAATTTCTCCTCCCCCTGGAAGACTTTGGTAAAATTGTTCCCCCAATTTCTCTACCCAAAAATAGGGTGGAGAATTTTGAGAGGCCTCTTATGCACAGCTCTAAGTCAAAACTCTAAATGAGCTATCCAAGGTGCTGAAACTAGTTTGGCTATGATCTTACCAAACTTCATAACTTCCTGTATAAAATAGGTGGGAAGCAATTGGAGGTTTTAAAAAATCTGAATGTCTGAAAGCAAAACATACAGATTTGAATATGCCTAAATGACCAAGAATTGAATTTAGTACCTTTTGCAAGCAGACACTTTAGCACTGAGCTGTGACATATATCAATTCAGGTTGCTGCTTCAGGAAAGTTAAACATTTCCCAAGCATCTGTGTTTCACACACAAATCTCTCTCTCTCTCTCTCTCTCTCTCTCTCTCTTTCTTTTTCTCTTTCTGTTTATTGTTTGTAGCCAATGGCCATCACAATACAAGCACAAAGCACACAAATATGGAGCAAAAACATTTGGTACAATAAAACAATAGTATAGATAAAATAGTAAAAAAAAAATCCTTCTGTTTAGCCCCTTAAGATTTGACAATGGTATGGTTTGGAAAGGCTGCTCTTATCTTTCTTGCAGCTAGCGCAAATAAGGCTATCCTATAGCTGATGGATTTATCCACATCAGCCAACCACCATCTGATTTTAGAATCATCTGTATGGCCTTCCAAGGTGGTATGAAAAGGGAGAATAAATTTAACCCTGGGTGAATTGTACAATGGACAATACTTACCTGGCAGGAGAGACACCATGATCACACACAAATATGGTACTGCTGAAACCTCATGCTATCTTTATAAGAACATACGAAGAGCCATGCTGGATCAGACCAAGGGTCCATCTAGTCCAGCATCCTGTTCACACAATGGCCAACCAGCATTCTGTTCACACAGTGACCCACAAACAGGACATGGTGCAACAGCACCCTCCCACCCATGTTTCCCAGCAACTAGTGTATACAGGCTTACTGTCTCTGATACTGGAGGTAGCACATAGCCATCATGACTAGTGCCCATTGATAGTCTTCTCCTCCAAGAATTTATCCAACCCCCTTTTGAAGCCATCCAAATTGGTGCCCATCACTACATCCTGTGGTAGTGAGCTCCATAGTTTAACTATGCAATGTATGAAGAAGTTCTGCCTTTTATCTATTCTGAATCTCCTTATCCACATTCTCCACACCATGCATAATTTTGTACATCTCTATCATGTCTCTCTTCAGCCTCCTTTTTTCCAAGCTGAACAATCCCATCTGTTGTAACCTCCCCTCATCGGGGAGATGCTCCAGTCCATTGATCATTTTAGTTGCCCTTTTCTGCACTTCTTCCAACTCTACAATATATATATTGACCAGAACTATACACAGTATTCTAAGTGTGGTCACACCATAGATTTGTATAAAGGCAATATGACGCTGGCAGCTGTGTTCTCAATTCCTTTTCTAATAATGCCTGACATGGAGTTTGCCTTCTTTACACTAGCCGTCATCTGACTAGTCCATCCAGCCTTGCTCAGTATGCATTTATATGTACATATCTTCCTTTGTGCTTGTTCAAAGGCTAATGTTATTGCAACTCCGATCCACTAATAGCTTGGTTCTGCAGTGAGACGAGTAGGAAAACAAGCAGAAAATTATATACATTTTTTTCCTGCCATGCTCCATCTGGAATACTGATGATTTGAAGCTGACAGAGCTACTGGCATCCTCTGGTTGCTAATGAATTCCTATAATGCATTATGTACCTGAGCTCAAAAGAAAAGGATAAGCAGATGAGCTGAAAATCCAGTTTCCAAGGAGACAGCCTTGGAAATATGTAAGAAATATTTAACTAGCTATCACGAGCCTCTATAAACTGGCGTTTTAATGGTTTCTCTTTTGGTGTTTTTTTTAAAAAAACAGCAGTACAGAAAACTATATTTGAAAGACTGTTGTGGCCTGAGGACTGCATTCAGATCTATAGGATGGTGCTCTTGTCTCGGGTTCAGCCACACATTTTTACGTGGATTGAGGGAGGACAAGTGCTGCCCACTGTTCAGAAGTAGTATTTCATCTGCCAGATGGGTACAAAAGAGCACACAGCCCAGCAGAAGTTAGCAGCATGCATATTGTGATGCTTTCACTGCCATAGTATACAACCCTCTTCATTTGCTTCCCTTTGCAGTCTCTCTTTTGCATGCAAATCCATCCGGCATGCATCTCCCCCTCCAGCTTTGTTCTCTTCACACCTTGCAAACGTTGATTCTTCTGACGGGTTGCATGCATTTCTTCAGTAGCCTCTTCGTCTTCTCAAAATAATAATAATAATAATAATAATAATAATAATAATAATAATAGAATGCCCCTCATTTAAATATTTCCTAAATATCCACTCTCCTGGAACATCATAGGGTCATTTATTCTGCGTGGTCCCCAGCTAGTTAGCCGTCCCTTACTCTTATCCTTGCCATCCCCTTTTTTGACCTGTATCCCAGGCGTCCAAAACCTTTGATCCAGCAAGCTGATTGCAGTCCACTGATCTCCTGTTTGGAATTCATGGAAGTCCAGGAGGCCCTGCTCTCAGAGATGGGAGACATCAGCAGGCCGCCTGACCTGCAGTTCATTGTGTAAGCTCAATTGGGATGTGTGAACCATGGCTGAACCTCACTAGTTTGTGTAGTTTAATGGGATTCTGTATTGTGATAGCTCAATTATTTATCAAATCCATGAAGGACACAAGGATTAACTAAAGAAACAAGTGTAAGGGCAGCAAGCCAGCTTGATTCACATCATACTACCATTGCTATCCTGTTAGAAGGAACACAGTGTGAGCCACCTCTCTCATTGGCAAAGAAGATAAGCTTCTCCTATGGAAGCAAGAAGGAACCATGGCTCTAGAATTGCCTGCCAAGTGCTGGAATGGCTCCCTCTATGTTGCCCTTCCACCAGCAGGCAAAGATGTATTTGTTTTTTTTAATTCAGGCAGGTCTTTGCCATAGAAGCTGGTCTATGGCTGATGGGGTGTGTAATTGGTTGGGTACTGTCTATTTGTTTTCTGGTTGTGTTTTTAATTGTCTTTAAATGGTTCTCGTTTTATAGTATCCTTTAATTTGGATTTTGTTTTAAATCTTTTATTCTTGCTAGCTGCCTGGAGTGTCATATTTGTTGGAAGGGCAAGATATAAATCAATCAATCAATCAATCAATCAATCAATCAATACAGTGGTTGCACTGTGCTGCAATTAAGAAGCAATGTGGAGCAGCTGATGGCAGCTGGGAAGAAGACTCATCAGACAGGCCAGGGAAGGGAGGGTGAGGCCTTCAGCTTCAAGAAGAAGGCTCTGCTTCATTTTGTACACAGAGGAAGGAATTAGAGGGGCAACTGAAAGGAGATTGAATGGGGAGACAGAAGGAAATGGAAAAAGAAATGAAGAGGCAGGGTGTGTCACAGGAGAAGACAGAGGCTCGTGGGAGGGGATGAAGCCCATATCTGGGGCTTGTTTGGAAGCAACAAGAGAGCCCCTAGTGTCAGTGGGAGAAGGAACTGAATTGGATGCAGTGGAGATGGGTGACTCTGATTTTGGTGGGGCTGTGATTCCATTCTGAATTTCAGTGAGGACCAGACAGAACTCTAAAGGCATTAGGGTTCAACACCATGAATAGCTCCTTTAGAGTTCTGCCTGTTCCTGACAGAAACCCAGAATGGATTCACAGCCCCAATGAAATTGGAGCCACCAGCCTCCACTGCTGAAATGTATATCATGCCTTCTCACTCTATTCTGGTGTTCTTTCCCTGGGGAAAATGACAGAACTACCCTTGAATATATTTGCTATTATCCGTCTCTGTTTTGTATAATCCCTGCAAAGGATCCGGATCATCTTTTGCATGTGAAGCATTTCCCCTCCCCCGAAGCCCCTAATGTACACCTTTAACAAGAGGTTTGTGAAATTTCTAACTTTTGACCATAAAAGTGTTTTGTATTGGGGAAAAATACTTCTTTTTCTTTTTGGCAACAGAAATGAAATACTATTTTTACATTGCAGATGTATCTTGAATATAAATGTGATCCATTTGAAATGAAATTAAGGCTCCTTGTTTCAAATCCATATTCAACATAATCTATTGTGAAAATGCCATGAAGCAAATGTTATTTTGTCATATGAAAGAGCCTGCTTAATTCAATCATGTTGTCCTACAGGAGCAAGTCAACTCCAGTTGGGTATATGAAGTTTACTTTGAACAATACTGCCATGATCATTAATATAATATTTAATTTGCAAAATGCTTTACAGTTTTTATTGTGTTTGCTTCCCCACCACTCCCAGCCAAAAGCTGTGAGTTAGCTCTGCATAATTTCCATTTTACAGACATAGTTGAACAATAGCAACTTGCCCAGCAATTCCTGGATGGAAATAGGCCATGAAACTATTTGCATGTGCTACCAGAGGTCAACAGTAGGGCACATGTTTTGCATACACAAGGGGTGGGTCTTGGGGGGAAAAGTGCACCCTTACTGGGGTTTCTTTCTGCATTTAGGACAGGCTCCTTTAGATGGTAACCATGAGATCCTAATGATATAGGGTGAGATACAAATGTTTTAATAAATATATAAAACATTTGAATTGAAAACTTCCTCTCTGGGGAGTGTTATAATGTTCAATAAAACAGCACCATCTATTGGTGGAATTATAGCGCTATGTTGGCATTACTCACTGGGGACATCCCATGATAATTTTAAATACTGCATTATCGCCATTTGTTTTTTAAAGCGAGATTACCAGAGAAAATTATGGGAGACATCCTGGAGGATGATGACATCGTATAAAGGACATGCTGTATGTAGCCAATTATGAGCATACAATAAAGGTCTCAGGTTCAAGCCCCAGCATTTCTCACTAAAGGATCTCAGGTATGAGGGCTAGGAAAAGCATTTCCTTAAGGACTTGGAAAACTGCTGCTGCTGGTCAAAGCAAACAAGACTGGACTACATGGAAAAGTGGTCTGAGAGTAAGGTAGCTTCAGTTGTACCAGAACCTTGCTCGGTTTCTGTCTACCCCAATACTAATAACCCATTAATAAACCAATGTATACTATTACCACTCACACCTTTTCACCATGAATTCCATTTCAAAGGTTGTTCCAACTTGGATTCATATCAGATTACAAACTTTCTCTTCCCCCCTACCCATTTTGCATGAAAATTCAAGCCTATTATTATCTGGATTTTCCAAAATGTATACATCAATTGTGCATACTTTTGAAATGTATGCATTTTCTCCCATAGATTGAAGCATGTCTTTGTGCATTTCCTAAAGAACATTTTTTTTCATGGGCCTGTATACATTTTTCAAATTTATTTAGTTTGCTTGTTCCATAAGTCACATCGTCAGTTTGGAAATGTACAGACTTTGATACAGATTGCATTCAGGTCTGCATTTGATTCGAAGAGGAGCAAACTGGGTAAATTTTGGTCAGCGTCCTTGGTGACATATCACTTTAGTGATGTATAATAAGGAAGCCATTAGAGTAGAAGGGAGAAACCCTTCTCCTCTCCTCTCCTCCCCTCCGCTGATCAGCCCTTTCAGGAACCGATGGCTGTGGAGAGTTTGGGAAAGCGTGCTTTCTGGGCCTCTGGAAGTGCGCAGATCCCCCCAGTCACACCGTTTCCATGTCCAGGGGAATCTGTACACTTTCTGGAGGCCCAGAAAATGCACTTTCCTGTGCCTCTCCCCCCTCCCTTGCCCATTGGGACCAAAGGGCTGGATGGGCGCAGGGAGGAGGGAAAGCACATGTCTGAGGACTCTGGAAAATACACAATTCCCCCGGCATGCTAATGGTGTGCCGTGGGCATTGCACACTTTCTGGAGGCCTTGGACACACAATGCCAGGTGCTCACCAGGTCAGCTCAGCCAGAAGAAGGCCAGCCGGGCTGCACTCAGCAAGCATGCAAGGCAAGCTCTCAGGGGGCTTACCATTCACTATTTGGAATATTGCAAAATCTGAAGGATAACTGCATTCTGACCCACACTTCTGTCTGGGAGATGTGGATAAGTCAGTTCACTTTGAAATGTAGATAGAAAAATATCCTTGAGGATCTTTATGAATAGAAGCTTGCCTACTCATATGCCAGTGCTATCCAGTCTATGGGACTGGGGATACTCTAGGGGTGCCATATTACTAGAACTTATCCTGATGGCTATATATTACTTCCAGTTCATGTCCTGTTGTGGGCTTGCCATTGTGGTTGGCCACAATGCAAACAGAGTGCTGGTGAAGGTTGGCCTTTGCTCTGATCCAGCATGGCTCGTCTTATGTTCTTAACTTCCATATGCTCCTAGGGTACTGTGGAACTGAATTATATGGAAGTGTGTGTGTGTGTGTGTGTGTGTGTGTGTGTGTGTGTGTTCTGGTGGCTACAACTCTGCCTTGGTAATTTTTCAGTTGGGGCTAACTTTCAAAGATCTTGCTCCTTTTTACTTTAAAGTAATAAATTTAATATTTACCACTTCTATGGGGAAAGTAGTTGACAGCTTAGAGGCACTTGGGAGCTATAATAGAAAACACTTTCTAGTGACAGCTTACACCTTCCCAAGTGAAATAGCTGCAAGCATGTTGTTCTATTCTGTCAAAATTCCTGCTTCTCCTGCTTGGGATGCTGAAATACCGAAATACAGTTGAATTCTGAAACTTTGGAGGGACTACGGTTGAGAGGAGGGGGGGGGGGAGAAAAAAGAAGGAAGTTTAAATTTACCAACAACTGAGAAATGTTTGAAAGGGGATGAGACCCAATTAACATATCATACAGAATTAGGTAGACGCTTGAGGTGGTACAATTCTGGACTGTACCACCTCTGCCCACAAATGGGGGAGTGGCATATTTTCAAATGCTTCCCTGAAATAGTAACTTAGCACATCAGGGGAAAAGCTCTACCAAACTCTTGTCCCTGGTGTGCTGGTTTATTTATTTATTTGACTTGTACCCTGCCTTTCTACCAAAAATGACATTCAAGCTTGTTTACAGGTAGCATACAGGTAATTTTTTTACATGGAGAAGCATATGAAATGGAAACTTCAATTTGCAGTCTGAAGACCCACATTTCTGACTCTTCCTATCTATTCTTAATTTATTCGCCATATTCTGCACAATGAATAGATCGGCTGTATGTATATGTGACGCCAAAGACAAAATGGCAGCAATCATCTGAAGCTTCACCATTTTGAACATTCTCTCTCTCTCTCTCTCTCTCATTCTTTCCCCCATTCTTTCCCCATGGTCGCCACTTTTATTCTACAGGAATTCCACAGGAGGGACAAGTTCTTATCTTTCCATGCCTGTAAGTATTTTAAACATGCAGTAAACAAAAGGCTGGTTATGAAATTTCTCAGCTCCTCCTCAGCTTCTTCATATACAGGCAGCATCTTCCACAATACCGTTAGAGATTTCCAGGGCTTGTCAATATGCTGTATATAGTATATAGTATATACTCCTTTGTGGCTGCACAGCTGCCAATTCACAACCAAATCGTAACATTCCCCTCAAAGCTGCACAGTTTCAATTGTGTCATTTTATTGTGAATGTTTACTTTGCTCTGATGTCAGTGGTGGTTTCAATTCAGATTCAGAGAGTGGGCATAGTTAGGCGACGGATCACAGTGCAAGGTAGGCAGGAGAATACAGGGCAGGGGCAGGCTCCAGGTGAGTGTTTAGTAATGGCTGCCATGGTGACATTAAAATCTCATTCTGGAACAAAAATAAGGACTCAGCTCATACAGCAAATGAGCTGTGCAGCTGCATGCTTTCAAAGCTACAATGCTGTGCAATTTTGCCAGAAAACAAACAATGAAAAAAAAATACTTTTGGAGGTTTTTAGTCACTTGATATTTGCTGCCCATTATTGCCATGTAACAACGGCGCTGTGAATGTTCCTGGATAGCCTGCACTCACTCCTGCCATGTAACCCTATTGTTACTGCTTTGCAGCAGCAATGCTACAGGTTTTGGGGAGAATCAGTAGCTAATGTAATGTAGGCTGACCAGATAAAATCCAGGTCAGGGCTCATGTAACTTTAACGGTTGTAGAGAAAAGGGAATTTCAGCCAGTGTCATTTGTATGCAATTAGTTCCTGGTGAAATTCCCTCTTCATCACAACAGTTAAAGGTGCATGCACTATACTAGAGTGACCATATACAAAAGAAAGCAGGGCCCCTTCAACTTGGGCCCCTTTCTGCTCTCGGCTTGCCTGGGTGCAGGAAGGGTGTTGCGGTGGGGGTGGGGACAAGCGAGAAGGGAGCCACCCATTGGCAGGCTCCCTGGAGGCCACGGGCGTTGGGAGGGGATGAGAAGGGTATATAAGCCCACACACCCCTCTCAGCCCCATGCAATGCTTTCAGCGGCTCCCTCCCTCCCTCCCTCCCTCCCTGTAGGCAGTGTGGATTCGCTGGTCGCTCTTTAGGAGGGCCAAGTAGGGATTTTTTGCTCATAATCAGCTTTATGTTATGAGTCTTTTTGCCTACTTCACACTGTAAGACAGGTAAGGAGTAATAATTAGGTTGATTTGTTAATACTGTTTTGGTCACAATCTAATGGCAGGTTTGGCGGACACCCGAAGCGTTGTTAGGGACGGTGAGCATTCACAGGCACTATTAGAGTGATGGGTAATGCCTGAGGCCCCTCAGCTGTGAGCTTTACGGCGACAGCTGGAGGGATAAGGGTTACCTGTGAGGCTAACCTTTCTCACCCACTCGGAGCTAAACGGCGCGAGGAGGGGTCGACACCGGAAGGTCTCCCTACCCCAAAAGGGGCAAGCCTGGGAGGTGGCGTTTGGAATCACGCCATCACTCAGGTGGTGAATGGCTCGCCCAGGGTTGAGTAGGATGTCCGCCTAGGTTACCCATTCTGCAGATCCATAATAAAAGTGGCCCTGTTTAAAATCCATTTTACTTGTCTCACCTCGTTATTTCACACCCTACACAATCCGCAATAACAGTTGTGATGAAGAGGGAATTTCACCAGGAACTAATTGCATACAAATGACACTGGCTGAAATTCCCTTTGCTCTACAACTGTTAAAGTAACATGAGCCCTGACCTGGATTTTATCTGGTCAGCCTAATGTAATGACATTTAAACACCCCTGAGGCAATGGTGGTATCATATTGTGTCACAAGGACATCCTGAGGTAAACTATGTTGTTCCATATGATGCACCAGATATCCCAGGATCAACTGGGAATGACCTAGAGATGACCCTGGGATAACCTGTACTGGGGATAACCCAGTTTTCAAAGGGTCATTTTTTAAAACTTACAGGCACTGGAGTGCAGTTGCATGACTGGCTCCATTTGGGGGGGGGGGAATGGTGCCCGCAACATCCCTCTTGCCTTTTGTGATGTCGTATGGTTGTCTAGACATTGGGGGAGGATCGCGGAAGCAGGTAAGTCTGCGATCCTCCCCCCTCCCCCCTCTACACCCTTAGGTGTAGACTAGCCCTAGGTCTACTTTTCTTTTTGAACTACTTACGGGGGCAGGATTTACACTACTGCTTTATAACGGTTAATCATGGTATTGAGAACTGTTGGGGCCCAGAACACATTCCATATATCGCTTTCAAAGTGTTATATCCTACTTGGTGTAGATCTGGCCCTAGGTCTTCATGATGTGCATTTACATGTAGTGTCACATGTAGTTTTCCGCTGAACGGAATTTCTGAAAACATATTACCAGTATATCCAGTTTTTACCAAATGTCATGCACCTAAAGTAGCTTGTAGGATTAATAGTTAATATCATCAATCTAAATACAGATGCAGGAAATAAGTTAGGAACACAGGAAGATGCTTTATACTGTGTCAGAACAGTGGTTCATCAAGTCCAATATTGATAACACTGACAGGCAGTAGGTCTCCACGATTTCAGGCATGATTTTTCCAGCCCTACCTGGAGATACTGGGGATTGAATGTGAGACTTTCTGCATCCAAAGAGTGTGTGCTCTATCACTGAGCCATGACCCACTGAGCCAAGTTGCAGCAAGCAATGGTACCTACAAGCTTGTAAGATACTGCCTGTATTCAGCTGTTGATTTCATAGAAGGAAGAACACAGCAATCTCTACAGAAGGGGGGAAATCCATGTGACTATATTTGTTCTGAAGCATGCTACACATGATAACTTGTCTCCCAGGCAATTTAATCTTTCTTACATTCTAGGAGAAGTAATAAGAGGTTGGGGTTATTGCTATTTTTTGCTCCCTGAGACTATGTCAGGAGCTGCATTGTTATGAAACAATGACCTAATATATGCCTTACTATATTATTTTTGGATTTTCCTGTGCTACATGTCTCTATGAGTCATAATGTATATGAAATCCTTCCCTGTGGACATCATAGAATTTTCATCCCTCCCACTTTTTATTCAAGAAAGCAGGGCTACTCTGGATATGCACTTGCAACAGCCAAGCAATTTGAGGATTGTGTGCCTATTAAGGCTGTCACTTGATAAATAACGGTTTTGCCTTTTAACCAATTAAATATACTTGTCTGTAGCTGAAGCCAGAATAATAAGAAAGCACCCATTTGAGATACTGAAAGAAATGTAAGACCATTGATAAGATACCCCTCATTGTTAGTGATGGGCAAATTTGCCCCAAGTGGATTTCTTATTCAGAAAGTAATGAATTTTGTCCGTGTGAGCTCAGACAAGACTTCTTCCTTAATATGAAATCATGTCTCATGTATATGAGGGTTGGGTTTTTTTTTTGTTTTTGCCAAGGTACATCTTGGGAGCTATAGTTTGGAATCATGTTCTGAGGCTTGAAGTCATGCGTGACCTTGTTATGTGGCCCCTTTCTTATTGGTTGTTTTCAAATGGCCTCCCTGCATCAGGTGATGTTGAATCAGTGTTCTTGGTCATTGGTATGAAAATGGACCCACAAAGTCCTTCTTTTTGGTGCCAGACCTGTGTCTACAGTGGTGGTGAGGGGAGCAAGTAATGAGATAGCTTCAAATAAATGTTGGGAAGGTCTAAGTGGCAGGATGGCTGAAAAATTAAAGGGAAGGGAATCTGTATGCTACTTTACTGCGCATGATGTGAAGCTCACAATCAATTCCAAACTTAATAGTGAATTCGCAACACATTGATCCAGACTCACTACAAAGGTGAACGTTATGAATGGATGAACTTTCACCACAGAGCCAAATGATTACAAACTTCTGTGGCAAGATTCTTTATTGTTAGAAGGAGGGACCAATGTTGATGTTTTTTATCTTTCTGTATAATAGCACACGAGAATCACAATAGCTGCAGCCCTCACCACCACTTCCCTTGGCTCTCAGCCTCACCAATTTAAATTTACTCATTGGTACCAAATGTTCAATCAATTAAACCTCTGTTTCAGGGTTGGCAACACATGGCCTGTGGACTGCATGCAGCCCCACTGCCCCCACTTGTGGCCTCTCCCATCCTGCTGCCCTCTCTTATCCCTCCAAATTATTTTCCTTTAAAAAAAAAATCAGAAAAATGGTTCTGTAGCAGCTACAGAACAACCAAATGACCCAATTTAGCTTGTTTGCTATGAAGCAATTACAGAGTGCCAAAAGGATTACATTTAATTTAGAAACAACCTCAATATGACAATGGCTCAATTCGGACGACACAATAAACAACTGGTGTGGGGGAAACAATCGTCAGTTGTTTTGACTATTGTGTCATCTGAATGCTGCCATAGTCAACTCAGCGCTGATCCTAATCCACACCACAGTTGATTATTTATTACCATGTTGTGTGGGGAGTACCCCCTAGTTGAACAACTGTAAAGTTGATTATTACCTCACCATTGACTATCGTGTCGTCCGAATTGAGCCAATCTGTTGCCACTGAATTTTGGTGTCAAAACAGCAGTTTTGGCTCTTTGGGTGACCAGGGGGTGCCCTGTGAATTGCAGACTGCACTGGGTGTCCAGGAGGCAAAAATGCTCCCCGGACCTCTGGAAGTTGTCCACCCCTGCTCTAGTTGATTCATCTACCAATTAAGGTTTGCAGGCTCTGTATATATACATCCAGTTAGCGTTTATATTAGATCAGTGATATTCATGAGGAGTGAATAGTGAACAATTTAGAGGAGGTGGGTGTGTAACTAACAACTGTCAGATAAAAGCCAAAGTTAAACATGGACATCAATGTGACTTAAGAATTTAACTGTGTGTTTTGTGTGAGTGGTGCTATGTGATATAGGCACTCCCAATTTCTGCCTCTCTGGTAGGAAGAGATGTGGATGGAAGTGAATCCCATGTATGTCACAGAGGATGTGTATCCGTATTGCGATGCATGTGACTAGGCTGACCAGATAAAATCCAGGTCAGGGCTCATTGTTTATTTATTTATTTATTACATTTGTATACTGCCCCATAGCCGAAGCTCTCTGGGCAGTTTACATGGGATTAAAAACAATTAAAAACAATATACAAAAATTAAAACAGCAAAAACATACAACATACACACAATCTGTACATTTAAAAACCACTACAACACTTCAAAAAAGCAAACAAAACAAAACAAACCCAGGCTCCTCAGATATTGTCAAATGCCTGAGAAAAGAGCATTTTCTACATTTATATTTAATTTAGAAACAAACTCAATATGACAATGGCTCAATTCGGACGATACAATAAACAACTGTTGTGGGGGAAACAATTGTCAGTTGTTTTGACTATTGTGTCATCTGAATGCTGCCATAGTCAACTCAGCGCTGATCCTAATCCACACCACAGTTGATTATTTATTACCATGTTGTGTGGGGAGTACCCCCTAGTTGAACAACTGTAAAGTTGATTATTACCTCACCATTGACTATCGTGTCGTCCGAATTGAGCCAATCTGTTGCCACTGAATTTTGGTGTCAAAATTTTGGTGTCTTGACCTGGCGCCGAAAAGATAACAATGTTGGCGCCAGGCGGGCCTCGTCGGGGAGATCGTTCCACAGTTGGGGGGCCATCACAGAGAAGGCCCTCTCTCTTGTTGCCGACCTCCAAGCTTCCCTCGGAGGAGGCACTTGGAGGAGGGCCTTAGATGTTGAACGTAGTGTTCGGGTAGGTTCATGTCGGGAAAGGCGTTCCATCAGGTATGGTGGTCCCAAGCCGTGTAAGGCTTTATAGGTTAAAACCAACACCTTGAATTGGGCTCAGAAACATACAGGCAGCCAATGCAAGTGGGCCAGAGTAGGTCTTATATGTTCGAACCTACTGGTTCCGGTTATCAATCTGGCCGCTGCATTTTGCACAAGCTGCAGCTTCCGAACCACCTTCAAAGGCAGCCCCACATAGAGTGCATTGCAGTAATCTAACTTGGAGGTTACCAGAGCATGGACAACTGAAGCCAAGTTATCCCTGTCCAGATAGGGACATAGCGGGGCCACCAACCGAAGTTGGTAGAAGGCACTCCGTGCCACTGAGGCCACCTGCGCCTCAAGTGACAAACTTTAACAGTTGTAGAGAAAAGGGAATTTCAGCAATTAGTTGAATGGTGATATTCCCTCTTCATCACAACTGTTAAAGGTGCAGGCACTATACTAGAGTGACCAAATACAAAAGAAGGCAGGGCCCCTGCAACTTTAACTGTTGTGATGAAGAGGGAATTTCACCAGGAACTAATTGCATACAAATGACACTGGCTGAAATTCCCTTTTCTCTACAACTGTTAAAGTTACATGAGCCCTGACCTGGATTTTATCTGGTCACCCTACATGTGACTGAACAACACCATTACATTCAACTAACTGGATTTGGGCCATTGTGTATAGATTGCAGACCAAGAATAATTTGCCACATAGTTCAAAAACAATTCTGTTAAATAAGAAACATACTTTCAGGCTTCTAATTTGCAATGTTTGTAGGTCTCCCCACCTCAAATGTGATCTCACCATGATGCTGGATAATATTTCCAATACGTTTTAGCTAGAATTAATGTAGTTGTTTTATTCTTTATGATTCCTAATTATCTCATTGCTACATTTGAGGTTTCCAGATGGAACAAAACAGGATAAAGAGTGCTGGGAAACTTCCTCAATAGCACTCTAGTCTGATTGTTATTGTCATTCCTGAAGTATCTGTTTATTTCAGTGTGATTAAATAGCAACAGAAGATATCTATTTGATGTTATTTCTACTTTTGGAAAGCCCCCCCCCTCAGAATCTAAGGAGGGAAAGGAAGAACTTAAGGCAAGCATGTGACTGATTTTTAGTCAAATGTTATATTAGCTGTCAAACTTGGAAACTAAACAAAAAGGTATATAAAATATAACACCTGCCTCTTTATACTGATACAAACTCTAAGCCAGCCATCCCCAACCTGTTGCCCTCCAGATGTTTAGGACTACAAATCCCAGCGTCCCTGATGATTAGCCATGATGATCAACATGGCTAATCATCATGGGGTGGATGGGAGCCCAAAACATCTGGAGGGCCACAGGTTGAGGAAGGCTGCTCTAGTCTAAGAGCTAAATTAGATGCAGATGATATGAAATCTGAAGCAATCAACACATACAGAAGAATTGAGCAACTGGGCATCCATGTAGAGAAGATTCCCATTCCACTGCCCTTCAGCTGTTTTGGACTACAACTCCCAGCATTCCTAACCATCAGCCATGCTATTTTAGGGTGACCAGATAAAATCCAGGTCAGGGCTCATGTAACTTTAACAGTTGTAGAGAAAAGGGAATTTCAGCCAGAATCATTTGTATGCAATTAGTTCCTGGTGAAATTCCCTCTTCATCACAACAGTTAAAGTTGCAGGCACTATACTAGAGTGACCATATACAAAGGAAGGCAGGGCTCTGCAACTTTAACTGTTGTGATGAAGAGGGAATTTCACCAGGAACTAATTGCATACAAATGACACTGGCTGAAATTCCCTTTTCTCTACAACTGTTAAAGTTACAGGAGCCCTGTCCTCCTTTTCATATGGTCAGCCTAGGTGTACCCACCTGAACATAGCCTTGGTCACATATCTGGTTTTACAGCACACAATTAAGACAAATCTGTTCTTCATAACATCTTAATGTTAAAATCACTGAAATAACAAGTGAGACATCCAATGTATCTGAAATTAACTTCACTCACTCCTACTTTTGTAGCTTTTGCTGTACTTTGTTGCTATACTCTGTGTGATACATTCTCCCCTTCCCTTAAATATGTTTTCTGATTGTATTCTCACTCCGCTGCAAGCTACTGCTTAACAGGGCTTGTTGCCGGCCAACTGACTGGCTGGCATTTTTAGTTTTTTTAGTTTTAAAGTTCAATTTTGTTTTGTAACTTGCTAAAAATCAACAGATGAACAGATCTGCTTGAAACTTGGCATAGCTAAAGCCCTACTTAAGAGCTATCATGATGCCAAGTTTCATCTCCTTACCTTTAAAAATGATTTTTTAAAAATAATTAATTTTAAAACCTCAAATTTTAAACAATTCCTAAAAATCAATGGATGAACAGAACTGCTTGAAACTTGGCATGACTAAAGCTCTACTTAAGAACTATCATGATGCCAAGTTTCATCTCTTTACCTTTAAAAAATAGTTTGAAAACCTCAAGTTATTTATAAAATCCTAAAACTCAATGAAAAGATCTGCTTCAAATTTGGCATGGCTAAAGCCCTTCCTAAGGGCTAACATAGTGCCAAGTTCAATCTGTTTATCTTTAAAAATGATGGAGCTGTAATCATTTTTGTTAATTCCTATTGAATATAAAGTAGAGCTGCCCTTTGGGAGGGGGCACAATGGGAAAAATCCTGATTTTTCTTCAACTTTCATAATCCCCCCCCCTTTCCAGGATTTGTTACCAAAATTCCTACCATGTCCTGGTTTTTCCTGACATATGGTCACAATGGCTGAATTCAGACGACACAATAAGCAACTGGGGAGGGGGAAACAATCATCAGTTGTATTGACTATCATGTCGTCCGAATGCTGCCATAGTCAACTCAGCGCTGATCCTAATCCACACCACAGTTGATTATTTATTACCATGTTGTGTGGGGAGTGCCCCCTACATGAACAACTGTAAAGTTGATTATTACCCCACCACTGATTATCGTGTTGTCTGAATTCAGCCATTGTGTACTTTCTCTGTTGTGGCATCCTGGTTGCGGAATGCCCTCCCCTTGGAGGCCCGATTGATGCCAACTTTGGCCTCCTTTCGGCACCAAATTAAAACATGGCTTTTTACCAAAGCCTTTGAGGGCTAAATTTGCCTAAAAGCTGCACATAGTTTTAATTGTTTTTATTGCTTTTAATTTTTCCACTGGTTTAAGCTTGTTAATAGTTTAATACATTTTAGATGTGTACATTATTTATTGTTTTATACTGTTTGCTTTTATCTGTATGCCACCCTGAGATCCCAATGATATAGGGTGGGATACAAACATTTTACTAAAGAAATAGATGATAAATTCCAAATAAAAATGTCAGCTTGTACTCATTTAATAAGAAAAGCATATTGAATGGAGAAGATGAGAACTTTCACTCTATGTGTTTCCCCTTGAACATGTATACCCGGCACATCATCTCTATATACAAACATTATCCTACTGACATTTTCTGCATAGCCTTTGATCTTGCTGCCCGTTTAGTTGGTCAGTGAAGCAGGATGGATTGCAGTGATCACACCATGACAGCAAAGGGAGACTGTGTGAATGTGAATGAAATAAAAAATACCTTTCACTAGGTGCTGAAAAATAGGGATGTGCACTGGATCGGACCCGATCCACGATCCGAGTCCGGTCCAGTGGGAAATCGGATAAATTATCCGATTTCCGATCCCGCAGCTGGATCGGCCGATCCAATCCGAACCGGTCCGAAAAAGCTCCGAACCGGTTCGGCGGATCGGCGGATCGGCGGGCGCCCACTGGCGCCCACCGCCGCTTCCATTGGCGGGCGCCAGCGGGCGCCCGCCGATGAAAGTGGACAGCGGGGGGGGGAGGAGGGGGGCACTTACCTTCTCGGCCCGGTGGCTCCCGTCCGGCGCCGGCGCCTACTACTACTAGCAGGCTCCGCGGCCTGCTCTAGGGTGGCGCGCCGGGTGATGTCATCACCCGGCGCGCTACTCTAGAGCAGGCCGCGGAGCCTGCTGGTAGTAGTAGGCGCCGGCGCCGGACGGGAGCCACCGGGCCGGGAAGGTAAGGAGGGGGTGCGTGGAGGGGAGGAGGGGGCGCGCGGAGGGGGGAGGGGGGAGGGGGGCCCTTACCTTTCCGGCCCGGCGGCTCCCGTCCGGCGCCGGCGCCTACTATTCCCAGCAGGCTCCGCGGCCTGCTCTAGGATGGCGCGCCGGGTGATGTCATCACCCGGCGCGCTACTCTAGAGCAGGCCGCGGAGCCTGCTGGAAGTAGTAGGCGCCGGCGCCGGACGGGAGCCGCCGGGCCGGAAAGGTAAGGAGGGGGTGCGTGGAGGGGAGGAGGGGGCGCGCGGAGGGGGGAGGGGGGCCCTTACCTTTCCGGCCCGGCGGCTCCCGTCCGGCGCCGGCGCCTACTATTCCCAGCAGGCTCCGCGGCCTGCTCTAGGATGGCGCGCCGGGTGATGTCATCACCCGGCGCGCTACTCTAGAGCAGGCCGCGGAGCCTGCTGGAAGTAGTAGGCGCCGGCGCCGGACGGGAGCCGCCGGGCCGGAAAGGTAAGGAGGGGGTGCGTGGAGGGGAGGAGGGGGTGCGCGGAGGGGGGAGGGGGGCCCTTACCTTTCCGGCCCGGCGGCTCCCGTCCGGCGCCGGCGCCTACTATTCCCAGCAGGCTCCGCGGCCTGCTCTAGGATGGCGCGCCGGGTGATGTCATCACCCGGCGCGCTACTCTAGAGCAGGCCGCGGAGCCTGCTGGAAGTAGTAGGCGCCGGCGCCGGACGGGAGCCGCCGGGCCGGAAAGGTAAGGAGGGGGTGCGTGGAGGGGAGGAGGGGGCGCGGGGAGGGGGGAGGAGGGGGCGCGCGGAGGGGGGAGGGGGGAGGGGGGCCCTTACCTGCCCGGCCCGGCGGCTCCCGTCCGGCGCCGGCGCCTACTACTACCAGCAGGCTCCGCGGCCTGCTCCAGGGTGGCGCGCCGGGTGATGTCATCACCCGGCGCGCTACTCGAGAGTAGGCCGCGGAGCCCGCTGGTAGTAGCCGCCGGCGCCGGACGTGCCGAGAAGGTAAGTGGCGGGGAAGGGGGCTTACCCCCCCCCCGGAGCCGTCCGCTTCTATCCGCTGGCGCCCGCGGGCGCCAGCGGATGGAAGCAGGCGGCCCCAGGGGGGGTAGGGAGCGCGGGGGAGGGGGTTTACCTGCCGGGGCCGTCCACAGCGGACGGCCCCGGGGGGGGGAGGGAGTTAGGCCCCCCCTTACCCACCCGCCGCCATTTTTTCCTCATAGACTTGCATTGCAATGCAAGTCTATGGGGAAAAAAATGGCGGCCGATCCAAAAATTTCCGATTTTTGGATCGGGATCGGACTCGATCCGGTCCGGGGGGCCTCCGATTTTGTCCGAACCGGTCCGGGACAAAATTGGAGGTCCCGATCCGGGTCCCGATCCGATCCGGGGGGTCCGTGCACACCCCTACTGAAAAAGCAGTGCCGTGCCGGCTCCAGGTTTTGGGAACTTCTTGGGCAAGACATCCTCAGTGGGTCCCTTTTGCTCAGTCACCCTATTTGCTCGTTGTTCCTGTCACCATCTGCATGTCTCATCATTTCTGCTTGCTTGCCAAGTAGAGAGTCAATGAGCAAGCAAGCACTGGCATCTACTGCTAGTCCTTCCCACCACTTCTGCTTGTGTGCTTGTTAGCCAACTCCCTCTGTACCAGAGTGAGAGGTGGCTGAACAAGCAGGTTGTGTTGCTGAAGAGCAGGAGCAGGTTGTGGAGGATTTTGTCAGTGATGGTCTTGATAAAGGCTTGGGCCATTAGCAGGTGCATAGGTATGTCAACCTTGCTCATTGGCCCTGTGGAAAACTATTTCTCATCACTGTGTCCTACATGTTCCATTGCTTATAGCATTATGCAGGGATTCAAAGTCTTATGGAAGGGCAGAGGAGGGTGTGTGAGAGCACTGTCCATGTCCCTCTGCCACATCCATCCTCCAGTTATTGGAGGCTGAAGGTCTGGAGTGGGGAGTGGGGAACCTGGGTTATGCAGGGTTCCCAGTAGGGATGTGTATCGTATTGGGTCCGATGTCTGATAACGAACCGATAAGTTCGTTATCAGACATCTGATGACCAATAACAATAATTTCCTTAGGTGGCCCTATCTGATCGGATTCAATATCCATATGTCCGATAACTATCAGACATATCGGATTTTCAGACTGCCATTTCTGTTGTTTTCCCCATAGGCTTGTATTGGGGGAAAGAAAGCTTTCCCCCAATGCAAGTCTATGGGGAAAAACACTGGGCTGGCACTCCTTCCCTCCCTCCATTCATGCTCCCTCCCCCCACTCATGCTCCTTACCTGGCCGCCACCAGTGGTCTGTACTACTGCTAAACAGGCTTTCTGGCCTGTTCCTCAGTACAGAGACGCGCTGAGTTTGACAGTAGTATGGACCAGCAGCAGCGGCGGGGAAGGCTGCAGGTAAGGAGCATGAGTGGGGGGGGAAGGGAGGGGTCCCCAGGGGTCCCCCCAACCTGCAGCCTTCCTCGCTGCCACCAGTGGTCCATACTACTGCTAAGCAGGCTTTCTGGCCTGTTCTCAGTAGAGATACGTGCTGAGTGATGACGTCATCACTCAGTGTGTCTCTGTACTAAGGAACAGGCCGGAAAACCTGTTTAGCAATACTACAGACTGGTGGCGATGGCGGTGACAGGTAAGGAGCGTGAGTGGGGGGAGGAAGTGCAAGTGGGGGGAGGGAGGGGTGCTGGCCCAGTGTTTTTCCCCATAGACTTGCATTAGGGGAAAGCTTTATTTCCCCCAATGCAAGCCTATGGGGAAAACACCA
This sequence comes from Anniella stebbinsi, assembly GCA_029215795.1. Classification (NCBI taxonomy): domain Eukaryota; kingdom Metazoa; phylum Chordata; class Lepidosauria; order Squamata; family Anniellidae; genus Anniella; species Anniella stebbinsi. Next base: position 174,849,555 of record JARDYH010000004.1, on the reverse strand, counting down.
GATATGGTGGTCCATAATTGGATCGGAACTTACAATATTTATCGGATATCGGATCTGATCAAATCCGGGTACCCCCCCCCCGATATGATCGGATCAGATATTTTTAATATCAGAAATTCTGATCTGATTCTGATATTTCTGGCTGTGCACATCCCTAGTTTCCAGTCACACAGGGACCTTACACAGGTACACCAGGCTCCCTGCTGAAGAGCTTCTCCACCACATGAAGGTGGGCAGAGTCAGATGTAGGGGGCACAAAGCAGAGCCAGCAAGCGTGTACCCACTTTCCCCACACACAATTCTACAATGTGGGGATTTTAACTAGAGCTGAAATGAAATAATTCAGAAGACTTTTTTAATAGAATATTTCAGAGATTTTAAAAAATCTTTCTCATCCCCCCAAAAGAACACTTGGAAGTGGATTTTGTTCTAGATACCCCCCATGATTATTTATTTATGGTGTAAGCTGCCTGTCTAAAACAAAAAGCTCTGTAGGCATTGTACAACCCCCCCCCCCCATTGCTAATGGTGGTCCCCATCCCTGAGAAATGGTTGGAGAACTTCTCCTTTCCTTGGAGAATATCCATGGAATGGTGCCTCCAATTTCTCTGTCCACAAATTCCAAAAGGCCAGTTACACACAGTGCTAGCATTCAATGACCAAGCAGGATTATTCTGGAGAAAAATCAAGAAATTTGGTAATACAAGGGCTGCCTTAATGGATCAAATTCAAATACTAAGTCCAGCATACGGTCTACAGCAGTGAGTAACCAGCAAAGATGCCACTGCAAGACACCAAGGTGATGCTTATCTCCTTTTGTTTGACATCAGCAGTTGGTATTCGGAGGGTATATGGCCTCTGTATATTGAATTCTAGCAGAGTTTTACTAGCGGGGGGTTCACAAATGTAATTATGCAGGTCAGACGAAGATAACAAGATGGCTTGCTAGTATATAACCCCCTCTATCCCTTTTTCAATGAGAAGTCTGTTTTGTTTTCCCAACAAACATCTCTCTCTCTCTCTCTTTCTCTCTCTCTCTCTCTCTCCATAAACTAGCAGATTTTAGAAGCCCAATCAGAAGTCAATGTGAGCCTTGCCTTGTTTTTAAGGCAGCTTTTAAAAAACATTACCTTGCATACACTGGTCTGACATCTGTTTCCATGGAAGCGGAACTGGTAATGGAAGCAGCCCACTAGAAGATGAGTCAATTTCTGCTGGTGGTTTTTTGGGGTTTTTTTTAAATTCACATTTCTGTTTCCATGGAAACGGATGTTGGATGAGTGAAAAGAAAAAAGGTAAGGGCTTTTTTTAAAAACAACAACAATAACAACAACAATAATGTCAGTACTTTACTAAAAAAAACTTTCTTCCTCCTCCCCCCCCATGTTTTCAACACCTTGCAACTCATTCTCAAAGAAAGATAGATGGCAAAATAGTGAAATAATTATGCACTTTTATAGACTGTGGCAGATGCTGACTGAAAAGCGTGGGATTCAGAGCCTCTGAGATTACAGCATTGGTTTGTCTCAAAATCTCTGCAGCATTTGAGAACATTAGGGATGTGGAGGAGGACTTGTGCTAAAATCACTTTAAAGAAGGGGTTCTTTTTATATATATAAAAGAAAAATATCTCTCTCTCTTTTTAGAAGTGTCTAATGTTCTTTTATATATTAATTATATTTATATTCCTTTTTTCCCATTCAAAGTTAGAAGCTCAAAGCAGGATGTGATCAAAGCAATTCCCAAATATATTGATTAATACTTTGCCCATGCTAGCATTTGATTTGTTTGGCTGTAGTTGTCGTAAATCACCGATGTTAACATGATAAACCAAAGAGAAGTGTCCATAAAACAGTCCATAGTTGATAGCTGAAGTTTCTGTCCGAAGCTGAGTTGAACAATACTGTAGTCAGGGACACGTTGAAGAGTCATCAGGGTCTGGTCCAGGGCCAGGATACATCCAGGCAAGAACAAGGATTCAGAAAAGCACTGAAGAATGGTCAAGGTCCGGTCCAGGGTCAGGAGAAGTCCAGGCAAGAACAGGGAGCTGGGAGGCACACAACGAAGGAAAGGAACCAAACACGAGAATTGCTTCCAGCGATATTACTGAGCGCTGGCCAGTCTTTTATGGGAAGTGTGGTAATTAGAATTGCCGTCAGCTTCATCAGCTTTCAGCTGGCCCCTGCCTGTTCTCTTGAAGCGCCACTCCCCCAACATGCCCAGGCTCAGCTATCCCTCTTTTCCAGCTAAGCCCTTCACTGAAGCACAACACTAGTGACAGGTATGATTATATTTATGAGCATCTATTTATTTATTTAATAGATTTGAATCTCACTTTTTGACTTGAGGTCCTCAAAATGGTTCACATGCAATGAATGCATTCAAAGGGTAGTATCCAATGTTAGTCCACTTACTGAAATGAATTGGACATGTTAAACTAACATTGGATATAGCCCGATGTTATATGATTACCAAAACAATCTCACCCAGATCAAGCAGGAGTTGGCCTCTAATGTTATCTTTCCCTGCTTTTTTCCCTCCCCTGGATAAGAAAAGTCATGCTGGATCAGCCCAAAGACCTATCTAGTCCAGTATTCTGTTACCACAGTGGCCAACCAGATGCCAATGAAAAGTCCATAAGCAAGACATAAATGTGATAGCACCCACCTGCTCATGGAACATAGCAACAAGCATATAAAAGCGTACTGCCTCTGACACTGGAGATAATACATAGCCATCATAAGCAGTAGCCATTGATAGCCATATTTTCCATGAATTTGCCTATGGTGGACATCACCATATATTCTGGAAACTAATTCCATAGTCACCATGGTTAATATTGAAGATTTTTCCAAAGCAGCTGGTGGTATAGTCATATTTTCACAGAAATTGATGAGAATAGAAGTTTCATCAAGAGGAAAGGTCAAACTTTAAAGAACATTTGCACATGTGCACATAAAGGAGCCTGGTTAACCTGAACATTGACCTGACTGGGGCAGAATCCCATTTGATATTTTGAGCTGAAGAAAACTACTGAGGAAAATGATGTTCAATTAATAATAAATCTGGATATTATAACCTGGACAAATGTATATTCTGAACAAAGGTAATTATGAACTTGGGCAACATCTTGAGTATCAGCCAAGGTGGAGTCATCAAAAAGGAACAATAACAGTCAGTGAGGCCCAATCTACATGAAGCAAGGTATAGCACTATGAAAGAGGTATGAAAGCGGTATATAAAAGGCAGGAGCCACATTACTGCTTTATAGCAGTATGGAAGTGCACTGACAAATGTTGGGGCCCGTTGACACATCTCATATTCTGCTTTCATACCGCTTTCATAGTGCTATATCCTGCTTGGTATGGCTCCTGCCTTTTATATACCGCTTTCATACCACTTCCATAGTGCTACCCTGCTTGGTGTAGATCTGGCCCCAATCTATACTCTTCCCTTTCTTCTATCATTACCAATGTTAGCATTAGATCAAGGACAATATGTATCTGCATTTGTTGTCAGAGACCTTAAAGTTAGTATTTTTGAGGTACAAGGAGAGGTTACTCACTGCAAAGCCATGAGTGTTTCTTGGATTATGTGCTAAAAGCCTTTATTTGTTTGTGAATTCATTCATTCATTCTCCCCCTCTGCCCTTTCATATTCCTTTTAAACTATAACAAAATTAGAAAAAAAATGTATAAAATGTTGTTTAGAAAAACAAACAAACAAAAACCAAGGTAAACAGGAAGAGGTGCTGAAGTTATTTTCTTTTCTTGCATTCCAGGAGGGGTAAGGATAGGGAATATACCCCTTCTCATGCCTGTTACCAATTCAGATCCTAATTTGGAAGGGGATTTCCATCCTGCTACTGCCTTTTTTCACTGCAGTTTCCCTACAACACTCTATTGTGGTGCAGTGACTTTTCTGTTTGACTCACATGTTAAGGAATTAGCTACCTACCCTTTTACTTCTGTTTGAAATGGCCATTTGGGGATTGGCCATAGAGATGTAAAATTTCTGGAAATTTTGAAGCCATGGAAAAGAAACCAGTTTTTTTCCAGGGGGTTTCAGCGGGGGGAACAGAAATTTTCAGGAAAATTGAGAAAATGCAATATTAGCACTTTTTCGGATTGGAAGTCACTTTGTTACTTTAGGAACATAAAATGTAATTATGTACAAATTGGTTTGGCATAAAATTATCCCATTTGGTATGTTAAAAGTAGGGTGACCATATGACAGGAAAAACCCGGATTTGTCAGGATTTTTGGTAACAAATCTGGGAAGGGGGGAAATTATGAAATTTGACAAAAAAATCTGGATTTTCCCCATCCTCCCCAGTCAAAGGGCAGCTATACTTTAATGAGAATTAGCAAAAATGCTTACAGCACTGCCATTTTTAAAGATAAAGAGATGAAACTTGGCACCATTATAGCTTTAAGGAAGGGCTTTAGCCATGCTGAATTTGAAGCAGATCTGTTCATCTGTTGATTTTTAGGATTTTTTAAAAAAAGTTTGAGGTTTTAAAATATTTTCTTTTTTTAAAAAAGTGGTCATTTTTAAAGGTAAAGAGATTAGATTTGGCACCATGATAGTTCTCGGATAGAGCTTTAGCCTTGCCAAGTTTGAAGTAAATCTGTTCATTCGCTGATTTCTAGCAATTTTTTTAAAGTTTGAGGTTTTACAATATATATATATATATATATATATATATATATATTAAAAACTGTCATTTTTAAAGATAAAGAAATGAATCCTGGCACCTTGATAGATCTCAGGTAGGGCTTTATCCTTGACAAGTTTGAAGCAGATCTGTTAATCCATTCATTTTTAGGAATTTTGTAAAGTTTACGTTTTTAATTTTAAAAAAATAACTGCTGAAGCCATATTCTTCAAACTCAGATTTTCAAACCTCTTTAGGGTATTGCACCTTGAGAATCTTTCCTGTTGCAGATTTGGTGGGCATTCGGGCACCAGGAGCTCAGCAGAGGCGAGGCAAACACAGATCAAAATGTGGGAAAGGAGAGGTCAGTCAAAGCAGCCCACAGGGCAAAATGGAACAGGCCAGAAACCTTTTCCCCAGAGTTCCACATCATGGGTGACGAAGGGTCATCCTTAGAGAAAAACTCTCACAACCAACAGTGAGGTGTCAGTCGAGAGAGAGGCTTCATCTTTGTGGATGTCCTGTTGATGCGGATGTTGGAACCTGGCATGTCGTTGCTTTGCTTTGCTACCCCTTCCCTTCCATTTCACTTTGTTCACTTGTGAACTAGGCTCTGTCTGCACTGCTGGCATGCAATGCAGAATGTTTGAAGTGTGTGTCAGAGAAAAAAATAGATTTGTGGCTTGGGCTGGCTGACATATCTCTTAGAGACAGAGTTAGACTGAAGACATATTTCTTAGAGACAGAGTTAGACTGAAGACACAACTCAGAGATAGCTGTAGCTGAACCCTGAGAGGCTGGCATGCCACACAGAGCCTTTCAAGAGCATCTCAGAATCAAGTGTTGGTGGAGGTGTTGGCAGGTTGGAGGCTTTGGCTGGCATCAGTTTCAGACAGAATTACAACTCAGAGATGGCTGTAACTTAGCCCTGAGAGGCTGGCGTGCACACAGAGCATTTTAAGAGTATCTCTGAGTCCAGTGTTGGTGCAGACAGAAGTGGTTGGCAAAGGTTTTTTTAAAACAAGAGTCACCAGATGTGACCAAGCTATAAGCTGGCACCCTACCCCCAGCCACAGAGTACAAGTGCACAGCCTGGCTAGACTGTTGGGAGACTTTGGCAGAGAGAGAGGGGGGGATTGTTTGAGGCTGGAAGCTGGAGACTTCAGCTGCCTGGCATAAGGCAGAGAGAGGCTGAAGGCAATCCAGATTCACCTGTAGCTTGGCCCTGAGAGGTCCTGAGAGGCTGGCTTGCCACCCAGAGTGTTTTAAGAGTGCATCAGAGTCAAGCAGGTATGCAGGAGGAGAGGAGGTGGAGGCTCCTGATCTGTAAGGAACACCTGAACTGTAAGGAACCTCTTTGGTTTTGCTAGTTTATGAGGAGCAGGCAAAAAAATAATAATAATTAAAAAAGCAAACAGAAGAAATCATTAACATTAGTAACAAGGAAAATTATTAATGTCTTTGCTAGTCCTCCACAGTGTCAAGCAGGCATAAAGCACCCATTCCCATAAAAAGAACTGTGAAAAAAGGGGGACCAAGTTTCAATGAATATGCATGAAATTTAATCAGACTCATTTTCTGAGCTATAGCTATCACTATCAGTTTCAGTCTCTGCTTCAATGGCAGTGCCTCCTAGAGGCAGAAATGCATCTTGCCCTTGTATTTGAGAGCTGTAGTCTCAGTTTGCAACCTAGGACTTGCTTGTCCTTGGTGCACAGAAATTGTAATAATCTGATAATGTACATAGATTTTAGTAATCTTTTGGAGAAGTAAATATATAAACACATTGGCTCAATTCGGACGACACGTTAATCAACTAAGAGGACTTAACCCACTGACAGTGGGTTAAAAAGGCGGCCTCAATTCGGACAACACGCTGCAGCAGGGGATGCAAAGTTAAGTTAACCACCCTGGTGGTTAATAACGTACTCGGTTCTGACTGACAGCTTGGCCACCATTTTCCCCGCCTACAAAACCCCGTTAGTCCTCCAGCAGGTATCCCAGAAGGCACTGCGGCCAAAAACCATGGCTGCCACCATTGAAGCCAATGCAGGACATGCCTCCCAAACCCCATTGGCCGCCTCAGTCACTGGGCGGAACTCAGCAGCCTCGGGCAAAGAGGCAGGCAGGAGGAACCACAGCACCTACACAAGAGTAACAACCAGCAATGCTCCCCAAACGTTGGCACCCACACCCCAGGGAGCCACCCCTGCCAACCCTATATGGGAGACCTGGCATTTGCGAGAGTCACCCACCTCCCCCAGCCCCCTCCCACCTCCCTCCCAGAGCAGCCACCCACACACACAGGAAAGAAGGCGAGAGTGGGGCGGTTGGGAAATCTTTATTCAGCAGGAAAATCAGACATGGGCAGTAAGGCACATGGGCACCACTATGCCAGGGCAGAACTTACGGAGAGGACAGGCGCCCCCGGGAAGGGAGGAGGCGGCAGCTGGAAGGCACAGCAGTGAAGAGGGGATGGCCAACGCCACACCCCCAGGGAGCCAAGCACGGAACGTGCCAAAGGGAGGAGGTGGAGCGGGGGCCATGCCAGGGAGAGATGCCAGTCTACAGATGGGACTCCACAGCCGACGCTCACACGGGATGGGGGTAGCACAGCCAGATCCAGGCACTGATGCTTTCACGCACCCGGAACGCCTCTGCACGGGCGCGATGCTCCCCAACGGGATTCTTGGGGCCTGTCCAACCGTGTTGGGCGGATGAGGGGGGGCTCTCTGGCCACTGCTTCCCCTGCCCTCGTCCTTCTGGGTGATGCGAGGGTGGAGGTGGCGGTGCAGTGGGGGGGGGTCTACTTTGGATGGGGTGTTGTTCTCCCTCTTGGTGTGTGGGGGGGCTGCTCCTTACTCCAGGGTGCCTGGGGTTGTTGCGTATTCTGTCTCCCCCTCCCCCCCTTTGCCGTAGTGCCCTTCTGGTGCACTTCCCTGTCCATTTGGGTAGCTGACTGGGCACCCTGCGTGAGTGCTTGCAGGAGCTGGCTCCTTTTTGAGCTCCGTGCTGGCTGCCTGGTGGGGGAGGCGGGCGTCCTGGTTGCTATGGCGGCCAAACCAGCGATCTGTTTCATCCGCGCCTGAGCTTCCGTCCGCTGTCTGCTGCTCTTGCCGCTCTCCTCTATGGTCTTTTGTGTTAACGTACTCACCTCAGTTGTTTAACCAACGCACCTCAAGTGGCTGAATTTGGACAACACGTTAGTCAATTGACTAACTTTTAAACAACTCGCAAGCGAGTTGTTTAACTCAGTTGTTTAAAACTGCAACTTAAACAACCGTGGGTTAGTTAACCTTTGTGTGGCTGAATTCGGACAACACGTTTGGTTAACCCACTGACAGTTGTTTAACTTAACAACCGTTGGTTAACGTGTCGTCCGAATTGAGCCAGTGTCTTAAACATTTTATGCCTCATGCTAAAATAAAACATTACATACTCTGTTTTTCTTCATTGTTTTCAATTTTTCCATTTTGGGTGGGTGGGTGGGGAAACAAAAAAGGCTTCAGAAAAAAGCGGGGGGGATGTCTTTTTTTCTTTCAAATTTTCCCATTTTTTTTCTGGGCCTTTACATGTCTAGCCATACAAGTCTTTTTTCTCTCCATTCAAACATTCCCTAGAAACATACTCACAGAGGGAGTGAATCTGCAAATAGATCACAGTTATAGGATAAATACAAGCTATTTTTGTGGTAACATGACAATTATGCATGGTGTGGAGAATGTGGATAGGGAGACATTTTTTCTCCTTCTCCCATAATACTAGAACCCAGGGTCATCCCAAGAAGCTGATTGGTGGGAGATTCAGGACAAATAAAAGGAAGTACTTCTTCACACAGCGCATAGTTAAACTATGGAAGCCTCTATCACAACATGTAGTGATGGCCACCAATTTGGAGGAGTTTAAAAGGGGGTTGGATAAATTCCTGGAGGAGAAAGCTATCAATGGCTACCAGCCCTGATGGCTATGTGCTACCTCCAGTATCAGAGGCAGTAAGCCTGTGTGCACCAGTTGCTGGGGAACATGGGCGAGAGGGTACTGTTGCACCCATGTCCTGCTTGTGGTTCCCTGGTCGACAGTTGGTTGGCCATTGTGTGAACATAGTGCTGGACTTTGTGGATCCTCAGTCTGATCCAGCCTAGCACTTCTTATGTTTTTATGTTGAGGTACATGTAACCACTTTGTAATACATTGACTTTGTAAGTCATTTCTATTGGCCATCGAATGCTGAGCAGAATTTACCATATTTTTGCATCTAATCAGAAATCTGGGGAAAGGGAAAATTCTTACATTCTCTTCAACACTTGGCGGGATACTCATGTTAGCCCAGACAAATGACATTTTTACCAAATATTCTATCAATAGGACGTAGGCTGACCAGATAAAATCCAGGTCAGGGCTCCTGTAACTTTAACAGTTGTAGAGAAAAGGGAATTTCAGCCAATGTCATTTGTATGCAATTAGTTCCTGGTGAATTTCCCTCTTCATCACAACAGAGTGACCATATACAAAAGAGTGACCATATACTAGAGTGACCATATACAAAAGAAGGCAGGGCCCCTGCAACTTTAACTGCTGTGAAGAAGAGGGAATTTCACCAGGAACTAATTGCATACAAATGACACTGGCTGAAATTCCCCTTTCTCTACAACTGTTAAAGTTACATGAGCCCTGACCTGGATTTTATCTGGTCACCCTAATAGGACATAGTTTCAGTAGTCTACTGTAAGCATGATGAAGTCTGGATCTCACCTCTCCCATTTAACTGGATGCTACAGCTCATTTGAAGGCAGGGTGGGAAATCTGTGGCCATACAGATATTTTGGATTTCAACTCCCATCAGCCCTAGCCAGCACAGACAATGGTGAGAGATCATGGGAGCTACAGGCCAAAACATTTGGATCTTTACAAATTGCTCACTCTTGGTCTAAGAAAGCTGAGCTAGAAGTCCAGGAAGAAAAATATAAGAGAACATTCTTCCTTAAGTCTAGTGGTGAGCCTTCCAATGTGTGACTAGGTGATTCTGGTGTCTAGTTCAACAACTCCCAGCCATGGATCATCAGAAGTTGTTGGTCTAACTCCTATCACCACCAGCCAGCATGGCCACTGGCTATAGATGATGGGAGTGGAAGTGCAATGACATCTCTGGACCCAAGGTTCAGAACCACTGATCTAGTTTGATTTCTTATCTCGTTAGCAGCCAAGCTTCTCAGCTGCATCCCATCACATCATAGTATTTTTGCTTTCATGTATGTATTGACAGAGTTATTCCCCTTAATAACAGAGTTATTCCCCATGTTCTCATAATAAGCTGAAGGCAGCTAGCCATCATTCATTTATCGCCCATATTAAAAGACTAGCAATGCATAGATGAATGCAAATGAGGGTTTGCTTTAAGGAGAAGTAGAGAACCAAAGGGGATTTTAATGAAGTTGCACAGGTAGGATCCTAAACTCAAGACATTCAAATTTCATGAAATAAATTGTCTTTAATTCTGTTATGATTTCCTGGCAAGCAGATTGCCAGGGAGAGATACATTAATAATGTGATGCCTCAGCATGGCATCCTGTTTCAGTCTTCTAGCCTGTCAAAGCAATTGTGGCCTCCTGAAAGGATTACTTCTTAGTCTTCCGCAGAAAGCTTTAGGCCACTTTGCCATAATAAAATTATTCTACAAGTAACAGCTGCTTCATGTGTTTCATTTTCTGCAAGCAGGAAATACTTTGATAAGTATCTTTGGGATTCATGGGGACAATTTGCATTCATAATGAGAAGATTCTTCACTCATTCTCGACTACTTGGAAAGAAAACTATCCTGTCATTGTGACGCACTAGGCATACCCTTCTCCACAGGTATTTCCCATGTTGTGTTATGAGATTCAGATGTGAACTAGATTATTTATTTATTTAATTTATATCCCACATTTTTCCTCCTTAAGGAAGCCAAGAGAGCATACATAATCCCCATCCTCTCCATTTTATCCTCACAACAACAGCCCTCTGGGGTAGGTTGGACTGAGAGTCTGTGATTGGCCCAAAGTCACCCAGTGAGCTTCCATGGCTGAGTGGGGACTAGAACCCGGATCTCCCAACCCCCAGTCCAACACTCTAGCCACTACACCACACTGGCTCTCAAGATGATCAAAAACAAAAACGATGTGGCACATTTAATATCCAGACATACAGATTTAAAGAAAAAAATCAATTATTTGTCATGTTTCCATCATGGCCTTCTTTTACAATGCTCAGGATACTTATAAAAAGCCCAAATCATGGCTCAAGAACATCTACCTGGATTCCTGGGTGAATTGACATTATTTCATTCCCCACCTCATACCCATTTTCTGCTCCCCCGATTAGTTTGGTTTCGGCACTCACAGACTGAACCTCAGAATTAGAAGGAATGCTAGTAAGTGTTTTTTAAATGATACTGAGAATTGATGTGCATATTCCCTATAGGGCACTTTTCAGCACCAAAGAGAAAATCTGCCACTACAGATTCTGCGTTCAAATCTCTGTCAAATATTCAGTGTCAGCATTTGACATATCCAGTCATCATCATCCAGTATTTGATAACTGACAGTTGACAGGCTACAGTATGTGATATCCCTTTGCCATCTGGTCATACATGATATTTCATAGCTGATGGCATTTGATATTTGACTTCTGATGCTTTCTATATGATGCTGTTTGATATATGAAAGCTAATGGTATTTAAAATTTGACTATTGAGGGTTTGACAGCTGACAGGATATGGTATTTGATATTTAATTTCATATTCGATAGCTGACAGTGCTTGACTTTTGATAGTCGGTGGTATTTTCATATTTGACTTCGATGACTAAGAGCATGAGAACATAAATGTCTACTCAGAGGAAATCCCACTGAGTACAATGCAGCTTACTCCCAGGTAAGAGGGTATTGGATTGCAGCCTTATTATTAAAATATAAAATTATTATATTTTAATAATAATAATAATAATAATAATAATAATAAAATTTATTTATTTATTTATTACCCGCCTCTCCCTCCGGATCATCATAAAACACACAAAACTGATTAAAAATACATAAAACCAATATATCATTAAAATACCAATAAAACACCAATAAAACACTTAAAATTCATCTGAGTAGGCCAACCGGAAGAGCTCAGTCTTTATAGATTTTATTTTTATTTACTGCATTTTAACCCACTTTTCAGACAAATCTTGTCTCCCACAGCAGATCGCATCAATTAAAAAGTGGGGGTTATTTACTAAAATAAGAAGGCATGCAAAGGAAGGGGAGTGGAGGGAAAAGGAACAGGAAGGAAATAAGTTCTTCAAGGTCAGAACAAGGTGGAATGCTATAAGTGGGCAGTTAAATGCACTTTGAGTCAGGCTGAGCTTCCCTTGCTTGAATGAAGCTCTTGTTCTTCAGCCCAGTGGGTGGGGCCAGAATGATCTTTCTCTTTACCTCTACAGTCATGGGCAACTCACCAGTGATGGTGATGATGATGAGGATGATGATTTCATTTCTATACCACCCCATAGCTGGAGTTCTGTGGAGTTCAATAATTCATAAATATACATCAACATGATAGAAGTGATGTAGAATGCTTTCAACATACATTTTATCTATCTAATTAGATTTATAGAGTGTTTAGAGATTCAGAGAGACTTCTGGCTACCTCAAGAATATGTTTGAATTGCAACGAACAAATCAAGGAACTCTCCGTTTGCAAAACAAGCCATTGAAATGTCCTTTGTACAACAGTTACAGATACACAGATGTTTCAGTTTCTATGTTATGTCTTGGCATTCAATGTTGGTGGGAGTAAGCTTATATTTTGTGGTTATATTTAAAATAAAACAGTTTGGATGGACCTTGGCCATCTGCACCAAGCAGGAAACGACAGTTTGAAAACGGTTCAAATACTGTATATGGAGTGTGTTCTAGGCCTCAATAGTTGTGACTGCTGTTATAACCCATTTTAAAGCAGTAGTGTAAATCCTGCCCAAGAGCTTCATAGATATTTTCTTACAAGTAAATCATAATTGTGTTCATTGGGGCTCACTGCTTTGTAACTGTTTTTGAAACCTATTTTTTTTTTAGGCAGCCATAATTTATAGGAATTTATAGGAAAACAAAACAAAATGGTAGTCACAATGCTATCATTCCAAGGCATTTGGGAAAGATAAACATGGTGAGTAGCAGCAGCAGCTAGGAAGCTAACAGACTCCAGGGAATATTGTTCCTCTACCACCGCCACCAGAATTTGCTGCTTCTTTCATTCAACCTCCCCTACCCCAAATAAGAACATTCAGCATTTTGAAAGTTCAACCCAGCACTTGAGAAACCATACAGATTGTATTATTATGATGCAATTATATTATGTCTCATAGTCTGCCATGATTTTAGAAGCCACTGATGAAATATTGTGAGAGACGAAGAATTCCTTACAAATCAACATAAATCCCATTTTTACTGATCAGTGGAACCTAAGGGTATTTTCACTAAAATATAGCTACTATTCCTCCTGCCTGGACTTCGAGGCAAGAGGACAGGGAAGAAATTATTACCCCTAAAATAGTAAACTACATTATTAATAGAAAATATTAATAATGTATTATTATTATACATATGCTCCTCAGGCATTTGGCAATATCTGAGGAGCCTGGGTTTGTTTTGTTTTGTTTTTGTAGTTTTTTGAAGTGTTGAAGTGGTTTTTAAATGTACAGATTGTGTGTATGTTGTATGTTTTTGCTGTTTTAATTTTTGTATATTGTTTTTAATTGTTTTTAATCCTATGTAAACCGCCCAGAGAGCTTCGGCTATGGGGCGGTATACAAATGTAATAAATAAATAAATAAATAAATAAATAAATAAATACTGAACACCAAGAGGGCAAGCTAGCATCCGTCTGAACTCCTGTAAGTTGCCTGTATTAGTTCATCCCTACTTTAAGAATTGCATCAAAATAAAGGCCCTGGATCAATAGCTGCAACATCTATTAATATTAGTTTCAAATAGCTTGTACCAAAGATGGTCTTCATGTTGATAAGGTCAAGGGATGAAGTGAGATTGACAAAGGCAGCATATAAAAATCTTTTCTTGTTAGTGGCACAGTTGTAGATCCTCATGGGATAAAATAAAACAAATATCGATTGCAGATCAGCCTGCCCTGAACTCTATTTGTTCTTCTGTCAGAAAGTTATTTAAGACAGAGCAAAGCTCCAAATTGCTTAATAGAGAACATGTATACATTTAAACAGTCACATCAATCAGCAGTAATTGTGGTCTTCCTTCTTGTGAACATTGCTGGTGTGCTAGGAGTGAACTATTTATAAACTATTTAAATAAATGTCACAACATACATTTATTCACAATTTGGCATGGTTTTAAAGCTTTATTACATGCTGTAGACTGGATAATGAAAATATACAAGATGGGTACACAGATCAGGAGGAATTAAATGAAGCTCCTATCCTGACCTTCACAGGATCACTCACATTTGTTTTTACTGCAACGGAGAACTGTGAGCCCGCTCGATTGTTGTTAGTGGGCTTGTAAAAACTTTAATATTATTATAAAAGGCAATAAATACAGTTTTGTAGAATGAATAGGAATGAAATTGATTTGATAGTCATTTTGATATGCATTATATTAAAATAAAATAAAAACACAAACTATGTTTGGGATGGTGTACCCCAAGCCAAATTCCAAGGAATCTCAGACAGTAAAATTTCCCCAAACAAATCCAGGTATGTGGTATCAAACGAAGGGCACGTAAGGCTATACTCCTAAACACTGTTATGTGGGAAGAAGCCCTGTTGAATTTAAGGGACCTTATTTCTGAGCAGACATGTATTGGATTGCACTGGAAGCCTACTTCTCTGGATCAGTTTTTCTTTGAAAAATCCTGTGGGGCATTCTTTTAGCCGACTGCTTTCCAGTGACTGGGACAATAAAGCAAATCCTTGGCAAAAATCAATAGATTTCTTGGCATATTTTATGTTACCACTCTGTTTTTGGTCTTCAAAAAGAAATTGCTAGATGGACACTTAAAGTTTTTGTTGGAAAAAGTTTACCCAAAAATGTTATATTGAGTGGGTCAAAACAGAGACAACAGCAAATACCATTCACATTTCTTGCGATATTTTATGTCCCAGGAGGCTTTTTGTTTACAGAAAAAAAAAAGTTAAATGGTAAATGGCTGGATTTTAGTGACACTATTGATTATTGTGCAGGTGGCAACATCCTAAAAGAAAAGTGTTACAGGTCTGTGTCAGTGTAAATTCAGCAATTAAAAAGTGCACTTGGGTAGGATTTCTTCCAAATACTTTTCAGGAACTATATGATGTAGTAACCATAGTACCCTGGGATTATACACACAATTACCTGACAATAAGCAGTAATTTTCCGTTTATTATAATCATCATCATCGTCATCATACTTAAAACATGTTCAATTGTCAGGAAATTCCTGAATCTGTAAAAGACAGCATGACTTGGCAAAGCCCATCATGTCCATCTAGAAAAACCACCATGAGAGCGAAAGAGATGTTATAATAATAATAATAATAATAATAATAATATCTCAAGCATCAAAGCAATGAAGGAACTTGAAGAAATACTTTTTAAAATTGGCAAGAGCTGTGGACTGAGTTTAGAAATGGCTCCGTTGCTTAAATTCTGTTGTTCAGGAATGAATTTTGATTTTGTTTGGGGAAACAGGGACCTTTTCTTTTTAAGTGCTGCTGCATTTTGAAAGGAAAGCATCAATTATGTATTTGAAATTCTCTGGTTAAAAAGGGCAACAAATGTTGCTGTTTCCAGACATATAATACTGCACTGACTAGAATGGTTTGTAATAACTATTACAGCAGGAACCTGTGCTAGAGCTATATATCTTATATCCCTACCTGTACAATTCTTTGCCGTAAAGATTGCTCATGGATCGCCTCAATCAAATTAGCCTCCATTAGTGGAGATGATGGCTTGCAAAGGTAAGAGAGGCTATTACAATATGGAAATTGGACAATACTTTCTTCTTGTTTATAAGCTTCTGATTCAATGATCCCTAAGATTCTAGAAAGGGTAAATTCAAGCCCTACAATCTAATTACACTTACAGGCTCTCCTTTAATCTGAGTGCGCTGTTGAAAGCTCTTGTGGTCTAAAATTGGAACAATGCATTATCTCCATACAAGTTATAGTTGTATCTGAGATGTACTTTATTCTTTAACTATTGAACGAATGAACTTCATATTCTTTCATGGACATATCTATTATTTCCTTTTACTGACCCTCGATCATGGCTTGTTGCAGGTACATAATGTGATGGGTTAGTTTCTTTAGTTTCTGTTGAGGAAACACTGCCCTCACTCTGAATTAGCTTTATTTGCCCTGATTAGTTATGTGACACCATCATTGTAACTAGGAAGCAGGATGGCTTTTTTAAATGGTCAAAAGCTGGAGCTGATTGGAGCAAGAGACTCACAATGGAGTACTACTACCACCACCTGAATGCCAGGTGTGGGAAGGCGAGTCACCTGTATGCGTCCCCTCAGCAGAACACCCGTTGTGAAAAGAAATCAGAGAAAAAACTGCTCCCCAAAGATTGCCAAAATGGGAGGGGGCATTGTGCAGGGGGAGAAAATGTTCATGAAATGCACCTCATTTATTTCCACTCACACTTAATCTCAGCTCTCATGGCCAAAATAAACATTTCTTTAATCTGTAAAAGACAGCATGACTTGGCTCTCTCCCCTACTCTACTGCAAGTGCATACAGCCTCAATTCAGATTGGGGCTGAGGTACTTTGTGAAAGTAAGGTTTAAATGTCCCATCCCCTCATTTTCATCCCAAAACTTCCTCCCCTCCCCACGGGGGTATTAAAAAAGAAAGGAATCTTCATTGGAATCAATGGAGGCTTGATTCTTTTTTAAAACCTCAGCATAGTTGTGGTAGTAGAATTTCGGGACAAAAGTGGGAGGAAGCTTAAACCCTCCCTCCTAATGCACCATGGTCCTGATCCAAAATAGGGGTACAGATACATGTAGGAGAGTAGGGGAGACAATTATGCATAGCTGAGCGAACACTTTGTTTAGCCCTCAGTCTAGACTTTGTAACAATAATGTATTTGTTTTATGTACATTTTATTTTATTTTGGTTTTTAAATATTTTATTGTAAGCTGCCCCAATAATTTGATTTCAAGGCAGGATACACACACACACCCATCCACACACCCCTAAATTGGTTATATTATGTTTAGGCAACGTTTCATTAACACATCTATTTTTCTGGTACTCAGCCATTCATTAATTTTATGAAGACTAGACTGTAGCAGTACTTCATATTTTGAACCTTCAGCTTATTTGTCAGAAACCATTAATGAGTTAACACTTCCCTTGGTTGGAACAAAATGTGAAAGCACCATACATTTTTGGAATATCAGAAATTTATTCCCTCTCTCTTCCACAGTGGCAATGTTGCATAGTAAAGTACAGACGAGAATTTAAACTTTCTCCTTGAAACACAGATTAGGACTTGTGTATTCTAGAAATTACCTCCATTTCTACAACCCAGCATGACAGCACTGGCCCACAGGGTTATGAAGGTTTCTAAGGTCCCATTTTAGGTATCTGTGGAAATGACTGCTCCTAATTCACTATTATCTCAGAAAAGTACTCTTTGTCTGTTAAAGCTTTTTCTTCAAATCCTTTTACCTTTCCATTTCACAGAATGATTTCTGGATTTCTTGCTGTGATTGCAGGATGTACAAAGTAGGGTTTGGCATTGCTGCTTTGGGGCAGAAAAAAGTTGGGTTTTTAAAATAGAATTTTGAAGCCTGTTCTTTGAAAATAAAGTATTAAAATAATGTAAAGTTTTTGTCTAAAAAACTAGATCAGCTACTGTTCCACTTCATTATTTTTAGTTCAAACTCTGGTCCTACTATTGTACACTGTTTAGGCAGAAGCCATACGTCAAAGGCTCAGACAATGCTATGAGATAACACAGCTCAATTTAGTACACATAGTGGAATTTGGAAAGTTAAAAAAGAGGAACCCAGGAGCAACCACAAAGAGCGTCTCTCTCTTTTGTGATTAGGACTAGGGCTGTGCACAGCTTTCTGAGCCTTTGAAATGGCCCAAATTCAACTCAAGGTGCTTCAGAGGTGCCCGCCTCGCCTAGGTGCCGAAACTGAAATGAGATCCCCCCCCCCCGAAGTGGGTCATCCATGCAAGTTCCTGGGTGCCAGCCACACAGCCAGCACCCACGGAAGCCTGGTGCAAGGCCAACTGGGAGTCCATGGGACTTCCCACTCCCTGCTTGCAGCCCCCTTGCTCCCAACCCAGAGCCGCCAGGACTTACCTATAAAAAGTGTCCTCCTCCCAGAGAGCTGAGCCACAATTTAAAGTTAAGATAATGGCTCTTGGTTTCTACTATATCTATGGCCACAAACTATGACACCCATAGTGGCCACTCTAATGGGTGTTTAAAACACATTCTCTTCCAGCTGCCTTTGCTCTGTGTAAAAACTGTGCTATAGAGGTGTATTTAACCCAAGAGCCCCACGTCCATAGGAAACAGTACTCTTTCCTGCCATTCTGTCTGAATCCCCCCAGTCAGTGTCAGGCACAACTGGCTCACCTTTTGTCGGCATCCAAGAATTCAAGTTTTTTATAGGATTATAGGGCTAGCTGTCTCTGAGGCTGTGCAGTGTGGACTCTGCTAGGGTGTAGGCCTTGGCATGTTCCCAGTGATGCTGACTCGCTGACCCTGGTTCTAGTCCCCATTCAGCCATGAAGCTCACTGAGTGACTTTCGGCCAGTCCCTGACTCTTAGCCTAACCTACCTCACAAGGTTATTATTATTATTATTTTTATTGTGAATTTAACAAAACAAATCAAGGGAAAAAAGAACAAGCAATAACATGGGTAGATACATCAAATACGACTTTATGAAAAGAAAAAAAAAACATTATGGGTGAGCTTCAAGAAAACCAGACCAAATATCCATATATTTATCAATTTGCGAGTGGTGCCTATATACCACCCGTTCAAATGTTGATAGTGTTGTTATATCCTCAATCCATTGTGTTATAGGCAGTGAACATTTTTCCTTCCAATGCTGTAATATCAGTCTTTTGGTTGTTCCACTGAGTATGCACTATGCAGTATTGGGAAGGATGCAAATGAAGTTGTGAAGGAGGAAGGGAACATTAGAGATGTCAAAGTATCTGTCCAGCAGGTGGAATTTGCTGACCTTTCAGTAGCTTGAACCCCTTGCAAGCTGGCCCAACTCGATCTGCATCAAGTTGGGCTAGCTCACATATTTTGCAAGGGTTTTCCCCCCACATCAATAGAAATTGCACAGTATTTGTACAAATCAATAGAATGGCACAGAATGTGTGCAATTTACACATTTTGGCAGTAATTTGCTTAATTTGTGTAAATTCCAGCCAGAATTTGCACACACTAAGCATACACTAAGTGTATGTTGTATGTTTTTGCTGTTTTAATTTTTGTATATTGTTTTTAATTGTTTTTAATCCTATGTAAACCGCCCAGAGAGCTTCAGTTATGGGGCGGTATACAAATGTAATAAATAAATAAATAAATAGATTACAGATGGAATTTGAGCAAATTATGCAAACTGCAGCTGCAATTTGTGCAACTTTCTATTGATGGTGGTGGCAACCCACAAGAGGTCCACATATATCGGGAAAAGCCTGCAGCTTGCTTCGTGAATGCAAACCAAACTGAGCGGCGAGTGGGGATCCGTTGGACCCAAAAGGGGGTGGATTTTCAAATGACAGCTCTCCCTAGGGGACACACACATATTCAGCCAGTTCAGCTGAATCAACCCTGACATTCAATGGTGTGACAAATGTCATAGCCAGGTAGCCCTCATATCCATTTAACAAGTAGTTGTGACCTGGCATGGGGGAAAGGTTCTTCCATTAAAAGGGACATTCCCCCTCCCCAAAAAATAATCCACTGAGAATGTTCAAATTGTTTCTTGCTCCTGTAGTAGCAACTTGAATCCTGGCTACAATACACTGTTTTATTGATGAACAACTGCAGATTTATAAATGCACATAGCATTAAAATTAGCTGGACTAATTGCGGCCTTTTGATGTACATGAAAAACCTGGCCAAGAGTTTTACTTGATCAACAGGGCTGGTGTGAAGGGTAGGCATGCTCAGGCACGTGATGAAGGGCCCACATCTCAGTAGGGTCCACTTAGAAAGCCCCCAGGACTTGCTCTTCCTCTTCACTTTTGCAACCTGCTTGCTCATCTGCCTCATGCTCTGGCCTAAACAACGGTGGAGGTAAGGAGGAGCCGTAGGTGCCATTGCCTACTGGCTCATTGGCTCTCTGCCTGTCAAGCAAGCAAGGGTAGCAATGATGAGAAAGGGGATAAGGAACAATAGCAGCTGGTCACAATGATAGTGAGAAATAGATTCACTGAGGGAGGGGGCTCATCGAGAGGGCCTTGCCCAAGATTCTTCCAAAACTTAGAGACAGCACTGATTATAAATCTACCATTATTAAAAGGTATCGAAACTTGTCTCCATAAGAACATAAGAAGTGCCATGCTGGATCAGACCAAGGATCCATCTAGTCCAGCCGTCAACCAGGGACCAACAAAGCAGGACATGGTGCAACAGCACCCTCCCACCCATGTTCCCCAGCAACTAGTGCACACATGCTTACTGCCTTGGATATTGGAGGTAGCACATAAACATCAGGGGTAGTAGCCATTGATAGCCATCTCCTCCAGGAATTTATCCAACACTCTTTTAAAATCATCCAAATTGGTGGCCATCACTGCATCTTGTGGTAGTGAATTCCATAATTTAATTATGTGCAGTGTGCAGAAATACTTCCTTTTATTTGTCCTGAATCTCCTACCAATCAGCTTCATTGGATGACCTCGGGTTCTAGTATTTTGAGAGAGGGAGAAAATGTCTCCCTATCCACATTCTCCACACCATGCATAATTCTGTACACCTCTATCAGGTCTCCCCTTAGCCTCCTTTTTTCCAAGCTAAACAATCCCAGTTGTTGTAACCTTCCTTCAAAGGGGAGATGCTCCAGCCCCTTAATTATTTTAGTTGCACTTTTCTGCACTTTTTCCAGCTCTATAATGTCTTTTTTTTTGGGGGGGGGGGGATGTGGTGATCCTAATTCTCATCATGAAATGGTTGAAACTTAAAACCAATGGGAATCTTTCCTCTGAATTTAACATGTTTGTATGCCAGACCAATAGTTTCAGCTGGGGAAATCAAATTTACTGCTACTAAATATATCTTCATTAATTTCACCCAGGCATTGAATGAGCTTGTCTTAATAACAAAAAATTATGGATGCTTCATTCTTTCTCTTTGTATATGGAATAATTTGCATATGAGAATAAGCGTTACAGAAACATGATGACGCAAATAGGATGTGGGACTCAAGAGTGCCCAAATACATTTTTTCAGATTCGTTTTCTCTCCTGTCCATCAGTCAAATCACGAGGGAAAGATCTTCTAAAAATGTAAAATGATTATCATCCTAAAATACTACAGAGGCATCATGTGGATTGAGCAAGCAAAAGAAAGCATGAAACCAGTGTGACTGAAATGGTTTTCTAAAGGCAAGCGTAGATGCTTTAACCGTGTTGTTCACTAAAATCATCTTTTTGAAGTTTTCCAGTTGAATTAGTCATGTTGTGTTCTGCTACCTGGCTCCTAACATGATGTGACTGAGGGCAAATAATAGGAGGCGCCTGTAGCAGATCGTGAAGGAAATCAAAAGCAGGACATTTTGAGAAAAGCAGAAAAACCAATCAATCTAAAAAGGTCCTTTGTGATCAGCTTAAGTCAAAGGTAGAAATATTTTTCACCTCTTCATCTCGATATTGAAATTAGACTTAATAGTGCGAGAGTAAATAAATATTCTCGTTGTTGGATTAGGACAAATAAAATCTAATTCAATATTCGATTCACTAAGGGTGCAATCCTATGCATGCTTAGATGGGGAAAAATCCAATATTCTCAGTAGGGATGTGCACTGGATCGGATCGGATCTACGATCCGAATCCGATCCAGGGGGAAATCGGATAAATTATCCGATTTCCGATCTCACCGCTGGATCGGCCGATCCAATCCGAACCGATCCAAAAAGGTTCTGATCCAGTTCGGATGGATCGGCGCCGGATGGGAGCGGACGTCCTTGTAAGGTAAGCAGGGGGAGGGGGGAGGGTGGCACGCGGCGCGCAGCACGCTTACCTTACAGGGACGTCCGCTCCCGTCCGGCGCCAGCTACTACTGCGAGTGGGCTTCACGGCCTGCTCCAGGGTGGCGCGCTGGGTGATCACATCACCCGGCGCGCCAACCTGGAGCAGGCCGCGAAGCCCGCTCACAGTAGCAGCCGGTGCCGGACGGGAGCGGACGTCCCTGTAAGGTAAGCAGTGGCAGGGGGGAGGGGGCTTACCCCCCCTGGGGCCATCCGCTTCCATCTGCTGATGGAAGCGGACGGCCCCGGGGGGGTAGGGAGCATGGGGGAGGGGGCTTACCTGCTGGGGCCATCCACAGCAGATGGCCCCGGGGGGAGGGAGTTGGCCCCCCCTCACCCACCCTCTGCCATTTTTTCCTCATAGACTTGCATTACAATGCAAGTCTATGGGGGGGAAAATGGCAGCCGATCCAAAAATTTCCAATTTTTGGATCGGGATCAGATTCGATCCGGTCCAGGGGGGCTCCGATTTTGTCCGATCCGATCCAGGGGGTCTGTGCAGACCCCTAATTCTCAGCATGCAGCATCCAGCTTGGCTGGCTGGAAGGATCCTGGGAAATGTAGAACTTTTTTTTCCCATCCCAACACTCATAGGATTGTGTCTTAAAGCTCCTTCATGAAGTTACCAGGTTCTGGTTCATAAGATTGCACTACCACAAAATAATCCTATCCAACGAGGTCAAGTGAAAAATCAAAATTTTAGCATGCAACCTATAATTAATCTTTTTAAAAAATTCAATTTTCATCTCTCTCTCTCTCTTCTGGCAAAAGGCTTCTCTTAATTGCTTGTTAATAGCTTCAGTGCAAGCTATGCCTCATGCCTCTAACTTCTTGCCATGTCATGGAGGAAGATGGTAGGTTATTCTTTTTAGGAATGAGTGAACCTCTGAATCTGCTGCCCTACTTGCAGGAGGCAAATTTGGGGAATTATTTCAACAATTTTTCAAGGTGTGATGGATCATTTTTATAATAGTTGTAATTCTATCTATTTTAATTTGCTGTTTATTGACTTGTTTTCTTGTTGTTATTTTTAAATGGTTTTTAATAATTGCTGTATTTGTAGCTACTTTTAATCTGCTGGTCCATGACCGTAATAAATTATATTTGGATTTGGATTTTCTGGCCTGCTTTTTGGGGAGGGGTTGCCATTGGCAGCATCAGGGGTTCTTTTCTCTTTTTAACCATTCTACTTGTCAATACTGCCATCACAGGTGGCAACAGCATCAACGGAGTATCTTTCTGCAGCTTCCTCATGCCAACCACTGTTCCTCTGCCCAGAATGCTCTGGACTCAGTATTATTCTAGGGGATCCTGGGGGAAAGTTATGGCTGCTACAAAATGTAATGGCAACTTGGGGGGGGGGGGATGGCTTTATTTCCCCCTAATGCTGTGGAATGATGCTACATCTGGGGTATTCTGGGGGGGATGTTTTGACTCAGAGATAATTCCCTCCCACCCTCACCAACAAAGCTTTCAATCTCTGGCTTGTATACTTTACTTTTAGTTGGGATCAAGACTAAAAATAAGTTGCCTATAATGTGGGGGAGGGATGGCTAGGCTTACAATAATGCAACATGAAGGCATGATGAAAATCAATAAATCTGTGAGGAAACGTCCTCCTACAGTCTAAGAACAAAGGCAAAAATAAACCTAGTGTTGCACACCTGTATGTACCTTCCTAACACTCGTTTCATCTTGTTTATCATCTCATTTATTTGTAGTTCCTGCCCATCCCCCTACAGCAGAGGTTGGGTACCTATGGGCCACATGTGCCCTGCCCCTCAGATTTTTTTGTGTTCCCCGCCCTCCTGCTTTATTTTGTCAGAAAAGAGAGCAGGCATTCTTTGGAAGCAAACATTTTTTTAAAGTGCACACCCAAAAACATACTTTCCTTCACTGACAAAAGCATGACTGCCCCCCTATCAAATGCATAGTTCTAGCATGATCACAAGCTCAGGAATAAATCAGCTTTGGCTGAGATATGTGTTCCCGTTTGTGTTTGGAATTGCAAACACATTCTGCCACTTAATGGGCTGAAACAAAATCCTCATGCATTCCCTTCCCTAGATTAGAGCTACTAGAGATTATAAGTGCTACAGGGTATAGCCTGGCATGGAAGAAATGGGGTGACCAGGTGCAAAGGACCCATGCAACTCTGCTATTAAAACCCTTATCCCATTGTCATGGAGTGTCTCCATGGAAAAATGACCCTAGATGGCTCCTGGTTGGGGTAAATGGCATCTCACAGCATCAACATTTCCTAGCACAATTCAAATGGCCATAAATTTATTTCTTGTGTCCCTGGCAGACTCATTCATTTTCTTGATTATATTTTCAATCTGCCCAAAAGCAGATGTTCTCTGCAACATTATAGGCTTAATGTCTCCAAAATTTATATCTCCTGGTTGATTAGGAATTTCAACTAAAATCGTTTCAACTACAGCACTGAAGCCAGGAGAGCTCTAAAAAGTGCATTTTTTCCCTCAAAAGAGGAAAGGACAAATCAAATTTTGGGGGCTGTCACTTCCTTGAAGTAAAATCACATCAAGAAATTGAATGGCTCTTATTTAGCTCAGTTAACAACAGCTAAGAATGCAAAGTGTTCATCTTTCTAACTTGGTCAGCAAGCATTACATATAGTCATGACACTTGAAGAAAACGTCACTGCAGTCTTTCTCTTGGAATGGCCGTATGTGTTACCCATTATCTTAAATTTGAAAGCACTGCTCATTAATAGGCTGTCCTTGAAGTGTGACTCCATTATACCGGCCCTGCAAGATGTCAGCCCATTGAACGCTGCTCATCTGGTTGACATGATGGAGAAATGTGCTTTCTGTCTAGGCAATGCTCAGCTTTGTAGAGCTGTCAGAATAGATATGGTTTGTTTTGTTTGTGTCTCTCCTGCTTAATTTGAAGCTTGCCCTAGAGATGTATAGAAGAAATCTCCCAAAGATGTATAGTTGACTTGTAAAATGCGGGGTGGTGGGGGGGATGGGAAAGAAGACGACACAGCAAAAGCCCAAAGTGGTCAAAGTTACGTAATCTTGATCTTCTCTTCCTGTTGATCATCTTTTGTAGCATGTGTTAAATCTTATTTATGCACAACAGGAAGTAGAAGTTGAAAAAGAAGGAGAAAGCATGGTTCAGAAAACAGAGGGAGAGATGCTGAATGTATCTGACAAACACTCAAGCTAGCATCTACACATTTATATTTGTATTTAAAAATAAAACTCAGAGTGATCCAAATGGCAAGATTTCAATGACATATTGTGTCCAATGTCACCTTTGTTATTCATCTTGGTGTTGGAAGTATTGAATAGAGCAGTAAGACAAGAAGAAAAAATTGGAGGAATAAAAATTAGAAAAGAATCTTATAAATTGAGAGCTTTTGCAGACGATTTGGTGTTTACATTAGAGGATCCATTGAGTGGAATTGAAATTTTAATGAACAAGTTGAATGAATTTGGTATATTAGCAGGTTTTAAGGTAAATAAACAAAAGACTAAAATACTTACAAAAATATGAATAAACAAGAACAAATAAAGATGGAAGAAAAACTGGTCTCAAAGTAGAAAAGAAGGTAAAATATTTGGGCATAAATTTGACAAATATGAATTGTATGTTGTTTCATAATAATTATATTAAGGTTTGGAATGAAATTAAACAGGATTTGTTAAGGTGGGATAAACTTCAAATGTCACTGATGGAGAGGATTGCAATAATCAAGATGAATCTTTTACCAAGAATGTTGTATTTATTTCAGACAATCCCTATTGTAACATCAGAGTTACCATTCAAGCAGTGGCAGAGAGAGATTTCTAAATTTATATGGCAATCCAAAAAAACCAAGGGTGAAATTTAAAATATTACAAGATTCTAAAGAGAGAGGAGGTTTGGGATTGCCAGATTTGAGGATTTATTTCTCTGCTTGTTGCTTGATGTGGATGAAGGAGTGGATTTTGATGAAGAATAATAGACTATTGGAATTAGAGGGACACGATTTAAGATTTGGTTGGCATGGATATCTGTGGTATGATAAAGCTAAAGTGAATGCAGAATTTAATGATCATTATGTGAGACGAGCAATTTTGAGAACATGGATTAAACATAAACCAAGATTGTGTCAGATGACGCCTCTATGGGTTTCCTCACAGGAGGCTTTCTATAAGAGAGAATTGGCAACTACGAAAAAATGGCTGACGTATGGTGAAATTTTAGAAATAAAAGGAGAGGTTAAAATGAAATCAAGAGAGGAGCTACAGAATGAAGGAATTGTTTGTCAGTGGTTCTCATATGCACAAATGATGGAAAAATTTAAGATAGATAAAAAAATTGGGGTTTTGAATGTACAAAATCTGAATTTGAGAAAGCTTTGTGTACAAATGATAATCATGTTATTTCAAAGATATATAAACTCTTGTTAAAATATGAGACTGAAGATGAACAAGTAAAAGAATGTATGATAAAGTGGGCTCAGAATATTGGACATAATATTACTATGGATCAGTGGGAGAATATGTGGTTGAGACGCTTGAAGTTTACACTATGTGTCAGATTGAAAGAAAACTTTTATAAAATGATGTATAGATGGTATATATCTCCATCAAAATTGGCAAAAATGTATAAGGGGACATCGGGAAAGTGTTGGAAATGTAAAGAGCTGGAAGGCACATTTTATCATGTATGGTGGACATGTAAAAAAGCAAGATCTTTTTGGACACAAATACATGGAGTGATGCAAGATGTATTGAAGATAAAAATACAAATGTGTCCAGAATATTTTCTGTTGGGGATTATAGACGAACCACTATTGCAAGGTTATGGAACTTTATTTTTATATATGACAATGGCAGCAAGATTACTCTATTCACAGAATTGGAAGACTAAGAAAACACCAACACAGGAGGATTGGCTGTTGAAAATTACAGAACTGGCGGAGATGGCAAAACTTATTGCAATAATAAAAGACAAAACAATAACCGGGTTCATTGAGGAATGGAAACCTCTGGTGGATTTTCTAAAAGAGAAGCAAGGGAAGAACATTTTTGTAGATGGGTTTAATGATTAACTTGGAAGAGTAACATCTGTTAAAGACAGAGAAATTGGAAAATTCACTCACTAATTTTGGAAATTTTGGCATATTTTGAAAAATTGTTAAGGAAAAAACAGAAATTCGGAAGTCCATTTTAATGTTGTATGTGGTAGTGTCGATGTATTGTGTAAATGTTGTTGTTATGTATGTATGTAGGGTGTACATGTTAAAAAAAAATTATGTTTGGAAAATAAAAAAAGTTTTATATATAAAAAAGAAAAACTCTGTGCTAAGAACTCTTCTTCCTACTTTTTTTAAACTTTAAAATCACCTCACATGCTGTCAGTGTTGCAGGTCTCTTCAACATTGTTTTAGTTCAGTGGATGATTAGTGTTTCCTGTTTGGAAGAATTCCATCTGCTCCCCTCTCCACCCCACCCCAAACAACTTTATTTTGTGTATAGTGCTTTGTTATAAAGTGCTTTCTAATTTATCTAATTTATCATCATCATCATCATCATCATCATCATTTTCTGACATTAAAGCAGAGTTTTCCTTTTATTTTCTTATCTTTGTCTGGTAAAAATCAAAGACATTGGAAAAAAGGTGATTATAGAATTTAGTTGGATCTCAAAAAGATCTCGGAAAAAGGTCTAGAAACAGCATTTTAAAGAAGTTGTGGGGGCTGGTGGTTCTGAGCATATCATTGTATCAAGTGTACTGTTGGATAATACAATGGTTTTGTTTATATTCTTAAAAGTCATAGTATGTCTTGAAGTAGTACCTGACCTTCACTCTTTATGTGCAGAGTGATCCAGGAGGGATGGGGAAATGGAAAATTGTGATGAATGAGCCATCACTTTCTCTGCCATGCTGCCATGAGAGATGTCTTCTTGTGTCTTTTGGGGCCATTTTTGGGGTGTGTGTGTGGGGGGGAGAACTTTCCCTCTCATTGTATCATGGGCCAGACCCTGAACTCTTGTCCTTGGGGGATTTCAACCGCTTGACCTCAGAAGAAAAGGCTCCGGAGGTTATGGCTCAGGGAGAGGGCTTGTCTACTGAAAGGTGTCACAAGGCTTCCAACTTCCCAGGACCCGGTTCTCCAGGAAGACCTCAAGGTCCATCTGTTCTACATCCAAAGAAGATCATATTACCATCCTCAGTCTTCTGTTCAAGACCAGACCTTAGCATAACCCTGCAACTCAGTCTACAGTACAGGGCATCAACATAGTCCATGGCCTGAAATGAAACACATTAATTCCCTCCCACTGGAAACAAACTATACCACATACTGAGTTGGCATAGTTCATACCACCTCCCACATCCACACATTCCAAGTATGTGTCAGGGGAAAGAGATTCACTCCAATCACGCCTTTTTTGCTCTCTTTGCTGTTGGGTTTCCAGCCACAGCGGAGCATCATCAGCAGATCTTCCTGCTGCTGGAGGAGGCTTTTCAGGACAGACTTCCTTCTCTACAGGAGGAAAAGGGTTTCCATTATATCTGATGACCCCAGGGACACCTTCCTGGGCACCATAGGTGCACTGCCTACAAGTTGTACTTTGGGTTGTCACCAAAGAGTATTTCTATTGAGGAAACTCATCCCTCTGGAGATATGCCCTTTCTGGAATAAATATAGAAGTAAATTCAGTCCACCTTTATCACTGCTGGCACCTGCAATTAGAGCTAAATTGTTTAATCTAAAAAATAATTGTGGTGATCTCTCTGAGGAAATCAAATCAGTTATTTGCATATAAATATCTATCCATTGGTAGGCTGACCAGATAAAATCCAGGTCAGGGCTCATGTAACTTTAACAGTTGTAGAGAAAAGGGAATTTCAGCCAGTGTCATTTGTATGCAATTAGTTCCTGGTGATGTTCCCTCTTCATCACATCAGTTAAAGTTGCAGGCACTATACTAGAGTGACCATATA
This sequence comes from Anniella stebbinsi, assembly GCA_029215795.1. NCBI lineage: Eukaryota > Metazoa > Chordata > Lepidosauria > Squamata > Anniellidae > Anniella > Anniella stebbinsi. The sequence goes on along the minus strand of JARDYH010000004.1, from coordinate 174,820,659 downwards.
CAAAAGAAGGCAGGGCCCCTGCAACTTTAACTGTTGTGATGAAGAGGGTGTTTCACCAGGACTTAATGACACTGGCTGAAATTCCCTTTTCTCTACAACTGTTAAAGTTACAGGAGCCCTGACCTGGATTTTATCTGGTCACCCTATCCATTGGCAGGGCTTTGGTCACTTTCAATCAAATTAAGGGTGGAACTAGGGGAACCTGGACAATCACCTCTCTTTCTTCAATATTTTCCATTTCAATCTTGTGTATTGCAAAAAGTGAAGTTTATGCCCCAGTTCTGAAGTTTGCCCCTTAGTGAAAAACCAAAGGACCCTGGAATGGCAATTAACAAACAAACTAGATGTTTCCATTCCATTACACATTGTGATTGGCCCTTTGTTCAATAAATAGCTGCCATGGGGTGCTATGGATTAGGACTGTAGTAAGGGGGAGACAAGGAGATTTTGACCTCCATCACACCTAATCCCCCCTACCTGGTTTGCCTCCACATTTCTTTTACCTCTGAGGCAAAAGCACATCAAGCTTATGATCCCTTTCACCTGAATAGCTGCTCTTTTGCTCCTACGTTCCTTGGCTCCTTAGCTCTGATGCTCCACTCCCCTTCTCTTTCTCCCTCCAGTCAGGTCCTGTCAGATGAGTACTTCAACCAGGCCGCCTTTCTCCTGGGCAAAAATTGTATGACCCTTTTGTCTGGCTCTTTGGGGGCACTGAGGGAGTACAATCCTGTCTCTGTAAAGATTCAGGCATCGTATGATTTTAAAAAACGCTTTGGAGCCTGGGATGCAAGGTTTGGGTTTTATATTGAGTCTTGGAGCTGGCTGCTGGGAGAGATTGCTTTTCCCTGCCAGGACCTGATGCAATCCAGTCAAGCCCCTGTTCCATTAAAACTACACACAGGTTTACCGCAGATTTAATAAATTTAGGGAAAATAATCCAGACTTTTAGCATTCTAGGAAAGGCTGGGGAAAAGGTGGGGTGTCAGCAGGACAGGTATAGCATCATGTGAGTACCATATTGCAAATCCACACACCAGACATGGTGAGAGTGCAGTAAGTCGCTGGTGTGATAGACCCCCTTTAATTCTTTGCCCCCACAGTGGTCCTGATCCAGAGCCTCTCCCTCTCATAGCTAGCATTGTGTTGGGAGGAGAGCTACCATTGGCGCTGATGTCAGTTGGATGCACTGATCTGGACTGGGACTTTGGTGGGGGCAAAAAGTTAACTCCTTTCTCCATCTACAATATAATTCCAATCTTGAGTGCAACCCTCCACCTCCATGGCTGCTATTTACAGTGAAATCTTATGAATGTCTACTCAGAAGTATTTCCCATTGATTTGAATTAGATCTAATCAAGTGTGCATGGCATTACCGCATGAGTAAACAAATACCACAAAGACCAATCATGTGCTTAGCATTATGTCTGCTTAGCCATAATGGCTCTCTCTCCACAATCTATAGCATATTGACTGATATGTAATCATTACAAAATAATAATTATTAGATTCAATGGAGTAACCATATAAGACTCCATCAAAAATTAATAGGATATGGCATAGAAACATTTTCTCCCTCACCCTGTTCCAACCCCATACACTTTTGTGAGAGCTGTGTAAAAGTGCAGCGATATATAAAAGCTGATTTGGAAATGGTTAATCTGAGTTTTAGCTACACAGTGATTCTTGACTCTTTATCTGCACTGTTTTGTGTAATGAATGCTTTATTTACAGTAATAGAGAAAACGCTTCCAGCATTCCAGGTGTCTTCTCTCCCACTGTCCCTGCCAGTGACTTGTTAAAAAAAAATTGTACAAAAATGTGTACTTTGGGTGCACAAATTTATTTATTTATTTATTTCTATACTATCCAATAACTGAAGCTCTCTGGGCGATTCACAAAAATTAAAACCATAAGTACATCATAAAATAATGTAATATGAAAGCTTAAAATCACAATACAAAAATACAAGCAGAATAACATGGAGTAGCAATGCAGAGATTTAAAATACAGGTTTAAAATGGCAGAGTTAAAAGACTAGGATAGTAAATTGCTAAAATGCTGGGAAAATAAAAAGGCCTTCACCTGGTGCCAAAAAGAGTACAGCATAGGTGCCAGGGAAGCCCCTCTAGGGAGCTCATTTCACAGCAGAAAAAGCCCTCCTCCTGGTAGCCTCCCGCCTCTCCTCCTTTGGCAGGAGCTCATGAAGAAGGGCCCCTGAGAATGATCTGAGGGTTTGGGCAGGTACATATGGGAAGAGGCAATCTGGATATATATACTAGAGTTTATTTCTCACCCATCCCTAGATAGGAATGTAACAGTTCCATTTTTTAAAAGTCCCTATGCAAATAATCAGTCACAAGACATAACATTTATTCTAGCACAACATTAGCAAATCAGATCTGCTGCTAATCCTCTTGTATATCAATCAATCTTGTATATCAATCATGAATGAAATAAATTAAGGAGCAGATCAATGATGGAGGAAACATCAGAATTTAATCAGTGCTTTAGTTCATCAATGGTCCAGCAGCACAGACAGCAAAATACCTCCAAACACTACAGCTTTGTCATGCAAAACAGATCTCGTGATCCCACAATGTCTATAAAATATATATTTGCTTCTTAATATTACTCTGCTCTCAGTTATTGTAATAAACTGGTACTAGAGGCCTGCAGCCAATATTCTGGCTGGTAAATTCCAACACATACACATGCACATCAAAAGAACGTATGGGACTCCCCCAACACACACACACATTCAGAGTCAAGCCATCTCTTTTCATCTATCTCTCCCACCACTCCCACCCTACTTCCCTGCCCATCTTTTCCTCAGTTCATGTATTGCCATAGTGGAAGGGCCTCCCCTAACTTCCACCACACACCTCTAAGCATTTGTGACACAATGTGTCAAAAACATAATGCAATTTCCTTCCACCCCATCCCCAAAGGAGGAAAGTCACATGAACATGGCCTTAATCCATGCTGGTACCTTTGTGGTGGAAACCTGGTTCTTGATGGAGAAAGCCAAAGAGTGCAGTGGCAATGTAATGAACCAGGATTTACTCTCTCCATCTCCTTCTTTGCTGTCTCTATGGAGGCACCATTGTGAACCTCCATTGCTGCAAGCATAATATAATGTCAGACAGTTTTGGTCACATACTTATTTTGTTTGAAGTGGAACACTGAGGTATGTTTTCATGGACTTCTTTAGGGGGCCTGGATGTTCACTAAGCACCAATGAATTAGACAAAGTCTTGTTTGTATAACAGGGACAGATAGTGTTCTATGATCTAGTACTAAGTCATCCTAATTTGGGGGCATGCAAAGATATTGATTCCTGGATCTATTTGCTGCTGATGGGACCTAATACTGATATGAAGTAGATGGTCCATTAACAGAATGTTTGACTAGCAATACATCTTCCAGCAAGGACATCACAAGATATGTTGGTGCTTGAAAACCCTACAGAAAATTTCTGTACAACAAAAGAAAAACTATCACGGTTATTTAATTATTTTCTGCTTTTTAGTGGTGACGCCCTTGAATGGTGCCCCAAATTTCTTGCTTAAGGCAAGAGACTCACTCTGCCTAATAGTGGGACTGGCACCGACTGCTGAATTAGAGTGAGTTGTGCTGCAATCCTTCTGATCAAATCTCATTAAATTCCCGGGGACCTACTCCCCTTCAAAATATATACAACAGATTGGACTGTTGTGCGTGTATTAAACTGTGATCTTTCACGTCTTCCAGACAGTTTCTAAATCTATTGTCTGTTAAATAAACTCCTTGAATTGTCATGCTTGATGACACCACTTCTTCTTCTTCTTCTTCTTCTTCTTCTTCTTCTTCTTCTTCTTCTTCTTCTATTAATTATTTGTAATCCTCTAGGTTCGTCTACTGATGCAAATACTGTTCTGCTGGGGCAGACAATTATCCCGAACCTTCCTATTGGGAAAGAAATAATCAGAGGTTAGATGCACAAATTAGTAGAGGTGCATGCCAAACCACCGGTATAATGTACATCACAGCAACTCTGTGATAGAGTCCAATATTACTGTACATTTAATGAATGATGAACTCAGGATCTGAAATAGTCTTATGCCCAACACTTCATTAATGAGCAGGGACCAAGTTCTCTCAGCTTCAAGTGTGTTGTCTTTAGGAGCAGGACATGGGCATCATTGCCCATATTCTATATATGCAGCTAACCTACAGAGCTTGTGATCCATCAAGTTAGATTACTGCAATGCGCTCTACATGGGCCTGCCTTTGAAGGTGGTTCAGAAGCTGCAACTCATGCAAAATGCGGCAGCCAGATTGATAACAGGGACTAGAAGGTCTGAATGCATAAGACGGACACTGGCTCACTTGCACTGGCAGTGTATACTGAGCTCAATTCAAGGTGCTGGCTTTAACCTATAAAGCCCTAAATGGCTTGGGGCCACAATACTGGATGGAGCACCTCTCCTGACATAAACCTACCTCTATGGTTAGATACTGATCCAATTTTGGGTGCCTCCTCTGTGAGAGACTTGGAAGGCAGCAATGAGGGAGAGGACCTTTTCAGTTGTGGTCCCCCAACTGTGGAATGATCTCCCCAATGAGGCCCACCAGGTGCCAACAATGTTATCATTTTGGTGATAGGTTAAGCCCTATCTCTTTTCTCAGGCATTTGGCAGAATATGATGAGTTTTTAATTGGTCCTGGATCTGTCTTACATTCATGATGGATTGCTTGCTTTTAGATATATGTTGCCTCTGTGTATACTGTTTGTTTCTGAGTTTTTGTCAATTATTTTTAAACATGTATTCCGTAGCTCAGTGTTTTTATTCTTTGTAAACTACCCAAAGAGCTTTGGCCAGGGAGTGGTATAGAAATGCAACAAATAAATAAGAAAGTAAATAAATTCAAGCCCAACAGACATATAATGTGGCCTACCCAGGGCTGTGCAGAGCTGGTAATATGCCCAGGCCAGATGGGAAGAGTGTGCCCCCCCCATTTCAAAAAAGGAGGACAACATGGCCGCTCCAAGGGGGCGTGCACACCAACATGTCTGTTCTACATAATACCTTCATATTAAACCTGTTCTACAACACCTCAAGGCACATATATCCCTGCCCTACATGCGGCATGACCCTCTGGAGCTTGTAGTCTGACCGTGTATTCACTATGGACGGCTTCTGCGCTGTTTCCACAAGGCGGGCTCCTTGCTTCTCAATGGGCCTCTTATGCTACGGAAGTAGTAGCGCAAGCTAGAGGGGACCTCCTCGTTGGAGTGCCCTCTCAAAATCGTGGGCCCTGGGCCAACTGGCCCCACTGCCCCTTCCCCTCTGCACAACCCTCCCACCAAACTCCTGAGTTTTGCAGTCCGAGATGGTCAGCAGAAACAAGATGGCTGCATTCAGCTTAGAGCAACCTTCTCCAAGCTGGTGCCGTTCAGATGTTTTGGACTTCAACTTCCATCAACCCCATCAGCATGGCCTATGGTCAAGAATGCTGGGAGCTGTAGTCCAAAGCATATGGAAGGCAGCAGGATGGGGAAGGCTCACTTATATGGTTGCAGCATTTGCAGGCCTGATAAACAGGAAGCAGGAAACGGTGGGATGGAGGTGCTCCCTTTAAATCTGATACAAAGAACAGGCTTTGATGATTTTGTAATGATGTGCAGAGTTCTAAGTCAAGAAAGGTCAAGTTGTACTCTGAACACTAAATGGTGCCCATCTATTTTTGGCTGGGAAATTGTTGTAACCTGATTCATAGACTGCCCTGGCTATTCTGGCAGAAATAATGAGACTTTCTGGCACTTGCTAAATGTTAAGTATAGGTCAATGTCTTCTTTGCAAAGAGGTAATACTGACCTCAGTGGAATTACCAATATCACATTGGATAGATATAGATAAACAGCCTGAAAATCATTACTTTCCTTTTTGCCTGTCCTAACAGAAAACAGATTTTGTTTGGGTGTCAGATTGATTTATATGAGCACTTGGAGCACAATGCCTGTATTTATTTTGGCTGGGCGATCTCTCCTGATGAATGCAATGGTTAAATCTTGCACACTGTCCACACTGAGAACGAACCTGACTTCAGAAGTGCTTACCGTGTAAAAACCATAAGATAGCAGCTTGGTCACACAGCATTTATCTCTGCTGTTGGGAGTAGAAGCATTTTAAAGTGGAGGGAGTTGTTTCATTCATATATATATATATATATATAGTCCAATTGAAACAGTCACAACATTAACCCAGAAATTTTCTGGAATTTCTGTAGCGGACTGTAACAGGAAAGACATTTTTGTTTTTGTTAAATTATGTCAAAACTAGATTTCTGAACAGTATCTTTGGGTTGGATCCAGTATCATTCTTACAGTAGACCCACTGAAATCAATAGCACTGAAGTTAGTCATGACTAAGTGAAGTCCCATTGATTTCAGTGGTTCTACTCTTAACTACAGCTAAGCCTGGATTCAACTTTTGTTTCTTCTTCTTCATTTTTTGAGTCATAAGAAGTTGGTTTTTATGTTCAGCAGGGGTGGACAACCTCTGGGATCCCAGGGACCAATTTCTCCCCAGAACAATTTCTCCCTGCCAGGCCTTGTATTGCTTACCTTGATGTACAGGCTTCGTAGTTTTGGCTATTGCAAAGCAGGAACTCCTTTTGTGGTAATTATTTTGTTTTAGTGCTTTCCTAACTGACATAAAACAACCAGAAGAAAATGTACAGGGAACAGATTTGAATATCTAAATGTTCTGAAGTGGAAGGAAATTTTATTGTATTGCTGGTGTCATGGAGTGCATTAGTTAGCGGCAAATGCAAATCAAGTCCTTGAAGTTGGCACAATAAAAGTATAGTTGTTCATATTTTCAGATGAGTAATTCTGCACAGTGCCATGTGTTCTGGCTTTAATCTGATCTAATAAATCTTTGGAGTGATTTCATTCGATGGATTTACTACTATTTACATTTACATTCTTTTTTCATGCATACTGTGAAGAATAAGAGCCAATGCCAGCCAGAGACTCTAGTTTCCTAAGCTTGTTACCTAATCCATATATTTAGCCATTTGTCATGAAATCAAAGCAGGCCAGCAGCAACAGTGGGTGGAAGCATGCAGTAGTGAACCACAGGGGACCATACAGTAACTGGTTAAAAGAATACTTCTTAATTATGAAACAGAGCTATTGCCGATCTCCTAGTGTTCATTTTGAAAATGGATGATGGTGGTGGTGGTGGTGGTGGTGGTAGTGGTGTGTGTGTATTAATGGTTTGCAATAGTTCAGTGGATGATTGCGCGCGCGTGTGTGTGTGTGTGTGTGTATTCATTTGATTTGCAATAGTTCAGTGGATCTCAAAGTATGAGGCACAGAAAGTTGCTAAGGAAGATTAGGGATGTCAGAGAAATCCGTAATGAAATCAAATGAGTTTGATTTGTATGAAATTGACCCATGGATTCCAAGTTGGACTAGCTTTCCCCAAGTTGTGCAGATTCCATGGACTTGCGGACTAGTTTTTTATACAGATTTCTTTGTAGATAAACACATAAAATCATCATCATCATTATCACATCATCATCATCACCAGCAGCAGCAGCAGCAGCAGCAGCAGAAAATGTGTATTTCCTCCAAAGGCTAAAACATGAAAATGCACATTTGGGGGGAGAGTTTCCACACATTTGGAAGATTGCACATTTTGAAAGCATGAATTTGCACCAATGTACATTGGTGCAAATGCATATTTGGGAAATTGGGGGGGGGGGGGAAATGATTCCATCAATGAGCGGACAGTGGAAGAAAACCACCAGGCAGAGCAGATTTTACAAAATCCATACATCCCCACAAAAGACATAAGCTCCTCTTCAGGGGTCAGTTTATACATACAGTAAAAGCAAGTGATAGATCATTGCTTTGCCTGTCTCCCATACAGCAACATTCTATCTGAGAGCATAGGATTGCTCTCTAAACTAAATACAATAATAAAAATGGATACACATGCATCTGAAGGGACAAAATCAATCAATAAATAGGGTGGTTTCAGACACTGTGATCACCAGCATCATTACTCTAAAGCAAGGGCACACAACAGTTCCACTCTGGGCCTCTCCCTAAAGCTTTGAATGATGATGATGATTCACATAGGTGTAGGCTGACCAGATAAAATCCAGGTCAGGGCTCATGTAACTTTAACAGTTGTAGAGAAAAGGGAATTTCAGCCAGTGTCATTTGTATGCAATTAGTTCCTGGTGAAATTCCCTCTTCATCACAACAGTTAAAGTTGCATGCACTATACTAGAGTGACCATATACAAAAGAAGGCAGGGCCCCTGCAACTTTAACTGTTGTGATGAAGAGGGAATTTCACCAGGACCTAATTGCATACAAATGACACTGGCTGAAATTCCCTTTGCTCTACAACTGTTAAAGTTACATGAGTCCTGACCTGGATTTTATCTGGTCACCCTACATAGGTGCCTGAGTTACTGGATAGCAGAAATCATGGATGAGTTTTGCGTGGGTGGGTGGGGGAATGTGGCTCATCCTGGGGTGGCTCCTGCTTGCCAAGTCTACATTGTTTGAACTTCTGAAAACAGAGAAAAAAGCCTCAAGGGTTAATGCATAAATTGTGCTGCTGCTGAGGCAATGGCCAACTAGACAACATATGAAATATGTACTCTATAATTTCCTGTAACTTCAAGATTTTTTCCTAAAAACAGACTGTTTAAATTAAATGGCTTAATTTGGTTGTAACATATATAAAGTGACTCATCCCCATGTTTTAGTAAAAAAAGAAAAACAAAGAAGAGTTTTCTTGGGATTCATGTCACATACTATCACCCTTGTTACCAGATACCTAGGGGATTCACTTTGCTCTGGTTGTGAGTTCCCTGAATGGTTCTAGTTGGCCACTGATATAATGCTGTGGTAGATGGACCTTTGGTCTGATCTAGCCATTTTTATGTATTGATTTAGGAACTACTCATCCATTAGGGACATATGAGAATTTCAAGTTGGGAAGTGAAATTGAAGGATTTTTCTGGTTTGGCCCTGGCAGATTTTGTTCCCTCAAGAACCCCCTCCCCCCATTGGCATCAACTTGATCTGTAGCGAGTCAATCCAATATGCAGGTTCTGTTTTGTTTTGTTTTCATGTTGGAAATTTACACAAATTGGGTCTTTTTTCAGGAAGCACTGAAGGGGTGGATGAAATTGACACATTCTTTGACAAATATGGAATATAGCTCTGCAGGGCTAAATGAAGCAGTGTGCAGACAGGATGAAACTGACAAGAATATTTACAAGAGGGAATATGCCTCTGTGGGACTACATAGCAGAAAGGCAGATTTGTGACTCTGCGCACTCGTTCAAGATCACCAATTATTTTAAAAATGAAAAAAATATATTACTCCATTTGCATAAATTTCAAGATCCCCCCCAAAGTTCCCATTTGCACAAATTATCATTTGCACAAATTATCATTTGCACAAATTGTGAGACCCTGAGGGGAAAAGGTGCAAAACGTTTCTGGAATCGGAGGGGAAAAAATTGTTATGGGCCACTTCCATTTACCAGAGCAGAAGCACTGTGGAATCCTATTAGGCTTAAACAGAATAGAATTCCCAGCATCGTACATCCCTATTAGCCACTTAGAACCTCAGGCATGTGCTCATCAATCACAGTGGTCTTGTTCAGATGATTACGTATTGGCTTAACAAGTTGAGATATGAACAAGCCTTGTGCCAATGTACATAACTGCTTCCCTCATCCCTTCTTGGCACACCTGAATAGTGGATTTATACTTGGAAATTATGGGTACCATCTTTGAAACAAGCCTGGATTATAAACCAATATCAAATCAAGGTTTGAGATCCTGGCTTTTTCCAAAGCTGGTAATCATAGTTTCCCAGTATCGAGGAAACTAGATAGGATGAAATGGAAAATTAAGGTTAAATGTATCGCTCTACACTGCATTCAGGTGCACCACAAAGGAAAGGGAGATGGGGCTGTGTGGAGAAAAGTCTCATTCATATCCTCGTTTAATAAAACAGATTATGATAAAATCAGGCCCATTTCCTTATATGACATACCCAAATTGGTTCCTGAAATAATGCCATGACACACAGTGCCTCGATTGCCAGGCTGTACAAGAGACTCACCTACTCTTTGATGATCCTTTGAATATTAATTCTCCAGAAGCACAATTACATTGCATAGGGCCATAAGGAAATGGAACACTGCCGCATAAAGGAGCAGTTGGTAGGGATGTGGAACAGTCCGTGTGGCACGTCATTAGCAGAATAAATATTCCTTTTTCATTTGCTATCTTTTCACATGTAAGGGATCAGGCCTTGAGCTGGTGTTGTTAATCAGTTCTACTGACTGCACCAGAGCACATGGTCTTGATACCAGTGGAAGGGATCAGTGGAATATGTAGAGGAAGAGATAAAAAAGGAAGTTTGATTACATTTTTATCTCAAGTTTCAGGATGTGCATAAACAACACTATATTAATTATTCCAAAACCCTCAATTAGTCATATAGGGTGCTTGGCAAAGTAGAGCATCCTTGTTTTAAACATTAACTCAACTGGGTGTGAGGAAAGAAAAGGGTGGAAATAAGAGCAATCTAGAGCAGCATCTAGTGAGGGCAAGGAGAGGCAAGATCCTCTTCCTGGTATTTTGGACATGTGGTTCTTCCTCAAGATAACCTCAAACTCTAGTCAACTCATTGGCTCAATTCGGATGACACGATAGTCAATGGTGGGGTAATAATCAACTTTACAGTTGTTCATCTAGGGGGTACTCCCCACACAACATGGTAATAAATAATCAACTGTGGTGTGGATTAGGATCAGTGCTGAGTTGACTATGGCAGCATTCGGATGACACAATAGTCAAAACACCTGACGATTGTTTCCCCCACACCAGTTGTTTATTGTGTCGTCTGAATTGAGCCACTGAGTCTATTCCCCAAGGAGATATTATGATAAACAATCGCACTGCTTCATATACTAGTTATATATGCTGAAGGTATAAATTGGCTAACCTAGCCTCCCTCCACCTGATGTATGGACTTCAACTCCCATGAGTCTCATCCAGCATGGCCAATAATCACAAATCCTAAGAATTGTAGTCGAAAACATCTGAAGAACACCAGATTGGGGAAGGCTGCACTAGGTGGTCTGTCCAGAAAACACCCACCTTGCATCAGTTGCACGGGCTATCTTTGGTTTCTGGGTTCAACTTAAACTGCAAGTATTAACTTGCAAGTCCAAATGTTTTGGAACCAGGCTGTTTTGAAAGAGTGCCTACACCCATATGCAACTACCCAGGCCCTAAGAAAACCCCAGAGACCTTTCTTGTGCACCTGTTGCTTGTGGTTTTCAAATAGATCCTATAAAGCTTTTTATTCATTCACACCTTTCATTGTTTGTATTGTTGGCCTACTGCATTTCCATCTGATGCTGTTTTTTGGATTGTTTTGATATTTATTGTATTATAATATTTTAATCCTATTTTCTTATTTTGTAAGCCATTATTTGAAGGTTTGTCCCTAAAAGGCTGAATACATCGTTTTTCTTTTTTTCTTTTTTAAGTGTATTAACACTTTAAAACACTGCAAAAGTTATTCTGAAATTTATTTATTTTGAAAAGAGATAATAGATTATTTTAAAATATCTTAAAATGCTTTGGGGGGATTTCATCTTGGCTGGATCTACACAGCTGCTTTATAGTGGTATTGAAGTGCACTGATAACTGTTGGGGCCCATGATACATCGACACCAAGCAGGATATAACATGGTATATGGAACCACTTTGCTGCCACTTGGGATTACAAAAGAGCAGGGGTTGTCAAGCAAGTCACAAGGCACAATACATAGCTCATGGACTATGTTTGGCTAGATGGGTCACAAGTTGTGCAGACCTGCTCTGGTGTGATCATTTAATTGCAGCATATTTTTGTTTGTGGAATTTGAAGTTCATAATACTCTCCAAAAGCCCTTGCAGGGGCTTCTAAGCATGAGCATTGTTAGGTGTGGGACTGCGGATCCCATGCCTCAGGTTCTTGTTCATCGTGCCCTGGATCTTTGAGCCTGCTGTCCTTGATCTAGGATGGGCATGTATGCCCTTTTATAGAGGACAGTTCTCTATTTGAAAGCATCCTCTATCTGAAGGGCTATATGTTCACTCGCAAAACAAAGATAAAGAACCAAAAGAACTATTGCCTGTCATCAATTAGCACCTGAACAACAGATTGAAAAGCAAGTACACAGGTCAGCTGGGCACATTCTTCTTTATTACAGTGAGAAGTATTATATTTCTATTTAAATAAAAAGTATTATTTCTACATTTTTTATTTCTATACATATAAAAGCATTTCTTCCTTTTTAACGATTTATAAGTTGTGCATCAGTCCACCCCCTCCTCTTGCCTCCTCTTGCTCATGGCCAAACTCGATCATTTGGGTAAGAAAGGGGAAGGAGTCTACTTTTTTAGCTAAATAACTAAACTGAGCATGCAGGGATGGGAGAAAATATATTCCCTTCCCCTCTTTTCCGCCATACACCAGAAATTAGCTGGCTGTGGCAAACATTCTTTAAACAACAGCATGAACACAGGTGGAACCAGGAATGCAAAGCTTCAATTTGAGCAGTATGGCAGCAGAACCGGTTGCTAGCTTGCTGAGAGGAGGAGGAGGAGGAGGAGGAGGAGGAGGAGGAGGAGGAGGAGAAGTAAAATCAAGAAGGAGTGGCATGGACCTCATCCTGTATTATGAAACTCTGTCCACCACAACTGGAAACATGCAACCTATTCATTTTGCATTTCATTGGGAAGGGGGAAAGGATTATTTTGAATATTATTAATTGATAGGAAACACAGATTTCGAACCAGATCCATCTATGTGAAACTTAATTAAGGACAAATTAACTGAACTCAACTAACTGATTTTGTTTGATTTGATGGTAGGATATGATTGAATTAAAGGATTTATTTTATTTGGGTAATTTTGATGGGAAATTAATTGGCTTGGCTTGCCTTCTGTGAAACTTAAAAGATGCATGGTACAGACACAATTTTTCATATATTACTAGAACTCATTTAAGCACGAAGCAATGCTCCTGCTTTCAGGAATTGCTTTCATAAAGAACTTTTAAAAAATCTTCTCCTGTCCCTCCTTATTTGAGCCCAGTGTGATATTTACACATGTTTGAATTTTACTTTTAGAATTTCAGGAAGAAATTCTCTTTTTATTTTAACATGTTCACAAGATTTCTGGGACCAATTGAGTTTTCTCTTTTTCTAAATTTACAAAATATACATTTTAAAATGGCTTCCTCCAAATCCCTTCCAAAAAACATTGAATTGGTATAAGTAGCTCTAATAATCAAAAGACACTGGCTCAGTTTGGATGACATATTAAGCAACGGAGGGGTAAATAACGTACTGACCGTGCGTTAGGCAGGAGGAGCTCCACAGATGACACACTGCAGCCAGCGCTGCTCAGAACCGGCAAACACCCCGGCTGCAAGGAACTTGCGGTGGCCATTTTGGTTGTAGCCTCTCCTCCGTTTGTCCCCCAGCCGTATCCCAGCATGCACCATGAATTCTGCCAGCTGCATAGAGTGGCTGGGGTTTTTTGGCTGCTCTAGGCAGCAGAACTCTATTCTGAAACAGAATTGTCCACAGAGAGAGGGGGGGCTGAATTCGGACGACACTTTAAACAACGGGGCTTCGGGCTAAACAACGTGCAAGCCCATTGTTTCACTCCGTTGTTTAAAGTACCTGATTAATGTACTGTCAGTTGTGTGTGTGTTGTGTGTGTCATGGCCCCTCCTGGGGAATCTTCATCAGAGGATGAAGCTAACTCACCCAGGGCCACAGATTCTTTGCCTCAGAGTCTATCGGAGGCAGCGTCGGAGGAGGAGACGGGCCGTGAGGCAGAAGAGGCAGAGAAGTCCCAGGAAAATTATCCTCCTCCACCTCCTGTCTCCCCTGAAGAAGTTTCTGAAGGTGAAGAGTGGCAGCCACCAAGTCCTCAGCAATGGAGGTGTCTAAGGCAAGCAGGCCAGGTCCGGCTGGCGAGAAGAAGCTACGACTGCAGAAACGCGGTATGGTGGACGCTGAGCTTAAATAGCTAAAGCAGAGTAATGAGGCACAGCTGGGGAGGGGAGAGCCAGGCTGAGGAGCTGCTTAAAAAGCCTCAACGTGCAAGATTTTTCTCTGCTAGGAACAACCAACATGAAAGCTGCCTAGCTTCTCTTCCTGATCCTAGCTTGTGGACTCCTGCTTTGGCTATTGCCTTTTGACTACAGATTTGGATTTGGCTTGTGGACTTTCTCTGGCTCTTGACTTTGGAATTGGCTCATGGACTCTCTCTGTCTGGATTTTGAATTTGGTCTGTGGATAATGGAACTGTGAATCCTTGCTAAGACCCAGCACTTCACTCTTTGCAGGAGTTAAATCTCCCTGCTAAACCAACTCAAAACATTCCAGTTGGCTGCATTCCCAGAACGGACTGATAAGCACTCTGCTGGTTGGTTTCCCGGAAAAAGACCTGGTGAACATGATAGTGTGCTGCCCTCCAGATGACACAATAAGCAACACAACTGATGATTGTTCCCCCCCTCCTCCGTTGCTTAATGTGTCGTCCGAATTGAGCCATACTGTGCTCATTAATTGTGAGCAAAATAACCAACAACACATAATCTATGTAATGAATCCCCAGAGTGTGAATTCATAAGGCGATGGTAAATTGTTCACAAGTTGTTCATGAGGAAGAAAATTTGTGATGATATCCATGACTAAATTAATGGTAAACTATCATAAATTCACAAGCTATCAAACTGTTGGGGAATTAATAAATTGTAGGTAAATCATATTTAATGGTAGGTTGTTTAGAACTGTGGTGTTGTAGGCCTTGAAAACACACTTTTTAGATTTGTAGCTGTTGGTACCATTGCTAAAGGGATTACACCATGTCCATCAGTGCCCCTCTTGAGGCTTCCCCTTATAATGGGCTTTCATAGACTGTGAAGATGGGAATAATATTATAGTCCTGGATACACCCACCCACCCCAATTCTGGTAAATTACACCCAAGTTGGTATGGACTAATGATGACATTCTTACTTCAGGTGCTGGCTATACAGTTCAAGAGATGCTTCTTTTGTATATATGTGTCCTTTAAAGATCTTGGAAAACAGACTAATTGTTTACTTTGGTTTCCCATTCTTTGTAAGCAGGCACTATTTGTGACATTCCACAACATCATCATTGATAACCGGGCACCCCAGCTAGCCTCCAATTTCTTGGCTTTTTGAAGTATGAGCTAATATAACTGTGGTCTTTAATTAGCAGGGGGAGTGGGTATCATTGAACTTCCCTGTTTTTAAAAAAGGCAATTCCTCCCCAATACCTAATGCTTAATTCACCATAAATTAACCACTGCTAACCCACATCATCTAGAAGCAAGAAAGAGAAGTCCTCACAAACACTCCTGTTGTATACTGTCTAAGTGTCCATCCATCAGGATGAATAGAGTGTCTAAAAAGTTATGAAAATATGACTGGATCAAGAAACCTTATAGTGTGATTTCACTGAAGAAGGGAACAAAATAGTGTTTTACAATCTGGAGATTACCATTGGATTGTTGTTCACACATGACACAGTTTATTGAACATACAGTATTGAGGACTCGTGATTTATTGCATTTCCTGGTCAACATGTTGTATTTTCACATTGTTAGTCTATTATATGTTGTCCATTTAATATAGGCACAATGGTGCCATATTTGCATTGATGATTATCCTATTACTATATTCACTACTGTTTAAAGATATTGATTGAGATAAATGACGATATAAACTTCAATTGTAAAGAACGTATTGTTTTTCTCATGTTTAAGTCATCACCTATATTCCTGGTTCACCCTTCTAAACGGATTTACAACTTGAGTTAAGAATCCACTTTCGGTGCTATCCCACATCATCTGGCATTTTTAGATATACTGCCTCTGGCATGGAGCTTCCATTTAGCAGGCAATGCAGATTTACATTCTGCTCTTCATGAGAGAGAATTGAGTCACTTTAGTGCATGATGAGCTTCTCACTTTTCAACCCAGCTGTCTCAGCTCCCTTTGCTCCACATACCTAGTGCTGCAGCTGCATTCTCAAAGTCTATCCATATACATATAAAATAAATTGGTGTCCTTTGGAAAATAAACATGGGGCATTATTCCCAAGGAAACACGCATAGGGGGCGGCACTGTTAGTCCAGCTATTAAGTCTTATATTCCATTTGCACTGCTATCAGGATGAGCTGACAGCAGGATGTACTGTTTACAACACTTCTTTAATTTAAATATGAATATATGTTTATCTTTCAAAGTTTATGTGTATCAGAGCTGAGCCATAGGCACCTGTCAGAGTGGAACTAGGAATTGTGTCAGGTAAGTCAGAGCTGAAGAGCAAATTGGAACGTACTGCATACCAGTAGTTCTCAAACTTATTTTTCATGAAAATATGCTGGATGTCTTGGTGGACCATTCAATAAACCTTATCTTGGCGGTACCAATCAATGTGCATATATGATACCTTAAATTTCAAATAACTGTTTTTCTCCAGTACTAGCATCATTGTCAAAAACTAGCACTGTATTATGGCAATCCAGAGCCACAGCCACTGAGAAGGGTCTCTTTAACTATACATTTTTAGGGAATAATTAGTAGACTGCATCAGTGCTATGTTAAGAAAATCATGGACACTAGGCTAAGCCCATTTTAGCCTGTTCAATAATCTGGCCCTGGTCAAAACAGCCTCAATTTACACCATCATCAACATTAAAAAAAAGGGAAAAAAAAGAAATCAAACACAGGGGCCAACTGCCACCAGTGCTTAATGGACCACAACTGGAAAACCTCTATAGGCCAGGCAAAGTCCCAGCCTAAACAGGATGTCTTTTGTATATATTAGAGATGTATGTCAATGGCCTAATGACATTCTCCAATTTATTTGTGGGCAAAGAAATTGGGAGAACAATTTTACCAAATTTCTCCAGGGAAAGGAGAAATTCTCCAACAGTTTCTCATGGGTACAACTGTCTATTGCAAGGGTTCTAGCACCGCTTCTTTTTTCTTAAGGTGTGTGTGTGTGTGTGTGTGTGTGTGTTGCACTACCACTACAAGTGGCAACAGCTTCAACTGTGTTGACAGTCTGACCCACATTTTGCATCATCTACAAAACCCCACACCTAGCAATATTCTGGGGGTGGGGGGGGGAGCAAATGCAAGACGGATGCCATCCAAAAATAACAGTGAAGACAATTTGGAGAAAAAATATTTCTAGGGGAATAATAAAAATAAAAATATCAGGACTTTTCTGTAAAAAAGTCTTCTGAGACATTTTAGCTCAGCTCTAGTTGACATTTTTCAGGGTTCAGCACATTCCTCAGAAACTTCCAGATGATAAATTTCTGAGCAGTGACTGTGGACACATCTTGTCTCTAATGCAGGTGCTGATAATACTGATCCTTCCCCCGAAAGCTCTGTAACAGGTGTGGAGGGAGGACGTGTTGTATCCAGCTCCAGGGAGGAAATGGAATTAGTGCTTTGCCAAAATCTGTGTGCATGTGCTTTCTTTCTATTAGACGCCACTTCATTGCTCTGTTGTCTCCCATGCTTGCTGTGCTTTCCGATCTGAAAAAAAGCCCTTAGGGAGGGTTTACCCATGCTGTCTTCTCCTAGATTTTAATTGAAGTGCAGGAATCTGAGGAGGGTACAGGCTGCTAGAGAGGTGATGGTACAATGAAAAATGGTACACTCCTCAACCACCTCATAAGTATGGTAAGCACAAGAACCCTGAATCCAACACATGAGGATTTCTCCAGAACATCTTTGAATTTCTTTTCAAAAGCAACTTTTTCTGTATCAGATTGAATGGGATTGGTAAAAACAAAATGAAGAAGAAATGTTCAGCATGGTGTGTGTGCATGTGTGTGTGTGTGTGTCAAGAACATATGCTCTCTGGGTAGTATACAGAAAATTCTAAAAGAATGAAATCTAACTCTTCCATGTAGTTTTTCTTGCTCAGGAGGAGACCCCAATGGCCAGCCTGGGGGTGTGGGGCCAGCTCAGAACATTATCCCAAATAGGAAGGATAGGATGGAACATGAGCAGTGACTCTGCACCCTTATGCTGGGCTGATATGAATCAGGAGCTCTTTCAACCTCCGCTGCTAGCAACTAGGTTCAGTTTTGTCAAGCTATCTACAGCCAGTGCTGCCCATTAAATGTAGGAGGATCTTATGAAAAGGAGGACAGAGCTTCTGTGTCTTTAAAGGGGAATTTCAGCAGGTGTCACTTGTATGCATTAGGGATGTACATGCCCAAAAATATCATATCGCATCGTTATCGGAATTTCAGACCAAAAAATTTATCATCCCCAATTATATCATAGGTGAACTGTATCGTGTCGTATCGTATTTCCGATAATTATCGGAAATCCGATATTATATCATTTCTCCATTTTGCCCTAGAGACTCTAGAGTTGATTTTTGAGTTGGAAAGGCCTAAAACTTCTTAATTTTCCAAGTTACAGGTTTGAAACTTGGTCACAGTGCAGACTGAGTGTTGCTAGACTTGTGTGCCAAATTTTAGAACAATCGGTGTAAGCGTTACTCAGAAGTAAGCTTTCAAATACACTGTTTCAGGTGGCTGAAATGTGGCCCTTTTTCAAGAGACGTCGTCCAGTACTCATGGGTATCTCACAGATGGCCTTGAGGGGACTCATCTCTGTGCCCAATTTCAGACACACAGCTGCAGGCATTACTAAGCTTTCAACAACATGCACTGTTTCTGGTAATGCACTCCATGCTGCTGCTGCTGAGACTTATAGGTATATATGAATGCAATGAACTTTCAAAACCTGTGGATAAACCTGGGCAGTGCCTTCCATATGCAGTCATAAAAGTAAAATGTGTTAATCAGAAGATGGTGAACTGCTGCTGCCTTGTCTCATTGATTAGGCCACGCATGTCTACAAAATAGCAAGGGTGTTACATTTATTTTAGAGACAGCCTTAGCAGGCAGGGCCTCATTGGGCCAGGAGATACCCCGGAAGTGCAGAAACCTGCATGATCCCACTAGCGCCTATGCGTGGCACAGTGAGTGAACACATTCCACTGCAGTAGCAGAACTGCTGCTGCCTTGTCTCATTGATTAGGCCACATATGTCTAAGTAAAAGGATTGGGGGGTAGGGGAATAACACGGGTGTCACAGTTATTTTAGCCAGCCTTAGCAGGCAGGGCCTCATTGGGCCAGGAGATACCCCAGGTAGTGAGGAAACCTGGAGGATCCCATCAAAACAACCCTCATGCACCGCCTTGACCTCATTGTGCTTGAAAAATGACCCAGTCTGCCCGCCATCCCCGTGCAGATAGGTGGGAAGTTCTTCATGCCAGAGTTGCACACACTGGCTGGAGCAGTAGCAAATAAAAGTCACATTCTGGGTAGGCACATTGGCAAATTAATATAAGTCACGTTCTGGGTAGAGGTGGGCACATTGGCTGGAGCAGAGGGAATAGTCATGTTCAGGACAGAGGTAGGCACATTGCCAAATAAAAAGTCACGTTCGGGGTAGAAGTAGGCATATTGCCAAATAAAAAGTTACATTCGGGGTAGAAGTAGGCACATTGCCAAATAAAAAGTCACGTTCAGGGTAGAGGTAGGCACATTGCCTGGACCAGAGTCTCAAAAAAAAAAAGCAAGCGTGAAGGGGATGCTCCTGCAGTCCCTCACTAACGGACTCCACGAGGAGCAGACCCAGGGACGTAGAGACAAAAAATAATAATACAGGAATCTCTCAAGGCTTACTAAAGCAGTCCCTCCATACTGGAAACATTGGATGGAGCAGTGTCTTTAATAAAGAAATAAAATGTGTGAGAGGGAGAGACAGCCACCCCAGAACTGCCCCTAGCAGCAACAGCATCTCTCCTAGAGCCAGAGCCACCTCGCCCAAGGCTACAAAATGATTGAAAATGAAATTATTTATATTAATAACAATCCTTTGCAAACAGTTTGTGTGCTGCTTTGACCACAGATTGTGTAGTGTTATCCTGTGTAGCAGGCTACAGGACACACCAGCACACTCACAGTCAATCAAGCAAACACAAACACCCAGAGAGAGAGAGAGAGGGAGAGAAATAGATATATATTTTTTTAAAAAATGTTTTTTAAAAAAGTAAGTTAAACAGGGAAGGGGACAAAACTCACTCAGAGCCGATCTACACACCCCTTTAAAACGTTTTAAATTAAGTTCGAAATCGTTTTATATTACCCCGTTGTATAACGTAATAGAACACATTACAGCATGTGACGTTATAATGAATCGTAACTTACTGAAAAGGAACGTATAGTGGGGTCACACGTAGCCGCTTCTGTGTTTCTCCCATGTCGCTTGTGTTGAAGGCATTACACGTACAACACCTACGTCATCCCTTCCTGTTCCTCATTTCCTGTCCTCTCTAGGCTTAACCCACCATTGAAACGTATTCTCATGAATTTGTCTGGGTTTTGGCGGGCAACCGAACATAGGGTAAAGGTAGATTGAACTGCTTTTGCGAATCATTCAAACGATTTCAAATTGAGCTTAGTCTCCTCACTTTGTGCAAAATGTTTGCGGAATATATCTTCGAGATAACATGTGCTTTAGCCCAGTGTCTTCATGCCCTAGCATTACTTGATTGCAGTGTGTTACGTTTCAGACGAAAACGTTTACTTATGAGTAATTTCTACAGACGTAAAAAACACCTGTTAACCGCAAGATTAGAAAACAATGTTAGATCACTGTACAGCAGCTACAGGTGCATAAGGATGCCGACGGTCTTACGAAGATACTGGGTAAGGCCATGTAGCAAGGACTGGTGGGAAAATTTTGTTTTAAAAGTTTGGAGTGATGCCCAATGGATAGAGTTTTTCCGTATGCCTCGTGCAACTTTATTTGAACTTGTGGCAATAGTGACACCATACCTACAAAGGCAGAGTACTTCAATGAGACAACCTATTGCGGTGGAAAAACGTGTGGCTATTTCAATCTGGAAATTAGCTAATCCTGGAAATTATAAAACAACAGCTACCCAATTTGGGGTAGGTCGTTCTACTGTTGCTGTGGTATTCGTGGAGTTTTGCCTAGCTCTAGAGAAAACACTCTTAAGAAGAACTGTTTGTGTTGGAGACGCTAAAAAGGTATGTCAACCAAAATTGTTTAGGTACTTACCAATGTAATGTATGTAGGTTGTGAAACTTTTGTGAGTATTGCTGACTTAATTGCAGCATTCTCAAAAATTAAAAATAAACTTTAATGCAATCCTTAATTTCCTAAATGTTACACAGTACATAATATGGCACACACCAGTTGTTGGTTAGATAACAAAGGTCTGCTTTACAACTACATGTGTCCTAATATTACGGCCACTACATCTCATCATATAAAATGTACCACCTATAGATATCTCAAGGACAGCCACAATACATTACAGGCCACAGAAAAATAATATATAGAAATAGAACTGGTTCATTTTATTTAAACGCGCAAGCTGTGAAAAAAGCAATAGTATGCATTTCACATCTGACCGGAACAGTGTATTTCGCTGTGTTTATCAAACACTTTTGAATAAAATGACATTTTAAGAATTGCAGGGAAAGGTGATGTCATGCCTCTGAAGCAGCTGAGTTAAAGGGAGAAATTTGGTTTTTTTTTTAAAGGTTCATAATATTGACTTACATTGCGGTTTATGGTCTCACCTCCGACAAATTCTTCAAAGTCACTTGGTAGCACTGTTTTGGCAGTGGCATGGGTATTGCTACCTCCTACAGAATTACACATGTAACCTTATTGATGATTGAATGTTCCCCATGCTATTTAGGACAGTTTAAAAAATACCATGTTTACTCTTTTTTCTAGCACTATTCCAGAACTGCTGAGGGCCCATAATTGGCCCCCATAAGACCTATGCAGTCCGGATGATACTTGTGCCAACATCACACTCACAGACATAATCACCCACCCATTTCACCGTTCTCTATGCTGGGGGAAAGGCCGACACTGGGAGAAGCGCTCAATCCTCCAAGCGCATTCTGAGTTCAGAGTGGCTTTTCAATGTCTGCTGCATTCCAAAGTGGGAGACCTCTGTCACTTCACGTCACTTGGCAAGCACTGGAAGAGTGGACACTTCTCCCAGCTCCAACGGAGTCCTTGGCTTCACAGGGTGTGCATCATCTTTATGGGAGTAGTCTGTGCCATTTGAAGCACCACACACAGCACTGGCAAACCAACTGTTCTCCACTCCCTACATCCCGGGTGTGATTAGTGATTTCAGATTGCTCTGGGGATGGGCCTTCGGTACATAACCAAGACTCCAACAGGAACTCAAGCAGGCTCTGTGGACAACTTCAACATCCTCCATAGGCTTGAGGTTCCTCAAGGGCTGGGAAAGTTGATGCTATAATAGCAATGCACTGGATTAGTCACCTATCCTTTTTCTCAAAAGCTGAACATATCATCTAGGTCAGCAATTCAACAAGCACTTCTTCGCTATATTTAATTCTTCAGGCTGTACACTTTCCTTATCCATTATTAAATGAAGTACAGAGCCAACACATTATTTTAAAAACTAAAGGGGATCTGTACCTCCCAATTCTTCTGCAACGGTCTCCTCTCCCTGTACTCTGCAGCAACGCTTTATTTTTACACCCATTCCTATGGGTCTACATTATCAGCACCCAATATGGTGCCCAGCAGTGTTTTGCTGTCTATTCCCCTCAGACCAAGACAGCACAGGTAATGGTAAGACATTATGGAATTTGTGTTTTGACATTTTTAGAGGGTGCGATACTGAGGACGTTAGGAATATATATTGCCAAATACATTTTTAATGCCAAAAATCCATATGGGAATTTACTGAGCTACATTTCGGCCTGTGAAGGACAGCTATAATGAAACAAAATTCCAACACCTTGCCAGTTTAATTACTGCCACTAACCTTTTCACCTTTCACTGTCTTCAGTGGGATAAACTACTAATGTCAATGTACGATTACACAATTACATAACTATTCCTGTTTGTTTACTTTCTTGTGACTTTGTAAAATAAAGAACTTCATCATAATCCAATGGCAAATAGTGTGATGAAGTTACATTATGAAACACACTTCCACCTCGACAGTGAACATTTCTGACATCTTGATTTTCACAGATTATTTCAGGCTTTGAAAAGTTAGGATTTCCAGGATGCTGTGGAGTTATTGATGGGAGCCATATTTCGATCTGCTCTCCAGTGCGTCAAGGAAAGGATTTTATTAACAGGAAAAAATACTACTCTATGCTTTTACAAGGTACCACTGATCATACCGGTCGTTTCATAAATGTTGAAATTGGATGGAGCGGACGCAATCATGATGCCTACGTTTTTTCAAACTCCGCTTTATTTGAGGCCATGGAGGCTGGTGCATTTATACCACCTAATGTGACATGGACAATTGGTAACACAACGTATAAACCACTACTCATTGCTGATAGCGCATATCCCATAAAGCCATGGCTTATGAAACCTTATGGAGGATCTGTAGAGGGAAAAAAGGCATATTTCAACTAGGGGTGTGCATCGGATCGGATCCGATCCACGATCCGAATCCGATCCGACCCAAAATCGGGAAAATCCGATCCGATCCGATCCGATCCGACCAACCTCCGATCCGATCCGATCCGATCCGATGAGGTCCGATCCGGATCGGACGCCATTTTGAATGCTTTTTCCCATAGCCAAGTATTGTTTTACAAAAACGCCTATAACTTTTTCATTTTTAAAGATAGAAGGATGAAACTTGGGGACATTGTAGACTGGTTAGGGATAGTTATCTGTGAGAAATTTCAGAAAGATTGGTGCATGCGTTTTGTGGCAATTAATTTTTTAATAAATACCCAGGAATGCTTATAACTTTGTCATTTTTAAAGTTACAAACATGAAACTTTGCCACATTGTAGGAGGTACCTTGGGACCTATGTGTGTGAAATTTCAGAAACATAGGTGCTTGCCTTGTGTGGCAATTAATTTTAGAAAAATGGGTAGTAGTGGGGTAAATACAGTTACGCCTCCCATTTTTTTATTTTTTAAGATACAAACAGGAAACTTGGGCACATTACAGATACCACTTGCCTTGATATGTGAGTGAAATTTCAGAAACATTGGAGCTTGCCTTGTGTGGCAATTAAGTTTTGAAACAATGAGGAAAGAAACACCTATAACTTTGTCATTTTTAAAGTTACACACATGAAACTTTGCCACATTGTAGGTGGTACCTTGGGACCTATGTGTGTGAAATTTCAGAAACATAGGTGCTTGCCTTGTGTGGCAATTAATTTTAGAAAAATGGGTAGTAGTGGGGTAAATACAGTTACGCCTCCCATTTTTTTAGTTTTGAAGATACAAACAGGAAACTTGGGCACATTACAGGGAACACTTCACTTGATATGTGTGTAAAATTTCAGAAACATTGGTGCTTGCCTGGTGTGGCAATTAATTTTTGAAACAATGAGGGATTCATTGGACAGCACTTGCCCGTAGGGATTCATTGGACAGTACTTTCCCATAGGGAATCATTGCATTGCACTTTCCCACTGAGAAATACAGTTATGCCTCCCACATTTTTATTTTTGAAGATACAAACAGGAAACTTGGGCACATTGTAGACTGGTTAGGGATAGTTATCTGTGAGAAATTTCAGAAAGATTGGTGCATGCGTTTTGTGGCAATTAATTTTTTAATAAATACCCAGGAATGCCTATAACTTTGTCATTTTTAAAGTTACACACATGAAACTTTGCCACATTGTAGGTGGTACCTTGGGACCTATGTGTGTGAAATTTCAAAAACGTAGGTGCTTGCCTTGTATGGCAACTAATTTTAGAAAAATGGGTAGTAGTGGGGTAAATACAGTTACGCCTCCCATTTTTTTATTTTTTAAGATACAAACAGGAAACATGGGCACATTACAGGGAACACTTCACTTGATAGGTGTGTAAAATTTCCGAAAGCTGGGTCCAGGCATGTGGTGGCAATTAATTTTTGAAACAATGAGGAAAGAAACGCCTATAACTTTTTTATTTTAAAAGTTAGAAGTCTGAACATTGCTCACTTTGTAGATGGGTTAGGGGTAGATATGTGTCAGAAATTTCAGAATGATAGGTCCAGGCATTTGATGGCTATGGAATTTTTAGATTAAATGTTTCAAAAAATGTTCCACAGAGGCCAGGTCTTCCTTTCCTCCCCCTCCCGCTTCCCGCGAAGAAAAGGAAACACTGTCTCGTCTCGATCCCTTTGATCCTTGCTAGTATCCATTACAGGGCTCGTGTCTGCTTTCCTACTTTCACTTTTTACTCACGCACAGAACAGTTAAAGGATAATGATGCATACATTAGATTAAGGTAACTAGTTCTTGTTATCCATACATACCATTTTTTTAAGCAGAGCTAAATAACATTGCTTTAATAAAGGCTAATTTATATTAGCAACACAACATAAGTTTTTCTTTATATGACTATTTTTTAATAAACATTTCCAACACGTTTTGTAAATAATGGGAGTTCTGCTCAAATCTCCTGTAACATGTATATACAGAAATTTGTAATACTTATGTTCATAATTGACCATGTTACAATGATGACTTAATGACATATTGCTGTTACACTGCTGTTACGTGTGGTCAACATTACCTAGAATGAATACTGAAAATGGTGTTCAACAGTAAAAGGTTGTTTACGTGTTTCATAACAGCCATTAACTTCAAAGTGGACAATCTTTACTTTCATTGAAATAAATGTAAGCATTACAAACCAACCTTACAATGGCTATGATGAGTTATTCACTAAAGTTAAGAACATTCACCATTCTAAAAATAATAAATATCAAGTGCAACATAGCCACTACTGGATGACTGACCTACATTGCAGAGGACATATGAGACCGAACAACACCAAAGTTAAGCGTACGTTAGGTTTTAAAAACTTAAACTCTACATTACACTCTAACTTGGTTTGCAAAACCACCATGACACATAGTTCAGATTACAATGCTATAACTCATTGGCAATATCAAAGCATGGTTTAAAAGCATTGAACAAAAACAACACATCACCTTCATTACAACACAAAATGATTCATCAACACATGAAATGCAAAAACCATTCTCAGAGTGAGACTGTTATAATTTGCAAAGTTTGAGGAAATATTTTCATATTAACTCATATACGTAATTACAGCAGTATACCACATCCAGGACATTATGTAAACACACGACGTATCAAAACTTTGGAACATAACTGTGGTCATTTCATTCTTTTAATCATACTGAAAGAAACGACAGCTAGGTAATACCACATAAATTTTCTGTATTTCCACGTATGCGTTCCACATACGTTAACACTGCTTCGAACATAATTATTTCTTACACAAAACATTTAAAATCTATAACTTCACACTAACAATAACTTCTTATAGAACAAATACTATTAAGAACAAGATTTCCTAACTATTTGCTGTTAATGTGTGTCTGATATGGAATTAAACATTGATGAACAAGTATCATTACTGCAATGAAATAATAACATTTAAACAAAAAAGAACACAGCATTACACCAAAGAACAGGACAAAGAGTTCAACAAACCACTACGATCACTAAATGAGAAGCAGAAATGGGGTCATCAAACTTTCAAATTCAAAGAGATATGGAACTAAAGGAATGTTAAATCACAATGCAAGGACTCCATGGTGAAAATCTACGTAACACATTATAGTCACACCTGAAGCCAATTCATCACACAGATCACTTTGTTAAATCGGCAGGGACCCCTTCCACTTGGAATGTGTAGATGATTAGGAGAAAATTTCACAAGGTACACATTGCATAGGAATTTCATAGATTTACATTCTATTCAGTCCACACCTCTACTACATACGTGACTCACCCTTGACCTCCCTCTCCATTGGACATCCTACTTCACAGGCAACACAACAGACCTTGAAGAACTGTATCTTCTATTGGTAAGTTTACTCAGCAAACTTACGTCGGATAAGCCAACGAGGGCAATTGACGTCAGAGAACAGAACAGTCACTGACACGGAGGGAGAACACAGCAGCAGTAGAGAGAACATTAAAAGGTGCGTTAATGTGTTTAAATTGGATACTACAGAGCCATGAATGCATCAGCATTGAAAACTTATTGTTTCTCAACAACTCCTACAAAGTATACAAACCATAGGGCACCTAATTAAAAATATATTAATATTTTTATGTATTCCTAATCCCTGCTTTCATTTGCCTATCGCCAACATGGACTTTGTCCTTCGCCAAGTACATTAATTTCCTAAGGAGGCAGGGAGCACCTCCACTAACATTAGATTAATAAAAAGACATGGCGCTGAAGTGTTCAGAGCTTAATATTAGCTTCAGCACAGAGAGGTCTCAGTGCAGCATCAGCGGAAGCTTTTTCTGATGGCGAAAGCCTTGGTAGTGCATTAAGAGCAGCCAGTTGCGGCGGGGGGATCCTCCAGTTAAATAAAGCACAGGAATATGTGCGCTAAATGTTCACTACAGTGGATAACATGAACAGAAACAACATGAATACACAGCTACCGTAGTTGCTAATCTTTTCATGTACACCATTTGATCCAGATTCAATATCAAAAAATAGTTTACTCAATGGAACGTTGTGAAACTTAAAGATAGGTAATTCTTTGTAACCTATTTTCAAAAGGTTAGGCATATCACGTTGTTTTGTATCTCTAACAATATTAACATTATTTTTCTTGAAAAACAACACCCACATAAATAGCAGCCATAGCAATGCATTGATCCTACAATGGCCTTTTTCCAACCATATAAATGTTGAATACATTTACAGATGTCAGTATGTGTGGCCTTCAGAAATACAGTTAATAAAGTCACAGTGAAACTACGCTGCTGGGTTACACCCAAAGCCACTATTTACGTCTGCAAACATCATGCTTTACGGTAAATAGATATTTGGCAAAGTGGACTCTACAACGTGATCACGTAAGACTACTCGGATGAGGAAAAGCCGTAGAGCAACATTTCGCTACTACTTTCGGTTCCTCTCTGTGGCGTCGTTGGTAATCATGTTCCGTGCAGAGATGCTATGGACGAACCTGGAAGTTTTAGAAGTTCTGGATTTAATTAGATTGTCTCCACTTGTGGAGCTGTTAATGAAAAGAAACCTCAAATTACATCCAGAAATTCTACATCTCGTTCAACAAGACTTGTTAAAGAGGGGAATTTATCGCAGGACAGGGGAGATTTTAAAAAAATTCTATACTTTAAGGCAAATGTTTTATGACTGTTTAGAAACTTTTGGTGAAGATCCTCCTGAAAGCCATAGAACACCATTTTTTGAGGAATATTACAGATTTTGGGTATCGGTGGGAAAGCCCATGACTTCAAGAAGGCATGAAGAAGGTATGTTTTCAAAATGCTTTTGCGTCAGTGTTTTGGAATATGTGTATGAACATATAAATGAAATGAATTGTCGCTAATGCCTTATACAGTTGCAGCAACTGTAATAATTTAATTTCTTGTTTTCTGTTACCTTCTCATTAGACAATAAGAAGAATACAGACAAAAATATCAGCAAAACGAACCCTGTGCAAGACTTGGCTAACACTGCCCTCTTCACAGACCATGGTAAGTTATCTATATTGGAAAAAAAACAAAACAATACTTCAAAAAGTAATATTTCATAGTTTCTGAATAAAGCACTTTATTTATAACTTTGAATTAAAATTGACAATCTCACCTGAAAGAGCATATCAATAGCCTTTGTTAATGTTTGGGTAACATTAGAAGACATTACAGTAAGCTTAATCTACACATTCCATGGAAGGGCTCATTAAACTGATGCGTGTACACAGAACACGGACCATCTCACTTTGTCATATCTGAGGACTTATAACATCAATAACAACCATTCCAAATGAATACTGTGCCAAGTGGACGGCCCCCAGGGCCCCCAAGAGTTGTAGTTTATATGGTCAATGTACTTTAGTGCCTCCATCACACATTTTAAGCAGAAAGGACTGTAAAATAAGTTTCCAGGGATTACATAATATTATCTGTACAACACTTAAACACACATCACACCATCCAAGAATAGTATCTCAACATTAAATATCAATACAACATCTGAACTGCCACCACTGCATGTTCACTTTCAATCCCTTTGAAACTGCTCTTTGAATTTCTTATGAAAATCCAACATTTCTTTATGACACATTTATAAGTATTATTTAATTTTAATTTTGCTGTTATGCTACACCCAATACTTAATGTACAAAGTTATGAATTACAGGGTAACACAATGTTGAAAATTGTCATTGACCTTTACAAAGCAGGTAGAGGGAATTAATATCTTATAAGTTTGGGTTTTAATACATTAAAAAAACACATTCACACCAATTATTGGACATTCATGGAATATAAGTTTTTACAGAGGTGTGTAATGATAAGGAGTACTACAGGACTTTACATAAACAAGAAGCTACATAAAATACTTCATAGCTGCGATTGCTGTTTTGTACATGCATCAAACTTTATACAACCTTATCTGGTCTACAGTAAAAACACAAATGTATTCCCTGGTAATGTAACATATGTATCCAAAAGTTAAAAAGCAGACTCTAAGAACATCCAAATATCACGATTGGCACTGTGGAATGTCTGTCCTTTGAAATACCTTAAATTTGTAACTATGTGATGCAAGTATTGACTCATCTTATATAGCAGGTTAATATAATGTTCAACCTAAGGTACTGACATAATCATTTCACATGATTTTTGTAATGCATGTCTACCAAGTTTCCTTGTCAAAAGTGCTGCTACAGCATAGTGGAAGCAAAACCACTATGTTACTGTAGCAGTAAGAGACATTACAATGTTAAAGTTCTGGCACACCAGCACGGCTCAGGCTACGTAAAAAAACAACATATATGTAAGAAGTAATGCCATGGATACCCAACAACAATCCACTTAGAAAAGTACATTATAATTTGTATCTTAAAAAAGTTGACACTAATATATACAGTCCATAAGCACACTATTCTTCCATGGCCTAGTTAAAAAAATTGGTGTTTCAGAGACACGATTACGCTCTTTTCAATTAAACCAATTATCACAATGCAATGATAAAGCGATTCTGAAATAACAACGTAAATAGCCATGGTTGGCCAGCATGTTGACCTATGCTCTCATTAGGTGTTTGCAATTGTCAGTCCAAACATAATACCTTGCTCTCTCCTAGGCTTTATAACCCATATTCCATGTTTGGTTTCTGGTCACAAAGCAACAGTTTGGTTTGTGAGGTTAAGCGTTAAAGTGACTACACACACAGAAGTTTGGCCTGTTTCATTATAATTTCACATTGTAAGATAGCTGTTAAAAAGGGATACCACTTCAGGCCATTCCAAAGGGTTCCATGTGGATAAACAAGGTGTTTCTGAAATACTACTGAAGTTGCAGTGCTCTGTAACGTTCCTAAATTTTTTTTGTATATTTTAGAATCATCGTCTTCTGGAGTCATAGAAATCAGAAGTAACAGCAGTAGCAATGCATGTTCCACAATCATATGTATGTAAACGTATCAATAGCTACCACAAATGATGAATATGTATTAATAATTATTCATGTTATGTGATGATTTCTGTAACACCCCATAGGCAAAGCCATCTTGGCGCTTTTCATAGGATTAACGTGCATTGAAAACAAAATAAATTTCACACATCTGCCTTATGATGGCACATGTACACAAACTGTACATTACACAACCACTTTCTGTATTCCAAAGTGTAACAGTACGAAAACAAATAAAATTGGCAAAAAAAAAAAAAAAAATGCCCAACATCATCACACAAAGACACAGAGAACAGGAAAGTCTTCACCTCTTGGCCCAAAGATGTCGTTGTGGTATCCAGGCGGGCCTCGTGGGGGAAATTGTTCAACAATTGGGGAGCCACCACAGAGATGACCCTGTATGTTGTTTGTCACCTCAGAGATTATGTCGCAGGAGGCAGTTGAAGGAGGGCCTGAGATGTGAAACTTATTTTTCTGGGTATTTGGACTTGTTAAATAAGTTACTTTACAATGTTGTGACCATTGTGGTCTGATCCTTGATACGTAACAACGTCCACCTGGAACGTGGCTTGGAAGCATACACGCAGGCAATGGAAGCAGGCATCAGCAGGTCTGACATGTTCCTCCCTAAAGGATGATTATAACATCATCTCAGTTTATTTTGACAAGTGATGAACATTCCAAACCACCATCCAAGACAGCCCCACATAGAGTGCATTGTGAGTTATGTAAGTGGGGGTTAAATGTACCATGGAGGACAGAAGCAAGTTTATCCGTGGCTGAAGTGACAGAAAAGGTTTTTGGTGAATGCACATGTGTGATATATTAGATGTATTCACAAGTCATGTTATATAGTGTAAACATTCATTTTAAAAGTGTAAACACTTATTAATAACATACAACCTTGGTTAGAACGTATGCATATGAGAACTTAAAAATGTTTGTTCTTTGTATTAGGTATCTCCAGTACAGAGAGCAAAGACATTAGAAAAGAATCTACTTGCACTGACACTGACGGTAAGTGCAAAACAAATTATGAGTAGATTAATATTTATAATGATACTACCCCAAATAAAGAGCCACAACATTGACGTCATTATTAATTTAAAATATTATCTCACTTGTATAATTACTGATCTTTTAGAAACAAAATCAATAGGACAAGATAGTCACAGTACAACAGCTGATGAGAACAAATTTCAAATGAAAAAACAGATTACAGACATGGAGCACCACAACCAGAACCCAACAGGTATACTTTTTGGCAATTCATAGATAATGTTCCACCCTTTTCTTGTTACCTTCTTAGAAAAATAATATTTTTTTTTCTGAAATAACATGTCTACAAATATCAAATAGTAAAGTAACATGTAAAGGTGTTTTATTCCACACCATTAATGTATGTGTCTTTCGTAAAAATAAGGTCTGACAGTACGGTTTCCAATACATTGAAGTAGTATTTATACAAATGATCTGATATGATACAGTAATTAATGATAAAAATCACTGTGTTCATATATGCCTGTCATAATGACCTTAATGGTGATCCAAATGAAAAAAACTTTGAAATGTAAATTTATAGTTTATTTTGTTGTTTGCTCCTAGGGTTACACATAGTATCAATAAATTCTGAAATGATTGCCTTGTAGTATTACTTAAGATTGGCTAATCAGAAGGTCTTCATTTATTGTCAAACATGTACTTCTAAGCAGTCATGTCAGTCTTATGTATGACTGAAATATTCACTAACATTTGGTTGTTATGTTACGATTCACATTTTGCAGGAGAAGACTCATCTTCAAAAACGTCTGATAAACATACCTGCCACTGCGTTTCAAGCAGCACCTCCAGGGTCATGCCAAGATCTGGGTGCAATGATGAAGTACTTGCTCTCCTGAACACGTTACGTAGTGACTTAAAAAATGGATGTGAGTCTCGTGATTTGTAATGGTTAAGAATCCCATGTAATCCTCCTGGTAATTCATGATTAATAATATGCATGTACAGAAGCAGTGTACATAAGTTCCTTCATTTTAAACAAATTATTTGCAATTGAGAAATTAATCATAACATCAATTGCAAATGAACCTTGGTCCTAACATGACATACTTTGGAAGGAAAGTGTAAGTCAGATAGCCATTTGCCCTCCAAAGTCAGCTCTGTCAAGAAACGTTACCGGTGCTCTGCATCACATACATAAGTGACCATGGCCTGTGAGGGTACCGTCACAAATAACTATGACTGCATTCACACTAACGCATTTTACAAATGACAAAAACATCATGAACGATGAGTACTGTAAGGTAAGGTTAAACTTGAGGCCTTTCGAAGTGAACCCTTCAGTATAACCTTTCCGCGACATGTTGCGCTGTGAATGTTTCCATCGACCTTTCAAGTGCGTCTTCCTGAAGAACCCATTTAAAAGGGTTGTCAGATGTACACGAGTGCTGGCAGTCTTGGGGAGAATGGGAGAATGCAGATGATAAAGTGAAAAGCCATGCCATTCAGTGGGGAGGGAGAGCCAAAAGAAAACGGAAGTAGCATTACCCTAGTGGAATGTCTTCATCCAAACTGTTCTGGGGAAAGTATTGTTGCGCCTAGGAAGGGATCAGTAGTGGGAAATAGGGAGATATGAATGGCCATATGTATAGATATGTTCCTCCTCCCCGTCTCAAACCCTTCCAAGGTGCGTCCTGTGGAAATACAGGTGAGGGCGGATGGTTCTGTTCACATTTTGTAGTTCGACTTGCAAGGCCCTTCTCTTCCCTTCCCCTGCCTACAGTAGTCTATTGCTGAAGACTTCTGTGGTGTGTTTCAGGTATCCCTGCAACGGATAGCGGCTATAGTGCGTTAAAAGATGTGGAGAATGTCGATATTGTTATGCTTTGGATCCCCAGTTGTCTCTTTGGAGAAGTTCAGCATCGTTGTGTAATATTGATGGCAGGAATAGCCGTTTGGCTATGTGTTATGGTTTTGGGGGGGGGGAACTGTGTTTTTAGGGCCTGGAGGACGCACTATACTGTATTTCTTATACTTCAGGGGGAGGGGGTGTACAGAGTTTACAAAATGTTTCTGGAAATGCATATTACCACCTAGCATTATAACTCCACATCGATGCTCTTACGTTTTCTAATGCTTTGAATGTTAGTTTTGGTATCATCACCCTTTTTATTACTACAAGTTAAGACTATTACTCATTGTCCCTTAATGTCAATAACGTTTGAATTTTCTTATTTGTCTTCCAGTTCTATGCATTGAAGGTTTGTTACGTAACCAACAGCAGAGAATATCTAATTTGGAGGAGTGCAGCAATGAAGAGAACCTGCCTAGAGCTAGAACTCCTGAATGAGAAACGCATATGTGTTACGGGATGTAGTAATCCGCATTACAATGTGGTTGTTGTTTATATTTTTCTAAATTTTGTGGTGTTTTGTTTTATAAATGAAACCACTGTTATTACAGTGGACATAAAGTGATGTAGGAAGACACTCATACATAGGACTCTTACAGCTGCAGAAGTAGTATTGTTGAAAACATTGTTGAAATGATAATTTTGATTTCAATGTAACGAATAACAAACAACCATGAACAAAAGAAATGGTGTGAAAGTATTAGCTAAAACACTTTGTGTTGTGCTCTATGTAACAATTTTAAACTGCACCAATAACAGAAATTGGTCTACACATTCATTGCTATCTGCAATGTAGGATCATACCTCTCTGCAATGTAGCTGTTCCTGAGTCAATGCTCAAGCAATGACGACGCTTGACAACAAGGTTTTAAAGTTCGCTGATGCATCAATCTTGTTGAGAGCTGAGTACCTCCTGGCAATGCAGATATGGCAATGCTAAAATATTTTACCTAGAGGTCACAGGTGTTTTTTCTGACAATACTCAGAAACCAGGATAATTGGAATCACTCCCCCACGCCATGACAGAGTACAGCAATTGCTTCCCCAATTATCCGGACCTCCAGTTTCCGAAGTCTAAGTGCGAGACCACCCATCGGGAATGGGAGCTCTGGAAATTTGGGAAATCACTTGCTGTACTCTGTCATGGTGTGTAGGGGACTGATTTAATTCTTCCTGGTTTCTGGTTATTGTGAGAAAGCACCCTTGTGTCCTACGTAACATATGTTAGCATTCACATATCTTGATTGACTGGAGGCTCCAAGATCTGTACAATCTTGAAGAAGGACTCTGCACATTAGAAAACAATGAGGATTGGCATCATCATTGTTTGAGCATTGCATTGTAAAGGCCGACATTGTATATAACAATGAATGTGCACACCACATTATGACATCCGTTCTGCACTTCTGACAAGGTATATGAGGAGAAGTTATATTTTTCAAAGTTATATCTTATATGTTTTTTTCCTATGAGTGCAGTTTTTGGTTTGTAGTGAAGAATGGTGTTGACACCATAACGTGTACTATGTATGATAATGTAGATTACAGTACAATTTTCAGAGTGCACCGTTAAGGTGCTGTGGTTACAGAATCCTTAATTATTGTGGTTCTTATTGCAATAAGAATGGTAAGAGTGAAAATAAAACCATGTTGTTCTTGATTGTTAAATTGCAACGTCTTTATTGACTTTATTTGTTATTGTACTACAAATAGTCATCTCATTATCAACTTGAACATTTCTTTTTCATATACAGAAACATCCACATAATTGAGAATTTAACATGATATAATACGAACTTCAGTAACACTTAAATGCCCATATGTCTGTTTGGTTTGTAGAATAATTACACAATAACATAGTTGAAGTTAGCATACCTACGTAAAGTTAGGGTTCTTTACAGTTCGGATCTATGTCAATGTTATATCAGTTCCAAACGGTATGTTTAGGTTTTTCTTACAAGAAATGTGTTAAACAACGTTGATAAAATACATGGTTGAAAGAACATATTGAACTTCTTGGAAACACAGCACAGTATCCAAACTGGAGATACAGCTTCCGGTTTGTCAGTACAACAAATAACACATAATATAAAGTACAATCCTTTTTTTGATTTTTAAGCTATGCTGACACCTAACAGTCATGGAGAAAAAATTAGTGGTTTCCTCAGATGTCTCTTTGGTCTGGTGGTTGAGTCAGAATTTCTGACAGGAGTATTGCAGGTTGTTTGCTGTTTTTCTTCGCTGGCCATGGATATCTCTCCATCATCATCTATCTCTCCATCATCATTATCGTCAGAGGAGGACAATGTTGGTTCCCAGCTATCAATGGCATGCACATCGACATGTTGATTTGTAATATCATGGCTGTTATTGTTAGGCATTTTAGAAGCAATCAACTGAAGTACAGAAGTGGTTTTCTGGATGCATTTCAATAGGCAGTGTCTGTCCTTTCTCATAATTTCATCCTCCTTCTTTGAATGTTCCATAAAATTTTTGAAAATTTCAGAATCTGCACTCATCACAGAGATAATCTTACTATTTTCCGCTGAGCAGTGCTTCATTATTTTATCTGCTAAGGCATTACCTGCTCGTTGAGATTTTCTGTTACGTATCAATGCCATTCTGCTTGCTGGGGATAGTGTTGCTTTGATATTTTGAATGATTCCTAAAGAATGTAGAGAACATTACAATATGAGAAGTTTATATATCATTAGGAGAATTTTGTGTTAAAAAACAATTCAACAAGGAACGTTCTTGGAGAAATAGAATATGTAGGAATGTTTGGGATGAATTATTGATAACAGTGCAAATATACCAAATAATAACTCCTGAAGTCCAACTGTTTTAGAAAGTGTTCATAGTTGTAGCTGTGCTTGATGTCTTTTGTCCTCCCAACATCAGTAATATTATAACACTTCTGTATTTGTAATTTTTGTTATGAAAGTGGTGATATAGGGATTACTATACTCAAGTGTTTTAATATAATTTTCATAGGTTACATATCATAGCACGGTGTTCTTTCTAGGGTCTCCTTAAAGCAACTTTGTGATGCGCATTTTCCCATTACTGCTGGCATGTGCAATCATGTATGACTGTTGCATTAATCTTTGTATAGGTGCCAAAATGTTAGCATTCATTTCTTTTTTTCTTGTGGATGTCATTAATCTCTGATCAGTATTACACATTGGTTGCTGTGTTAGTATTACAGAAGGTAATTGTAGGTCTACGGTGCTGTTTGTAAACATTATTAAATTGAAATTATGGAAAATGTACTAACCTGTAGGTGGTTCTTTACACGATTCATCTGTAGAGGGAGTGTTGCTTTCATTTTCTTGTGAAAGTTCCCCATCGTACCACAGTTCTAAGAAATTATTATTGATAATGAGAATGTTAATGTTTAATGTAAATTTGGAAATACAATTAAGTTACTATGACAGAACAATATTACAACTGTTCTATGTGTTAAGTAAAGTGTGGTCAATTGTATTCTTCAAAAACAGCATTTGTGGGGTAGAATCTTTGATTACCTGTGCTGTAGTTACTTTCCGTATCATTGGTTTCTGTGAGTGGATAGGAGTCTTGCATAGTTGTTATATCACAATCTGAATTGGAATCTGAAACATAGGTAAAGATTAATTTTTTAAGTATTACAGAGAGTATGTAGTAGTTATTTTTGTAACATCATTGTGTTTCCAAGTAATAATACATTTCATAAGGTACAGTTATGTATCCTTTACTGTTGTGCCATGTAGGTATTAATATGATTTTTCTATTTGTGTGTTGTTTCCATCTTATAAGCTGTGGTTTAAATCATCCGATAGACCATATAAGTGTGGCTATGTTAAGGTTGCGTTTATGTCATTGGTACATATTTGTACTTTCATTTACCACATGGGTTGCTCTGTATTTTTTCATTGTCTGTACTGTATGGTTTTCTACAGGATGTTTGCCTCTGTTCTGATATGCTACTCTCAGAGGAATCAGAGAAAAGTTCGGGTTGTGAGTTCTTGTTCCATGTTTTCCTTGTGATTTGTAAGCTGCTGCAGATACGTTTCGGCCTTATTGTGGCATCCCCACGTAGAATGCTGTGTAATTCATCATAGAATGGACACGTAGCAGTGCTGTTTCCCGACTTAGCATTGTGGTTAACAATTTTTCGGTATTCGTAACGCATTGACTTTGTTTTCGATCTGCATTCCAGCGCCGTTCTGTGATGTCCTCTGTCTTGCATTTTTTTAGATATTGTTTGGAAAGAATCAATATTTCTGTGATTATTTTTTAGTTGTTCTTGCACTTTCTCCTCTCCCCATATGTCTAATAAGTCCAGAATCTCCTTGTGTCTCCATGATGTTCCTCTTCCCTTTGAGGATGTCATTGTTGTTCTGTGTTTTCCTTAGTGCAACGCAGAATGTAGAATGTCTATTGGTGAAAAAAAGGGGGGGAAATGGTGCGGTTATGCATTATGCATTAATGAATTGATGAAGTTTTTTTAATATTTTAATGTATTGCTGTTGTTAAATTTCTTAAAAAATTGTAGATAATTGATAAGTGTTAATTGGTATTATTACTTTTTTTTGTTGAATGAATAGATCTTGTGCTCACATAAGTAATGACAAATTGCCTCTTTGGATGACTTGACAATTATTGGTTATACTTGTGAAAGTATGTAGTATTGATATCTATGCTTTTTAACAATTGGTAGTTTGATTACTTGCAATTCATGACATTACAGCATATTTGAAAATTTACACTCCTCTTTTTAAACAATGAGATATAAATCATAATGATTTAATCCAGTTAATGATAATCAGTATTCTGCTAAGGATGTTATAAAGGATGAACCCTTTTCATAATGGCCACCCAACCATTGCTGACCCACTACTCGTCATTTATGTGAGTAGGCAACCCAAGAGGCAATGGAGAAGCAGACAACCAATGCCACTCATAACTAAAGGCACCTTGCATCCAAACGCCCCCATGAAAAGTGATTTGCACCTATGGTTTACTGCTGCTGCACCCACGATCTCAAGCTCCGCTATGTGTCCTAATGTCCCAAAGACGTCAGTGGCTTGCTGGTTCACCCCCAGGATATCTGCGAGTATCCTCACCATGACTAGCATCAGAAGGAGGAGGAGTACGCACTTTCAAAATGCCCTTATTTTCTCCCCATTTCCCTTGTTGAACCTGGAAACGATCGCTAATTGGTCTACATTACCTGGATTTTCAATAACAGCATGTAATCATTTACGAATTTGTTCTATGTTTATACCTATAATTACAAATATCGATTAGGAGCCTTGAAAATGGGGAGCAAGGAGGGAACTTCTCTTTGTCAGGGAAGGCGACATTTTCCACAGTTAACCCCCCCCTCCGCCCCAATGTTGGACCTGATCAAAGCATTGTACGATCTTAGGACCTAGTAAAACAAGGATATTTCTCAAAAAAATAACGAAATCATTTCTTATTTAAACCTTTATAGGGAAATATAGATAGGTACCATTACTTTCAGTCATTCAAGAGAACGCTGTGTATTTCTTATGCATTCACTGAAAATTAAGAACAGTTGTTTACATGCTGATGCAGACATTTTAATGTTTTTCAATAATATAACAGTTAAAAGTAAAGAGGTTTTTAACAAATATAGCACTTACTTAGTTTGAAGCAATGTCCGCTGGGTCAGCTGTGCCCGGATGTGACTCCAAAAATGAAAGTAACCTCAATGCCGTCCCAAAACGGAAACTTAAAATTCAAAGAAGTATCCTAACATCCTATTGGAGGATACAGTTTTCGAACTGCAGGGATTACCACGGTAAGAAGGAACACACCATACCCTATAATACGACATATACTCTCAATAACACGTAATAAAAAACAACGTTACGAAAACATAGGCGGGTTATATAACACGACCCAATGTGACGTCGTGTGACCTACAGCGTCATCAAAACCCAAATACAACGTCATAAACGCGCTGTGTAGATCGGCTCTCACTCAGTCACAGTACCCGCACTCATGCTAACCTAACCCTTTAATCAAACCAAACAGAAAATGTATAAAAATTAAAACTCAAACACACAAGCAACGAACAGCCAAACGAACCTGAAACACAGAAGGGAACAGAAAGATGCAACACTACAATGAATCTCCAACAATTCGCCACCAAATAACTATACCACCCAGGAGCCAGGACTGAGCTCCAACAAAATCCACCCATCTCCCCTCAACACCTAACTCCCAACAGAGCTGGAACACCAAATGTGGGAGTTTTATGCGGGGATATCCTTAGCCCTCCTCCAGCATTGTGATTGGAGCCTGCTGGAGTCCTTGCTGCACGATTGGTGACTGTCTCATTTAGCACACCCCACATTCTAGCTCCGTCCATGTGGTGGCAAAAGAGAAAGCGCCTTCCGATAAAACGATAACATACAATAATTATCGTAGGATTTTTTATTGTCTCCGATAATTATCGTAGGCTTTCCTATCGTATCGTTATCGTTAAATGCATGCACAATAAAGAGCATATCGTATCATTATCGTACATTTTAACGATACGATACACATCCCTAGTATGCATGCAACATCTGGTGAAATTCCCACTTCATCACAACAGTTAAAGCTGCAGGAGCTCTGTCCTCTTTCATATCTGGTCAGGCTAGGCTGGGCTACTGTAGCTTTAACTGTTGTGATGAAGAGGGAATTTCACCAGGTCCTGCATGCATACAAATGACACCTGCTGAAATTCCCTTTTCAATACAACTGTTATAGATGCAGGAGCCCTGTCCTTCTTCTCATATGGTCACCCTAATTAAATGAGTGTCTGGCCAGGAAAGAGAATATACTAACACCTGAAATACTTTCTGCTTCTTTATTCTTCTCTAGTGAGAAGATGACTCTTGATAGGATTTGGAATAATTAAGAATGATGTTCAGTAAGAAGCAAGCACTTCCTCTTCATTTCATATCTTTTGCAGGATTCAGTTTCATTAGTGAAGAGTGCAGCAGATAACTTGAAAAAGCCATGCAAAGTCCTCCTTTTTCATTATATGGAAAAAGACTTTGGCATGGGAATTGTAAATGGGTAGCTAATTATCATCCACATTTTAAAGGAAGACTACATTATATCTATTTGTAAATTTTCTTCTTTACAATTATTATTTTCTCATGGTTATAAATTTTATTTAATGGCCTGTGGTTTCTTAGTTTGGAGTAGGAACTAAGGCTAGGGAAACCAAGTATTATTCATGATCTGAATCTCCCAGAATTATTGCAGATCAGACAATTGGCTTGGAGGTTTCTAAGCTCTACTGCAACCGAGGCTCTTTGAGCCTTCACTTCTTTTGCACCCTTCCCATGGATCAGGCACCTCCTGCCATCCCCACCACTTCCACAGAGACATTATACATGAGGCCTACAGGCCTTTGCAAATGCTGTCTTCTTGGACCTTTTCAGACACCCTTTGGCCTAATCCACACCAAGCAGGATACAGCACTATGAAAGCAGTATATAAAAGGCTGGGGCCACACTACTGCTTTGTAGTGGTATTGAAGCATAGTGACAACTGTTGGGGCCCATTGACGCATACCACATACCACTTTCATACTGCTTTCATAGTGCTATATCCTGCTTTGTGTGGATTAGGCCTTTGTTTCCATCAGATGCTCAAAACAAGGCCAAAACAATCATTATTTTAATCCCTACCTAGCAACTACATCTTTAATTTTACTCTAGAGTAAGTGCATTGGGCCTGATTTTTATATATATATATATATATATATATATATATATAATTTCTCTCATGTGTATCCCATGTTTCCTCAAAACTACCCTGTGAGGTATGTCAGGCTGAATCATGGCTGAGTGTGGACTAGAATCATGGTCTAGGGTAGGCTGACCATATGAAAAGGAGGACAGGGCTCATATAACTTTAACAGTTGTAGAGAAAAGGGAATTTCAGCCAGTGTCATTTGTATGCAATTAGTTCCTGGTGAAATTGCCTCTTCATCACAACAGTTAAAGTTGCAGGGGCTCTGCCTTCTTTTGTATATGGTCATTCTAGTATAGTGCATGCAACTTTAACGGCTGTGATGAAGAGGGAATATCACCAGGAACTAATTGCATACAAATGACACTGGCTGAAATTCCCTTTACAACTTTTAAAATTACATGAGCCCTGTCCTCCTTTTCATATGGTCAGCCTAGTCTAGGGTGACCACATGAAAAGGAGGACAAGCCTCCTGTATTTTTAATAGTTGTATAGAACAGGGAATTTCAGCAGGTGTCATTTATATGCATGCAGCACCTGGTGAAATTCCCTCTTCATCACAACAGTTTAAGCTGCAGCAGCCCTACCATCTTTTGCATCTGGTCACTCTAGTATAGTTCCTGCAGCTTAAATTGTTGTGATGAAAAGGGAATTTTACAAGGTGAAGTATGCATACAAATAATACCTGCTGAAATTCCCTTTTTGATACTAGTGTTTAAGATACAGGAGTCCTGTTCTCCTTTTCATATGGCCACCTTACTTGGCTCTCCCCAGTTCTTGTGCAACACTTTAACCACTACACTACACTGGTTCGGGACCTTAGCACAGGTGGTATGGAAACTTTTATGATCCAGATCAGACTCCCTGTGCATACTCTATAGTAACAACGAAAATAGATATAGCTGCTAGATATGAACTAAAAGGAACGTTTGTTTTGGCTCTTGGAGTTTTTGCAACAGTGAAGATCCCCCTGAGTTTACTTCTGATTTCATTCCCCCTTAAGATGATTACACTATTCAAGAAATGGGTGGTTCAGGATGTCAGGATGAACAGTGAGTCCAGACCAAGCATAGAGAAAGCTTTGACCTAGGGTGACCAGATAAAATCCAGGTCAGGGCTCATGTAACTTTAACAGTTGTATTTAAAAGGGAATTTCAGCCAGTGTCATTTGTATGTAATTAGTTCCTAGTGAAATTCCTTCTTCATCACAACAGTTAAAGTTGCATGCACTATACTAGAGTGACCATATACAAAAGAAGCAGGGCCCCTGCAACTTTAACTGTTGTGATGAAGAGGGAAAATCACCGGGAACTAATTGCATACAAATGACACCTGCTGAAATTCCCTTTTCTGTACAACTGTTAAAGTTATATGAGCCCTGACCTGGATTTTATCTGGTCATCCTACTTTGACCCCTGTGGTTGGTTAGCCTTCACTAGGCCAAGGTTGAGGCTGGGAAATGTTTAGTTTTCACAAAGATTGCAGTGATGCTAAATTGGTTGTGAGGGGTCTTATCAGTAAGGGAGTTTTACAGAAACTGAAATCCCCAGGCCCTTCGAATTTAGCAAAAAATCTAATATCTACATGGTGAGCAGGTGACATGGACTGGAGCTTCATTTCTGCCATCTTCAGGTAGCATCACAGAAACAAATTTCTAGTGGAATGGGAGGGGTGAGGACCATTTCACTGAAGTTCTCCAGGAGCAAAAGAAATTCTCCAACCATTTATCAGAAGTAGTACCACTTCTTCCTAAGGGTCTCTTGCTTTTTTGATGCCAATGGAAGTGGCAGCAGCAGGAATTGCAGAGGCAACCTGGTCACCATTTTGCATTTGCACAATGATCCTGACCTAGTGTTGTTCTGGGACATTGCATGGAGAGGGGGAATGGTGGCCACCACCACACACATACAAATGGTACAGAATATTTTGAAAAATTCTGCAAAGTGACCAAAAGGT
This sequence comes from Anniella stebbinsi, assembly GCA_029215795.1. Taxonomy (NCBI): domain Eukaryota; kingdom Metazoa; phylum Chordata; class Lepidosauria; order Squamata; family Anniellidae; genus Anniella; species Anniella stebbinsi. The sequence goes on along the minus strand of JARDYH010000004.1, from coordinate 174,777,355 downwards.
TGAGGGGAAAAAAGAGAGAGAAATCCCAGAATTTTCTCAGAAAAAAGTATCCTGAGAAAATTGTGGCTCAGCTCTAGTATATTCCAAAAGAGGTCTTCTTAGTGGAAAGACTTACATTTGCTTCTTAATCTCAAATTGTTTTCCCGTGCAACAAGTCACTGCAGAATGAGCAAGGCTGAAATTTCATCTAGTAGGTAGAATATTTGTATGTACAATGAATATGACTTTATTGTAACATGGAAGCTGTGATAAGTATAGTACATGAAATCTGAATGGAATCCATAATTCCCATTAGACATACACCATGCTGTTCCATGGCATTCCAGGGAACAAAGAACTTCTTGAGCGATGCTGCTCAAGGGGGTTCATTTTTCAATGAAGCAATAGGCCATGCAGCATGTATATTAGCAGCTCTTGAAACTGTAAACAGGAGACACATAGTAGTAATGACAGCCATCCATCTCACAAACGGCAGTGACTGGTGTTGCCCTCGAGTTCCAAGTAACATGAACATCAAAAAGCACTCAGTCTCACAGCATCCTCACAGGAATTAGGCAAACAGGCTCATATATCTAGCCCTGAAAATAATCAATCATTCATATATTTCTTCTTTCCCCAAGTCCTTTCAGCTGGCAGAAGAAGTCTCCCAGAGAAGTATAAATAATTGTCGCTATAAAGCAGGCATTTGTTGCAGTTGAACCAAAGGCATATGGGCATATTTTGAACGCTGTGCTATTAAGAACTCTTAAAGACGTGTGTGGCTATATTTAGAGTGCAATTTGGATAGTCTGCTTGGTCAGTCAAGATAAGCATGGGCACGATTGCTTCTGGACTCTTTTAAAGGCATATGGCCATAGTATATGGAATGCTGGTCTATCACAATAAGCAGGGGAGTTGGCTTCAGAATTCTGGCACATGGTTAGCTCCACAGCATAGCCCTAAGCATGTTTACTCAGATGGGAGTCCTATTGAGTTGAAACAGATTTACGCCACAGCTTAGGAGGGTGCCAGCTTTCGCTGAAAAATGAATAGATTGTTTCCATTTTAAGCCATTATATGGCTTTAAAAATGCATCATATATATTAAATCAGCCTTCCCATGTGTTAGACTACAACCCCCATCAGCACAACAATGAGAGTTGTAGTCCAACACATCTGGAGAACATCAATTTGGGGAAGGCTGTATTAAACAAATTGAAATAAATAGCATTTTTCTTAATTAATGTTCGGGATAGTGATTGAATATATTCCTCTAGGAAGTTCTGTGTTTACCCCTTTGACATGAATGGGAGCTTCATAAGACAGCTACTGTTACCACCTCTCTGATTTAACCCAAATGTTGGGCAATAAAGTTATCACGCTTTGTGGTAAGAAACATGGTCAGACAGGATTTACAAGACAGCAATGTGAGCACAGACACCCACAGTAAGGGTTTCAGTGGTCCGTGGTGATTTGTGCTTTGAATCTGCCACTAGAAGATGACTTCCTACCTCCTGATGGGGGACTTTTCATTCTGAGAGTTCTATCCAACCACTAGGTAATATTGCACAATTTAGCTTCAATTTTCATTTTTATATGCACCACCTATAAATGATTTCCATCTTTGCTGACAGAATGGCTTTCAAGTTTCTCTATTTCTGTATGCTGCTGCCCAGGAGCCTGTGTGTTTCAACAAGAACAAGAGACAAATCTGAACTGCAGCTGGCCATTTTTTCACATTGTTTCTTTGTCCCAGAATGCATTGCAAGGTGTCTGCCCTGCAACACCTTCCAATGACTAATTCATTCATTCTGCAATCTCCATGTTGAGATCGAGTCGAAACTGCTAACCTCATGACCACAACATCTAGCCAAATTTTTGATTTTTCTGTTTCTCCCCCCCCCCCCCCATCCTCTGTTTTTTGTATTGCCTAGTCTGAGTAAGAGCTTTAGAGACCTTGGAAGATTGCAGAATCTCTTGTGGCAGTTTGGTTGGTCCCCCTAATACATATTGCATAACTGTGGATTTTCTGGTTTCTTCTTTTTCTTTTAGATCAATGCAGCTATCCAAGTGGGTTTTTTTAAGTGCCTTATTTTTTAAAATTAAAAACAGAAAAAGGACAATTTGTAAAAAAAAAAAAAAAAAAAGGAAGTTTACATCATGAAATGTCATTGTTGTAGGTAGGTATAATGTTGAATTTGTTTGCCTGATGAAAGAAATTCTACTTATTTATTTATTTGATTTCTTAACTGTGCAATGTTTATGTATGTCTACTCAAAAGTTAGCCCTTTGAGTTCAATGGAACATTCTCCCAAGATGAGTATCTAGGATTGCAACTTAAATTTTATATCCCTAGCTTTTGGCTCAGTGGGATATTAAACTGGCTTATAATATATAAGAATCACTCAAGCAGCCTAAACACAACAAAACCAACAATATGAATAGTAAAACCATCACATCACAAGCCAGCCCATAAAATAATGAAAAAAGGCCAAGAAACTGATTAATTCTGCTTCCTGTATGGCTCAAAAGACTTCCTAAAGAAGGAGGTCTGAAGCGTTCTTCTAAAAATAGCTAGTTAGGTATATATCTCTGGTGCCAGAGGCAGGAGGCTATCAATGACAAGTGGTGTTACCACAGTGGGCACCTCATCCACACTTCTGAAGGAACATAAAGCCAGGCCTCACCCAAAGATCCCCTAGATGTGGAACTCCCTCTCTGAACTGGTGCATGGCTCCAGCCCGCCTTTCCATTCAAACACCTTCTCAAAACCACTTCTCCTGTATGACTTTTGTCTTATCCTACCAATCCTCATACCCAGTTGTAGCTGAACTTTAAGCAGATGTAACATCATTTGTCCTAATTCTACCCTCACTTCCCTTGACTCTCCCTCCTTCTGCCCCTCCCTCCTTTTCTTCACTGACTGTTTACTATTATAAGATCCTTCGGAGAATAGACCTGTCTGTGTTGGTTCCATAAGCTACTTGAGAGCTCGCTTTCTCTCTTATCAACCTGCCCTGTCACTGAGGTCACCAGATGAGGTGACTCTGGTGGTTCTCCATCAACCTGAGTTTCATTTGGAGTCCACCTGGAGTAGAGCTTTTCATATACTAGCTCCCTCTCAGATGATGTCAGGGGTAAATTCGCAGGGGATAGTTTGGGACACGATGAAAGCAGTAGTAAGAGGGATATGAATTAGAGAATCGTGTAAATTAAAAAGACAACAAGAAGCACATAGTAAAAAGATTGAAGAGGAGATTAAGGAATTAGACGAACAATTTAGAATAAATAAAGATAAGCATATATATGCCCAACTCCAAGCAAAAAAGAAAGAATTTGAAGAAAAGGATGTAGAGAGAGTCCAAAAAGACTTAATATACCAGAAAAGATTTTTTTTTTCGAATATAGCAATAAAAATTCTAAAATGCTGGCAAGGTCACGCAATCAAAGGAGAAAAAAATATAATAGGGATAATTAAAGATAAAACTGGGAAAAGTTGCAATTTAATGAAAGATAAATTAAAAATATTTGAAGATTTTTATCAGAAACTGTATACATCAGAAGCGGGCCCACAGACAAGGATACAGGAATACGAAGAGAAGAATTGTAAAATAAGATTACAAGATAAGGATAGGGATTATATGGAAGCATTAGTGACTGAAAAAGAAATAGAAGGAATTATTGATAAATTGAAAGGAGGGAAATCTCCAGGAGTAGATGGGTTGGGGCCGGAATATTATAAGATATAGTACCAAAAATGAAAAAAAAAGTGTATAATAATATAATAAATGGAGAGAAGACCCCACCATCGTGGGAACATTCGTTGATAATATTAATCCCGAAATCAGATAAGGATTTAACGGACCCAGCATCATATAGACCTATTTCTTTAATTAATCAAGATTCTAAAATATTCACAGCAATTATGGCAACGAGACTGAATACCTTTATAAATAAGTATATAAAAAAGCATCAATGCGGTTTTATTCCAGGGAGGCAAATGCCTAATTTAATAGGGAGAGTATTGAACATAATAAATGTTATTAAAAGAAGGAACTTAAAGGCAGGGTTGATAGCTTTAGATATTTTCAAAGCCTTTGATTGCGTGGATTGGCCAGCATTAAAAATTATTATAAAGAGATTTGGTTTTGGAGAAAGGTTTATAGGAGTGATTAATCAGCTTTATGCAAACAATAAGGTGGAGGTACTGGTAAATGATGGAATAACACAACAAATTACCTTAGCCCGGGGAACAAGACAATGGTGTCCTCTCTCCCCAATATTATTTGCAATAGTCATAGAAATATTGGCAAATGTTATTAGGGATGATGAGAGACTGAAGGGGATAGGAGGGGAAGAAAAAAATAAAATAAAAATTAATATGTTTGCGGATGACACTTTATTACCATTAGAAAACCCGAGGGATAGCATAGTAGAAATAAAACAACATTTGAGAGAATTTGGAGAGAATACAGGACTACAGGTAAATTGGGGGAAATCAGAAATGATGTTATTTAACTATGATAAAGAAGAAAGGGAGGAGTGCAGTTTAAAATTGGATTTTAAGATTAAAAACATAGTGCGTTATTTAGGAGTTCAAATTATGAAAGATTTAGAAAAGTTAGAGGAAATACATTTTAGTAGTTTAAAAAAACAGATAATGAAGAAGTTAGAGGCTTATAGGAAATTAAAGCATTCATGGTTTGGTAGAATAGCGGTTATTAAAATGAAAATATTACCAAAGATTAACTTTTTTTTTAGAATGTTACCAATTAAAATAACAGAAGTAGAAATAAGAAGTTGGCAAAGCATGATAAATAACTACTGTAATGGAGATAGAAAAGCAAGAATTAATAAAACAAAATGTTATAAGATTCAAAGGGAAGGAGGGTTGGGACTCCCGAATATAAAGATGTATTATATAGCTAATCAATTGAGATATGTTATAAATAGTATAATAGGGAAAGAGGATTTAGAATGGTTAGAGACGCAGACAGGAGAAGTAGAGTTAGGTTTACAAAATATTTTTTTTAGTAAAATACAAAAGAATCAATTGAAAGATATGGAAAATCTCATCTTTAAAAATATTATAGATATTTGGGGAAAGTATAAAAAGAAATTAATACCAGGAATTTCTCCTCTAGACCCATTTGTTTTGTTGGAGAACTTCCCAGGTAATTTAAGAAGAGAACTGGAAGGGTTATTGAGGGGGAAAAAATAATTTAAGTGAAAGAATGGATGAAGAGAATGGTTAATAAAAAGCAAATAGAAGAAGTTTTAAGAGGACAAAAAACCTTATGGTTTAAGTGTATAAAATTGGAACAATGGACACAGAAATGGAAAAAGAAAAATAAGGAATGTAGAAAGGAAACAAGATTTGAAAAGTTAATTGAATTAAGAGAGAAGGAGGGGGAAATAAAAGTAAAAAAGGTATAATAAGTGAAATATATAATATACTGTTAGAAGAGGGGGAGCAACAAGAAATTTTGAAAACATTCTGGGTAGATGATTTAGCAAAACAAATTACTGAGGATAACTGGAGGAAAATATGGGAACTAAGAACTTTAAAGTTGTTATCAATAAGGATAAAAGAAAATCATTATAAAATAATTTGGAGATGGTATCTCACTCCTGTAAGACTACATCAGATAGATAAGAAAATTTCAATGCTATGCTGGAGGGGTTGTCAGGAAGTGGGGACATATTTCCATATGTGGTGGACATGTGAGTATGTACAAAAATTTTAGAAAAGAGTTTTTAAAGAAATAAGTGAAATATTGGCTAATCAAGTGGAAGCAAGTCCAAATATAGCTTTACTATCGATGTTTGATAAAGAATATGGGAATAAAAGCATAAGAGAACTGATAAATAATCTCCTGACACCGGCTAGATTAATGATAGCGGAGAATTGGAAAATACAAGGGAATTATAGTATAGAAGAATAGTATAAAGGGGTGTGGGATATTGCAATTAATGACAGACTAACATGTAAAATGAAAGTTAGGATGGGATTATCCAAAAAGAATGATTTTGATAGTATTTGGGGACCATTTATAGATTATGTTTTAATAAAGGGGAGAGAGTGTACACCTTCAAAAGAATCCTTGCAATTTTGGGAAAATGTATAATACACTAGAGTAATGTAGGTCTCAAGGGTAGGGGAGCACGGGGGGATGTTAAGGTTTTGGTTATGTATTATATTTATTTTATGTTTATTATATGTTGAAATAATAAATAAAATTTAAAAAAAAAGATGATGTCAGGCGGGCACTAAGAATGCTCTGTTTTCAGCATCTGCTGAAGACATTTGTATTTAAACAATATTTTCCTGAGTAAAAGATCAGCCACAGTTTTACTGGTATGATTTGATTTTAAATGTTTTTATTTATTTATTTATTTATTTATTTATTTATTTATTTATTTGGTTTTTGACCATTTTTATTGTTACTATTCATCACTTAATGTTTTTTTTCCAGCTGTAGACCAGTTTAAAAGCATCAGAAATAAATAAATGGTACAGAATAAGTAAATAATTGGAGAGGATGATAGACCATAATAAATATTGATTGAGAGGATGATGGTGTGCATATGAACATAATTTTGATATTCACTGGAAAATGAATATATTTTCCATATCTAAAGTTCATACAAGAGCCAATATTTTTTAAGAGTCTGGTGATTTAAATTTAAGTCATACATTTCCACTGTTCTTATTTCAATAAATTTTAATACCTTGTTTTTTATTCCTTGATCATCCAGCCTTCTGGGTAGGGAGGGACAAATCTGTCATTTTCAGTTTCTCATTTTTCCAGTCCTAAATTCAGTTTGTCTTGAACTTTGAGAATTTCTCCCATCTTAAGTTCTATACATCCCAAACTTCATGATTTTTTTTAAAAAAGTTTGCATGGAAATTTATAAATATTTTTGCATACATTTCTTCTAAAATTTGCATTTTTGTAGGCTTCCCCCCTACTCTACACATTTTTTGCGGTTTTACTAATATAATGATTTTTTTGGTGTTATTTTCCCAGAGAACTCCATTGCAAAATTCAGAAGAGTGTGACTTTCAAAGAACAACTGAGTTTTGATTTGCATAGTGGTTTGAACCCACTTAGGTAAAATGCAAAACAAATGGATTTCTCTTCCTTCCCTAGTTCCGTGCTGCATCCTGTATTGGACCACCTGCACTTGTTCCTAATAATGGGATACTATTTCCACTGTTAATAACCTTGGCTGCAAATAACATATTGCTAATCGTAACCCCTTTGTTAAAAAGCCTACCTGTGCCATCTAAGTCCATGGGCAGTTTGGCAGCCATTTGTGCTGAATTGTGCATGAGAAACTCTGCTTAAGAAAATGTTCCATTTTCATAGCTTCAGTATCAGAGAGAACCTATAATAGATGTGCCAAAAGTGAGTGTGTGTTTTGTCCTCCTACGGAGCACCATATTTTAGCTGAGCACAGCCATTCAGTTAGGGCAGTAATTGTTGGAAGGTATCCCATACCTCTTTAGAGAGAGCATTGAGGCCTGCCATGGCAAGTTCTGGCAATGATGAGAGCTGCTGCTGCTAGTGTCTGCTTTATGAGTTTGGAAAAATTCTACTTGCTGCCAACCCTCATATTTAGGCCATGGCTTACTGGATAACAGTCATAACATCCCTCAGTTTTATTTATTTCTGTCGAACAGCAGATGGATGACTTTGGCCAGAAACTATAACCTACTTTCTCTAGAGACGCTGAATTGACTGTAATAAGGGCTAATCTGAAGAACATGGATTGCAGATTGCAAGAGATTGTTAGTGATATTCACAGGGGACATCTTGCTGGCAACTGTAGTTTTATGGACCCGGTAGGGTCTACCCTGCAAGCTCTCAACCCCCCCATCACATGGCCCACCCCCATGAACTGGGCCATGTGAGCGCCTGCCAAACACATGCCCACTCTGGCTTCAGCCCTCTCCCCCACTGTGTGAATGGTAGACACTATTAATGCAGTGGGGGAAAGGCACGCTTTTTGGAGGCTCCGGAAAGTGCACTCCCCACCATGACTATGGAGGTCTTAAAGGCCCCATTAACAGAAGGGTACCCAGCAGTCCAGAGGGGAGAAGCACACTTTCTAGAGCATTGGAGAAACCACACATTTCTTTCCCCCTCAATTGTGTTAATAGGGCCTTTAAAGTAGGCTGACCAGATAAAATCCATGTCAGGGCTCATGTAACTTTAACAGTTGTAGAGAAAAGGGAATTTCAGCCAGTGCCATTTGTATGCAAGTAGTTCCTGGTTATATTCCCTCTTCATCACAACAGTTAAAGTTGCAGGCAGCTCTTACTGCCAGTATCTACGCCTTAGGAGAGGCATGTTAACCTTTCACCATGGGGCAAAAAAACATGCAAAAGCCAGGAAACCATCTAACAATTAGTGGTTGGGTGAAATGGTGTGTGCTTGGAAGGCTAGCATAGCCATCTGGGGAATCCAAAAGGGTTGTATATTTGTGTAGGGGGCTGAGTTTTCACACCCCTCTATTAGCTCCTACTATGCTAGACTGGGCTAGATGGTTTCTTTCAGCTGAAAAGTCAGGTCAAAGCATCCGATCCCTGTATGAACCCAAACTGAGAAAATTGAAGTTCAGCCTCAATTTTGGGGCAGAAGCATTGGCAAATTTACACCCAAATTTTATTTTCTGAACTACCCAATGCCAAAAAAAGAATCCCTTAATTGGAGGGGTGTGTGCATCAACTACAGTATGGTCTGCAAAAATTACAGCAGCTTTCATAGATGTTTCTATGTTGTGCAAGCAGAAATTGTTGGACTGGATCCAAGCCTCATTAAAATCAGTCAGAGCCATTCCAAAATCTACACCACTTGGGGAATACAAATGTTTTATCCAGCGGATTCCTCTTACATGCAAGACAGATAGTTAGTGTTTGTATTTCTCCAAAAGTAAAAAGCGGTCAGGATCAAAGAAGCAGATGGTCAGTCTTCCTAGCCAATATAGGCAGTAACTATTTTCTTAGCCCAATTCAATTGTCAACCAGTCTGTATTGTTCATCTATTAATTTCAAGTTGTGCATGCCATTTGATAGTAGCTCTTGCTAAATTTTCATAAACACCTTTGGCAAACTATTGATCTGGTCTTGTGAACTTCAAAAATTGTCTGTTTTTGTCTTCTCTGTGTAGAATGCTGTTTTATTTTGTTGGAAGGAGAGGATCATTAGCAGAACCAAATCGTTTTTAATGATGCAGTACAAGTCTCCATAAGCAGCGAAAGAAAGCTTCTTTAGTGCTGTGTTATCTCTGAGGTGAATTTGACAAGATCAAAGAAGAGATAGTCGCAACATCAATTGCACAGTTTTTACAAAAGTAAAAGGCACAGAAGGATAGAGGGGAAAGCAGCAGCTCAGCTCCTTCAGAGAGCATGTTCACCGGGCAGGCTATTAGCTGTCGTGTTCTGTTTGCTGCAATCCTTTAATAGAAAGCTTAATCCAGATGCATTTCAAACTGTATCCCTCTATGAGAAAAAACCTTTGAAAGATATCACCATAAGAGCTACCTTACTGGATCAGCTCCAAAGTCCATCTGATTCAGGATTCTGTTTCAAGTAGGGTTGTCGCGAGCATTTGACTGGGTTCATGAGGGGAGTTCATGGACCCAGTTGGATGCACTCGGTGCATGCGACCCATGCCTGAGTGCTTGGTAACTGCCTACCCTGGCTTCTCCCCCCCCCCCCGCTGCATTAATGGCAGCCACCATTAAGGCTCTGGAAATTGTGCATTTCCCCCTGCTGCATTAATGACAACCGCCATTCGCATGGAAGGGGGGAAATGTGCAATTTCCGGGGGCTCCAGAGATTGCTCATCTCTCCCCCCCCCGGGACAATGGGGGCCTTTAAGGCCCTATTAATGCAAGAGTAAAAGTTTAAACATTGCATTAGTAGGGCCTTTAAGGCTCCCATTGGCGCAAGGGAGAAACATGTGATTTTCAGAGCCTCTGGAAATTGTGCACTTCTTCCTACTGTGTTAATGGCTGTTCCATTGGATTAGTCAATTCCATTGGATTACCCCAAATTCTAATATTGTAAAGGAAAATTAGGGATGGGCAAATGAGCAATGTTCAAACTTGCCAAGATCCTCTGAACATCATTGTGAGGCTTGTCTCTCTTCGAGCTGTGCTCGCATTTGCAATTGCTGCTCCTTTTGCACAAGTGGCAAAATTGTGCAAATGGACAACTAACAAAGTGAAAGTTTTGCAAAAAACCCAACCCCAACCCCCAAACTTGCATTAATTTCCAAAATTGGGCAAGGTTCCCCCATGGATAAAGTGTGGGTGATTTAAAAGTTGTGCATTTTGAGTTGTGGGTGATTTAAAAGTTGCCGGCACATTTTGCAGAAATTTGTGAACATTTTCAGAGAAATACACTCTCATTCACACTCGGGATTGAGAAAGGGGGCATTTTTGAGTGATTGGTGGTTAGGCCTAGAATCTAGATCAGGGATGGACATCCAGTTGTCCTCTAGATGTTGTTGGAATCCAACTCCTATCAAGCCCAGCCAAATGGCTAATGGCCAGAGACAATGTAGTTCAATGACAGCTGAAGGGGCACAGCTTGCCCACCCCTAGTCTAAACAGTGAATGGAGTATTCTGCCAACTGTTCCTTTTACTGCAACATTGTGACCTGCAAACTCTCAGGGGGACAATGAGGATCAAAAAGCAATGCCCTCCCTCTGAATGTTACATATTGAGTTGAAGTAGCCAGCCAATTCTTTGGCTGTAGTCATCTAATAATGTCACACCATATAATTATGGAAAACTATAGACAGAGCAGGTAATAGACATTCTTGGGTGGCTTGATTTTTACTCTAGTGTTGTTTCTTGAAGGAATTTCCCAGGGAATCTACTCAGTTGGCTAGACATTATCCTAATGTATGAAAGTGCATGAAATAAGAGGATCAACCTTGTCATTTCAATTCTTCATGCATTGTCCATTGTCTCCTGGATTAGCAAGTGAAGACTCATTTTCCTAGCACATTGCCATAGGCTAAAAGTTTTTAAAAGAGTGCACTCGTAAAAGTGTCAGATGAAATCACAATATGCCATGGAGAACACTGGCCTTAGATACTCCTACAGGTCTAACTCCTGATCCTTTTTAGTCCCTCAAAGAGCATTTGCTTTGTGAAATTTGTATCTCACTCCCCCACCAAATGATGCTCCACAACAATGCTAATACACTAAAATAATAAAACACAATACAACAGCAGTAAAATACAAAATAAAAGACACACACCGTAAAACAAGGTAAAACATCAATAAAATCAATAAAACAGTAGTTAGTTGTTAGTTAACCAGTGACTACATCTTTACAAATCAGTTTTAAATTTAGGGTGACCATATGGAAAGGAGGACAGGTCTTCTGTATCTTTAATAGTTGTATTTAAAAGGGATTTTCAACAGGTGTCATTTGTATGCATGCAGGACTTGGTGAAATTCCCTCTTCATCACAACTGTTAAAGCTACAGGAGCCCAGCCTAGTGTGACCAGATACAAAAGAGGACAGAGCTCCTGCAGCTTTAACTGTTGTGATGAAGTGGGAATTTCACCAGGTGTTGCATGCATACAAGTGACACCTGCTGAAATTCCTTTCTCTTCAACTGTTAAAGATACAGGAGCCCTGTCCTCCTTTCCGTACAGTCACCCTAACTTTAAATGCCTTCAAATGATTTGTGATCAGATTTAAATGGTTCACACTTACAAGAACGCCTGAAAACTCATTGATGAATAAATCAGTCAATATCACAGCCTTCCCCATCCTGGTGCCCTCCATAGGGGGGTTCGGACTACATCTCCCAGCATACTTGACCATTGGCCATGCTGGCTGGGGCTGATGGGAGTTGAAGTCCAAAACATCTGTTGGGCACCAGGTTGGAGAAGGCTGTAATATCCCATTCAATGGTAGTGGGTGTAGTCAATGGGCATGTCATCTGGAAATTTGCCACGATATGGCAACCAAATGGACTGCACTTGAAAAGTGCAGTCAGTATTGCTGAAGTGTGTCCGCACAGCCATCATTGATATTCATTGGTTGCTGGAGACTGCTGTACAAGTGTGCCACAAAGGCATCCTCACTCACCTGACATTTGCCCTGACTCATTCCACTGAAGCCACCAGCATCTCCTTATTCAACTGATGCTGTGAAAAAGCAGATGCTGCTTGAACTGTTAAAAACTGTTGGGCCTTGAAGGTGCAATTTAAGCTTTTGCATGCCGTCCTCATGGTATATTTGATGTGGTTGTATTAAATGTCAGTTTCTGAAAGGTTTGCAAGGGATCAACCCTCATATCCAACCTTTGCAAAAATATAGATACATATTTTTAAATACAGAGTGAACTAAAGATGTGGGGAAAGGTGAGTTCAATGGCAAGGAACCAAAGAATGGTACTATTGCTCCTGCAGACCACAGAGGGCTTTGAGGAGGATGTCATGCAGTTTTCAGTTCCTTCTTCAAACTAATGAAGCCCAATATGTTCTAGCGAAATGAGAAACATTTGCCTTTTTCACAATGTACGTTGAATGAGGAGATGCTAGTTTATTAGACCTTTATGTTCTTCATGCTTCAAGAACTCTTTAAAATATAAAATATGTGCATTGAAAAGACAGATGTTATCTTCACTGACAGCAATTGAATTTGAATGCCAGCATTCTTGGAAGTCCTAGACAGCTTGCATGACAATTATGAGGACATTATATTCCCAGTCATAATAGAATCTATAGTGCTTTACAGAAAACAAAAATAATTGATGAAAGACAGAATAAAACACAAGGATATAACAGCAATAATCAAATCAACTGATTTAAAGAAATAGTACAGCTTATATCATATTCCACTCTTCAGAGGGATCCTGAAACAGAAGATGCCTTTATTTATGGAGTAAGCAAAGAGCTGCTTCAGAGGTTCTGCATCTTCCACAGCTTGCAGTTCAGTTTCATAGGGTGACCAGATAAAATCCAGGTCAGGGCTCCTGTAACTTTAACAGTTGTAGAGAAAAGGGGATTTCAGCCAGTGTCATTTGTATGCAATTAGTTCCTGGTGAAATTCCCTCTTCATCACAACAGTTAAAGTTGCAGGGGGCCTGCCTTCTTTTGTATATGATCTCTCTAGGATAGTGCCTGCACCTTTAACTGTTGTTATGAAGAGGGAATTTCACCAGGAACTAATTGCATACAAATGACACTGGCTGAAATTCCCTTTGCTCTACAACTGTTAAAGTTACAGGAGCCTTGACCTGGATTTTATCTGGTCAGCCTAAGTTTCAGGAAGAGCACCCTACAATCCACCTAGGGGAGGGGTAAGCAATCCGATGCTCTCCAGATGTTTGGACTATGACTCCCATAAATCCAAACCAGCATGGACAATGGTCAGGGATTAGAGCAGTTGTAGTCCAAAATATCTGGAAGGAACCAGGATTTAATGTTCAGCCTGAGGCTGGGAATTCAGATTCCCTAAGTGAGGAATAAGAATTCACAGCTTCCTAAGGGATCTCATTCACCTGGAAACTTCAAACAGGGAAGATAGAGGATGCATCTGAAGACAATCCAGTAATACCAGAGTGCATAAGTACAAATCAGGGCACTACCCCCTTTAGATTCCTCTTATCATTCAGCTAAAGCAGCCTTCCCCAACCTGGTGCCCTCTAAGTATTTTGGACAACAACTCCCAGGATTCCTGGCCATTGGCTATAGTGATTGGGGTTGATGGGAGTTGAGGCACAAAATATCTGAAGGGCACCAGGTTGCAGAAGGCTGGGCTAAAAGGGTGGGTACTAGGGACCTAGCAGGTGTCAGGCTTTGCCGGTTGACTGAAGCTGAACTGCTATGACTGCAATAAATCCCTTGCATATAAATTGGGTAATAAACCTGTCAAGGCCGGGGAAGGAGAGAGGGTGAGGTTGTATGAAGGGCTGGTTTTGGCATGGAAACAGCCTTGGTCGCCCTGTATGATGACCTATGTCGGGAGAAAGACAGGGGGAGTGTGACTCTGTTGATTCTCCTTGATCTCTCAGCGGCTTTTGATACCATCAACCATGGTAACCTTCTGGGACGACTGGCTGAGTTAGGAGTGGAAGGCACTGCATTGCAGTGGTTCTGCTCCTACTTGGCAGAGTGGCTCCAGAAGGTGGTGCTTGTGGAATATTGCTCGGCCCCGTGGACTCTCCAGTGTGGGGTCCCTCAGGGGTCAGTCTTGTCCCCCATGCTGTTCAACATCTACATGAAACCGTTGGGTGCGGTCATCCAGAGTTTTGGAGTACGTTGTCATCAGTACACTGATGACATGCAACTCTATTTCTCCTTTTCATCTTCATCAGGTGAGGCTGCGGATATGCTGAACTGGTGCTTGGCCACAACAATGGACTGGATGAGAGCTAACAAACTGAAAATCAATCCAGACCAGACTGAGATGCTGTTAGTGGGTGGTTCTTCTGACCAGATGGAGGGTTTTCAACCTGTTCTGGATGGGGTTGCACTCCCCCTGAAAAAGTGAGTTCGTAGCTTGGGGTTTCTCCTAGAACCATCTCTGTCACTTGAGGCTCAGGTGGCCTCGATGGTACAGAGTGCCTTCTCCCAACTTTGGTTGATGGCCCAGCTGTGTCCCTATCTGGACAGGGATAACCTAACTACAGTTGTCTATGCTCTGGTAATCTCCAAATTGGATTACTGCAATGCGCTCTACGTGGGGTTGCCTTTGAAGATGGTTCAGAAGCTGCAGCTTGTGCAAAATGCAGTGGCCAGATTGATAACAGGAACCAGAAGGTTTGAAGATATAATACTGACTCTGGCCTGCTTGCATTGGCTGCCTGTACATTTCCGAGCCCGATTCAAGGTGCTGGTTTTAATCTATATAGCCTTACACGGCTTGGGACCACAATACCTGACAGAAACCTCTCCTGACACGAACCTACCCATACACTATGATCAACATCTAAGGTCCTCCTCTGGGTGCCTACTCTGAGGGAAGCTTGGAGGATGGCAACAAGGGAGAGGGCCTTTTCAGTGGTGGCCCCCCAATTATGGAATTATCTCACCGATGAGGCTCACCTGGCACCAACATTGTTGTCTTTGCAGTGCCAGGTCAAGACTTTTCTCCCAGGCATTTAACAGCATATGTTGAGGGTTTTGTTGTTGTTGTTTGACTCAGAATAGTTCTTTTAATGGATATTGTATTTATAATCTGTTTTATACTTTTTATGCTTTTTAAATTTTGAATATCATTTTTTTAATGTTCAATGTTTTTAATTTTTGTAAACTGCCCAGAGAGCTTCGGCTATGGGGCGGTATATAAATACAATAAATAAATAAATAAATAAATAATAATAATAATTTTACAGGCTCAACCAAATCAATTTGGTGAGACAAAGAAAATATCTTTTCCAATCCAGTTTTGAAAATCTGAGGAATTCAAAGTATAAGGTGAGGGCAAGGCTCAGGGTCTAGGGCCAGGCTGATGAGATCCGGCATATAGAAATGACATTGGGCTCCATCACACCTATTTCTTGTCCCTGGTTTGCCTCCGCATTTTTTACCTCCATTTCATAAGTGTGTCAAGTTAATGGGCCCTTTCATGTGGGTTTGTGGTATTGCGTTGCACTGTGAAACCTCCCTTTCGCTCATATGCTCTTCCACTCCACTCCACCCTGCCCCTTCCCTCAAAGCACATACCCCCAACAAAGGAATAACTGATAGGACAGCAATACACACAGGTGTAAGGGCACATTAAATCCACTTGGGGAAAATAATCCAGACTTTCCCCGCACCAAAATAATATGCAAAATGGAGGAAAAGAGGTGAGATGGGTTCAGGACAGGGACGATGTCATGTGAGTCCCACGCTGTAAAACCAGATACCAGATAGGGCAACGTTCCGTTAAACTGCTGGTGTGATGGAGCTCATTGTTTCTCCATCAAGTCTCCTATATCTTCTACCTGTTTTTATGACCAAAATCCTGAAGCAGCTGCTGGCAATTAGTCCTCTATCTTCTGGGAGCACTTCATCTTAAACAGACTGACACTCACCTCCATTGCTCTTTTACATGAAGCCTCCTTCGCTCTGCTGGGGTCAGTGGAACTTCATCCTGAATCCAACAGAGGTGCTGCAGCAGGGCATTAGTCACTATCAGGTAGTGAGGACTCTCCAGCTGCTTCTGTGCTAGTCCCTTCACCCAGGTCTGTATCCTGCCATTCCCCTTCATCCTAGGGGGGACATGACAGCAGGCCTCCTTTGTTATTTAGGCACTCAGATGAACTTAGACCTCTTTTGAAACAAAATTCATCTTCAATGGGAGTAATTGGTGGAAGGCTTCCAAGGTTCTGCTGAGTTTGACTTTCCCCTGCAATATGTATCTGGCTTCCTGGAATCTGATATCAGTTGCCTGGTACCTACTGTCCAGGATTAGATGACTCATATTCAAACTAAGCCCCACTGGCCTCCTACAAGCTCTCAACATGGCCTCTCTAGGACCATATAATGTAGGTGATACACTAAAAATGCTTAAAGATACTGCTTCTGTATTATATCTTTTGCCTTAATCTGTTTAAACGCAAGTTGCCACAACCTGTCTAGGAACTGATCAATTTTATTTGAACCTAGGGTAGAACCTGTATGCCTTGTGAGGTTTGAGAATACTAAGCGTTTTCTCATTAATATTAACGTCAGCTGGACTACATCCTGAGACACTGAATTCCTATCTTTAGTCATTTGCCCTGCTGAGCAGTAGAAGTTGTTAATTACTGTCTGCATTCCACTGTTATACATTTCTTTTACCTGGTGATACCAATTTTGAAGCTATTTAAGGCCAAGGTCCTCCCCCAATTGCTTTACGGGGTGGAGCTATGGGGACAGGGTCTGGCTTCTCATCTGGAGATCCCTCAGAATAAGTTTCTAAAAGAGCTATTGGCCCTCCCGCAGGGGGTTCCCGCGCCACTTCCCTCAGTAAAGTCAAGAACTCATAAAGCAATGGATTGTATGGTAAAAGGCTACAGGGAAAGGAGGATAATAATCTGACAAAATTATGCTTCTTAGAACAGATTGCTAGAGGGGGGTGGGCGCGTACCTGGAAGGATCTAGCCTGCGTTTATGAGGTGGATGATAAGGGCGTCATAAGACAAAAAAAAATCAATACAGACGTCATCGGGAATATCCTGGCTAGTCAACATTAAGCCTTCTCCACTTGGTATAGTGTTATCAAAAGAGAGCAGTACCTCTCTAGGTACCTTCAAGAGCTGACATTTCCGGCGATTAGAAAGGCCTTTACAGCCCTCCGCTTCCAAACCATGCCAACAGCCCTTTTGGAAGGGAAGTACAAAAGGTTGCCATATAGTAAAAGGACGTGCATTTGTGGAAGTGAGGAGGTGGAAGACGTGGTACACTATCTGCTCTATTGCCCTCTGTATAATGTTGTCAGATCCCGCTTTTTGGGAGATCTGTTGAAAATAAGAGTGGGTTGGCAGCCAGCAAATATCATTTGCGATTTGTTGATAGACCATAATACTACCATCACAAGGAAAGTAGCCACATTTGCAGTAGCTGCAAAAAAAATCTGCCAAGCTTTCCTTGAGAGTTCATGCGTAGATTGTCGAGGGGACCACTTACAATAAGGACACCGGTTATATACACTTACGGTATATATGCTTCTTTGTTGCTTTTATTTTTAATTGTATGAATGTGCTATGTTGAGGATTGTAAAGGCCTTTGTGCCAAACAAATAAAATAAAATGTATATCAATTTATTTATTTACTGCTTCTCTTGATAAAAAGCATGGTCAAGCAATGTGTTGTTTGCAAAATCATTGTAAATCCATTAGGCTAAGTCAAGAAAGATAACACAACAATCCCATTCATTCTCAACATCCTCAAAAAAAAAAAAAAAAGGCCCGTCCCATTAAAATGCCATTAAAATCACATTCTAAACTTTTGATTAATAAATGTATCAATTAATTACACCAATTAATCAATTAATGCTTCCACTGTGAGCCTAACATTGTATGCTAGTGCAGTAATTTATAGCATGTTATCTTTTATCTTGGCAATTTATAACTCAATGCGCTTGTGGAATCATAAAATTGTACAGCTGGAAATTACCTAAAAAGTCAGTCCTCTGACTGAAGAACTCAATTCTACGGGGTGCTGTGTGCAGCCCAAACTGTTTAGGTTCAAGTACTCAGACCCTTTTGCGAGTGCAGGAATCAGGAGTGTGCAACTGGGCTGATGTAGTATCCTACGTATGTCAGAAGAAGGGGGATAGTGGGATTAGATCAGAGGAATGACAACCTGTAAGTACCATCCTAGCCATGTTACAAATAATAATAATAATAATAATAATAATAATAATAATAATAATAATAATAATAATAATTTATAACCCGCCTCTCCCTACGGATCGAGGCGGGGAACACAATGCAAATACAAGCATAACAAAGTTAAAAAATTTAAAACAAGAGAAACACATCATTGAAACATTTAAAATTCCTCCAGATAGGCCTGCCGGAAGAGAACAGTCTTCATGAATCTCTTGAATTCATGAAGACTGTCAATTTGTCTAACCTCCTCCAGCAGACCATTCCATAGTCTGGGAGCCATAGAAGAGAAGGTCCTCTGGGTAACACTCACCAGCCTAGTTCTGGCTGGCTTGAGTACGTTCTTCCCAGAGGACCTAAGAGTGCGGGGCGGATTGTAAGGGAAAAGGCGATCCCGTAGGTAGCCTGGGCCCAAACCTATGGTCCTTCTCCTCTTACACCACTACAACCTGAACACAGGCTATCACAAACACATGAGGAGCCATTGTTAAGATTTGCAGTGGAAACAGACAACATGCAGAGCTAATAGTGGATTGGATAAATTATGAACAATTAAAAAAGGGAAAAAAATAATAACAACAGTAATTGAAATATAGAATTAAAAACTTTAAAATCTGATTACACCAATAAAGCTGTGGCTGGTTAGTCATGGAAGGCATGTTTAAATAAAAATGTCTTCAGCAGGCAGCAAAACTGAAATAATGTTGGGGACTCCCTGACAAGCAGGGAATTCCATAGAGAATGAGCCACTACACTAAAGGCTCTACTCTAAGTGGATTGCAGGTCCATGGAGAACCACCAGGAGTGCCTCATCTGATTACCTCTGTGACTGGTAAGGGAGAAGATGCTCTTTCAACTATCCCGGTTCAAAGTTGTTTATGGCTTTATGCACCAACAAAACTTTAAACTTGGCCTGATAGCAAATAGGCAGCTACTGTAGTTCCCCCAGTAGAAGTGTTACATGCTGAAAAGGGGCAACTCCTGACAATAGTCATGTGCTGCATTCTACAATAACTACAGTTTCTGGATCAACCTTTAAGGTAGCCTCACAGAGAGTGCATTGCAGTAGTCCAGTCTTGAAATTACTTGCGCCTATACCAGTGTGGCCAATCTAACCCTATCCAGAGAGGCCATAGCTGGAATACTAGTCAAAGCTGATGGAAGGCACTTTGAGCTGCTGTGGCCACTTGGGCCTCCAGCAACAAAGATAGATCCAGGAATACCTGGATTGGGAACCATCACCCACAGGGCTTCCATCTTGCCAAGATTCAGCCTCAATTTATTGGTCCTCATCCACTCCATCATTGAGTCCGGACACTGATCCAGGACTTGCACAGCCTTTCCTGATTCAGATGTCACAGGGAGATGGAATTGTGTGTCATCAGTGTACTGATGGCACTTGGCTCCAAATCCCCCCAATGACTACTCCAGGAACTTCATATAGATGTTTAGTAACATTAAGGACAAGATGGAATCTTGTAGAACCGCACAGCTCACTTGCCAAGGGGCCGAGGAATGATCACCCAATGTTACTCTCTGAAATTAGCCCCACAGGTAAAACCAAAACCAGTGAAACACAGTGGCTGAGATGCTCATCACACTGAGTCGATCCAGGAGGTTACCATGGTTGATAGTATCAAAAACAGATGAGAGATCAAGTGGAATTTATAGGGTTGCACTCCCACTGTCCCCATCTCAATAAAAGTCATCCATCAGGATTACCAAGACTGCTTCAATCCCATAACCAGGCAGAAACCCATATTGAAATGGGTCTAGATAATTCATCCTCCAAGAGTGCTTGCAGTTGCCCTGCCATGACCCCCTTAAGTACCCTTCCCCACAAAGGGGTATTTGCAACTGAGTGGTTGTTATCAAATAGGATTGGGTCCAGAGTGGAGTGGATTCCTTCAGGAATGGTTGCACTGCTGCCTCTTTAGAGGCAGCAGGAATGACCATTTCATGTAGAGATGTATTTACCACTCCCTGGACCCACCCGGTCACCATACACCCCTTGATTACACCTTATTAGCTAGGAAAAGCAAGGGCACATGGTCGGTAGCATTGTTGCAAGCACCCACCTGGATAAGTGTCCAATAAGAATGTCTGACAATGCAATCCTATCTTCTCTGAAGTAAGCCAGATTGAATTGAATGCACTTACTCCCAGGTAAGTGCATTGAATTGCACTGCAAGTCTCCTGCTAGTTTTGATTTCTGAATATCCTTTATTTATAATCATGGCAATGTTGCTTTCTTTCTTTTTTTAGTTGTCATGTGCTATTTGGATTCACAAACCTAATAATGTTTCTGGCATTAAAGTTACTATCTTAGACTTCTGAACTTTAATGTAATAGTATTGTCTTTTTCAATGAGATCTGACAGGTTACTGACTTTTCCCTCCTAATATTTTAGGAGTGGCTTTCAGAATAATTTCCCCTCTTGTTTCAAACAAAGAAAAAGAAAAGACATTTAATATCTGATTACTTTAAAAAAAGTTGACTTGCTCATTGTCTTCCTTTAGTTTAATATATAGATCATATTTTACATGAAGGAAACCATTATTCAAGGCTTAATTTGAGATGGCCCTGAACCTAATTTTAATGACTAAGATTAAGGGTTGAGCTGCATGTTATGCTGAGTGTGTGTTTTTACTTTTATTATCTCTCTCTCCCTGTGTATTATTTTTTACTGGGAATTCAGCATGTGGGGAGGGAAGGTTTATGTCATCATTCCCCAGCTGTGATAGAACTGTAAATAGTTCTTTTCTTCACCATCTCACCCCAGCATGACTAGGAGGTTTAGAAAAAGTTCTCATAGAGTCAGAGAAGGAAGACAGAAAGGCAACCAGTATACTGAGAACCAGTGTCTTTAATTATTTGCTGGACTGCTAAAGTACAGGATAGGATTGAGCCTTGTTTGCTGGAAGCAATGCAAGTTAACTGTTCATGAAGAATGAATTAAGGAATTCTTCTTGAATTTGAGTTGGGCACATTTGAAATAATGAATGCAATTATTTAGCTTTATTCAGGATATCTTGATAGGGTGACCATATGACAGGAAAAAACTGGATTTGTCAGGATTTTTGATATCAAATCCGGGAAGGGGGGGATTTTGAAATTTGATGAAAAATCTGGATTTTTTCCCCATCCTCCCCAGCCAAAGGGCAAGTCTACTTTAATGAGAATTAACAAAAACACTTATAGCTCTGCCATTTTTAAAGATAAAGACATGAAACTTAGCACCATGATAGCTTTAAGGAAGGGCTTTAACTATGCCAAATTTGAAGCAGATCCGTTCATCCATTGATTTTTAGGATTTTTAAAAGAAGTTTGAGGTTTTAATGTATCTTTTTTTTAAAAAAAAATGGTTATTTTTAAAGGTAAAGAGATGAAATTTGGTATCATGATAGTTCTTGGATAGGGCTTTAGCCTTGCCAAGTTTGAAGCTAATCCATTCATCTGCTGAGTTTTAGGGATTCTTTTTAAAGTTTGAGGTTTTAAAATAATTTTTTTTTTTAAACTGTCATTTTTAAAGATAAAGAAATGAATCCTGGCACCATGATAGAAATCAGGTAGGGATTTATCCTTGCCAAGTTTGAAGGAGATCTGTTCATCCGTTGGTTTTTAGGAATTTTGTACAGTTTGAGATTTAATTTTTTTTTAAAACCGCTGGAGCCATATCCTTCACACTCAGGTTGTCAAACCTCCTCTTTAGGGTCTTGCACCTTGAGAATTTTCAGCCCTTGGCATCAAGGGAATCTCAAGTTTTTAGCTAAGAAGTGCTGAGCAAGCAGGGCACCTTTGCTGTTGCAGATTTGGTGGGCATTTGGGCACCTGGAGCTCAGCAGAGGTGAGGTATCCACAGA
Source organism: Anniella stebbinsi (assembly GCA_029215795.1). Lineage (NCBI taxonomy): Eukaryota > Metazoa > Chordata > Lepidosauria > Squamata > Anniellidae > Anniella > Anniella stebbinsi. The sequence goes on along the minus strand of JARDYH010000004.1, from coordinate 174,755,173 downwards.
TCAAAATGTAGGAAAGGAGAGGTCAGTCAAAGCAGCCCACAGGGCAAAACAGAACAGGCCAGAGACCTTTTTCTCAGAGTTCCACATCATCTGCGATGAAGGGTCATCCTTAGAGAAAAACTCTCACGACCAACAGTGAGGTGTCAGTCGAGAGAGAGGCTCTCATCTTTGCGGATGTCCTGTTGATGCAGATGTTGGAACCTGGCATGTCGTTGCTTTGCTTTGCTACCCCTTCCCTTCCATTTCACTTTGTTCACTTGTGAGCTAGGCTCTGTCTGCACTCCTGGCATGCAATGCAGTGCGTGTCAGAGAAAAATAGATAGATTTGTGGCTAGGGCTGGCTGGCATATCTCTTATAGACAGAGTTAAACTGAAGGCACAACTCAGAGATAGCTGTAGCTGAACCCTGAGAGGCTGGTTTGCCACACAGAACTTTTTAAGAGTGTCTCAGAATCAAGTGTTGGTGCAGGTGTTGGCTGGTTGGAGGCTTTGGCTGGCATCAGTTTCAAACAGAGTTAGAACGCAGAGATGGCTGTAGCTTAGCCCTGAGAGGCTGGCTTGCCACCCACAGTGTTTTAAGAGTGCATCAGAGTCAAGCAGATGTGCAGAAGGAGAGGAGTTGGAAGTGGCTGGTGGCAGAGTTTTTTAAAGTAAGAGTCACCAGACATGACCAAACAATAAGCAATACCCATGGGCACAAGTGTGCAGCCCGGCTGAACCATTGGGAGACTTTGGCAGAGAGTAAGAGAGGGAGATTGTTTGAGGCTGGAGGCTTTGGTTTGGCTGCAGTGACTTAGAGAGAGAGACAACAGAGGCTGCCCAGAAAACCCAGAGACACCTGTTGTAACTTAGCCCTCTGGTGCTGGCAGAAAGAGGGTCTCAGAGTCATGTGTTTGTGCAGGAAGTAGACAGAAGTTCAAAATCTGAATGTGAGTAGTGGTGTCAACGGGAAAGCCTTGCGAAGCTAATGTATATAAGTGAGAAGTGTAAATGGGCAAAGTAGTGTCTGCTGCCCATAACACCCACCCTAGTGTTAGAGTAGAGAAACTTGTGACAATCATACACAAGGTTAAAAAAAATTGAAATAATAAAAAAAAGCCAGCCAGCCGGCAACAAGCCCTATTAAAAGCAGCAGCAGTTTGCAGTGGAGTGAGGATACAGTCAAAAAAGTTATTTGAGGGAAGAAGAGAATGTATTACACAGAGTATAGCAAAAGCTTCAAAGTACAGCAAAAGCTACAAAAGCAGGAGTAAATGAAGTTAATTTCAGATAAGTTGTTCTTTATTTCAGTGATTTTAACATGAAGATGTTATGTAGAACAGATTTGTCTTAATTGTACGCTGTAAAATCAGATATGTGACCAAGGCTATGTTCAGGTGGGAACCGCCCCCCCCCCCCTTGGTGCTGGACATGCCCCCTTGGGAGCTGACCATGTTGTCCTCCTTTTTAGTTTCCAAATTATGGTTACCCTAGTCATTGAAAAATTGAGGTTTTGAATCCCAAATGCCTTTTATTTCTTTGATAAATTGCTGTAATGTTTTGTAATCTTTTAATGATAAAAGGGAAACAAATTATTTTATTTAGTGGCTAACGTGTGTTATAATTTGGGTGTGTTTGGGATCAAGGGTTCTGTTGAGAACCAGATGGAAGGCTCCTAGGGCAGAATGTATATTGGCAATAGAAGGCAATCCCAAAATAATCTTAGGGTAGGATCACCTTTGATTTCTTGCAATTATTCAGCGAGTTGGTTTTCCTGTTGATAATCATCAGAGGCCCTTTCCCAGGTAACCCCATCGTCAGGTCTCTGTTGGGCTTCTCTCTGTTGGTTCCCTGACTTGGGAACCTACTCAGCTGATCTGTGTGCTTGACATCCTTTCTAATGAACTTTAGGTGCTGGGTCAAGAACTTTTGTTTTACCCAGCTTTTTCACGACTAGATACTTACCTGCATTTTGAGGTTTTGTTCTATAAGATATTCTAATACCATTATATTAATACTTAGTAACTTGCTTTGTTAGTTTGGTTTTTATTTTAACTGTTTTTTAAATGCCACATTGAATTTTTTAAAAATAAAAACACAGGATTAAGTTGTTCAAAGTAAATTAAAATTGCTTAAAATCCCTCACGATTGGCTATGCTGGCTGGAGCTGATGGGGGATGTACAATGGGAGTTGTAGGCCAAAACATCTGGAGGATTAAATGTTGCCCACCCGTGAAAGGGAATAAATGGGTCTCTATTGCTTTTTTCATTTCAAGAAATGACAGAAGTGCACACACACACAAAAGGGCTGGGGACACTTTGTGGTCGGGATATTTGGGGCACCATATGGAACCCCCCTGATTGCCAGTGCTTGTGTGTCTGCTGTTCCTTCACACCAAAGTATTTCACACATGATGACACCAAAGTATCTCACGCATCCTTGTTTGCAAATTACTGCTTTTCTGTTTTTCTGGGTTTTTTTTAAAAAAAATTGTGATCTTACTCAATTTCTTCCTATTTGAACATAGCAGTGTGGATAGCTGAACTAAAACACTCTGCCTTCAGGATCACCCTGTATATATTCCAATAAATTCCTGATTTAAAATGATATGATTTGTGATGACTATACAAGCTCATGGGGTGGGGATGGGAGGGAAACACCCTGTTTGGTATTAAGGAAGATTTGGAGCATGCACTGTGGAGAGAACAAATCATGATCACTCCACTCGCAAGCATGCTTGTTTCTAGAATGCTGCATTTGTACATGCCCAGAATAATGTCTTCTTCATTTACTTTTTGATTATTAGTGGGGTAGGGGAAATGGCTTATTCTTAAGAGGCTGATAAATGTTAAAGATCCTCACTTTAGTGGTTTACAATGATAGCAAAGTGGCAATACATCTTTGCAAAGATCAGTTTCCTTGGTAACGGGAAGCATGCAGTTCATTTCAGAGGTGACTACAGAGAGAGTAATTGTGTGTGTGTGTGTGTTTTAAATACAGCAAAGTAATGTGGATCATGATACTGTACTGTATTAAGCTTTCAGACTTAATAATAGCTCAGTGCTCAAACCACACCACTGCATTGAAGGAGGCATGCAATCTTTATCAGTATTCTCTGACCTCTGGCACATAGGCATTTTCTGAAAATGTTTTATTGCATATATTTCCCTCTTTCTCCTCATGAAACTTGGGATGACACAGAGCCTATCTATACTACTGCTTTAAAATGGTTTAAACAGTTTATAACAGTTTTGAGAATTGTTGGGGCCCAGGACACACTCCATATTCAGTTTTCAAAATGTTTTCAAAGTGTTTTATCCTGCGTGTGTAGATAGGCTGACAACTGAATCCTGCCATTGTATCTTCACAGCAGCCCTATGAGGAGGCTTAGGCTGAGAAAGCATGACTGACCCAATGAGCTTCTGGGGCTCTCTACTCAATTCTACTTCAATATTTTATTACACTGCACCATACTGACTCTCAATTTGAATATGGGCTTGTTGGAGGCCTGTCTTAATTCTTATAGGCAACCGTTTCCATACACGTTCTAAGAAAAGAAGATAGGCACTGTCTTATTCCATGCCAAGAAAAGCGAAGGAATATTTTTTTCAAAAGGTTTTAATAATTTTCCAAATTCAAAGACAAAATAATAATAATAATGGGGCAGAAGCTGAGATACAAAACCTAGGACTGAGGGTGAGATACTAAGGTTTCACTCAAATGCAGCTTTCAGGAAAGAAGGATAGTTTCTTATTGACACGAAGAGGTTAAAGCAGTGGTGCAAAATGTCAAGTCCAGGGGCCAAGCTACACTTGATCTTAGCCAAAAGGCCAAGAAGCGACGAAGGCCCTATTGGTCTAAGCCTATAAAATTCTGCATTGGCAGCAGTAGTATGGTAGGAGAAATATTCAGCACATTTTTTTCTACCATTCTTACTCAATTTAATAGAAAAGAAATTATTTTTGTAAAGCAATACAAAGGAAACAAATTTCAGTGAAATTCTCATGGGTTGGGGGTCATTGTTGGTTATTATTATTTCATTTCTATACTGCTCCATGGCTGAAGCTCACTGGGCCATTTACAACAATCCATAAAAATACAACAGCATTACAAAATACAACGATAAAAACAGACTAAAAATATTGACACAGAAAAATTAAAATAATGTAAATTGCTAAAAGCAATTTAAGTAAATTATGTATACCCTAATAGACCTCTTCAAAAACAGCAGACGTAGATGCCTCATCAAATATCATTAAATGACTGGGAGTAGAGGATGGTCCTTACCTGGTGCCAAAAAGATGCCAGTGTTGGTGCCAGGCAGGCCTCAATGAAGAGCTCATTTCACAGTCAGGGGGCCAATACTGAGAAGGCCCTCTCCCTTGTTGCCACCTTCCAAGCCTCCCTTGGAAGTGGCACTCAGATGGATACCCCAGATATTGATTGTAGTGTCCAGGTATATTTAGGTCAGGAGAGGCATTCTTCCAGGTATTGAGTTTCCAAACCATGTAAGGCTTTATAGGTTAAAACCAGCACTTGAATTGAGCTCAGAAACATACAGGAAGCCAACACAAGTGGGACAGAATTGCTTTTATTCTGGTCCCAATTGTTATACCCAGGTTGGTTGGGTATATATAAAGGGAGGTGGTCTGGTAGATATCCTGGTCCCAAGTTGTTTAGGGCTTTGTAAGACAACATAGCTAGTGCTGTGCCGAAAATGTCTCCAATGAAAATTTTGACCGTTCTCATTCTTGTGATGGAAAAGAAATTGCAGTCAGAAAGAAATTCAAATGAGAAATTTCTGAGAAATTCTTATGGGTTTGGTTCAGAAATAAAAGGACACATGTCAGGATTTTCTCTATTTTTTTGTGGTGGCTGCATCCCCTCTCCTCAGTGCCCTGGAACGATGCTAGCTGTATGGGGCATTGTGGAGGATGCAAAATGGGGGCCAGGCTACCAACACAGTTGATGCTGTTGCCAATGGTGCAAACAAAAACAAAAACCCTTTGAAAAAAGAAGACGCTGTTCTTCTACACTTGCCAATGGTGACACTTACCTGTGAGAAATTGTTGGATAATTTCTCCTCCTCCTGGTGAAATTTGGTGAAATACCCCCCCCCCCAATTTCTCTACCCCCAAATAGGGGGAGAATTTTGTGAGGCCACTTGTGCACAGCTCTAAACATAGCCATGTACATAGGCAACCAGTGTGATTCTTTTAACACAGATGTAATGTGAGCATAGCTGGGTGTTCCAGTGAGCCCCCTAGCTGCTGCAAGCCTTTCAAGAAAGTAGCATTATTATAAGCATCTACATTAGAGACAAGTTACATCCACAATCACCTCTCAAATATTTAATGTTGGTAAGGTTCTGGGGGAACTTGCTGAACCCTGAAGAATGACAACTTAGAGCTGAACCAAACCATTTCAAAATACTTTTTTATTCCAGAAAAGTTGTGAGAATTTTCTATTCCTACTTGCCTAAAGTTTTCTAGAATTTTTCTTCACAACTTTTTGAGTGATGGCCATTTTCCCTCTCCCTGCTATGCGCAATGCCCTGGAACAACATTAGGCATGGGGCATTTTGAGGCCCAGCTGCCAGCACTGCTGATAGTGTTGCCACTTGCAGCGTCAGCACAAAAAAAGCAAAAGCCCTTTAGGGAAAAAAAATTGTGCTACAACTGCTGCCACCAGTGAGCCCTGCCTGTGAGAAATTGTTGGAGAATTTCTTCTCCCATCGAAATTTGGTAAATTATTCACCAAATTTTCTGCCCACAAATACAGTGAAGAAATTTGTGCACTTTTCCACTGCTCTTTTTCCCCCTTTTACCTCTTTTTTTTTTAAGGTCATACTTAAAACCATTTCCAGTTTCATATGTAAACGCCTTTGAAAAAACAAAAATTAGGACAGTGAAAGCTTGAAATTGATGTGCTTCAAAGTCATAAAACATGTATTTTACATACACTTTAGGCTTCTTAAAAGGGCAGTGTAGCACAAATGATGTTTACCCACTGTGATAAATCCCCAACAAACAGTTCGCCATCTGACTTTATATTGTTCCTCATCAGACCTGGGTTCTACAGTTTTCACAATATGTTATATATTCATATGTTAGTTCATGATCTGAGGGCAATTTTGTATGCCTATTGAAGTAGACCCAGGATCTAGAGTTCTCCTTGCAGTTTCTACAACTCCGCATCTAATCTACATTAATGCCCCTATTCTGTACTCACACAAAGCTTACAGCAGTACAGACAATTTTGGCTGTGAGAGTACCGAGTGCGACAATATTCTCTATAGTTTCTAATTCCCAAAATGGCTTTTATATTCAGTACCCGATAATAATGCTTGTCATGAAACAGTGTGGTATAGGTTTTGGGCACCAAGACCTATTGGCTTTGAACAGCCCCTAGCTATTATTTTGTGTGTGTGTGTGTGTGTGTGTGTGTGTGTGTGTGTGTAGTGTGCCACTTGAGTGTTGACCTTTAAGTGATTTTCAATCAACGAAACATTGCAGAGTGCTAACTTTTTCTGCTCAGGCTAACTGAGATCCTTATGCAATTTGCCTGGTAGCTGTCAAGAATTCTTCATCAGTGGGGATTCTCTCTCAAGAGTTCCCCAGCAAAGCAGAGATGGCTGCCTATGTAATTAACATCTACCAAGTCTTCTTTTTCTAGCTACAAGATTATTAGGGAGGGAATCTATTTTCCTTCTTTTGCCACCACTTTGTGGAGCCCTCACAATTGTAATGACCATGCATAATGGGACGTTCCCACAGGGCTCTGTATTACTTTGCAGGAGATTACTAACGTTAGATAAAAAGTGCTCTATGTGCAAAACGTCTTCTAACTGAAAACAGTAGAAAGTTTAAAGCCCCATCTTCTAACCTTAATTGGATAAAGTCTTGTGGTGAAATTCTTCTATTACTGAGAACTTGCTGTATGGCATTGTATAATGCAGCAGCAGCCTAGATGGGTGATGTTTCATGTTCTAAATTAACAAACCTAATTCTTCACTGCTCCTACCCTGCTCCTACCCTGCTCCTACCCTGCTCCTATCCTGCTCCTGTTCTCACCTCCTCACATGTTTTACATATATCTGTGCAGATTCCTCATCTGAGGAGTCTGGGTTATCTACAGACAGGGGCTGGGCCACCCCTGCAACATCCCTGGATGTTTCAGAAGTAAATTATTCAATACTATTGAATTCAGGTTCAGTGATCAGACTTTGGAGGGTCCTTCATGTCTTTGCCTTGGGTTGAGAGCCTCCTCCAGCTTGTAGTATTGCACAGGCATGCTTCTTTTTTCCTTTGACACACATTTGTCATTGAAAAGAAAAGAGAAAAAAGCACCCTTGTCAGTTATGTACAATCCTTTCTCTCCCTCACTCTTACTTTTAATCGGCGTCTTAACCAGTGCTCTGCTTTGGTTTCCTTGTAACTTAAATGGTTTTTTTTGGGGGGGGGGTGCCCTGGAGAGCGGGCGGTGCCACCATGAGTGATAACTAATGCAAGTAACAACAGTCACATCAGTTTGAGAGCCTAAATGCTTGATTTCCCTTCCAGCTTTCTTAGGTAAATTTGTCACAGACCCTCTTGGCACTTCAGTTACCTGGACATTGGGTCTGCTTCCTACAAACAAACATAACCCTTTCAGGCTGCTTGTCACTTATTATTAAATGCTTCTTTACATGTTCCCCCAGATGCTGGCATAGGTGGTGCCCTGGAAACTTTTTCAAGGCTATGGCTGAAGTCTTCTGTAAACAACAGTACATACATATGCACTGGTTTCAGCACAACAATAACATGTTCGTTTTACATTAAACAAAACTATTCCTCCCAATTGCCTCAGTAATGAATGCAGCTTTAAAAAAATGACCAGAAGAAAAAAATATTATGTCCCTGCCAAGGGGCACTCTGCTCATCTTCAATATGGACATTTCACATGGGGAGTTCTGTTGTTCTTTGTGGGCTGGGGAGTGGGAAAAAGAGAATACCAAGTTCTGCTAGGCTTGCAGTCCTAAATATGGTGGACAATCAGGAAGCTATCCCTGAGTGGAGACGGTGGGAGCAGGAGGACAATGATACACATTGGCCATGGCTACTCTCCTTTAAGTAGTTATGAAAAGGACTGGAGGAGGAGGAGGAGGAGGAGGGTAACCTTCAGGGTCAGGAGGAGAAGCAGGAGATGCAGGATGAGGGAATACCTCTGGGAACAGAGCAGGCAGAGGATGCTGGGAATATGATATCAGCACCAAACCAGTGCTTAATGAGTCCCCAGCTGTAACACTAAGGCCACTAGTGATACAAGTAGCCACGCTAGTCTGGCGAAGTAAGTATCATATACAAAGTTTATGTATCTTACTGGGTAAATTAGTGTTGGTTAGCTGTTCCAATCTTGTGGTTTGTTGAACGTGGGTTGCCCATGAACACACCATTTAGCAAATGAAATGCATGGTACCATGAAATACTTGCATAATATCTTAGCTTGTTATCATAGTATCACTGTTAAATTTATATTATAATCATCATCATCATCATCATCATCATCATCACCATTACCACCATCTGTCAGTGAGCGCATGTGTTATTCATGTGATTACATGAGCCACTACTGTTTTAATGTTGGCCATTTGGAGTATGTACAGTATTTCCATGGCTCAACCCAATCCATTTTTGGCACCATATTTATCATTTATTTTCTGTTTCATATTCTAGAGATGAGGAAGGTTCTGGAGAGAATACATAAGAGAGTACAGACATAAAGACATGCAGAGTGAGATTACAAGGTTTACACCCCCTTGCAGTTGTCAGGAACCCTTGCAATGACAACAGGGAGGCCCCTTCCAGCAGCCAATACACTGCACCTTCCTGGTCTTGGTCTGTGTCAAGGTTCAACTTGGGCAAAGTCTTGAAGACTTATATACCCAAGAGCTACATAGGCTATGTGCTGTTTTGCCATATCACTGACCTTCATCACACCTACAGTTGTGGATAATTCCCATGTTCTTACTTAAGTTTTATGCATTTCTGCAAGGTCACAAGAGAAGCCTCAGTGGGTGGCCATCAGCCAACCTAGGTAACTCTGTGGCCGTCATTCACTCTCTAAGGGAGTTATCTTGAGCAAATAACTATTTTTTTGAAAACAAGCTTGAAGACCATTAAAGGGACTGAAAATCTTAAGGAAATTCAGGTGTGAAGAATTAATTGTACCACATCACCTTGACTTCTTGATATACAATGGGTCTTCCGGAAAGTTTCCATTACAGGCCTGTGGTCCATGATTCTACCAGGAAAAAAATGGCACCCCAGGAAGTCCATATTTGGCCTGTGGGCCTGAGGTTTCCAACCCCTATCCTACAGCATGCTGGGGCAATGTATGAACTATGGAATATTCTTGTGAAATATTGTTTACCCGTCGTGTTGAGAATGATCTAATAAACAGCTTTTAGTGCCAAGAAGAGAGCCTGACTGTAAACCTCCTAATGTTTAGAGAGAGATGTTGATAGGAGTGCCAGTTTGTTTGTTGAATGATTTATAGCACTCTACAAAATAATTGTCATAAGCTGAGAAAAACCTTGTATATACGGTAAAGATGTATATGTGGTAAAATATTTAAAGATCTTGAACAAGTGTGATGCTGAGGAGCCGAGGAAAATATGCTAGGTGGTGTTAAACTAGGAGAGAGAGAGAGAAATCAAGCCAGAGCAGGAGGACCTGAATATCAGTATAGTGGATATATCTGGCTTGTGATGATTTATTCATAAATATGTATATAGAGCATAAACAGTATCCGTTATGCATTATGCGTCAGCCTGACAAAAATCAACAACCTGAATCTCTCCTCCAGGGAGTTTATCATTTACCTGTAGAATAAAAATTAAACAAGAAATTTAAAATTATAGGATGCAAAATTAAGGAAAGCCCTTTTCACAACGATCACTATACCACTCTTTCAATTCTTTCAGTTTTCTTTTTTGCTTTGCTGCTGCACTTTGGCAACTTGCCAGAAGAATTCACCTCTGAGGATCTTTTCCTGCATGCCATTTCTTAACAATTATTAAAACATTGGACTTCCTAAACCAAACTTCTCCAACAGTTCTATAGATCCACAGTAATTTGCTGACTTTGACCTAATTCCTGAAAAACTACTTTATGCAAAAGTAACAAATGAAAGGGGATGGAAAGCTAATCAGAAGAAGAGCAGCCTTTCTTTACATTTTTTCCTTTTTTTTTTTTTGCAGGAGTGATTAAAAAAAAAAGCGTTAGGGAAATCGTATTATAAATGTGTGTCCCGCTCCTGGATATCCAGGGGCTGCTGTGGCTAGAAATGCTTTGGCCCAGCTTTGGCTGGTATGCACCTTCCTTGAGAAGGCATATCTGGCTACAGTTATGCATGTGATATTCACATCCGTATTAGGTTGCTGCAACTCACTTTACATGAAGCTGCCCTTGAAGGGTGTTTGGTAACTGCAGCCAGTACAGAATGTGTCAGCTGGAATACTTCCTACTTCCTACTGCCCACTTTATGGGGCATATTACACCAATCTTGTTTCAATTTTCACGTCTGATTAATTTGTGGGCCCCAACCAAGATTATTGGCTATTAGATATAATGCCCTACATGGTTTGGACAAAGATATGGGAAGGATTGTCTTCTCCCACATGAATTTGCTAATCAATTATGATTATTTCTTGGGAAGCCCCTGCTCTGTGTTCTGTCACTATGGGTGGGAATATGGGATATGGCCTTTTGGGTAGCAAACCTACAGTTGTGGAACTCTCTCTCCCTCTCCCAAGAGAGATTGGACTGTCCACTTCTTTGATGTTTTTAAGTGAGCAGTGAAGACATTTTTATTCCATCAGGCTTTTAATATAGTTTAATCATGCCAGCTGTGATTTTATATCTGTTTTTTCTTTAAATTTTGATTTTTAGAACTACTCCGTTATTGTTATTAGATTTCTATTGATGTATACCATCTTCAAATATTTTTGGGGGGTCCAACACACAGTATAGATACATTTATATAAATAAACATCAATTTTAGTTAGTGAAGTGTAGTCCTCTCTCCCTGTTGGTTTGTGGTGTCTTGAGGGGAATGCCCAGTAAAATCACAGAGCAGAGCGACTTTTATTTATGATGGACTTAAACTGCTTTAAGAGGAAATAGGAGGTTTAATTACATTTTCACCGGTACACTGAAAAGATCAAAGTACCAAAATGCCAAGGGATTTAAATAGATGTATACTCTATATCCAAATAAAACAACCCTAGTTCCTTTCAGAGGAGACCATTGTTATTCTGAATCAGTACTGGCAGATCCTTGGCAATGAATTGAATTAACTGCTTCAAAGACAAGGCTTCTTTTCCCCTGCTGTTTTTTTAAGGACCTCCATTGCCACAGAACTCTGAAGGATATGTTGGCTCATTCATCTGAAGTCAGACAAGTCCCTTATTTTTCTGGGGTAGAGGAATTTGACACCTACTTTTTTAACCTGCTACCATCCTCAATTTCCACCTCCCGTCCCTTCATGCAGTCAATGCTGGCCCTTTTCACAGGCGTCTCATGCAGCATTATTTCCTGTAGTATATATTTTTTCCATCGGTGGCTTTCGTGTTCTGCATATCACAACTGTTCAGTGAAGTTGCTTTTCACTTTGATGTTCTCGTGCAATTGCAGTTCTGGAGTCTTGCCTCTCTTCCCTTCCCCTACCATTTATTGGTTGCTGGGGTTGTGACTGACAGGGGTTGCAATCTCATGAAGGGGAACTATTTGTTTTTCTTTTCATGCATGCTGATCCTCAAGAGGAATCTTTGACATCTAGTGCTGCTAGCAGTGTTGCATCTGCCCAGCCATCACCAGTGGACACACTGGAAGATCTCATGCCTTGTTCAGGCCCTGCACCTTCAAATTCAGAATGTCTGTGCATATTCTACATCTGCACTCCTCACTGGGCTCCAGCCTAACCTATTTGTAGATCAAGTGGGTTGACATTTTCCTTGAGTGGCCCCACACCATCCCAAGACCTGTGTGCCTACTTGATGGGTCAGTGGACACACCATTGGGAGTTTGGGGTGCAGAGCCTGGCACAAATGGGATTTTCCTAGTCATTGAGATCCTAATACTGGTCATCTGACAACGTGTTTTTTTCTGGTTGGGAACCGTAAAGGTGACCAATATTAAATTCACTTCCCCTCTCAAAAAGCCAAGCACAACAGATGTCCGGGATATCTTGATATGAGCTTCAGTAGAAAAATACCTCCTGGGGGAAGTACATTCCTGTATGTCAAGAGTGTGTACTCAGTAAAATTAAGCACCACTTCTGAATATTCCTGGGACAAATGTACCTGCTTGGGTTGGGTCATGTGTCGCAGCCAAAAGGGTCTCCCCTTTTACAAGCTCATGCTCTTACTTTGGAAGGGTGACTTGCCATTTGTCTTCTGCAGTTTGCTGCCTGGACAAGAGGACTAATAATAATGAGCAGAACATGACCAGCCTGGAGACATAGTGGCACAGGGTCATTGCTGAACTGCAGCCGGAAGCAGGACCATGCTGAACTTTTGTACATATGGACATTTGGTTGAGCCTATAAGGCAGTAGACTCCAGTGCTTCCTTTTCCTTTGTGAGCCCTTAACTCTATTTTGAAGTAAAACATTTTTAATACTTTTCCAGCCTTGCCTCTGTTGTTCTTGTCCTTGAGCTCATGTCAGAAGTCACTTTCACATCCACTGGTATTTAGAATGATCCAGGTGCTTCCAATCCAATTCAGACAGCTGGACAACATCACCATCATTTAAACCCAACCCACTTCCTGATACCAAACTGTAGCAAGGCTGGTATTGGGGGGGGGGGAGAGGGTTGATTCAATACACATACACTTGTGGGATGAAGTGAAGGTGTACATTTTCTTCCTTTGGATTCCCCCAATGAAAGGGATGTGATGTGACATTGCCCAAGGCGTAGCATTGCATTTGCAGGTTCAATGGTGCTATTGGTCAGTGGAAAAAAAGGGAACAGGCCAGAGGCAAGCTCTCAGCAGCCCAGGGATCATGCAAGAAGGTTCCATTGTAACACAGTAGACAAGAGAGAAGCAGGTAGTGGTCAGTCCAGAAGTATTCACACCAGGAATCAGTCAGGAAACAGCTCATAGTCACAGGAAGGGAAGCTGGATTTACGGAGGTCTGACTGACTGATTTTCCAGCAAGCCGCTCAGTCTTACACTGTTGTTTTCAGGCAGAGGCTGTCAGAGGTACACCAAAGCCTCACCTATGAGCAATTCAGTAATGCAGCTGAGCAAGCCTCTTTCTGAACACTTGGTGGAAGCTTCCCTTTAACTCATTTTTATTACACACACCGGCTAAGCCATTTCAAAAGAATGAGGTTCATCATTAGTTGCCATGTGTTTAGAGGCTGAAAAGGCCTACGAAGTAAATGTACCAAGTCCTTTAGGGGAGAGAAAGAGTAGCAGGCACAGGAGTGGAAGACTGGGAAGGAACAGGTCAGGACTGCTTTTATTGGGAAGGAAAGATATGATATTGGTTTTCTGCAATGTCAATCAGGGGGCAGGACATTACATGTTTAGAGAGAGAGAAAGCAGTCATACAACTCCAAGGTTTTCCCATTCAGCAAAGCAGCCTGGGGAATGTTGGGAGTTGGAGGTCTATTTTTCTTACTAGATATGCATAGGATTGTGCATGTCGACATTCCACAGACTGGTTTTCTGGTTCCTAAACTGCCAAACCTCATGATAGGCTGCTGAGGCATTTTAGAAGCTTTGGGAGCTTAGTTAGTTTCCACAGCAATTGACTAAATGAAGGACTGGGCCATAGTTTAGTCTGAGCACATTGAACCAGCCACTCTATTTTGGTTGCCGGTTGAGCAGTGGCACTTGTATAGCTGGCAGGGGAACCTTTCTACCAGCACTGTCTGTCACTGTACCAGTAATGCACATTCCGAGTTGTTCCTCAGAGGTGGCACCTTTGCACAAATTGAAAAGAGGCCAAGAAATCTACCCACCAGGAACTGTGCAATTGTGCAGTATGGATGAATCATGGTTGGAAAAAAGAAGTAGGGTTTGTGAGATGGGGCATATGCTAATAATGCCAGCAACTCAAACCTCCTTGTGAGTAAAATAAAGGTGACCAATATTGTGGATACTTTTCCAGCCTTGCCTCTGTTGTTCTACATAAATAGCAGAAATTCCTTAATATTGTAATGTGTTTGGGGTCTGTTAAAATTGCCTCCAAGGACACCATGTTACCCGGTGAGTCTGAGCAAACAACATTGCCCCCCCCCATTGCAAACACTGTAATGCCTAAATGCCGAGATGGGTCCTGCTATTACCGTTGTGATGTGATGTCTGGGGGGGGGGGGAATCACAAGAGGTAATGTTCAACACCAAAAAACTTTTATTGAACTGCTGTGGGACAACAACATCAATTTCGCTGGTCCACTAACTGGAGCAACAGAGCTTCACTGCGCTCCCCCCTCTGCTTCTTGGTCTTATGCTACTCAATGGCAGGATCTAAAAGGAGGCAACCTGAGAAAGCAGGTCTCAGGGCTCTGGAGCATATAAAGGCCTGTGGGTCCCAGGTGGGCTTCTGTTGCCCCCAGGGGCATGGTGCAGTGCTTTTCTGCACACCCAACAGTCCTACTGCTGGAGGCGTGGGATTAGCTTGGCTAATATTGAGAGCATCGAAGAAAGGGCAGGTCACCCAGGTATTCCCAGAATTGGAATTGTGATCCATCACATGTTTATATTCCAACCACATCACCTTGGTCTTGGATCTACACTCCAAGGTTGTGCGGTGCTGTCCATGTGTGGCCATCTCCCAGGTGATGAATTCAAAAGAATCCATGTTTCTGTGGCTGCTCTGCAACTACTCCTGAATTTTGCTCTCACCCAGATCTCCAGCCATTGTGGGCATTTGGAGCAACAGGAGTTACAGTGGTCTCAGCCATTGCAAAAGCACAAGAAAAGGGCGAACTGGGGCTGTATCACCGCAAGTCCAATAGACCACCTCAGTGCACCTCCAAAAGCAGAATGAGGAAACACTCAGAAGTTTACATGGCACACAGGAGGGGAGCCACCTCTCCCCTTTCGTCAGCAGTGATGTCACAACACTGCCCACCAACGCACGCACCTCAACAAATCGGGACATAGCAGGACATGGTGAGAGGTCAGAAATACACGGGGACGGAATGGCAGTTTTATCCCATGAGCACAAAAAATACTGCACTTTCCCCTTCTTAATATAACAAGAGAAAGGAGGGGGAAGCAGTGAGATGGCAGCAGCAGAGGCACAACGTCATGTAAAGACTGCGAGTTGGAAACGGTGAGCAATCAAGGGCGAAAGCACGACAAACGGTTTGTCTGAAGATGACCGTAAAGTCAGAACAAATGTTCATGACATGGATAGGGAGCCAGAACTGTCACCTTGAAATTTCAATTAAAGTGAAATTTCCAGTGAATTTGAAAGGTTTTGAAATAAAATATCTCAGAAATTTCAAGAGGAGACTAAGAAGTTTTAATGAGCTTGGCTGAGAAAAACATGTCAGGCAGTTTCTACGCATCTGTAGGCTTGGTGTCTTCTATCACAACAAAGGAAGAAAAATGACACCTAAGCAGCAAAGAGGCTGGGGAAGTGTTGGCTCTGAGGTGACATTTTGTTTCAGCCCTCTTGAAAGCACTGCTTTTGCCCTGAAAACAGCTGAGGTGAACATTTGGTCCAAAACTATCCAGCTTTTTTGATGCAATACTAACTTTTTCTAGCAATTCACACAATCCAGCTGTCAGCCATCGAGTAAAATGTTGCACATACATGTGTGAACTGGCTAGTAGTAGGCTTACTGACCTTAGGTAGGGTGATGAAAGGAAGAAAAGGGGGGGGGGGGAAATCAGCTCACCTTTTAATCATTGAATGGTTGCCAGGGCTGGTGTGGCCAGGAAAAGTCTGGTGGCACAGTTATTGCAGGAGTAACATTGCTGTGTCCTGATTGGTCATTCCCTGGCTTTTCAAAAGAATGCTCTTAGAAAGGATGCATTATTTAACCCAGAATATCTCTAATGTGTTTCTCCAAGAGGGGGGAAGGCCTAGAAATGTGAAGTACTGAATAATTTAGAATGAAGCATAAAGCTGTGCATTAATGGCAAAGCAGCAGATTAAACTTTGAATAACTTCATTTGAGTCACTTTCTGAACCTTTAATTGAAAGGAGTCCCCCCCCCCCAATAAAGCTTCTATAAAAGGGAGTCTTTAATCCAAGGACGTGAACAAAGTAAACTTGGAATGGAAGATATGCCCTAAATGGATCTATCTATTACATCCTCTTTTCTCAGATGCCATGGTGTCAGTATCTGACTGGCAAATTTGCACTCTCACAGACTGCATCTGAAGCTGACATGTCATGGTGCGTCTTTCAGGTTTCCAGACTGGGTACTTTATTAAGAATTATCCAAAGGCCCATCATGTTCAAGGCAGGATAAAAAGCTTCCTGCTTGCGTTTACAAATTTGGCTTTCCAATAATAATAATAATAATAATAATAATACATTTATTTATTTCTTACGCGCCTCTCCCTCTGGATCGAGGTGGTAAACAACATTAGTGACAAAACAGCATAAAATACATAAAACTTTTGTTCCCTCCAGATGACAATCACTTTCAGACCTTGAGACTAGGGCTGTGCACAGCCCCTCCCCCCTGATTCAACTCGGGGGTGATTTGGGGCTCCCCAATAGGTCCTGATTTGAATTGGGGCACCTCAATCCTGGGCCCACCTCACTTTAGATTTGGTTCCGAAGGGCATTCCCCAGTCACTACAGAAGTAGTCCTGTCGCCGGGTGCCTTCAGGGGCCACCAACAAGACGATCTGAGAAGGCTGCACTCATGCCCCAGGAACTCTAATAAGGTAGCCATGTGTCCTACTTTAGAAGGGACAGTATTTGAAGATGCCATTTATTTGAAAGGCAATCCAGTCCAAGCTCAGTTCTAAGATAAACAGCCATAAGAAGTGAGAGCAGGCTGGGGTCTTGAAGTTGCCCATCAGTCCTTAGCACTTGGACAACAGGATGATTAGGTATACAGGTATACTGGTATGCTGGTATGTATTGCATTTCACTACAAATTATTATTATTATTATTATTATTATTATTACTTATAAATTAGCACAAGCAAATCTTATGCAAATCTGTGTCCTGTTTTTGGTGACACATTTCCTCCTTTTTGCCGGTGTGTCAGTGGCAATCCTCAGGATGCAGACATGGCCTCCTCAGAGTTGTCACAACTGGCAGCTCCTTTTGTCATCTAAGAGACATGTATATGCACAAATTTTGCTAAGGATGTGGGGAGAACATGGTGGTTATTCTGACCCAGGAATTATGGGAGTTGTAGTCCAATACATCTGGTTGGGGACGGTTGTCTTAGCACCATGAGAAAGCTGCCCTCACATGATTTTATGTTTGCAAGAAGAGGCCTTGGTCGCGGTCAGCTCCTGAACCTGTCCCATTTTTGCTTCTTGTTCTGCTTAGAAAAGTATGGATTGTGTAAAATCCATTCCGTCTGTGTTTTGTGGATTGTCAGGCACCTTCCATTCTGCTGTCCATTCATTGATAGAATTGTTTTTTTTCAACTTCCCAATTTTTCACAAATCCACATATAAATGCACAAATGCCCCCCTAATGTGCAAATCCCTCAAATGAGCCTTTTCATGCTTCAGCCTATGGGATAAATGTACATTTCTGGCCAGTGGTTTTTTACATATTTTTGTGTTGCTAAATTTGTGCAAAATTCTGTCAGGTTAAAAAAAAGAATGGTCCACAAGCCCACAGAATCCAAATGGCCTGGGTGAAGCCAGTCTGCTGTGCAATCTGTAGGTTGGATTCATAGAAATCCAAACCTGTTTGAATTCCTTGAGGATTTATTTATTTATTGCATTTCTATACCGCCCAATAGCTGAAGCTCTCTGGGCAGTTAAAAAAAAATTAAATTGTGAAAACCATTACAATTATAAAACAAACAACAGTATAAAAATGTAATATAAAATACAGTATAAAAGCACAACCAGGATAAAAACCGAGCAGCCAAGCAGAAATTAATACAGATTAAAAATACGAATTTAAACAGCAAGGTTAAAAATTAAACTGATGAACTGCTAAAATACTGAGACAATAAAAAGGTCTTCACCTGGCGTCTAAAGGAGTATAATGTAGGTACCAGGCGAACCTCTCTAGGGAGCTCATTCCACAGCTGGAGTGCAACAGCAGAGAAGGCTCCTCTCCTGGTAACCACCTGCGTCACTTCCTTTGGCAGGGGCTAACGAGGAAGGACCCCAGAGGATGATCTTACAGTCCAGGCAGGTACATATGGGAGAAGGCGTTCCTTCAGATAACCTGTCTCCACGCCGTTTAGGGCTTTGAACATTAATTCCAGCACTTTGAATCAAGCCTGGACCTGGACTGGCAGCCAGTGAAGCTGGAAAAGGACTGGCATAATGTGGTCTTATTGGCCAGTCCCCATTAACAGTCTAGCTGCTCTGTTTTGTACCAGTTGAGGTTTCCAGACTGTTTTCAAAGGCAGCCCTACATGTAACCCATTGCAGTAATCCAGACGAGAGGTTATCAGAGAGTGGATAACTGTAGCTAGGCTATCTCTGTCCAGATAGCCTAAGCTGATAAAAGGTGCTCCTTGTCACTGAGTCCACCTGTGCGTCAAGTGACAGTTCTGGATCCAGGAGCACCCCAAACTCTTGATGTCTGAACCAGCTCCTCCCCCTCCCTATTCCTGTCCTAATTCTTTGAAGAGGAAAAAAAATGAAGATGTGGAGAAAGTACAGATTAATTCTTTCCTCCCCTTCTAATTTTTCCTGGCCTACTATCCTGATTTAAAAAAAGGAAGAGATGCATGGAATAAGCAGATTAATTCTTCTGAGGATGTTCTTGCTGCTCTGGCAGTTGGTGCCAGAGTATAGTTTGGAGAACTGTCATGAAAAAGTTTAGGCATCAGGGGTTTAAAGTGCAATGCAGTTATGAGTGCCCCCGCCCCAAACTTCAGTTACCTAACCCTAATTGGTGGGGCAGAAAATGGTTTAACTAGAGGAAGAGCCAAGGGGATCACACATTTTCTCTGATGTTGTGAGATGTCAGAAGACATTTGCTTCCATCAAGGATATCTGTGAAGTTTGGTTTCCTGGTGGGGTTGTGGAGTATGTTAGTGCAAAACTGCCCAATAGTAGCACAGTCCTCCCAATGCTTTTCTGTGGTATTTAAAGCCAATAGTGTATTTTTAGAAGCACTTATTCACAGGAAATTAAGCGTCCAATCGAGTGGGTTAGCCGGGGGGAAATGACAGATGGCCATGGACTACCTCCAACTTTTCATTACTGCAGTGCCACCCTCAAGACTTAGCTGCTGCACCTATTCTATTGAGTAGATGTTGTGTCTATCAGCTCTTAATCATGAGTCACTTAGGGAGGGATTTGGGTTTTATTTGGTTCAGTGTAAAAACAAACACAGAACCTTGCTTTCCCAGACTTCTACTTGCTCAAAAGATTGAGAACATAAAACTGATACGCAAGAAGATGCTCATGTCCCAGGAAGCATGGCTGGCTGGGGAATGCTGGGAGTTGTAGAACGTTTTTCCCTGTCACAACATGTATAGGATTGCACCCTTAATTAGTTAATTAATCATACTTACATTGATGGTGGTGGAGCAGTGGCCACATCCTGTACCCTTACCATTTCACTGCAGGCAGAGTGGGAAATTGGAGTCAAGTTCCCCCCCACACACACACATTGATTACAGTAGGCACCCATAATTAAGAGTGCTTGAGACCTTTATTTCAATCCACAGGTCCAATTCATTTATTTATTTATTTTATTTCTAACCCGCCTCTCCATCCAGATCAAGGCGGGGAACAACAATAAATACAAATATAAAATCATAAAATAAACCATTAAAACAGATAGAAACAAATACATTATTAAAAACATCTTAAAATTCAACCGGATAGGCCTGCCTTAAGAGAGCAGTCTTCACGGCTTTCTTAAATTCCAGAAGACTGCTAATTTGTCGAATCTCCTCCGGCAGGCCATTCCACAACCTGGGAGCGACAGAAGAGAAGGTCCTCTGGGTAACACTCCTCAGCCTAGTTCTGGCTGATTGGAGTAAATTCTTCCCAGAGGACCTGAGCGTGCTGGGTGGATTATACAGGAGAAAGCGATCCCGCAAGTAACCTGGACCCAAACCATGTAGGGCTTTAAAGGTGATAACCAACACTTTATACTTTGCCCGGAAACTAATTGGCAGCCAGTGGAGTGATTTTTAAGATTGGTGTTATGTGGTCACGCCTAGGTGTACCGGTGACCAACCTGGCTGCCATATTTTGAACTAATTGAAGTTTCCGGACTAGGCACATTGCAGCAGTCAAGCCTCGAAGTTACCAGCTCGTGCACTACCGTCTTTAGGTCTTCCAACTCTAGGAAGGGGCGCAGCTGGCGTATTAGCCGAAGCTGATAGTAGGCACTCCTGGCCATCGCATCTATTTGGGCTGTCATTTGGAGCGAAGGATCCAGGAGTACCCCCAAGCTGTGAACACAGTCTTTCAGGTTTTTTTTAACCCTATCCGGAACTGGTTGACACACCTCCAAACCCAGGTTCTGGCCTTTGACAGTAAGCACCTCTGTCTTGTCTGGATTCAGCTTCAGTTTGTTTTTCCTCATCCAGCCTATTACCGCCTCCAAGCATTCATTCAGAGGAGACACACTAACCTTAGCAGACGATGTTGTCGAAGGCACAGAGAAATATATTTGGTTGTCATCAGCGTACTGATAGCACCCTGCCCCATGCCTCCGGATGATCTCTCCCAGCGGTTTCATATAAATGTTAAACAGCATTGGGGAAAGGATGGCACCTTGTGGAACACCACATAGCAGCTCCTTCTTTGAAGAGCAGCTATCCCCAAGCATCACCATCTGGAACCTGCTCGAGAGATAGGACCGGAGCCACCGAAGCACAGTGCCCCCAATTCCCAATCCCCTCAGGCGTTCCAGAAGAATACCATGGTTGATGGTATCAAAAGCCACTGAGAGGTCCAAGAGTACCAACAGGGACACACTCCCCCTGTCAATACTCACTTCAAACACTTACCTAGCTGGCAATCCTCTTTGTGTAGTCTGAGGCAGGTACTTCATATGGAGGCCAGTATACTTGTTAAGTAGGGCTCCTCTAAACAGTCCCCTAAACTTTCTACCATGTTAATAGGGATAAAAATAGGGGGGGAGCACCATGAACAGAGGTGGTGTGTTCACCCATCTCACTTGTGATGGCAATGCTGGAGAAGGGGTGACCACACTCCCTGCTGCCACTCACTCCTTCGTTTTCTGTGAGTGCTTGCAATTGCTGTTCAATTTGTGCCGATGGGGAAATTGCGCAAATTGAATGCCATAGAGTGGGGAAATTGTGCAAAAATGTGAGTGTATTTCAGACTAGCACACCTTTCCCCCATAGACTTAACTATGAAATTGGCACTTTTTTAAAAAAAAGTCACATTTACGCAATTTCTGAACATGAGCACATGTTAAAGAATGTACAAACATTTTTGGAGAACACGTTCGTCTGCTCGTTTTCAGGGTTGCAAAGAGGTGTGCTCGACTATTTTGCATGTACAAATAAAATTCTCATGCATACCTAATCTGTCGTCTTGTTTTCCCCTGCCACGGGCCATCTCCGAAGCGCATTGGATGGAATATTGTTATGCTTGGTGAGAAGTCCCAAGGCCAAAGCCCTTACCCCAGTTTGGTTTTGTTTGGAAAGTATTCACTGGAGGCTTCCTGGCATTTTGTAATATTTGCATTTATTTACAAATATACAGGTGTGGTAGAGGTGGAATATAGTTTATGTAACAGACAGCCAAATCCACTGCCCTTTATCATATCTCCAGAGAGAGGCATCCTGTATCCCGTGAAGCTGTCAGCTTACAGACCTCCCACAGTGCATCTCTCACTCACTGTTTCTCTCTCCCCAAAATGCAGTATGTTCCCTTTGTTCTCTTTCACAGACATATGCAGACCTAGATTACATCAGCTGGAGGGAGGAGGAGGTGTGCCTCTATCCATTGTTTTCTTCTTCTTCCCTTTCAGGGTCTTCTAACAATTAGCTCCCATTGAGACATATCACCTGAGCTGATTCTTCTTTGTTAAGCCCAAGAATTTGGCTAGGTATTTCTTTAAAGCAAACCCACAGCCGTAGTCACACTCACAATAATGAGATAGCAAAGCCCATAACAATACAATACGAAATGTTAAAAATAGGAACAAAGGGGTGGTTTGAGCAAGTGTAGCATGATTTCTTGCAATACATGTTCACTCTATAGATACAATTTATGTGATTCATTTCTCTGTGCAATAGGTGAAAAGACATTTCATATACTCAATGAGACTATTCTCTCCAGGCAGTCAAAATGTGAGTGGTAGAGAGGTTTCATGACTTTTCATAGAGCAACATCCTTTATGTGTTCAATAGAGTGTTATATTGTAACAAGGGTTTGAATTTTTTTAAGGATTTCCTGTACAAGTCTAGGCAAGCCTAACCAACAGTACAGCCCGTTGAGTCCATTGGCACTTATTGCTAAGTAAGTGTGCAGGACATTGCATTGTTAGATATCTAAATCTGCTTTAAGGACAAATCTAAGGTTCAACAAGATATTTTGATTATTTTTGCTACCTTTTTCTGCTGATGTTCCCATGACCCTTTAAGAACCAAATGGCCGTTAGCTTAATACAATGTACGGACGCTGAAGGAATCCATACAGCATGAAAAACTTTTCAAATTTAATAAATCCACACTGTGTGGAACAATTAGGGATGTCATGAGAATCTGGTTTGGGCTTGAAGCTTGGCAATTTCTTACCAGGTCGACCTCCCAGTCCACAGTTCCACACTTAACTGCGAGCACCATTTTACATAGAAATTGCGAGTGAGCTACTTATGTAAATCGTGACTTCTGCAAGATGGTGGCTGTGTGTACAGCACCATTTATGCAAAATTACAGACGTAAATGGATGAGCAAACACCCCATAAATGGGGGCATTTTCCCTTCCCTAGGAACAAAGAGCACATTGTTTCTTCCTGCACATTTAGTCACCGCTCAAATCTTGAGATGGAACTGCTTAGTTAGACTGTTAACTAACACATTAAAAACGTAGGGAAAGCAGGCCCCTTGGCTGGCCAGGGAGGCAGATAGACAGACATGCAGGGAAAGCATATAATTACAGTACTTAGGTTAGACCAGCACCATAGAGAAAGCAGATGCCTCAGCTAGCCAGGCAAGAAGGAAAAGTAAGTGAGAGATGCTGAAAATTATTCAAGGGACTTAACACAGATGCTAACAAAAGGATGACAAAGTGGAGAAATAACAGTGAGATATCTAAGAGGGAAGCCAAATTAAAACAAGGGAAGAGACCAGGATGCAAATATTATCTCTCCTCCCAACTAGTGTGAGTGTCTGACAAACGGTTCAACACAAGTCAGAAGCAAGTTGTGCAAAAGATAAGGGAAGGGATATAAATGTTTGTATAAATACTGTGCATGTAGGACTCTGAATTCTATGCACATGGATTGTTATTACAATCTGCATTATATGAAACAAATGGAATTTAGCATGAAAACTGAAAAATAGAATGGGAAAATGGAGATCTCTCATTTCTGTTACAATTCAGGGCTGATTCATACGGTTAAGTTTCTCCCTATGGAGAAACCTGAAAAATCTCAGAAGGATAACTGCAAGAATTCATGTGAAAAGGGAAACCTCAAATGGTGTTTGGCAGAAGCAATTCCCTTTCACCCTGTTTTTGGGCAGTTTGCATGAAATTGGCACACATCATGGAGTTGTCCCCAAGCAAGAACCGTCCAAAGTTTCAGAAGGACAGGTGCCAAGGCCAAGAAGTTATGATGATTGAAAACACATTTAAGGCTTTTGTTTCATAGTGAACCCTGGTAGCTTTTGGAAAATGGCCATCTTACTGTCCCATCCTTGCCTTCCCACAAATCACAGTGGTTGGAGACCCTGGTAAAACATGGAAGTGGATTTGTAGGCCAAAACAAGTTGCCCATCCTTGACTTAGGGGGTATCTACACACGAGTTTTTTGACGTTTTATAAGGGTTATGAAAACTCTTTGGGCCACATGACGCACTCCCTATAACGTTGTATATCTGAGGTTTTTTAAAACTCACTTCAGTTATATACAACGGTTTCACTTTTAATAAATCGTTTTAAGTAAAATAATGTGTCCTTCCTTACCGTTTGTAATTCCTGGGGGCAGTGTTTCCTTTACTGGTGCCCAAATGCTTAGCAGTTGATTGGTGGGGAAGAAAAAGGAAGTGGACCAGTGAACTACAACACCCACAATTCTTAGCCCTATACTCGCTAGGGAATGACAGAGGAACTAAGAAGGAAGTGTGTAACTGAACTACAACCCCCACAATGCCTTGCCCTAAATTCATTGAAAAACGAAAGAGAAAAAGACAGGGCAGAACAGCATGTGACCGCACACATCGCTTTAAAGACTGAAGACTGTTCTCCTGTAACGTGAGTACTCAGTAATGTGGCCTAAGACGTTTTAGAACGCACCTATTTGGAACGTTTTAAAATACTTTTTAAAACGTTCCAAAGGACTGTGTGGATTCCCCCTTAGACATTGAGAAGGATGGAGGACATTGTGAATTTCTCACCACCAAGACTTTTATCCTTGCCTTTCAAATATTTTACTTGCAGGATGGGTTCCTATGATAGGCTGACTGTGTCTGTCTCCCAGGTAGTAGCAAACAAAGAGTCATTTTTCGCTGCTTTGGTAGATTTCTGCCTCTGCAGTCTTTTTTTTTTTTTTTTTAATAATTTTATTGATTTCTACATATAACATAACAATACACAATACAAAAGCCTCAACAGCCCCCCGTGCTCCCTACCCCCCGAGACCTTCTAACCCTATTGCTTATAAATTCCCCAAAACTGCATTGATTCTTTAGATGGTGTATATCCTCTCCCCTTTTCTAAAACATATTCTAGAAACATAGCCCAAATCCTTCCAAAATCATTCTTTTTAGTTAATCCCATCTTTACTTTCATTGCACAAGTTAATCTGTCATTAATAGCAATATCCCACACTCCTTTATACCACTCTTCCATACAATAATCCCCTTGTGTTTTCCAATTTTTGGCTATCATAAGTCTTGCCTGAGTCAGGAGATTATTTATTAATTCTTTAATATTATTATTACCATATTCTTTATCAAATAAACCCAATAAAGCTATCTTCGGACTTGCCTCTACCTTTTTGTCCACTATCTCATTTATCTCCTTAAAAACTCTCTCCCAAAATTTTTTAACATGTTCACAAGTCCACCACATATGGTAATATGTCCCCAGTTCCTGACAACCCCTCCAACAATAACTTGACGCCTTCTTATCTATCTGATGTAATCTTACCGGAGTGAGATACCATCTCCAAATAATTTTATACTGATTTTCTTTTATCCTTATAGAAAATAACTTTAAATTTCTTGATTCCCAGATCTTTCTCCAGCTGTCCCCATTGATCTGAATTTTCAAATCCTCTTCCCAGATCATTTTCAAGCTTTCATACCCCTTATCCTCATCCACTAATATCTTATAAATCTCACTCATTAAACCTTTTTTACTTCTACTATCCATTTTATTTCCTCCCATCTTCTGTCTATCCTCAATTAACTTTTCAAAGCTTGTTTCCTTTCTACACTCCTTATTTTGCTTCTTCCATTTAACTGTCCACTGTTCCAATTGCATACTCTTAAACCATAAATTTTCCTGACCCATTAATATTTCTTCTATTTGTTTTTTATTGGTCATTTTCATTACCCAATCTTTCAATTTAATTATTTTTTTCCCCCTTAATAACCCCTCCAATTCTCCTCTCAAATTACCTGGGAAGTTATCCATTATAACCACTGGGGACAGAGGAGAAATTCCCGGCATTAATTTCTTCTTATATTTTCCCCAAATATCTCTAATATTTCTTAAGATGGGATTAATTATTTCTTTCAGCTGAATCTTTTTTATATTACTAAAGAAAACATTCTGTAACTTAAACTCTAGTTTCTTTGTCTGCGGTTCTAGCCATTCTAAATCCTCATCCCCTACTATACTACTTATAACATACCTTAATTGGTTAGCAATATAATACATCTTTATATTAGGTAAACCTAAGCCTCCTTCCCTTTGATTCTTATACCAATTTATTTTATTTATTCTTGGCTTCTTATCCCCATTACAATAATTATTTATCATAGACTGCCAGCTCTTAATTTCTACTTCCGATATCTGAATTGGTAACATCCTAAACAAAAAGTTAATCATTGGTAGTATCTTCATTTTAATTACCGCTATTCTACCAAACCACGACAGCTTAACCTTCCTATAAGCCTCTAACTTCTGTAATATTTTAATTTTCAATCTACTAAAATTTATTTCTTCTAACTTTTCTAACTCTTTAGAAATAAAAACTCCTAAGTAACTCAATATATTTTTAACCTTCAAACCTAACCTTAAACTTAACTCATCCTCTTCTACCTTATCATAGTTAAAAAGCATCATATTAGATTTCCCCCAATTTATCTGCAACCCCGTAACCTCTCCAAATTCCCTCAAATGTTTTTGGAGTCCTTCTATATTCCCCCCCGGATTTTCTAGTGTCAATAAAGTGTCATCCGCAAACATATAAATTTTTATTTCATCCTGTTCTCCTATCCCTTTTAATTTCTCATCTTCCCTAATACAATTTGCTAACATTTCAATCACAATTGCAAATAATATCGGGGAGAGAGGACACCCTTGTCTAGTACCCCGGGCTAAGGTAATCTGTTGTGTTAGGCCATCATTTACCAACACCTCTGCCTTATTATTTGCATACAACTGTTTAATCACCCCCACAAATCTTTCTCCAAAGCCAAATATTTTTACAATAGTTTTTAACGCCGGCCATTCCAAGCAATCAAAGGCTTTAAAAATATCCAATGCTATCAATCCTGCTTTTAAATTTCTTCTTTTAATACTATTTATTATGTTTAAAACCCTCCCTATTAAATTTGGCATCTGCCTCCCTGGAATAAATCCACATTGATCCTTTTTAATATAATCATTTATAAAGGTATTTAATCTTTTTGCCATAATCGCTGTGAAAATCTTAGCATCCTGATTAATTAACGATATAGGTCTATACGAAGCTGGATCCATCAAGTCCTTATCCACTTTCGGAATTAAAATTATCAAGGAATGTTCCCACGACGGCGGGGTCTTCTCACCCTTTATAATATTATTAAATAATTTCTCCATTTTTGATACTAAAATTTCCTTAAATATCTTATAATACTCCGGCCCCAGTCCATCGACTCCTGGAGATTTACCTCCTTTCAATTTATCAATACTCTCCTCTATTTCTTTTTCCGTCACCAAAGCTTCCATGTAATCCCTATCCTTATCTTTTAATTTTACCTTCCAATTTTTCTCTACATATTCTTGTATTCTCATTTGTGGAATCGCATCTGAAGTATATAATTCCCGATAGAATCCTTCAAAAAATTTTAATTTATCCCTCATTAAATTACATTTTTTCCCCATTTTGTCTTTAATTGTACCTATTATATTTTTCTCCTTCTTTGATTGCGTTGATCTTGCCAGCATCCTAGAATTTCTGTTACTATACTCAAAAAAATTCCTTTTCATATATATTAATTCTTTTTGAACTCTTTCTATGTCCTCCCCCTCTAATTCCTTTTTTTTTGCTTGGAGCTGGGCATATATACGCGTATCCTTCTTACTCCTAAATTGTTGCTCTAATTCCTTAATATCTTCTTCAATCTTTTTACTATGTGCCTCTTGTTGTCTTCTTAGTTTACACGTTTCTCTAATACAAATACCCCTCACTACTGCTTTCATCGTGTCCCAAACCATCCCCTGCGAGATTATCCCTACTTCGTTTATTTCCCAAATACTCTTAATCTCCTTTTTCATTTTCTCAACAATATTTTTATAATTTAAAATCCTAGTATCTAATCTCCATCTTTTTGCCTCTCTATAATCTTTCTTTACTTTAATATCCATAGTCATTACTGCATGATCTGAAACTTTGATTACATCAATTTCACAATCCATAATCTTCGAAAGCATATTCTTTGTCACAAATATATAATCAATCCTAGAGAAACTCTTATATTTTGGTGAATAAAAGGTGTATTTTGTTTCGTCCCCTTTTATTTCTCTCCAGACATCCTTTATTTCTTTATGCTCCATTACTCTTGCTAAACCTGTTTTCCCTATACCTTTTGAATTATCTTTATCTTTACTTCTATCCATCACCATATTAAAATCCCCCGCCATTACCATATTTATGTTCCCTAGATTCCCAATAATTCTAAACACTTTATCATAAAATTCCACTTGCTTTACATTTGGCGCATATACATTAATCAAGATATATTTTTCTACCCCCAGGAGACCCTGTAATATAATAAATCTTCCCGCTACATCCTTTACCACCTTAACAACATTAAATGCACATTTTTTAGAAATTATTATTGCAACCCCTCTTGCTTTTGAAGTTCCATATGCTTTCTCATATATGCCCATATCCCCCAATTTTAATTGATTTCTTCCATCTTCTTTCTGATGCGTTTCTTGTAAAAATATTATATCAGCTTTCTTTTTTCTCAAAAGCCCTTCAATTCTCTTCCTTTTAACAACACTACCCAGCCCATTTACATTTAAAGTTACTAGTCTTGACATTCTCATGAGCATCAGTGGCTTCCTGTGTGGGCGAGGTGTGATACAGATTGCGAAGGGCCCGCAAGAGGGCTCTGATGACATCACAGCATCCTAGGCTCTGAACAATTGGCTCCTTTCCAGCCTCATGATGCACTAGTATGCATTTCTCCCTCAGCCGCTTGCAGCTGAAGATCAACCTTTGCTCCTCCATGTCTTTGACTTCCTGGGCATTCTTTTTGAGGTGGAGATCTGCATTCCAAGTGCTGTCACAAGGCTTGAAAGTTCAGGGAGATGAAAGCCCACGTTTGGTTCTTCACAGCAATCTCCATAGTCTTTGTCAATGAAAAAAAAAAAAAGAACATAAGTAAAACTATCACTTCCTGTCTGGTTGGTAACAGTTGCCTCTCTGTTGGCATGGGGGAAACAATGCACAAACTGTGCTTGGGGTGAGTCCTGATCAGAGCAGCAGAATTCATGATGCACCAAACCAAATGCAGCCACCAGCATGGCTCAAGAATCCACTTAAAAAAAAAATCTTTCGTTGTTCTAGGCAGGCAGTGGTTTCTGTTTGATTTGGTGGCAAGGCACTCCTCACAGCAGATCAGTTTTCCCTACTGACCCCTAAGATCTTCAGAGGAGACCTTGTTGGCTGTTCCACAACCAACAGAATGTCATCATGTAATATCTCGAAAGTGGTGATCACCTGGTGCGCTACCTGTGGGCAGACCGCGAAGTCCGCTCCCGAAGGTAAGCGGCACGTCCCCAGCCTTTCTTCCCCTCAGTCCAAGAACTTCTCTCCATTCTCTGCTAACTTCTGGTGCTGGAACAGGGAGCAAATGGAAGTGATTGGAGCAATAGATTGAGGAGAATGAAGATGCATAAGGGATGAAGGTTCAGTCTCTCTCTCTAAGCACATTGCTGGTACTGTTGAAGTAGGATCACCTCCCCTGTTTTATATGTGAATCACGTGGACACATGAATGGTGGCTTCATCACATCTAGTTGGGGCTTCTCCTTGATAGGGTGACCATATAGAAAGAAGGACAGGGCTCCTGTATCTTTAACAGCTGTATAGAAAAGGGAATTTCAGCAGGTGTCATTTGTATGCATGCAGCACCTGGTGAAATCCCCTCTTCATCACAATAGTTAAAATTGCAGGAACCCTGCCTTCTTTTGTATCTAGTCACTCTAGTATATATCCTGCATCTTTATCTGTTGTGATGAAGAGATGCTGCATGCATACAAATGACACCTGCTGAAATTCCCTTTTCTATACAGCTGTTAAAAATACAGGATCCCTGTCCTTCTTTCTACATGGTCACCCTAGTCCTTGGGAGCTTCCCTGAGACCTCTGATTGGACTAGATGAGTTTTCAGTCTGCTCCAGAAAGGCCTTTCATAAGTTCTTGCAAGAGGGGGGGAAATCACCCACCATGCCATAATTGGGAGCAATTTCTTTGGCTAGTTTGTGTAATAGCTCTGCTTCATCAAATTCAACAGTTAGGCGTGTCAGTTCAGGTATAATGGTAGGCCTCACAAACTCCAGGTTGGGAGCCACTTGTTCGAACATTGTGACCATCTTAGTTTTACCCATTGCAATAGTTATTCTTGTGCTGAAAAGCAGAATGCAGGCCATGATGGTGATGCAGAAAACTAGGATAAGTCTAGCCAACATTTATTTATTTATTTATTTATTTATTTATTTATTTCATTTGTATACCGCCCCATAGCCGAAGCTCTCTGGGCGGTTTACATAGGATTAAAACAATTAAAAACAATATACAAAAATTAAAACAGCAAAAACATACAACATACACACAATACACACATACATTTAAAACCGCTACAACAGCCCAAAAAAGCTACAAAAACAAAAAAAAAACCAAAAAACACATCAGAGAAAGGAGAGCATTCAAGATGTTCATGATTGGAGAGCTTTCTGGCTTAGACTGGCATCATCTTCAGGTAGTCCCGATTACTGTCATGTTAGCATTTTCTCCTTCCTGTGCTGTGCTAAGTTCATCTGTTATTAATCCACAATAGGCCTAGCCAGAGTTTAGTTATCAGGGCAACTGCACTACATCACCATAGGTGAGGTGGGAGCAGTAGCACAAAGGGCCCTTTACCTGTTATTTTCCTTGTGAAAGCCATTTTGCAGATCACTTGCTATTCTGTTTCAGTTTCAGCTTACTGCAGTAGAATGCCGGGTACCTACTATGGAGGATACAAGCAGAGCATGATGGGTGAATGCCTAAGTTTGGTTGTATGCATAGGCCTTCAGTAAACTTACATTCCAGAGACTGCTTCTCTTTGGTGCAGAAAAAAAAGCCATCTATGGTGCTAGACCAATTTTTTGTATAATTTTGTAGGGTAGGAGGCATTATTTAGATGCTCCCCCCTTTCTTTCTTTCTTTCTTTCTTTCTTTTCTTTCTTTCTCTCTCTCTCTCTCTCTCTCTCTCTCTCTCTCTTGGGTATACACAAGGAGTTCAAGTCTATATCTAAAGAAAATAACACTACAAGAATTTGGGTGTATGCTCTCACCTTGTGGTTAGGTATGGAGGAGAAATTTGTATGGTCTACATTTTTATATACACTTACCCAATTCATGCCTCCCATACCTGTACATGAACCAGTGCTGAAATCCACACTTCTAGAATTTTGCTGTGCAGATCACAATTCAAAAAATGTGCACACAATATGTATCTCAATGGAAAGTGAATACAAAAATACATGTGTTGGATTAAATTATGCATAAAAATGTAAATTGGTATAGAAGTAGGCCCAAATTAACTTACAGTTGGGAAAATGAAAGACTGAGTGACACCAAAATAGTTCAGATTTGTCCATTCTTACTTGTGATGGGATGTCCTCACCTCTGCCTTGACTACAAAAATCCTTGAGAACACAGAAGTATGTTAATGAATTGTGCTAATGAAATTATAAATGTTTTGGCACCAAAACACTGTTTTGGCAGTTTTAATAATATTTGTCATGTTTTAATTAGTTTTATGTATTTTATCATGTTGTTGTTCCCCGCCTCGATCTAGACGGAGAGGCGGGTAAGAAATAAATCATTATTATTATTATTATTATTATTATTATTATAAAACGTAACAAACACAACTTCCCACTAGCACTATTCTTGTTTTTATATGTGTGTGTGTGTGTGTGTGTGTGTGTGTGTATAAAAACATCTTTTATGGTCTTTCCTTTCCTTCTCCCCTCCACAGCTCTACCTTTTTGCTCTCTATAAAATGCTGCATTTCCAACTTTTAAAGAGTGGATCACTCATGATGATTTTAATGATGGCCTTATCTGTGTACTGGATAAAGAAGAATTGCTTATATGCTACTTTCCCATTTGTTAATCCTTTCGTATAAAAAATAAAACCACCAATATAAAGGGGGAAAAGGGTGTATAACCAAAGACATATGAATCATGAGCACAAGTAATACTATTTGCCTTGAACTGTCATGGTATTATATGGCTGTGAGCATTGTTGACCCTCTTTTTGTATCGATGTTGTCATTTAATAAGTTATTTCCAGCAGGAAGCTCTTTGAATTTATGTTGGCTATTTAGTGTGGTTCTGGCATCCTGTCATACCTCTCGAGAAAAAAAGTATCTTACATCTGTGTCCAAGTGAGTAATAGGGAGGTTATACAAGCCAAAGGAGGCCATGAACACCTAGGTAGATCAATTGACAAGTAGTGGATTACATATCTAACAATCTGGCAAAGTTCCAACCTTATAAATTCAACTGCTCAATTTTGCTGACACTGGTATCATCAATAAATGTGTGTTTCTTGTGGGGAGGTGGCTTTGAAGGGGAAATACTACACAGAGGTCTGCTATATTGTAGTGCACACAACTTAAAAGATACACTTGAAATTTAAAAACAGATCTAAAGTAACAGGTGTGTGTGTGTGTGTGTGTGTGTGTGGGAAAGGAATGGATATATAAATATGAATTGGCAAAGACACTTGGGCAACCCTATACTAATCAAACAGCAACCATTACTTTTCAGAACAGAGAATTTGCTTTGTGCATTTGTTAGTTGTTTCTTTGATCCTGGATTTTCATGTGTTTCAAATTATTCAAACCAGAGAAAAATCACTTAATGTGAGGTCTTAACTAACTGCACAAAATAAAAAAGTAGTCATTTTTAGCATTTTTTAGCCCAAAACCTGGAACTAACTCTAAGTCAACTCTGTGTATTGAGATATCTAGTCAACTGGCCATCACACTTTAACAAAAGAAGGCTTTGTAATACTGCAACTGCCTTAAATCTCATGGCTATATTTAAAATATGGAAATAGCAAGATGACCATCATTGCAGGAGAGGCAGTATAATGCAGAGAACTTAAAGTGGCACAATGTATCTCTGCACAATTTTGTGTTCAAAACAACTGCACCTGCAAGGACCTTCAACTGCCCTACTTCTCTCATGTCAACAGCCCCTGTGGAATCCAATAGAAGCACACATTCAGCACTGAGTTTTTACTTTTTTTTACTTTTTTTGTATTTATAACAATATATCAAATACTGTCACACATATGCATTATGTCAATTAAAATATTTCATCTATTGTTAATTGTATGTTAATTAGTCCATTTCTATACCAAACTAGAATCTACTATGCCAAAAATTAAATTGTTAATTGGAGGCCCATCTTCTGAATTCAGTTCTAAACAAAACATTAAGAATGGGTGCCCAGTTGCTACAAAATTATCTTCCTTTACTTCTTCTCTAGCCACATGGAAACAACTGGTTAGTTATTCTGCAGCATGACAGACCATATTCTATCAAGATATCTCTGGAATGAAAGCCCTTTGGCATTTTTCCAGACTCTAGCAATCTTAGTTCTTACAGCTCCTACAAGCATCACCAACAATTCTTTATGACACAGTCCCTCATTCTCTCCAGTAAACAATGAAACTAGTAAAAAAGGTTTCATTTGGAATTACCCTTTGTCCTGTTACATTACTCAGCCACTTTATTACTTCCTACCAGAACAGTCTGACCTTCAGACGGAAGATCCACATATGTTCAAGTTTTCCCCTTGAACCAAAATTTCTCCAGCGCCTGCCCGATAACTCATTATTGATTTCATATAATTTTGTGGGGCACAAATGCCATCAATGGACTGTTTTTAATATCATTTCTTTAGACCTGGCCGATAGAGACTTATAGGGCTGTGAAGTCCATATGCTGTGAAGTTCATATGCTTGCCTATGATTCATCCAATATACTGATATTTAGATTTGAAACCAACTGGCTTCCAATTTCCTGGCTTTGTGGAGTTTGGACCAAACTGAGGAAGCCTTATCTTCTGGTCTTTTAAACCAGCAGTTTTTTTGATATTGTATATATGTGAACAGATTTTATCATATAAAATGTTTTGGTAGAAAACACCAGCTTCAGTCACAAACCACTTTTAAGCTGCCTGTTGTAGCACACTCTTATTTGTGACTGAAGCTGGCATTTTATACTGAAAGGTTTCACATTTTAAAATCTGTTTATATATATTTTAAAAATCTAGAAATGGTGGTCATTTGTTTTGCCATGGAGTGCTGTATTATTCATATCACTGGCTTTATTAAACACACACACACAGCAACCAGTACAGAGGTTAAAGACAACCAGGCAATTATGTTTCTGGATAGCTGATAAATTTGTTCTAGTAGTTGGGAACCAAGCCGTGTGCTACCATCTACACCATCAATGTAATGAAAGGAAGCCCTAAGAGTGAACAAGAATAATCTTGATTAGACAGTGTTGCTGCTCTTTAGAAACTGCAGGCTGAAACTTAGAATAGCAAAGTGAGCAAGTGAAATATTCAAAATCCCATGTACTTATCCACATTTTAAAGTGAGATTAAATGCACCATATTATGGATTCCAGTCTTGTGGTGTTTTTTATCTTGAATGTGCCTGAGTTATAGACTGTTTTAATAATGCAAATGGAACGTGAATTCTTCATAGTTCCTCCATGGTTTTTTATCTAGAGGCTGACATGCCGCAGCACGAACTGTGTCCAAGCTGACTTCAATCAGCCAAACGTTTCTAGATAAAACTTTAATTTGAAATTTCATGCAATGGACAGCAAGTGACAGGCCTGAATGTCCCCTTCTGAACTAAGCAGATTTTCCCACAGCAAGCAATAATTAAGAAATGTGCGGGGGTTTAGCTGAGGGCAGCTAAATGGCATCTAACTTTTAATTATTAATTGTTTGATTCATTTTTATTTCTGCAGCGTTTTAAATTTTTGGAATGTTATTAACATTTTATTGGCCTTAATTATTTATTGCTTATTTAATTATTGGTTTAATTACTTATTATTTATTACTTCTATTTCACTTTTTCATTCTGTGGAGTGCTTGGCAATTCTCATTTATCGTCTCTCTCCCTTCCTTCCCTTATCCCCCCATCCTGCTTAGACACAAATAAACCTGGCATGGAGAATATGCAGAGAGAAATCCAATTTGCTCAAAGCACAGCTTGCCTCAATGCAAGATGTAAAAATACCCCTACACCAAGCCTGTATCACCTGTGGCTTCTGAAGCCCATTGGCCATGTGTGGCAACTCACAGAAAGGGGGGGAGGGGTGGCATTAAACCTGTTTTAGTCTTCCTGCCTGAGATAAAGATGGGTGTCAAGCACCTGATAGCCTCAAAACATGCCAGAGAGTGAATTCCACTTAGACAACACATGTATAAAAGCAGAGGGGACAATGCCTTTCCCTCAGGCTGGACAGTTCACGGCTGGCTCCCTCATCTCTCCTCCAGCAGAGGCTGACAAAAGTCCAAGAGGCATTTTGGGGAGTGAAAATGATGTTAAATTCTCTTCCCCAGTAAAAATTATCAATTTACTTATTTTTCTGGCAATAGTTGCACCTAGCACTGCACCACAAGGATGGAAGTGAAATTCATTTGGTTTGGAAATCCATTCAGTACAAACCGATCTAATTCACACTTCCCATTCAAACACATGAACTGGAGAGCAAATATCCTTCAGCTTTTCCACTTCCTTGAATTTTGTGATGTAATTCTCTAATAAAAAAATTGGGTACAGAAATGCACACCTTCGGAATAACAGCAGATAAAAAGGAATATATTAAGGGAAAGTTCTTGTAAAAATGCATGTATTAGAGACAATTATATATATATATATATATATATACAAAATATATTCAAATCCTTGAGCAAATTTTTGAGCTAACTGATGAGGAAACAGAATAGAACAAACTACTGCAAAATAAAGCCCACAGGATACAAATTTGTCCTATAATCTTCATAGCCAGGTAGGTTTGATGGGTTCCTGCTTACAAGGTGAAGTAGCAGAGGGAGACCATTTGATATGGCATGATCTGGTGGTAGTGATATGGCATGATATGGTGGTAGTGATATGGCATGATCTGGTAAGATTTTCCATAAACTGGTGAGATCCGCTGGTATTAATGTCCTGGGGTGACCCTTGGGAGTGGTGTAAGACCCATTCCTTAAAGCACCAAGGCACTGATACAGCTGAGATTGGGTTAAGGATGCTTGATAGCATTAGCATTGATGGCCTGCATCATCTCATCATTCCAAGCAGAGATCAGGGCCTTGGTTGAATCACCAGCTAAACCATGAGAAACTCCCCAAGAGACCCCAGGAAACCATTGAGAATTATGAGTCTGAGAGGGCAGACAATTAAAAGTGGTCCACCATCCCTGCAAGGGCTAAGAATGACGAATAGATCGAACTTGATGAGATAATTATCTATGATGACAAAGCTATTTCTAGCTCCCCCGCACATGGATCATTGTCCCATAAACCAGTACAGAAGGCCAAATACAATGTTTCTCCTACCACATGCATTGGGCTATATATTGAGATTGGCCCATGGTTGTCCTGGCAGTCATGAAAATCCTGAGCTGGCCAACACAAGGTGACCCTAGTGTGTATGTTGAAATTGCCCAAGACTATAATTCTTAAACAACTCCAAGACCACCACTGTCACCTTAGGTACGGAGACAATTGAGCAGTGGAGGGATAATGGTACAGCAACAGAGTCACTGTCCTGTCTCGAGTCTCCAGTGTCAGGTAAAGACATTCTAAACTAGTTGACTGTTATACAGGGTATCTGACCAGAGGGATTGAATCTTTATAGATCAAGGCCACTCTGCTCCCCACCCCTCAATCCAAGTTTAGTGTTGCACCAGATAGCCTGGTAGCCACATCTGAGAGAGATTTACACCTCACCTTTCCTCCAATGAGCTTTCAGATATATACACCAGGTCAGCACATTCTTCCTGGATTAGGTCATAGATTGTCATCACACTTCCATTGGCTGACCTGGCCTTCACCAGCAGCACCTACAACCTGGTGGGACTGTAGTTAAAACAAACAAAAAGTGTAAAAAACAAATGTGCAACAAAAGAATGCTGAAATATGTATTTAAAGTATTTCTTGGCTGCCTTTTAGGCCAGGAGTCCTTCCAAGGTGGTGTACAATCATAAAACACATAATAAAAACAATGCAGTTATAAAAAACAATAAAACAGGAACACCGTGAATATATCAGGTATATGCCAAGGTAAAATAGTATGTTCTTAGAGCCTTCTTAAAAGTCTGCAATGATAGGGTCTGGAAGACTTCCCATGGCAACCTATTCCAGAGGTGTGGGGCCACTGCAGAAAAGGTCCTCTCTTGTGTGGTCACCCACCTAATTGCTCTCACAGATGGGCAAATCAGAAAGGCCTGTCTTGATGTGGGCAGCCTGATGTGGAAGAAGGCACCCCTTCAAGTAATTCAGTCCCAAACCATTTAAGCTTTTAAAGATCAAAACCAGCATTTTAAATTGGGCTCAAAACCACACCAGTAAGCGGTGCAGCTGGTACAGTATAGGAGTTATTTGATCAAATTGTCTTGCACCCACCAATACTCAAGTGACCACATTTTGCACCAGTTGAAATTTCTGAACAGTCTTCAAAGGTAGCCCCAGGTACAGCATATTACAGTAGTCCAACTTGGATGTCACTAGTGCATGAATAACTGAGGCAAGACCTGTCCTCTCCAGATAGGGCCGCAGCTGCCATACCAAATTACTTCTGGACATGGCAACCACCTGGGCTTCCCTAATTAGTGCCAAGTTCAGGAGAACCTACAGACTATGCACTTGGTCTTGTAGGGGGGAATGCAAAATGTCTAGCAGGTGTTAGCAGGGTGAAATGCCATTACAGGGGAAGGAGAGATGGATATCTAACACCCATTTTACCTTCCGGTCACCCTGCTACCCTGGGGATCTTAGGGAACGATCCAGGCCACCCACAGAACCTTTCCTTGCTCCTATGCAATGCCAGGTCGGTTAAAAACAAAACAAACCATCTATGACCTCCTCACAGAAGAGGAGGCTGACCTGGCATGCTTCATAGAGACCTGGCTGGGAGATGACAGTGGCCCGACATGGGCTCAGGCTCTCCCAGCTGGGTACTGTGTTAGTGAGCATGTAAGGGAAAGTGGGCGAATTGTCATGGACAGACCATTTTCTGGTCGGGGCTAGTATCACGGCTACCATCCGCCCCAGCAGGGGTGGCGGACCTATTAAGATGGTCTGCCCTCGAAGGCTAATGGATCCTTCTGGATTCCAGAAAGCCTTGGAGGGTTGTATGGCTGGTATCGTCGACGATCATGTAGAAGCCCTGGTCAATAGATGGAATCAAGACCTAACTAGGGCTATCGACACGATCGCCCCCAAACGTCCTCTCCAGCCCGCTTCTAATAGGGCGCCCTGGTATACAGAAGACCTCAGGGAGTTTAAGCGGAAAGGACGAAAACTGGAGCGCCGATGGTGGAAAACTTGACTTATATCCAACAAGACACGACATAGAGAACATCTTCGTACCTATGGGGTGGCAATACGTGCAGCGAAGAAAGCTTTCTTCTCTGCACGCATTGCATCTGCGAATTCACGTCCAGCAGAACTGTTCAGGGTGGTGAGGGGTCTAACCCAGGCACCTTCTCCCCTGAATCCGATTTTAGAGCCTTCAGTAGTTCGCTGTGATGCCTTTAACGATCATTTCTCAGATAAAATCTTTCGGATAAGAGCCGACTTAGATGCCGTCATTATAGCAGAGGCTGACAGTGGAGTGTCCAGTGACTCCGCGAGTAGGATTACACTTGATCAGTTTCAGTTGGTGAGTACTGAGGATGTGGACAAGGTACTTGGATGTGTAAGGAGGACGACTTGCCCTCTCGATCCCTGCCCTTCTTGGCTGGTCGTCCAGGGAGGAGATGCAGTTAGATCAAATCTACAACATATCATTAATGCATCTCTCAGGGAGGGGAGTTTTCCATCATGTTTAAAAGAGGCGGTGGTATGGCCGCTTCTAAAAAAGCCCTCCCTGGATCCCCTGGACCTTAATAACTACAGGCCAGTATCAAATCTTCCATTTTTGGGCAAGGTGATCGAGAGGGCGGTTGCCTTCCAACTCCAGGCAGTCTTGGATGACACTGATTTTCTAGACCCATTTCAAACTGGCTTCAGGGCAGGATACAGAGTTGAGACTGCTTTGGTCGCCTTAGTGGATGATCTGCGCCTCAGTATTGACAGGGGGAGTGTGTCCCTGCTGGTACTCCTGGACCTCTCAGCAGCTTTCGATACCATCGACCATGGTATCCTTCTGGAGCGCCTGGGGGAATTGGGAATCGGGGGCACTGTGCTTCAGTGGTTCTGATCCTATCTCTCAGGCAGGTTCCAGATGGTGATGCTTGGGGAGAGCTGCTCTTCAAAAAAGGAGTTGCTATGTGGTGTACCACAAGGTGCCATCCTTTCCCCAATGCTGTTTAACATTTACATGAAACCGCTGGGAGAGATCATCCAGAGGCATGGGGCGGGGTGCTATCAATACGCTGATGACAACCAAATATATTTCTCTATGCCTTTGACAACATCGTCAGCTAAGGATAGTGTGTCTCCTCTGAATGAATGCTTGGAGGCGGTAATGGGCTGGATGAGGAAAAACAAACTGAAGCTGAATCCAGACAAGACGGAGGTGCTCACTGTCAAAGGCCCCAACCTGGGTTTGGAGGTGTGTCAACCAGTTCTGGATGGGGTACACCCTCCCCTGAAAGATTGTGTTCACAGCTTGGGGGTACTCCTGGAACCGTCGCTCCAAATGACAGCTCAGATTGATGGCGACAGCCAGGAGTGCCTACTATCAGCTTCGGCTGATTTGCCAGCTGCGCCCCTTCCTAGAGTTGGAAGACCTAATGACGGTAGTGCACACGCTGGTAACTTTGAGGCTTGACTTCTGCAATGCGCTGTACATAGGGCTACCTTTGTGCCTAGTCCGGAAACTTCAACTAGTTCAAAATATGGCAGCCAGGTTGGTCACCGCTACACCTAGGAGTGACCACATTACACCAGTTTTAAAATTGCTTCATTGGCTGCCAATCAGTTTCCGGGCAAAGTATAAAGTGTTGGTTATTACCTTTAAAGCCCTACATGGTTTGGGTCCAGGTTACCTGCGGGATCACCTTCTCCCGTACAATCCACCCCACACACTTAGGTCCTCTGGGAAGAACTTACTCAAGTCAGCCAGAACTAGGCTGACGAGTGTTACCCAGAGGACCTTTTCTTCCATCGCTCCCAGACTATGGATTGGTCTGCCGGAGGTGATTAGACAAATTAGCAGTCTTCATGAATTTAAGAGAGTCATGAAGACTGCTCTCTTCCAGCAGGCCTATCCAGTTGAATTTTAAGATGTTTTTAATGATGTATTTTTTCTTGTTTTTTGAATTTTAACTGTTTGTGATTCTTGTGTTTTATAATGTTGTTGTTCCCCGCCTCGATCCGGAGGGAGAGGCGGGTTATAAACAATTATTATTATTATTAGCAAATTGCTCACAGCAGGCCTTTGAAGCTTCAATTTGTTGTGTCTTAAAGCCTACACCAAGAGGCCTTTAACCATTAGAAAGAGCTTTTGGGCAGATGCAATGGTTGCAGAGAATATTTCTTTGCCGCCATCACTGCCACAGAAGATTGCAAATGGATTCATATTCATTATGATTCTTCCACCATTTGCACTCTGATCATTGACACAGTCATTCCATTGCCCTCAGCTCCTCAGAATACCAAGGAGCTGACACATTTCTACAACTAGGTCAAGGACTTTTGGAAGTGATCATATCAATAACCCGAGTCGTCTCATTCCAAGCGGTGACCAAGATCTTGGCCTGACTGCCAGTAAGGCCACAGGAAAATCCCCAAGAGACCCCAGAAATCCATCTGGATTCATCAGTCTCCAGTGGTGAATCATCAGACTTGGTCCCCCACAGTTTGCCTGAAGATCAAAACTGATCAGATGATGAGCTGTCCATGTCAATGAAGTCACTATCGCTTCCCCACCCACCAATCAATTTCTCCCAATCCAGCACAGAAAAACATGCACGAAGTGTGCCCTGCTGCATGTGTTGGGCCAGGTATTATCTGAGACAGCCCCATGGTTGACATGGTGACCATGAAATGCTGAGCCATTACTGACAAGATAGCCTTGGCATGAATATTAAAGTCCTCCAAGACTACAAGCTTTGGGCTCCTCAGTACGATGCTTGAGATAACCTCAGTCAGTTCAAGCAGGGAGACTGTTGGGTCGTGGGGTGAATGGTTACACCAACAGAATCCCAATCCTGTCTTGGGTGCCCAACATCAGGTACAGACACATGAAGTTGACTGATTGTTGTATGGGGTATCTGACCAGGGGGATAGAATCCCTATAGACCTCCCCCTCCCCTCTTGTCAAGCTTGGTGTTGCAGCACAAAAAACCATACTGGACACATTTGGGAGAGATTGAATCCTCCCTGTTCATCTAATCAGGTTTCAGTGACATAATCTAGTTTGGCATGCTAGTTAGCTATAAGGTGACACAACCTTTCCTACTAGCTGATCTAGCATTCATCAACAGCACCCTCAAGCTAGAGGGACTGTAGGCAAACCACTAGAATTACTGAGGCTGGAAGGTGGGCAGGAAGGGGATAATGCACACAGATGTCTCAGTCTCCTTCACCTCTCCTTCACCCTCTGTCCAGCAATTCATCTATAGTTGCTCCAACTTCTTCTACAGCTAAACACTTTGTGAGCCTACTAATCACATTCCAGGCAGGTGTTGCTCTTTTCCACAGTAGTGCTGGCACCCTGGAGGTTAGATGGCAATACCTCAAGCCAGGAGCAGATGTTCCTGCATACTTTAGGTTGGCTCTGTTCAAGGGAAAGTATCCAGAAGAAAATGGTAGGTGGGATCCACTTTGCATTCTTGCATGTGTCACTAAGTGCAATGCTAAGTACACACTTAGCACCACACTTTGCACAATGCCAAGGCATGCACAGAGGTGCTATCTCTAGCTACCATGGCCTAAATACCAGTGTGAGACAGTAGAAAGTGGAGTCAGCTAGGCTGACCATATGAAAAGGAGGACAGGTCTCCTGTATCTTTAACAGGTTCATAGAAAATGGAATTTCAGCAGGTGTTATTTGTATATATGCAACATCTGGTGAAATTTCCTCATCGTCACAAAGTTAAAGCTGTAGAAGCCCTGCCCTCTTTTGTACATGGTCAAGAGGACAGGGCTCCTGCAGCTTTAACTGTTGTGATGAAGAGGGAATTTCACCAGGTTCTGTATGCATATGAACGACACCTGCTGAAATTCCCTGTCCTTTGCAACTGTTAAAGATACAGGAGCCCTGTCCTCCTTTTCATATGGTCACCCTAAGTCAGCTTCACTGGCAAGCTGGGGAACCAATGGGATGGCACGCATACACGAACTCCCCTCCTCCCAGACTGCTGCAAACAAGCACTCAACAATTCAAACAGCAACAGAAAAACACGCTATCTTCATAAAATGTATTAATGGATTGCACAAATACAACAAGTCATACAAAAACTGCACAAATACAAGAAGACATACAAAAACACAATACAAGAATAAACATACACAATATCTAAAATGGAGTTACAAAAACACACTACAAGAATAAACATATACAATATCCAAAACGGAGTGCCGGCTGTTATCGCCATTTCAAAATCTTCCTCAGT
This sequence comes from Anniella stebbinsi, assembly GCA_029215795.1. NCBI lineage: Eukaryota > Metazoa > Chordata > Lepidosauria > Squamata > Anniellidae > Anniella > Anniella stebbinsi. Next base: position 174,712,329 of record JARDYH010000004.1, on the reverse strand, counting down.
AAGAACAGGATTCACATACCATATGTATGGATTAGATACAATCACAGATATAGCCCCCAAATCCTGATTTTTTTAAAAAAGCATAACCCAATACACAAAAATATACACATAGGTCCATCACTGAATAAGGTCCCCTCCACAAGGATTCGCCTTTGCGCCCGGTTAGGAGATTATGCGCACTATCGCTGAAGCGCCTTTACACCTAATACCTCTGCACGAGAGGCGGCGACAAAAGGCGCTTCCCTCCCCACCGCCGCTCCTCGCGAGTCGCGGCAGGCTCGAGCTGCCGAACTGTCCCTTCCGCTCGCCGGAGCAGCAGCCCCCTCCCATCACCAGAAAGGCACTCTGCACCAGTTCAGAAACCCAACCTTTAATTACTGCTCCGTCGAAGTGCAGGACTAGGCTTTGTATGAAAAGAGAAGGGATTCTGGGCTCCAAATAAGAGCACGCTGAAGCGGCGCTTTAACCCCACCCCAAAAAGCGAGCAGGGAGGGAGAAAGCAAAGCCAGGAGCTGGGGGTGGGTCTGATTGCTAGTATCCGAAGCTGCTTCTTGGCAGTCAAGGGGAACGGAGGGGAGAGAGAACGGGAGAAAGCAGACAGAGCAGTTGGCAGAGGCACCCGGCTTTGCCTGAAATTGACACGAAACTGACACGACCAAAGGCGGAGAAGGGGGTGAGATCTGACAATAGAGGGAGGAGGAGGAGCCGCCTCTGTGGGCACCAGCCTTTTCCTTCCGCTCGCCACAGCAGCAGCCCCCTCCCATCAAAATGCGCTTTAATGGACGGAGCAAAAAAACCTCGCTATTTAACGCGCATTCGATAACGCGCACAATCGGGGATAACGCGCCTCTATGCCCCATTTGCGCTCCGCTGGTGTAGAGGTAAATTTTTTAATGAGACTTCAAAGAGCATTAAACCTCTCTTGTAGAGGCACCCTAAGAGTTTATATTTTACTTCAATATCCCAAGCACAACCTTCACATAAGCTGGCCATAGCGAAGGCCAAAGACTAGAAAAGTGTGATACTAAATTTCCCTGCAATGTACAAAGGATATAATAATACACCAAAAACTTAATATGTATAAAACCTTAAAGAAAATTAAAGAAAAAACTTAGATTCATTGTTACTTACTAAACAATAAATAGAACTTTTCTAAGATGTTAATGACTGTTCAGTCAGCTATGAGGAGAGAGCATAAAGAAGTCACAGGTGGAGAAACTGCATATGAGGACTAATGGGAAGCTAAAAGGCTTGTAAAGGGATTAGCCCTAAAATGCCCTGTTTGAACATCATCAACAGAATCTACATGCTACAGAATATAATGGCCTTAATCCTGTAAGAAATAACTGCTCAGCATTGCACCACCCCAATTGCCTCTGTTTGGCACTAGCCTTACGTTACCATCTGCTTCCATTGATAATGTCAAGCAGCACAAAGAGTCCTGGGATGCAGAGGTTAGCACCATATTCCAAAGTGGAGAAAGTTCCCTTTGCTCCAAGGCAAGGAGTCAATGCATCCAGCATCATGGATGCAGATTTATTCTGGCAGCAGCAAGACTCCTCATATCTCCTTCTCAAGCAGAAAGGTGCTTAATCAGACCCATGCAGATGTTTCCCACAAGCACTCTGGGTGCTGTCACCTGCATGCTGCTTTGATCATGACTCACCAACCAACTGCTGGTGCTTAGTTTCACCACCATCTCCCACCTTAATAATAATATGGTGCGAAAGATCACAAATTCTCTATCTAGTTGTGAAATCCCAAACTTAGATAGGTTATTTTATTTCAGAAAAACAGATGTCAGGTCCTGGTCCAAAGCTGGAACCCACAGGGCTTAGCAAAACTGGAGACTAGTGAGCAACTTGCTCTGACATGGTCTGAGATCAGACTGAAGCCTTTAATGCTGCTGTCCAGGAGCCTTTTCTCAGACTCCACCCCTCCATACAAAGTGGAAAGCCTTAAAGGGGCAGACCTCTAGCCTGAAGCCATTATTCCTTTGTCTCTCAAAGAGCTCATGACAGACACACTGCCTGCAGTGGTGCAATCCATGGATAGGAGAGCTCTTGGGGATGGATGTCCCAGCCCAATGCTGCAATTGCCAGGCTGCAATTGTTTGTCCAGGGTTCAGGATCTTTGGCTTGGGTCTCTGGCATCTTGGGCCTGAGGATCTCTGGTTCTACAGTGATGCTCAGGCCCTGTACATCTCCCATTGGTTTCTCAGCCTCTGAGTCTGTGTCACTGCTACACTCTGGGTTCATGAGAGCAGGCAAAAGTAAACTCTGAGATGGTTTCTTTGGGTAGCCAATTGTTGATCACAGCCTCTTGGGTCATTCCCTACATTTGAAAATGCAAATGCTAGCATCCAGTCACTTGCCTAATACATGTTTCATGTGGCTTAATGAAAAAATGATTGCCAAGTCCTTGGCTCTCTAAATGCACTGTATAAATGATATATATAATATGTATAAATGCTGTAGATGCTTTTAATGGTTGGTATCAAAGTTTATTGACTTGTTACATTATTAGAAAGAAAATCCTCCAAATACTTGCAGTTTATTTTTGGATAGAAGGAGGTTACACTACACAGTTTTCTGGTTATTGATTTATAGTATGTTAACTCATAGACTGTTGCTTTTATTTTAAAAATGCCTCATTTAAAAATCATACGCTAGAGTGGTCATATTAATGAAATAGTCATATATCTATAGTTATATATGTTCTGTTTGCTATGTGTTCTATTTGAGCAACTGACCAGCCAAATTTAGTAATGTGGATGGCTAAGGCTGAAATGATTCAAGCAGGCAATATGGAGAATACCTAACATGTATATGTGGGGCAGAGTATTTGCAGTGGAGAAGTAGCAAATTGGCAGTAACCTTTCTCTGCCCATTACTTTTCCTCTTGCAGCCTCTGTTGCCTGGCCATCTCCCCTTCCAGCTTTCCCCCCAGCTGGGCTGGAAAGAAGCCAAGGTGGTGGTACAGGGGGGATCAGGTACATGAAAGAAGGGGTTAAGCACTCCTCCTACCCATTATACCTCTCCCCCCAACTTCAACATCTATGGTATTTAGTAAACACAAGGATGGAAATCCTATAATTCTGGCCAAAGAGCAGGTGCAAATTACTTGCATTTTTCCCTAATCATAGAGCCTATCTACACTACTGCTTTAAAATGGTTTATAACAGTTTTAAACCAGTCAATAACTGTTATTAACCGGTTTAAAACTGTTATAAACCATTTTAAAGCAGTAGATAGGCTCATAGTGTGGGAGCTACCATTCCACACAAATGTCTACCTTCAGTATTCCTTTCCATAATCCCCTATGCAACTGAAAATTGTCCACAGAGACCTTAAGGAGTGGTCCTTACTTTTTTTAGAACAAATACTTCTGAATTACAAATACCTCAGGATAACAAACCATATGTCAAAAAACCCAATCTACATGAGCAAGGCTTTCAAGAACATTCTTCAGCAGACTGTCTCCATTCTTGCCTGAGTATTTAGGAGCTGACTCCATTTGTGTGGTGGCAAATAATTTTCAGGTGAGTTTAATAATCTGAGCATTTCTGGAAGTTGCTTTGGGCCCTGGCCTACATTGATGATGTGATGTCTCTTTCCCCAAATAGTGATTTTGCACCATTATAGTCTGCATTCTCTTTATCCCTAGGGTGACCATATGAAAAGGAGGACAGGGCTCCTGTATCTTTAACACTTGCAAAGGACAGGGAATTTCAGCAGGTGTTGTTTGTATGCATACATAACCTGGTGAAATTCCCTCTTCATCACAACAGTTAAAGCTGCAGGAGCCCTGTCTCTTGACCATGTACAAAAGAGGGCAGGGCTTCTGCAGCTTTAACTTCGTGATGAAGAGGGAATTTCCCCAGGTTCTGCATATATACAAATGTAGGGTGACCAGAAGCCCAGATTTGTCCGGACATGCCCGGGAAATGGGGAGCAAATCCGCATCCGGGCGGAAAAACTGTTTTGGGTGGCCAAATCTGGAAATTTAGCCCCCCAAAAGGGTGACCAGATGGCCCTGGGGCGAGCCGGGCCAACCGGGGGGCGGTGGGGGCAAACCGGGGCGGTAGGGGGTCACGCGGTGGTGGCAGGAGGCTGGCGGCGTGAGGCATTTACTGGGGTGTCCGCTTCCCTCCGGTGCTCGGAATCTACTGAGAAACAGGCTTCGCGGCCTGCCTGTCCCTCAGTAGCGCGCCGGGTGATGACGTCATCACCCGGTGCGCTACTGAGAGACAGGCCAGGAAGCCTGTTTCTCAGTAGATTCCGAGCACCGGAGGGAAGCGGACGCCCCAGCCGGTAAGGAGCGCGGGGGTGGGCAGCAAGGGGGCGGCACGGCATGGTGCGGGTGGGGGGTGGGCGGCGCGGGGGGGGCGGGCGGCCTGCGCGGGCAGCCTGCGCGGGGCGGGCAGCGGCACGAGGCACTTACCTGCTGGGGCGTCTGCTTCCCTCCGGTGCTCGGAATCTACTAAGAAACAGGCTTCGCGGCCCGTTCCTCAGTAGCGCGCCGGGTGATGACGTCATCACCCGGCGTACTACTGAGAGACAGGCCAGGAAGCCTGTTTCTCAGTAGATTCCGAGCACCGGAGGGAAGCGGACGCCCCAGCCGGTAAGGAGCGTGGGGGCGGGCGGTGGTGTGGCGCGGGTGGGGGGGCGGCGCGGAGGGGGGCACGCAGGGGGGCGCGAGGCATGCGGGCGGTGGGGGGGTTGTTTTGGGTGGGTGGGTGGGTGGGGTGGCGGGGGGGAGTCCGGGTTTTGGATCCTCAAAATCTGGTCACCCTATACAAATGACACCTGCTGAAATTCCCTTTTCTATGAAACTGTTAAAGATACAGGAGCCCTGTCCTCCTTTTTATATGGTCAGCCTATTTATCCCTCCTGCTGCTGTAGCTGTACTAAACCAGAAAGGCCTTTCAAAAAAGTGAAGAAAGCACTGAACTGGGTGCTCCTATTTGTCAAATGTACCTAGACACCTTCCTATCCTCAGGAAAGACTGTGCTCTAATGCAGTGCAATGCAAATGTCAGGTTAGATTAGCACAATGGTAAACAAATATTCTACCGCCAGCATGTCCACGCTGTGAGGTTGATCAAGGTACTAGTCCTTTCTTTCAGACCTATTTCAAGTACCGGCAATTATTTTCTTTTTTCTTTTATTAATCCAAACAAACTTTATCAAGGACAATTTAATAACTAGTCTGATGGAAGAAAGGAATGACAAGTTAATAGGCTTTCAGCAAGGATGTGCGCTGATGTCATTTGCAAAGGAATACTTTAAATGCCTGAAATATTTGTTTTTAAATTCTTTTTCTCATATGCCATGAGAAAATGTGAATAGTAATATTTACTTGCATACAGTTTGAATGATGGTAGGTGTATTTGGCTTTTTATCGTTGTCATTTGCTTCAAGGAGTAAAATGTTGGAGAGTTTCTCAAAACAAATGAGCAGCGTGAATTGTCCAGCAAACTCAAGCAGAAAGTCACATCAAAACATTATGGAAGAGATTCTTTTCACAACTTGTGAATATCTTTTAAAGCTTGGTTTTCTAATCCACATGGACATGAACTATAACATTCCTTTGGCACTTCAGAAGAAGATGTGATTCATGTCCAGTTTCTGGGGAAAAGCATGGCCTTTTAGAGGTGTTACTTTAAGACCTAACCTGTTAAATAGCTTTTTCTTTTTTGCACAAGTGCGACAACTGCAGTCCTTCAATTCTCTTTTGTAAAGGGAGCATCCTGCTGACAAGAAGAGGGAGAAGCAACATTCCTGAATAGATAGCAGCCTCACTGAATAGGGTGACCATATGGAAAAGAGGACAGGGCTCCTGTATCTTTAATAGTTGTATAGAAAAGGGAATTTCAGGAGGTGTCATTTGTATGCATGCAGCACCTGGTGAAATCCCCTCTTCATCACAACAGTTAAAATTTCAGGAGCCCTGGCTCTTTTGTATCAGGTCACACTAGGCAAGGCTCCTGTAGCTTTAACTGTTGTGATGAAGAGGGGATTTCACCAGGTGCTGCATGCACACAAATGACACCTGCTGAAATTCCCTTTTCTATACAACTGTTAAAGATACAGGAGTCCTGCCCTCCTTTCCATATGGTCACCCTAGCTTCACAGTAGAGGAAGAGATGATTCCTAATGACAACAAATTCAATAGGTAGGGTATTTTTATAAAGAAGAAACAACAGATTGTACAATATTAGAAGGCCAAAATTGCCTATGGAATACAGCAACAACATTTGCTTGTCTTGTCCAATTGAGTAGCACCTGTTGCTGAAGGTTTTAGCAGTCATATGGTACTTCACCCAGTGCCTTGTCTCTTCTGGAAGTCTCATGAAGACTCCTGAGACTGTGGGAAGTCCAGGGGGGCGTTTTCACTCCCAGAGCCCCAACCCAATGGGCCACACTTTCCCTGTGGGCACCAAAAAAAATGGCAGCCATAATGGCTAAGGAGTGCCCAAATATGGCCTGTTTGCTGCTCTGTAGCCACTATGGATGCCTTTTCTTTAAAAATTCAGAGGGCAACAGGGGCAGTGGGGGTTGCGTGTAACCCACAGGACACATGTTGCCCAGCATTGGTTTAGGACCTTAAAGTAGGCTGACCATCTGAAAAGGAGGACAGGGCTCATGTAACTTTAACAGTTGTAGAGAAAAGGGAATTTCAGCCAGTGTCATTTGTATGCAGTTAGTTCCTGGTGAAATTCCCTCTTCATCACAACAGTTAAAAGTTGCAGGGGCCCTGCCCTCTTTTGTATCTGGTCACTCTAGTATAGTGCCTGCAACTTTAACTGTTGTGATGTAGAGGAAATTTCACCAGGAGCTAATTGGATACAAATGACACTGGCTGAAATTCCCTTTTCTCCACAACTGTTAAAGTTACATGAGCCCTGTCCTCCTTTTCATATGGTCAGCCTACTTAAAGTTAAAACCAGGATCTTGAATGGTTGGCCACTGTGTGAACAGAATGCTGGACTAGCTGGACCCTTGGTCTGATCCAGCATGGCTCTTCTTACATTCTTAATCCATTGTGGAAACACAGCCAGTGCAGTATCTAAATCACAGGTGTAATGAGTTCCCTATGCCCAAGATGAGTGGCAGCTGCCATGTACTCAACTAGGTCCACCAGCAGCTTCCCACCTGCCCCCAGGGCCTCCTTAAGTACAGTGCATCACTGTATTCAATCAAAGAGGTTAACAAGACATGGGTAATGGTAGCCCAAATCCCTCTGTTTCAAGAAGTAGCAGTTTGAGAAACCTATGCAACAGCTAGCCATTGCTGATAAATGGTTTCCAAGAGCAGGGTTGATTCAGAATTTCCTTGGACTGTAAACTGGTTCTATCAGGGAGGTGTGTGTGTAAGAGAGAGACAACCAAGGGATGGTAAACATGCCCAGGTGGAGAGCAGATCACTTGATATCTTTCCTATTTGATGGGACTTTATCACTTGCTGGTCACCTTTTTAACGTTGTTCCTCTCTTGGATATCAAAAATAGTTTGGTTTTTTGCCAGTCAGCAAGCTCTTGGCTTAGCAGTTCAGCCATGCAACTGGCTGCAGTACAAAACTTCAACTGTACTTGCAGCTCTGTCCCAACCATGCAGACCTGTAACATTGCAACAAGGCTGCAGTCCTCTGCATGTTTATCAGGATGCAAGTCCTGTTGAACATAATGTGACTTACTTCTAAGTAAATTTCTGAACCTGCTCATTTTTAAAGCCAGAGTTTGTGAGGCTACCAAATCACTTGATTCTCCTCAGACAGACAGTATGGGCTTGAAATAAGAGATTTTGGAGAATTAAACAGCAGAAAGGGAGTAATTAATAGGGCTTCTTTGGAGAGCCTAGGAGAAAAATAGAATACACGTAATGGGCTTCTTCATCCTTTGGATATGGTGGCAGAAAAGCGCCTAAAACATGTGGCTGATATGGGCATTGCCCAAAGTTTTCCTAGAGTGGTTGCTTGAGAGTGAAGCAAGATGACATCAATTTAAAGCAGCTTTTATAGGAACTCTGTGCACACGCTCAGTGTCAATCTGGAAGTGCTTCCTCCTGCTCTGAAAGGCTGAAGCCAATCAGCTTGGGGCAGGGCCAGCCCTACCATTAGGCAGAGTGGGTGGATGCCTCAGGCAGCAGATATTTGGGGGCAGGGAGCTGTGCTAAAGTGTTGGAGAACAAAGCCATGCATGTGTCATGATTCCAAGCCCTCCCTCTGTGATGAGAAACAATAAAGAGATCTACCAAGTAATCCACAGAACTTTATTCAGCAAATGAACATCCCTTCTCACCTGAAGTGAGTGCAAACATTAGGAGCTTTCCTCTAAGCTAAAACTTGGCTGACTAAACTAGGCAGTTGTCCTTTCAACAAAAGGGAAAGTTTTCCCTGAGGCACATTTGATTCAGGGAGAATTCTTCTGAAGGAGGCTTTGGCGAGAAGCTAACTGAGCTGATCGCTTATCCCCCTGCTTTCAGCTCTGCCTGCTTGACCCTGTGGTGGACTCTGGGATTGATCGAGTCTGAAGTCCTTTTCACCTCTGAGGAGAGCTGAGTTCCCACAGACCCTGAGTTGTTAGTATTCACTCTGATAAAGTTCAGTGAAGATTCATCCCTGGATCTGAAGAGCCTAGGAGAATCTCCTCCCCTGCTTCCTGTGTTGGCTGGTAAATTTCTAATCCTGTTTCTTCTGGTTCAAAATCTTATTCCAAATGATAGCCTGAAACCCCTTCCTATACACTAGGGAGAACAGACCTGATCCTGACAGCATGCTATATGGTCTGCCCTGCATTTCTGAACCTAGCTCATTGCCCTTGGGTGGAGGACACTGTTAAGGGGGCCTTTGCATTGCCAAAAAAGAGGAAATGCATCACCATAAAAAAAGAGGACAAATATTTGCATAGAATTTGCATTTGCTGATTTACATGAATAATGCAAATTTAAAAATAATTGTGATAATTTCAATAGAAATGCAGTTCCATAGAGAGTGAGGCTATGACCAGATAACCTGTGTACCTGCCTATTCACTCCCCTGTCCAGGTGCTGAGTGTTGCTAGGCAACTTCAGGGCCTTGCTGCTCTCCTGACTTTTGATGGGTCTTTACCTTTAAACCAAAAATGGACTGGACAGTCCTTCAAATAGAGGAAGCCTTCAAATATAGGAAGATCCTCTGGCAGCCCTTCAAACAGACTACTCCTCTGTAAAAGAAGGTAAATGGGCATGCCAGTGTTGTGGTGAAATGTAACTTCCTCTGCTTTTGTATGTGGAATTGGGAGGCAGGAGGGCACCATTTTGTCCTTATATCTTAGGACAGGTTGGGGCTCAGGGACGTCTGTTTTAAAGGTCATCTAAATTGTGTCTTTAGATCAAGGCTGTATGTGAACCATGATTCCACTTCATAGCTGCTCTATTTAGTTTTTACCTACCTCAGACTTTTCACCCCAGAATGTCATAATTCAAGCCCAGAGAGTAATATCAAGCATACTGTAGCCTCCATTTCAGTATCTCCATTTTAACAAGATGGTCCCATTATGAAGGCCTGCCGTATGCGGTCATGAGCTTCAATTTACAATTTCCCTTAGTGTCCTTTAGGAATGGTGGAATGACAGCACATTCCTATTCATCTTCATTCTATCTGCCGAGAAATGTGAAGGTTGTCTGTAAAGCAATTTTTCTATTTAGCTCAGTTTCCAGTTAAGAGGTTTTAGCCACCTTCTCCTCTCAACAGACTCACAAATCTTGTATCCAACAGTGTGCTACAAACCAGCATATTAAGGGCACCATTACAAATAGCAGTGTAGCATTACTGCAGCTCAGTTATCTGTCATTTTTACCCATTTATTAAAAATATAGCCATGGGGGTGGCTATTTTAAAATTTATCTAAAGCAGTTTTAGCCCCATTCTTCAGCCAATGTGGCTCTCAGAATATCTTACATAAGATTAATAAAACAGGACAGCCCCTGCCTCTGGACTTACAATATAATAATAATAATAATAATAATAATAATAATAAGCTAGGCTGACCATATGAAAATGAAGACAGGGCTCATGTAACTTTTGTAGAGAAAAGGGGATTTCAGCCAGTGTCATTTGTATGCAATTAGTCCCCGGTGAAATTCCCTCTTCATCACAACAGTTAAAGTTGCAGGCACTACACTAGAGTGACCATAGACAAAAGAAGGCAGGGCCCCTGCAACTTTAACTGTTGTGATGAAGAGGGAATTTCACCAGGAACTAATTGCATACAAATGACACTGGCTGAAATTGCCTTTTCTCTACAACTGTTAAAGTTACATGAGCCCTGTCCTCCTTTTCATATGGTCAGCCTAAATAAGCACAAAAGGAAAAAGGGATGAGGAGATAACACAAGAAAATTCAGGCACCAGTTCTTGAAGTTATACAGCAGAGCTCCTTGGAGAATGGTTATGATTAAAATGCAATAGACAAACAATACTTTGTTTCCTGATTGGGTGGGGGAAGAGATTAAGATGGTCAGTTTCATATATGTCTTGATAATTTATAGTTTAGGCCAGGGCTATACTGAAATGACAAGGACCATTTCTTGAAATCCACCATGGAATTATGTGTTTTGTTTTGGCTATGTTTCAGATATGAGGTGAAATTGTAGGGTGGCCATGTGTCCTTTTTTACAGAGGACTGTCTGCTAATTTGAAGGTGTTCTCTATTTGAAGAGCTTCCTGGTCCAACTTCAATATAAAGATAAAGAACCATCAGAAGGAAGCACTGGGCCTTGAAGTGGCCCATCAACAGCACCTGGACAGTAGATTGGGCAAGGCATGCAAATCACCAATATGTGCATTTCCATGTGCATCCATATGCCTTAACTAGCAGCTGCAAATTGTATGCTATCAATGTCCTCTCTTGTCCTCTTTTTTGATGATTAATTTCCTATTTTTTGGCCACTCATAAGTGGCTACGTTTTTCTCGTGGGGTGGGGCAGGGAGAGATTTGAAGTGGCTACCATGTTGTTTTGAGGTGCTTTTTAAATTTTGTGAAATTTGAAATAGTTGGCACACACTGGGGTGGGCATCATTATAGCAGACAGTAGCTGAATATCTACAGGGGAAAAAACACTTTTATACAGTGAGTGGATCATTCTTCCAGCTGCTCAACAGGGACAGCACAGTTAAGTACCCTTTAAAGAAAGGGCAGTGATTAAAGGAAGCTTTTTAAAAATTACAGAGTCAGTGTGCCATTTATGCAACCCTAATTTTTAAAGCCTAAATTATTAGGAAAAACTTTCCTCCTCCTCCTCCCCCTCCTTCTTCTTCCCTTAGCTGAAATGAAACATGGGTTTTGATTGGAGCAGACCTCCATGGCCCAGGATGGCATCATGGGTCAGCATGGTTGGGCAGCTCCCAAGGACCCAGGAGATCAGGAGGACCCATCCCTAACCTTAGAGACCCCTGCTGATATATTTCCTTGGCAGGTGGTGGTGCTTTGCTGACGCCATCCTGGCCGCCCATCCTCAGAGGCCATCTACCATGTTATATTACTCAAAATGCAATGAAGGACCCAACATTGACACCGGATCAAGCATTGCAGTTTGGCCAATATAACATGGCGGGCAGTAGCTATGGGTTGGAATTCGAAAGTACCACTGCCACCTCCCACCCAAGAAAACACACCTGATTCATCAGGGGTTGACGATGTGACAAGTTTGATGACAGATGGTGGGGGAGAAATTTTTCATCAGCAGTTGGGGGGGCTGACATCTCATGGCTGACGGTGGGTGGGCTGGGGCAGATGTTTGGCAATGGAAGCCAGCAGATCTAGAAGTTTGGCAGGGGAGGGATCCCACTGGCAGTGCCATGCATGACCAAGGGCCCACTGAAGTCTGGTTTGGGCTATGTCAGGGTCCCACTCAGCAGAATGAGCAAGAGCCCTCCCCCAGTGCCGTAGGGCTGGCTAATCAAATTTTGAAGTAAGTGAAATAAGTAGCAGTGTTCCAGGATTTGCTTTGTTCGACATTTTTCAGTGAACCAACCTGATTTGCACTTCCTCAACTAACCTACATAGCAGAATACAGCTTTTTCCCTGGTTTTCACAGTTCTCCAGCTTTTGTGATACTGTTCTCAGCTCAAAACATATGCCAAAATGTCCACAACATGCATATGCAAAGCTATCACACATACAAAAATTAGTATTTTGGCCAAAATACACACAAACATGTGCATTTTGTGAAAACTGAAATAAAAATAATGCTAGGTGTTGTGCATTTTGGGGTGGGTGGGTGGGTGGGTGGGTAGGTGACATATTGATGGTGCCTTCCCACACTTTAAGATAAAAAAGAGAGGCACTTCTCACCTGCCCACCAGTGAGAGATATTAGGTGGGTTTCTACACGGGAGGGGGCCTTCTCTGCAGTGGGCCCACACCTGTGGAACAAACTCCCACTGACAATCTGCAATGCACCATCCTTACAGGCGTTTAAGAAGGCCTTAAAAACGTTTTATTTTACGATGGCCTTCTCTTAAATATTGTTTTGCTGCTGTTGCCCTTGCTGTTTTATTATTGGTTTTCAATGTTAGCTTTTATTGTTTTAATTGATATTTTACTTTTATGTATTTATTGCTTTTAATGTGCCTACTGTTTTTATATATGGTTGTAAGCCGCCTTGAGAAAGCTTCTGCCCTGAAAGGTGGCTAAGAAATGTTTTAAATAAATAGAATAAATAAATGGAATGAACTTATGAATGTACACATACAAAACTGGCATGGGCTGGAAATAGACTGATCCTTCCATCCCTATAAGTAATGCACACAGTACCATCTAAAGAGGGGGTTCCCTGTAAGGCCATTAAATCTAATACTACCTAGCTGTGCCATTGCTTATTAGATGCCCTGTCAGATGCCAAATGTCCTAACCCATGGGCAAGCAGAAAGTAGAGCACCAGCTGTTTTGGACTTCAATTCCCAGCATTCTTGACCATTTGCTATGCTAGCAGGGGCTTCTGGGAGTTGAAGTCCAAAACATCTGGAGATCTACCTTCTGCCTACCCCTGTCCTAAGCTCTGTGTCCTGGAGTTTCGGCATGCCACTCATCATCATTCAAACCTACTTTTCAAAACACAAAGCCTACAGTGTGGCCTTTGTGAATAATGATTATTTTCTTAGGGATGTAAATGGACAAACATGTTGCTGTTTTTCCTTTCCCCCAACATGTTAACTTGAAAAGAATGTGACTGGCATTACAAAAGGCTTTGCCTTATCAGTTCCTTCAAAGGGGAAAAATACCCTGTGTCATAAATAAACAACATAAGAAGACTAGCTGTCTAGGTGCTATTTCATTTATCACACGATGACCAATCCACTGCACAGCAAGACACCAGGGTAAAAAGAAGGCATTACAAGGGCTTTATAAAGTGTGGTGTTTAACTGTACTCCATTCTTATCACATTGCTGTCTAGAACATCACAGCACAGTCTTATCGGATTCCTTCGTTAAAACGACACATTACTAATAGCTCGATTTAAACTCCCAGGCTTTTAAAAATGGCCTTGCATTTAGAAAATTTTATCTATGTTTGTATAAGTGTGTGCAAATGCTACCCTGGGTTCAAATGAGTCTGGCCAAATATACATAGCATTGGCCATATACAGAAGGGACTTGCACCTGTGGCATCTTTCTTTATTGGTGAAAAGTACAATTTTAAAGACAGGTAAATTGAGGGAGAAAGGGCCAATTCATACTTTACTACAGCATTGATTGATTGATTGATTGATTGATTGATTGCATTTATATCCCTGCCGTTCTTCCTCCAAGGAACCCAAGGCGGCAAAAGAACATAAGAAGGTCCATGCTGGATCAGACCAAGGGTCCATCTAGTCCAGCACTCTGTTCACATAGTGGCCAACCAGCTGTCAACCAAGGACCCACAAGCAGGACATGATGCAAAAGCACCCTCCCACCCATGTTCCCCAGCAACATGTATACATAGGTTTACTGCCTCTGTTACTGGAGGTAACACATAGCCATCTGGACTAGTAGCTATTGATAGCCTTCTCCTCCAGGAATTTATCCAACCTCCTTTTAAAGCCATCCAAATCAGTGGCCATCACCACATCTTGTGGTAGCGAATTCTATAGTTTAACTATGCACTGTGTGAAGAAGTACATCATCACTTTTTTATCCTCTCAACAACAGCCCTGTGAGATAGGTTGGGCTGAAAGCCTGTGACTGGCACAAAGTCACCCACTAAGCTTCCATGGCTGAGTAGAACCCGGATCTCCTAAACCCCAGTCCAAAACTTTAACCATTATAATAGAAGTATCACATTAGGCCTGCCTTCCCAACCTGGTTCCCCCTAGATGTTTTGGACTACAACCCCTGGTATTCCTGACCATTGGCTGTGGGTGCTAGGGCTGATGGGATTAGAAATCTTCTGGAAGGCTCCAGGTTGGAGAACGCTGCATTAGACTTTCAGTCATATGGAGAAGGGCCTATGGCTCAGTTTACAGGCTGAAATTCGCAGCTTTAGCCTCCAGCATCTCTAGATAGGGAGGAACTGTAGCTCAATGGAAAAGCGTTCAGTTTCTAGCATCTCCATGTACGGCTGTTTGAAAGCCTGGTGAATAATAATAATAATAATAATAATAATAATAATAATAATAATAATAAATGTATTTATTACCCGCCTCTCCCTCTGGATTGAGGCAGGGATCAACATCAAACATAAAATACACAAAACTGATTAAAAGCACATAAAACAAATACATCATTAAAATGCCAATAAAACACCAATAAAAAATTACCAGTTCTCTGATGCTTCCTATGTTTATGTCTTTTGTTTCCTGTCTCAGTGTTCAGCAGTTCTAGCGAAACCCATCTCCTGAAGAATACCCCCACCTGTTTCACCTTCAACACACCATTTTGCTTTGTTTTGCAGCTCGAAAAGTCTGCATTAATAGTGTGTCGCACCACGGAGTTGTTTTTCTGAAGTGACTCACCAGCGAATTGCAGGAGCAATTTGTCATACAGTGTTTTCAGACTATTTTAAGAGAACCTGTCTACTTCACTTAATTACATCCCCTTGTATTCATGCCCATCTCCTGTGAGGGGGAAAGGAAATTATGAGAGACCACTCTGCAGGCAGCCACTGTGTCTGGATAAACAGATAGTTCATTCTCTGGAATAGTATGTGTAAATGCCACAGGTAACTCTACTGCCCATTTTATACGGACCTGTCCAGATGCTTTCTCGGTGATAACCATGTCTTACAATGCTTATTAGCAGCCCATGAGCAGGATATTGAGTACAAATTAATGGTCAGTGAAAATTAATGTCCCACAGTTTATTCCAATTGGTCATTAATCCCCAGGCATTGCTCAATGTCTTGATTTTTATTGGTTATTTATTTTTAAGGATCTGTCATGTTGGTTAGACTTGTTTTCTTGCATTTGGGTAGTGCTGTCCAATGGACATGATTGAGAGGAAAAAATAGCAAGCTGCACTTATTGGAACACAAGTTTAGCTTCATGTCAGCTCTAAATGGGAGCTTACCAGGGTGAGCTAATTATGCATAATAGCATTAACAAGAACAAGAGAGTGATTTGGTAGTAGATGAGTGGATAAGTCTTCTCCAGAATAGTCTATTCATTGCAATTGCAGTCCATCACTCTGAGCCAACATGATATGCTGGCTGGGAATGATAAAGGTTGCACTTCAACACATCTGCAGGGCACCAGATCAGAGAAAGTTGGGCTGGAGTGTTGGTTTGGGATAGGGGGAGTCAAGTTCAAATCCCTACTTAGGAATGAAGCTTATTGAGTGTTTGGGGGCAAGTCTCTACCTCTCAGCCACACCGACATCATCAGGATATTCTAACCAGGTGTGGTGAAGAATTACACCAAGTCTGTTCTCCTTGAAGGAAGGCCAGAATACAAACGCAACAGATTCATCTAGGCTGCTACAGTGCACCATAGTATGGCTCCATGAGTTTCACCGCTCATTGCAGAAGTTTCTCTGACAGCAAAATGTTCAAAGAATTTTGAGGTAAACAGAAAATGTTGACAGGACAAGCAACATTTCTCAGGGCATGTATGTGTGTGCACATGCCTATCCAAGTGAGCCACAGAAAACATAAATGCTGATTTTTTAATCAAAGTGTGCTGTCGTTGTCAACCGCCTCTAACTGAGCTTCTCTGCATGAGTGATTTATTGCAGGCACATGGCTGGTCACTCATGGAAGTTTTCAGGTCCTTTACATGACTTCATCAATCTCCAGGATGTCTCCCGTGCCTTCTCTCAGTAATCTTGCTTTAAAAAAGATGAAAGATAATGTACTATTTAAAATTATTGTGGGATATCCCCAATGTATAAAGTTGGCATTGCACCATAATACAGCCACTAGATGGCACTGTTTCATTGAACTTTATATAGCATTGCCTAGATGGGACATTTTCAATTACAAATCACGCGGTCGCCATTGATCATCATCTAAACGTGCCCGTAGTGAATTTGGAAAGAAACAAGGGGGAAAAAGGGGTTAGCAAGGATGTGGGATGTCAGGTTTGGAGTGATGAAGAAATGGTTCATGCCATGGGAAAATGGGATATGACAGAGGACTACTGGCGTTGCTAAAGAATAAAATGATCAAGCTGAAGAATTCTGAGAGAAGCAAGGGAAAAACAAAAGCTCAGGTTGTGTGTGTGTGTGTGATGAAATTTTAGAAGGGCTCTGTCTGTACAAATTAAATATGGCAGCATTTCTATGAATCATCCACCATGCTGCATAAAAGAGATAGAAACATATTATGTCAAGGACTATTTAGATTGGAGATGAGATACTGCAAAGCTTCTTCTGGAACAAGCTCATCATGGATAATTTGTTTGGAAGAAATTCTACATATTTCCATTCACCAAGTATCACTTTTGCATCTTATTCAGACACAGTAGTAACTTATAGGTGTGCTCCCATGTTAGTGGCAGGCCTGCACAACTTGTGATCCATCAGACACAAAGCTGCCTCTCCTCCTATCCCCAGCCATGTACTGTGACCCAGGGAGGCCTCAAAAGCTGGAAGTATATTAGTTGGGCAGGCCTGTTGTAGGCTACACTGTGAGAAGACATGAATAGGGTTCTCCTTTTTTGGCTTTGAGGCAAATAGCAATCAAGGTGCCATCCTTTCTCCAATGCTGTTTAACATTTATATGAAACCGCTGGGAGAGATCATCCGGAGGCATGGAGTGGGCTGCTATCAGTATGCTGATGACACCCAAATATATTTCTCTATGCCTTCGATAACAGCTTCAGCTATGGATAGTAGGGGTGTGCACGGACCCCCCGGATCGGATCGGGACCCGGATCGGGACCTCCAATTTTGTCATGGATCGGTTCGGACAAAATCGGAGGCCCCCCGGACCGGATCGAGTATGATCCCGATCCAAAAATCGGA
Source organism: Anniella stebbinsi (assembly GCA_029215795.1). Classification (NCBI taxonomy): domain Eukaryota; kingdom Metazoa; phylum Chordata; class Lepidosauria; order Squamata; family Anniellidae; genus Anniella; species Anniella stebbinsi. The sequence goes on along the minus strand of JARDYH010000004.1, from coordinate 174,694,909 downwards.
AATTTTTGGATCGGCCGCCATTTTTCCCCCCATAGACTTGCATTGCAAGTCTATGAGGAAAAAATGGCGGCGGGTGGGTGAGGGGGGGCCTAACTCCCTCCCCCCCGGGGCCGTCCGCTGTGGACGGCCCCGGCAGGTAAGCCCCCTCCCCCGCGCTCCCTACCCCCCCTGGGGCCGTCCGCTTCCATCCGCTGGCACCCGCGGGCGCCAGCAGATAGAAGCGGACGGCTCTGGGGGGGGTAAGCCCCCTTCCCCGCCACTGCTTACCTTTTAGGGCCGTTCGCTCCCGTCCGGCGCCGGCGGCTACCCCCAGCCGGCTTTGCGGCTTGCTCTCGAGTAGCGCGCCGGGTGATCACCCGGCGCGCCACCCTGGAGCAAGCCGCGGAGCCTGCTGGTAGTAGCCGCCGGCGCCGGACGGGAGCGGACGGGCCGGAAAGGTAAGGGCCCCCCTCCCCCCCTACGCGCGCCCCCTCCTCCCCTCCACGCACCCCCTGCTTACCTTCCCGGCCCGTCCGCTCCCGTCCGGCGCCGGCGGCTACTACCTGCGGGCTCCGTGGCCTGCTCTCGAGTAGTGCGCCGGGTGATGACATCACCCAGCGCGCCACCCTGGAGCAGGCCGCGGAGCCCGCTGATAGTAGCCGCCGGAGCCGGACGGGAGCGGACGGGCCAGAAAGGTAAGGGCCCACCTCCTCCCGCCCCCTCCTCCCCCCCCCGCTGTCCACTTTCATCGGCGGGCGCCCGCTGGCGCCCGCCAATGGAAGCGGCGGTGGGCACCAGTGGGCGCCCGCCGATCCGCCGATCCGGTTCGGAGCCTTTTCGGACCGGTTCGGATTGGATCGGCCGATCCAGCTGTCGGATCGGAAATCGGATAATTTATCCGATTTCCCACTGGACCGGACTCGGATCGTGGATCGGGTCCGATCCAGTGCACATCCCTAATGGATAGCATGTCTCCTCTGAATGAATGCTTGGAGGCAGTAATGGGCTGGATGAGGAAAAACAAACTGAAGCTGAATCCAGACAAGATGGAGGTACCTGCTGTCAAAGGTCACAACCTGGGTTTGGAGGTGTGTCAAACAGTTCTGGATGGGATTACACTCCCCCTGAAAGACTGTGTTGGTAGCTTGGGGGTGCTTCTGGATCGGTTGCTCCAAATGACAGCCCAGATAGATGTGATGGCCAGGAGTTCCTACTATTAGCTTCAGCTGATATGCCAGCTGTGCTCCTTCCTAGAGTTGGAAGACCTAAAGATGGTAGTGCACGCGCTGGTAACTTCAAGGCTCGACTTCCGCAATGCGCTGTACATAGGGCTACCTCTGTGCCTAGTCTGGAAACTTCAACTAGTTCAAAATATGGCAGCTAGGTTGGTCACCAGTACACCTAGGGGTGACCATATGACGCCAGCTTTAAAAGCGCTCCACTGGCTGCCAATTAGTTTCCGGGTGAAGTACAAAGTGTTGGTCATTACCTTTAAAGCCCTACATGGTTTGGGTCCAAGTTACCTGCGGGATCGCCTTCTCCTATACAATCCACCCCGCATGCTCAGGTGCTCTGGGAAGAACTTACTACAGTCAGCCAAGACTAGGCTAACAACCGTTACCCAGAGGATCTTTTCTTCTGCTGCTCCCAGACTGTGGAATGACCTGCCAGAGGAGATTCATCAACTTAACTCTCTCTCCAAGTTTAAGACAGCTATAAAGACTGTTCTCTTCTGGCAAGCATATCCAATGGAATTTTAGAATGTTTTTAGGATGTTTTTTTAATGATGTTTTAATGCAGTTTTAACAATGTGCACCATGTTTTTAATCAGTTTTATGTATTTTATCATGTTTTGTATTTGCTGTTGTTCCCCGCCTCGATCCAAACGGAGAAGTGGGTAACAAATAAATTTATTAAGAAATACATTTATTATTATTATTATTATTATTATTATGTTCACCTGAGATGCTGACAATGCCAAGGAATGGCTTCCTTGCTCAGTGCTATGTTGCTAGATTGCAACCAATGAGGGTGGTACACTGACCTTCCTCACCCCACAAATGTTTCTTCAAACTGAAATTTCTTTATTACATTTATCATCTATATCCCACCTTCTTTCTTACTGCAAGGAACCCAAGGAGGCTTCCATGATCCTCCTCCTCTTCATTTTATCCTTATGATGACCCTGTGAAGTAGGTTAGGCTGAGAGTCAGTGACAGGCCTAAAGTCACCCAGTGAGCTTCATGGTTGAGTGGGGACTTGAACCCAGATCTCCTGAATCCCAGTCCAACACTCTGGAGCATCCGCAAATGAAAAATTTTAACAAATCAGCATGTGCATTTGAATCTCTGTATAAATCTCAATAAATGTGCCATTGTGGCATTATCCTTTTCAACAGTGTCTGAGTGTAGATCTCTTGGGTGGGAATTGTCTTCTTAGTCATAGATGCTCTGTTTGCCAATGTCTAAAGATTCCTTCTGAGCAGGTGTGAAGGTCTTGTTTGAACCTGTGCGAGTTTATACATGGCACGAACAAGAACTCATCACATAACATCCACTTCTGCCAAGTTAGATGACCCATCTAAATGTGGATGGAGCCCCATGAGTTCAGGGCAAACTTCTGTAGTGGAGTGCCAGCTCTGCTTGTGCAAGATCCTTGCACTACTTTTACAAAACAGGGTTCTAAATCATGCAGGGAGCCTACATGAGTAGAAATGTCTCCCAGCTGTAGTTAGAAACACAGGAATGCCTTATACCGAGTCAAAGCACTGGTCCCTCTAAGCTCAGTATTGTCGACACTCACTGACAGCAACTCTCCAAGGGTTCAAGCAGGAGTTTTTCAAGCCCTACCTAGAGATGTCAGGACTCGAATCTGGAACCTGTTGCATGCAAAGCAGGTGATCTACCACTAAACTACAGCCCTTCCCACATGTTCACCCTGAACACATGAGGAGCCAGAAGGAGCCACAGGGCAATAGGAGCAGGGCTCAAGGTGCAATCCAACAGCCCCTTTGTACCCAGGTTGCCCCTTCATGTAAGTAATGCCTGCACAGGGCTAAGGCATGAGGAAAAGAAGCCAAACAAACATCCATTTTGGCCAAGAGCAGGAACAAGAATAACAAGACATTTGCATTTTCTCCCCTCTTGCCTCCCGGTCCCCAGGGTTTTTAGTGAGTTATTGATCTGGTTGTTGGTAACTTTATTTAAGTAATTAGCTGAGTTTATCTCTTTCATGCTAATATTGTCAAGCATTTGTCCTAGACATTTCCGAATGATTATAACCTGCATTTGCATCGAGTAGTTATTCACTTATAAACAAAACTGCATTATTTAAAAAAAACCCAACACAACAGTGTAAGAAATTAAATTGATCCATTTCACAGTCGGCTTGTTTACATGCCAGATGAGATTAGTGTTTGGCTGTGTGTGGAATGTGAATAATTTGGAGCTCTTAGCATTCAGCTACCACATGCAAGCACCCATATTGACTACTGGTTGGGCTGGCCCTGATTCCTGGGGAAAAAGGGAGTTTAAGACTAGAATTACTACTGTACAGCTGAACTCTAGCTAAATGGTTTTGTTTCAATCTGTAGGGTACCAGTCCTTAAGACTGCACTCCAAAACATACTAAAGCATCACCAATTGCTGCCTGCTAAAAATCAGAATGACAGGCATCATGAAGCATCAAATCTTGAGGGGAATAATATTCACTACCCCTCTGTAGGGATGGAAAGATCACTCTATTTCTGGTCCATGCATGTCTCATTTTTGTTCTTAGGTCTATTCTGATTCTGCATTAATCTGGGAATAAAAATCACCAACACAAACTCTGCATTCAAACACATATTGAAATATGTATTTTCTCTCAAAATGTGCACTTTTAAACATACTTTATTTTAAAATGTATTTTGAAGGTATGTTTATGAAGCTTTACAGAAAAGACAAGGTGATCACATAGAGCATTCTTGAAAGCAGTTCTAGGTGTAAAGGGCAGCAAGAGAATACAAGGTGAAGACATTTCAGGGACAAGAGACCTGTGAAGAAAAAGTATGTTACTTGGAAAAACTTGTTTTAGCATTGCATGGTGGAACAATAGGGTCACTTCTCATAAACATTTCCTTTCTGGTGCAGCAAATCTTAAAACAATGTTCCTCAAACCACCCACTCTTTCCATTTCTTGCCAGCTCCTGTGAAGTTTTAGTAAACTTTCCTAATATCCAGGGAAAGCGTTTGCAAATGATGAGAAAGGAAATACTCCCAGGCTTGAGTAATAATACATTTGTTACCTGCCAGGCTATGGTTCGTTGCATTCCCATTTGTGTTTTCACTTCCAGCGCTAGAAAAAAAGCTAAATTATTTCTGCAGAAAACAAATGAGGTACATAGAAAACTTTGTCAACAGACTGAAGTGAGCTGTATTTATAAGGCAAACAGCCATAACGTTCAATAGCTGTAATACTCCTTTTCTGTGTTTTAAAGAATTTCGAGGCAGAAGACATCCTTCTTTCCCCAGTCCTGCCAATTCAGGATGCTCTCCATTTTCTAATTCAATCACTGGAGGCTCACAACTAAAAGGAACAGAAAGCAACCCAAAGAAGTGCCAAATGAAGACGAAGTACCCTTGCTCTTGGCCACATCTTCCTGCGACAGGCTGATCTCCTTCATGCCACCTTTATTTCAATGAAGAATGAAGATCTGACTTCCTGTAAATGAGTTGAGAATTCAGGTATAGGAATTCACTTCTGAACAGCATGACAATAGCACAGCATCCACTGTGCTAGCTACCGGATGAGTAATGATCTACACTACATACATATGTTGCTTTTATGACTTTCCTTGTTACAACTTTCCTAAGAATCCTGGAAATTGAAATTTGACGAGGATGCTGAAAATTCTCAGTTATTAAAACCGACCCACCCTGCCATACACTCACAGAATGATACTTTCTGGGTTTGCTGTGGCGAGGGAATTAGGTCTGTACTATTGATCTGCTCTAAGAATTTGACCTGGAAAGTCGCCGATTCAAATCTCACCTCAGAAATTTCTCTTAACTCTGCCCCCCTGATCCCAGATTTTGAAGGGACCTTGGGCAAGACACCCTCAATGGGCCCTTCTCTCAGCAAATATAACTTCTCACCATCATTGTCACCAGCTGCTATTGCTTCTCCTCCTCTTTCTCATCATTGCTATCACTTGCTTGCTTGAGAGGCAGAGAGCCAGGGAGCAAATAGGATGTGGTATCTGCTGCTCCTCCTTCTCACCACCACCCTTGTCTGGGACAGAGTGAGAGGCAGGAGAACAAGCAGGTTGCAGTGGTGAAGAGGAGGGTCAGCGCCAGGGGGCTCTGGTCAGTGGCCTCTGATGTGATGTGGCTTCTCGGCATTTACGGAATCATGCCTAACATTGATACTGGCCTTGCCCACACTGTCATGCCCCCTCTAGAGGAATACTCTTCAGACAGTGATCTGGAGCTCCTGAGCCAGATGTCCTGGGGAACGAGATGCTTGAGGGGATCCTGGGGGTAACCAAGAAGATCCTGGGCCCTCAGGAGAGAGGATTTCAGATCTTCTCTCTCAAAATGTGGAAAGCACTGATTCTGAGTCAGAGGGGGATGCTGAGCCACCACCCAGTCCCTGAGAATGCTGGTGCCTGAAGGTACCGGCTCAGTCCATGGCCAGGTGAAGGAGTGTCCACTTGCAGAAAAGACCTCCTTGGGAGCAAGGCCCTCCTCATGAGTAAAACTTTTGCCTGAGGGCCTGTAACAAACTGCAGGAAGTTCTGGCAATATAAGCCTTCCCCATTGGTGGAAACAATTATCTTCTACAAGCTCTAGGGCCCTATACTGATGACCTTGCTCTGTGATGCAACCTTTGTGCTACTGACCTTGGACTCCTGTTTGACGCTGCCTCTTGGACTGTGTATTGTAACTGACTGCTTATCTGTGTTTGGACCTTGCCTATTTCTCTCGCTTTGAACTCTCCCACATGCCGGGTGAAACTGTGCCTTTGACCATTGTCTGTTTATTGACTTGCTTGGATTTTCTGTTAGTTGTATGTGATGCTGAGCCTGATACAGCCATAGCAGGACACTTGTACACATTTGTGTAATATGTAGTGCTACAGCCACACTTAGGAATTGGACAGTTTGGAGTATGGACTTCCTAGCTATAGAATTTCTTGACTTTTTAGAAGCCAAGCCCAAATCCCTCTGATGTTCAGGTTGTTTTTAATTAATTTACTCCTTGCTCACCTTGCAATTTACCTCAGTGAGTCATTTTCTTACATGTTCACCTATCAACATAAAGCGTTTTTTAAGGCCATACTGGGCAGTATCCAATGGTGCCTTTCCACAAACTCATATAGCGCTAGCAAAGCTCCACTAAATCTTTCTGTTGTGTAAGTAGTTGCCCATTATGCTTGCAGAAAGAATTGAACTAGGGGGGATGTGCAACGGGTTGTGCAACAGGTGCCTGTGCAAGCATAACTTTAGGTGGATTCTTTTTTGTGCATTGTTCAGAACCCAGTTTCTACTAGCCCAACATCATTTGCACCAATGGAATGATACAGTTGGATCTTGCTCTCAAGAACATTTTTTCCCCAATGGATTATTTCTAAATAAAATGCACCCCCCTTCAAAATACACACTTTTAAATGCATTTAATATGCCTTTTTGAGCCTGGAATTGTGTTGCAACATTCAGAGAAGTGCAAAGTCTGATATATAGCTAATGTTCCGACATGCAGATTAGTGTGGGAGTGGTGGATCAGGTCAGTTCCTGTCAAAGTGTGCAAAGATCAAATTTCTCAGGCACCTTTACCCAGAAGTAGTGATGTGAAGGGCTGGCCATGTAGTCTTCATTTGGTAAAACCAAGGTTGTGGGGACCACAATTACTGTAAATTACAGTATCAGTACTTCTCCCTAAGGATCCGGAAGCCCTGGGAAACTAAATTTCCCAGGGATCTTGACACTCACAATGCTGCTGTGGAATGAAGGCTACAGCAGCCATATTTCTTCTCACTGCCATTGCTAGCTAAGTTTAATGGGATGGAAGTAGTGGTGTGGATATTAGATTAAGAACATAGAAAGTTGACAGACTATTGATCCATCTAGCTCAATGTGTGCTGACTTGGGCCATGTCTACACCAGGCCTTTATCCTGGGGTCATCCCTGTGCATTCACATAACACGCAGGGGATCTGGGGATGTCCTGGGGATGACCCCAGGATAACCCTGGGATAACTCCAGGATAATGGAAATGGGATATCCCGGTTTTTCGGTTGTCCCGGGTCCTAAAACGGGCACAGAGCTGTGTGGGGTGGCTCCATGCCCATGGGGTGGAGTAAGCAATTTTGCCATCCCCAGGATGGCAGCGGGGGGGGGGGGCTTGGGAGCTTTGGTTTTTTTTTGTTTTTTTTTAAAAACCTTTCCACTGATCGGGGCCGTGTGGTGCCCTTTCAGTTAAAAAAAAATGGTGCCGCAATGTCCCTCTTTCCTTCCGGGATGTCGCATGGTGATGTAGATGGTGGGGGAAGATCGCCGAAGCAAGGAAGTCTGCATTCCTCCCCCTCCCTCCCTTTATACCTTTAGGAGTAGACATGCCCTTGTAGTGGCTTTCCAGAATTTAATCTAGGAATGTTTCCCAGCTCTACATGGAGAGGCCAACGATGTGAACTTGGGACCTTCTGTATGCAAAGCATGTATTCTACAACTGAGCTATTGCCCTTCCCTATTTTTCTGTTGTGTGGATTCAAGCCAGCTATCATGAGAGGGTTTGTGCAAGCACTTTACCAGAATGCAACACCGGGAGGCCTTCAGATCTCACTGTGTTCCCCACTGGGAAACATGCTCCCCAAAATGAGTTTGGAAGGGAAGGTCTCCAGTCCTCATAATCTTTGTGATATCATTATCAGGAGTGGAAACATAAGACTGTTCCAAATTTACGTTTATCCTGATATGTACTGAATCTAGCCAAAACTTATATAAGCTTTGCAATAAATTGTATAATTAATAAAACTGTAGAGCTGGATGCCATCAGAAGGCCAACTAGCCTCATATGCGTTTAGGCATGATTCATAACCAAGCAACCCTTCAAATATTGCTTGTACTATCTAGATTATAATATGCAACTGTTGGAAAGCAGATTGTTGAAGAGTAGCTGTTGCACTGTGTTCTGTTTGTGGGTCCCTGTGGCTGGTTGGCCACTGTGTGAACAAAGTGCTGGACTAGGAGGACTCTTGGTCTGATCCAGCATGGCTCGTCTTATGTTCTTAGATTTGGATGTTCCAAAGTATTGAGATAGGAAGCACTGGCGGACTTGCTGTGTTTATCAACCTGTGCTTCTAGGTCTCATTTGATGGGGGAGAACTTCTACATAAACCCTTATGAAGAGGTCAGCATTCTGCCCATGTTGGGAGAGAATGCACAGCTTTGCCTTTGGATAAGACCTGGAAGCATGGGTAGAAGTGCTGATGAATCATATCTTTAAAATGTGTATTATATATAGTACCATCAGCGTACATGGCACATGCAGATAAACATAAGTGAAGGAAGATAGGCCACTGCCTTGAGGTGTTCACAATCAAAATGTTGGAAAAGACAATACAAATGGGAGGAGAAGGAAGAGATGGAGAACTAAGAGTAATTTCTGTGCAACAACTGAAGCAGCTTTCAGGCGTATGAAGTCTGGAGGATAAACAACTTTGTCCATCATGACAAAAAACACATTTTCTATCAATGTATGTCCGCTTTCCATATTTCATCCAAATGCTGCAATCATGAATGTATTAAATGTGTCAATCCACTCATTTAAGTAGATCTACTCATTTGGTGAGTAGAGCTAGGCTTTCTAATTAAAGCTTTTTTCTTTTTCTTTTTTTGTGGTACCAGTAATGTTGAATCAATATTATTTGGGTGGCACCAGCCTCTATATGGGGTATGCCTTTGAAAACATTTAACTTTTGGGAAAGTCTATGGAATGCATTTATCCTTCATCTCTTTTTTGACTGTTATACTTTTTGTTGACATGCACTTAAAGTCTCTGCTTAAACCATTTTTCTCCAACCTGGTGCCCTCCAGGGTGTTGGACTGCAACTAAATCAGTACTTTTGAAAAATGCACACAAAGGTGCCTTTGTATATATTTCAAAGATGTTACACAATTCATACATACATTTAGAAAAACATGCACAAAAAGAGGCACAATTTTTCATGCATAAAGACACCCCCCCCAAAAAAAAGAAGAAGAGTGCAATCTGATATGGACACTACACTGAATATGTTTCGAGGTGGAATTTTGAGAACTTTGGTGAGCTTGAATGTGTTGTTTGGAGGTCCCTGCCCAGGCATAGAGAGGATCCCAAAGGGTCATTAATTTTCACTAGCAGAACATCTTTTGCGGAAGGCAGCAGTGTTTCCAAATAGGCTTTTTCCTGCACATAGAAATACATCTAGAGCTACTCAGCTCAGCAGAAGTTGGCAGCTATGTGAGAGGGTGAGATGGGCCTACGTGGAAAGGAGGTGGGTCTACCGCAGGTCTCTTGTCCAGAGCCATGATATTAGGGATGGATCAGTTTCATTTTTTTCTTGCATTCATTTTTTTTAAAAAATAAATAAATATCTCAGGTTCTTTCCAGTCCAAATATGAAGAAATGTGTGAAGTTTCGGTATCAAAAAGCAAAACAAACTGAAACATAAATTCTGCACCAGCCAAATTCAATATATAGAGCTATTCCCAGTACGGAGAGGACCATGTTGTACCTGCTTTCCATTTAGCTATTAAAAATGGGGAGCCTGTCAGAAAAAAGAGGCTGCAGCTGTAATTTGGGTCTGGATGAACAAATCTGTTCATTTTGCCCATATTCAAACCCCATGAATGTAGGTTTCCCCCACAAGGATCTTTTAAAAAATAAATTAAAAAATATTAAGTTCCTTCAATTCTGAATATAAAGAAATTTGCATATGATGGTAAATTCTTATCTAAAACAAAGTGAAACAAAATTCTCACCCGCCCCGCCTGATAGCTAGGACAGATCTGGAGCACCCAATGGCTGGAATTGGAATACAGCCATACTAGGACTTGTCACGGCCAACCTACCACTTCTTCTGCCGTTCAGTAGCCTCAAATAGCTCACCTCAGGGGATCCCAGAGGAGAAAGCAGAAGGCTCCCAATTTAAGCCCTCGATGATCCTTGCAAACCTTCAGGACCACCGAACTCTCAGGGTCATGGTGAAGGTAAAATGAGCTACAGAGATCTGGTAAGTCACCTTGAACTGTATTGTTCTTAGAGAGAAAAATCGTAATTGATGCCCCTTGCCTTGATGTTTCAGTTAACGATTTGGCATCATGATTTGTACATTTGAGGATAGACCACTGAAACCTGAAATGATCAACAATTTAAGAATGAATGACAGAATGACACACTCCATCCCAACACAAAGATGCAGGTCTTGCATGCATGCATGCATGCAAAGGAATCACTATGTAGTTTAACAGAGCCCTGTTTCTTCCCTCCCACACCCCAGTGCCTGCAGTAGAAAGGGACTAGGGCCTTTAGGGGAACAGGTGGTCTCTATGCACATTTCATATCTGGGATCATATCTGGGATCTCAATTAACTTGAGCAACCTGTATGATGAGACTAGACCCCTGAGTGGAAAAGAACCATGTCCTAAATAAACAAAGAAATAAACTTAACAAAGAAACACAAGGAAATGTTGGTAGTGAACTTTTTCCCAGCAGCAGGAATTCAGAAATGAGCATCACTGGGTAGACTAAGAACATTTCTCCATAAGAAACCAAGAATGCCTTTCAATCATCTGTGATATAGTCTAGATCAGGGGTAGCTAGGCAGCTTGATGCCCTCCATATGTTTTGGACTATGATTCCCAGCATGCCAATAATCAGGGATTCTGGGGGTTGTAGTCCAAAACATCTATAGACCATCAGGTTGCCTAACCTTAATCTAGATTGTATCACAGAGTGCGATAGAAACAGAAACTTTGCTGTTATGTGAGATATAGAAACTTCACTTTTTCCCGATCTTGTTGGCTGCCATTATTTTTCCTATCTGCTGCTACTTAAATCATGTTCTTATTTCTTTTTCTTGTATTAGGCCAGACCTACACCTTGTGTCAAACCATTATGAAAGTGGAATAAAAAGCCAGAGATAACACTATGAAAGTGGTAAATGGAATGTGTCCTATGTCCCAACAGTTATCAGTGCACTTCAATACCACTATAAAGCAATAGTGTAGCTTTAGTCTGAGTCACATGGTGAATTCCAACCACCCACTTAGCCATTTAGATTTGGCTAAGTGATGTCATCACCAAGGGTAAACACAGCCAGTTGAGAATGAGAATAATGGTTGCTTGATTTGTCATATGGGTGATTCCAGCCAACGAGGGATTACTCTGAAGAGGATGACATCACTATACTATACAGCCAGTCAAATTTGTCTAAATGATGACACTGCTAAGGACAAACAGAAAAACATAGAAAAGAAGAGAGAGCAATAAATGAATAAGTGAACATTGTTGCAGGCGTTGCTTTAAAAATCATTGATGTTCCTGGAAAACCATCAGTAGTTTTCAAGCGCTAGCAGGCTAAGGGCCTGGTTAATCAGAAAGGCCATGCATTACAATTTATCAGCAGCTGTTATTACAGACTCTAGAGACCTATGTGGAAAATTTGCAATAGTATTGTGATCTTTAAAAATGTTTTTAATAAAATAAGCAAATTGAATACAATCCATCTCAGAACCTCCACTTACCATTATCCTTCTTTTCAAGCCAATGCAAACTCATTGCTCTAGCAGTGCTGCATGGAACAGCTCGTCCACATGTTGTAAATGCTTCCTATGAAGCTACTTGAGGATGCATTGTATTAAAACTGTTACTGAAGGCCTGCAACAGAAGCTTCTGCAGTTTACTTCAAATCAATCGGTGAACAGCAGATGTCCTGTCCACTGCAAGTCCTGGCCAAGCTCACCTCTCTTCTCCAACCATCCTCCCAGTCTTGCTTTCATTCATGTGGACCACTCTTTGTTCTAAGCCTCCTTTCTTATCCCCTCACCCCAACCTCAACTTCCTTGGGTCTTCCTTTCAAACCCTCCTTCTTTAGGCCCGTTTGCCTGCCTGTCCCCTCTCTTTCATCTGAGCAGCTAAAATGGCAGCCAGAAAATATCCGACTGCTTTGCCGACACAGCCTCTACCGATCACCTTCATGCATTACAATATAGATTGCAAATTCAAATAAGTAAAGTGGTATCTTTTATTAGATCAGCTTCCGTCAGTTAAAGAATATCAAAGACAATGAGTTCACAGAACTCTCCACCAGGCAGACAGGAAACCAGACAATTCTCTGCCTATACACAACTAGAGATTTTTTTGAACACCAATATTTTCCAGTCATTTCAGACATATAGTGGCTTAGTCACAAAACACTAGCACATCAGACCATTCTGTACAAAACATTAAACCAAGAATAAGTTAGAGAATGATTCCAGAAGTGAAGAGGAAAACTCTTTTCCCGCACGTTTTAATTGTTCTTTCCTGGCCACGGCTCTTACCGAGGTTTGCCAGTTTCCCTCTAGTACATTATTTAAGGCATCCTGGGTGCACCTATGTTTGCATGGTAGCCATAAAATGTTAAGGGTAAACAACTCAGGGATCAATGAATCTGTCAATTTTGGTTTCCAATCTTAAGTTCAGTTCATGTCGAACTTTGAGAATTGTTTTGTTAATGTTTGCATGAAAATTCATATGCATTTTTGTGCACATTTCTCCTAATACATACATTTTTGCCTAAAATGCACATATTTTACAAGTGATTTTTGTAATGCATTTTTAACATTGTTTTCACTAATAATATATGCATGTTTGTACACATTTTTGACTGGAGAACGCCACTGTAAAAAGCAAAGACGTGTGAATTTCGAAGGACAAACAAGTTTCAGCTTGCATAGTGGTTCAAAAGTGAAACATTAGGTAAATTCACATTGCCATGCAAACTGAACAAATTTCGTCCCCCATCCCTAGGAAGCATCCGTCCCAAAACACGCAGTGGTCATTTCCCATTGAGCCATGGTCACTCATAGCTCTCCACACAATCACTGTACGCTCCTAAGTTTGGGGGTGGGGTGTCTACCCTTTACAGTTTACATGTTTCTATCAAACAAAATATCAGCATACTCAGGATACAACAAAGTGTGATGCCACAGTCACTTTTTTAATGTGAACTCACTGAACATGCTGAAGGCTGTTTGGTTTTTATCCACATAGTCACCAGTAGGCCATTTTGAGTTTATATTTAGATACATCACAAATGATTACAACTGTCACATGCAGACCCCCGTGTGATGCTATTTGTGGTCAGCTTGGACAGTTGTGGTGGAGGAAGCATGTCTACAAGTAACACATCTGGCGTTCTGTCATCAGATCCTGTTCTAGTCAAGTTGATGGCAGGACAAGACAAGGCAGAGATGAAGTGAGGAAAGGAAAAACCCCAGAAGTCTCAAAAGGCATAATGCCAAAAAGGTACCAGTGGGACTGCAGCCAGAAGAAGGAATAGGGTTTCCAAGGTGAATGGATTAGTGAGCAAACCTCATCTGTAAGCCTTTATGGGATCAAGGAGTATCACCAGATTTGCTCTGACCCATTGATGTAAGAAGCTGCTTGCTGGTTTGACTAATCTCTCTGCAGTTCCTTCCTGAGACAGAGCTAAATGATGGTGAGCAAACCAGACCCTGATGGACAACTGTGAAGTCAGAGGACCTGAGTGCTGATAATAAGTCCTTCATGAGATGGTGTTGTATTCAATAAGGGAACTGTTCTAAAAGAACAAAACATGAGTTTAAAGCCCACTGAACTTGGTTAATCGTTGCCATGAAATGATTAGCTGACACAATTCCATAATGTGAGTGGCAAGTTACATATCATCCTGTGGGTACTTTGAGACACTCACATCACATTTTAGCCTTATTCCAAAATCTTTATGAAAAGGGGGTTATTTTGATTTATTTAAAATTTTTCTAGTCCACATCTCAACTCAAATTGGGGCCCTCAGTGTGACTTAAAGGAATCCAGACACTGTAGCTTTCTGCATTCCAAGACAGTATGTACTTTAAGAGAGGGTATCATGATACAATTAAGAATATTTCTATTGTGCTTCTGAAAGCATTGAAAGTAATTCTTACAGCATACCTTTTAACTAGGCCAGTAGTATTACTCCATACTATAGACAGGCTGAGAGATAGTGGATTGTTTAAGCCCACTGAGGTGACTCTCCTACAGCTCCCAGGAGAGCTCCAAACTTGGAGAAGGAAATCTGATCTTAGATCCCTCCCTCCCAGCCCCCAGGGAACATTCCACAGCACTCACCTCCCCCAATGTTGGAGCTCCAATGATGGAGAGATGGAAAGGAGGCAGATCAGGGCTCTGGTTTGGGAGTGTCATGGGAGAGAAACGGTTTTAAAAAAATGGATGGAAGGGAGGAGAACAGCTCTCCTCCCTCACTTCTGCTCAACGATATGCCAGATGCTTGGGAGCTAGGGTTGCCCAGTAAATGAATTAAATGACAAGATTCTGCATCATATTTTGGCATCTTAACCATGATGCTACACTGATCTTCATTCTGCGCAACCATAGCTGAACTCTACCTTAGTGTTTAGAAGGAATCCTCTGGATATTCTACTAGTAAATTCCAACAAACTCCAGTTTTATGGGACACAGGATTCTTCATATTAAATGGGATTTCATCATTCATCCAGTATATGTATACAACACTCTGTTGCCCACACTATAGATAGTATTGTTATTATTATTGATCTAAGTGCCATATTTGCCACTCCTGCATGGCTCTTTTCCAAGCCATGATTGGAATTGATGAAATCACTTGAGAGGGGCTGACAATGGTTATATCACACTAGTGCTGTCTGATTCTCTGGGAGGGGCATAGCTAAAATGGGTCGTTGCCTTGTTTTCTCTCATCTTACTTGATCTCAGTTCCAACATCCCTGGTATGGCAGAGAGCATGCAAAATGGCTTGACCTGTCTTGATTAAATGAGTCTGGTTACCCCTGAAGTAGAGATTGGGTACAAAATATATTCAGCCTTAATAAGGCTTGTTTTAACAGCACCTTTGGAGGCACTGTTGCTGTGATCTGCTTTCTCTTTCTTCCTTGCATGGACCATGCCTCCTATAATCCACAGTCAGAATGGCCAATGGTTGAGGATGATGGGAGTTGTACTCCAAAATATCTGGAGGGCGCTATGACCTAAAGTAATGCAGGAACCAGGCCTGAGGAAAGTTCTGTTGGATTTTAGGCTATACTGGAGATTAGGGGAACAAGGAACAGTGGCGAACTGTATCATTTCCTTATCGCAGATGACATTGCACTAGTGGAAACTAGGTTCTGAACTATGTGCAAGAGAAGAATCCAACTCAAGCTATGTTTGCTCGCTATACTTGTGCAAACCATTGTGCGGCCTGTTGCGCTTAACTCTTGTGCAACCCACTGTGTAATGTTTTGTGCAAGTCATGGTGCAACTAGTTGCACACCTGCTTGCATGACTGGTTGTGCAAACATAATGGGCAAGTAGTTGTGCAAGGAGCTATTTGAGTTTGTGGAATGTCACCGTTGAATAGTGACCAAGGATCTCCTCTAGGTTCTTCTGCTCTGATAGGAATGCCGAGAATCTCTCTAAGACGCTGGCAGATAAATGACATAAAAACACACACACACACATTGCACACCTAACCTATGTGACATATAGGACAGAAGGAACTAAGAAATATCATCACTTTGTGCAACATGAAAGTTACATGCTGCTCTTATCTCTTCAATGTAGCACTAGACATGTTGTTCATGGGTCGACACATTTCCACATGAAACACATTCATGCAAGGAACTAACAACTAAAAAACATGAGAGGGTTAGTCTGGCCTTCCCCAAGCTTGTAACTTCCGGATGCATTTGACTATATCTGCCATCAGCTCCATCCAGCATAGCCAGTGTCCATGTAGCCCATTGAAATCTAACACATCTGGGGGGCACCAAGAAATTAGGGATGCCCAGTGGAGGCTGGTGGTGCCAATGTCAGTGGGGTGTTGAACCAGGTTTCAGTCAGAACTCTAAAGGAGCTATCCAAGGGGAAGGCTGAACTAGTCAATTAGCAATTTCAATCAGGGCTTAACTACAAGTCATAGGAGAGATTCGTGAATGAATTTACTTTTTTTAAAAAGAGCCTATCTACACTACTGCTTTAAAACGGTTCAGAACAGTTTTAAACCGGTTAATAACCAGTTTAAAACTGTTGTAAACCGTTTTAAAGCAGTAGTGTAGATAGTCTTAAAGTCTTAAAAACAGTCTCAAGGGGGAAAATTTAGAGTAGGTCATCGTGTCTGCGATTTAATCCTCCCCCTTTTTTCTCTGGCTAGTAACAATTCCCATTGCGGAAGTGGTGCAGAGTTAAACCCCCTCCTCTGATGTCAAACCCAAATCCCAGTCATGACACACAATGGCTATTATAAAGGCTAAAATAAAAAGGGCATCAGGAAGTCCAATCACAGATTTCCCCTGCTGATTCATGTGATGTTTGGTCTTCAGAGTCACCTTTCAGCCCAGTCCAAAAATTGGTCAAGCCGGAGGAACTGATTTAAGCTGATTTCATCCCATTAAAGTGCTTTATTTTTCAGTGGACATAAATGGGCTTAAATCTAATTCATCTGTGACCGATGCAGTTAAGTAAAGTAGTATCATTTTCCAAGGTCTTAAGGCTTTGTCAGCTTTGGTGTAGGAGCTGCCACAGAATTGAACTATTGTCCTTTTTTAAACACATCATGAAGAAATTCCTGGTCTAGCCTTTAAGCCACTGTTCTTTATTAAAATCAGTTCAAAAATGAAGGGGAATATATAAATTCAAACTCTTTTCAAATCTGAATTATTTTCAACCAGCTTTGCAAATGGTCAAGGTAGAAGTGTTTTTAAAAAATAAATATTTCCAATTTTACTTTTGCATTTTCATAAGTCAAGATAAAACCGAAAAAGGAAATAAAAAGTGTGATGGGCTTCAACCTTTTACTCTTATTTGTTTAAGAGTGTCAGTGATCCCTTTTCCGAGACTGTAAAATATCCGGTATTTATAGGTAAAGGTAACCAATCCAGTAAACGAGGTTGAACAGGGCAAAGGCTGTGGGGAAGAAGATCCGAGAGTAGGAGTCGATTTTGGCCACTCGGATGTGTATTCTTCCTTCTCTCCATGACCCTGTGCGGCAGTCATCGAAGCAACAGAAGAAGCTAGTGCAGTCTTTACCCTCAAGGCACTCGTATCCGTAACTGTTGTCACGTTCTTGAAAATGACGGATATTGTTCATTGGGATTAACGTTGATCCAGGGCCGGCAGAAAGTACAGGCCGATTCTAAAGAGAATGACAACTGGTTAAAGCTTTGCTTCCACATACTAGCTAAAAGTGGAGTAGAAAGGAGATGAAGAGTTTCAGCCTACACATGCATTGAAATCATGCGGTACAGTTTGTTCTTGATTATGCCATTCGGGCTTCAGGTATGATCTCATGTTTGAATAATCTCCTATGTAAGAAGCTACAATGCTAACCAAAATTTAGTATAGCAAGAAGAAGAGCTCTAGCTAATTGTAATATCCTATTTTTGTATACACAAAGGCCTACCTGAAGTGGTTCAGCCCATGAAAACCTATGTCATGTGATTCTCCTGAATATTTAGAACAGTTCTAACCAAAGCATACTGTTTCTTTTTCTCATACTCACCACCTCATTGAAAGTTTCCCTCTTGTATCATTCATCCTGATTTCTCTGTTCTGTTGCTTCCTTTATTATCCTTCCACCATAATTTTTCCCTGACTCCACCCCCTACACATAATTCACACACACACACATTTAATTAGGGCTTTTTAAAAAACCCAAAAAACTAGGCCATCTTAAAGCTACTTCACACATCTACACCTAAAATATTTGAAATGTACAACTAGAAGTGTAACATTTGAATTGGGTCTACATATATATTGTTGCGAACAACATGACAAATGAACACCTTGATTTGCTGCCACATAATGTCTGAAACTTCTGTATTCCTCATTCATCCTTCCAGCCATCTATAACATTTTTAGACTACATCAACAATACTGTCCTCCCAATGTGGTTTGTTTTTGTCAGCCTTGCCCAGCCTGGTGCACTCCAGAAGTTTTGGACTTCAACACCTATCAGTCCCAGCCAGCATGGCCAAAGGTTAGAAATGTTGAGAGTTGTAGCTCAAAACATCTGGAGGAGACCTGGGCCAGATCTACTCCAAGCCGGATATGACACTTTGAAAACAGCTTGAAAACTGTATATGGAGTGTGTCCTGAGTCCCAATGTTCGTCACTACTGTTATAAACTGTTTTAAAGCAGTAGTGTAGATCCTGCCCAGGTTGGAGAAGGGTGGTTCATATAATTGTCAGTATTGTTATGGTCTATCAGTTCAAACAATCAATCTACACCTTGTGTCAAATCATTACAATCCAAAAATAGTAATGCTATATACCTTTTGCACATTTATACCTTGTAGGATGCACAATGACATTTATTGCAGTATTTTGGATAATGTGGAATAAAAAGCAGGAAATAACACAATAAAAGTAGTAGTGTACGGTATGTGTAATGTGCCCCAACAGTTATCAGTGCACTTCAATACTACTATAAAGTAGTAGTGTAGATCTAGCCCAAAGGAGGGCATTACACATGCCTGAAATATTTGCCTGTAACTGCATTTATCCTAGCACAGAATTGGGGGGCGGGGGGCAGCAGGATGCAAACAAAGATAGAAAGTGCAAAAGGAGCAAGAATCTGCTCACGTGATATATTTTCAATGAAGATAGCTCCATTTAATTAATTACATCTTAACATACTTAGGATACAATCCTTTGCATGTTTAGATGGAAAATGTCCTACAATTCCCAGCATTCCCCTGGCTGGGGAATGCTGGGAATTGTAACACTTTTTCCTGTCTAAATATGCATTGGATTGTGTCCTTAATAATAGTACTTCAGGGGTAGATAGGCATGTAATTAAATTCACTAGCATATATACATGCTGACAGACCAAATGGCTGGAATGATAGGAGGCTAACGTGATAGCACATAAGAATATAAGAATATATTAATGTATGGTAATATAGATGGAATTACTAGGAACTAATACCTTGAATTACAACGTTATTTGACCTAACACCCTATTTTGGCTAATGTGTGAGTCTTAGACTTTTCAAAGATGGTGCGTTCTCTCAGAATGAATGTCTTCAAAGACTGTTAATGTTCTAGGAATGGAACTAAAATGGTAAAGTAGCCAGCTACCAATGGAGTTGCTCAAAGTTTCAATAAAAGTTGCTGAAATTGTATGATTAATTTTTAAAAAGGACTTTTTTGCACAAGCTGCTTTTTCAGCATTCTTGGTAACATTAGGATCTAATTGAGCCAATTACTGTCTGCAATGTTGTTAAAATGCAGTGCTTAAACACATTTTATAATACAGCAGGCAGATAATTTGCTCTTCATGTGGGGATATAAACAGTTTTGGATAGGACACATTTTTGACATATTGGTTGCTAATCAGTAGGGGGGCATATCTAATTTCCTTAATTGAATAGTAAGCATTGTAGAAGAGATGAAGGATCAAAGATGAGTATAATTTCTATAACACCAAATGGACATACCTGTTAACCGTCTAACTGTACCTGTTCAGTTTATATATTTTATAATAAACAGATTTTAAATGAGATGAAACAAAGCCATGAAGTTCATTAATGTAGCTTGATTTATTGGTTAACACGGGTCCTCATTGTTAATCATTATTATGACATTTGTTTCTGGTCTATTCCTGACTGGTTTTTGACTCGGTTAATTTTATTTATTATTACATTTCTTACTTCTCTACTACCTTTTCTCCTCTTACAAGGAACCCAAGGCAGCTTACCACCACCTCCTCCTCCTCCTCCTCCTCCTCTTCCTCCTCCTCCTCCTCCTCCTCCATTTTATCCTTACAACAACCCTGTGAGGTAGTTTAGGCTGAGAATCAGTGACTGGCCCAAAGTCATCCAGTGAGTTTCATGGTCAAGTCCCAGCCCAACACTCTAACTACTGCACTACACTGGTTTTCAACTGTCATCATTTATGAGGGACTGTTCCTTTTTCCTTGTCCTATCTCACGTGTGTGTGCTTGTGTGCGAGTGTGCATGCATGCCTGTGTGCATGCATATATGTATGAATGAAAAAGGTGGAGGGCATAAAGCAATCAGCTCATAGGTTTTTGTTTTGCCACCATATATAGGAGAAAGAGAGGGTATCCTCATGTGAAATGACAGTAATACACTGATGTCACAAAAGGGGTCTAGGGATAGAGACTGGGGAATCTGTCAATTTTAGTTTCTCTGTTTCTCATTTTTCTGATTTTAAGTTCAGTTCATCCCAAACTCTGGGGTGTTATTAGAACTTTGTTCTTTTAAAAATTGTATTCTTAATATGGTGGTTTTATCCTTGTCAGTATTTGTTGTTCACCACTTGGAAATCTTTGGATGGGGAGTGGCAGATAAATATTGTAAATAAAATAAATAAAAAAACAAAAACTCTTGAGAATTTTTTAAAAAACATTGGTAGGAACATATTACACATTTTTGTGGGCATTTCTCCCAATTATTTTTATATAATTTTGCTTAAGATATAATTTTTGCAAGCAATTTTGCTAGTGTAATGCATTTTTGGACATTATTTTCACTAATATACAATTTTTCACTAATGTATACACATACAGATGTGTGCCCTTTTTTTTCTAAGATACACAATTTTAATGCTTTTTTGGATTGGAGAAATCCATTGCAAAATTCAAGGAAGTTCACACATTGTGAAGGATAGCTGAATTTTGGTTAGCTTATAGGTTCAAAAGCGTGAAATTAGGTATATTTGCATTAAAATACAAACCAAACAATTCCCCCCACCCCCATCCTTATCTAGCACTGCACTTCCAGTTTATGTAGGGAGCCCATCAATGCTGGAAATAATACACAAGTCTGGACATGTGTACTTCTTTTTTGTATAGGGAGTGCTCCTTGGATTTTGCTGCCTCAGGCAACAGTCTAGTCTGCCCATGTAGTAGATAACAAGGAAATGATAAAACAATGGATATTTGTTTTGGCAATAATGGAAAAAAGATGTTTGTTTTTAACCTTAGGAACAAAGTGCCAATTTGGCTAATTCAGCCTTTGCTTTAAAGATTTGTTTCAGCATTATGGCTTACTTTAATGCAAGTGAATTAAATATAGGAAATTGCTTTCCATTCTAATTTTAACTTAGCCATTCTTCCATCTGAGAAAGCTCTTTGCAGTGTTCATGATTCCAGTTCAGTAATCCCTTACTCTAACCACTATGCTCAGGAATTATGTTTTTTAAAAAATCTCAACATCATAGTAACAAAAACTTCTAATTTATTTATAGGAGATGGCTAAATTTATATATTGCTTAATAATATACTGCATATTAATATTTTAGTATGTTTACCCTTTGGGGATTATTAAATGTTCATGTTGCTGTGCACTAGCCTCTTTTGAAGTTCAAAATCATTGCAGAGAGAATGTAATTGTTATTTATAGTGACTAAAACAGTGGCATTTTAAAACAGGAGCTCTTCCCAAACATAACAAAACGACTATAGAACTTCACACAGAGACCCTGTGAGAAATGAAACCTGTCTATAATATTTATTTTATTACATGTATCATTAATAATTTCAAAATGATGGCAGGGGTAGGTAAATTGGTGCCCTCCAGATATTCTATACTACATTTCCATAAGCCCCAGCTAACATGGCCAATGCCCAGGGATTATGGAAGCTGTAGTCCAAAACATTTTATGGGCAACATGTTGCTTAACCCTAGAGGAATAGAAGAACCATATGTATTTCATTGCTCTATAGCTACAGTAACACAAAAGCAAAGGGAAGAACCTAGAGAGAAGAAGTGCAGGTGAGCAATACCTTAAGGTGCATTGATATCATCACTTTGGCTGCCAGTCCTCCCTTATAGGCAATTTAGTACCACTGAAATCATTAGTACAAGTTTGCACAACCATATCCAAGAATGACCCTGTTCAATGACACACTAAACCACAGTGGTTAAGCATTTTGAGCTAAACATTATTGCTTAGCATGCCATGTGACCATTCCTAACCCTGGTGGCTACATAACCATGGTTTAAACATGCTCACTAACCATTTGCTGCAAAAGGGTTAGTGGCCTAACCATGGTTTAGCGTGTTGTCTGAACAGGCAATATATGAGACACATTTTAAAATAGATTTCTATCCCAATAAGCACAGTTGTCATATTTCCTGCAGTGCATACTCCTTAAATAAAGTGAAGTACAGAATTGTGTGCTATACACCAAACGTGGTTGGCCACTGTGTGAACAGACTGCTGGACTAGATGGATCCTTGGTCTGACCCAGCATGGCTCTTCTTATGTTCATATTAATGGGCCAAAAATAATCATAATTTGTCACTGCATGCTTTGCAAGGAACAGAAGAGATCATGCCAGACTTGCCTACTATAAACAACTAGGCTACATTTTCAAACTGGCCAAACACGTTGGCTCTGTTCCCTTGCTCCTCTACCTCCTCTGGTTTGCATACATGCACACCCTGACAAGCCTAGAGGGTTCTCCCTAGCCCCACCCAGATAGCATTTATATATGAAGTTGGTAACCCAATATGAGCTGGTGGAGCTGTGAACAAATACAAAAATTCTGGGAAAAGGTTTTTAAAGAAATAAGTGATATAATTGGAAGTAAATTGGAATTAAACCCGAAGCTAGCTCTACTAGCAATATGGGATAGTAGGAATAAGCATATAATTAATAGAGAATTGGTAAACAACCTCCTGGCACCCGTTAGAATAATGATTGCTAAAAATTGGAAAGGGCAACGAAGTTATAAAATAGAAGATTGGTATAAAGAAATTTGGGATATAGCATTGAATGATATGTTGACATGTAAAATGAAAATAATGAGGGGAATGTCCAGTAAGAGTGATTTTGGAGATATATGGACTCCCTTTTTGGAATATGTTTTAAGATCGGGAAAGGGACAGTCGCCTTCAAAAGAATCATTAAAATTTTGGAAGGAAGATGGATGAATGTGAGTAGGTCTCGGGGGGGGGGGTGCACGGGGGTAGTCGAGGGAGTTAGTTTGTTTTTATATATTATGTATTATGTGTATGTTTGTTTTGTTTTGTTGAAAAATTAATAAAAATTATACTAAAAAAAAAAAAAAAAAGTAACCCAATATGAGCCACTATGCAGTAGCTCACAAGAAAGAGCATCCAGATCTGGTCATAGCCTGATGGAATTTGTCCACTTGTACCATTGCAAGGACCGGTTCAAGAACTGGCACCGCAGCAAACATCAGTACAGATGTACTAGTACTATGTTCCTTCCTTACCATAGCTTTTCCAGGAAGGGAAACAGGTAGACATAGGTAGGGATAGCCTGGCAGCAGTATCCAATGGCTGCTAATCAACCTGGAGACAGGGACTCAGGTGAGGACCATTGTTCCTCTGCCAAATCACTGTAGTAGATATTGTGGTATTTTTTAGGAAGTCGTAAACAGAGAGAAAGATTTGCTGCAGCAGTCTCCCTGTTAGATTTAGTACTAAGCAAATGCTGATTCACAGATGTTTGGGGTCTGGGGGTTACTGTAAATGGAATTGCTTGAGCAGACGGAAATGTTTTCCTAACCTAGGAAACAAAACATAAACTAAGTAGATAGTATCTGTCACTGCTATTGGGGCTGATGCTGAAATGTTTCAATTACTTATTTCATGTATTATCTCACCCATCTTCGAAGAGCTCTCGCTAAAACTGAAAAAAGATAATTTTCAATTTATAATAAAAACAAAACTCCAGCCAATCACCAATTGCTTCAAAATACACTGAAAGCTTTTTAAAATAAAACATCTAAAAAGAATCAAAAATTCCATACCTCCTAAGATGAAAACCAGATTCAAAGGGCTTAAAGAGTTTGCCATGGGAATATAATCATCTGGGGGGGGGGGGTTATCCCCATAGCATAGCTTCTCCGATCTGGTGTGCCTGGATACAATGCCCATCCCATTGGGATGATGTGATTTGTAGTCCAACACACATAAATGGTGCCAGATTGGGAACGGTTACCTTAGTGCCAGGAATCATCCCTATTCCTTGTCTTGATTTAGAACCTGTGTATAGATTTACCCTTTCCTTGTAGCGACGGAGAAACCACATTGATGAGGATCTCAGTCAAGGTTGTAGTAATTAGCTTTTGACTGTTCTGGAATTTCTTGGAGCCTATAGCTACTGACCATCAGTTATATGATTTCTGAAATGTGTAACCATTAAGCTTTTGCAGTGGGATTTCTTGCAATAAATAGGTCTCACTGATTTGGGTGTCCCATGTCAGTTTGTCAGAATGTAAGCTTGCCTGAGGGACCCGAGTTCCCTTTTCCCCACTCTCCCCACCCCACACATGTAATATGGGAATGGGAGGACTTTCCCATCTTCCTGCCCTGCCCCTGCACTTGGTCAAGGAATGCAAACTCTGGCTATGATACCATCCAGTATCATATAGCCAAAAGACACTGCTTCAAGTTTTAGGCTAAACTCCATCTCAGGTTTATATATATAACACCATCAGGTAAATATTTCAAGAGATCGTATATAAAAAACCTAGACCACAGAACAGTGTAGACTGCTAAGATGTCCTCTGTCCAACCTTGCTCCTGAAATGTTTCCTAAAATGTGTCCTCCTTAACAAATGTTAGGACCAGGGTGATAAAACTTCCGAATAATCCAAACATTTACCCTTCCCGATGACTTGTTTTTTGATTTCTTGTCTTTCTCCTTGGCCCCTTTTTTGTTGCTGGTGAAGTAGTGCAAGGTGCCGTACTCCACCAAGGCAGCAAAGACAAATATAAAGCACACAGAGACAAAGAGATCCATTGCTGTTACATAGGAAACCTTGGGCAGAGACTTTCTCGCGATTGTACTCAGTGTTGTCATGGTCAGCACAGTGGTGATACCTGATCGAAAAAAAAGGGGAAACAGTTTCAGCCAAAAAACCTTGACATGATATTTTGGTATCAGATTCTGAACATCAGTGGAGGATGGGCCATTCCCAGATCTACAAGAGAAGCAACTGTGAAGTAGCTGCTAATGACTATAGAAGTTTGGCTCTTGAATGAGCACAAGGTCATGGAAATGAGGATCTGATTGTACTTGAATGATGCGTGTATGGAATTTTAATTAGATTACTTTTGTCAGTCACTTCAGGAGACTGCTGGCTGAAAGCAGCAAGCAAATGAAAAGCAAAGTCATGGCAGGCATAATTTTATATGAAAAAATGTATTGTCAGAACTAAAATTAGTCTCAGAGTATTCCGAAGAATGCTACATTTATGTTTTAAAGTCACATACAACTCTTAGAACACTGTTGTCCCATCAAGCCTGCTGTCTGTTTTGTTTATTTATTTAAAAAATGCTGCTGCATAGGTTTTGAATCGTTTGTATTTTTTTGAGGGGTACTTTGTTTTGAACAATTTTAAGAGGCGTTTTATGGTGTTTTCCCTGTTTACAGCTTAGTGGGCTTTTTGGCTGAAAGGCACTATATAAATATGAATAAATAGAGACACTTATCACAGCAAAAGAGTTAGCATATTTATTTTTTAGAGGGGTATATTTCACCTTTATTGTACCACTCTGTCTGTCTTTGACAAGCAAGCTTAACAGCACAGAAGATCTATGGCCTTGTTCACATGATCTGTTATTCCAACAGAACAGCCTTTTTGACCCATTCCAATCATTGTTATGTTCAGTTGTTTAATCGAGGAGGCTAATGGGAGCTCAAACAAGGGAAAATAGTGTGTGGATTACTGAACTTGGTACATGAATGTAGTTATCACGGAATGACCAAAGATATGTCTGGCTCAATATGCTCAATTTGGTTTCCGTTTAAAAAACAAGACCATGTGGATGTTCATCTATGTGGGAAGCCTTCTGCATGAAGTGGCTTTGAGCACAGTCCGGCACATCTCAACACTGTGGGTTGCGCTCCTCTGATTTTGTCATGTGAGAAGCGATGGGTGATTTGGTTTCATTTTCAAACACCCATGTCAGCAGATCCAGCACCCCACCTTTAGGTAGAGTGAGGGAGTTGCCTCAAGTAGCTGATTTGGGGTGTCATGGAAGGGACACAAATTGATAGTTATTTAATTTATGATTGTTGTAGTTTGACTGCAAGAGAGGGGGAGAGGTGCTGTGAGATTTTCTGCCTCAGATGCAAAATAACATGACTGGCCTTGGGTACTATGCACCTTGCCTTAGGGTAGGGGGCCATATGCACAGTGTTTAAATACCATATAAAACAATGACAACAAATATTAAAAACAAAGACACGATTAAAACACAGGAACACACAAGTCAATGTGATTTGAAACAGTGCAGAGGTACCTAACGATGTCCTTGCAGGCACTGCATCTTTATTAATCCAGAATGAGACCCAGGAAAGAACAACGGTCAGTATACAGGGGATGTACGTCTGGATTGTAAAATATCCCATACGTCTGCTGAGAACGAAGAAGATCGTCATGACAACATAATCTCCTGTAAGAAAAAAACAAAACAAAACATGCATTCTATTATTATCTCATGCAGCTGACCTCTGGTTCCACTTTTCTCTTGCTTTCTTCCCACAATAACCCCTTTCTGTGGTTGAAAGTCTGCTACTGTGGAAGTATTCCGCGATTGAAATGTCTGGTTGCTTTCTGGAGACCAGCAGTCTTCATGTATTTTGAAACTGAATCTTTGAATTGGGGCAAGTAAAATAAGTATATAATGTTTGGTTGAATCCAGATTAAGGTGCATGCAATTGGGCAGGTGGAGGTGGGTATCTCTGCCCCCTTCTCCCCATGGTGGCCCCTCCAACCTCCACACAATGCTCCCCATGGTAAATGGGGAACACTGTAGGGCAAGGGAAGAGGGATGTCCCAAAACCGGACAGAAAAACTCTCTGTGAAGGTGTTTTGCGCAATATGAGGGCGTACCCTCTGTCCCCACTCCTCTGTGTGGCAAGGGGGACACTGGAACAGCTCCCCTGGGGAGGAAGAGTTTGGGAAGTCTGGATTAAAACCTGGATTCAAACATATATATTAAAACTAATTGTCGAAGAAGATCCTGTGTTCTGTGCTTTTAAGCTAAGTGGACTAAAAGAAAGGTGAGCAATCAGTGAGGGGGATGGTAATCGTAGTTATATATTTTTCTTACTTGTATAGAGGACGGTTCTGCTTATTGTTTTCTATATTTCCTGTTCTGAAACCTCAATAAACAATCTGTTATAAGGACAGAATTGCTAAATTCATTTGTAACAAATGAAGCAACTGTACTTGCATTTTCTTTGTAGAATATCAAACACACTAAAAACAACAAAAAACCTCCACTGCATGAGTCCAGAAGTATCTGAAATCTATCTATCTATCTATCTATCTATCTATCTATCTATCTATCTATCTATCATCTCCCACCTTTTTCCCAATAATGGGACTCAAGGCGGCTTTATAAATTAAAACGTGTGTAGGTAAAAACAGATAGAGATATACAAAAATTAAAAATATAATTAAACATTGTACAATAGTAAAATATTTAAACATTTTAAAACATTTAAAATATGAATAATTAAAATTTCCAATATATAAGCAACGCATCAACAGAGATCCAAAATACTCCCCAAAGGCCTGCTGAAACAGAAAAGTTTTAGCCTGCCTCTGAAATACCAAGGAGGGAGCCAGTCTAGCTTCCTTGGGAAGGGAGTTTGAGAGCCCTGGGGCAGCCACCGAGAAGGCCCTCTCCCGGGTCCCCACCAGGCATGCCTGTGATGGCGGTGGAACGGAGAGAAGGGCATCCCCGGAAGATCTCAGGGGACAGGCAGCCTCGTGAGGGAGAATACGGTCTTTCAGTTAACCTGGACCCAAGCAGTATAGGGCTTTATAGGCCATAACCAGCACTTTGAATTGTGCCTGGAAACAAACTGGAAGCCAGTGAAGCTGTTTTAACAGGGGAGTTGTATGCTCCCTGTAGCCAGCCCCGGTCAACAATCTGGCTGCAGCTCTTTGAACCAGCTGAAAGTTCCGAACACTCTTCAAAGGGAGCCCCACATAGAGCACATAACATTAATCCAAACAGGATGTAACTAAGGCATGTGTCACTGTGGCCAAGTCAGACATCTCTAGGTACAGGCACAGCTGGCGCACAAGCTTTAACTGTGCAAGTGCATTCCTGACCACCCCTGAAACCCAGGCATCCAGGCTTAGGGCTGAATCCAGGAGTACACCCAAGCTGCGAACCTGTGTCTTCAGGAGGAGTATAACCCCATCCAACACAAGCTGAATCCCTATTCCCTGATCTGCCTTTCGACTGATCAGGAACACCTCTGATGTAATATCTATTCCATGATATATATAACTAATCCAGTTTATATAAATACAGGGAAATTTCAGTTGTTTCCTTACCAGATTGTGTATGAGAGATATCCGTTGTATTTCGTAAGCCTACAAATGCAAATTGATACAGTCTCCAGTATTTGGGATCTGCCACTTCAACAGAGGATTTCTTCCATTTGTATACAATTTCATTCCTTGGGTATCCATCTAGAAAATAGCAGCACAACATGTGTGCCAAAAATCAATTACTTTGCCACAACAGAGATTTTGCTGTAATCCTGATGCAAAATGCTTTGGTGTATTCTGTATATGTCTGCAGGAATTCTTTTAGGGAATTGTCTGACTCATTGCTGGGTAAAAGGTCTCACTTGAAAGCAAAGTGGAGATGTAAATAAGGATGCTTCTCCACAGTACTGCTAAGAGTCATGGCCCCTAATTATAAAGGTACTTCCTATTGCAGTACATTTGATCAGAGCTATATCTATACCCTGATTCCACTCTTAGGCAGCAGCAGCTCCAGATGGTAGGGGGCCCATGGGCCCCTTCCACTCAGTCAGCCTACTTCCTCACTGCCCCTGTCACTAGCCACTGATGCTGCATGTCTTCTTCCATATCATTTTTGTTTGCTTGCGAAGCGGAGAGCCAGTGAGCCAGCAGTTAGTAGCAACTTGAGGATGTTGGAGAGACCCTCAATACATTCAAATGAATTTGGATTTTATGAATCCAACCTGCAGATTCTGCAGCGGAATGGCTTTTTCCCAGATTTCTTTACTGGATATTCACTTTATTTGAGGGGAGGAATTTGCACTAATTTGCACTAGGGCTTAATGCACACCTGTGTAAATGCTCTAAAGTGCATTAGTTATGTGAATTAATGCTAATATGCATTAACTAGGGCACATTAGCACAAGTAGAATGAAATTATGTTAAAAACAACAATACCCTGATTAAATCAATGAGCACGAGATGGAACGAAAGATGCCCAGTAGTCCACAGACAGAACAGATTTTTTAAAAATCCATACATCCCTTGTCAAACAGAGGCAGTCCAGGATTTCTTCTCGATCATCTCAGAGTGCAGGACACGGAATACTGGGCTCAGGTTACAGGAAGCCAGATTCCAGGTGGACATCAGGAAAAACTTCCTGTTAGAGCAGTATGACAATGGAACCAATTACCTAGGGAGGTTATGGGCTTTCCCACATTAGAGGCATTCAAAAGGCAGCTGGGCAGGCATCCACCAGGTATGCTTTGAGGTGGATTCCTGCATTGAGCAGGGAGTTGGACTCAATGGCCTTTTAGGCCCCTTCCAACTCAACTATTCTATGATTCTTTGGCTGCTACCAGTATACCTAACCATTACAGTTCGTTTGTTTACTTGTTCCCTCACTCCAGAGTAAGAGTGGTGTGAAGAAACAGGTGGCTGAAGAGGAGCCAGTTGAGGTGGCTCTTGTCAGTGGGCCCTCTGATTAGATATGTGCCCTTGGCAGGGGCCCAACCATGCCGACCCATGACTCTGTCCCTGCTCATAAGACGATGAGGATATCCTTGAAGGTGTTTGGACAATGCCTGCTAGCCAAAAGGAGCTACCAAATAAGATTTCCTGCAGCTGGGCTTTAATGCCCTGCATAGCTCATTGCCACTCCCCATGACAAGTAAACCACAAATACATTATGAGAAGTAGGGATGTGCACGGACCCCCCGGATCGGTTCGGGACCCGGATCGGGACCTCCAATTTTGTCATGGATCGGTTTGGACAAAATTGGAGGCCCCCCGGACCGGATCGAGTCCGATCCCGATCCAAAAATCGTAAATTTTTGGATCTGCCGCCATTTTTTTCCCCATAGACTTGCATTGCAATGCAAGTCTATGAGGAAAAAATGGCGGAGGGTGGGTGAGGGGGGACCTAACTCCCTCCCCCCCCGGGGCCGTCCGCTGTGGACGGCCCCGGCAGGTAAGCCCCCTCCCCCACGCTCCCTACCCCCCCTGGGGCCGTCCGCTTCCATCCGCTGGCGCCCGCGGGCGCCCGCGGATAGAAGCGGACGGCTCCGGGGGGGGTAAGCCCCCTTCCCCGCCACTGCTTACCTGTTAGGGCCGTTCACTCCCGTCCGGCGCCAGCAGCTACCACCAGCGGGCTCCGCAGCCTGCTCTAGAGTAGCGCGCCGGGTGATGACATCACCCGGCGCGCCACCCTGGAGCAGGCCGCGGAGCCCGCTGGTAGTAGCTGCCGGCGCCGGACGGGAGCGGACGGGCCGGAAAGGTAAGGGCCCCCCTCCTCCCCCCCCGCTGTCCACTTTCATCGGCGGGCGCCCGCTGGCACCCGCCAATGGAAGCGGTGGTGGGCGCCAGTGGGCGCCCACCGATCCGCCGAACCGGTTCGGAGCCTTTTCGGACCGGTTCGGATTGGATCGGCCGATCCAGCTGTCGGATCGGAAATCGGATAATTTATCCGATTTCCCACTGGACCGGACTCGGATTGTGGATCGGGTCCGATCCAGTGCACATCCCTAATGAGAAGTAGTAACAATGGCAGAATTATGCAAACTAAGAGGGAGTATTTATTTTACCTACAGGTCATAATCCCTGTTCAGAGCTGCCCCCCTTGCATTCATAAACACGTGAAGGTCGGGAGGAATGGGCCAGTACTGCCATCTCTGGTGGCTCCACCCCCATCACTTCCACACATTCAGCAGACACTCAGAAGGTGGAAGATCCCCGTTCACACAGGACTACTGGCCATGTGGGGATCTTTCATACATTCTGCTTTCTGCCAAATGAGCAGACGTGAGGAGAATAGAGATGGTGGGGATGGTAGCATTGGGAGGGGAGCAGCAGAGCAACCCCACTCCCCCTATCCAGGTATTCATGGAGGCATGGAGAAGAATTTCTGAGCAGGGCTACAGCATTCAGGTTTTTGTTTGTTTGCAGGGCTCAGTTCTTACTTTGGATTATCACAGCAGTCTAGGCGCCCTATCCCCAATATAAATCTTGTTGATCCTGTAGTTCATGTGGACTAGGAGCAATTGGAATGAGGATCATGCTCCCTTTCTCTTCCTAATCTGTGAATCAGCAGTTACTCTAAATAGGAATGAGAGGATACCTCCCATTCTCTTCCTTTATTGTTTCTCTGATTTGCTGTGCCCTGTGTTCCACTCTCCCAAATGTCATTTTAACTACAAGAATTTCTGAAATTGCTTCTAGATCTGCAGCATGGAAAGTTTACCCTTTCTTCCATTCATTTGTAGTTCTCCCCTTCTCCCAAACTACTGCTAAACATTGATCAAACACTGCCCAAAAGCCATTTTGATGGGATTGTATGTGTGATTGCATCAAGATTCTTTCTGTGTTGTGTTTTACTAATGTGTAAATGCACCTGCATATTGATGAAACACCACAGAAAAAGAATCTTAATGCAACCATATATACAATCCCTTTGTTGTTGTTGCTGTTGCAGTGTTTGGTCAATATGCATATGTGTACATGTGCATCAGTAAAACATATCAGAATAAGTCTTTGGAAATCACAGATTCTGAAAGCACTTTCAGCTGAAGTAATAGAGTACTGAAGATGAAGCTATAAATTACCTTTTAAAGAGATACACAGTAGTTATGTTTCATCCCTTATTAAGTTTAACATTTAGAAATAAATTGTTTAGATGTACTCAGTGATTTATTCTGCCCATGACAGTGTTATGTCGTTGCAAGCAAATTAATTTTATATGCTTATTACAGTTTATAAGACTGGGTATAATTCTGAAAGCCACTGAAGCTAGAAATTCTTAAGAGAAATGTAGGCTCAATGGGAACAGTTCAAGGGATCAGGCAACAATCTATTAGCAATTATTATATTAATTTTGTCATACATGAATGGATCTCATGCCAAAGCCAGAAATAGATAATTGTATATAACAGCCTTCCCCAACCTAGTGCCCTCCAGATGTTTTGGACTTCGACTCTCATCAGCCCCAGCCAACATAACCAATGGTCAGGAATCCTGGGAGTTGTAGCACTAAATTACCTGGAGGCACCAGGTTGGGAAAGCTGTTCTAGGGTCCACTGCAGCCTTCTGTAACTTGGTGCCCTCCAGATGTGTCAGACCACAATTCCTATCATCCCCAGCCAGCATCTATTTCAGTATTACATCATTGACCATGTTGCCTGAGAATGGTAGAAGTTGTAGTCCAAATATCTGGAGGACACCAGATTGAGGAAGGCTGCTGTATAATTATTAATCATAAGTTGGTAGGTGACATTTTTATCCCATCCTTGCTTGATAGAGCTCAAATCAACAGGCACATTTTCCAAGTTGATCCACAAACCATATTAAGCCAGAATACTTAGATGTAAGCAAATTTCAGTGGAACAGTCAAGGAGGCATACCAGAGATTGCAGGTTTATAAGACTAGATGAGACCTTATTAGCTCTGGTGGAAGCTGCAGGACACTACCTGGACAACTGCAGTGGTGGCACTGCAGAGACAGGCCTTCAGTTTCCCCAGCCTGCAGGCTGCCAGGGTGAAGTACTGGTTTCCACTACCAAAGCCCCAGGTCAAGGTCTCCAATACCCTACATGATTTTAACTCCAAAGAAACCAGGGAAACAAAGCTTAGCCAAGTGCTGAGGATTTTCTGTTAAACATCCTAGTTTCCTCACCCCACTACAGAAGTACAATTCTTAGAATTTTCTAGGGTGTTGAATCCATTTATGGCTACAAAATAATTAATAATAATAATAATAATAATAATAATAATAATAATAATAATTTGATTTCTTACCCGCCTCTCCCTTTGGATCAAGGCGGGTAACAACATTAGTACAACAATACAATATAAATCAAACACATACAATTGATTAAAATAGCATATAAAACCAATACAATATCAAAATAACAATCAAGACATCTTAAAATTATTGCTTTAAAATTATTCTGGGTAGACCTGTCGGAAGAGGCTAGTCTTTATAGCTGTCTTAAACTTGGAGAGAGAGTTAAGTTGATGAATCTCCTCCGGCAGGCCATTCCACAGTCTGGGAGTGACTGAAGAAAAGGTCCTCTGGGTAACAGTTGTCAGCCTAGTTTTGGCTGACTGAAGTAAGTTCTCCCCAGAGGACCTGAGTGTGTGGGGTGGATTGTATGGGAGAAGGCGATTCTGCAGGTAACCTGGACTCAAACCATGTAGGGCTTTAAAGGTAATGAGCAACACTTTGTACTTCGCCCGGAAACTAATTGGCAGCCAGTGGAGTGATTTTAATATTGAGGTAACATGCTCACCCCTAGGTGTACCCATGCCCAACCTAGATGCCATATTTTGAACTAATTGAAGTTTCTGAACTAGGTACAATGGTATTAAAATCACTCCACTGGCTGCCAATTAGTTTCTGGGCGAAGTACAAAGTGTTGCTCATTACCTTTAAAGCTCTACATGGTTTGGGTCCAGGTTACCTGCAGAATTGCCAGCTGCTGCACTCTTTCCTAGAGTTGGAAGACCTAAAGACGGTAGTGTACACACTGGTAACCTCAAGGCTCAACTTCTGCAATGTGCTATGTACAGCACATTGCAGAAGTTGAGCCTTGAGGTTACCAGCGTGTACCCTACCGTCTTTAGGTCTTCCAACTCTAGGAAAGAGCGCAGCAGCTGGGGGAACAACTGAAGCTGATAGTAGGCACTGGCCATC
Source organism: Anniella stebbinsi (assembly GCA_029215795.1). Lineage (NCBI taxonomy): Eukaryota > Metazoa > Chordata > Lepidosauria > Squamata > Anniellidae > Anniella > Anniella stebbinsi. Next base: position 174,660,748 of record JARDYH010000004.1, on the reverse strand, counting down.
ACATCTGTCTGGGCTGTCATTTGGAGTGAACACAGCTTGGGGGAGTGAACACCCCCAAGCTGTGAACACAGTCTTTCTAGGGGAGTGTAGCTTTATCCAGAACTGGTTGACAGACCTCTAAACCCAGCTCAGGACCCTTGACAGCAAGCACTTCTGTCTTGTCTGGATTCAGCTTCAGAATTACCGCCTCCAAGCATTCATTCAGAGGAGACACACTATCCTTAGCTGATGCTGTTATCGAAGGCCTAGAGAAAAATATTTGGGTGTCATTGGCATACCGATAGCATCCCACCCCATGCCCCGAATGGTCTCTCCCAGCGGTTTCATGTAGATGTTAAAATAGGCTGACCAGTTAAAATCCAGGTCAGGGCTCATGTAACTTTAACAGTTGTAGAGAAAAGGGAATTTCACCCAGTGTCATTTGTATAGGCTGACCATCTGAAAAGGAGGACAGGGCTCCTGTAACTTTAACAGTTGTAGAGAAAAGGGAATTTCAGCCAGTGTCATTTGTATGCAATTAGTTCCTGATGAAATTCCCTCTTCATCACAACTGTTAAAGTTGCAGGGGCCCTGCCTTCTTTTGTATATGGTCACTCCAGTATAGTGCCTGCAACTTTAACTGGTGTGATGAAGAGGGAATTTCACCAGGGACTAATTGCATACAAATGACACTGGCTGAAATTCCCTTTTCTCTACAACTGTTAAAGTTACAGGAGCCCTGTCCTCCTTTTCAGATGGTCAGCCTACATTTGTATGCCATTAGTTCCTGGTGAAATTCCCTCTTCATCACAACAGCTAAAGTTGCAGGCACTATACTAGAGTGACCATATACAAAAGAAGGCAGGGCCCCTGCAACTTTAACTGTTGTGATGAAGAGGGAATTTCACCAGAAACTAATTGCATACAAATGACACTGGCTGAAATTCCTTTTGCTCTACAACTGTTAAAGCTATATGAGCCCTGACCTGGATTTTATCTGGTCACCCTATGTTAAAAAACATTGGGGATAGGATGGCGCCTTGTGGTATGCCATATAACAGCCCTGTCCTCTTTTGTATCTGGTCACTCTTGTATAGCTTCTGCAGCTTTAACTGTTGTGATAAAGAGGGGATTTCACCAGGAGCTGCATGCATACAAATGACTCCTGCTGAAATTCCCTTTTCAATGCAACTGTTAAAGATTCAGAAGCCCTGTTCTCCTTTTCATATGGTCACCCTATCAGAATGCAGATTGCTGAGAATTTTGTTTTGGTTTTGATAATAATTAACCCAGATTTGCAAATGTCTTCATGTATAGGAACTTGAGGTTTTGAAAATATGAACGTGAAACTGACAAATTTATCCTTTCCTACTGGAGATCTTGACTTCCATGAATCAGCATCCATCTTACTTATTGATTATTCATCAAAAGCTCTCCCTGACAAACTTCCTTCACATGCATAGTGTGGCCTCCTTAACATGGCTTATAGCCTATGTATGTAAAAACCTTGGATCTGTATAAAAGGTTTTAGTCCTTGAATACTGCAGTGCTAAATAATGGGTTTTCCTCATTCATAAATTATTTCATCTACATTGGAAAGAAGTGATATGAGATACCATTTGAAAGAAGTGATATGAGATATCATGCCATTTCAAACTCAGGAGAATGCAATGGATTAACACTCTGTGGTCTGTTAATCAACAGCATCTCAACATAAAAATGAGAGAAAGATATGAAAACTTTTACCACCTACAGCTTGAAAACTCCAGTGGACAGGAATGCTCATCCATAGGAAAGTTATGAAGCTGAAGATAACATTCGGCATTAATTGTCAACCTAATCAGAAGGGGGAAAAAAAGTGTTATGAATGAAGCAATCAGACATTTTCACTAGGATATCATGGTTGTTTCCCTTAAGTGGCTGACTTCCCAAATGGTAGCAGAAACTGCTTTTGAAATGCCCCGCTGTTCCCAAAGTCATGCAGAATGGCTACTTCACAGTGTTGTGTCTAATGACACAATGCATGGTTAATTTACGAAAGTTGCTTCATAGGATTTACACACGGGCTTAGACAAATCCACATAAGAGAATAACACTGATTATTAGCCATGATAGCTAAATGAAAGCTGCAGGTTCAGAGGCAGGCAATGTGCCTCTAAGGACCACTTGCTTGTAATGCTAGCAGGCTCACTTGTGTTGTTGAAAGTGTTAGGGGCAGGCAGATTGATATACCTATTGGACAGGTCTGTCCTGGCACTTTCCTTTGTTATGCACAGTACAGCCAATATATTGCCATGGAAACTAAACAATTAGCCAATTGCTCCTTGATACATCACTATTTAGGGAATGTAGAGAAAACCAATGTGAGAAAGGGACAGATTTAACCCACTCCACCCTGCTTTGATCCTGCTAAGATTGAGATAATTAAAGTCTGAAGAGGAATAAAAGCAAACACACACACACACACACACACACTCAGAAACTCTGCAGCTTGAAGCAGACTGAGAAAGACAAAGAGTTCCTATGTTCTTAAGCATTTTAATAACAATATTTGGAGGGACATTTCATTGGTAGTAATACCAATATGTTGTTTTTATATTTTTATTTTATTTTATTTGCCTCTGAGAAGTCCTAGCAGACTGCTCTGCTGTTAAAACTAGATCTGAACTGAAATTTCTCAGAAGACATTTTTCTGAGAATAATTTGGTAACCAGAAACTTTTGCTTCCTTCTCTGCCATAAGACCATTTGGGTATGTGGACAGACACTTAGTAAACTCTACAATTGCCTGTGAAAGCTAACTATATGAGGTTCTCTCTCTCTCTCTCTCTCTCTCTCTCTCTCTCACACACACACACACACACACACACACAGGTTTCAGCAAAGAAATGGAAAGCCACATAACTGAGTAGCAATTTTATTAACATTACTTCTGAGGCCCAAAGCTTTCTCAACTGATGAATGGAACCAATAAAAGCTTGGACAACTCTTTCTCCCTTCATCCATGCCCTTAGGGACAGCAGCAGTATCTCTAATCTCTATTTTAAGCTATAGAGCTGCTAATGATGGAGGCACATTTACAACTGGAGATATCTGAAATATGAACCTCCCTGGTTCATAAAGGCCCACCCCATTTTGAGTCAGGCACAGATCCCTTTTGGATCCGTACTAGCTTGAAATAGAGGTGCTTGTCAGCTGTTCCTCTGGTCCCCTCCCAAGCCACCAACCCTTGCTTTTGAGAACAGGGGAAACTGGCAGTTGGGAAGGCTCATTAGAGAGGCCATGTCAAATTCAGGCTGGGGATGATGGGAATTGTAGTCCAAGGATGGACAAGGCTGATCTAGAGGGTTATAACTGTTTAACTTCAACTTCAACTTCAAGCAAGATGGTTTTCTTCTTTTTTTAACCCCTATCCCATGGGGTGGGGGTGGTAAATTCCCCCTCTGAAATCTTCATGTTCCAGATCCAAATCAGGCCCACAAGTCCTTACACTAATGTAAGTGAGCCAATCGCACATAGTTCTGTTATGCTTGATAAGCAAATCGTTTAATTTAGCCCTGAAATACCAGCCTAAGTGTTTGATGCTGCAAATCATATCCCCAGATCTCCACTTAATTTGCGTCCAGGCAAACGAGCCCAACAGCAAGTGATAAAAGTCCCATTGTTTTCAGTGGGCCTCAAACCTCCAAATTGTACCTATGCAGAACGTAGCATTTTGGGATGCATCACAGGCAAACAGATTTTGCCATGCTGTCTGACTAAAATCTCATTCATGAAATGGATTTCTTGGACTCTGTATGTTGGTTATTTGTACCCAACCATTCAGCAACTACCCTTATATCTTCCAAACATGTATTCAGCAGAGTCCACTCCATTACTGATGAAATATTAAAATCAAACTTTTTAAAGTTTGGCAGTGCAGAAAGAACAACTGCCAGGCCTTAGGGGAGCAGAATAGGCAAATTAGCACCCTGACAACAAAGCAGCAGGTTGAAAATTGCCAGCATTCCACTCTTCCCTTTTGCCTCCTGCGGAAAGAAAGGGAGGACACTGGAGACCACTGGGGAGCCAAATAACCTGAAGTGTTGTCAGATCCTGTTATTGCTACTTCAGTCACTATCATCTGAACATTGCTTTGCTTTTCAGAACGTTCTCACTTTGGGCAAATTCAGCCAAGTGTCTCTCCCTTATATACAAATATCCAGTTGAAAACTACTGCACACATGCTCAATTTCAAATAAACTAATAAATCATGTGCCACCATGTATCCTGGTTTAATTAAACTACACTAAACCTACATTATTTAGTGGCATAATGAGAGAATGGAAACGGGTCCATCCAGCTGCAGCAGAGGGAGAGAGTAGGAGCAGGGCTATTCTATTGGTTCTGTTGAAAGACCTGCTGCATCTCTCATTCTAAGTAGCCATCAAGCTACTTGAACTATTTCCATCCCCGGTGGTCATTATAAGTGCTATAACTTTAAGAACAGGTCCCTGAGGTTGCCATTTTCCTTCTCCCCCATCATCATTTCCCCCTCTTTTGTGTTGCGTCTTTCAGAGTGTAAACCTCAGGGCATGAACTGTCCTCAGTATATTTGACCTGTACCCTGCTCTTGGGAGCCTTTTTGGATGAAGGGCAGGTGGGGTTAACATGATATAAAAGACAAACAAACAAACAAACAAAACATGAGCATGTGTTCTTTTGTACAGCAGTATTGAAGAGCCATGTAATTTCCATTGCAACTTTCCCCTCATTCCTTTCTTCCTGACATTCAGGCAGCTGTTGTTGATGTAGTCCAAATGGTGCCACTCCCACACAAGAGGGAGATATCATCTTGCTTAGGGATAACTCAAAGTTTGCAAAAGTACCAAAAATATTTAGGGGGAAACCCTAAAAAAAAGGAACTCAGGACTGAGGATACTTAGTGGTCACAGAATGCCAAATGACTGGGGATGGTGATGAAAAACTGTGGGGAAGGGGGAATGGCTGGAATCCTGAACAGCAGCATCCTACACTGGAAGTTGTTACAGGCCCCGCTTGTGGTTCTTGTTTATTTTCTACAACAATGTTTTACTTCTTGACACTAACCTCTACCTCGCTCTCTTTCTCTCTCTTTGGCTGAGTTCGGACGACACTTTAGGCAACGGGGGGAGGGGGGATAGGCAACTCACCATCTGTTATGTTGCTGGTACTCCCCACACGACATGTTGTCCCATCCCCCGTCATGCGGTTGAAAGTCCCGTCAACCTTCCGGGCGGCTGGTTCTCCTCCCTCAGTCCTCCCGGCCCTATCCCATCATGCATTGCAAGTTCTGCCAGCTGTACAGGAGTGGCCAGGGCACATTCGGTTGCTCCTGCCAGATAATTCTATGGCCAATGGAAATAATGTACGGTACATGCAATGGAGCCCTCCACACAATGTTTTAATCAAAGGGTCTCTGGATAAGCAATGGAGCAGTCCGTTGTTTTTCTCCGTTTCTTATTTCAAGAAAATAGCGCACCATGAGTTGTTTGTCCCCTTCCAGATAACACAATAAGCAACTCAACAGACGGTTGCTTATCTGTTGCTTATCGTGCCATCCAACCCAGCCATTCTCTCAGTTGCATCAGCCTTGCATTGAGATTTTAGGGGAGGTGAAAGTAGCAACAAGAATAAAGAACTGTTCTGCTTTCCTCCTTGGAGGTGCTCTTCAAAGCTCCTAGCCCAAGGTTGTGATTATAGATGAGAAGGAAGAGTGGCATGCATATGCAAAAGAAAGGGAAAACATTCCTATGCCTGTGAATGTGCAATAAAGGGAGAGTTGGCTCATATGCCTAACTATGTGAGAGGAATGCGCTTGTGTGTTCTTGAGTACAGTTCATTGGCCAATATAATACTGAGAATGTGAGACCGTGGATCAAGTGCTGGAACCAAGGAGGACTTATGTTCAAATCCCCCCTCAGCCATAAAACTTATTGGGTGACCTCGAGATAGTTGCTATTCCTCAGGCAATATTACCTCACAAAGTTGTTGTGAGGAGAAATGAGATAACCCCTAGGTACACCATGCTGAGCTTCCTGGAGGAATAGAAACATAAGAAAGAACCATCCACATTGGTCCTCAGACACTGATAAAGGGGCATCATTTTGATTCATTTATAGTAACTACAGTGTGCTACAAAAAAGATTACATTTCCCCCCTCAGAAATAGTAATAATGCAGTTTTGAATAAAATGGGTGACAATAATGAAGAAGGAGGAGAGATCTTCTGAGTAAGTAGAGGAGGCCTGATTCCAATCAAGACACCAGAATGGGTAGTAGGGAGGCTTTTAAGATCTGGATCAGACCCTTTGTGCTTACTCTAGAGTAAAAATGAACAGGAGACATAGCAGTTAGACACATATTTAAAGTAATGTCTGTCTTGGTTCAAAGACTAAATTGTGATTGTATGCATATTTTGGGGGGCGTACTTCTTATTGAACTGAGAGTAACCTACTTCTAAGTAAACATGCACAGGACTAGGCTGTTAACGTCTGTGTACTGGATGCAGATAGCTATAGAAATGGCTTCTGGGTGCGGTTCTTTCAAAATTCTAGACAGGCAATATTGTCCAGCAGTGCTTAATTACTTAGACGTTCATCCTATGCACACTTGTTTGAAGTAATGTCCATTGAACAAAGTAAGATTCACTTCTGAGTAAACATGCACAGGAACAGGCTGTAAATACTGTAACTTGAAATATGAACAGCTGACTGTGAACAACTGTTAATTAATGGGAAATAACAGTGAACATAATATAAATGTTTTCCTTTTTTCACAAATGATTCTACCTTAGGGTATATAATACTCGTCCATCACTCCAAATGCGAAGCAAACGGTTTGGAGTAGTGATCCAATGGGCATCTGATTTCCTTGAGTTTCGGAAGAACGTGTCTGGAATCCAGATTTTTCCAACCATATTGCTATTCAACATAAGTACTTTCATAGTGCTATTAAATTTCAAGCGACTGTCATACCAAGTCTGGGCAAAAATGATATCTATGGTGTACTCCTAAAAAAGAGAGAGAGAGAGAGAGAGAGAGAGAGAGAGAAACAATAATTCCAGCATGAAATATCAAGGTGAACAGTATATAGAAAGCAACACTGAAATCCATGGCTAGGATCTGATCCTATGTTCTGGACCCTGCACCACCAAAGGCAGTAGTCATAACCAAAGAAATCTTATATGGTACAATATCAAAAAATGCACTCCGTTGAGCTCTGTCAAGAGTGAAGGCAAAGGGAACATGTACCTCAGTCATCAGGTGCCAAAGTTGTGTTTTAGGGCACTGGTCTTCACTGGTGGAGAATGAACTGACCTAAGATGGGTAGCACCACTGGTGCCACGACCACCTTTATGAGAGAGAGAGAAGGAGAGAGAGAAAGAGAGACAGAGATGGCAGATGAAAGGAACATACACTCAGAGAGCAGGGTCGGGGAGAAATTCATTCAAGTCACATTTTAAATTGAATTTACCTAATTTTGCACTTTTGAACCACTCTGCAAACGAAAACTCAGTTATCCTTCAAAATCCTCACTTCTCCTAATCTTGCAGTGGAATTCTCCAATCAGAAATGTGTACAGAAATGTGTCTATTATGGAAAATAACTTCCAAAAATGCATTATATTTTGAAAATTGCCTTCAGGAATAGGGGTATTAGGGCAAAATACATAAAATGCATGTATGCGGAAAAAATGTGTGCAAAATGCTTACAAATGTTCATGCAATTTTTCCCCCTTTTTCTTTTTAAAATTCAAAATCTGGGATGACTTGAATTTAAGACTTGAGAAACTCTCCAAGGTCAAGACCAACCACGCGCATGCCTGTAAAACCGAGAAACTGAATCTGACAGATTTCTCCATACTTATGAGAGGGGGGAGAAGGCTAAGGAGGAAGGGGAAAGAGAGAGAGAAGAACAGGCCACATGAAGGTAAAATATAATGTAAGACACAATCTGAAAGTGGCATTCAGAAAACAGTTTGGTTCCTAAATGGGGACAGGTTAAAGGGCACATCTAGACTACTCTCATTTTGAGGATCTAGTGTTGTTTTAACACTTCTGATCTCTGTGGCCCCAACATGGTCTCCATTGGTCAGAGGGTAGAGGCAGGGGCAGGCAGAATGTGGTGGGGACAGGTGGCAGTGGCCAGTGGTGTGGACACAGTGTTGAAAGGACCAGGAGCTCTAGCCACTAGGTACTCCCCCATCCCAGTGCTGAGATGTGAAGGACCAGACCAGGCGACTGAGACACATTCACCGACATCTTCATTTCCCCAGATTGCCTCAGGTCCCTAAAGTAGGGGTTGCAGAGGGACACTACATTTGTTGCATGGCTCAGAGGCATTTGGGTTATTGATGATGGCAGAGAGCTTTGACTATTGGGCAGCAAATGCAATCAATCAACCAATCAGTGGCAGTGGGTGCAGCAGCCTGGCCCAGAATTTCATTTCTTCACACTGGGCCCTAAATGAAAAAAGGGGGTTCTTGGCATCAATTGGGGTGGATCCTCTGGAGCCGCAATGTTTTCTAATTATGCCATGCCTGCTGTTCGTTGACCGAGCTGGGCTTATCAGTTGATTATTATCAATTAGGAATCTATGAGAAATTTGTTTCCGTTTGAATTTGAGCAGAATTCACACCTCCCAGAACTGAACACAGACCCAAATGATGCAATTTGCTGAACAAAAACAAATAATAAAAAGAGCACTCAAAATGTGTACATTTGAAAAATTCTTATGGGAAAAAAGTGTAGTTTTGAAAAATGCCCACAAACATGCGTTAAACGTTGGATGAAAAATATGTACATTTCAGAAACTTGTCTAAAATACACATTTTTGTGTGGAAAAAATTAGCTCACAATCTGATATGTATTAGTGTCAGACTGAGCTTTGAGGCTGAATTTGGAGCACGTTCCTGCTAGCAACTTAACAGATGATGTCAAGCACCAAAAAGTTCTCCAAATGTGACTAATGGAATTCATTAAAAGCAAATGGCTGGAAGATATCTCTTAACTGGAAACACACGCACACACATGCACTCCCCCCCCCCCCCCCCATGGCTAACGTCAATCTTGTTATTTGATAACTGGGTCTTTGGGGCCTACTTCCCATCACCTGGAGTGTAATTAGTCATTATAGCAAAATCTTCCAGAACGTTCTTCAATACAAACCCCTCCAAAATGGGTTGTATGTCCTCCAAAGTATGGATTCCTGGTTAATTGTGCCCATTTTTGTGCTGGATTGTTTAATTAAATACTTTAAAGTGACAGAGAGATATAAAACAGCTAGATACTAATCCCAGAAGATGCAAATGCTCAAACTTTATGTGACAAGTAAGAATACATAAAATAACTAGAGGGCAGTACTAATAACTTCCAATGCACATGTTCTCCCTCAGGCTACATAACCAGTGAACTGTGGGACTCTTTTTGCCCACTATATTCTAGGCACATGTTTTCTTTCAGTTGTCTGTCTTTTGACCTCTCATGTCTAGCTTGCATGCCACAAGAGAGATTTACAGCACAATCCTGTGCAAGTGTATTTAAAAGAAAGTCCCATTGACTTCATGTAACCAGGCCTAGGATTCCAGTTTTAGGGCTAAACTACTTGTTCACAAAAATAACTTACTGCATAACAGGGCAATAAAACCCACAAATTTATCGGTTTATAGAAAAATCCTGTTAATTGTTAATTTTTGGTACAAAACTTTCCAAGATAATACCCAGCCTTATGTTTTCTTCTCATGCTATAAAATGTATGGCCTGTGGTATACTTCAAATTATTTCTATTACCATTTAGGTTACTATCTCTGATATGTAAATATTTCCATTTATTTCTGTTAAAAATTATCTGGTATTCATTACAAAAACTCATTACATTAACCATACTTTTTTTAAAAGAATGTTTAGGCTGGCTAATTTCATTTTATAGGAAAATCAACTGTGTGGGGCCCCACAACCAGCACAATAATGCAATCTGGACCAGGCTTGGAGGGCAAAGGAGAAGCTGCCACTGATGGCCTCTCACTGCCAAATCTGATCCTGTGAAATGCTGGCTGTTTCTGAAAAGAAGCTGCGTGGTCTTTGCTCTGGCAACAACTGAGGGAACAACCACAACTGGCTTCCCTGGAAAGATGGAGACAAGCTCTGAGGGATTGCCATATGAGGAAAGGTGTAGTGGCATCTTCCCCTTTTCCCTCCCAGAGTGGATCTGGGGTGGGCAGTCAAACTCTTATGCACAATTCCTTGGGATTAAATTCCAATCAACTCAATAGGCTTTGCTTCTGAATAAAGATGCATAGGGTTGGCTGAAACCAAATCTCATATGTCACGCACACGTGCACACATATATAACATTTATTTATTTATTGCACTTATATCCTGCCTTTTTTCTCCAAGGAACTCAATCCTACTCCTCTGTATTTTATCCTCACAACAGCATCCCTGTGAGGTAGGTTGGGCTGAGAATCTGTCAGTCAGTGAGTTTCCATGGCTGAGTGGGGCCTAGACCTGGATCTCCCGACTGCCAATTAAAACTCTAATCACTACACCACACTGGCTCTCTCTATATGAAAGTAGCTGGATGCCAGGCTCTTGGAAACCAGCTTCATTCAATTATAGATCTAGACTGTAACTTCAGGCAACTAATTCCAGTAACCATGCCCGGATTTTATGTATGTAAACTGATAAATTTCCCATGCTGTGACATGGCCATATCATTCCTCTTTCAAAAAGCTGGATTGTTTTTTAATACAGTAGCAGTAGATCAAAGGAGGAACATCAGTCATTTAGATTTCACTGAGGAATCTTGCTGTGACTACTGAATCACCCTTATATATGTATATGTAAGTTACAATTCTTGCCAGAGTTTTTTTGTCTTGTTCTGTGGCCTGTTTTATCTTTTGTATTCTTATTCTTCTTACTTTCATGAGCAATATCTTAGCATTGCTCTTTGGGCTTTGATTCAAATAAATTTCCCACTTTCCAGATACTAAGCACACTTGCCTTTATCCAAGTACCTCATATGGGGAACATATCACATACTGCACAGGCCTTAGACCTGATTACAATATGTGCCCCCATTCAAGAAGCTGACTTACACCAGTCCAGACTGTTTGTCCATCTAGCCACATAGTGTCTCCCAGGGTTGCTAGCATGAGGATTTAATTCGGTCCATATTTTTATGTGAACTGACCTAATTCGCACTTCCCAGGCAAATACGTGGATCAGAACATTGCTATCCTCCAGATTTTACAAATTTGCTTAGGTCCAATAATGCATGCAAAAATGTATGTACTTTAGGAAAATTACATACAAAACCACATACTTTAGGGAAAATATGATCAATTTCAATTAAATTTGGATCACAACACAGCTATCCTTCAGATTCCCTGAATTTTGTGAAGCAGTTCCTGGCTCCTAAAATACATGCAAAAATGTGTGTATTTTAGGAAAGATGTAAACAAAAATGCATATTTTAGGGAAAATAGGCACAACCTAAATGTGAATTTTCATGCAGGTTTTTTTTAAAAAAAATAAACAAAATCACAGACTGCTACATGGTGCAGTAATGAGATGGAAGCCTGACTGAACCCATGCAAAACTGGCACAGACCAGAAATAGACTCATTTGTCCATCCCTCTCGTCTGGTCTGACTGGCAGGGGATCACTGAGGTCCCAAGGAGAGGCTTTTGACATAACCTGGGACCTTCTGAATGGAAATGATGTGCTCTACTGCTGAGCTTTGGTCCCTTCCCAATGTACCCTCTGTGAATTCAAGAGTCATCATCACTACACCAATACACTCTATGTGAACTAGTGTCACGTAATGGGTGGAGTGTCCAAGGAAAACTGGGCCCAAGTCCCCCCCCCTCAGTCTTGAAGCTCACTGCATGAACTTGGGCTAGTCACTATCTCTCAGCCTAACCTGTCTTACAGGTTGCTGTGAGGATCAAAGGGCTACTGTCCTGAACTCTTTGGGGAAAAGAGAGGACAATGTATCATCACTGAATGTTAGAGAAAGAGTCAGGATTAAAGATATTCAATATGATCAAGTATTCTGATGCACATGCAGCATTTGTAGCTCATGTGTGTGTGTGTGTGCGGGGGGGGGGAGTGAATACAGTAGAGCACAGCCATTCCTGATATTATCACGACAGGTGGATCCATGGCATAAAAACAGGTTTGAGGATTCTGGCCTAGTTGCATTATATGGGGGAAATCAAAGCTGGGACAGCAGAACAGGAACAACTAGGCTTGTGTATTGCAATGGCTCCTGGGCTTATAGTGCTTCTCTGTGTGCCATGCCTTTAAAGATGCACTGCTAACATGCAATCTCATTGGCTGAATTCGGATGACACAATAAGCAACTGGGGGGGGGGGGAACAATCGTCAGTTTTATTGACTATCGTGTCGTCCGAATGCTGCCATAGTCAACTCAGCGCTGATCCTAATCCACACCACAGTTGATTATTTATTACCTGCATCAGCACAAACCTTCTCTGTGTGCCATCCCAGCTATACATAATTATAGGCTTGGGAACTAATTCATTATACTTAAGGGGGGAACTGTAATAATTTATCTTTGGCTCTCTTATCTGGGCATTGTTTTTCATCGAACATATAAGCTACAATGAGGCATCCAAATAACCCTCATTCTATTTATTGTATTCTTCTCCAAACAGCAGTCAGTTCCATTCCATTGTAAAGATTGCATTCCTTTGCAGTGGGGGAAAATGCTCATTGGCCAAGGTATATCTCCCCCCACCACCACTCATTGGCTCAATTGGGACAACACAATAAACAACTGGTGTGGGGGAAACAATCATCAGTTGTTTTGACTATTGTGTCATCCGAATGCTGCCATAGTCAACTCAGCGCTGATCCTAATCCACACCACAGTTGATTATTTATTACCATGGTGTGTGGGGAGTACCCCCTAGATGAACAACTGTAAAGTTGATTATTACCCCACTATTGACTATCGTGTTGTCCAAATTCAGCCATTATTATTATTATTATTATCATTATTATTATTATTATTTACATTTATATACTGCCCCGTAGCCGAAGCTCTCTGGGCGGTTTACAAAAATTAAAAGATTGAACACTAAAAAGACAATATACAAAATTTAAAACCATAAACATAAAACAGCTGACATTAAAACACTTTAAAACATTTTAACTGTTAAGTCTGGCCACAATGTCAATCAAGAACCTCAACTTGAGCTGTTAAAATGCCTAGGAGAAAAGAAAAGTTTTGACCTGGTGCCAAAAAGATAACAATGTTGGCGCCAGGCAGGCCTCATCGGGGAGATCATTCCATAATTGAGGGGCCACCACAGAGAAGGCCCTCTCCCTTGTTGCCATCCTCCGAGCTTCCCTCGGAGTAGGCACCCGGAGGAAGACCTTTGATGTTGAGCGTAGTGTACGGGTAGGTTCATATCGGGAAAGACGTTCTATCAGTGCCTGTACTCCCAAGCGCTCTACGTTTCTCCCTAGGAGTAAATAGCTTTCACTTAAATGGGAACTCCCCCCTAAAGGGGACTCCATTTGGAGGCAAGGGCAAAACTTGGTCAGTGGAAAGTGTGATTCCACCAGGTTATCAAAGCAGTGATGGAACACTGAGAACTGGCTTTGTTTTTTTTTAAAAAAATAGAAAGAATATATCAGCATTACAAATAAAGATCCCAGAGATTAGTTCTTTTAAAGACCCTATGCTGTTTTATTATGGACTAGAAGCAGCTAGTCAAGTAACTTGTATGGAGATGTGTAACATTCAGGGTGACAAGGCCTTCATATAATCCTGCCTATATACTAAGATCTACGTCAGGGGTATCAGATCTGTTAAATTGGCATGCACAAGTGATAAGGGTTCCTCAACACTGTGAAATTCCCTTCCTATTGACATGCTCCTAGCCCCTTCTGTGCAGGTGTTTACATGAACAGAAAAGACCTTTCTGCTTAAAGCTCCCTTCCATTGAATTCATAATTGGTTTCTGTGCTCAAAGCACAGCCACAAAGTATTCTGTATGTTTGTGACTGTGGCTGTTATGTTTTGTATCTGACCATGTTCTTGTTTGTAGACAACAGGGGGAATAAACCCCTTATCTCTGTAAACACAGTAAGTTTCCTAATAGTATAAGGATGCTTTGTTTGAATATGTAATGAGAAAAAAAAACTCAGTTTGATTAGAGAAACTATAAATTTATAGTACTGCTTTTTCAGATCACTGAAGTATGAAAGCAGTTGAAATAGCACCTTGCCTGTGCATGAATAAAAATCTAGACCTAATAATATACTTTTTAGGCTATGAAATATTATTACAAGATAAGTTTTTAAACCTGATCTGTATACCAAATAGGGCCCCCCACATGGACACACACCTGGTTCAATCCTAATTTTTACAGTAATATTTTTCTTATAAAAGGCACTTCAGACATATTAACATCTTGCTAATGAGAAATGTGAACATTGCACTTATTTACTAGTTATTTAGGGAGCAATCCTATGTTCCCCCCTGACCCAACAGTGATGGGGCACAGGATAGTTCAGTTTCATGGCTCTGAGGTTGGAGACACATTCTGATATGAACCTCTTGTATTCATGACTATATCTATCCTACTGCTTTATAAAGTAATTGAAGTGCACTGATAACTGTTGGGGCACATTAAACATTTTATATACAGCTTTCATAGTGTTATTTCCTGCATCGCTTCTCGGCCTTTTAGCTAAGATCAAGTGTAGTATTTCCTGCTTTTTATTCCACATTATCCAAAACACCACAACAAATGTCATTGTATGTCCTATGAGGCATAAATATGCAAGAGTGATATAGCGTTACCATGATGGGATTGCAATGTTTTGACACAAGGTGTAGATCTCACCCATATCTGTCAGATGAACATCCGAATCAGAACTTACTTATCCACCGGGTTTAGCGTTTTCTGAATGTTCTAATGCAGCTTTCAGCTCAAAAGGATATCAAAAGGCATTTGAAAATGCCTTTTGATATCCTTTTGAGAGAAGATATGTTTACAATGCATGTTTTTCAATAGTAATGAAATGTGTTTTTGCATGCATATTTTTTAAAAATTAAAAATTAATTAATCACCAGTTATTGAAATAAAGATGGAACAGACTTATGAGAGAATACATCCAAAAGTGTCGCAGACCAGGACTATACTAATTTGTCAGTATCTACTCTGATGCAACAGGCTGGGGGACACCCACCCCTATTTGTACCTGCAGGACCTATCATTGCATCAATGCACTAGCGTTACACAAAAGGATTGATACAGAAATCAGTGGGAGGTTTCAAGTTCCCAGGTTTCTTTATCATTCCCCAGTGGTTTATCATTAAGGCTCTAATACAGGGGTGGGTCTGAGCCTCTGGTCTGAGCCTCTGTCAGCCTGCAGGCTGAATTCCATTTGAGAGAAGATCTCAAGGGCTGCATTGCAGAGGTAGGTGGGTCTGAAGGCAAAGGGGGTGGGGTCAAAGGCAAAAGAGGTGGCGAAAAGTAAAAACAAACAAAGCCTAGCATATTTTAACTGAAAGCTCTTACTGCCAGTAACTAAACCTTAGGAGAGGCATCTCAACCTTTTAGAATGAAGAAAAATTGCAGAAAACTTGGCAACCTCCACAAAAAAATTGGTGGTTGGGGGAAAGAGGGTGGGGCCAGGAAAACAAGGCCTGTTCATCTGGGGAATCCTAGACGGCCAGAGTTGGCCCCTGGGTCTAAGGTTTCCCACCCCTGCTCTAACTTCTGGTCCGGTGTTGAAAGAGGAACAGGTCTTCCTCTCACACATACATCCTAGGATGTAGGAGCAGGGCCAGTATCTCTTCTTGATCATCCCAGAGTTCAGGACACGGAATAATGGGAACAAGCCTGGCTGGACATCAGGAAAAACTTCCTGTTAGAGCAGTACGACAATGGAACCAATTACCTAGGGAGGTTGTGGGCTCTCCCACACTAGAGGCATTAGAGGCAGGTGGACAACCATCTGACAGGTAAGCTTTAAGGTGGATTCCTGCATTGAGCAGAAGGTTGAACTCGATGGCCTTATAGGCCCCTCCCAACTCTACTATTCTATGATTCCATGAGGAAGGACCCTCCCACATGCTTTTGTCTGACGGGCATAGAGCATTTGAAGGAAGGAAACAAATAATTAGGAGACCAAAAACAGAGCCATGACGGAAATATGTCCCCTAAATATCTATTTGAAGGCAGGGACATAACTTACTTATTTAACTATTTGCTGGTGATAAAAAAAAATGCAATCAGCAGAAAACAATGATGGCCATTGTGGTCACTCACCACTCTGTGATATCATGAGGGGGTGAGTACAAATTGATTTACCAAGAGGCAACTTAAACATGGCATGTGTGATGGTAACTATTTCATTGGCCAGACAGTTGCATTGTCTTGACCCACCTCACCCAGTCAGAAATCTAGAGGAGCATGAGAGTCGAAAAATTCTCCATACTATCTGGCAGGAAGAATATGGAGTGGCTTACCAAGTGCTTACTTTCACAAAGCAATAATTTACCACATGGTAAACCATGTAGCAGTAGTCACCCACAATGAGACTGCAACTAGCAATGAGCGAGAAATTTGTTGAGTTCTCCTTTTTATGTGAATCTACCAAATTCGTATTTCCTGAACTTAAAAAACAAACCATAATGCAGTCTACTGCCAAAATCCATACAGCTCCAAAATGTTCATGTGATGCAGTTCATAGCACACACACACAGAAAGACATGTGCACATTTCAAAATTGTGCACGAAAATCCCCCAAATGCACACAAAAATGCATACAGATTTTTGTGCAGGTTAAACAAAATATCTGATGTGGATGGAATGAGTTTAACAATGACATCCACTAATTGCAACTGACAGGGTGCAGAACAGTTTGGCCTTGGCTCACATAGGATACTGCTGGCACTGCATCAGCACAAACCTTCTCTGTGTGCCATCCCAGCTATACATAATTATAGGCTTGGGAACTAATTCATTATACTTAAGGGGGGAACTGTAATAATTTATCTTTGGCTCTCTTATCTGGGCATTGTTTTTCATCGAACATATAAGCTATAATGAGGCATCCAAATAACCCTCATTCTATTTATTGTATTCTTCTCCAAACAACAGTCAGTTCCATTCCATTGTAAAGATTGCATTCCTTTGCAGTGGGGGAAAATGCTCATTGGCCAAGGTATATCTCCCCCCACCACCACTCATTGGCTCAATTGGGACGGCACAATAAACAACTGGTGTGGGGGAAACAATCATCAGTTGTTTTGACTATTGTGTCATCCGAATGCTGCCATAGTCAACTCAGCGCTGATCCTAATCCACACCACAGTTGATTATTTATTACCATGTTGTGTGGGGAGTACCCCCTAGTTGAACAACTGTAAAGTTGATTATTACCCCACCATTGACTATCGTGTCATCCGAATTGAGCCATTGTGTTTATCTCTTAAATTGGCCATTAAGATTTACAAATTGGTCACTTCATCCAAGGGGGAGGAGAATGCAAAACAAAAAAGCCCCCTTCTGCTGTCCAGTAATTGAGTTCCTATTAATTTTAATCTCACGCCAATGGCAATTTATTCATCCAAATAAATTACTGTGTCGCCTGGAATAAGTAAACATGATTTCAGCTTCTTATGATTACTCTGATAAATGCCACAATACTATAATGCAAGATAAACAGAAAGCAAACTGGTTTTATAGGAAAGTGCAACTATGGGTGTAATTCAGTGTGAGTATGAGTGCAACATCCATTCATTCCCACTAGGCACAACCAAGTGCTATTTTTCCTGTTCCTCCTCCTGCCCCCCACCCCCCACACAGAGTGCAAGTTTATTTCTGTTTGTGAAAGGTCTGTGAGCACCTCCAATATCCCCACCCAGCTTTCCATGTTTCTGGATTATGCAAGTCACATTCGCGCTAGACCAGGGTTGGCCCTCCAGATGTTTTGGCCTACAACTTCCATCAGTCCTAGCCAGCATAACCAATGGTGAAGGATGACCGGAGTTGTAGGGCAAAACATCTGGAGGGCCACAAGTTGCCCACCCCTGATCTAGAATGTGAGCAACTGAAAAAGTGCTGGAAGGGAATATAAAGATGCGTACCTTCGGTGGTTCATTACTTTGCTTTCACATGGACGTAGGCATGGAGAAATAGGGAGCCAAACTCTGTTCCTGGGAGGGCAATCCTGGGTAGCAGCAGCCATTCCCTTGATCAGAGGAAGAGGTGGCCATTTCCTGTCCCAATATGGCATCTATAGTCTGGGGAATATGTGTGAAGCAGGTGTGCACTGAGAGTAGGCATCTCTGGCAACAAGCAGCTACCAGTGTCCGCAAAGTTCTAACTGGCCATCCAGTACAACCTCTACAAGGTCTGTGGAAGGATGGCTGAAGCACAACAATCAGCTGGTAAGGGCTGTGGAGATGGGGCATCAAGATTGGGAGAGCTCTAGATGGAGGGCCTAAGCCAGGATTTGGCAACTTGTGGCCCTCCAGATGTCCTGGCCTACAACTCCCATCTGCCCTAGCCAGCAGAGCCAACAGTGAGAGATCATGAGAGTTGTGGGCCAAAACATGTGCAACACCACAATTTGCCCACCCTTGACCTAGATGGTGGTGCCCATTCATAGCCTAGTGCATTTGTAGGAGCTGGTGGCTGGGGAGGAGACACAGGTGCCTCTTTTTGAGGTTTCCTGGATTGCTGGTTACCTGGCTGGAGCCCAGCCACAAGGCAGAGCAGACAGGATTGGGTGGCAGGGTTTAGCTCCTCCTCTTCCCAGCTTAATGTGCAGTGACTGATTTCCGGAATGGCATGTGCCCTACTTCCTCCCATCTTTATGTGCCATCTCCTGCAGCTATAGCAGTTTGTGTCTTTGTGTAGGCAAAAACACAGATACATGTCGCTTCCTTCCCCTCCCCTTATTTGACTTCTAGGGTGCACTGCCTTTGCAAAGCTGCTTCCAGCTGGTATCTGTCCTCTTCATCTATTTCCCCTGGAGACTCTGTTGTCTGGAATCTTCCACACCAATATTGGAGGGGGAAGTTTACACTCATTGTGTACCCGTGCAGATTTGAGCCATAGATTTTGTGAACACAGGTGATGAGTACGTACACAAACATTTTGGCAGAATATACCACAGGGTTCCTTTTCTCCTTGCTGCTGTTTTGTTTGTATGTCTCTCTGCTATTGGGTGAGGGTAGCGGAGGAAGTAAAAATGTTTTGTCCATAGGGGATTCAAACTACCCTCAGAGCATGAATGCTTGTGCTTCAGCAGAATGCACCAAGGAGTTTTCATGGGTGTAACTGCCTGGTTCCCTGCATTTGTACCATGTGGAGCTATGGCCACGTGACAGACATGCACCTGGCTTGGCCTGGGAAGACTGGCTCCTTCCATGTTCATGGGGCATCGGGGCATCATTGCCAACATGGCCTCTGATATGGGGGCTGGCAATGTTGTCAGGGACGAGTGCCTTCTTTCTTACCTGCCTGACTGCCCACTGTGGTCATCAGATGAGGTGCTCACATGGAGTCTACTCAGAATCAAGCCTTCAGTGTACTGACTCTGTCTCTATGGAATTCCCTGTTTGTGAATGTCAGGCAGGTGCCAAAGTGCTTTTGTGTCCGGTGCCTGCTGAAGACATTTTCATTTAAACGAGCCATCCCTGATTGATCAGCCACAGTTATATTGGCATATGTTTTTTTTAATATTTCTTCCATATTTTTTACTGCTCCATGCTTGGGAATCTTGTCAAATATAGGGCAGTATATAATGTTTTGTTAAATAAATACAAAAAAAATGCTACTTTCCCACCATCTTTTGTATTTTCTGGTTGTGCCTCCCCCGTCTCTAAAACTGAACATGCAATGGATACAGCAGCTGTTCTCCATTGGTTCTGCCCTATACCACTTTTCAGGTATAAGCAACCTCTCCAAACAGGTGACAATAATATTAGAACACAACATCAATAACAAAGAAGTTGTTTCAGAAAAAACATTTTTCTTTGGCACAAATTCAGCTATCAGCATTTCAAAATTCTCCTTTCTGGCAGGAAGGTAACTGGAACTATAGAATAATGGGAGCGATACTAATTCCTAGTTCTGGTCACCCCATCTCAAAAAGGATATTATCATAGAGCTGGAAAAGGCAACCAACATTATCAAGGGGGTGAGACCATGTTTCTTTCAAGGCTAATGCATATGGGGCTTTTTAGTTTAGAAGGAAAGCAAGAGGGGTCATGTCAGAGGATTTTAATAGTCTGCATGATGTGGAAAAAGTCAGTAGAGAAAAGTCTTTCTTCTGCTCTTATAACTTGGGATCACCCAATGAAATTGACTGGCAATAGATTCAGAACACACATAAAAAAGAAGTCCCACGTACAGTCCATAATTAGCTCATGGAGTTATCTGACAAGAGATGCGGCAATGGCCATAGATTTGGCTTTATAAGTGGATTAGACAAATTCATGATAGACCTATTGAAGTACAGCACACACAGCTCCTATAGAGCCTCACCCCAAAGACAGATTCTTCTGACATTTCCACCAATAATTCTGTATGATTTTATGGCAGGTTAAAATTAAGGTTAATTCTAGGAAGAGATATCTAATTTAGGAAGTAATAGGTTCCCGATATCTATAAGTACCTCATGTTGTGATTATCACATGCAGGTCTCATTAGACATAAATTACAATGATTTTGTAAATTTAATTGTAGCACAGCCACCTACAAAACAAGGATGCTGCACTTTCCTGTCAATTTGTTAACAGAGTTCACACAGATCTCAGTTTTGCAAGGTTTTCTTTTTTTTAGAGGACAAGAACAAAAGGATAAGAGGATAAGTCTGGAGTCTTGTTGGCAATATAGCAATAAGGACAAAATAAAGAGGCAAGTGTGACCGACAAACCCAAAGCTGTCAACTCCAGTCTCACTCTGATTTATTTGCCATGAGATGTATAAATGGTTACACTTTTATTGAAGGAATTAGAAAGGCCTGTACCTTAGGAATAATTTTGCATTATCCAACAGATCCTGTACATCACCCATTTACAAAAGGAGGCCAGTGCAGGTAGAGGAAGGCTATAAGAAACAATCAAATAATTATGCCATTAACAAGGTGATACGTGTTTAACCTATCTAGGTTATAATTTAACTACACCTGTTGCTAGCCCTCAGTCACCCTGTGTAGGTAAAATGTCTTTGAAAAACAGAAGGTTTTGGTGGGACAATCCATGGTATCCTTTACTAGTTACTATTCATTTTACTTTTGCTACATTATGAAGGTGTTGGCTGGCTGCAGAAGGTCAGTGCAGTGACTCACTCATTCACAACAAGCTAAAATAGTCAGGAAACTTGAAACTCATTTTTTGTTTTTTAATGATTGTCTTTCTTCCAATATTCGAATTACTGAATTTGCTTTAGCTGTTAAGCTGCCAGAGGTGATTGGTGTGGTCAGGAGTGGATCAGGTTGTACATTTTTTATTTTTCTAGAGACTGTGTTGTGGTATCAATACTGATATTAAAGAGAGTTTTTGCCTTGGTTGGGCAGAGTCCCACTGCTATTTGTTACCACTGTCCCATAGTGGTTGGTGCTGGAAGAGGTCCTAATTCTTTTAAAGAGACAACACAGGAAAAAGTTAGAGAGATGAAGCATGCAAAAGTGTTATGGTGGCTGACCCATCCTGTCATGTCCTAAATGCCAGAACACTCGCTGTTTGAGTCTGATTTTCAACTAAGAACTTTGGGAAGAATCAATGCAGAACGCACAGAAGCCCTATTCAGGCATTTTGAACCTGAACAGGACCAACACACGATGAGGGGCAGTGCTTGAGCCCTGTCCCTCTCCTTCTACTCATGGAGGATGGCTATCTGAAGAGAGGTTCCTTTATCCATGGAGACTCTCCTTATGAGCCAGAACACTGGAAAATCAGCCTTCAGGCTTGCATTGAGAGCCCCACAGATAGAGCAGCCTCTCCTCTTCAGACAGCCACTCTCAATAAGCTGAGGGCAACAAAAGCAATGAAGGAGATGGGCAGGGCAGGAATGCTCCCTCTCATCATGTGTTTGCCCAATTCACATACAGAATGTCTGAACAGGGTTAGAGTGAAACACTAATGTAAAGGGAAAGCTCACAGAATTTCAAAGGACATTTTCATACATCCTCAAATATAAACAACTTTGAAAAGTGTTAGGAGACAGTGCTGTAGAATTTAATGACGTTACACTTGTGTCCCCAGCCAATAGCCAATGGTCAATGGTCAAAGAGAATGTTCATGCTGGCTGGGACTGGCATGGTTGGAGTCTAACAACACCTGGAGAGCCAGCCCTGATGTAATGAATGCCATAAGAAATACTGCTGCAATCTTCCAACCAAGGGCAGGCCTAGAACTAATGGGTTTAGGTTAAGGAGGTATGATTTCAACTGAACATAAGGAGAAACGTTTTGGTGTTAAGAACAGCCTGACAATGGAAGCAACAACTAGGCTCTCTATAAGACTGGATAGGGTTAGATAGAGCATTGAATAGGGTTAGACTGGATAGGGTTAGATAGAGCATTGAAAATGCTCTATCTCTGAATTTCCTGTATCAAACAGGTTGGATTAGATTAGGGGTAGGTTTCAAAATTCCAAACGAAAATTTGTTTCAGTTCATTTTTGATACGAATTTACCAAAATTAGCAAGTTACTTCAGATTCACGGGGGAAAGAAGTTGAGATATTAAAAATCTGAATGCAGGAGAAAGTGTCAGATTCAGCCATCCGTAAACTAGGATTAGAACTACACTACTAATTTATAGTGGTTTTGAAGTGCACTGTTAAGTGGGCACATTTCACATTCCATATACTGCTTTCATGTTATTTCCTGTTTTTATTTCACATTATCCAAAATAACACAACAAATATCATTGTGTGTCCTACGAGGTATAAATGTGCAAGAAGGATATAGCATTACCATGATGGGATTATAACAATTTGACACAAAGTATAGATCTGGCCCTGATGGCCTGCAAGGATCCCTTCAGCTCTATGATTCTCTGATTCATTTTTCTTCCCTCAAAAATGCTTTGATTGTTTCACGCAAGCAGGAGCCAACACGTCTGCCTTGAATTTTACATTAGATGAAATTTGCTGGGAACACTATTCCCAGGTCTTATCAACTTTGCCCCCTTTGCCTGGATTCTTTCTTCACCAACATTTTCCTCTTCATCCTGAGAATGAGATGCTCCAGCAAGCGCAGAATTCTGAATAATGAAAAAGTGTGGTACAGAGAAGAAGGAAATGAATATAAAATAAAAATACTTCAAGAGAGAAAGTATATTAAGTAGTTCTGAATGCAGAACAAAATTCTGACAGTGACTGACCTGAAAAATGGTGTGTGAGTTTGCAAGGCAAATGTAAAACTATGGGGAGGCATGATTTTGTCCTTTTGTTTTTTAAGCCAGTCATATGACTGGGCAAGAATCCAGAAATTAATCTCAAATTAAGTAGTATTTCAAGATCTTACAGTAATCTTTGAAGTAATGAATCTTTTAGCACTAGCTATTCCACTTAAGGCTAAGTGTTATGCAAAGATATCAAAATATTTTACCAAACAAGACACTTACCTGGAAATTATCATCTATTCTGAATGTTTTGAAAATGTAAGCTGTGAACTATGGTGTTTGGCATCAGTCCCTGAATGCTAACAACGTCACTTTGCTTAATAATTATGCAGCCCAAAATATGAAAACAGACTCAGTACTCACTAGAGTTTGCCACCTAAAGTAAAGGGTACAAAGAGAAGAGGGAGTTCCTGAACTACATGACAGAATCAAAGCCCCCCCCCCCCCAATTTATTACTTTAACTTTCCAAACCATTCTGAATGGTTCCTCAAAAGGCAGCTTACAACAAGCATCGCTTGTTGCTATTCTCTGTTAGAGGCCTTATCTGAAAGGGCAGCTTAAATGATTAGATATGGTTTTGGGATTGGTGTAAATGATCTTTGTGGATCCCAATGACTCTGGTTTTAAAAGATCCAGGTTTTCTAGCCCTGTGATATGATACCTGAGATCACTGAATGGTCACCATCTGCTTCCTTTATCAATAGGCCAGAAAGATGGGGAGAAATATTTTGCTGGATTTCCCCTTCCCCTGCTCCCCTAAGAAAAGTGCTGAGTCTGTATGAGGAACAATGGAAGCCACCTGAGTGAATTACTGTTGGGAGAGACTCAGAGAAGATCAGGCTGGAGTCAGACAGAGATAATTGAGCTTGGGAGTCAAAAAACATCTTTAGGGTGAAAGGCCTACCTAGAAACCTAATGGGCTACAGCAATCAATTGAGATGTTAATGTTGTGAATCTCCACTTATCCTCAATTTGTTTATTTGTGAATAAACCAAAATATTCCAAAATGCCTTAAGTTTCCAATGACCTCATCAAAGGAAACCAAGGCCCTGGGTAAACACTTGCACTCCTGAAGTTCTCACCACTTGGAGAACTGGTGTGTGAGTTTTCACATTCATAATGATCCATAGCTTCCTTCACTCATAGCCATAGGGTTACTGAAAGCACATGATCAAGAACTCTGAAAAGATATCCCAATGCATTCATCTAGAGCACAATCCCCTGGGAAATCCTTTTGTACGTATGAATTGAACAGCTGTCCACACAGAAGGCAATCGCTAGTAGGGATAATTAGATCAGGCTATTTCCAGTCTGCATCACTGTTATGTGTGTTCACTCATATGTCCATTCCATTTATTCCTTTTTTTAAAATCTGCACAAAAATTCACACTGAAATATGGATTTGCATACATATTTTTGACTGTATTTTATCTCAAAATACACATTTTGATACGTTCTTTGAGCTGAGAACTGCAGTGCAGCACACAGAAAAGTACAAAAGCTAATACAAAACTTCATTCCAATTGGCACATCAATCCAGGAGGTGCAGATCAGTTTGCATCAGAATCACAGAGGTCAAATTCCTCAAGCATCCCAAATTATCTTCACAGGAATCCCACTGTATCTTTTTCCCTGCCTCTCCACTACCAACTCTTGGATTTCATTGAACATGCCAAAACAAACTAGAGTGTGCGGGAGGAGAGTCATATTATTTGAAGGGAGAATCAACCCCCCATAATATTCTAACAGTAACGGGGACTTGCTATCAGGGAAGCGTCCTTAGGATTGCAGCATCAGTCACTTACAGGGACCAAGTCTAATTATAGGAGAAATAGTTTGCCCCAAGTACTGGCTGCTTCCTATCTGCTAGCCTGTGAACATGAAAAGCTGCTTTATAAAGACATGATTCACAATGGGGATCTGAATATACAAAATGGCCAGTTCACTGAACTTTCTAGCCAAGTATTGTCTATTCTGGCTGGCATCAACTCTCCACATTCTCAGTGGAGGCCTTTCCCAGCTCTGCTCCCCTTTCAGCTAGATATCTAGGACTGAACTGGGGACAATCTGCTTTGTGTGTGTGTGCGTGTATGCACACACCTATCTCTTTCTCCCAGTGTACATCTTTATAAAAACAGAGAACATGAGAACATAAGAAGAGCCATGCTAGATCAGACCAAGGATCCATATAGTCCAGTGGCCAACCGTGTGTTGAACAAGGACTCACAAACAGGACACAGTGCAGCAGCACTGTCCTACCCATGTTCCCCACCAACTGGTGTATATAGTTATGCACTGAGATGGGGGACGAGTGTACGTGCATGTGTGTGGGGCTATGTGTTCATGAGATAGAGACAATAGGTGGGTGACAAGACGCTGTCCCTGGCTATACCAGCTAGCTCAAAACCCACTCCCTGCCATCTTCAGCCACACCCACTACGAGCTCATGGCTTATCGACCAAAAACGCTGCACACCCTTGACCTACGAGGCCTGATCTAAATATGATCTAGCCACTCCATGCTCAGGGAAATGACAGGGAAAACTAACCAGGGGGCTGGCAGACACATGGAGTAAGAGGTTGGAAGCTAGGGGAGAAAGAGTTTGGAAGCAGGCTGTGGCAGGCGTGTGAATGTAATATGGAGGTCTGTATGCTCTGCTCTTGCCCTGGCCCATTGTTCTTGCCAAAATGGGGACCCTGACAAGTTCTGACTGAGGTCATGCAGAGCTCAACAGGAAAAAAGGTTCTGCACAGGGGCAAACAGAAGGGAGTTTGGGGTCTACTGGTGGATCGTTGGCTGTCATTTTGCAGTAGATTGCAAGGGTCTATGACACCCTCTCGTTTAAACAGTATCAACAACTACAAGATTTACTGGCTTTTCCTAGGCTGGGCAAACATGAGCGGACTCCTTGCCTGAAGGAACTGTGAGCTCAGTTTTGGTACTGAAAGCAGATTCCTGGGCTAAACATGTCCTCAGAGGCATCCTGTTGTTTGATTCTAAAGGTATGTCCTTCCCCATTCCTCTGTTTTGCACTGGTTCGCAGGCCAGTCGGGGTTTCTAGTAGAAAAGTAGATTCCACACCTGACGTCTGCCCACCACTGCTGTATTGGAGTCACGTACTCCAAAGCAGCCCCTGGCAACACCCTGCTCTAGATTAAATTTCCAAATACTTTTTTAAAGGCAGCCCCACAAAAGGCACATCTACTTCTCCTAGAAAGGACATAGCTGGCACACCAGCCAAACCTGGGAAGGAGAACTCCAGGCCAAAGCCACTACCTTCCCATCCATGAGAAGGGTGTGCCAAATCCCAGGTTGGCTTTTCTCCTGACCAAAGGCACTTTTATGGTGTCAGGTTTAGTTTCAGCTTGTTCGCCCATACCCAGTTCATTGCTTCAAGAATTCCACTGCCTCAACAAGAGTGAGAGAAAGTTGGGTATTATCAGCATACTGATGACACTGTACTCCAAATCTCCAGACAATCTCCCCAAGCAGTTTCAGGAAGATGTTAAACAGCACTGGGAGCCACAAGATGGAACCCCGAGGGACACCAGAAAACAATAGCTTTAGGGTTGAACAGTAATCCCCCAGCACCACTGGAACCAACCTTTAATAAGCCAAGCCCCATTCTCACCAGGCATTCTAGAAGGATAGCATGCACAATGGCATGGAAAGCCACAGAGAGATCCAGCAGAGCCAACAGAAATGTGCTCCTCCTGAGATCCAGTGCAATGTAGTGCATAGAGTGTTGGACTTGGATTCATGAGATCTGGGTGCTAGTTCCCACATGGCCATGAAGCTTATTGGGTGACTTTGAGCATGCCACTGACTCTCAGCCTACCTCACAGGGTTGATTTGAGGATAAAATGAAAAAAAGGATCATGTACACCACCTTGGGCTCCTTGGAGGAAAGGCAGGATATTAATTTAACAAATAAATAAAATAGTTCCCAGTATAGGTCATCCACCAGGGCAACCAAGACTGTCTCGGACACCAACTCATGTTGGAAGTCAGATGCTACCGTACTAGAGTTTTTGTTTAATGCAGTTTTCTACCTTGGGTATCTTAAATGGGCCAAAGTCTCAGTATTTTCAGACTATTTATTAACATTTAAAACTTACTAGGATCATATTCAGCTTGAGCCTCATTTAGTTTCCATCTGCCAAGCAGTCCTTCCCAGATTGTAAGGATAAGAAATAAAAAGGACTCATTTGAATAAGGTTAATGTAGTTTTCTTTCAAATAATGGAATTCCCTTTTATGCCTCTAATTTAGTAAGATTTTCTTTGATAATGAAATATTTTCTCATGAAATACTTGATGTCTCAGCTATCTCATTCAAAGTAATAATCCCTTTTCAAAAGTGCAACGTTGCCCTGTCTCTTGATAGCACTCAAAGTGTGAGAGGCATTGGCAAGACGCTAGATATTCACACAAACACACACACAAAAGGCTTACCTTGAAAGTTTATTATAATCATAACTTACCATATTAATTGGATCAACTGGGCCAATGCTGTTAACATAGACATCCGTTTCAATTACTGTAGTTCTCACTAAACAAAACAGGAACCATAATTACATGTGAAATTCAGTACTTCCTGTATCATTTAGTAATGTGGGTTTGTTTTGGGGAAACAGTTACAGAATAATCCTAAGCATGTTTAGACAGAAAAAAGTCCTATAACTCCCAGCATGCCCCAGTCAGACCTCAGAAAGCAACCATCAACCAGAGTATATAATAATGGGCTAGATCGGTGGGGCGGGTGGTTTAAACTTTTCAGGTCCATGGGCACATTTGGCAACTTGAGAACCTGTCCCACAAAATAGGATGAGAACATTGGCCCCAGCCACCTGCCATCTTCATTTCCTAAGAATGTCTTTGAGCCTCAAGTGAGACCCAGAGGCGTTCATAGGAAGAGAAGATGGGAGAGCAGCTCACATTGCTTTGAAGCTGCCAGTAATACATTTGGTTATTTTTTATTTTTAAAGTAGGAGGGGTACGCACTTTGTTTGATGCCAAGAAAGATGACCGAGGATGCATTGCCTACTCCTGGGCTAGATGAACCAATGCTCTGACTCAATATAAGGCAGCTGCCTATGTACTCCCACATGGAACAAGTGGCATACCTGTTCTAGGAACATGGAAAGGAGAAGGTGATTGTATACCAGTATATAAGCATGGAAGGGACTCCTATGGCTATATGAAGTGGCCAGGGACGTTGAAGTGATGTTGGCATAGCAGCCCCAATGAAGACTAGCCAGGGGGAGAGGAAGGAAGCAGAGGCTCCCTACAATGTCAATCAAGATTCTCTCCTGAATTCATAAGGTTGCTCACTTTCTGCTTTGCACTCCTGGGAGGGAATGGATCATCATGCATTTGTAATTTAGTAAGAAGAAATGCTCTGTTTGGAAAGTGCACCACATCTAAAACAAACACAACTCCTGTATATAGTTCAGCTAAAACACTGTTTATCAACCTAGATCAATTTTTTTTAAAAAAAAATGATTAAGGGATGGAAAAGGATTTTTTTTAAAAAAAACCTTTAGAAATTGAGAGATGTATGGGAAGAAGATGACAAGCATTCATACTGTAAATTTTGATTAATGCATCAAAGTAACAAATGAGAAAAGCAGATCAAATGTGCCACTAATTATGCAGCTTATGAATTAATGTATTGAAACACAAAACCAATGTTTTCCTCTCAATATAGTCTTAGTGAACATCTGTTGAAAAATTCCATTAGCTTCTTCAACCCTTATAATCATATCCAGACCAGAGAACAAGTCAGATTTATTAATATCTCTTCAGCTAGAGTTTTGATCAATATACCACACTGGGCACAAAATCAATCATTTATATGAAAGAACAGTGGCTCAAAACTTAAATATTATTTTGTTTGAAGTTAAGCCTGAAAAAAAGCTCTGAAACATGACTTCACATCTTTTACTAGCAGCCTCTCAAAAGTTGAATGTGGGCCACCCCCATTTTCCCACCCCTTGAGGAATCATTTATTTATTTATAAATCTCACTTTCCGCTCAGAGGCACCTGGAAAAAATGTACAAGCTTTTAAAATGAAATACTATACAATGTAATACTATACAATTATATTGCAGAGGCTAACAAAATGTAGTAAAACACAAGGAATAGCCGCAAAACACTCCCAGATAATAACCTCAGCAGGTAACTATCAATAAGAATACCACTCAGCCATTGGCAAAAGCTCTAAAACAAAATAAATAGGCAGATGCATTTATTCGTTAACATGATTTTTATCCTGCCTTTCTTATCTGAGTAGATCCATAGCAACTAACAAGAACCAATACAAAAGAATTTAAAGAACATAAACATATTAACAACAAACAACTTGTGCGACACCTGGAAGACTCACATTCATCATGGCATAAACCTGGATGGACAAGAGCCCACTTCATCAGATGCTGCGGTTTTTGTCGTTTCTGCTGCAACAGACTAATTTGGCTACCCCTCTGGAAATCCCCGGATCAATGTGGGGAACATGATTACCAGGGCAGCCAGGAACGTATCTGTGCTGGCAGAACACATGCTACATTTACTTAGATATGCACAAATATGTATCAGGATAAGAATGGGAGGATAAAGTATTGCGAAATTATGGCCTCATTTGGAGTTTGCAGGGTTTTAAAACCTGGCCTTGGATGCCTTGACCAAAGTGAGTGGTAAAGGTGGGTGGCCTGACGGTATAAAATTGGGCCTGGGTCATAACAATATGGATCATGCATAATTTTGGACAAGAAAAAATCTTTGATTTTTGGTTGGGCACCTCCCGAGGGCCCACAGCCCAGTAGGGACCCTCGGAAAAGAGCCCCCTCGACTTGCTCCTCCTCTTCACCACTGCAACATGCTTGTTCATTTGCCTCTTGCTCTGGCAAGTGGTGGTGAGGAGGAGCAGTAGTTGCCACTGCCTATGGGCTCACTTGATCTCTGCCTGTCAGGCGTGCAAGTGGGAGCCACTATGAGAAAGAAGGATGAGCAGCAATAGCTGCTGGTAACAATGTCAGTAAGAAGGTAATCTCACAGAGGGCAGGGGCCCATGCAGGGTGTCTTGTCCAAGGGTCCTCAAAAATCTGGAGCTGGCACTGCTTGATATAACTGGTAGATAGCTTGGACGCGAAGTATCATCATCAAAGAACAGCATTGGTACTCTGCTAATGCAGTTCTCAAATGTGAGGGGTTCTATTTACTACAAGGTTTTATTGATTCTATTTATTCAGGACACAACCCAACCAAAGTTAAGCACTTTTCAGTCCCATTGATTTCAATGGGAGAGACTTAAATATGGACCCCAGGATCATTTGAAGAGGACTTAACTTTGGCTAGATTGTGCCCTTACTTATTCACATATTTTTATCTTGCCTTTCAGTTTCAAAGAGTCTCATGTCCCCCACAAAGCTGCTGTCTGAAACCATTTGCCTGAACAGATAGCTTTCCCCTTTGGAAGCAGCCTAACTTCTTTCAAGGAATTCTATGAACATGTGGAGCAGGGTGGGATGGGGCATTAGCTCACACATAGCTAATCTCTCCATGTACTCATAATGAGGTCTGAAAAGAGCCCCATGCAGCTTTCCAGGGACTCGGACAGAGGCATTTCACATCACCTGCAACCGAATCCTTTTGACTGTTGGAAATGCCTGGGATTGAACCTGGCACCTTCAGCCTGCAAAGCATGTGCTCTACTGCTGAACTCTGGTACCTTTTGCAAAGCCCAGAGCATGGTCCTATCCTTTAAACTTTCACTTTGTTTTTTCAGCTTTCCAGAATGGTGGGGGGAGAGGCTTAATTTCTGAAAAGAGAGGTGCTGGAAGCCCTACCAATGAGGAGGTCACATAGACATTGCACAAAAAGACATGCAGTGCAGATTTGCATAACATTTGATATGCTAATTGATATGTATAGGTGCAAACTTAGAAGTAAGCACTACAACTTAAGTAGAAATACATCTGCCCATAGCGGGGAAGACTGTGATCTGGTGACCTGTGTGCCCTGCTGTTGTCCAGATGCCAACTCTTGATGGGCAACTTCAAGGCCCTGAGCTCCCTCCCTCTTATAAATATTCCTCTGTAAAGTGGGTCACATGGCCATATTACCAGTGCCCTGTGAAGAAGTATACATGCATGAGGATGGGCTGCAGTTGTTCCGTATGCAGGAAGACTCTTGCTACAAAGGAAGGTTGTATACAAAATTGGGGAAGATGGTGCTAAATGTGTATGGAAAGGAGTCAAGCTACAAAACCAAAATCAACAAGTACTTGAAAGTGATTGCCTCCCAACCACCACCACACTTACACTGCTGAAGGACAAATACAACACTGTTTCCATGTAGAGATGATTTAACTTTAGAGCAAAATGTATTGTTTAATAATAGAATTTGCCCCTTAAGCATCTCAAATCACATTAACATCAAGAGTCAGGAACCAACGGAAAAATAAACCAAAGACTGACAGTGAGAATGCCTGGTTTGTAGTCAGTAAAATTCATTTAAAGCTGTGTCAAGAGGATGAAAAACATGTTGCCTGATTAACAATGAGGTGTTGAAAACTATAGGCAGCAGAAAGAGTCCAGAGTCCAAGGCCTACTTCACATACTGGACACAATGTTCTACAATAAGGAAATCTACTGGAATTGTAAACACTTGAAACCTCACCTGTCTTAATGACAAACTTTAACTAGGCTGACCATATGAAAAGGAGGACAGGGCTCCTGTAGCTTTAACAGTTTCATAGAAAAGGGAATTTCAGCAGGTGTCATTGGTATATATGCAGAACCTGGTGAAATTCCCTCTTCATCACAAAGTTAAAGCTGCAGAAGCCCTGCCTTCTTTTGTACATGGTCAAGAGACAGGGCCCCTGCAACTTTAACTGTTGTGATGAAGGGGGAATTTCACCAGGAACTAATTGCATACAAATGACACTGGCTGAAATCCCCTTTGCTCTACAACTGTTAAAGTTACATGAGCCCTGTCCTCCTTTTCATATGGTCAGCCTACTTTAACATTTGGCCATTCTGTCTCATCATCCACCATTTACGCATGCAGTATGTTTTGGATGCAGTAGTATGAGGTGCCAGTTGAACGTTTGGGTGTGCCAAATTATACAACATTCTGCGTTTTCTTAAAGAGAGGGTAGTGTATCATTTGCAAAAATGAGTGCTGGAGCTGGAGGCAAAGCAGGCATTACCAGGCAAGATGTTGAACCACTAAGTAGGTAAGCTGTCTGAGAATAGCTTGAACTTTATTCATGCTACAAGCTTGAGAAGAAAAGTCAGGATCAGAGGCTTTGTAAGAGTATATCAAAGCCCATTGGCCCTTTGTATCACCTGATCCCTGCTGAACTGCTGGCGGTGGCTCTGCCTTTTGGCCTTTTGTACTGGTGGTTCCAACGCACAGCCGTTTACAGGCCAGGATCTCCGGCATTGGCAAAATGTTATGGCGGCAGAGAGAGTAAAAATCAAATGGCACGTGATAGTAAGTACTCTTTTTTTGTACGTGTGCTAAACGCCGGCCACTTTCTTTTTCATGAAATAGCAGCAATGCAATTTCCCAGTCAGATCAAGATGCTAGTGCTTTCTGTGTAAGTCTTGGATTTACCTTGAAATGACATCTTACTTATGAGAACGGAAGCACTGATTCTTGTCAGAGGAGTACAAAATTGGGATATGGAGGAAAGCATAAATACATACATAGGGACAAACTGGGCTCCAGGTTTTTGGGAGGCCTGGGCAAACAAACTGCCCCTGTTGACCCCAAGGTGATTTCTGTCCCCTGTCCCTTAGTAGTGGGAAGGCAGGTTGCCTGCCTGTGTGCTCATAGTGATGCTACCAAGTGGACCTATGGCCCTGCACAGTGTTCCTGTGATCTCCAGCACTGTTGTGTTAAATACGCTGGTACTGCTTAGAATTCTACATTGTGGCGGGGGGGGGGGGGATGGTGCCAAATGAGTTTTTTCTCTTTATTTAGGTGAGTGGGGGACATTTCTACAAAATATATTATTATTATTATTATTATTTATTATTATTATTACTATTATTATTATTTATTATTATTATTATTATTATTATTATTATTATTATTATTATTATTTCAGCCCAGGAATTTGTGTAAACATGTTCATGATCTTTTATTATTATCTTTGCTGGTCGTTCACAGTTGCACAAGTGTGCACTTACAGCTGTCAAATATATATGACCTTGCCTTGTCAATACCCTTGCATGTTTCAGCTGTCAAGGGAAGGAAGTGTAGTATGAAACATACAAGGGAATTTAGGAGACTGCATAAAGGCTAATTCGACAGCTGTTGACAGTGACAGGTCGGGAAAAGAGGACAACATTGTCCACTTAGCAAGATGATCCCCAGGGTTTTAAGTGTAGAACAGACACTTGTGGGTGCCCTGCTTCCGTTCCACACATCCCAAGTCTCCAACAAATCTAGTCTCTCCCCACTCCTTTTCACAACTCCCATTCATAGTAACCTCGTCAATAATTGCTCCAAATGAGAGTTGTTATCACTGACGAGGGAGGCTTGAGACAACTTGGGTGGGCACCATTGGGAAGAACAACAGGAGGGGTTTCCACTCTTGCTGAGCAGCTCAGTACCAGATTAGTGCAACCCATGTTGGGTGACTCTGCAAGGTTCAGATGACAAGTCAATCCATCATGGGTAAAACAATTCCTACAGTAAGCCATGGGTTGTCAGGGTGACTTATTGCCCCAAACAAGCCACCCTGCAGGAAGTAATCCAGGTTCAGATGACATGACAACCCACCATGGCTTGTTTCACATGACAACCCACCATGGATTGTCTAGTCGTGAGGACCCAGTCAGCATGTCTCTAAATACCATACTTGGAGGCTTACTCTAGGAAACAAAATGTTGTACTAGATAGGTCTCTGGTCTGATTCAGCAGGGCTCTTAAGTTCTTACCATTTTTTACACCATAAGGAAAATGGGATAAAAATGTGGCTACTTTCAAGTAAGCAATTAGAGAATTACCTTCCTTACCTTACAAAAGAGGGATTTCCAGCACTGAATGTTTATGTGATTGGCTCTTATTTATTAAAAAATACTTTAATTACTTTTTCATTAAGGAGTTAAACAAAACCTTAAACAATACTTTATAGTACGCCCTTTTGCTACCTCCATACATGCTGCTGCTAATAAGAAGAGAGGTTAATTCTTTGTGGCTTGTAGGGTTCATTACATCTTCACAAATGGATAAAAGTGCTAATAAAAGGTTTGGTACAATTGTGATTTGGTCATTTTTCATCTAGACAATGTGTAGAGCAAAATCAGGAATAAAATAAGTAACCAAGAACCAATTTCGCAGCTTCAAATATTCTAAGGAACACTGCAGGAAAATTGAGTAGTTCGTTAAACATATTAAGGTGCAATCCTATGCAAAGAAATGTTCACATTGATCCTATGCATGTTTAGGCAGAAAACAAAACACTACAATTTCCAGTATGACTTGCTGAAGGGATGCTGGGAGCTGTAGGCCCTTTTTCCCTATCTAAACATGAATAGGAATGTGCCCTTGGGGTAGTATATTAATGTTCATCTTTTCACATGCTACATTAAAGAGGAACTATTTTTTGTGTGTGATGACTAGCCCAGAATTAGAAACCCAATGTGAGAAACTAGTAACACAACATGAAAAACCCAACAGCTTTTCCCAGAACCTCAAAATATTGGCACCACACATTTCTATAGTGTCCAAAAACAATGACTGTAATCTCTGTTTATCTGTATTCTATTCAGTGAAGCATCAGAGCCACTTACCTCCAATATCTGGCCGAAGTTTATTGTCATAGCCTTGGAGTAAAGAGTTCAGTATATAAGTAACATCTCCTTCATGAATTTTTGGGGCAAGGACCCATGTTTTGTTCACTGTTAGGTCTTCATCATCCTCATCATCTGCTTTATCAGTGCTAATGGCAGTTGAATAAAATGTTGGAGAGGAAAAACATAATGAAACTAAACAGTGTGTAGAAATGAAATATAACCATCTGCACCGCACAAAATGAAAATGCGAAGGCATGGTAAGACTAGCAGTCAGGATTGCAGATGAAGTTAAAAACTGACTTCAAAAACATATCTAACTGCTCATTTCTAGGGCAGCAATTGGAACAATTATAAGAAGCGCTTTACTACTCTGATGTTGCAGTCAAAGACACTCCAATTCACTCATAAAATTGAACTATATCGCTCTTAGTTTAGCATAAAAATATGAAAATATCTTAAGGATTATTGTTTATAGTGCAGTGGCATGAGTATGCAGTGATAATACCTAGGATGTGCTCATTAGTGGAGTAGAAGGTTTTTTTTGTAGCTTTTTTATCTCTCTTTCAGGGGGATTTGCACAAATTCACTAACGTGCAGTAGTTTCTGTGAATAAGTGCAGCAGTTACTGCAAATTTGTGCAAATACTGAAAATTAAAAGACAAAATGAAGTTAAATTTGTGCATGCATGAAGGAAATTCTCAAGTGGCTTTCCTTATCGATGTAGTGAAGGAGGAAGGGAGCAATACTAGCGAGGTCATGATGAGTGACTGGCTTTTTTGCCACTCTTGCGAGGTAGCCCAGCCGTTCTTTCCAACAGGCAGTACCCATGCATTAGTCACTCTGCTGGATTCACAGGTCACAAGAAGCCACTCTGTAAACAAGCCATCCTGAACAACCCAACAACCCGCTATGGCTTCTCAGGGTGGCTTGTGCATGATTAGCAAACTATGCTGAGGCCATCATGCTGGATTCAGTCACAACAAGCCACCCTGAAACAAACAAGGGTGACAACCCACTGTGAGTTGTCGTGTTGGGAGAACCAGATTAGTTGAGAGAACAATTATGTTCCTTTAATATAGGAGAGCAGATGAGAGCAAGAGGCATCATAGATCATTTATTCATTGGCAGTACAATCCTCTACATACCTACTCAAAATTAAGTTCCATTGCATTCGATGGGACTTACTCTCAGGCCAATATACATAGGACTGCAAACTTAAATATATAGGTTAGGGAGCTTTGTTGAATTTACTACATTTATAATCCATGTTTCTGCCAAGGCCCTCCAGGTGGTTTCCAATTTAAAACATAATCTAACAGATGTAATATCAAAGGAAAAAGGGTGGGGGAAGAAAAAAGAAAAACAAATATATGCCAATACGAATTCTCTTACACAGTTATATTCTTACAGTTCTTACACAGTTATATTCTCTACATTTTTATACTCCCTCAAAGCATAGAAAGTATATTATGCCATCCATCCTAGAAAAAGATGGTGTATGGCACCTGCTAGACAAAAGCATATCCTTCTTTTAAAAATCCCCCCAAACATTAGTATTTATACTTATTTTTGCAGTTTAAAATGTAAGTATAAAATGCATACAATGACACAGAATTGTATGCTCTACAATTGTATATTGTAAACATAAGGTAAAGTACATCGTTTATGGCAAAAGCTCGGAGGATAATAGTAGCAGTTACATACTTTGTGTGTTGTTTTTTCACATTTCCAAACAAATGGAAGTTGTTTTGTGGTGTCAAGGTTGAAAAGTGATTCCTTTGGATGTCTTTGCACACTGTATAAAGCTTTTCAGCTATTAAGATATCCCAGGTTTTCCTATACCAAGGCAGTAGGAAAGGAAGCATACGCGTCTGATTATAGAATGAAATCCTACAACTAATTTTACCAATTACTTTCCTTTGCCCATTTTTTTTTAAAAAAATGCACTTTAGTCCCTTCCCCTCCCTGCCTTCTATTTTACAGCTGCAGCATTCAGAGACCTTTGCTCAAATCAGTCTGGGACATTTGACTATGATAGCAGGATAATCTCACATTCAGAGATACAAATCACCATCTGGGACAACTGGGTATCAAGCCAGATCCTTCCCATATGGAAATATGCCACTATACCATCTCCAGGTTTAAAACAGCCTGCTTTTCACTGCCAAGCAAGCCTATTAGGACAAAGAGTGATGCAGTTAGTTCCATGGATCATAGAATCATAGAATAGTAGAGTTGGAAGGGCCTAAAAGGCCATCGAGTTCAAGCTCCTGCTCAGTGCAGGATCCAAGGGGGCTGTCAAGTGTTTTTTTCTTAAACAGCAGCCACTTTTTCCAAAGGGTCTCTGTCATGTTCCCTCTAGAGGACTCTCTTCAAAAGGTCACCTGGAGCCAGTGGAGGCTGATGGCTCCAATTTCAGTGGAGCTGAATAGGTTCAGCACCACGTATAGCTCCTTTAAAGTTCTGGCTGGTTCTGACTGAAGCCCAGAATGGATTCACAGTCCCACCAAAATTGGAGCCACCAGCCTCCACTGCCTGGACCCCTCCCCCTCCAGCCAAGCATTGCAGAGGAGTGTCTTGTGGGGGATCAAGGGAAACCTGGGCCCTCTGGGCAGACAGCCATCAACCCTAACTGCCATGATGTAGTTAGATACCTCTCGGACTCAGAGGCAGATGCTGAGCGGTCAGTCACCTAGCTCCAGACCGTGCAGGTGTCAAAAGTTCAAAGCTCAGCAAGAGGTCAAATGTAGAAGGACTCCTTGTGAATAGGGATGGGCAAATGAGCAATTCTCATGCTCATGGAGGCTCACCACCCCCAATGTTTGCTGGAGGAGGTTGGAAGAACAGGAAAAGTGCACAGTTTCGAACAAAAAGGAAATACACTTTTCCAAGCATGTACCCCGATGAGTGCTTTCCCCCATTTATTAAAGCATGAAAATGCATTATTTTGGGGAAATTTGCAATTTAATGCACCCTTTAAATCACCCATTTTGCAAACACGATCTCAAGCCTGAGAATGTGCAACACTTTCCTGAAAATTGTGCTCACATTTGCACTCATGTTCGGGGTTGTGAGCGGAATATTTTGGTAAATTTTTCAAATGTGAATTAAGTTCTCATACATTCTTACCCATGAGTAAAGCTATGCTCATGAGTAGATCATTCATCAGTTGGCATTAATGGCCTGCAGCTTTGCTGTGGTCTGATTGGTGATCTGAAGGCTCAGATGTAAAAGCCTTCCATTCATGGCTTGTCTGAGAACGAGCTCCCTGCCTTGTATTTTCCTGGTAACCCAGATTTCCTCTGGATCGTCCTGTGTTTGACTTTGAAAGCCTAGTGACCTTACTGTTGGAATTGACCCTGCCTGGATCCCTGAAGTCTATCCCAGTACCACTAGAAGCAAATAACAAACTGCTTTTGAAACTGAGATTTTTCAAAAGGAGCTTGTGATACGGTACACTAGTGTTCAAAGAAAACAAACCTAAATCCCACTTGGCATGTGTGTGCTTAAAAGGTTGCTCTTTTAATGCCACCGTTATTTTTTTCAAAAATGAAAATGGTTAGCTAGTAAATTATTTTTCACAAATACATTACTGCTACACTGGATATAATTCCATTGAGTTATTATCTGCCACTCTTATCAAGATGGAAGAAAAGGGAGCTACAGAATACAAACAATTGCATGTCCATTTATTACTTATTCTTCAATTGGATAAGGTGTAAATTGCTGCTTTCCAAATACTTGCAAGGGGAAAATGAGCAAAGCTGGAATGAATATGCGAATTCATTTGACTGATCCCCTCAAAGGTCAAAGAATACCTAGAAGTAATTTTCTCTATTTGAATCGAATGAGCGTGGACTTCACAAAACCCTCCAGCACCAAGTTTGCCACCTCCATTACTCATTCCAACAAAATTTCAAGCATTTGCTGGAGGCTTCAAGTCAAAGTTAGTGCACCAAAACTGAAGGGGGTAGCCATAGCAGGCATGATCATATTTAGACAGACAGACAGACAGACAATGGAGTTCATTCTAAACTTATATTAAGCCCAGTTATTTCTGAGTAATGGGGGGGGGGGGGGAAGCAAAGTTAAACCTTTGTTACTTCTTCTGAGTCCTAACAGGGGACTGTTCAACCCAAGTAATCAATGTGAACTTAGATCAGCCATCTCCAATCTGGTGCCCTCCAGATCTTTTGGACTTTGACTCTCATTAGTCCCAGCAAGTATGGCCAATGATCAGGAATCCTGGGAGTTGTAGTCCAAAAAGACCTGGAGGGCACCAGCTTGAGGAAGGCACCCTTGAGTATATTACATACATGGGCCAACTCATTCCAGTGGAGCAGGAGCTCCGCATGCTCGAAGTGCTTGCACAGATTGGTTTCCAGCACTAAAATAAATGGCTAATCCCAGTGGTGCAGCAAGGTAATTTTAGACTCTGGATTTAATGGTCTTCTGGAGACCCCCCATTAGATGGCCATGAGCTTCACTTCAGCTGTGAATCATAGTACTGATCTTCTGTCTTCTCCTCCCCTTCCCCACTGCCATACCATGCTTTATAACTGCTTTTACATTCCTGATACAATGCCAACAAAACTATCTGTCAACTCTGATTTAAGCTTTGAGCACATGCAATTTTGTGCTGTAGCCTCTCTTATATCATGGCACCATCATGACTACAGGAATAAAAGTGAGTTTGCTTCTGCTGCTCTGATGCCCTCATCACTTGCCACTCCCTGGCTGCTCATTTGCTCTCTCCCTCCAGGCTGTAGGGCCCTGGACTCCGGCCCCAAGGTTCAAGCCTAGCTGCACCACAGGCAGATCCAGCAAGGCAGTTCTGTTCAGGGGCCGACACCCGGAACAGCTGCTCAACCAAGGTACTTGGCTTTGCACTAGTGATGGATGCTTAATCTTAACTCTGAGAACCGTATAACTAACTCACAATTGTTCAAATAATGATTTTTGTTTGGGTAGAATCATTCTTCCACACAATGAAATAATGGGATTGATCTTTAGAGCAGTGGTGGGGATACCTGACCTAAGGGCTGGATGAGGGGCTCTGTTTAATTTCATCCTGACCCCAGGCATTTCCAGAGAGCTTCTTCCCACCCAACATCCACCCCCTAAGAAAGGCTGGCAAAGAGAAGAGCTGCCTGGGCACCACTCCAGAAAGGTACTCAGAACATCTTCCAGCAGCAGTACCCAACACTTCCCACCTTCTGGTCGTCCCAGTAACAGTGTTCAACCCTCCCATGCCCACCTTTCCTGCTCCAGTAGAAATATTCTCTGTTTCCTTCTTCAGGGATAATTATAAATTTCTTCCTGTTACTTAGTGGATCCCACCCTGAAGCAGCCAGAGCTTCAGGAAATGAGATGGCATCCCCCTGCATTATCTTCCTAAGTATTACTTTTTTAAAAAAGGTAGGCATTTAAGAATATATAATACAATTAATTATCCGGTTAATGATTCTGCATTGCCTCGATAGATTTTTTTCCTCCCTCCTGTGGTTCAATAATCTCTGTCAGAATAATAATAATAATCCCTCAACTCCTGCTTTATTTATTTATTTAGGACACAATCATATACATTTGAACAGAGAAAAAAACTCTACAACTCCTGGTATTCCCCAGCCAGCATAGCTGGTTGGGGAATGCTGGGAGTTGTAGGATTTTTTTCTGCCTAAACATGCATATGTAGATATTACTTAATAAGTGGTATACAATACAAAAACATGATTACAAACACAATACAATATATTAATAGTAAAATGTCCATTTTAAGATATACTTTAGAGCAGGGTGGGTAGAATGTTGATTGGGATTTTCAGTAGATTGACAAGGGTTTCTGATTTCCAATTGTTTAACACCAGCAATAAAAAGGCATTTCCCCTTTCTAAAGTAGGATGCTGGGACAGAAGAAAACTTTAAGTAGTTGGAAGAACTAGGAATGGATTTCTGCTTGATGGGATTGTGAGCTCCATTTTGGTACTTAAAATAAATTCCTGAGCTGACCATATGCCCAGATGCAACCTTATTCCTTAATTCTATTATTCTTTCCCACCCACCCCTATTTTCCACCTTGCTCTGGATGGTGGGTCTCAGGGTTGTAGTGACAAACCAAGTAGATCTTGCAAGCCTGACGTTTGTCTGTCCGAGCATGAGAGGACCTACTTAACTATTGTTCCACACAGACAGCTGTAAGACTAAGCAGGAGTGCCTTAACATTGCATGGGGAATGCACACTGACCTACTTCACACATAACACTAACCCATGGTTTATTTAAACCATGGTTTATGCATGATTTGTTGCCCTACCCAGGCTTCATCTGACAGATGATGAAACAAACTGCAGTTTGTTTTCTCAATTTCAAGGCTGCTTGTTTCCCTTCTCCTTCGCCTGCTCTCTGCTTGTATCCCAAACAGCATTACAGTGCTGTAGTACTGGCATGTAGAATGGCTTGTTGGGGATTTTTTTCTACCATTCTTGCTCACTGCAACAAACCATGAACAACCCATGGTTCTGGGTTCACACATGACAACCCATGTTTTAAACATTCCTGGGTTCACAACAAATCATGGATTTTCATATTGACCATGTTCAGACGACACACTAAGTCACGGTGGTTAAGCATTTTGGGCTAAACGTTATGGCTTAGCATGTCATGTGAACCATTCCTAACTA
The DNA here is from genome assembly GCA_029215795.1 of Anniella stebbinsi. Classification (NCBI taxonomy): domain Eukaryota; kingdom Metazoa; phylum Chordata; class Lepidosauria; order Squamata; family Anniellidae; genus Anniella; species Anniella stebbinsi. The sequence continues at coordinate 174,618,855 of JARDYH010000004.1, read as the reverse complement.
TGGTTAACCACAGTTTAAACATACTCGCTAACCATTTACTGCAAAAGGGTTAGTGCCCTAACCATGGCTAGCATGTTGTCTAAAAGACCTATGTCATTCGTGGTTAACAAACCATGGTTTGTTCACACAGCTGGATTTGCACATCATGACAACCCAGAATTCAACAATCTATACTGTGTTAGCATTATGTGTAAACCCAGACACTGGGAATTACATAAAGAGGGGAACAGAAATACTCTAAAATTTATGCTACATTTTGCATTAATTTAATCTCCAGTGTGTCTACTCTTGACATTTAATGCAAATTTTATTTAAAATTATAACAATATCTTCCCTCAGTCTGTTGCTTTCTTCCCCTCCCCTCCACCCTGCCACTACCAGTATCTCTTCATTTTCCCCTTCCCATTTCCTATTATAATACTGCCCGTTGCTTCACATCCCATTCTGTAAATGAGCAAAAGAAAGGGGGAGAGCTGGAAGAAGCTGCAGGTGGGTGCAAATATAATTTTATGCTGTACACAACAGTATTACACTTATGCAAACAACAAGATGTTGAAAAAGTTTCTAAATCGATAGATAAGGAGATATATTCATTATCTTGCCTATGAGTTGTTGGCAACCAGTAGTGCCATCAGGGCAGGACTTGGAGGTAGACAGCCAGGGCCTCACTCAGCAGAATGAGAAAGCGGGCCCCCAAACAAAAAAGGTCTGGCTTAAACATTTTGAAGTAAGTGAAGCAGCACACATTACCATCTAAAGTAGGAGTAGACAACCCAGTGCCCTCTAGATATTTTGAACTACACCTCATATAAGCCCCAAGCCAACATGGCCAATAGTCAGGGATCATGGGAGGTTTTTTGTTTTTTTTAAAATTATATAAAATATAACCAAAAAGTGATCAGTCCCTAACAATTAATGTCTAAACAACTATTACATAAGAAAAAAAAGATAAATAAATAAATGAATATACTAAATAATAAGTGTGCTGTATGATCTTAATTTGTTGTTATAATATCCAAACGCTCAAAGCTGAAGCTGGCATGTGTTGCTGTGAGCCTGGTTGTGAAGGATGTTGAATAAATCTCCTCTGCGTAAAAGGATAACAGTTGTTTTTCCTGGGATTAGAAGTAAGTCATACGCTATTTTTTCTGATATTGCCACAGACCATATATTTCGATACCATTCAGATAAATTCAGATTGTTCAATTTTTTCCATTGTTGTGCAATTGTCTGGCGGGCAGCAGTTAGTAAGAATAACAATAAATCTTTACATTTCAAACTTACATTAGATCCTTTGTATATTGATAATAACAATATTTCTGGATTATATACAATAGTTTCTCCAGTAATAGACATTAATTCTCTATGTACTAATGTCCAGAATCCCTGTATATGTGGACAAGTCCACCATAAGTGAAAATATGTTCCTTTTACCCCACAACCTCTCCAACAAAGGGGGCTGCATGTCGAAGTAATATGTCCTAGCTTTATTGGTGTATGATACCATCTATGTAGTATTTTCAAAGAAGTTTCTCGAATAGAAGCTGATATAGATCTAAATGGTCTATTATCCCATAATTTATTACAACTAGCATCATCTAATTCCCTTCCAAAATCTCCTTCCCAGACTTTCTTTAAACCTACCATCAATCCCATATGAGTATCTATTAGGATGGCATACATCAAGGAAACAATTCCCTTCCCAAAACACCTGGAGGGTAAAACAGGTTACCTATAAAAAGGGGAAGATCTTTTACATCCAGAGTCTAAAATTACCTAACTGCATCACTACTGGCAGCTCCCTTTTTGAAAGTGTGGAAACAATTCTAAATGAGGGGTGCTACATAACACATAGCATCATTATAGCACCAGCTTGTCTCTCAAATTCAGAAGGTCTGTATAATGAGGGACAATAATACTAAATGACTTTACAGGTTTGTTTTGCTTACATTACTGAGATTGTGTGTGTGTGTGTGTGTGTGTGATGCTTTGAATACTCAGAAAAAGCGCTGAATCTCTCTCTTTCTCCCTCTCCCTTTCTCTCACACACACCACAAAGAGAAAAGCAGTTCTAAATCCTGATCACATCCCTTGCTCCATCCATTACAACAGCAGCACCCCAGGATAGGATAGCGAGGAGGTGGGATTGAAAATTCTTCTTCCACCCATCATCTCTTTCACAGTGCTTTACCCGTCCCATATAGCAGGGCCGGGCCTATATATTTTTACTGACTGAGGTGGAGAAACCAATGGTGCTACCCCAACCCACAAGTCAAGGTGCAGAGTGTCAAGGGCTAGTCAAGTTATTTCAGCATCTGAAGCAGAAAATTCCCAAAAAATATCTCTCCCACTTCCTGGCAGTAACAAAATGCAATTTTTACTTTCACACTGTTTTAAATAACTGAACGTTAGAGGTTTTGTACTGTGCTTTATCATATTGTGAATCACCCAGAGAACTTTGGCTATTTGAGCATATAGAAATGCAATGAATAAATGAATGAATGATAATATATTAAATGACGATTTATTGGCTTTCCAAACATTTGCTGCCTGAGGTAGATGCCTCAGCCTAACTAATAGTAGGGCCAGCTCTGCCTATAAGAATGAATGACAAGCATTTACTTACACAGGACAAAGTAAAAGAAAATGCTTAGGGGTGGGGCTAAAACTGCTCTCTGTCCAAGTAAACCCCTGCCATTCAAAATCAGGCCTGCTCTTACCTCTAAGACCAGCTTGAGTACCATTTCCTGGAACTCAGTAGATGATCGTCTCCTTTGCACAGAGAAAGTCCCCACTTTCAATCCCCAACGTCTCCATGTAGAGCTGGAGAAACCCCTGCCTGAAATTCTGGAGACTCACTGCGAGTCAGTGTTGGCAATACTGAGCTAAATGGACCCATGTTCTGACTCAGTATAAAGCAGCTTCCTATGCTCCTATGAATGCAGGGAAATGGCTACTTATCACTATTAGCTACCCCTTGAGAAACACTGTGTAAAGGAATGAATAAGGGACAACTACTGCCTAGAAAGTTCAACTTCAGATGACTATGTAGGCGTAGAGTAAAAAAAGAGTAGTCTGTGAAGTTGAAATAAGGAGAGCACTTGTGCGCCACTTTGAGAGAGAAAATAGGGCAACTCTAGGATGCGGGTTCGCCTGAGGGATTTTGAGCCTCCCACCCAGCTTTTGAGATTCTCTCTGTTGTTCACTTGAAAGAATGAAATAATGAGTATGATTGAATTAAGGACAAATGCAAATTAGTAAATCTCTCATCACTACAGCGACAAAACAGGCTTTCTGCCTCATTGGAAGTGGGGCTAATCCCCCAATTTATGCTTTAAAAAACAGAGCTTCGCTACATGCTCTGTACACATCTATCTCTCCAGGATGCTTCACTAGAGGCTGATTTGCACTTAACTTTTTAAAATCTCTGATAAAAGTAAGCATGGATGTTAGTAGGCACATAAAAGATTTAGAGCCCAGGCCCATAGAACATGAATCTGCATAAAATCGCCATTTACTATTTATATCTATATATGCAAATTTAGAAATAATTATTAGAATGTATTTTAATTTCACAAGAGGCAAAGCCAGAAAATGAATTTCTCATCTAAACTATCTAAAATAATATAAAATCTTCAATTAATTTGCACCCTGGCCCAGTTTTTTCCTAATCTCCACTCAGTGGAAAATTTGGGGGAGTGTTTCAGCAGGTGGAAAGAAGGAAGTTAACCCTTCCCTTCCCAGATACTACTCCCTTAAAAATTATCCCTTGCATGGCAAATGAGCTGAGAAAAAGCATCCATTGGCACCAATGAATAGTCAGGGCTCTGTGGTATAGATCTGTAGACCTGGGAATTATATTTGTTGCTGGGACCCTATGGGCACACGCCTAGCAACACCCATGAAAGCAATTACTCTATTTAAAATAGCAAGAAAACAAAGCAATGGTGCTGTCTGTATTCAAGAGAGGTTGGACAACATCCCCCTAACTCATTTTATAACAGGAATTTACAAGTAAACGATTTCTATTTTCTCTAATTGAGGCAGGACACATTCAACCCAACTCTCTAACTCCATGGAAGTTCAGTTGGTCCTTCTGAACAATAGAGATAAGTGGCAGAGATAGGTTCTCCTAGAATAGTTCTTCTTCTCCACCGCTCTTTCAATTATCTTTCCTTCATCTTGTTACAGGTATTTTCCTCTTTGTAAAATCTGCGTTACGGTTGGTGTTCAGCCACTTTGGTCTTTCTGTAATCTTCATTCAGGTGTTTGTGGAGGTGTTACTGGCTTTCTTCCATTCCAGCCTGGGAGGTCACAAGCCCACCAGCAGAAAGAGCGACTCAGCAAACCTGTCCTGCTACCTTGTTACATGGGAGGAGCACCCCCAAAGGATGGGGAATGCCCCACATTTCTACCAGAAAATGCACATGCAGTACTGCTGCTATGCACCCCCCTTTATGTGCTAAAGCCATAATTCAGTGTTAGAGCACATACTTTACATTAGGGATATACCAGGATTTCATTTCTATTTGCAAATCATGCAACTATGTTGCAATCCTAAACATGGACAGGAGCCCTTTATTCAAGAAATGTTAGCAAACTCCCAAATTTGCATTTGCGTTTGAAAACATTATTTAAAAATGTTTACTTTGAAATGTGCATTTTTCCAAAAAAAAAAACATGTTCATACTTTAATCAATGGGAGAAAAGTGCAGACTTTTGAAAGTACACACAGAAATGCACACATTTACTGTTTGAAATGCACATTTTTCCTGAGCTAAAAACGAGCTGAAAAACTGGTCAAAACTAGAAATAGGGGAAAACTGAAATGAACTTTGAAGTGTTTTTTTAAAAAAAGAAAAGTTAGGAGTGCTTGAAAATCGCTGGTTCTCCAATTTTTTAAGCCAAGAATTGCATCACAACATTCTTAGAGAAACTGATGGATAATTGCTTATCAATCCACAAATTAATCCATGTGTGGATCAGCTCAGTTCCTGTTTGAATTTGCAAACATCGAATTCCTCAACATCTGTTTCCAGTAGCAGGTGCCTTTGGCCACTCCCAGGGAGGGCATCATGAAGTCAAGAGCCATCCCCCATTGCTTGTTTTCTGCATCTGGCAATCCAAGATATGCTGCCTCTATACTGTTGATTGGTGACCAATGGTTTGTTGAGAAGTTGAACAGACAGGTGATCCGGGATATACTTTTACCTGTAAGCAATTTAGTCTTCACCTGAAACACATTAGTCAGACTTAGGAGTAAGACTAGAGATAGCAGCTTTTTAGGGCCAAATGGAACCGCATTTGCTTCTTGCATCGTCTAGTCTCTGCCTGGTACCTTCTGTCCCATCTTGTGGTCATCTGCAGTTGTGGCACTCCAGCACAGCAAGAGTCAGGGCTTCCTTCTGCAAGCTACCACCATACTGTAAAAGAAATAAATAAGGATGGCAGTGTCTACTGCCAGCATCCAGACTCTGAGAACACAGGTACCCTACACTTACCTGGTGAAACCATTTCGCTGCCATGGCTTTTAGCCATTATGTCATTTAGCTCTTACACTAAACAGAAACAAGAGTCATTCACACATCCACTTTCCGCTGCTGTTCGTAATCTGTGAAGCAGAACCAGTGCCGGCTCCAAGTTATTGGAAGCCATTGGGCAAGACACCCAAAATGGGACCTTCCCTCAAGGAGTCAACCTTCTCACCCGTGGCTATTGCTCCTCATTCTCTTTCTTATCATTGCTACCACTTGCTTGCTTGACAGGCAAAGAGCCAGTAGTCAATGTCATCTCCTAATCCTCCTTCTCGCCATCATTGTCTGGGCCAGAGACAGATGAACAAGAAGGTTGAAAGGTGAACAGGAAGAGCAACTCAGTGGGCCCTGCTGGAGTATGGGCCCTCTGCAAGTGCCCAACCATGCCTACCCTTGACACCAGCCCTGAAGAAAACACCCTGTTCACACAACCAACAGTATGCAGTGACTGCATAGAGGGCAATGTAGGAGTCATAAAAGCCCTGTCCCCAGCCTCCACACATTCATTGGCTCATCTGCATAGGGCCTACCCACATACAAGTTGCATGTGCATGGTCTTGACTGTGTGACCGGGACCCCTGCTGTTTAGAACAACCAAGGGATGCATAGAGGGCAGGGTTAGGCCCTGCCACCGTGATCCCATTCTCCCTGCCTCTCATGTCTTCACTGCTCCCAGTTGGTCACATGAACAGGGCTTATATCCGATGGCAGCAAAACTGACAGACCAATTATGCACTTCATAAAATAGTATTTTACATTTTATTTCCCTTTTACCTGGTGTCCTATTGTGCTACGTTAGCTAACAAAGAGGTTTTCAAATATGTTTCCCCCCCCCAAACCTAGAACTCAAGACATACTAATCATTTGTGTGTGTGTGAGAAGTGACAAATGAATAATTGATAACTGAAGTCAATGAAGCAAAGTCTACTGAGTTAGGGGAAGAATTAATATCAAAGTTGTACAGCCTAATCCACATCTGCCTGGTATGTTAATAAGCCTATGTGTGATGGCATTATCCTCCAGGCATGTTAGGAAACAACACAGCAGGATCTTCAGTTTATGCTCAAATGCCATGCAAATGACTTAGGTGCCCAAGCTAGAGGCTTGGTGTTTTTTGTTTTTTTTTAAACTATTATCGACCAGACCAAGTAAGCAACCCAAGCAGTAGTAATCCCATTACCCAAATCTCGGTTTTTAATAACTCTGAATTATATGAACTCATTGTGCGAGTTTCCATGTCTGTGTGAACAAATAATTAATCTCTTTATCCAAATATTTTGAACGTTGCCACAAGTATTTGAAGTAATCAAACCTTTAAAAATTCATGGCATAAAGTCAAGAGGTTCCCTATTCATAATTCACCCTAGAAACACGCACATGTCCATGTTGCCCTCTATGATATCTTACTCATGGTTTTCTCTCAAATGACACTGTTCACAAGACACTTATTCTTAATGGGACTGTTGTAAATTAAGTTTAATAGCTAATATTGGCCTATAAGTGGCTTTACCTCAAAGAATGCTAGGACATTTATAATGCATTTGTATATTAAAAACACAAAGGGAAAAAATGTTCCACATGCTTCGGAATTATACTTCGATACAGATTGGTACAGCATTGTCTGAGGTTGTAAGCAGATATTACTGCAAACTCAACCCATGGAAGCCCCCCAAAACAAACTAATACAACCAATGGAAGTTGCTGTTCCATGTCTCCTTTTCCTCTCTTCTTCATAACGTCTAGGGTAGCCTTCCCCAATCTGGTGTCCCCCATTTGTGTTGGACTACAACTCCCACAATACCCAACACATCTGGAGGGCACAAGGGTGGGGAAGGCTAGTTTAGGAATACGCAACACATGATGTGATATCATCAGGCCATGGGTTTCCACACCCCTACCTGCTCCACTTATTTATTTCATAGCATTTCTATACCGCCCAATAGCCGAAGCTGTCTGGGTTGTTCCCAAACGTATAACCACAAGTACAGAAAAAATATAATATGAAAGCTTAAAACCACAATATAAAAGTACAACCAGAAAAAAAAATCCTAGCAGCAATGCAGAAGTTTAAAATACAAGTTTAAAACAGCAGAGCTAAAAGAGTAGGATGCTAAAATACTAGGAAAATAAAAGGGTCTTCACCTGGCGCTGAAAGGAGTACAAAGTAAGTGCTAGGAGAACCTCTCTAGGGAGCACATTCCACAGCCAGGGTCCACAGCAGAGAAGGCCCTCCTCCTAGTAACCACCTGCCTCACTTCCTTTGGCAGGGGCTCATGGAGAAGGATCCTTGAAGATAATCTTAGGTTCCGGGCAAGTACATATGGGAAGAGACAATCCTTCAGATAACTTGGCCCTAAGCCATTTAGGGCTTTGAATGTTAATATCAGCACTTTGAATTGGGCCTGGACTGGCAGCCATTGAAGTTGGAAAAGTAGTGGTATAATGTGGACTCATTGGCCAATCCCTTTTAACAATCTTGTTTCCCAGTTTTGGACCAGTTGAAGTTTCCAGACTGTTTTCAAAGGCAACCCCATGTAAAACACATTGCAGTAATCCAGACGAGGTTATCAGAGCATGGATAACTGTAGCTAGGCTAGCTAGGCTATCTCTGTCTGGATGATCACTTCGTTGGTGGCTGCTTACAAGGGCAAGGGACTTCACACGCAATGAAGTCATACCATGTTGAGTAACCCTAGACCAGCCTTCCCAACCCTAGTGTGCTCCAGATTTGTTGGACTACAACTTCCAGCATCCCCCAGCTGTCCTTGCTAGGACTTGTAGTCCATACATTTGGAGGGCACCAGGTTTGCTAAGGCCATCACAGACATTATGGAGAAGGGAAAAACAAGACAAGGAGCTGCTGTAGTAGCCTTATGTATGCCATAACATTTCAAGTCCTTTGATTAATAATAATAATAATAATAATAATAATGGCAATATCTCATACTTATATGTGAGATGGTAACTTTTATTAGGTTTGGGGTGGCAGGGGTGGCAGAACAGGCCTAATTATGATTCTGAACTTATCAGAAACAGTACCATGACTTATAAATCCTCAAGCACAAATGGACTAATGACAAAATCCATATTTTCCCTAACAAGCAGCAAGTTCATCTTTAACATGAGTATCAGAGGTCTTTGTTATACTTTCATTATGAAGAAGACTGACCAACTAAATTTTAACTAGTAATTAACACCTGTCAGATTCTGCAATGGACTGCACAAAGCAGAGCAGTAATGCTCTTCTGCTAGTATCCACAGCATATGTCAACTTCAGCATGAAACTTGGACTACATGAACAGTGTAAATGTGAGTACCCAAATGAAGTTAATGACCATGAATGTTAAAGGCTTCAGCTAAATGTGACCTCCCGGTTTCAATAAACAAATTATATGATGGAGATGACATTTTATTTTTACACAGCAGGAGCTGATGACGCACAAGACCCAGGGCAACAAACTAATGTCCTTGTCTGATCAAGCACTTAATTGGGCAGCAGCCCCAGTCATTTGAGACATGGAAAGAATTAGTACAATTATTTATTGTTTACATGGCATTATGAACATGCTTTTCAAGCCTAACCTCAATCATCCTTGCAACAAGCCTATGTGGATCAACTACGCATTTATTTCTGTTTATGGAAAGGAATATCCTGCCCAATCAACCTAACATGGGCTCTCTAGGTGGCTAGCTGCAAGGATGAAATATAGCAATGAAAATAGTTTCAAGAAAGCCAGAAAACAGGGGTAGGATGGGAGAGTTATTGAGGAAATTACATTTGAAATCTGAAAACAGAATTTAACCAAAATGAAACCATGGGGCTGCAAGAGAAACTTCCTCCTTCCCATTTTCAGTGCCTGCAGCTGCATATGTGTGGGAGGCAAAGACCCTCCCCAGTGATCTACAATAAAAGCAGCAGACTGTGCATTGACTGAACCTCCAAGAAGAGCAAGGCCTGAATACGCACATGGCCAGCCTGATTCTTTCAAGAATCCAGCCCATTTCATCAGAGAGATCCAACTGAGATAGCCATAAAAACCAGGAAAGACAAGGCAGTATATAGCTCAGGCAAAATCTCTGTACAATCAGCAGTGTTGTAGTGGTAAATACTGAAGCATAGGCATTCCTCATGGCAGTCCCCATAGCCACACCCCCAAAGAGAGTCTAAAATTTCAGGTGTGTTGATCTGTATAAACAAATCAGTTTTAGCAATTTTCATCTACATTGGGAGCAATTTTTTGTGTAAAGCTAATGGGTCTTAATTGCCCACCCCAAAATACTTTTGCATCACAGCAAGGAACAATATATTGTTGTTAGAAAAAATTCGTTTCCCCCAGCTACTATGAGGATTTCAGCTAAGGTCAGAGGAAACACAGATTTCTGTGCGAGGTGGCAAATGATGTGAGCAACGCTGCTAATAAAAATGAGTCGGTGGGCATCCCCATGAGCTCTGACTCCACTACACCACTGACAATCAGAAACTAGGAGCGATTTATCCACAAACTGTTTTGTAAAGTGGTTCCATCAAGTCCCCAAGGGCTCTTTCACTTATTCCTTGAGGACCCTGAATGTAAAATGCCCACCACTTGGAACACCTCGACTGGAGGACACAATGTTATGGGGGGGGTGGGGTGTTACCGCTGGGCACTAAATTGTGGTCTAGCCCATGTTCGATTAGATTCACTATGAGCTTTCCTCCACTGTTGCTTTAACCGTCATTCCTTCTATTGCATTACTCCAACGTGTTGTAAACCATGGAGTTGTACAGGCTTTACTTGGTGGGAGCGAGTGCTTAGCAATTGTGTCAATCATGAAAGTTATCTCAATATTGCAAGACTGACAAGAGCATCAATAGGACTACCAGCAGTAACAACACAAAGTTTATTTCACTGCCATCAGGATGCAACCCTATGCATGTTCCAACGGGAAAAAAGTCGTACAACTCCCAGCAAGCCCCAGCAACCCATGCTATCAACTTACCAGATATCAATTTATCACTTATTTGTTCAAACTAGCCTTTCAACAACCTCAAACTTGGCTTAATTTCCTCAATGCTGATAATGCTGTTTCAGTATATTTATACATCCTTGTGTCCAACTCCTTTACTGTTTTAAGCCACTTGTGAGAGTATATCTCTGAGAAGTGGGATATAAATTAAATATGAACAGAGACAGGGCCATGGTTGACATGAATTTTGTCTGTATGGTTTTCAGCTGCCTCCTCCTGAAGCAGTGGCAATAGGGGAAACTGCAGTGCCATGAAAATCTAAAATGTCATTCGGTTCCAAGCATCATAATACACTTCAATGTATTTTGAATCACACCACTGCTTTGGTGTTTCCATGAAACAAAACCTTAGCACTCTGAATGTCCTTCAGAGTCTATCTACATTGCCCTTAAAACGACTTATATACTGTTTAAAAACGTGGTTTTTTAAGTCGTTTCATTATGTGGTAGGACACACTGAGCAGTACTTACATTTCATAGTGACTGCTTCCTCCATTCTCACTGTTCACTGGTGTATTACAGGGTTAATTCCTTGACTCTTCTTCTTTAGTTTTTGTTTTGCAGGCTGCTTGAGTTAAGGAGACAGAAGTGGGCGGGTCAAGCAGCCTGCAAAACAAAATCGAAAGAAGAAGAGTCAAGGAATTAATCCTGTAATACACCGGTGAACACTTTGAGGACGGAGGAAACCATTACTATGAAACGTAAGTACTGCTCAGTGTGTCCTACCACATAATGAAACGACTTAAAAAACACGTTTTTAAACAGAATATAAGTCATTTTAAGGGCAATGTGGATAGGCTCTCAATCTAGCTGTTCGTATTCGGTCACTAGAACTCTATATAATTGGAACTTAAACCCATAATTCAGTATATAATGCTGAAAGGTATATAACTCTTTTGCTATTCTCTTTATGAGCTTCATGATGTATTACTCTCTGAGGGAAACTCTGCTAGTTAATACAATGTCTAAAATTACATTAAAAAATGCACCGTGGATTTTTTTTTTGTATAAATGATAAAGCCACAATTCTTCCTTTTTACTATCAAGACAAATTACCTACGTTACTTGTGACACAGCCTGGGATGTTTTTTCATGCACAGTCAAATCATACTGAACAATCTTCTATAGCTAATTTTGTTATGGAATGATTCTCTGCAAGAGTTCTTGCTTGTCATACTCTGGAATTATTATTCTGCTCCATAGGAGTACAATTACAGTCCTTCTCTAAACAAAATTAATATCCCCATGATCCGTTAGCAAGGCAAAAATGGTTGCAATATTCAGTGTTCACATCCAAAAACTGTAGATGGCAATCAACAAATCTAGACTAAAGTTGCCTCCGCTGCTTGCCTAGAATGAAATTTCAAAGTTGATTTGAAAGTTTCTGCGCCAAAGAAACAACCGAGTAATTTTGAAGAAAGAAACAAAAATTTTTTTTTTTATAAAAACAACAAAATTTGGTGGATATCTGCATATCACCTGCAACTCACAAAGAGTATTAAAGCACATTAAGATGCTCAAGGTGGGTGGTGGATGCCATCTGTTTCTCACCTCACCAGCACTGAAAGTCATGATGAAGAAATTCCTTAGAAAGTGGGCAAAGTCAACTGGGGCTAAAGATTCCACTGAATTTCATCTGAAGTGAACCTGCAAAGCAGGTTTGAAGATTCCTGCTCAGAAGAAATAGTAGTTTTAAGGAAAGCAAAAACTTTTTGATAAAACTAGCAAATTGCTTGGGCAATTGGGTAATGATCCCTTCCCACACAGGAAGCCAGTGGATTGATAAGGAAATGACAGCATGCTTTTTCTGCCTTGCCTTTTCTATGGCTGCCAGCAACCACAGGGGAAAAAATGCAATTAAGATAATTTTGTGTGCCAAGCATGCCAAAACTGGAGCTGAAATATTGCTTTATTGACTAAGGCTTCAGAGTTAATTTCTGAAGTGGAGGAACTGTTACAGCAGGGGTACAGAACCACTTAGGGGTAGGGGGCTGGACTGTACCCCACCAGAGCCGCCATGGGCCGGAAGGGGGCATGGTTCCTCAAGATGACATCATCTTTTTTCTTTCTTTTTTCTTTGTGCTGGAAGGAGGTACAGAACTGTGTGTCCTCCCAACAGAGAAAGGGATCCAGGCTACCTTGCATTCCTGTAGCAGTGGCAGGACTCCCATGCATGGGAAGATTTGACCGCTCTCCACTGCACAGGCAAATCCCACCACCTACCACCCCTACATTCCCTGCTATCTCCAAGAACCGTCATTCTTCCCTTTGTGGGCAGGCCCCAAAGCCCACGCCACCACACATTCCCATTGGTGTCTCAACTTTAAAATCAGAGAGTGATGGAAGGATGCCTTCTGAAGGGATTTCTCCAAGGAGTGGGGCTTGGAGACTAAGCCCATCCCCCAGGAGGAACCATAACAGGATATACAGAGCAGATTAGTCCGATGGGATGGAGGTTTTTCACCCTGTGTTACAGTATGCCAATTAGCTGTGAAGACAAATGTGCTGGTACTTTGGGGGGGGGGGGGGAAATCAGGATTATAACAAGAAATGATGGTCTAATGCCAAGACGCTCAAAAATGTTGCATAAAAGAAGGTAAAATTTTCAACAAAGTGTAGACAAGAACCAGACCTTTGGAGCAATGTGGATGATAAGTGTGAAGTGGGTCATCAAGTGGACTAATATACTCATAGTTAAATACATATAGGCCCAGTTCACATGTCAAAACCACCCATGGCTTGTTATACTATACGTTGATGTGAATGGAGTGGGAGCGAGTGAATGTGCTGGATTCCACCTGCCCACTACTGCTAAGCTATTGTCCATGATGTCCAAATCCAAAACTGTGGGTAGTTGTGGGGGGAATAACCCACACTTGTAACCCAAGAACAAGCCATGGGTTACAAGTGTGAGTTGTTCCTCCCACAACGACCCACAATTCTGGGTTCAGACATCATTGAAAATAACCAAGGAATGCTCCATTTGGCTTGGTGGGAGCAGGTGGGCAAGAACCAGCATGCCTGCCTGCTTGCTCCCCTCATTCACAGATAGGGTTTGTTTAATTCCTACATAGCCGTGACCTGCAAACTGGGTCACAATGCTTCAATTATCCCTTTGTAAAAGCAGAAGGAGTAGGAACCAGGTCAACGTTAGGTGAAGGGCCTTATAAAATCAAGCCAAACATTCAATTCATTTTCCTCCCATTTGCACTAGGAAATTAATTATCTGTTGCCCATTATTTTCCTTCAGTTTTAACGGCAAGGCCATCAAACTTGTAGTAGTTTGAAGGATATAGCAGGTGCCATGGAGTTCAAGTCTCTTCTGAATCACTGCAGCTGTGAAGTACATCTCCAAATGACATTAAACATTTTCTTCTCCACATGATAAGCTCAGTAAAATTAACTAAATTCCCAGCAAGCTCTTCACTTGAAAGAACGGTTCCTGTTTATAGTAAAATTATTTTCAGCATTTCAGAAATATTCACAGAATGCAAACTGTCTTATCAAAAGCAACTCTTCAAAATGCAAAACTTATTTCAGAGGTGAGTTACCGCTGCTGAAAGAAAAACAATAGGTATGTGCAGATAGTTGACAGAGAATAAACCTTAGAGTTAATGCTTGCAAGAGTTTCCCTTGAACCGCTATAACAGCAAAGCAAATAATTCGTTTAGACCAGAGATGGAACATTTTATGAAGCATGGTCCCAGATAATAAGAGGAAGAGACTTGATAATATTTCATTGGAACAGTTTCTGATAAATTTAAGGGGGTTCAAACGTTGAGTACACCTAACTCTCAGGTAGAATGGGAAGGAAGCCAATTTCCAAAAACTAAATATCCTTTTAGTCATTTTTATATTAACAGTTTGCCTTAGCAGAACAATTTTCTTTAGCAGTTTTAAATATGTATGTTACACAGAGCCCAAGTTCAGTAGTCCTAAATTTTAAAAAAAATCTATTTTGGCTTCCCTCAAAATTCCTTCTCCTGAGGGAGAAAGCCCAAATTTGCTTTGAATTTCAGATGGAATTTCTGTGGCAGCACCAACTGTATATGGACCCAAGTGCAGCACACACACAATGATTTTTGTGCAGGTGCCAGGCTTCTTACCCTACCATCACTACTACTACTACCACCACCACTACAGCTGTTCATGATGAAACGGAGAATACTGGAAAATGGCCTTTAGTTTGGGAGACTTTTTGCACAATGAGGAGACATACAGAGCTCAATGTGTGATCTTTTGATTCAGCAGCTGGAACAATTACTCCACATTTCTAATCTCCTCATGGTAATCAGAAATATGCATTTTAATTCCCAGCATATCTCTACATTACAGATTAGAGCGGTTTAAACAGCTAGTCCTCTCTCCAGGGAACTATATTTCTTTGAAGATTGCTTGGACAATGATTCATGCTGAGAACTAAGCTAGATAATCAGCTGGATCATCACAATATAGCTTTGCTAGACTGGACTTTCTAGACTGCTAATAGGGAGAAAAGGTCACACAGATTTGAATGCTCTCCCATTTAAAAATACAAAACAAAACTCCCTGCACATGGTAACCAGTATGTTGGGGAAATGAATTATTTGCTATTATCAGAATGACCTGGATTCTGTACATACAAATCCAATATGCATGTGTGTTACTATATTTTAGATTTTTTAAATGGGAAGGATAAAACAAAAATATTCTGTAGGTAGAGAAAGTAGCATTAAGGCCATGTACAGTTACTTAGAAGTAAACTCATTGGGACTTAATTCAAGTAAACATGCATAGGATTGAACAGGCTACTCCAGCTCAATTCAGACATCATGCCAAACCATGGTTGGCACTACCTGTAGTTATTAATTATAGGGAATTTATACCCCACCCAGGACAGGAATGCACCATTTTTGTCTGCTTTCAACTGCTCTTTTATTTCCTAGGTGTGGCAGTGTCCAGAGGTATAGCAATGGTCTACTCACAGTGCTTTGCGGGAGGGAAAGGATGGGACTGTGCGATGGTCATTTTTCCAATGCTTCCATACTTCACTATGAATAAGGCTTAGACTTGTTTTCAAGCATAATAACTTCCTAGAACCAGCACCTATCCTTCTGAAACTTTGCATGTTTTTTGCTTAGGGACACCTCTACGATGAATGCCAATTTTATACAAATTAACCCAAAAACATGGAAGTGAGAGGAGGGGAAGCAATTCATTTCCTCACCTCCACCCCCAATTTGGAGAACTCCCCTTTCATATGGACCCCTGCAATTATCATTCTGAAACTTTTCAGATTTCTTTTATCAGGGTCATTTTCAGAACAATTGTCCAAAGGAACATAGGTAGGGATGGGCGAACAAGTGATATTCAAGCTTGCCAAGATTCTCCAAACATCAGCTCACTGCTCATCTCTCTGCACTCGTGCTTGCGATTACTGTCCATTTTGAGCAAATGGGAAAAACGAACAAAAACAAACAGCTATCAAACATGAATGTTGCACAAACAATTCCCAAATCTGTGTTTTCCAAAATTGTGCAAATTTCCACCATAGACTAAATCGAGAGTAATTCAAAATGTGCACTTTTTGAGAAATTTGTGCATTTCTAAGGTGCACATTTTCATAGACTCATAGAATAATTGAGCTGGAAGGGGCCTATAAAGCCATCAAGTCCAACCTCCTGCTCAATGCAGGAATCCACCTTAAAGCATACCTGACAAATGGCTATCCAAGTGCATCTTAAATGCCTCTAGTGAGGGAGACCCCACAATTTCCCAAGGTAATTGGTTCCATTGTCATACTGCTCTAACAGTCAGGAAGTTTTTCCTGATGTTCAGCCTGAATCTAGCTTCCTGTAACTTGAGCCCATTATTCCATGTTCTGCACTCTGGGATGATCAAGAAGCGATCCTGGCCCTCCTCTGACAACATTTCAAGTATTTGAAGAGTGCTATCATGTCTCCCCTCAGTCTTCTCTTCTCAAGGCTAAACATGCCCAGTTCTTTCAATCTCTCCTCATAGGGCTTCATTTCCAGACCCCTGATCATCCTCATTGCCCTCCTCTGAACCCCCTCCAGCTTGTCTGCATCCTTCTTGACGTGTGGTGCCCAGAACTGGACACAAGATGAGGCCTAACCTGTGCCGAAAAGAGGTTGAACATGTAAACAAGTTCGGGAATATGTGAACATTTTTTTGCAGAAAATGTGCTCCCGTTCGTGTTTAGGATTACCTTTCAGGAATGTGCCTTTTGAAGGTATAAATTAGATTTCCTGTGTCCTCCAGGACAGTGTTCATCAATCTGTCATATCTTGCATCCCACCAATCACTTTGTCAAAGAATCTGGGTCCCAACATGATAGAAACATGGAGCAAATTCTTAGTAATTGTTATGAAAACCCTGTGTCCCACCTAGACTACTCCGTGTACCTCTTGGTTGAGAACCAGTACTCTCAGATTCTGTTGGCTCACAGCAATTCTTTTTGTAACCAGTCATCAACTCTCACTAGAAATTTCTCTTCCACTTAACCTAACCCACACTGTCATTTATTACCTCCCCTTCTCCAGGTTCTTGATCATAATTGTATGAAATACATCTATTGGATAATAAACTAGACATAATGTGAAAGTAACAGACACCAAGAGAATGTTTACACTTTGTTAGTTAAGCTACTTACTTTTAATTTTTGCTGATGATTCTACAATAACATATCAAATGTAACAGGAATTCAACTGATTCAGTTCTTGCTTTCAATTAATTCCACTTATGCATAGCAAACATGCCTCTGACAACCAAACAGCAACATTTTGCCTGGAAAACCAGCATTGCTAGGTTAGGCTAAAGCAACACTATCTGTAGTTTTCAAGTATAAAATAAAATTGTTTTAATTGTTTTAATCTTATGTAAACTGCCCAGAGAGCTTCGGCTATGGGGCGGTATACAAATGTAACAAAATAAATAAGTAAATAAATAAATAAATAAAATTGAATAGCTGTAACTTGTGATATAGTCCTTGCCTAGGTAGATGGTAGAGGTGTGCGCCAACCGTCCTGTTGGTCACTCTACTGCACTTCCGCCCCCTGCAGAATTTAGAAAAATGAAACCAAAGATGCTATTCAGACACAAAGTCTGTGGGAGTGTACCATATCCAAAATGCAAGTTGGCAACAAAGCCTCGTTCTGGAGCTTCAGTTCTGTTGGTGTCAGAGGGAAACCCATTTTGTCTTGGGACCTCACAGAACTGGACCAAAGTACATGGGCACACAGTCATTGAGTCAAGAGTCAGAGTGAAAGAGAGGTATGTGAGCAGCCGACGAGAGATGGAAATAACCCCAAGAAGGAAACCCCTCATGAAGAAAAATTAATGCAGGAAGTAATGCTAACACTTATGTAGGGACCAAAGATTGCAATATCTCATTGAATCCAGAATTCTTTTGGTGTTTTATGAGATCTTCAGTCCCATATCATGCATGGGAGATACTTTTGTGTACGAGATCATGTGAAACCCGCATCATCCATAATGATAATCCCGTATTTCAGGTTTACATTCCATAAAAAATACTTGCAATGGTTTCATACCATTTCCCATAGCTCTTCCCATTTAGGACAAGGGTGGGCAACTTGTGGCCTTTCAGATATTTTTGCCTACAACTCTCGGCATCCTTCACCATTGCTGGTATGACTGATGGCATTTACAGGCCAAAACATCTAGAGGGTCACAGGTTGTCCACCCCAGATTTGAGAGTTTAATATTTGTAGTAACTGTTGGGATTGAAAAACTGCCAGTCATACACAAGCTGATGGAGCAAAACACTGAGAAATATAACACCAATCTAGGATAAACAGAGTTTTTGGTTAAACACACTTTATAATTTATTTTCATTGCCACCTATTCCATTCTTTCCTAAGATCTTCATTACCATAGTTACTTGCGTGCCTTCCACTAATGCATTAAGTGATATGGCCAACATCTGTTGCTTCCTTTTCATGGCAGACAACTGTTCATGCAGCAAAGTGATATGTTTCCCAGAGTTGGGAGGGGTCCATATTCATTTACAAATTGTGGGTGTGGGTGTGACTGCTCACTATTTTTATTCAACATGTTCTTTACAGAAGCTAAGCGCAGTGTTGGTGCAGACAATTATGTCTCTACTACTCATTCCGGGAGAACCAAGGATGTGCCTGCTGGATACTTGAATGTGCAGTCAGATTCTTTTGACAATACAGTGAAACTGTAAGATTATTGGACTCTGTGGTTCTCTTTTGCCCAGGACGTTTGTTCATGGCCTTTGGGCCAAGGCCATTAAAGATATATTCCAAACTGAACAGAATTGAGAGAGAAATGATATATTTTTTAAAATCCACCTAGTTGCCACTGGCTTATAGAAAGAAAGAAAAAATCTGGGCTTGGTGACTAGCTTATTGCAGCAGACAGCAATCAGGCTTTTCCTTCTACCTAATGCTTAAAATATTTCACTGATCTATTTAATCTGCACAGAAGAGAAATTCAACTACAAATTCTGTTGCGATGTCTGTGTCCCCACTGAACAATGGTACCTGTTTGTCTCTAGTCCCATTATCCCTCTTGAAAGAGGACGGCACAAACATAGGTACACAGAAGGAGACAGCCTAAGTGTAGCCTCCAGTATAGTTAAGGTAAGTGTGACAGGTGTAAACAAGCTGCTTCTGGACCGAAAAAGGAGAAGTCACCTGTGGAAATATGTAATGCTCTATGCCTGGTGCCGCTGAAGAGCATTAAGTGGACACCATAGGGTTGTCTTCCCTCCAGATGTTTTGGACTTAAACTCCCAGGATTCTAGACCATTGTCTATGCCAGCTGGAGCCGATGGGAGTTGAAGTTCACAACACCTGGAGGGTACCAGATTGAGGAACACTACCTAAGGGGTCTATAGCACAAATTCAAAGGCTTTCTTGTTATGTGGTACCTTATTTTTATCATATGTGAATTAACCACTGAAAAACAGAGCCAGACAGAAAAAATGTCATGCATGAATCTGTTTTGATGTTTGGAACTGGACAGCCCTCAGTTCACACCTGAGATGTTCTTTGTTGTGCAATATATTGCACAGGTGTTTGCAAATAACTGCCAGCTACACACCAAGAAGTCTTAGCAAATGCAGGACATCATTCAGAATTAAGGATGTTCATGATTCAGGCAACATTTTCTTCATCTAGTCAAATTTAAGTGTGCTGTTGTGCAGTGCCTCGCATAAGTATTCAACAACCCCCACCTCCGCTTTGACCTTTCCTCATTTTGTTGCGTTACAGCCTGGAATTAAAATGGAGTTAATTAGGATTTCTTCTCACTGATCTACACAAAATAGTTTATAAGGTCAAAGTGGGGAAAAAATCTACATGTTTTACAGATGATTTGCAAATACAAAACTGAGAGATCTTGATTGCATAAGTAGTCACCCCCTGTGCTGTGACACCCCTAAATAAGCTCTGGTGCAACCAACTGCCTTCAGAAGTCACACAATTAGTTGAATGGAGTCCACCTGTGTGCAATTCAAGTGTCACATGATCTCAGATAAAATACACCTGTTTCTGGAAGGCCCCAAAATTTGTTGGAGAGCAAACAGCCTAAAGAAGACCAAGGAGCTATCAAAACAAATATGTGATAAAGTTCTGAAGAAGCACCAATCAGGGTTGGGTTATAAAAAAAATCCCAACGTATGAGCATTCCCTGGAGCACTGTTAACTCCATTATAACAAAATGGAAAGAATATGGCACAACTGTGACTCTGCCTAGAGAAGCTGTCCATCAAAATGCAACCATGAGACCAATGGTAACTCTAAAGGAGTTGGAAAGATCCATAGGTTAGATGGGAGAAACCGTCCATGGGACAACTATCACCTGGATGTTCCATAACGCTGGGCTTTATGGAATAGTGGCAAGAAGAAAGTCATTACTGGGTGGGGGGGACATATCAAAACCTGTTCAGATTTTGCCAAAAGGCATGAAACACAGCAAGCATGTGGGAAAAGGTTCTCTAGTCTGATGAGACCAAAATTGAACTTTTGGGACTTAGCGCAAAATGCGCTAAGAACACAATCCCCACAGTGAAGCATGGTGGTGGGAATGCTTTTCATCAGCACGGACTGGGAAGCTGGTCATTGAGGGCAAGATGGATGGAGCCAAATACAGGGCAATTCTAGAGGAAAAGCTGTTTCAGTCTGCAAGGGCAATGACCTTAAACACACAGCCAAAGTTACACTAGAGTAGTTTAAAAACCAATCAAAGGCCATACCTCAATCCGACTGAGAACCTGTGGCAAGATTTGAAAATTGCTGTTCACCTACAGTCCCCATCCAACCTGACAGAGCTAGAGCATGAATAAATATTGCAGGATCCAGATGCGCAAAACTGGTACAGACTTACCCCAAAAGACCCACAGATGTAATTACTGCCAAAAGTGCTTCCACCAAGCATTGACTCACAGGGTTGAATACTTATGCAACTAACAAATGTCAGTTTGTTTTTGTTTACTTAACTTTTGCGCCACAATAAAACTATTTTGCACCTGCAAAGTGTTAAGTACATTGCAAAATCAAATGGTAAACATGCCAATTAACAGCATTTTAATACCAAGTTGTAACACAACAAAATGAGGACAAGTCAAAGGGGGGTGAATACTTATGCAAGGCAATGCATAAAGAAAATTTGGGGTGCAATCCTATTGACACAATTTGCAGCCTCCAACATTGGAGGGTTCAAAGTATCCATTGCAGGGTGGCTGGAGCACGGAGGGGAGCTTTGCCTCCATGCTCTGGCTGCCCTGCATTTTTGCTAGATCTGTCTAATGGTCGGGCTTCCGAGAGAAGAAGGCTGGGGTGCACATAGGAAGCTGCATTACACAGCTTCCCAATTCTCCTCCCTTCCCCCTCTCCATGATCACCCTCTTTTTCCTGTCTCTGTGCTCCATTTCCAAGGACAGTGATGTAGCCAGCAGAGAGAGAGAACTGCTCCAGCTATGAGAGGGAGGGAATGCAGTTTCTGGGCTCTGGAGCTCTGGCTCTGATCTTGGATCCCAGAAACTGAAAAATCTTTGTCCCCCAGATGTTGTCTAAGGGACATAAGATTGCTCCCTTAAGTTATTTTAAAAATGAGTTTCTTCTTTCAGAAAGTAGGTGGATGTGTTAAGATTACACACACACACAAAATTACACACACACACACAGCCAAAAATTCCATTTACTAATAGGTATTTTCCCCATCCTATCAAATTTTAAGTTTATAATTTATTTATGTTTATCTTTTCGGCGCCAGGTCAAGATTTTCCTCTTCTCTCAGGCATTTGGCAATATCTTTGTAGCTTTTTGGGGTGTTGTAGCTTTTTGGGGTGTTGTAGCTTTTTGGGGTGTTGTAGTGGTTTTAAATGTACAGCTTGTGTGTATGTTGTATGTTTTTGCTGTTTTAATTTTTGTATATTGTTTTTAATTGTTTTTATCCTATGTAAACCGCCCAGAGAGCTTCGGCTATGGGGCGGTATACAAATGTAATAAATAATAATAATAATAATAATAATAATAATAATAATAAATCATAATGCTGCAAGGCAAAATGTTTCACTAAATATTTAGAAGTGACTCACCCCTGCCCATCACTTCAAATGTTTTTCCCTGACCACCCTTAAAGTAATGATCATCAGCCCCTGCTGATGAAGCTCACTCTGAACCAAGAAGTATTGGATAACTGTTGCCTGGTTGCTAATATCTGCTTATCAGAGAAGGTATTTGAGTGGTTGCAACCCTGCTCCAGGAACTTTTAGAGGAAACAGATTTTCTAGACTAATTTCAGTTTGGGTTCAGACCAGGTTTTAGTACTGAATCAGCCCCATAGATGACCTTTATTGAGAGAGGAGAGTGCAAATCTATTACTCTTGCATGATCTCTGAGCAAGTTTTGATACTATTGACTGTGGCATCCTCTTGAACCATCTCTGGGAGTTGTGAGTAGGAAGCACTGATTTTAGTCACCATAAGAAAGCTGCAGCTTTGTCTTCACCTAGCTGTGTGCTCCACCTCTCGTTCCTTGCACCATTTGCCTATCAACAAATGAAAGTCAGATTGTGCAGTAAGTAGCTGTAATATTTCTTCTGGTCCTTTTAAAAACACACACAACCCCATGTGTATAGGTTTGATGATCTGTACACATACTATAATGCAGGAATGTTGAACCTCTTCCAGTCCAAGAGCTACATTCCATTTCACAGAAACTCTTGGGGGCTGCATTCCAGTGATGAGTGGGGCTGAAGGCCAAGCCAAAGGGAAATGGAGCAGGGCCAACACCACCAACATATTTTAGCTTAAAGCTCCTACTGCCAGAAACTAAGGGTGCCTCTATAAGAGCGATTTAAAGCTCTTTCAAGTCACATTAAAAAATTACCTCTACAAGAGCGGAGCGCAAAATGGGGGTTGAGGTGCTTTATCTCTCCAGTTATGCGCATTATCGAAAGTGCGTTAAATAGCGAGCTTTAATTCTCTGCGGCCGTTAAAGCACGTTATGACCATGTAAACAAGCGATTCTCCGCAGTTTAGCCATTTTAAAGAGCATTTCATACTGCTGGTTATGCGCTTCACCTCATGTCGTTTACAGGAATTAGGAGTAAAAGCGATTGCGAGAAGATGCGCATAATCGGACCACCAGGCGTCAAACCGAATTCTTGTAGAGGGGACCCAAGTTTCATTCTCTATTTTAGACTGGAGAATAACTGCACAAAAGCTGGGAATCATCAGTTGTCATTTAAAAGGGGGAGGGGCTGGGGAAGGGTGCATGGCCCTCTGAGTAACGCTAGAGGGCTGGATTTGGGGGGCCCAGACCTGAGGTTCTGTACCCCTGCTATAACACATCGGTTCTTACATGTAACTAAACTTTTTAAGGAGATCAATTAACAAACTCTTTAATTTATGTCTTCTTATGTTTCACTTGAATCTAGAATTGTTGAGAATTTCTTCTCCTTGAATCTTATTAAGTTGAAGGAATCTGATCTATTTCTTGATAATAAATACAGATTTAGATCTATTTGCTTGGGGTAGGGGTGGAAACATATCTGACAGGGTTAATAAAGTAAAATCAAGGGGTAGCAAGACCTATTGTAATATGTTAAGTTGGTGGGAAGATGTTAGAACTCTGTGTCCCCATGTCCCCAAGAACTGCTGCCCAGTCATAAGAACATGAGGAGTCCCTCTAATCCATGTTTCTGTTCGCACAGTGGCCAAGCAGCTGCCCACGGGAAACCCACAATCAGAACATGAGTTCAAAAGCAGCCTCATGCTCATGTGCATAGGCATACTGCCTCTGATACTGGAGGTAGCATAAAGCCAACAGACTAGTAGGCGTTAATATCCTTCTCCTCCATGAATTTGTCTAATCCCCTTTTAAAGCCATCCAAATTGGTGGCCATCACTATATCTAGTGGAAGTGAATTCCATAGTTTATGTATGTGCTGTGTGAAGAAGTACTTTTATAAATCCTGAATCTCCCATAATTCAGCTTCTGGGATAACTCTATGCTCTAATATTATATGAGAGAGAGAGAGAGAGAAAGAGAGAGAGAGACCTCCCTGCTCACTTTCTCCACACCACACATAATTTGGCACACCTCTATAATGTCTACTTCACTTTTCTCTAAACTAAACAATCCTAGAAGATGTAACCTTCCCTGAGGGGAGTTGCTCCAGTCTCTTTTCTGCAGTTTTTCTAGCTCTACAATATCCCTTTTTAGATGTCATGACCAGAACTGAACACCATATTCCAAGTGTGGTCAACATAGATTTGTATAAGCACAGTATATTAGCAGTTTTGTTTTTGATTCATAGCTCAAGACACTGCTGAGCTATAATCAAATTATAGATTAAAGCAGCATGGGGATGTCCATCATCCCAGCCAGCATGACCATGCTGACAAGGGATAATGGGAATTGTACTCCAATGTATGTGGAGAATGCTGGGTTGGGATAGGTGGCACTGGAGGTTTAAATTTTTTTAGGAGGCACAGACACATGCTTGGCTTAGAAAGGCTCTTATCTATTTTCCTGTGAAGGGGGCGGGCAGGAGTATGCTTTAAGAAAAATCAGCTGGTGCAGGTGTTTATGGTGAATACTGAGCTAGGGAAGCACTGCCCAGAATAAAAATGATGCATCAAGCAATTCCACCCCTCCACTTAATTGTTTTGTAATATAAAGCTAATTACACCTAAGCTGTAAAATTAAACATTTCTTAGGCAGTTACTAAATATTCCTCTAACCTTTGTCAGTTTTAATTGTGTAGTAATAGCTTATTACCTCCCTCCCCAGTTTCTACTCTCCCTCCACAATCCCTGCCTTCTTCTTAATGTCTTTCAACTAGCAAAAAAGAGAGCCTTTTTTCCTCTCGCTCAATCATCTCAATATTTTTATACCAGAAGAACAATACATTTATTAAGATCATTCACAAGAAGCATTAACTGTGTTGTTATCATTTCCATTAATGCCTTTGAAAGAGAAGACGCTACCATAATCTGTCAAAGCTCTTCCCAACACCCCCTCCTCCCTGCCTTTAAATTAACCAAGACTATCCTACAAACTGAAGAAAAGGCTAGTCAACAATGTTTCTAACTGGTGTCCAATAGCAGCCTTCTGGAGCCGAGAGATACACTTAAGAGCTGCACACTTCACACAGATGGATAAATGTGATAGCTCAGCATAGAGGAATTCAAGCACTTTAAAAAGGTTAAATGTTTTTAAACCATCCTAGACATTACACATATGCTATATTTATCCCCCCAACCCAACATACACACACAATAATTTATTTTAGATCATTTAAAAGGCAAGACGTTCTCCATTGTTAACTTGCATTGCATTTTAATATCTTTATGAAAAAGTAGAAACAGCTGGCACATTGCACATTACTATGAATTCTTAAAGGCATTGAAAAGGAATAATTTATTTGGTTTCCATCTTGTTAAATCTTTACCAGCAAAGAACAGCTCCTTTAGGGTCAGCCTGGTGGAGATCTCTTTACAGTTTACATTTCCAAACCAACAGGCTTCCAAAATATCGGAAGGAGCATCCCAACTGTTTCATGTGTATTCATGGGGCACAGATTTTTCAATGGCACCAATCCGAAATCTATTCATACCGACAGAAACAATAACTGACAAGTTGGAGAGGGGGTTGATAAAGCTGCCTCCGCCTGCCCCCCACCAATTACTAAAGCAAAAGTTTTCTACAGCATTGGGCTCCCAGGCAAACATCCCCTTTGGACAGTGACTTCATTTAGGTTTGGGAGATCAGTTGAAGACAATTTGTTCACATATAAAATCAGTTGCTCCTATAACATAAATATTGGTATCAGTATTGCCAAAATGAAGAACATAAA
This sequence comes from Anniella stebbinsi, assembly GCA_029215795.1. NCBI lineage: Eukaryota > Metazoa > Chordata > Lepidosauria > Squamata > Anniellidae > Anniella > Anniella stebbinsi. The sequence goes on along the minus strand of JARDYH010000004.1, from coordinate 174,592,958 downwards.
CTTCCATTCTTAATTGCCTTCCACTGCACACATGGGGGACTGGAAAGCAAATGCATTCTTTTGAGAAAGAAACCCAGGAGAATCTTTCTTGCAGAAAATGCTCAGAATTTCAGCTCCTCCTTTTAAAAATACTTACCTGGAATAAAGTTCAGCTGATCTCAGTGGAACTTATTTGCAAGTGTTTCAAGATCACAGCCCAAAATTAAATATGTCTACTAAGAAGTAAGCCCTATTAAACCCAAGGTGACATATTGCCTAAAACTTGCAGACTTACACCCCAATCCACACCCATGCATACTCAGAAGTACAAGTCGCCACTTTCACTAGCACTTACTTCCAGGGAACCCAATTTGAGTTTCAGCTCTGCAGTCCAATACAAGCATTCTTAACCAGAAGTAATTCCCATTTATCCCCATCCTACATATGTTTATTTAAACGAAGATACTCGAAAATGTGCTTAGAACTGCAGACCGATTGGGATTTACTTCAGAATAAATATGCTGGTAGGGGAAGAGGATTCAGCAGTTAATCGTTTAATATGTGGATGCTGCAACCAGCTTTAATGCTTCTTCCCATGCGAAAAAGGAGAGAACTTTGCTTATTTTCTGCGCGATTGACAGCCAACTTCCCATGCATGGTTACTCTGAAGAAAATCCCCTTAACACCCCAGGCTGCAATTCTGCACCCACTTACACGTAAGTCCCATTGAACACCCTGGGACTGAACTTTTGATCAGACCTGCACCAGGATCGCTCTACCTGTCTGTCACCCTAGGCACCTTTACTCCGAAGTGACATACTTCAGAGCAGTCAATCTACTTCGGATCGGACTGCGCACAACTCCGACAGCCACCCAAAACACGTTTACTCAAGAGTAAGTCTGCTGAACTCAGAGACACTTTTCTTCCGAGTTGGGATCGCACCATTATCTCCTTTTCACAGAAAGAGAAGTTCTTTTTTAAGACGCGGAGAGATCGAACTTACCTCCCATTCATTTCAATGGGTCTACTCTAAGTAGGGGGCACACCATCCGTTTGCTGAACAATTCGATTTTTTATTTTATTATCATTATTGGTGCGGGAGGGCTGGAGACAAGTAGGCACACCTTCCCCCACCTAGGCAATGGGGTCCCAAATCAGCTCGTTAAAGGAAAAGTGGGAAAGTTAAAATACACACAGCCATCCGACGGATCGGACCCTCAATAAGCTTCCAATACGTTCGCAAAGAAAGCGGCGCAACTATGGAGCCCAATCGGGGGGCACGTGAAGCAAACGCTCAAGCGACCAGGCGAAGGAAGTGGGAGTGTTTGCTAGGCTTTTAAAGAACCAGTAGTAGTAGTATAAGAGCAGTACTAGGAACTTGAGTTTCCTCCACCCCCGAGCTACTCACCTGCTCCCCAAGCGCACAGTCAGGAGCAGGAGCAGGAGCCTCACCCCGCTACGGGGGCTCCACAGAGGCAAAAGGCAGCAGGGGCTCGACCACGACTCCATGCGAGGTCCGGGCTCCCGCTTGGCGGGCTGGCTGCTGGGCGCGCGCGGGGGGAGACTTCGGTCTTTGCTCCGCAAATGCCAGCGCCGCTACACTCTCCGTCCCCCCGTCGCCTGCCCTCCAGCTGCAATAACCGCAGCAACACTTGAGAGCCCGAGCAGCAAACAGGTAGCAGCGGCTTCTGGAAAGGGGGGGTCCGTGAAGGCGTGACCGCCCAATCCGCTTCTTAGCCTGCTCCATCAATTATCCCAGCCGCGAACCAAAAGAGCCGAGGGGCGGAGCTTTTCATTTATTAGAAAGGGCGGGCAGAGAGAGCGCAAGAAAGCAAGGGGGAAAAATGGAACGAAGAATGGATTGAATTGGTGTGTTGTGAAAGGAGGGTGGATATTGAACCGGAGTGAGAAAGGGGGAAGCCTGAGGTGTGGGGAGGTTTAAACCGGTTGTGGAGACTTTGGTAGCGGAGAGGGAATTTGCGTCAGGTTGGGCTCAGACAGTGACGGCCCGCTGTAGGTTCCGTCTTGTGCCAAGAGGGGACTACTTCGCTGTTTCCCAGAGATACCCTTCCTCAAGTAAAAACTCTCCCGGGGGCGAGGGAACCTAAGGAAAGCTTCCCCGCAGAAAAGCCGGCAAGCGGGTTTCTCTCTGAATTTGCCTTGCAAATCCCCGAAAAAGGAAGGGGTCTTGCTGGAGCCAGCTGTGGAGCCAATTCTTTATGCAGTTTTTGTGGGATACATTTCTCCTGTCCTGCCCTTCCACGGCACGCTGGAATTCTTTCTCTCTCCCCCCCCCCTTTTTTTTTCCTTCTTGTTTTGAAGTCTCCAGGCCTTCATGGTTGCAAAAAAAAAAAATGTATTTAAAATGTGTGCTACACTTTGGGGAGGAGCAGCTTAGCCCTAGACATAACACCAGGTTGGGGGGTGGGGAGAGAAGTCGTGGATAGCAAGGAATTAATATATGCAAGAAATGTTGCTGGAATAAATGCTCAGTTTCTATATCTACCCCATATATGGGATGTTCTCACTACATATGTTCTATGAGGATGTTGAGGAGTTCTTTGATACTATTTTTAAAAGAGACTCAAGGTGAGTTACAAGAAAATTAAAATCTACAAAATTTAAAACAGTGTAAACAATTATCCACTAAAATACAGCCACCACACCCTTTACATAGATGTGCAAGATCACATTGCTGCTTGCTGCATTAATTGGTTGAAACAATTATCCTCCAGTAGAGGATAATAGAAGTATTCATAATAGTTGAAGCAAATTTAAATTGCTATATGGTCCATAAACAATGCATTGAGAGAGTGGACTGCTTTTAAATCAATCTGAGTATATGACAGAGGACAGTTCCACGCAGAACAGCTCTTAGCACTGCCAGTCAAAAGGCATGATGTGGCTATTCTGTTTTTCCCTCCATAGTCAGGGCCCTGCAGAGCTGGTAATATGCCCAGGCCAGATGGGAAGTGTGTGCTCCCCCCATTTCAAAAAAGGAGGACAACATGGCTGCCCCAAGGGGGCGTGCCCACCAACATGTCTGTTCTACATAACACCTTCATGTTAAACCTGTTCTACAACACCTCAAGGCATATATATCCCTGCCCCACATGCGGCATGGCCCTCTGGAGCTTGTAGTCTGACCGTGGTTTTCACAACGGGCGGCTTTTGCGCTGTTTCCGCAAGGTGGGCTCCTTGCTTCTCGATGAGCCACTTACGCTACAGAAGCAATAGTGTAAGTTGGGGGGAGCTCGTCAGAGTGCCCCCTCAAAATCGTGGGGCCCAGGCCAACGGCCCCCCTGCCCCCCCCCCCGCACGGCCCTGTCCATAGTGTGTGTGTGTGGTAAAGAAAAAGGAAAAAATGGTGGGGGCAAAGCAGGGTTACAAATGCAACATGATGGATAAAGTGGTAGTTACAGGAACTCTGGGGGAAAGTGACCACGTCATACTTGAGTTCTTGATTTTAAAGGAAGCAAAAGCTGAGTGTAGCCAAACGTGTACTCTGGATTTCAGGAAAGCCAATTTTAATAAACTCAGAACTATGATAAGTAAGGTCCCATGGCAAGTGACCTTAATGAGAAAAGGAGTCCAAGTGGGTAAAAGTTTTTTAAAAAGTAAATTTTAAAGGCACAATTACAAACAATTCCAACAAGGAAAAAAGAAGACAACAGAAGAGACCAATGTGGCTCCACAAAAAGCTTAGAGAAGACATGAAAACAAAAAAGGATACATATAGGAAATGGAAGGAAGGCCAGGCTACAAAAGAAGAGTGCAAACTAGTGCCGGAATGGTATCAGGAAGGTTAAAGCTGAGAAGGAGCTGAGGCTAGCGAGGGATGCTAAAAGCAATAAAAAGGCTTTCTTTAGATACGTGAATAGTAAAAGACAGAGGAAAGAAATGGTGATATAACTGCTTCATGAGGATGGCAAATTGGTAACAGATGACAAAGAAAAGTCCGAAGTGCTCAATTCCTATTTTGGCTCAGTCTTCTCTCAAAAGCAGGTCTATGACCCCCCCCCCCCCCTGGAAAAAGTGAAGTACAAGCTGTCGGGGCAGGATTGCAATTTGAGATTGATAAACAAATGTTCAAGGAACACCTAATTTCTTTGAACGAGTTCAAATCTCCAGGGCCTGACGAACTGCATCCTAGAGTAATAAAGGAGCTGGCAGAAGAACTCTCAGAACCACTCTAATATCCTTGCGAAATCATGGAAGACGGGTGAAGTGCCAGATGACTGGAGGAGGGCTAATGTCCCTATCTTCAAAAAGGGCAAAAAGGAGGAACCTGGGAACTACAGACCAGTCAGTCTGACCTCCATCCCTGGGAAAATCTTGGAACAGATTATAAAGAAGTCAGTCTGTAAACATCTTGAAAACAATGTTTACAGAAGCCAGCATGGATATGTCAAGAACAAATCCTGTCAGACTAATCTGATCTCATTTTTTGTTCATGTAACCTCCCTTGTAGACTGTGGGAATGCTGTGGATATAGTATATCTTGATTTCAGCAAAGCTTTTGACAAAGCGCCCCATGACATTCTGATTAACAAACTAGTGAAAAGTGGGCTAGATGGTACCTTTTCACACTGGGGGGAGGTAACGAGTGGGGTACCGCAGAGCTCAGTCCTGGGCCCAGTGCTCTTCAACATTTTTATTAATGATTTGGATGAGGAGGTGCAGGGAATGCTTATCAAACTTGCAGAAGACAGAAACAAACTCCAAAGTGATCTTGATAGACTGGCGCGCTGGACTGAAAACAACAGAATGAAATTTAATAGGGATAAATGCCAAGTTCTACACCTAGGAAAATAAACCAAATGCACAGTTACAAGATGGGGGATACTTGGCTCAGCAATACTACAAGCAAGAAGGATCTTGGAATTGTTGTAGCTCACAAGCTGACTATGAGTCAACAATGTGATGTGGCTGCAAAAAAAGCAAATGTTATTTTGGGCTGCATTAATAGAAGTATAGCTTCCAAATCTCGTGAGGTACTGGTTTCCCTCTATTCGGCATTGGTGAGGCCCCGTCTTGAGTATTGTGTCCAGTTCTGGGCACCACACTTCAAGAAGGATGCAGACAATCTGGAGCGTGTTCAGAGGAGGGCAGCGAGGATGATTAGGGGTCTGAATACAAAGCCCTATGAGGAGATGCTGAAAGAACTAAGCATGTTTAGCCTGGAGAAGAGAAGATTGAGGGGAGACATGATAGCACTCTTCAAATACTTGAAAGGTTGCCACACAGAGTAGGACTAGGATCTTTTCTCAATCAACCCAGAATGCAGGACATGGAATAATGGGCTCATGTTACAGGAAGCCAGATTCCGGCTGGACATCAGGAAAAACTTCCTGGCTGTTACAGCAATACGACAATGGAACCAATTACCTAGGGAGGTCGTGGGCTCTCCCACATTAGAGGCATTCAGGAGGCAGCTGGACAACCATCTGTCAGGGATGCTTTAAGGTAGATTCCTGCATTGAGCAGGGGGTTGGACTCATAGTCCCCTTCCAACTCTACTATTCTATGATTTTATGTCTGGCTTCCCTTTAAAATCTTGTTTTTGAGGCATGACGATTGTTCAATAAAAGCCTTGTCTGAAAGTGCCTAGAGACACCTTTCACACTTGGGTCTAAAAGGTAAATTTGTGCCTTTTTGTTTTGGCCCTATTTGTGTTTGTGAGAATGTTATAAGGAATGGAATACAAACCTCAAGTGTATACAGACCTCAAGTGTACAATCTAGTCAATTAACATTTACATTGACATAATTTAAGCGTGGACCAATTTGAGATTGGGACCCACATGTGAAATTCCTAGAGTGGTTGAATGTTACCTAATTTGTGTTAATTGATCTGAAGTCTTCATCCGAAATGCACACTTCCTTCAGGATTGGGGTTGATACTACAAAACTCTAACCCAGCACTTCTTGAAATTTATTTTTTAAATCTCAGCAATTAGAAAATCCCAAATTGTTCTAACATGTAATTTAGCCTATGAACATCTCCTCTTCCTCCTGATGCCTAGGCCTTGTTCACATGTAGTACATCAATGTAATAAATGTGTCAATGTAATGCATTTAAATCCTATACACACTTTCCAGGGAGTAATTTCCATTAAACTTAATAGGGCTTATTTCTGAGTAGACATGTATAGGGTTTTGCTGTAAAGCACTTGGCATGCAGAATTTTAAGGAGCATATCCACATGGGAAGAAGTTTCTATTGTATCAATTCTGATAGCTTCTACACCAAAGCCCCTTCTCAGTGCTGCAAAGGGATATTCCCAATTCGGGGAGTCCATGTTGCTGAAATGTGCTGCAATTTCTTTGTTCCTCAGAGGCTGCTAGAAAAAACAAGGGTCTTCTGCAAGTTCAATGACTAGGCAGGTGGGGAGCCAAGCTGGAAAGAAGCTTTCACTGGGTGACTGTCACAAGTGTCTGAATTCAGAACCATTTGCTGCTACTGTGACAAGGAGGCTTCTCACCATTTGGATGCTCTATTTAGGAATTCTGTGCATTGAGATTTTCTATGATGGTGCCACACTTTCTTGAGCTCTGAGGTGAATGGATATGTGTGTTGGCCCTAAAATTGAGGAGCAGTGTCCTGTCGATTGTGAGTCTTCCCTAGGGAGGTTCACCATGTTGTTACCACTTTGGACAGCTTCAATAAGCAAATAAAATATATTTGTTTTTCTGGGCTTTTAAATCCCCATAGAACTGGCTTGTTATATTTTACAGTCTTGCTCAGATGTTTTAATGGTTTGAGCACTGATGCTACCTTCAAGGGCATTAAATGCATGGTCACACTTAATATGTCTGGGGTATTGGTAGGTTGTCCTTGTATTTGCTAAATAGCAGCCATGGAGCACCTAATCAAGACTGAGGATGTGGTGTACAACACAGTCTTATTCCTAATGATGAAAATCCCCCCTCCCTGTTGTGGCTTGATGTGGGTGAGAAACTTCTATTCACTATTGTAGGAATACTGCTATTGGTGTCAGTAACAATTTTCTGGGGAGGGGAGTCATCAGTACTGTGACATGGGAGAAGGGTAAAACATGCTCCCCACATGCTGTGGTCCCATCCTAATTATGCACACACACTCTGCACCAGCTATTTAACAAGCAAACAAACCTAAATATGTTAAATGTGTTCATGCATTTAACATAACATATAGTTTTACCCTTAGTTTAATTCTCAGATTTATGATTTCTAATTTTATTTTTATCTTTACAATTATTAATTGATTTTAGTAAGTTTCTTGGTAGAACTGTGGACTAAACATTTTAAAACGACATATTTTGCTACAATGCTACATAAACTGTACCTAGAACTTGAAGTGTGATTTAGCCAAAATGAAGAATTTTTAAATCGAGCTTGTTTCAATGCGAAAGTTGGACAGCAATCCCAAGGCCTGCCATGCCGGTAGCTTTCTTACAAAAGTGTAATTGCACTGTTGCGTAATCAGGATCCTCAACAAGCTCAGTGGTCATAGTGTCTGTTCCTTTACCAGAGAGGTGTCTGTCCTCACTTATTGGTCTTACCTGCACATTGAAGGACCCCCTTCCTATACTGTGCATACTTATCTTGAATTTCCTCTGTAGGGGGTAGTGCTACTCTCTGTTGAGGAAGGAAAAAATGGTTTGGTCGATGCCAATGCATAATGTACATATGGCACATTATATTGTTCAGATTTATTGCTTTATAATGAATGACTAACTACCCATTCTTACTATAGCAAAGGAAGAGGGAGAGACATGGGAGGCATAAGCAGCAGTCCTACTTTGAGGAATGGCATTCTGCCTCATTTACTCAGTTGTGTGAATTACATTGCCCTTGCACCACCAATTGGGGTGTGGAGTTGGGGTTCCTGTAGGATATTTAAAGTGCTGGGGTGGGGTACCACAAAGAGTTGTGAGAAGGGAAATATTAACAATCTGTTATTCCCATCCAGCCTATTTAGCTGTTTTGCAAAGTTCTCCCTTTTTGTGTAAAATGCATTTCCAACAGAGAACCTGTTGCCACAGTTCTGCTGGCCTGCCTGAAGTGAGTGTGTAATGGGGTCATATGGCCCTATGCCATGCACCATAGCATCTGGCTTATGGGTTCCCTGCTTGGGGTTTATGTACTACTATGAATATGCAGGCAGAGCAAGAGGAGATGAGTTCAATGGAATGCTTTAACTTATACCACCTTTTTCACCAATGTTATGGATCTTAGGATTCCAACTGACCTGAGCCCACTCCTCCCCTTAATGTTGCTGCCTCACAGAATGCACCACTATATCTCTGGTGATCCACTGATGTAGGGTTCCCATTTGTGGCAAATTTCCCAGTGCATGGTGCTTATACCAAATCCTAAAGTGGTCCAGCTGGCATAATTAGAGCATAGGGTTGGGCTGTAAATCACATGCTGCAATTCTGCACTAAGTTACTTCTGAATTCATCCTACAAAAGTAGTTTTGTTGTACTCTTGTGCCCATTATGGCAGGAGTGCATCCTTAGCGACTAGCTCTATGTTTATTTACAAGTAAGTACACTTGAAAACTGACTTCTTTTCTTATTCTATGCTTCCTTCTCCACTTACAACACTCAGGAACACATCAGAACCAGGAAGTTATTGTAGCTCAGAAAAGGCCTAACTCAGACAGAAAGGTTTGGGTGAACCAGCCCAGGGCCTGAGGGCAAAGCAAACTTTAGTCTGGCTCCTAGCCACAGTTCTGTGGCTCATGTCACAGGGCAACTTCACACAGATCCAGAGGTGTCTGGTTTGGGTTCTGACACACAGACAGGCTGAGTAAAATACGCATCCCTTTACCCTTTGTCTTAACACATTATTAGGATGAGCAAGGAAGAAACTTATGACACCCCTTTAAGGTGCCACAAGATGCTTTGTTGTTTTCGCTGCAACACACTAGCCCAGCTTTCCCTCCAGAAAATAATTAGGATGATTATCTAGTGCTGAAGCTGTGAAACATTGTAGGTTACAACATTGTGTAGGTGTCAGCAACCAGAGGCTTCTAAGCAAAATTTGCCCTCTGGTGAGTATTGTCTGGTCCTCCAGTTAACAATCTACAGCCAAAAAAAAAAAAAAAGGAAAAAAAAGTGGAGGATGCAAGGAGTAATATTGTATTAACAAAATTTGACAGCAGGACTTTTATTTATTTATTTATTACATGTTTATACCGCCCAATAGCCAAAGCTCTCTGGGTGATTTACAAAAATTAAAACCATAAAAACCATTCAAAATACAAAACAGTATAAAAATACAATATAAGAACGCAAGTAGGATAAAACCAAGGAGCAATGCAAAAATTAATATCAACTAAAAATACAGGTTCAAAACAGCAAAGTTAAAAATTAAACTGATAAACTGTTCAAATACTGAGAAAATGAAAAGGCGTCTAAAAGAGTATAATGTAGGTGCCAGGTGAACCTCTCTAGGGAGCTCATTCCACAGCTGGGGTGCCACAGCAGAGAAGGCCCTCCTCCTGGTAGCCACCTGCCTCACTTCCTTTGGTGGGGGGCTCACGGAGAAGGACCCCTGAGGATGATATTAATGTCTGGGCAAGTACATATGGGAGGAGGCATTCCTTCAGATAACCTGGCCCCAAGTCATTTAGGGCGTTGAATGTTAATACTAGTACTTTGAATCTGGCCCGGACCTGGACCTGGACTGGCAGCCAGTGTTGGAAAAGGACTGGCGTATATGGTCTCGTTGGCCAGTCCCTGTTAACATTCTGTCTGCCTTGTTTTGTACCAGTTGAAGTTTCTGGGCCGTTTTCAAAGGCAGTTGTAGAAGGCTTTGTAGGGCCTACTCTACCAGTAGGCAGAGCAAGGCTGCCACCTCAGGCAGCTGATTTGGCATGTAATGAAAGGCAACAAAGTGTTAGCTATTTAGGGCACAATCCCATGCATATTTGTTTGCAAAAAAAAAGTCCTATTATTCCCAGCATTCTCCAGCCAGCCATGCTTGGAGTTGTAGGACTTTTTGCCCTCTAAACAAGCATAGCATTACACCCTTAATGTATTATTATGTGTATTTTTACCGCAACAAAGGAGAGGTACTTGTGGGATTTTCTGCGTCTTCTCCCTTGACCAGAGGGAAGGGAGAGGAGGGTTTTTTTAAAAAAAATTTGATTGCTGCTATATTTTTTATTTTGTTCTGCTGTTTTCATGATTTCATGTTTTTGTTTTATGTTGTGAAGGATATTTTTAACTGTTATGGTCTGCTTTTTGCTGTTAACTGCCTTGAACTCTTCAGAGGAAAGGTGGCATATAAATATTTATAATAATAAATAATCTGATGTGGGATTATTTTCTGGCAGGCACCAAGGCACTTTGGCCATTTCTATTTCTGTAATTTGTACTTGCCATAAAATATAGTTGGTTTCCAGTTTAAAGTTTAATATGCCTACTAATCAACCGTCACTGGCTTTCTTCCCACATACTCTTGTTTGAATGCACCAATGATGGGCAGATTGGTACCCAATACAGCCTTTGAAACAATGTTAATGAGAAGCTTCTTGAGCCTCAGCTGTTGCTATGGGGATGGAAAACATCTGGCAGCAGCAGGAGCCACCACAATACATGTACAGTAGCCAAAAACACTTTCAGTTCATGGTATGCTTAATCCTTGCATCCTGGCAATTCTGCATGGGCCACACAGTTGAGATTCTGCTAGTAGTTGGATTAGTCACAGCGCAAAGATAACTGCAGTTCAGCACCCCTCTCCTGTGCTAGGGAGCAGCCCAGCCTTTGCTGCCTATTTGGGGAGCGCTTGGAAATGCACCGTCAAGGCCTTTAAGTCTGGAGGTATTTGTAAGATACATGAATTTCACCACCAAAAATGCCTAATTGTCACCCTAATGAGCACATTAAATGAACAAAGTCTTCCCATTGGTCCTCTTGCTGAGATAGTCTTTATTGTTTAATCTCTTTGGTAAAGTTGTCACCCCACCCCAACCTCATCCTTGGTGTTTTAAAGGACCTAAATTGCTTAGAGCCATTTCCACCTACCTCATTGTGATCAGAGGCCATTTTATAAGCCTTGTTGTTGGTTGCATTTCTGCTGCAGTAAACATAAAACATTCAGGACTTATTAAATCATTTGGGAAACACATTGTTGGAGATCCAGTCAATGAGTTAAGAAAGAAATGCGTACCTGTCTGCTCCAAGAAAGTGATAGTTGCTTTCTGGAAAGGGGAGGAGGAGTTCTCCCTGATGTTCTGCCAGCCAGCCAAGCCCTATGTTGTTTACCTACTGGTGGGGAGGGAGGTGACATGGTAGCTCCTCCTCCTCTACCTCTCCCTGCCAAAAGAAAGTGTCATGGCAGCCAGCCAGTCCTGTGGTGTACCATTTTAAATAATGGTGTGTCAATGTAAATAAAGGCACTTTTGTTTACTAAGTTTAATTAGCAGTGAGCTGAACAAATCAGCTTTGTGGGTGCATGGCCAATGAGGGAAACAGAAGGGTTGTCTTTTCTCTGTTCACTTGTGCTTAGTGGCTGCATCTCTAAAAGTGGCATTTGATTGGTTCAGCCTGCTGGTAATCAAACTTAGTAAACAAAACTGCTTTAATTTAAAATGATGCACCAAGGGGCTAGACAAGCCACTATGGTGCTTTCCTTTGGCAGTGCCATGGCAGGATGAGGAAGAGCCATCACCTACAGCACTGCCTGTCCGGGGGAATCATTTGGGAGGCTATCCTGGGCCACAGGACCTCAGACTTGCACCCCATTATCTGGCCATAGTGGCACTTTTGTACTTCCAAAATACTCTGATATAGAACTTGGCTCAAAATATATCAAATGCATTTTAAAATGCATGATTTTAGACAAAATACTTCTGGAAAATGGATCAACTGAGAAAAAATACATATTTACATATGAGTGTCCATGCAGTTTTATTTTAAGTTGCAGATTACTGCAGAAACAGGATGTAATGGATGTATAGACTAACACATCTGAAAGTGACATGGACCAAAAATAAACTCATTCATCTATCTTCAGTTTTTAATCATTTGCAATTTTGCTATCAGGAAATGTTTTAACTTCTAAAAATGTTGCCTTCCCTAATACTGGGCATTATCAAGAGCAGATCCAAAAGAGTAGCGTGTGTTTTTTAAAATAATTTTTATATAGCAAAATAGTAGAATCTTGCATAAGACTTCCAAAAGATAGCACAGTGATATAGTTTGCCTGGAAAGGTGTCATTTCAAGGAAGCATGATGTGACAGGTGGATGCAAGTTGACATTTGATCACATATGCACATTTCCTACAGTGAAAGAATTCCTGTGTAGGGAATAGTGTAAACCTTGCCTGTAGGTCTTTAAGGTGATGTTTGCAAACACTTGTATCTTGCACCATGTAGTGTTCATAGGCTGGTCCCAATGCCGACCTATCAGCCCATGAGAATGCAGTTAAATGAATTCATGCATTCCATGGCGGAGGGAGTATATATTCTTTATGAAATAGCCCTGAAACAGATAATTTAAAAAAAGAGAGTAAGATTTGTGCTGCAGCTTAATGTTTTCAAGAGTGTCAAGTGGCCCAACCCCCATCCCATTGAGATCTTAAATGACCTGATCATCTGAGGAGCTCACTTAGCCGCCTTCTGTCATCATCATCATTTACTAAGTTTTATTTACCTGTGTGTTTGCTAAAAAGCCATAAAAAAACAATGACACCATAAAAAATAAAAGCCATAAAACATTAGAACTAGAGCTGTGTATACGTGACTCTCAAGATTCTGCACCCTATTTGAGGGTAGAGAAATTTCACTAAATTTTTCCAGGGGAAGGAGAAATTCTTCAACAATTTCTCACAGGAAGGTATCACCATTAGCAAGGGTTGTAGAACAGCTTGCTTGCTTTCTCCTAAGGGTTTTCATTATTTATTTATTTATTTTGCACTGCCATTGCAAGTGGCAACAGCATCAACTGTTTTGGCAGCTTGCCCCCAATTTTGCATCCTTCACAATGCCCCATACACCTAGTATCACTCTGCAGCTTTGAGGGAAATGAATGTAGCTACCAGAAAGAAAGAAAAATAGTGGAGAAAATTCTGAAGAGTGTCCTTTTATTTTTACAAGGTAAGAAAGAAAAAATCTCAGGAATTTCCTGAAACTTTTCTTTCCCCATGAAAGCGGCTTCCATTTTTCAGCCTATTTCTCAGGGCTGTTTATTTTGAATGTGTTGCCAGTGTTTTTGACCTTAACTAATCACCGTGAGGTGACTGAGACACTGTCTAGATTTTTCTTTCCATTACATTGCTCTACAGTCTCCCAGGCTGCCTGCACTTCCTGATCTGAAAAGGGCCTCTGAAAGGGATAAATTTATGATGTCTTCCCCTGGGGTGGGAAGTGCAGAAAGCCAAGGAGGCTGGAGGCTGTCAGAAAGGTGACTGCACAATGAAAGACAAGACATTCTCACACACTCCTCAGTCATCTCATAAGTAAGGTAAGCACAAGAAACCTGAACCAAACCCATGAGAGTTTCTCAGAAATTTCTTTTCCTTTGAATTCCTTTTCGAAAGCAATTTCTTCTATCAAATTGAATGAGAATGGTCGAAATTTTCTAAGGATAAATTTTGGCACAGCACTAATTAAAAGAGCATAATTTAAAAGGCTAAGTAAAGTGTAATCCTATGCATGGCAGGCCGGGGAATGCTGGGAATTAGAAGGCTTTCATTTTTGTCTAAACATGCACAGAATTATACTCTAAATTAAAAAGGCTAAACTATTCCCAATTAGAATGTTAAAGACGCAATTTGTGGTCACTTCATACCTTTCCCGTAAAATACAGAACTTTTAACCAGCAAATGTGGCATAGTGGGGGAATGTGCTTGCAAAATGAATTTCAGACGCAGGAGATTTTCCTTACAGTGCTGCGTATGACAATTGACAAATGAGAGAAGAAACAGGAATATGAGAGAGAAGCCCTTTGAGTGACAGGCATGCAAAAAAAAAAAAAACCTGCTTGCCTAAGAATCCAAACTTGTCTTGGAACTGCATGGAGAAGATGCCATTTTTAAAATTATGACACAGTGCTCTTCTTTGATGGAGGAATATGAAAAATGTTTTGTCAGAATGCAGTTGCCAAGCAGAGGAATCACATTTTGATGCAGCTTTTTTTCACAGGCGCAGCAGTCAAAGCAAATGTTAGAATCGCCTCTTAATGGTAAATGTGACACAAGGGAACCAAATGCAATTTTCAATTACATTTTAAAGAGTCAATTAAAAAGTTAGACTTCTCCTGAAGTTTAAAAGTGCCTAAAATCCATGCTAGTTGAGAAGATGGCTTAGGATGCAGCCCTACAGATGTTTAGCTGGGAGTATGCCCTTTTGAACTCAGTGGAATTTACTTCTAAGTAAATATGGATAGGATTGTAATGGGCGTATGATTCCATGGTTTTAAAATCAAGGTTGTCCTATTGAAGTCAATTTGCTAGAGTTTGCTAGAATAAGTAAATTACAGACTTTACCCTATATTTCAAATGTCTTTACTTTCTCTTCTTGTACAGATCCTTCATTATGCTATGGTATAACTGCTAGGGATTCCATTTCAGGTTTCAGCGGTGTTAGGATTCCCAGCCATGTTTAAAAGCCAACTTGTGGATATATTAAAGATTAAACTGGAGAGAAAGGAATGTGTTTTATTTGTTTATTTGATAGCTTATGTAACGTGTGCCCTGCCTTTATATCAAGAAAAATGGCATTCAAGGCAGCTTACGATCATAAATAAAACTTGATTAACACAATAATGAAACAGATTTTAAGAGCATTGATAAATTTACTGTTTATACCTTATAATAACCAGAGACATAGAATTTATATGTTGTTTATTAGAAATATAGAAAAGTATAGGCAGCCTTCAGATAGGACTGGCAACTATTTAGTTAACTTTGGGCCAAATCAGACATTACTTTATTCATTTTTACTCAACAGTGTGTGCAGGGCCCCAAATCTGGATTGGGAACTAGTATAGGGGGATCTGCCCCTTCTCCCTCCACCCCTACTAAGGGCCTAATCCTGATCAGCGGTGCTGCACCTGCAATTTCTATTGCAAAATAGTGATCCAGATCCCTAACCTAACATGTTTTAGTATGTTTACCGGTGATGGTAGTGCCTCAGTATTTCTTGTCTTTCCTTCCATGGGTGTCAGCAGGAGGGTTGGGGAGGGGCAGTTGCCCCCAGGTTAAGCCATAATCCCTGGATTCCAAGTTGTCTTTTTTGGGGGTGAGGGGTGGGGAGGAAATAGTAAACCTCTAGTCTTGGTGGAATCTGAGATATAAGGGCAAAAGGTGCAAGTGCTATTCAGCCTAGTCATTTTGTGAGAAATGAGCCTTGCTCTCAGCTTTCAGTGATTTTAGCCAATGCTTCAGGTGACGGAAATGATTATGATTCAGGGCAATAGAACCAGCCAGTTCAGCAAAAAGAATGCTTGCTTTAATTTGATTGATTTTAAGCTATATTGGTCTCCATTGGATTGCTGCTCCCTCTCACAACAAAGCAGAAATCCAAAATTTCGGTGTACCGGTGACAGGGCAGCACTATGTCTACCCTAAAACAAAAGGTAACAGCACAGACAGAAGTCAGTGATCTTTATAACCCTGGTCTTATTTCCTATGCAAGCAGTGCAAAGCTACTGTGAGGATGCTACTAGGCTACGAGAGAACAGAGAAGTCTGAGGAGGGTGGCAGATGACATCACCATTCTGGCTGATCAAATAGTGCTGGCATTCTGCCCTGTGAGCCCCGGTTCAGCTACACCACTGTCTGCCCCCACTCCTGAGATCTTGGGGCTCAGGTGCAATGGCCCCGCTTCAAGCACAGACGTTGCAGGCAGGGATGGTGTGAAGTGCAGTATTGAAGGTAGGGTGAGGAAGCACTGGTCTGCTATATTGTCCAAACTGTATCTCTATATGTGGAAGGCATGCATGACCCAGGCTAATTTGTTTCTGGTTTTCCTATTCACCAACATAGTAGAAAAGCTATCATTTGTTGTTCTAAGTTTTCTCCTAGGTACTTCCTAGAAAAAATAAGAAAAAATTCTCTGCTCAGGATTAGTTTCTTCATTTGATTTTTGCCTGTTTCTGTAATCAGTCTGCTAGAAATCATGTTAATGAGTAATGTAAGCAAAGGAGGCAGCTAATCAATGTATCTGGGATGAAATCTTAATTAAAATGGTATTTAACTGCAGGAAATAATGAGGGGTTTATATCACTTCTTTCATGGAAAATGTATTATTTAGTGGAATGTAGTTGTTTCACATATTTTTATTCCAATGCAAAAGCAGCATGAAGAGTTAAGCTTTTATACTCTGTTTCTGCACTCTTTAAACTAAGGAGTTCTCTTCCTTTTCATTTGTCCAAGAGCACTTCAAAAGGTCTGAGCATTGTTTTGTTGTTGTTGTTGTTTTTAAAAAATCAATGCTCTCTAGACAACTGTGCAGCTATTAATACTTTACTTTTCCAGTAATTTCTTTGAGGCCAAGTTGACAGGGCATTTAAAAAACAACACAACAACCCAAAATATCTATTCTGTGATTTATTTATTTATTTATTAGTGTTTCTTAACCTGTTGTTAAAGAATACTGGAGCCATAAAGTTACTTGGATGTGTAAAAGGTACCTGAAAGTATACCAGTGCAACCTTGTGCAATTAAATTTGAACTCTCTGCAACTGGCCTCTCAAAATTGTCCACCTAAATTGTAAGCAGAGAAATTGCTGGCGGGGGAGAGGGGCATTAACCAAATTTCTTCAGAGGTAGAAATTCTCAGGGATGGGGCTCACCATTGGCCATCTCAGTAGTGCACCTTTTCCTTTTTTTAGGTGTGTGTTTTGAGTCCATTACAAATGGCAGCAGCAGCTCTACTAGCAGTCTGGGCACCATTTCGCATCCTTCACATGGTCCTGGATTTAGCATTGTTCTGGGGCATTGGGGGAGGAGAGAATAGCAGCCAGTCCCCAAAATGGTGGAGAAAATTCTGCAAAGTGGCTTTCTTTTTCTAATGAGGTGAGGGGAAAAAAACATTTTTTCCTCAGAAAACTTCATCTCAGCTCTATGCTAAACAGTATTTTTCTCCTCAAATCTGCTATATAGCCAAAGGGATCATAGCAAATGTACCCGAAGCACCTCATCAGAAAGCGATAGAGGGCAAAAATGTGTTTACCAAAAACAAGAAGTCCATCTGCCTCAACCAAAATATAAGCAAAGGCTTAATGAACCTGCATCCATCAGGTGTCTGGTAACCAGGAACACCTTTTATGACTTCTATCAAATGAGCTGCTGCCACTTACTTTTTTATCTTTCAGATTCATTCCTCCTAATTTTCAAGGATGGAGGCCCAGATGATCAGTGAATGTGAAACCCCACTTTGAATCAGGAATTGCATGATTATCTTGTAATTCCTGATTCAAAGTTAATATCGAGAAAGCTCTGATCCAGCTGTAGTCATGGGCAACTACTCATACATTTTAGGATGGGCAGCCCTGGGTGTGGATGCACAACAAAAGATATACATCCAACCATTTCAGTAGAGCCTGGATGACCATCAAGATGTGGATGGTGGCATGTCTACATTTAAATCGGCAGTACACACAAGGGGTTACTTGCATCTAGCAGTATTTCTTGCTGAATCAGGGCATTACTCTTTATAAACACTGGATCTGGGATGGGTTGAAGAGCTTTAGTTGCCCTATCAGTGTAAACATGCATTCCAGAATAGAAAGAAAACCATTGAAACATTGCTGGAAGGAGAGGAGGATTATTTCTGGTGTGTGCCACTTTATATTAAAAGCTTAATCAGTGCTGTCAGTCAGGGAGTGGGTGAAAATTCAGCATGTCCAGTGCTAAACTATACATTAAAAATTCTTAGGACTAAAATAACATTTTTTAAAAACAAATGATGCTATTTTACTATTATCATTTGATAGGCGTTTGAGTAGTACTGTTAGGTATTCCATTTTATTTGATGTTTTGTTGTTTTCATCAGAAGCTGCCTTGTTGGTTTCCTTATCTAGACTAAAGAGCAGGGCAAAACATGGAGCAGACAAATAATACAGGAAGGGTTGTATCCAATGGGCGTCCATATAATGACGGGAGGCTCCCCACTGTAGCTTCCTGCTCCACCTCCTGTGCTGTTCTGAACAGTTCCCCAAGCCTCTGGAGCAGACTGAGAGGCTGTGGGAAGGAGTGTGATCCCTGACTATCACTCCCCTCCCTGTTCCACCTCCACATGATCAAAGAACCTTCTGTCAGAAGATGAACACCAATTGGAAACATTCCCAAGCCTCAAACTAATGATGGCTTGAGGGGGTGGGGAAGTTATATTCCTTGTCATTACAGCCGATATGCCAAAGGTTTTCCCCTACGCTTGCTCAACCAGACATGGAGGTCACAACTGAAGCATCTGCATTATCTTCAAAAAGCATCACTTTTTTCTTCATGGCAAGGGAATCTTGCTCATATCCCTGCAACAGAAAGGCCATTGCTGCTCCATTGTGGCTCACAAAGGAGGGCATGCAGTATGACTCTGTTAGCAGTGCTAAGCAGTTCAGGGAGGGAGGGGAGCATTTCAACCTCTCAAAGTACCACCCTGGAGCAATGGGTCTGGTTTGTACAGTGCTAATTTTTATTAGTTTTTCAACAAAACAAAACAAACATACACATAATACATAATATATAAACAAACTAACTCCCTCAACTACCCCCGTGCACCCCCCCCCCGAGACCTACTCACATTCATCCATCATCCTTCCAGAATTTTAATGATTCTTTTGAAGGCGACTGTCCCTTTCCCGATCTTAAAACATATTCCAAAAAGGGAGTCCATATATCTCCAAAATCACTCTTACTGGACATTCCCCTCATTATTTTCATTTTACATGTCAACATATCATTCAATGCTATATCCCAAATTTCTTTATACCAATCTTCTATTTTATAACTTCGTTGCCCTTTCCAATTTCTAGCAATCATTATTCTGACTGGTGCCAGGAGGTTATTTACCAATTCTCTGTTAATTATATGCTTGTTCCCACTATCCCATATTGCTAGTAGAGCTAACTTTGGGTTTAATCCCAATTTACTTCCAATTATATCACTTATTTCTTTAAAAACCCTTTCCCAGAATTTTTGTACTTGTTCACAGCTCCACCACATATGAAAATAGGTCCCAACCTCCTGACATCCCCTCCAACAGTTCTTGGACACTTTTTTATCAATCTGGTGAAATCTTACAGGTGTTAGATACCATCTCCAAACTATCTTATAATAGTTCTCCTTTATTCTAATCGACAATAATTTCAACATTCTTACATTCCATATCCTCCCCCAATTATCTTCATTGATTTTTTCCCTTAGATCTTCTTCCCATACCTCTTTTATAACCTTAAGTGAGTCCTGAGATTCCTCCTCTATTAAAATTTTATATATCTCGCTAGTGAGTCCTTTCTTAGTTCTGACTCCATCTTTTTTTTCTATTTGTTCAATTAAATCTTCAAATCTGGTATTGTTTCTACATTTCTTATTTTTCATCCTCCATTCCTCTGTCCATTTTACCAGTTGCAGACACTTGAACCACGCTATCTTTTGTCCTTTAAACAAATCTTTAATATGCTCACTATCCTTCATCTTTCCCATCCAATTCCTTAGCTTTAAAATATCTTGTTCTTTCAGTCTCACTTCTATCTCTGATTTTAATGCTCTTGGGAAGTTTCCCACTACTACCACTGGGGCAAGCGGAGAATCCCCTGCTATCAACTTCCCCCTATACTTCTCCCATATCGATAATATATTTTCCAATAATGGGTTGTCCAGTACCTTCCATTCTTTCTTCTGCATTTTATTAAAAAATATATTCCGCAATTTACATTCTATCTCTACTGTTTGCGATTCCAACCATTCCAAGTCTTGTTCCCCTAAAATAGCATAAATAGCATATCTTAACTGATTAGCAATATAATAATTCTTAATATTAGGAAGTCCTAAACCTCCTTTCTTTTGAGTCTTATACCATAACCCCTTATTTATCCTAGCTCTTTTATCCCCGTTACAATATGCATTAATCATATTTTGCCAATTTTTAATCTCAGCTAAGATATTACCTAAGGTTAATTTTTTGTTTAGAATGCTACCTATTGGTTTGTACAGTGCTAAAACTAGGGAAGGATAGATCATATTCTTTGCATGCAGGAGGTCCCAAGGAGTTGGTGATGGGAAAATCCTCCACTAGAAACCTTGTTGAGCCACAGGTGGTCAGAGTTCATGGACCAATAGTCTTACTCATTATTAGGGGTATTGGAGAAATCCATTTGTGGGGTGGAGTTCAATGTGTTTTTCTAGGTTCCCCCCTGCTAGACTTCGTTTCAGTCCCTGTTGTGGTGCCCAATTTGATCTGCAACAAGTTGGGCCAGTTTGTGGATTTTCTGGACAATTGTGCATTTTCCCCAATAGGTTGCTTAATTTGTGCACATTTCTGAGCAATTTGCACAAATTCGGCCATAATCTGTGCAAATTGTTTAGAAAACTGTGCAAATTCTGGAACGGCAAAAAATGCACCAGAAAAGGTCCCAGAATTCAGGGGAAAGTCTGCAGCTCAGCTCACAAACACAATCAAGCCGTACATGCCATAGAAGACTTTAGAGTCAAAAAAAGAACCAGATTTCTCAGTAACAGACATCCCTACTCAGTAAAATGCAGTTTCCTATGGCCAGAGGATTCAATAGATCCAATATCATGAGCTACACAGACTACTCATGATAAACACAGAGCCTACACCACATAAACTACACAATAAAAGCCTGCTTGTGATGATGGCCTTACCAGATAAGGTACTCCAACCTGATTTGTGCCTTTCCTTAGTTTATGCCAGGGGTAGGGAACTTGTCTGACCCCAGGTGTCAGATTGAGCTGGATGATGTCAGTGGTTTCCCCTCCTTCCCAAAGCCCCGCCCCACCCCCTGACATTGCTACTTCTGCAACAAACTCCACAGCATGGAAGTGCAAGGTTTTAAATTGCAGCTTTAAGAGAGTTGAAATGTTTGTGTTGATGCCATGTGGGTTTTGTTTGTTTGTTTTTGCTGCTGTTGTTGCTGCTGCAAATCCAGACTTAGAAATAATTGCTCCCTCTTTAGTTCCATATAATTTCAGGCAGTGTGCAATATTTAAGAAGCACTTGGGAGTTGGGCTTGACAGAAAGTGAACTTTCAGTGCTGCTAATTAACGGCAAGTGCACAAAACCAGTTGGTTTTTCCCCAGTTGGCTACAACTGGGATTTGGAGACAGCAGAGGCGCAATCCACCTTCTCGGCACTAAAAGCAAGCAGGAGCGCAGACTCCTTCCAAACCCGAGGCTTTCTACATCTTGTTTCCCAATAGTCAATTACATTTCTTAATCAGTAGTTATTAGGCTTATCTGGCATGATGAGCTGCCAGCCCTCAAAGGTTTGTGCAATCTTGTTTTTCACATGAGGTTTTCAGATATCACATAATAGCTTGATCATTCGGAAATTTCATGTCATTTGGTGAATTTCTACCCACTCCAATGTCAAAACCCAACAAAGGCTGGTCACATGACTAAGTGAAATCAATGGGGCTTGAGTCAATCCTCTGCATATGTTAGTGGAAGACAGTTACAATGAATTCATGGGAACTTAGTTTTGAGTAAGCATTCAGAAGCTGGGACTGCATATTTTGTTCCATTCTTTCAGCAGGGCTTAACTTAATCAGCTTTTACTGGACTGTCCCCTAAGCCTTCAGGAACGGGTCAAGTTATATATCTAAATAGATTAATTATACAGAAATAAGCACAATGAACTGTTCTTGATCATCCCAGACTGCAGGACATGGAATAATGGGCTCAAGTTACAGGAAGCCAGATTCTGGCTGGACATCAGGAAAAAACTTCCTGACTGTTAGAGCAATGGAACCAATTACCCAGGGAGGTCGTGGGCTCTCCCACACTAGAAGCATTCAAGATGCAAATGGACAGCTACCTGTCAGGTATGCTTTAAGGTGGATTCTTGCATTGAGCAGAGGGTTGGACTCGATGGCCTTATAGCCCCCTTCAACTCTACTATTCTATGATTCTATGGCATTCATGTGTAACTAAATGAGAATTTCTAGGTTCCTTAGAGCACAATCCTATACATGTCTACTCAGAAGTAGGACACACTGGAGCTTATGTCCAGGGATGTGGGTATAGGATTGCAGCCTAAAATAACATGGTAGAAAGCAATGTGTTAAAGAGGTAAGTAGACATCCACTAATACAGAGATGCACAACCTCAGGGTCCTGTATCTGGCCCTCCTGGGAGCCTAAACCACTCCTCCCCCTTCTCTGATCTCACCACTTCCCTCTGAGCACTGATCATGTGGTGGTGCCCTGGCTTTTGTGCAGCTTCCCCCTTATTCAATAAGGTGCCTCTCCTAAGGCTTAGTTCCTGGCAGTAAGAGCTTCCTACTATTTGGGGCCCTGCTCCATTTGCATTTGTCCCCACCCACCACTGAAAGCATCTCCGAAATGGAATTTGGTCCTGGAGCTAAAAGAGATTAAGCACCCCTGCACTAAGTCAGCTAAAGATTTACCTGGGCTTACATGTGGCGCTTTTAGGAATGATGCTACATAAGGGCGTCTGTTAGCAGTCACTTGGCCATTGACACTCATGCATCAACATTTGCTTGCCTGCCGTTGCCATGTGTCGTTTACTGCTGTACCTCCCTGGAAACATGAACACAATCAACCTAAAAGCAGAGTAGCACAATTGTTCCAAACTTGAGGCTCTAGAAACATTTTCCTGTAGTCAACTAAAATAGGCTGACCAGATAAAATCCAGGTCAGGACCCATGTAACTTTAACAGTTGTAGAGCAAAGGGAATTTCAGCCAGTGTCATTTGTATGCAATTAGTTCCTGGTGAAATTCCCTCTTCATCACAACAAGCTAAAGGTGCAGGCACTAAACTAGAGTGACCATATACAAAAGAAGGCAGGGCCCCTGCAACTTTAACTGTTGTGATGAAGAGGAAGTTTCACCAGGAACTAATTGCATACAAATGACACTGGCTGAAATTCCCTTTGCTCTACAACTGTTAAAGTTACATGAGCCCTGACCTGGATTTTATCTGCTCACCCTAACTAAATTCTTTAATTGGTGATTATTTGGGTTATCTTGGGCACTATGAGCAATCAATTCTCAAAGAGCTGCCTTAAACCTCTCCATAGTTTGTTACTGCCACTAAGAGTTAGGGAGGCATTGCACTGTAGAAACATCATGAAATCTGTTATCCCGTGTTAAGACTGTTTAACTACACCCACCCGCACCAGTTGCCTTCTTTCCAAATGGGCAAAGATGCAGGTTGCTATGAATGAATGACCATGCTTTCACGTGTGATCAAAAATGTTCCCCAAAGTAACAGCTGGCAGACTTCAGGCTTGTGTGACCTACTTTGTTTTTTTTACTAGAACACCAAGGCCTTCCAATAAGAGACAAGTGCAAAATACTGGCTCAGCAGGAGGACACAGCCTTAAAATTAAAGAGCAGGAATACCTCTTAAGACATCCTCAGCACAGGAATGTGTTTTCGGTAATAGGACTGAACTTTCTGGGATGGGGGAGATATTCACTCAGTTTGTAT
Source organism: Anniella stebbinsi (assembly GCA_029215795.1). NCBI lineage: Eukaryota > Metazoa > Chordata > Lepidosauria > Squamata > Anniellidae > Anniella > Anniella stebbinsi. The sequence continues at coordinate 174,569,348 of JARDYH010000004.1, read as the reverse complement.
CTTAATGCAAACTTACCTACTTTCACACTTTCAGATCTATAGGTGAACCCAGGGTCAGTTCCAGGTTTTTGAGGGCCCTTGAGAATGATACCCTCAGTAGCCCCTCTCCCTCATTGAAGGGTGCTGAATCTCTTTCAACCCAAGGGCCAAATTCAGTTTTGAAAAAGCTCTCTGGGGCCGCATTCCAGCAGAGGGTGGGGCCAAAGGCAAAAGGGCAGGGCAAAAGCAAAGGGGATGGGACCAAATGCAAAAGGGACAGAGTCCAACATACCAAAAATACTAGCCTATTTTAGCTTAAAGCTCTTATTGCTAATAACTAAGCCTTAAGAGAGGCATTTCAACCTTTTAGAATGGTGAAAAAACCCTGCATAAAACATGGGGAACCAACAAACCATCAGTGGTTGGGAGAAACAAGATGGGGCCAAGGGAGAGGGCATGGTCATGGCCATGTTGGGAGCTCCAGAGGATTAGATTTGCCCCCATGCAAGCTGGACTTGGCCCATGGGCCTGAGGTTCAACACCCCTGATATATACATTTGCAAATGGTTTCATCACAATCACACTTTATATATTTAGGTGGATGTTAAAGACAATGGCTCAATTCGGACAACACAATAAACAACTGGTGTGGGGAAACAATCATCAGTTGTTTTGACTATTGTGTCATCCGAATGCTGCCATAGTCAACTCAGCGATGATCCTAATCCACACCACAGTTGATTATTTATTACCATGTGGGGGGAGTACCCCCTAGTTGAACAACTGTAAAGTTGATTATTACCCCACCATTGACTATCGTGTCGTCCAAATTGAGCCAATGTGTGTAGAGCCCTTGTGTTGGTTGCTGGAGGCCCATCTTTGAACATAAGTCTGTAGTCGGCATGCTCTTGATTAAATACTGAATTGATCACAGGAGGCTGTCTTTGTAGCCATGGATCTCAAAATGGTCAGACACATCCTGCAATTTACAAGAATCCTCAAATTCATTTGCCTGCGGTCTTCTGACTGCTTACCAAAACCTTCAATGGGACTAATGTGGAGCTGGTAGTTTGGGGACTGCAAACCTAAGCTGAAATGGGAGATTAGTTTTTTAGCTCAGTGCTTTGAGCCAATCTACTGGGAATTCTTCTTAGGAATTATAATCTGTGTTTAAATATAGCAAATACATATCTTCTTGCATCTTCTGAGTTTCAAGCATATAATTATTATTTTACCTCTTTGCCCTTCAACTGCTTTGTAGGTGCCTCGCTGCTCATATTGCTTGGCCATGTTGCAGGGACTGAAAGAAAAGATGACATAGGCCTGGATCACATGATCACTGTGGCATAAACAAGCCACAGTGTATGTCGAGTGCAGCTTGTTAGGTGTCATGGCTTGTTCGATTGGGAAACAGCCTCCAAATACTCCAAGACCTGTTGTTGGGTTATTTGAGGGTTGTTCCCCCTCAAACAAGCCATACCTCTCAGGTTTGGACAACATGACAAGCTGCACCTGGGCAAGTAATTAGGCAAATAGTACCAACATGTTCTGGCATGTGCCATGGCTTAAACAAACCAGGTCACTAGGAAGGGAAGAAGTCCAGACCAATGCACTCATGCCCTCGGCTCCTAAAGAAACCAGTGACTTGAGTGAATTGTTGAGGCAGTTCCTTCCCCATGTTTCCAGGGTCTACTTAAAAGAAATCCTCCCTCCAATTCACCACCCAAGAATGGGGCAGCAAATTGTAAGCAGGATGTTAGTGCTCAGCACTAATTCACTATTCATGTAGGTATTCATGCCTTGCACTTTTCAAAGCTGAAAATAACCTACCAGTCATGCATTGTAAATTGCTGGGTGTTTTAACAGCTATCATCACAACTACACTCTTCTGTTCATGGTATGTTGGGGTGCTGGTGAGTTCAGTGTTACAAAGTTCCACTATGGAATGGGACTTTACCAAGGGTATGATTTTTTTTTTTTGCAAGTTGGGTTTCTCTGAAAGGGAGTAACAGAAGAGCCCCATAGAGAGCTCCAAGTGGTACTAGGCCTTGAAGCCAGACAGGCTTGTCTTTATGTTGATCCAGCGAGCAGCATATTGAGAAGGAGCCTTAGATAGGGGCTTGGCTTCCTTTTGGCTGTTTGGCTTTGCCTCCGCACTGACTGAGGCCTTTTTCCTTAAAGGGGCCTGGTCTGTTTCAGCAGTGTCAGGTGGCTGTGCAGGTGGCTGTGGCATGCTAATTTTATTATGGCTGGGTCCTCAGAGTCCAATGACAGCAATGTGACCACTTCTGGATGCAAGGGTCAAGTTCCTGGTGTCTCCCTGAAGAACTGGGTTTGCTGACATGGTTACCGACACTTCCTGACCAGTTATCATGGGCTCCTCTGCTGAGAATGAGGGTTCAGGATCCTGGTACATGATGCACTCACTGTTGCAGTCCAAGGCGTGCAACAAAAGGAGGTTTATCGATCCTTTGGTAGGACTCTATATACATGGCTGATTATCTGCGTTTGGCTTTCTGGACCACAAGGCACGTCAACGTGGGCTACTTCCAAACCAGCTCGCTTTTCTCTTTGGTTAAGAAGGTTACCTACTTTAATGTTCTAAGTGTAATGCATTCAGCTGTACCTCTCCTATCCTTGGTGCTTCTGGGTTGCTGACTTGAAGATAGGACTGTAGTAGGTTAGTGATCGCGCATGAAAATAGAACTGTAGTAGGTTAGCGATGGCAATTCAGGGTTCTCCAAAAGATTTCACTTAATGCTTAATATAACTATTTTATTTATTTATTACATTTTATGTACTAAAAATTACACATGGAACTGCCTCAATCCACGGAACTCTCCTCCTGCAACATTTCAGAATATTTTTTTCTTATCTAACAGATTTTTAAAGACAACATTCATATGGGGAGCGGCATGGTCAATTCCCACAAAATGTGTGTGTGAGAGAGAGTGCTTAATGATACATTAGTAAATAGATACTCAACGTTGGGGAAATTGCTGGTTGGGTTCAATATAATTGTGAAATCTAAGCAAATGAGAAGCAGAATTCAATTATCTCCTTGGAGCGATTGAGGTTTCTTGGACTAATTGTATTCCAGGGATAGGTATCTGCTTACATCACTTCAGGAAAAAAAGAAAAGAAAAAGCACTATGTTAAAGATATCCATATATTAAAAAGGTAATATGTGAGACTGATAGTGCTAAGTAGCCTTACCCTACTGAAGCATAGGTTTGAATAAACAGGTGTTTTACATATGGTTATTTTGAAAAATTCAAGAGCAGGTTTTACTTCTTGGCAAAAATATTAGCACATTCCAATTAATTATTAAATATTATTTTGAAATCAGGCCTAAGTACCCTGCTAATTACTTGCCAAGGTGGAAATGAATGTAGCCTGGAGCTAAGCATAATGTATTTAATACATGAACTAAAAGTTGCTGTTATTACTTTTAAAGTGCTGGATTCACTATGCATGAGCCACATTTGCATTATTCCTGAGTGATATGACTGAGGGGCAAATAAGCGGGAAAGGAGCTGGTCTACTAGCACCCATGGGTAACTACAAAATTATTCCCTCCCCCCATACACACTTATGGCCATAAGATCATGAATTGTGGGACATCATGGGGATGTCTGTGTGTTGCAACAGTATGCACACAAAGGCATACCACACAATGTGGCAGCACAGACTGTGCCATCCTCCTGTACACACCAGGCTTGCTCAAACACAAGTACATTTCCCATCATCACCCAGATAGGCACTGTCATCTGAAGAAGATCTAGCATTGTGCCAATTGATTTATTTTACCAAAAAGCAGGACAAGGTTGTAGAGAAGCAGAAGGGCTTGCTTCTGGCCACTAGTAGAACAACAAGAATGGCAGGTTGAGGCTTAGATACCTCATTTCTGCTACCCTCCATATGAGGCCATACTGGAGCAGAGACACCAACCTAGAACTTAACCCTGGAATGTTGCCGTGTTGGACTCAGTCACAGCATAAGACAGTAGGAAAGGAGCAAAGGGACTACTTTCTATGAACCCATGATCATTCTTGGCTTCTTTTTCATTCTAGTGTAACCATCTTCTGCTGGTGGAAGAATATACCTGCCACCGACAGTTGTTGACTCAATAAAAATTCTTACAATCTAAGGCTGTCACACAATGCACACAACTTTGCAGTGCTCCAGAACAGCAGGGGACTTTGCTTTCCTCATACCATGGGTGGGGGTACCACTGGCCAATGGACTACATCTGGGCTGAAAAGCCTTGAATTCCAGCTCTTGAACTCCTTTCCTTGGCCCTGTTTGCACACATGACAATTACACTTTTTTAAAAGTCCCATTTTAGCCCAATTACTTCTCAGGAGATGAGGTTTGACAGCCATTGAGATTGCAGTTGGTTCACCCTCTCCTCTCTGCATGCTCAACAGATGGGAGGCTTTTTTCAAATCTAGTTGTTGGGGGAGGATAATCTTTTAAAAGATCACAGAATGCAGGGGAGGGTTAACTGTTTCCTCCCCTCCCATTTGGATCTCAACAAAGATCACCTTGCCCTTATCACCCCAAAATTAGTCTTGGAAAAAGCTTCCCATTGGCTCCATAGGCAGGGGGTACCTTTGTGTGTCCATGTAAATGTGTGTGAATGAATGAACAGTGTATGTGTTTGTGTGAAAGAGTGTGGGTGGCCCCACCCCCTGTTGCAATGCAGCCCCCAGAAGGTTAGCAATGAGGGAATGTGGCCCTTTGTCTGAAAAAATGTTTCCTACCCATTCAGATACCTTCCATCTTAGATTACCTAAAACATTGTCACCTGTCTAGAGCACAATGGAAACAATTCTTCTCTAGGATAACAAGAAAATCCTAAGGGGGAAATTAACTGGCACAAAAGAACGCAGAGTATTTTCTTCTGTCCAACATATGTTTTTATGTGAACACCTTTCATTACAGCCATTTCATTCTTTCTGCTTTATACCATCAAAAACAAAACAAAGTATATTTAAATTAATTTTTAATAAGTACCAAAAAGATAATAGTAAGCAATATTTTCCGTGGGGGGCTAATAAATATTCTTTAACAGCAAGCAAAGTGACACATTCAACATTGCTCAAGTTATTTCTTTTACATTTTCATGAAAGCAATAACTTCCCCCCCAGCTAAACAAGGTCACAAATTACAGAATATTATAATCCTCTTGTGTTTGTTTGTGTTTTCTCTGTAAGTACAGAACATTAAAAAGTGAACTGCCATCCAGAGATTTTTTAAATGACACTGATGTGTAAAATTACATAGATTACATTTATCATGCAATTTTTTATTGTGCAAGTGTTTAATATGTGTGTGTGTGTGTGTGATCTCTCTTTAAAAAAGCAAACAATTCACCTCCTGGTATTCCTTGTTACTCACCCCCCCCCCCCAAAAAAAACCAACCAACCAAACAAAAAGGAATCAAAGTCACAACCTGGGAGTGCTCCTAACTCCAGCACCATTCTTGGATGCCCAAGTGGTCATGGCTACAAATACTTTTGCCCAGCTTAATCTGGTGCACCACTTGCCCTGTTTTCTGAAAAAGCTGAATTTTGTGATTGTCACATATGCATCAGTGATATCCACTGGATTACTGCAATGCACTCTACATGAGGCTGCCATTGAACTGTGCTCAGAAACTTCAGCTCATTAGAGCTGTTAGATTACTAACTAGGGCTGTTATATAGAGCATGTAACTCCAGTATTATATCCTCTTCACTGGTTTTCTATTTATTTCCAAGTCAAATTCAAAGGGCTGGTTTTTACCTTAAACAGATTGTATCCCTTATGTTTCCAAACTCAGATGACATGCAAAAATAAATTGACTATAAACCAGGTATGCACACCTTGTGATCTACCAAATCAATCACAGCCCGCCAAACATGATTGACTGAGTCCCATCAGGGGATCAGTAAACTGGTTTTTGTGGCCAGAATGAGATTACAAAAACAGTTGGGTTATTAAGCACCCAGTAGGCCAATATGCATGGCTGGTGGGCTGCATTTGGCTTGGAGGGGCACAAGTTGCACAGGCCTGCTGTAAATATTTTAGGTTTGGCTTATAGATGCCATCACTTGCAATCATTTCTCTATACGAAATATCTTGTTTTTGATGAAGACAATTGAATTAATGTTCAGTACAATCTCCACAGTTGAACAAAAGTGCCATCAAACTATTTTTCATAAAGTGACTATGTCTTCTTTAGCAGTTTTTCTTTTTCTCAGCTATTGATGTACACACATCTTTTGATGAATATCTGTGCTAAAAGTTAAATATTGTAAACACATGACTGTTAGATGCAACTAATGTGATAACCTAAAATAGAATCTCCAAAAGCAAAGGATCAACACAATGCCTTCTTTCATTTTTCATGTTAACACCACAAATGTCATCTTGGCCAAATAGTTCATGGAAGCTCTCTCTCTCTCTCTCTCTCAGCATCATTAACAAAACTTAATTTAGTACAATCCTGAGCACCTTAAACACAAATTATATGAGCTTCAGGCCAACTAAATGCTTCAAAATTAATATTTTGAGATGTATGATAAAATCAAGTTACAAAGCCAAAAGTGCATATTGCAATGTATTATGACTGTGGAAAAAAGGATACCAACCATGTTGCATATTTTCAAAGACACATTTATAATACAGAAATAATGCATTAAGCTACAATGCACAGAAATCTTTTGGCGTTTTTAATTTATATCAATATAAGTTGAGTTGAATAAAATTCAGGAAAAAGAGGTATGAGATGGGCCCATTATGAAGCAAATTAGATTTTTTTAGTCTATTTAATTGCAAAAACACAAACTGCCAAGCAAAAAAGGCAAAATCTCTTTAAACTGACTTCAAAAGGAAAATTTCTGTTGACTTCCCTATATCCATCTTGAAGGCTTCCATGTTATGTATTTATGGCATAGAGCTGTTTCTGCAAATCATGTATGGCTAACCACATCACAAAGAAAGGGTTAATACACTTGACTGTATCTTTGAATGTGAATGACAGGATTATGCGAAGGATCCAGAAATGATGCCCATATAAAGACAGACTTTTTAAGAGTCAACCAAACTGGAGCAGGCTCTAACTGCAAACCCCAATTGTGCCAAGAAATTTCTGTTTCCACATGTTGGGTGATTATTAATGGTGTATCAAGTTCTATGAACATTCAAACACCAAGAACGCAGCACAATTAAGTTCTATAGGAGCTTAGCAATCCCCCTTACCCAAAAATGCATACAGTAAAAAACAAAACAAAAAACCCGAAGTGTCTCTTGGCTGCTTCAAAAACCCATGTCCATCACTCGATTGCTACAATGTTGTGATGACTTGCATGTGTGAATGAGCCACTACAGAGGTGACACTACAGGCAAAACTTTCATACCACCCAATGCCATGTCAAACACAGTGCTTTTCAGGTGTTATAAGGAGCGGCATGGGTGATTTTCTAGTACACTGCTGATTCCATATAAGAAAGTCTCACACCAATGGCCCTGTGGCCACATCATTGCAGCCTTCAAATGTTTCAGGAAAACTATATGATAGACACATGGAAAAGTAACACCAGCAATCCTAGTGTACTGCCTAAATGGCACCTCAGAGGAGTTGGCTCATACATTCGTCCATGAGTCCTCAGGTACAGACTAATCAAGTGCTAATACCTGCAGGTGTGAGTCAGCCCAAGGACTCACCGAAATCAGCAATTCATATACAAGAAGCCTGTACAAATTTACTCAGAAATATTCCATTTAATTCAATGGGATTTGCTTTCTAGGAAACCAGATTTTAGCATTGGACCCTCTATATATGGGCCGCTAACCATATGATCACTCATAATACAACGGTATTTGTAATACAAGCTACTCCACAGAAATGTGGCAATCCTTGCATTTTGTGAGTTTTTAACCTTGCCAACATAAACTTTCATGTTCATATTAGAATCCTGACATTTCCTCTTAGCCTCATATATCCAAAAATGACTTAGATCCAGTAAAAAAAAAAATCAGTTATAAAATAATTTTCTGGTGATCAGATATGTGGATTTAGATTTAATATTCAGACATGGAAAAATAAGATAAATGAACTAAAAGGATACTTAAAGAAACTAGAACATTATTAATAGGAAATTAATAGTGTTCCAATGGAAGACACATTGGCCAGACCCACAACCCACTTACAGTGGTGAAACCCCATTCATTTTAACAGGATTATTCTTTAGTAAATGTAGTCTGGTTGCAGCTATTATAAGGCTTCTGAGAGAAAACGTTCTATGTGTTTCAATTAGTAGGTTCCCTTATCTCAGGCCTCCAATTAACAACAGTTTCTCTCAAGTACATTCTTTTCTCAAGTAAACTTCCAACAACTATTTTACTTTTTTACAAAATAAAATAGAGCTTATTTATGTATGAGGTTTCCTATATTAAAGCACTTCAGCCTTTTTGATTCCATTGTACAATTCACAATTTCTCACTCACATTCCCATCAAAAAGTCCCCTCCTTCAGCCTCTTATTAAAGCCATGTCCCTTAAATCTCGCAGTCCAGAATCATGCCAGTAAGAAATTTCCATCATAAATACTCCAAAGTGTACAACTCTGAACTGTCTCACAGTATAGCAGCCTCTCTTCAGACCTTCCTAGTCAACACTGGATAGGTGGCAATAGAAAAGTTGGGGACCGTGCAGGCGTTCCCATAACCCCCTTCACACTTTCAATTCTGTAATCATAGGGCTTTAGAAACACGTGTTTTCAAACAACTATTTTTCACACTAATATTTTATATTTGGGGTGTACACCTAAACAATATTAGGTATGCTCTTTAAAAAGTAGTGCCTTGATATTGTATGTGTATAAGACAGGGGTTTCCAAAGCTTCACCTTGAAGGACAGAAAGAAGATGGGTAATAGTGGTTTCTTTGACTACTAAAAAGTTGCACTGACAATATCAGGAGCTGCTAATCTATATACCTCAACCAAATGTAACCCAATGCAAAGTTTTCACTAAATGATATCAGAATAGCACCACACTCAACAGTCACTCTCAGCATTAATTTCAACACAGGTACGAAGGTGCAGCTGTTGCTTTTTTTTTGTTGCAAGCGGGGCAGTTTTCCACATGCCCAGGAGCACCACCAATCACTGAGCTTTTACTTAAACTTTAAACAACTAAATTTGTGACAACCAGAACATCACTTTCTTTTTCAGTTACCAAGGAAAAATGCAGCTAACAAATATTCTAAATGTATTATATATTTAATAAAAAAATAAATTACATGCCATGAACAGTTACCTAAGCTCGAAGATCATAAGTCAAGGCATACAATGTACATTTTTTATCCACTCTAAATGACCTCAGGAACCAGATTGTACTCCCTGTGTCAGGTAAGATCAAAAATGATCCTCCTATGATGTGTGATTAGTGGAACATATCCAAGGTGGCTCTCCATTACTCCTCTTCCTCGATCTCCGGCTTTTTCAAGTTCTCCCATTAAAGTTCACCAATGACAGGCTCTTATTCATGCTATATTAACTCCCACAGCTTTACTTTTTCCCCACTATTCTTTGGTCAAATGTGCAATTATAAAACAATATCACAACAATGACCTTTGCAGAGAAACAAGGGCCACCTCTTCACGGTGCCGGGAGTGCCGTGCAATGGTGGCGCCTGCCGGCACACCACGCAATGACGCTCTTTCAGGTGATCTACACTGAAGAGCACCACGGCGGCTTATCCTGGCACCGCCGCGCATGCGGCTCTCCATTGGCAGCTGGAGGGGCGGCAGGGAGCATTGGCTCCCCTACTCTAAAGTAAGTGGGGTGTGTGTGGTATTTTTAATGGGGTGGGGGGAGGACTGCAGAGGCGTTGCAGCGAGCTTATGGCTCGCTGCTTCACTCCCTTCCCTGGCCAGCCCGCTCCACTCTAAAAAAGTTGGGGTAAATGCCTGACTTTTTTAGTGCGGAGCAAAGCCCCTTTGCCCCTAGATGGCTTCGCATGGGCGGCAGCATCATGTAACCCAACTGCCACCAGTGCGAAACCATCTCCACAGAAAGTGTCCGTCTAGAGGTATGCAAGGTTTCATTCCTTTTGGATGCACTCCTACATGCACGAAAACATGTTGCATGAGGAGAAAAATGTCACACCAAGACCCAGGCTATGAATCCTCTGAAGACTTAGAATGAAACAGCAGGACAGTGGCCCCAGGTTCAATTCCAGGCATCTCCAGGTAGAGTTGGAAGCAATACCTTCTTAAAACTCTAGGAAGTCACTGAAAATTAGCTTAAATAATAATGAACTAGATAGAGTAATGCTCCAACTCAGCGCATGCCAGCTCCCTATTTTCCTTGCTGGCTAATAAACCTATCAATTGCCAACTGATTCTTACTATAGTCTTTACACATAGTTTTACACCATGAAATGCACCTGCTCAAAGCATTCTTAATTCCTCTCATGGAGACTTAGTGATCCTAATCCAAACAGCAGTTCCTAATTATTTTATATTGAATTGTTAAGAGCCAGTGTGGTTTATTTGGTTAGAGTGTTGGACTAGGACTCGGGAGATCCGGGTTCTCGTTCCCACTCAGCCATGAACTTACTGGGTGACTTTGGGCCGGTCACTGACTCTCAGCCTACCATAGTTAACAGGGTTGTTGTGAAGAGAAAATGGAGAGGAGGAAGAGGAGGACCATGTAAACTGCCTTAGGTTCCTTGCAAGAGGAAAAAAGGTGGGATATAAATGTAATAATAACAATGCAAACATTTGATATGACCCACAATCCCACTATGCTGTGTTCATATAATTCCTTTCCAGTGCAGGGAGCTCAGCCCAGCAAACTCTAGACATACCAGGATATACATTGTTCAGCAGTCATGTGGCAACTGCCAATGCTACTGTGTGTGTTCTGATCCACCACAGGGTCTCACAGCCAGGAGCTCCCATCTTGCCCCATTTTATTTGCCTCATCATAACCAGGTACAGATTATGTCAGAGAAATATATTGGGATGACAGCACCCATATTGTAATTCTTTGGATTAACAGGCACAAATTCAAGAAAAATAACTAATTATGAAAACACATAGGGCAATTGTTGTTACGGTATATGGTCCATTTAAACTCCCTATCTTTGGGTTTAGGAGATTTACTTTTTCTGTCCAGACTTGAAACGTTGGACAAAGTGCTGAAAAATAAAAAGGCTAAGAAAGAAAATAAAGTAGTATCTCTACTTAATAGTGGATTTATTTAAACCTTTAATTTCATGCTCAGTTATACAGAGGCCATTCAAAATGTTTATTTTTAATCATTTTTCGTTAGTATTTGTTAAAAACAAGTCAGACTATAAGGACAATTGATAAAAAATACTGAGATCCAATATGAAAAACTAGAGGAAAGGCTAGATCCTATGGGTTGCCATGCCTATAAAACAGCACTTAGAAAGGACCATTATGATCTCCATGCCAGAATAGCATCACAGGAAACTGGATACAGCACTCTGCCAGGTCACAACAGGTGAGTTAAGGCTGCTCTGCCTGGCAACATCTATCATCACCACATATGGCAGAGTTGTATCATAGGAAGCTCCTCTAGCTGGAAACAGATGATAAGGGATTCCCCACCCCAAAGTTGCAGGTGATACAGTATCTCTTTCATTGCACATAGAGTGCATATTCACCCTACTATCATCTGTATTCAGAAGTTTAGGTAGTGCCTCAAGAAATTGCAAACCTGGAGATGATAGTAGGAGAAACAAAATGAGCACACCACAGGCACTGATGTCATGCCAAGTCTAATTCTCTAAAAACAAATACATTATGGGCTGCCTCCTGCTTTGGAGGCATAAAGAAAGGGACATGCAAATGAGCACAATAGGAAAACGATAAGGGAGAAATTGGCTAGGAACCATACTAAATTTAGGTTGACCATCACAATATGCTCACTAAAACTACTATCAGTATCGGTGCAATTCTCCACATCTGCTTTTCAGAGTAATAATCTGGAATTACAGTTCACCAGATGGATTTACACAACTTGCTTTGTGCAGAACAAGCTGTAGCTGTGGCTTGGTCATTACAGCCAGCCTTGTGCCAGCATTGCAGCTACCCATATATTTATAATCAGGGTGTTATTGTACACATTTGAGGCAAGAATTTTTCATTGAGGTATGCTTTTGCTAAAAACAAACAAACAATTATCACCTCGTTTGTTTAAGCAGGGAACACAGTGGGTCTAATCCAAGATATGATTTATTGTTTCGCCTGGGATCTATGGATATTTTGTTTATTAATGTACATGGAAACTGCTGCATGTTCTCATAGTAGAAGTATGTGTCCTATTCACATGCAGCCCAATTTTATGCATGTTTACTTGGGAAAAAGTTCCATAATGTTAGAAAGGGCAGACTCCCAGGCGGGTGGGCACTGGGCTGGACCCTGTGTTATTTAAGTCTAGGTGCGTGACACAATGTATTAAATGATTGTATTTATGTCAATATTTCTGGTTTTGGCTTGTGCCTGTTCTGGTAACTTCAGTGGGGCTAACACAGATCTTTATGTGCAAGCTGACTTTACAAAACATACATTTATCCATGGGCAGGATTAAATTATGCACGTATGTTAGACTGATTAGAAGGAGAACATAAGCAATTTGCTCAAATGTGGAAGTAATATTTTCTTTATGGGTCTATTGTTATTAAGAACAAGTGCCCTACTGAGTAACCAAAGATAATTCTAAATTCATCCCTTCCCCCAATTTCTAGAAGGCATGTGCTGATTTTATAAAAGAGAAACGTATCAGCTCACATGAAACTCTAAGAAAATAACTAGGATATAAAATACAGTTGCCCTCCTCATTATTTAAAGGCCCAATCCTTTGCAATGCTGTCAACTCCCTTGGAAATTAATGAGAGTTGAAAGCACATAGCAGTTTGCAATAAAAGAGCCCTACACCACACACCAGCAGCAAAGGTTCAACTACCACATTCCTGTGCGATCTCTAAACCCATGATAAATCCCTGGATCTCATGTGCTCTTCACAATGGGGAGAAAGTAATATGAACTGGATTGTATTATATCACTTGATTACATTATCTCCCTAACCACCTGGTCTATCCATTGATAGCCAGAGAAAAAGAGAGAGATGTCATTACCAATAAAATGAGGTGTACATATTTTCGCCCACACACACAAAGTAGCAAAGGTACTTGCATACTTGTACATGAAAGATTAATACAGGTTTGAGAATTCTCCCCAGAATGTAAAGTTTGAACAGGACAAGTCAGAGCCAATGAGATGGGCTTTGTAATGCATTAAAATTATTCTGTCAGAGCCCTTTGCCAAAAACAAAGATAAAATAGATTTTTTTTTTACATTATTAGTATTTACAAGTGCTTTACATATATACATATTTATATATTTATTTGTTCCTGGACAGTGTACCATTTAAAGGTAAATTTATAATTTACAAATAAAACATTTTTAGATATGTATAACTATATGAAGAACTTTTTTTATTGCTCGCCTTCAAACCTTATACAACTTTATCACACTATTGCACGCATTTCTATATTATTACACAGATCTACATTATATATAAATAGATATGAAAATAAGGATTTTCTATATTAATGTTTCAAATAAAGTGCCTTACCTTACCTTAAGTGAAAATACCTTACTTGATTTAATGCAAGAAGATCCATCTTACCTTAATGTTGTAACCAATAAATGTATTTGTGACCTTGCCATCAATATTTTTCATGCAGAGCAAAGACCAAAATCACATTGAATGAAAACTAACAAAAGAAAAATAAATCATCAAATGAAAATATTTACCTGGTTCATAATGCTAACCCATGGTTTATTAGGACACAATCCTATGCATTCTTAGACAGAAAAAAGTCCTACAACTCCCAGAATGCTGGGAGTTGTAGGACATTTTTCAGTGTAAACACCCATAGGTTTGCACCCTTAACTAATGGTTAACCCATGATTTGTTGTCCTACCCATGGTTTGTTTGACACATGATCAAACAAACCATGGTTTGTTTTATCAACTCCTGGATTTTTTGTTTCCCTCCTACTTTGCCCACTCCCTCCCTATATCCCAAATACCTTCAAAGTGCTTTAGTACTAGCATGTAGATTGACTGGGATTTTTTTTTACCACTCTTGCCTGCCACCTCTGTAGCCTGAAACTCATGAACAACCCACAGTTCTGGGTTCACATGTAACGACAAACCATACTTTAAACAACTCAGAGTTTATAACCCAAAACAAAGACTAAGTCCTCTTTCTAGGTTGTTTATGGTTAACAAACGTTGGCCTGTTAACATGTCTGTGTTCACAGATCACAACAACCCAAAATTCAACAACCCATACCATAGGTTAGCGTTACATGAGAACCCAGCCATTGTTTGATTTTTGTGACTGTGTGAGTTTCCACAACTTAAGAAATTTTAAATTTGTTTTAGAAATATTTATACAGTGTTGTTAAACTTTGCACTATATAGTTTATGCACTATACTCAAGTACTGTACAAAACTGCAATAAATGACACTATACGACTACATATGTTTCTACTATAAAGATACCATCATAAAGGTGTATCTTTTTTTAAAAGGTCAACTAATAACTGCTAATATGTTTGTGAATCAAAATACTTCTGATTGGCCAAATATATTATTTAAATCTAAATACAGTATACAATTATTTGTGGTTGAGTACTTTACAGGGCCTTTAGGGGCATAAGGAATATTAGCAAAGTTTCCATGAGAAACTGTTAATGGATCAGTATTAAATTTTACACAAAAATTGCATGTAGAGGATCCAATTTTGTTTCCATTTCTGTTCAAACACTGATGAAGCACTGGAGTTTATTTTCTTTTTTAAAAAAAACGTCCAACCCTTAGCAAAATTATTTCTAATATATAAAGTTGTTTTAAACTTATGGCAGCAAAATGTGAAGTTTACAAAAGCACCAATTATACTTTTTTTAATCATGAGGGCACCCTCATGAAACTGAGATAAAATAATTGTTTCCATTGGCTGCTATGGTCACATGAACACTATGAAGGACACCTTTAAGGCAGATTTCATGGAAACTGTACTTCGGAAAATTTTCTATACATAAATGTTGTTCTGCCAATATACTGAACCCTGAACAATATCTGAAAGTTTGTTTTGGACATTTGGCATTTCTTTTGAAAGTTATAAAAGTGTCAATTCACAAGACTGCATTAATACTGAAACTTGCCTAGTGAATGGCTGCTATGTGCAATTTGCTGCAAGATAATCCTGTAAACCTGCAACCAAGAATCTGGAATGTTGCTCTTTGTGGGATTTGGGGGAGCAAACTGTCCATATGATTATGCTTCCGTCTGTATCTAGTTTCTGAAGTTTCTTACAGGAATGTTTGCATGAATCGGGAGCTCTCAGGAGCTAGCTCAACAATGGAATGACTTCCCTATGTGAATGGGCCACCACAGCTCTGAAACATTCCTCATCTCTATCACCTCAAATGTATGGATTGGATCTAAAGAACATGGAAGGAAATCAGTCCCCTGAGCTGATCCACAAAATGCTTAAGCAAGCATTCACACAGTGTTAATAACAGGCAGATTCTATAGCAGCTTTCATGCTTCTGCTTGTGCAAGGGTTTGCACAAGAAGTTGCCAAAATGGAAGAACATATTTGGGTTTAGTTTCACTTTTCTCATGCAACACTGGAGTGGGAAGTGCAGAACAGCCCTTCCATGAGCAGAATACATCTTCTGCATGCAGAAGGGCACCTTTGAATCCAACTCTAGGCTCTTTAGTGGTCACTTTGTACATTCAGTTGCAAATCATCTGGAGCATAGTAATCAAATGATGTAAACACAAACCATCCCTAAAGCTGCTCACTTGAAAGATTCAGAATTTATAATACTTGAAGAGTAGAAGAAGGGCTCTCCTATGCTTAACTGATTTAAAAAAAAATATCAATCTCATCTTACTGCTCACTATTTACACATCTGATCCCAAATGTTCATTTGCAAGTAAGAATGTGCCACTGCAGCATAAAAAGAGACATGTTCCCTTGATAGTTTTTTCCCACTTGCCAAACACTCTTTTCTCTGTATTCCTAACCACCCTTTTCAAGACTCAAACTACCCAAGAATGCCACGTAAAGGGGTTCATATAAAACTGGCTATAGAAAACATCTGCAATGAGCCAAGTAAATACTGTATGAACTCGTTATTGTTTTATATTGTTTGAATTGGTTTTATCTGTATGCCACCCTGAGATCCCAATGGTTATAGGGCAGGGTATAAATGTATAAATAAAGAAATAAATACCCTCTGTTTTTCTCATGCTTGAGAAAGGACTGCATGATCCAAAATGTTTTGTGGATTGATACAGGTAGGGCATTTGTCAAAGGACTTAATGAATATTGTTAATCATCATGAGCGAGCAGGTTTTTGTTGTTTATTTTGGTGTACCACAGCTGTTTTCTATGTATGTTGTCAATTTCTACTGTAGCATCCTGTGGTGTGTTCAGCCTCAACTCCCTTGATCCCAACACCCATATCCCCATCATTGTACAAGTGGTTTTATATAACACTCATTCACTGGACAAAAAGAAAAGGGCTCTTGCTGGAGCAACAGTAGTTTACCCAGTGATGTGGGCACCTGGGGCAGTGTTGAACCTGTTCTTTTTTTGCACTGTCGGATAAAGCCCCAAGCCCAAACATTTTGTTTCAGGAGCAGAGCACCAACTATGCCATGGGACTGGTGTGCAATTTGAAAGTTTGACTAAAAGTAAACAATTATTAACCCTGACATTCCAATAGCTTTTACACATAACTTGCATTCATAATGGTTGCTAATAAGAGAATACTTGAGCTCACCATGCATCAATAATATTTACACGGGCACAGCTACCGTAAGAAATTATTAAGATTACTTTTTTAAAAAAATCTTTCTCTTTTAAATGATAGCTTCTTTGCATTAAAGTAGAATCGGTCATTTTATAGAAAAATATCTTAAACTTTAAATTAAAAAAATAGTGTTACTAAATAGTTATGTAGGACCATATTTGGTTGTATGGAAATAATTCAGCATATTTGAATCCAAGTTTAGGAGAACTCACATGGATAGGAGCACAGACTATATTTGCCATGGGTGCCATCTGTTTACAGATCCCATTAATAAATTCTGTGCACCTCCTTTGGAGATAAACGGACATGATACCTATATACATTCTGTACATATTGGTTCACAGATTAGCAGTTATTAGTCGTACTGTACATAGGAAAACAATCTGATTATAATGATGTTACACACCCTCAGCATAAAATTAAGGTTTTAGTGCGCTGGAGCAAAACCATGTAACACAGGTTCCCTGTTTAGATATGTCGCCCAGTATACCAAGTTGAAAGTACCAAATAAGACTGGAAAGACTATTCTTGACATCCTGTCGATTTTACTAACACTGTTGAATGTTTTCTTTGCTTCCTGTGGCTTGGTGTCTGGCTTCGCTTTGTTTGGTTCTGAAGTAGTAGCACTCTTGGAGATTGTTGGGAGAACTGAGTCCTTGGTGATATTTGGTGCATAATTGGCGACAGCCACTGCATAGGCATTGTTTTTCTTAATGACAGATGCCTTTTCTTTTTTCTGTTAAAAGATGGTATGTGATTAAATATCTTATAAGTTATGTCTCTATTAATGTACTTTTAACAACTTTTTTTTTGCCAAAATAAAAACTTAGTTCAATGAACAATGCACTTCAATGATAAGAAGAAAAATAATGTTTGTCATACTAGAACCTAAGTTGGAGACAGATGATAGTTTTTCAAACAGTAGGAGGTGGTATGATAGAGGCACTATTGCTCATGGTATATGAACATTGTTGTTTCTTTTTAAAGGTTTAGTAGCACCTTGTAGTCCTTCAAAAACCTACAAACCTATTTGTCCTGAGGCAACAGTGGAACAAAATAAATGATTGTGCACACTATGGGAACAGACGTTTTCATCTTACCTCCTTCAACTCTTAACAAATTTGTTATGACTAACCATAGATGGTGCCTGTTTTGCTGCATGTGAGCGTCATCTAAAGGGAAAGAAATAATACCCTTTTTTCTTCAAACTGTTGTTTCATTTATATGCAAATTGAATTAGCAGGCATACAATTAGCTAAATAGATTAAATCATAGATATTTATTTATCATTTTATATGCTTTGCTTACACCATTCCCTAATTCTGGAGTGGTTTTAAGAGTGGCTAACAATTTAAAAAGCCCAATCTTATAAATATTGATAGTACTAAGCATTCCAAGGCTGTGTCGCTGTACTGACTTAAGGAGCTCAGGTGTCCACCACAGGGGAAGGGTATCTGAAGCACATGAAGGTTATTGAAGTGTGTGTTTTACTTGCATAGGAAGCATGTATATAGAAAACTAGCAGACAGAAGATATAGAAAGGCCAGTTTCATTTTCTGGTCTAGCTGCATTTGTGGTGTAACAATAGAGTATTGGACTTGGATCAGAGGGGCCTAATTAAAGTTCCAGCTCAGTCATGAAGGTTGATGGATGAGCACAGGCCACTAGGAATGTTGGAGAAATTCGCAATGAAGCCAAATGAGCTTGAATTTTTATGCTTCCAACCTGCAAATTCCAAAGCAGACTAGATTTCCCCCAGACAGGTGGATTCCACAGATATGTGGACCGGTTTTCTAACCTTTGGGAATTTTGGGCAAACTTTGCTATAGAAATATAAACAAAAATAATATTTTAAAAAATCTCAGCCCAAAACGCACATTTCCCCAACAAGCTTAAGCATGAAATGCACATTTTGGGAGAATTTTGCTCATTTTCGCACATACAAAATTGTGCAAATTCACATTCACATGAATGTGAATTTGATGGCTTTGAATGATATGTTGACTTGTAAAATGAAAATAAAGAGGGGAATGTCCAGTAAGAGTGATTTTGGAGAAATATGGAGTCCCTTTTTGGAATATGTTTTAAGATCGGGGAAGGGACAAATACCTTCAAAAGAATCATTAAAATTCTGGAAGGATGAAGAATGATTAAGAGAAGGTCTCATGGGGGGGGGGAGCACGGGGGGGGTTGTTAAGGGTTATGTTGTTTATGTTTTATTATGTTGTTATGTTTATGTTTATTACATTGTTATGTTTTATTATGTTGAAATAAATAAATTTTTTTAAAAATTATAAAAAAATGAATGTGAATTTGCACAAATTTAAAAATTTAAAAAACTGAATCCTTCAATGGGTAGACGATGGAATGAAAGGTGTCTGACAATTCATAAAACACAGATGGAACAGATTTCACACTATTCGTACATCCCTCCAGGCCATTATCTCTGTCCTACAGGCTTACTGAGAAAGAGAGAAAAAGATAGGCTAGCCACAATACATTGCCTTCACTTCTTAGAGGAATGTCAGGATACAAATATTTGAAAAAAATAGATAAAACAAGGAAAAATGGATTGTTATTCTGGTACTCATGTAGAAGGTTATTCTGGCACTCTGGCACTCATGTAGATCTGTGAAATAGGAAGTTCCAGAAGGAAAGGTGGAGCAGGACTCTTAAGTATGCTTTAAATATGCTTTGCAGCTGCCATGAGAATCCACTGTGGGTGCATCCCCCTGCCCCCGATAAGCCATAATCCCCAATTCAAAACTGTTACTTCAAAAAGAGCAAATATCTAGCCTTGGTAGAATCTGAGCTATGAAGCAAAATGTGCAGCCACTATTCTGCCCATTCATTTTGTGTGAAACTAGACTGGTCCACTGTCTGGTAAAGGAACAACCCATTTTATTTTAAAGTGAGGGTGGTGGGGTCTTTCCTGATGGGAAGTGACTGCTGCTGTATAGAAATAATGCAGAAATCCAGGATTAGAGTGTTCCTGTCTTTGGACAGTACTGCAGCAGCAAAAGAAGAAGTACACTACTTACTGTGGTCTTATTTCATACTCACCATAATGTATTTCATGAGTTTGTAGACATTTAAAAAAATTAGAAAAATTACCCTGCCAATGCCAGTACAGATCGGGTCCATCAATATTATACCCATACAGCAGGAGGTGGGACTATGACTGAGAGAGTATGGAGTGTACCAGTCATGCAAAGTAGCCCAATATTCTTGTATCCATTTTGCTGGGGGAAAGGGAATTTAGCGTATGACTTTCATGCAGTGTAAAAGTCCAGTGTTGCTATCTAATCTTCTGGAATGCTGGTGAGGAAGGCTATGAAGTTGATTGTGGCAGCATGTAATTAAAGGCTGGAGGGGGTGAGGGGAGCCAGGGAAAGAACTGAGTGTTTTAGTATGGGTGGAAATTTGTCATCTGGACATCAACCCTTGCCTAGTGATGGACACCAGGTATACTTATTGAGAAACAATGGCTGCCATCGCACCAGACTTTTATCCCGCAACTTACTGGTGGGTTTGCTTCTTGACTTTTTGTGGGATTAAGATTGCCCCCTATACATGGACAGACATTTGCTTTGATTCTGGGACTTAATTTATCTACATGTTCTACATATTCCATTATAGATGTTGCTGCCGCATAGCACAACTCCATTGTTACACTCTGCAGATGTATCAGATTAACACTCCTTGACACGTTATCGCTGATCTTTTTAAAAGTGGGACAAAGATGAAGATGTGTGGGAGATATCCTGGAGGTTGACAATGTCATGTAGTGGACCCACTCATTCCATGAGTGAGCAATCATGTTCTTGCAATAAAAGCCTCATGTAGAAATTCTCAATGGAAGGATAGACCATTGAGTATCAAAATTTCTTACAAGCCAGGTCTACCCAGTTCAATCAATCTTGGACCCAGGAACAGACTGACTACTGTTCAATCATTGGATCTACCAGAAATAGAACATCTGTTTTCCAATGCCAGTTATGTATACTTTTGCCCCCCTAGCAGAAAAATTCCTGCAGATGCCCATGGCAACTGCCACATGGTATAAGAGTAAATTTATTTCCTTTCTAACCAACTCAGGTATCTAACACTTTTGTTATCCAAGCACTCAGTTTCTCAACTGTTGATGTGATGGTTCTTAATACCAGCATAAATGTGGCACTGAAATATGAGATGTTGGGTTTCGTTAAACCTGATTACAATTCTTCATAGGAAAGTAGCTTGGGCTTCATTAATTTTCACGCGAAGAATTGCTGAAGATAATGAAATGCCGTATAAGATTATTTTGGATGTTTAGCAGGCATAAATGGGCTATTGTTTAATTTGTAGGCAGACTTGGGACAATATTTGTTTCTTCAAGAAGAAACAGATGGAGAACATCTCCATATATCCCATATAATCTTTGCTGAAGTGTGTGCTCAAACTGTCAGCTTCTCTTCCTATCCACTTTTGCTTTAATCTGCTCTGTCTTTATATTGGTTTAAGACTTCAGTTATTTTTCAGTAATAGAAAGCTATCAACAGTAGATGCTGCTAAATTGATTTCTTAGAATTGGAAGGACCTTTAAACCTATTTCTTTATCACTCACCTTATCATTGACTACACTTTTTCCATCCCACGCCCATCCTCTTTTTGTGAAGTAATTTACAGTGGCAAATTCTATCAAGGCAGAAAATACAAATGCATAACAAACAGCAATAAACCAGTCCATAGCTGTGGCATAGGCTACTTTGGGCAGGGAATTTCGAGCACTGATGCTTAAGGTTGTCATTGTTAGTACAGTTGTTACCCCTGCAGAGAAAATGGAGGAAAGAAAGACGTATTGGTCAGTGTAATTCAGAAATATTTCAGAAAAATGCAATTAATGAAAACATGATTAGTATAATGACACTAGAAAGGCTTGATCCAGAATTCAGCAGAAAGAGAAAAAAGGGCACATCAATTACAAAGAAGATAAACATTGTGACTAAAAAGCTACACTAGACATGACATGTTTAAAAATTATATATCATATTTTTACCGAGTAGCTCAAATGTTGCAAACTAGTACCAATTGAGGAGTGAGTAACTCATGCCTCTTTTCTTTCCCACTGTATAATATGCATAACTAGGGACAGGTAAGAATATAGTTTAAATTCATGTTTTGTAAAAATTAACAAAAATTTGTAAATGTCTTCCTAGCTGTGATGGAGAGAACTTGAGATTATTATTATTATTATTAAACACCTTAAATGTGGGAGAAACTGAAACAGACAGATCCACTCATCCAAGCCCAGGGCCTTGAGTGCTTAGCTGTTAAAAGCCTTGGTTTTGGATCCATGTGTATTCACCATGTTAGTACTTACTTAGCATAGCCACCTGATTTTTGGACAACAGTCGCATCTCTAACAGCTATACGACAGGAAGGTACAACATGGTCTTCTGATTTAAAAAATGTATGTGCTGGGGAAAGCAAAACTCACATCCCTATGTATAACATGGAAAGTGGAAATGTGTATCTCTTCAACAGGGAGATGTGTGAGTTCCACATACATCAGGAAATTATGTATTTTATCAAAATGTAGACGAGTATATTTCTGCTTGACAACTTTCATAGGAATTGTGTAAAAGAAAAAAGGATGCAGGAGTCAATGATATTATTTAGATTTCTAATACACATTTGAAGCCTGTTCGGGAAATACTGCAGAATGAGCTGGTATGACAATGAAGTGCTACATAGGTCTGAGTCTCATAATGGACATATGCATTTTTTTAATGTTTTGAAATACAGCAGTTTGCATCTAGACTAGCACTCAGTGGAGTTCTGCTGGGATTACAGGAAATGGGCAGGGCAGTGATATTTGCAGATTCTTCCTTCTAACTGCAGCTCCTTGTGTGACCTAAAGGTGGTGCTGGGAACTGCAGAGGGAAGAAGGGTAGTGCATAATTAAGGCTAGTGGCATCCTGTATTTGGCGCAGAGACATCAGGTTCTCTCTGCCTCACTTGCTGAGAAATCCTGTCAAATAAAACTTGTAAGATGGGGATGCCAAATGGCTCCGTCCCTTACATAGAAGAGAGGTGCAAATCATCCCTTCTATGGTATAACTAATTACATGGGTCTAATCCTTTACTGTAATTTTAATTAATTATATATATATATATATATATATATATATATATATACATATATATATATATATATATATATGACTGATTGTATTAAATTGTGTGAGCTGCCCTGGACACTTTGTTATAGGGTGGCACACAATTATTATAAATAAATGAATGAATAAATAAATAGGACCATTTGCAGTTGTTGCACTAGTTCTGATTAAATGAAAACATATTCAATAATAAAACAAGAAAAACAAGGTGATAAAGGAAACCAACCATAAAATACTGAGCAGCTAAATAAAGAATAAAATATTATCTGCTAGAAGCATACTTATTTGTAAGACTGCAGATACCTTTTTGCTGTTATAAATCTGAGGTAACTATTTTCTCTTCACCATACATAAATTAACAGTTTTAGTTTGTGTTTGGTCTTGGGGTCCTTCTGTTCAAAGTTAATTGTATCTATTGCTATTCTACTCCCACTGCTAATTTTGGCCACATACATTGGTCATTAAATGGCACTAGCAGCAACACCCCTGCAGCAAAACTAATCATGTATACAGTAGAGATGAGCGGAGTGTATGTGTGCTTTTTAGAACAAAAAGGGCTTCCATGAGAAATGGAAACTGATTTTTCCCCATGCCTGCCATTTATTTCCCCATAGCCTCTCCCCCAACACCCAACTCTTTTTTCCCACCTTCATCTGGAGCTTGACTAACAAGAAAAGTATCTCGGATGCAAACTTTGAAGAAGAAAGCTGCACAGCCCTTGCTCTAATAATTATGATTGCTATATGCATTATTGGAGTGGGGGCAGAATGAGTTTTCCACAAATAACAGCACAATCCTATACATATCTAGTCCAAAGTGAGTTCCACTGAGGCCAAGGGGTTTTACTCTCAGGAAACCGAGTACAACATTGCAGTCTAATGGTGCAATGCTATGCAAGTCTATTTGGAAGTAAATCCCATTGGATTCAATAGGACTTACTCCCACCTATGTATGTATAGGGTTGCAGCCTTGATCTCTCTCTGCCATGTCTAGTTTGCCAATAAATTGAAAATTATCAGGTAGTTTTTTGCAAGGGTTTGTTTGAGTGGTTCATTATCAAACCTCTTGATGCCAAGAAATCAAGGATCCTCCAAATGAAGGAAATAAATTTCCAAACAGTGGAGACCCAAGATTTGATCCAGTTTCAAGTTTAAGAGTTATTCGTTTTCTTCATATTTTGATTAAGCTTAATCAAAATAGGAAACCCTTTACATGATCTGTCCTTCCCCAGAACAGAGCACTGCATGCAGATAATTCGCCCACAGCTTGCTGCCTGAACTGCCATTGTACAAAAATTAGCAATGCTGAGGAAACAGGCATAATTAGTACCAAGAAAAACACAAAGCTTCCATCCATATTATGGGGCTGGAATTCTTTTAGAAAAAAGTTAGTTCCTACTTTAAAAAAGAAGTGTTGTGCAGGATGTTTATCATTCACTAAATTTTGTACTGCATGTCTTCATATTCATTTGACTATTATTTTTGAGCAACCTGAGGGATCTGTTTAAAATTCCTGACAATCCCGGGGGTGGGGGAGTAAATGTCTAGTCTTCATTATTTTTAATGGTTTCCTCAATGCTAAAATAATGGCCTAACACAGTTATCAAACCTGATTAATGTGCTTCATCTATAAAATGGGACTATTTGTCATCAAATCAAGAGGCTGTTCTGAGAGGAATCATTTTTGAACAGGATCGAAGGCTGCATGCAAATCGTTCTTCTCACAAAAAGGCCAGTCTTCTCCTCTGTTTTTGAAAGGTAACAAGTTTTGAAACTCAGGAGAGATTTTGAAAAGCAGTGGCATGTAATTGCGGGAGGTTGGGTCTGCACTTAATGGCAGTATAAAAATCCCAGTGGGTATGCACAAGCTATTTAGATCCTATGAACTGCATTGGTTGTAATAGCTTAAGTGCATGCACCTGAGTAAATGCACACTTTATTTGTGACTCCTCTGTTTTTCTGTGCTCCCTGTACCAATTCTAACCCATTCATCATGGGGCTGAAGCTGAAATTTTGCATGCCACTGTTCAAACAAAAGTTAATCTTTTGTTCATGATTAACAAAAAAGACAATCACCTGGCCACAAGCAGCTGCCACAACATCAGGATCTGCCTTTTAGAGCTTGGAGTAAGTTTTGGCATGACTGATGTTACTGTCACCAGACCCTGAGCTGATGCATTGGAGGCAGCTCGTTGAACATTTCTTGGCTTGGCTGAATCTGAAACTTGTTAGCATTGCATCAATATATTGCTCAGCATTACCCAGAAATTGGTTTAACACTGCATCAGGAGAAGAAGTTTCTCAGAACAAGAGAGATTCAGGCTATGGTTATGAATGTCAGGGACAGGGTAACTGATTAGTTCCTGATGTTGGCCCTGTTCAGAAGACACCTTAAACCATGGTGGTTAAGTTTTTTTTTGTGAACGAAAAAGCCTTAACCACCATGGTTTAAGGTGTCTTCTGAACAGGGCCATTATAAATAAAGATGTGGCAGATGTGCTGGTCTTTTATAAGGGCCTGTTGAGCCCACTTAGTTTGGTACCTTTCCCGATGGACTGGTTCAGCCCCTGCACAAGTGCAGATGTGGTAGAGCCCACCCTGACACAGAAGATGAAGAGGTTACTGTGCCATTGAGTAGCCATTTCCTACACAAGTCAAGGGCACCTATGTGTTGTATTCTTGTTAATCTAGGAATCAGGGCAAGGGTACTAAACCTCTTTCAGTCCAAGGGCCAATTTCCATATTGTAGAAGCTTGGCGGTTGCATCCCAGTGTTGGGCAGGGCTGGATAAATCTGCAGCGGATTCAAATGAATTTCACTTACTATGAATCCACCACAGATTCTGCACTGGAACAGGTTTTTCCAAGTTGCACAGATTCTCTGGATTTGCAGAGTAGTGTTGTTGTGGTTGTTGTTGTTCAGCTTTCCAGAATTGTATGCAAATTTAGGCATACCAAAGGATGAAAGATGAATTACATAAACACTAATATACACACCTTAAAAAATATCTAAATCTT
Source organism: Anniella stebbinsi (assembly GCA_029215795.1). Taxonomy (NCBI): domain Eukaryota; kingdom Metazoa; phylum Chordata; class Lepidosauria; order Squamata; family Anniellidae; genus Anniella; species Anniella stebbinsi. The sequence continues at coordinate 174,543,271 of JARDYH010000004.1, read as the reverse complement.
TGATCTCGCCTCAGGCAGGATCTACACTGCTGCTTTATAGCAGCATTGAAGTGCACTGACAACTGTTGGCACCTATTACACATCTACACCAAGCAGGATATAACACTATGAAAGCGGTATGAAAGAGGTATCATGGGCCCCAACAGTAGTTGTCAGTGCACTTCAATACCGCTATAAAGCAGTTGTGGAGATCCTGGCCGCTTTCATACCACTTTCATAGTGCTATATCCTGCTTGGTGTAGATCTGGCCTCACAGTCTCTGCTGTATAGATTTTTTTTTTTTTGTACTTTGCTCATAGATTGAATGCTGAGCTAAGAAAAATAAGCAAAATGTTACATGCTGATGAAAGCTCTGTAAACTGCAGCAGACTTTTTTGCATACTTTTCCATCAATGGAAAATTATGCAATGAACAGACAACAAAGTGAAAGAAGACTGACAGTGCATGAAACAGAGACAGAATGGTTTTAACAAAATCTGTATATCCCTGGCTGGAGGCAAAAGGGACAACGCAAAATAGCAGCATATTTAGATTAAAGCTAAACACTAAGCATTAAATTCAGCCTGAGGAGAGGCATTTCAACCTTTTAGAGTGGGAAAAAGCTGCATGGAGGCTGAGAAATTACCAAACTACCAGTGGGCCAGAGAGCTGGATTGGAACCAGGCAGGCCAGATGTGGTCTCCAGGCAGGCCAGATGTGGACCCAAGGCCCAAAGTTCTGCACCCCTGAATTGGGGGGAACAGGGAGGAGTAAAATCACTGGTTATGTATTTATTTATCTATCTATCAAGATATACATTTACAGAAGTCACTGTTAGCTATTGTAGTAATCCAGGTCTGTAGAATATATCAATCATCTTCCTTGCTGGCACCAGTATGATCAAAATGTAATAATAATAATAATAATAATAATAATAATAATTTATTTCTTACCCGCCTCTCTGTTTGGATCAAGGCGGGGAACAACAGTAAAAATAAAACATGATAAAATACATAAAACTGATTAAAAACACGGCAAACATTATTAAAATAGCAATAAAATCATAAAAACATTCTAAAATTCCACTGAATATGCCTGCAGGAAGAGACCAGTCTTTATAGCTTTCTTAAATTCTAAAAGACTGTTAAGTTGACGAGTCTCCTCCGGCAGGTCATTCCACAGTCTGGGGGTGGCAGAAGAAAAGGTTCTCTGGGTAACAGTTGTCAGCCTAGTCTTGGCCGACTGTAGTAAGTTCTTCCCAGAGGACCTGAGTGTGTGGGCGGATTGTATGGGAGAAGGCAGTCCCGCAGGTAACCTGGACCCAAACCATGTAGGGCTTTAAAGGTAAGGACCAACACTTTGTACTTCGCCCGGAAACTAATTGGCAGCCAGTGGAGCGATTTTAAAGATGGCATAATATGGTCACCCCTAGGTGTACCGGTGACCAACCTGGCTGCCATATTTTGAACTAGTTGAAGTTTCTGGACTAGGCACAAAGGTAGCCCTATGTACAGCACATTGCAGAAGTCAAGCCTCGAAGTTACCAGCGCATGCACTACCGTGCACTACCGCCACAAAGATAAATTGTGCCCTGCAATGGGAAGTCAAGGTGTAGTCTTTTGTTCTCCAGATTGTTTCTTTTTAGTTGAGGTGTAGGTTATGACTTTAGATCTTGCAAACTTTTCTTGAATCCAGTATATGCAAAGGGGCTGCATTTACAAGTTTTTTAAAAAACACCAGTTGCCATTTAATTGGCGACACAACCTTATTTACTTATATGGTAAAGAATGCACAAACAGAATGGACACCTTAAGAAAAAAAAAGCAGATTGGAATCTTCAGCCAGGCAATTGTATGCCAGTTCTATGCTTAGTCCCTGAAGGCACAATCAAATGCTTTTCAAATGCATCTTCTATGAAGAACATATTCAAGATTTATCCAATTAGCAACACTGCAACTTTCTACATGGGCTAATTTGAAGCAAGGCAAAGACAACAAATCATTCGGTCGTAATTCACCATGGACACTTTAGGTCAAGCACATTAAACAGATGTCATAAATGAAAGGAACAGAAGAGCTTGATTATTAAAACTGCCTCATTATCCCAAGTCCTTAAATGTAACCTACTGCTTAAAGGTACATTATGTGAGCAGAATGAAAAGAGATGGAGGAGAGAAAGAGAGCAGACCTCAGAAAGGAATATTCAACATCTCAATTTTAAAAATAGATATTTCTTTTTTTCTTTTTAGTCTGCTCAAGGATGCGTTCCAATATAAAAAGCAAGTTCGATCACATGCTCATAATATAGAAAAAGAGTATGAAACTTTTCACGGAAAAGCACCAGTTGAAATGGTTCACATTGGCTCTTATTCTATTCTACATGTGATCTGGGGGATATTTACATGAAGTTTTTACTCTGGTTCTACTCTACCCCCAAGTCGATCATGTCAGATGATGCATGCCCCTCCTCCCAGCAAATACAGTGTTTCTTGCCCTAAATCCATTCCCCCGCCCACCCCCACCCTCCAAAAAAAACTTGCTTTGTGATGGATTTTCCTGTCACTGCGGATTCAGTGCAGTTTGGGAGTCTGTGTGACTTCAGCTGGCTTTGGTGCAGGTTGATGGACGAGGTGCTGATTGGCCAATGGAAAGTTGTGTGAGGCGGGGCATGATGAGAGCAGAGGGCTAAACATGGCTATGCAGAAATAACTCATTGCCTTCCACTGTACTTTGTCAAGTACAGGAGTGGGGAGAGGAGCCAGCCCTGCTACTTTGAAACTGCACTGTTGCAAACATGGACTCAGTTGCTGCCTTTCCACTCTTTACTGTTGCACTATTCTGCAGTTGCACATTTCCAATATAGGGTATTGGGACTTTCTTACTCATTTCTATTTTTACTTGGCACCATTTTACAGTTGTGCTCTTCAGTTTCACGGGTTGGGTTAGAGCTTTTCTGATTCACCTTCTTTACCTCCCTGCTACTTCACAGTTGTGTACTTTAGCTTTCGGGACTTTAAGAACTTTTCCTCTCCTTCTTTCTTTCTTCCTTCTCTGCCTCCCACCCTCCCTCAGACTGCCACATCTACAGGGGGCAAGGAAAGGACAGGATATGCAAGAGCAGCACCAGCGTCTTCTATTATTATTAGTAATACTACTGCTGCTAATGCTGCTCTCAATCATTCGTGCCAGGACCTGCTATTATTAGTAGTAGTAGTAGGAAGGATCTGTGTTTTATAGACATCTCTTCCTTTTTTCCCCACCTTCCTCAGACAGCCACATCTACAGACACCTCTCTCCCTCCTGAATCTGAAGAACTAAGGAGAAATAGGATGTTTAATCCAAACTAGAAATATGATCAGATGTTAATCTCCGCCCTACAATTGAAGGTCTCCACCCTACAATACCAACATTCTCCCTCCTCAATCTGTTGCTTGTAATATGGGCCCCCTCCGACTGTGCAATATGTTTGCATCTGGAATGATGTATAAGCATATGTTTGCTCATGAAAGGTCCCACAGACTTCTTTGTAGAATAGGGGAATATCCTTCACTGTTACTCAGCGTCTTGACAGGCTTGCAAACAGGGAGTCATCCCAGACTCAGAAACTGTAGGGCACTTTCCAGACCAGCTTGTAATGCTATGCTTTGGTGTTAGAACAAATCTCTCTAAGCTTGTTTTGGGCACAGGAGCACACCTGTTAGGGGCTGCTGTCCCCACTTGTACACATAATAAGAGCAGACCAAAATTCAAGACAGAGACATTTACAATTAAAACCTTCCTAGCACCAAGACACACTTCTCCCTTGTTCTTTTCACCAATTTCAGTAAACTCCTGGATCTACATTGTTATCTTTCATATGATAATTCTCCTCCAAAGTCCCATGCATGCTAGCTATAGTCTATACCTGGTATCAGAGAGAAAAATCGTATGTTTTTCACATTGCATAATGAACTTCAATCACAAAAAGAAAGAGAGGAATTTTAAAAGACAAGACAGAGGAACGAAATATGGTGCAGCTGGCTCTTGAAATGCTCACATTTTAGGAGCCAGCTGCCTCCAATGCTCTCTCACACACAATATCTAGGTATCCATCAAAATACATACCAAAGACTGTCCTTGCAGGGACGGATTCTCTGTTAAGCCAGAATGACACCTGGGACAGGATGACTGTCATGATGCAGGGCAGATAGGTCTGAATCACAAAATAACCAATCTTCCTCTTCAAATGAAAATGAGCTGTCATTACTGTGTATTCACCTGGGGAAAAAAGGATCAAATTAATACTAATACTAATAGAAATCATTATGAATGCCTCTACAAAAATCATTCTTTTTAAATGACTTGCATAAGGCACATAGTTTAACAGAGCAAGGCAAAGGTACTGTAGATTTGCCACCTCTCCTCAAACAATACTCTAAGTTAGGAAATCTAAACAAAGACCAAGATTCAAAGGACTGCTTTAAGTACAGCCATATATATGTACATTTCTTTTTTTCATTTGAATAGCAGACCACTCTGACCCCGTTCAGATGATATGCTAAGCCACAGTGGTTTCACACTTTGCGGTAAACTTTATGGCTTAGCATGTCATGTGAACCATTCCTAACCATGGTGTCTAAATAACCACAGTTTTAACACACTCACTAACCATTTGCTGCAAAAAGGTTAGCAGCTTAACCATGGCTTAGCATGTGGTCTGAACAGGTCCTATGCCATTTTTAAAAAGCTGCTTCTGAAGCTCCCTTTAATCTCAAAACTGGTTTGCCATGCAGGATGGGAGGAAGAGAGGGACAGCTGTTTAAGAGTACAAAGGTAACTGTGAAGTGCTTTGGATCCTAGCCCCCAAACATTTTCTAGACTCTGAAAGCTCTACAAACCTGTAAGTATATTTATTAATTAAATTAAATTAAACATTATTTTGGTTGCTTCTCTCTGTTACTGCATTAGCAAGGCCTATAAATTTATATAATCAATAACAATATTGCATATTCTAGTAAACCTATTTATTTAAAGTTCTAACAGCTATAATTTCCTATTTCTGCTAGTCACATTAAGTCAAATCAAACTGGCAAGGCCACAGTGTACTATAGAACTCAGCACAAAGGGGGGAAGCCAATAAGAAAAAAATGGATGAACTGTCTCTTGGATGCTAATACAAATAAATACAATGATCAGCAATAAATGCTTGTCCCCATGTACAGTACCACACTATTAGATAATTCAGCAAGAATACTTGGTTTGTGATGTCTTCATACTAACCAGTACTTGATTTAGCTGTTTCCTGTCCAATTGTTTGTCCTAAGAGATCATACTGATTCAACCTTGATCCATCTGGGGCCACTTCTACTGAATTAGATGCATTGAAAGTCCACTTGTAGGTCACTTCTGAAGTTGTATATGCATCTACAGTAATGGGGAAAATGAGACACTGTGTCATATCAAAAGATCATAAGCCTCTTGGGATAAGTAGTAGTACAACCTTTGGATTAAATATTCAAAGGCTGGTGCTCACGTAATCAGTGGCTTCTTCAAAATGGTTGGACTATGTAAATAACCACACCAAGGAAGCAAAGCTGATCTCAGTTTGCAGACTCCTAATGTGCTGTGTTAGCACCAATGCATCAGACCACAATGCAGCAGCAAAGCCCCTCTATCTTGCCTATTGGGTCAGCTGCGTCCCTGTGGGGACTGTGCTGTTTGTTGCCTCGAGAGAAGGAGCAGAGGTGAGACGGACTCCTGATAAACTGCACTGGGAAAAGAGAGCGGGCACAGGCTGAGTGTGCCTACCTTTTCTTCCACCCTGTTTCTTTCCGTCACCTGCCACTCAGCAGTGGCAACCCACCCCCACCCATGTATGAATGTCCAACTGTTATTGCTTAGCAGTAAAAGAAAGAAGTATATTGGGTGGGAAAGGATGAACAGGCTGACCACCACATATTTAACAGAGTGTAGAATTGCATCAAAATTCCTTGCTGCATGAGTGTGACAGTACTGAACATCAAAATATGTTTTTAAAAATAAGTAAGGCTTAGGTGTAATGTTTGTCTCAAAAGAAGAAGAATCGTAAACTACATATAATGTCTCCTATGTTGTGAAATATGCATACCATCATATAAAGTCATTAATTTGGTTGTATCCCTATTCCATCACCTTGGACAAGTTACCAGTTTTGAATTACAAGGACCTCTGACTGTGCAAACTCTCCCAGAAACTATTTTCTCCTGGATATAACCAAGAGGAAGCAGAATTACTTTTGTGAATTCAGAATGATATATGAATAACACAGATCTTTACAAATACAATACAGGCCCTGGAGTAACAAGTCTCCTTGTCTGGGGGAATCATGTGCCCTAATTCATTTTGTGATTTGACAGGTCAGGGCAAAGCTGGCTGCATCCCCGCTGCAAAGGAGACACAGCAGACTTGGCTTCATCCACCCCCCATCTCTTCCCATTGCAGGAAGGGGGCAAGGCAGGTAAAATCAGGGCAGAGCCAGCCATGTCTTCTTCACTTCTCTGATGGGGAAAACCAACTCAGCTTTGCCCACCCTGCTTCCTTTCTGCAACAGGGAAAAGAAGTGGGTGGGCAAAACTGGGGCAGAGCCAACCATGTCCATTTCTCTTGTCTGACAGAGAAGCAAAGGGGACACATTCAGCTCAGCTTCACTGCACACAGGGTTTTCCTGATAGGGAATGCCCATGTGCATTGAAGCCTGATGCCTGGTCTACACCAAGCAGGATATAGCACTATGAAAGCGGTATGAAAGCGGTATATTGAGACAGGATCTACACTACTGCTTTATAGCGGTATTGAAGTGCACTGGCAACTGTTGGGGCCCATAGACACATACCATATACTGCTATATCCTGCTTGGTATAGATATAGCCTTAAAGGTTAATACAGGATTTCTTCCATATATTTATCTGTTATCTGATTCTACCTATTTCTCCTTGAGAGCTTAGTACTGTTCTATGTTTCCAGTAGATTTTGTCTTAGAAGCTGCTGGAGTCTTCACTGCCTACATGACCTCTGTCAGACAGGCATGTTAGAATCACAGAGCAAGTGCATTCACATCTGAACATACATCCTCTCTTCTGGCTGCAAAGATGTCATTTTAATGTAACCTGAAAGGCTGGAGTATATTAGCTTCAGAGCACAATGTACAAAGCAGAAATGTACCAACATCAATAAGAATGTTTCTTCCACCTTACTCATATATGGAATACATTTTACCACAGGATGATATGGGAAACAGTTTACACAACTACCTTCAAAGTACTGCTTCAAATTCTGGTTTGTTGACCATTTGCAAACTGGTTTGTCATTTAGAAGAGAAGATGTAAGTGAAATAAATAAACAAACTTTTAGTTTCTGAGAACTCTATCAAATACGGTGGATTAGAAACAGGAAATGTCCACTCGCATTTCCACCAGACCAATGAAATTAAGCACGGGTTCACACCTAGTCAGTCTGTCCTCACGTCATTTAGTGCAAATGCATTTTCTCAGTGAAAATTATTTTAGGATAGTGAAAAAGCAAATTCATTGCAATATTCTTATACAACATGCTAGATTTTGTAGTTTTGTTTTTGTACAATAATGTTTTGATTCTTATTGATAATTATCTTAGATTCTGTTTCAGGAAAGGTGGGAAACATTTTTTAAAATAAATAAATAAATAGTGTTCTCCAGAACTAGCACTATAAAATGTTGTATTTTCAAGCAAATAACCAGGCCAACATATTTAGCATGTACACTTTGAACTGATTTGGCACAAAGTTGAAAAATATATATGCTACATTCTCAGTGTGTTAGATTCTAATTACCACCCCATCATCCAAATCAGCAAACTGCTGATTGACAATACATTCCTATGCAGTTTACTTAGAAGGATGCCTCACTGTGTTCAATGGAGCTTACACTCAAAAGAGTGTGCATAGGATCGCAGCTGTAGGTACAGTTTTGACTACAGAACTCATCTACTAAGGTACCGTTTTTACTACTGCATTCATTGACTAAGAAATGGAACAATAATATAAAAAGAACTTCAGCTTGTCTAGGTGAATATAATTTTAAGTATATTTTATTAAATATCTTGTTTCACTCTGTTTCCAAACTACATCATGTATCTAATTAATTATTCTGCTTATCGGGGTGCTTGGATTAACAACTGTGTCACACTCCTACTATAAAAGTGATTTAAAACGTACTGGTTAATAAATGACGTTACACAGGGGGAAAGCTGCAAGTAAGTTTGTGAAGAATTAGGCCGTAATATCTTCTAAAACTCAGGAACCCAGGGAGGTCACACATATGTTCAAAGACAACAGCACTGAAAAATAAAATTTAACAAAAACAATCTCAAAATATATAATGTAGCACAACATTGTTGAAGCATGCATAAATTTGAGCAAGTTCGAGTGAAACAATGGGATGTTGAACTACATATGATAATTTCTAGCCAGAGGCTGCACTTTTCGCTATGTTACTTACAGCTGCCAAATTTCAATGGGCACGAGTGAGCATCCATAGGGAAGTCTTCTAAGTGCATTGGACATTCAGCCTGGACTGTAAGCCTAGAAGGCAAAAGACCACTGTATTCTTGTCTCCTGCTAAGAGGTCACAAAAGTCAATGACACAAAAATTAACTGAATTTAATCCAATCTCAGAGTTGAATTACGTGAAACTAATTAAAACCAAATCCATTCTTTCTTCAACCATTTCATTTGGTCCTTCAGAGGACACTGCCTCATTAAATCAAAACTTTTAAAATAGCCAATTTTAAAATTATACAGAACAGCCAACTCAATGACATTATATATTATAGAAATGCAAGTTGTCTAGTAACAGCTGGAACAGGCTGACCATATGAAAAAGAGGACAGGGTTCCTGTATCTTTAACAGTTGTATTGAAAGGGGAATTTCAGCAGGTGTCATTTGTATGCATTCAGCACCCGGTGATATTCTCTCTTCATCACAACAGTTAAAGCTGCAGGAGCCCTGCCCGCTTTTGTATCTGGTCACTCTAATATAGCTGCTGCAGCTTTAACTGTTGTGCTGAAGATGGGATTTCACCAGGAGCTACATGCATACAAATGACATCTGCTGAAATTCCCTCTTCATCACAACTGTTAAAAGATACAGGAGCCCTGTCCTCCTTTTCATATGGTCAGCCTAATCTAGAAGTATGTGTCATATGAATATGGAACTCCTAGTGCAGGCACATGTCTTAATATCAGAGAAAAATAATACATAATTTAGTTGTAGTTGTTGTTATTATTATTATTATTATTATTATTATTATTATTATTATTTTGACCAAAACTCAAACAAACAAACAACATTAGTAAATCAAAGCAGAGATCAACCTTGATTAATGTTAGGGATGTGCAGGGCCAGGAAAATCTTATGGATATCGGGACTTCCGATTTTGACCTGATTAGTATCGAGTAAAATCGGACGTCCTTCGCATCACTTCGGATCCATTTCCGATACAAAAATTGAACCTCCGATTTTAATCGGGCACCATTTTGAATGATTTTCCTCATAGCCTAGTATTGTGTTACAAAAATGCCTATAACTTTTTTATTTTTACAGATAGAAGCATGAAACTTGGCCACATTGCAGATGGATCTGAAGTACTTCTGTGTGATAAATTCCAGAAAGATTGGTGCAGGCATTTTGTGGCTATGGATAACTTCTTTATTTTTAAAGATCCACACATGAAACTTTGCCACATTGCAGAGGGTATGTTGCTACGCATGTGTGTGAAATTTCAGAAACATAGGTGCTTGCCTTTGGTGGCAATTAATTTTTGAAAAATGGGTTGCAGTGGGGGAAATACTGTTATGTTTTCAACTTGTTCATTTTTAAAGATAGAAACATGAAACTTGGCCTCATTAGAGATGGAATGTGGGTAGTTATGTGTGAGAAATTTCAGAAACATAGGTTCAAGCGTCTAATGAGGAAAGAAACACATTTAGCATTTTTTATTTTTAAAGATAGAAGCATGAAACTTGGCCACATTGCAGATGGGTTTGAGGTGCTTATGTGTGAGAAATTTCAGAAACATAGGTGCAGGCATTTTGTAGCTATGAATTTTTTACTTTAACAGTTCCAAAAGTTCCAAAACGGTGGGTTTGACAGCTGTTAAACAGCACCTCCTCCCCCCTCTGTCAGATGTCAAATCCACTGCAACCCATTTTTCAAACATTAATTGCCACCAAAGGCAAGCACCTATGTTTCTGAAATTTTACACACGTGTAAAATTTGAAGTGGTTTTTAAATGTACAGATTGTGGGTATGTTTTATGTTTTTGCTGTTTTAATTTTTGTATATTGTTTTTAATTGTTTTTAATCCTATGTAAACCGCCCAGAGAGCTTCGGCTATGGGGCGGTATACAAATGTAATAAATAAATAAATAAATGAGTAGCAACATACCATCTGCAAGGTGGCAAAGTTCCATGTGTGGATCTTTAAAAATAAAGAAGTTATAGGCATTCCTGGTTCGTTAGTAAAAAATTCATAGCCACAAAATGCCTGCATAAACCTTTCTGAAATTTCTCACACAGAAGTACCTCAAACCTATCTGCAATGTGGCCACTTTTCATGTTTCTATCTTTTAAAATAAAAACGTTATAGGCATTTTTGTAACACAATACTAGGCTATGGGGGAAATCATTCAAAATGGTGTCCGATGCACCAATTTTCTCCAATTAAAATTGGAGAACAAAACATCAGATTGGAAAAAAATCAGATCTACAAGGGACTGCATTAGAATCGTGAATCGGATGCCCGATTTCCTCTGATTTTAATCGGTATCGGACATCGGATCCGATACGATGCACATCCCTAGTTAATGTCATTAAATGCACTACATTTACCTCTGGTTACTCATTCCTTCAAAGTGGCAACAGTGAATCTGTAAGCTATTAAACTGTTAGTTTCAAGGCTAGCATGTGTGCCTAAGTAGGGGAGGGCTCTGTTACTAAGAAGCTGGGATGATGCAATTCTACTCAGGATGCAGCACCTCTGAGGAATAGCTGGCTGATTTTGTCATGTGGGTGCCTGCAGACATTAACACGGGGTTGCAGCAGAATATACAACAGGTAAAATGAGTGAACCAAAGGGCTCATCATGGTTTGAGACTAAATTGATAACAGCCTACCAGGGCAGTGAACAGAAATAGATGAAATAAAATGTGTACCTCATGGTATATAACAGAGTCCCATCATCTTGGATTCGAAGTAGCTTGTTTGGCATGGTCATGTTATGGGCAACTGACTTCTTTCCATTGTGAAAAAATGTATCTGGAGTCCAGATTTTGCTGGCCATTAAATTGTTCAAGCGAAGGATGTTCATTGGACCCTTAAACTTTAACCTTTCATCTTTCCATTTTTGCCTGAAGAAAACATCTATCGTGTATTCCTGTCATGGAAAAAAGTAAGTGTTTCAACATAATTATCATCAGTGTGTTTAAATATAGAAATAACACTGCATTGCCACTGAGGAAAGCAAAGGGAGGGGAACCATCAATTGGTAAATAAATAATTCTTAATAATAAATAAATACATATTTGGGAGAGAGACAGGGGAGTCTCCTGGTAGTGCTTAGTGGGTTGGGAGTAAGAGGCACTATATTACAGGGGTTCCACTCCTACCTATAGGATCACTACCAGAGAGTAGCATTGGGAGATTTATGCTCAGCTCTATGACAGTTATGTTGTGGAGTCCCTCAAGGTTCCATCTTGTCTCCCATGCTTTTTAACATCTATATGAAACTGCAAGTGATGGAGGTTTATCTGGGAATTTGGAGTGTAGTATCACCAATATACTGATAACACCCAGGTCTATCTCTCCATTCCACTTAACTCAGGAGAGATTGTGCAGGGGCTGGACTGGATGAGTGCCAATAAACTAAAGTGAAATCCTGATAAGACCAAGCTTTTATGGATATGTGGCTTCTGGTTCAGGGAATTAGGTAGACAGCCTGTCCTGGATGTGGTAGCACTCTCTGTGATGGAGCAGGTATGTAGTTTGAGAGTACTCCTCAATTTAAAGGTGTCACTGGATGCCCAGGTGACCTAAATTGCAAGGAGTACTTATAGCTAGTGACAGCAGTTCCTGGAATGGAATACCCTGGTGACAGTAGTCCATGCTTTGATAACTTCCTGACTGGACTATTGCAGTGCTCCCAACATGGGGCTACTCTTGAAGACATTCCAGAAGATACAGTTAGTGCAGTATGCTGCTGTCCCAGTGTTGACAGGGACAGTGAGATATGAGCTTATCACACCAGTTCTGAAATCTCTGCACTGGCTCCCAGTGAGCTACTAGGCTCAATTTAAGGTGTTAGTACTAGTGTACAAAACCTTTCTTGGTTCAGTACCAGGCACATGAAAGCCTGCCTTCCCTAATACCAACCAAACTGGGATATAAAGTTAGCCAGGGAGGTTTTTTCTGTGGTGTGGTTGAGGAATGTGACCCATAGGGTGATGGCACTCAGGCTATGTAACTCCCTTCAAGTAGAGATTTGGCTGTCCCCCCACACCATTATCATTTAGGTGTCAGTAAAAGTTCTATTTTTTTTTTGCAGGCTTTCAGAGTATAGGGAAGTGCTCAATTTGTGTTTTGACTGACTGATTGACTGTGTTGATGGCTTTTGTTGCATTTTATTATGTATGTGTGATTTCAGAGTCATGCTTTTAATCTGAAGCACTATTTTGATATAAGTTATTTGCTGCCTTGGGATTTTTGTGAGGAAGAGCAGGAAATAAATAAATAAATAAATAACCATTTTCAGGGCTTTGTTACATGCATCTGCATTTCACATCTGTTTACAAATCTTCCAAAAGGTGTTCAGGTTAGGACATTGGCAAATCTGGAGTTCAAGGTGTTCCATGAAAGTGAGAAATTTACCAAGAAAGCATCTCTTCACGCCCTTGGTGAGTGAATCTGCTGGTACAGTTAAGGTGGCATCCTCAGTGAATCTCCAAAGTAGCAATGAGAGCCATTGAATTAACCATAATAGATTTATGATCTTGATTTTGCTGCATTCATGAAAAACAGTAGTGGGAAAAGCCATCCTATATATAAACATCCTCATTTATAGAAAGATATGTGGTTAATAAGCTTATTCAATCTACATAAACTTTCCAATTTTAATCAATTTTAGAATATTTTATTTTAAAGGGTTGGTTTAAGCTGTTTCATAACCTATCCTCCACAATACATACAAACAAAAGTCAAATCCTGAAAAACCATGGCAATGTATTGTGTTGCCTTATTTATTTTCCTCATTAAAATATACATACTGATAAACCTAGTTATCTAAGAGTTATCTATAGTTAATTATCAGAATTATCTATAGTTTCGATTCTTTGCTATCTGCTATGGCAGTGACCACCTCTCTGATGAACAGCACACTAATTTCAAAAAAATGAGGGAGTGGGGGATTACTTTTAATTCGTACCACATAAACATTATTTTGAATATGATTGTATATATTACAGCACAACTTCTGATGCATTCCCATTGTGTTATCTTTATTCTCATAACGAATCCGCAACCTTCCGATTCATCAGTCTGGAAAGAAGAGAAATGTTTTCGGAGTAAGAAAAAGAAATAGTCAGGAAAAAGGAGGGTTGTCCTGATTCTTTGCTTTCATTACTAATGATGCACTCTCTCCTGTAGATCAAACTCAGCAGGTTTGTGCAGAATATATACTCCTCTGAGACTGAAGTTTGTGTTTACAAGTTTTAACTGCCTTCCTCCTCTTCGGTTATATAGTGGTAAAAGTCAGGCGTTGCATAAGAAGTACACTACAAGATAAAAGGAGGGTATATGAAATTTGCCAGGACACAGCAGTTAATTCAAGAGTGACAATTGACTTTAAATCTTCAAAATAAACCCTGGCTGAGCTTTTCCCTAGTCCAATTTGTTAAACTTTATGCAAAATTTAATCAAATAAATAATTGGCTTCATGGAAAAATTGGTATCTGAATTCTAGGAAGTAGAATATTGGGGTATGAGTTTCAAATGTTATTCAGCGTAGACCAAAGCAACATACTCACCTTAAAAATTTCACCTTTTACAACAGGAGTTTTTACTAGGGATGTGCACTGGATCGGACCCGATCCACGATCCGAGTCCGGTCCAGTGGGAAATCGGATAAATTATCCGATTTCCGATCCCGCAGCTGGATCGGCCGATCCAATCCGAACCGGTCCGAAAAGGCTCCGAACCGGTTCGGCGGATCGGCGGATCGGCGGGCGCCCACTGGCGCCCACCGCCGCTTCCATTGGCGGGCGCCAGCGGGCGCCCGCCGATGAAAGTGGACAGCGGGGGGGGAGGAGGGGGGCGCTTACCTTCTCGGCCCGTCCGCTCCCGTCCGGCACTAGCAGCTACTACCAGCGGGCTCCGCGGCCTGCTCTAGGGTGGCGCGCCGGGTGATGTCATCACCCGGCGCGCTACTCTAGAGCAGGCCGCGGAGCCTGCTGGTGGTAGCCGCCGGCCCCGGACGGGAGCGGACGGGCCGAGAAGGTAAGCAGGGGGTGCGTGGAGGGGAGGAGGGGGCGCGCGGAGGGGGGAGGGGGGCCCTTACCTTCCCGTCCCGGCGGCTCCCGTCCCGGCGCCGGCGCCTACTACTACCAGCAGGCTCCGCGGCCTGCTCTAGGGTGGCGCGCCGGGTGATGTCATCACCCGGCGCGCTACTCTAGAGCAGGCCGCGGAGCCTGCTGGTAGTAGTAGGCGCCAGCGCCGGACGGGAGCCGCCGGGCCGGGAAGGTAAGCAGGGGGTGCGTGGAGGGGAGGAGGGGGCGCGCGGAGGGGGGAGGGGGGCCCTTACCTTCCCGTCCCGGCGGCTCCCGTCCCGGCGCCGGCGCCTACTACTACCAGCAGGCTCCGCGGCCTGCTCTAGGGTGGCGCGCCGGGTGATGTCATCACCCGGCGCGCTACTCTAGAGCAGGCCGCGGAGCCTGTGGTAGTAGTAGGCGCCGGCGCCGGACGGGAGCCGCCGGGCCGGGAAGGTAAGCAGGGGGTGCGTGGAGGGGAGGAGGGGGCGCGCGGAGGGGGGAGGGGGGCCCTTACCTTCCCGTCCCGGCGGCTCCCGTCCCGGCGCCGGCGCCTACTACTACCAGCAGGCTCCGCGGCCTACTCCAGGGTGGCGCGCCGGGTGATGTCATCACCCGGCGCGCTACTCGAGAGTAGGCCGCGGAGCCCGCTGGTAGTAGCCACCGGCGCCGGACGGGAGCGGACGGGCCGAGAAGGTAAGCAGTGGCGGGGAAGGGGGCTTACCCCCCCCCCGGAGCCGTCCGCTTCTATCCGCTGGCGCCCGCGGGCGCCAGCGGATGGAAGCGGGCGGCCCCAGGGGGGGTAGGGAGCGCGGGGGAGGGGGCTTACCTGCCGGGGCCGTCCACAGCGGACGGCCCCGGGGGGGGAGGGAGTTAGGCCCCCCCTCAGCCACCCACCGCCATTTTTTCCTCATAGACTTGCATTGCAATGCAAGTCTATGGGGAAAAAAATGGCGGCCGATCCGAAAATTTACGATTTTTGGGTCGGGATCGGACTCGATCCGGTCCGGGGGGCCTCCGATTTTGTCCGAACCGGTCCGGGACAAAATTGGAGGTCCCGATCCGGGTCCCGATCCGATCCGGGGGGTCCGTGCACACCCCTAGTTTTTACACCTGGGGTTTTGTTTGTTCCCTTTACTACATTGTGTCTTGAATAACTAGGTTAAAATTGCTGTGAACTATTAGCAGATCAGAAGAGAAAGGTGGTCTTACATGAACAGATTACTAGCTTCCAATTCACAGACCGGAAATGCACACATGATCTACGCTAGGCCTCTACACTGTTTCAGATCCAGAGCCAAATTCCAAGCTGAAGCATATTGATTCGGACTTATCGGTATGGATCCAAAGCAGGTCAGGATTGGTCCAAAGCTGGTCGGGTCACATCAGACCGATCCAGATGATGAAGAAGCCCAGACAGCTTTTCCCAGGTGCCTGCTGAGCACCTGCCCTCACTCATGTCCCTCTCCAATGCACTGAATGAGTGCCTGCAGCCATCCACCTCTTCAAGGGAGTCACCATTTTCTTTTACAATGGTGACTCCCTTGAAGAGGTGGATAGCTGCAGATGACTCATCTATTTCCGTAAAACAAATCCAGGTCAAATGGCATACTTTGTAATATGCTTGCATTTGATTAGAGAAGATAACATTTTCACAAGCCATGTTTGCATTTTGGGTATACTAGCATGGGTGAAGAAAAAAATGCTGATTTACCAATGAAGATCATATGAATACGTTTAAAAATATTCCAAACACTAGATGTTTAAAAAAAGAAGAAACAAAAACAAGCCAAGATAGAAAATCAATAACTGAGACTTGTGTCTCCGCACAATAACAAATAATCAAGAGCTTTACATAGATAAAACCCTTCTCTCTCTCTCTCTCTCTCTCTCTCTCTCTCTGAACATGCAGAGGAAGAAGGCTGAAATATGTGTGGCTTTAAACGGAAAGGTACAAACTAGATTACCCATCAGTAAAAGATAATAAAATGAAATGGGCGAACAGGGCTTCATATTTTTCCACCTTCCCCCCACCCCCTACATCCTGTCTGTGATCCTGCAACAGATTATGCTATAAGACAACATTAAACCAAAACACAGCAAAGGTTAACCTTAAGCAAAATATCTCAAGTTAAAAATAAAGGTTAGAGCAGCACAGTCTGAGTTTAAGAGCAGAAGGATGTTCTTGGACGCTGGGTCAGAATCTGCTTAATTGGCATCACTAAGACCCAGAGGAGGACAAGGATCTTTTAAAACTGCATTGTGATTTGGACCATTAAACAGGTGTTCAGAATTGCTGGTTCAGTTCCCTGTGATGCTTTCCTTCCCCCTATTGTTTTGTCAAGTACCAAATGCCAGTCCTGTTGTTCACTATCCTCACCTGAATGGGCATCATCTGTCTCCAGAGAAGGCTGTAGGTTACCAGTGTCCAGGGAAAGATTGTTGAACTGTGCATTTTCTTTGAATGTGGCGATTGTGTTCTCCTTGGTACCCAGCAAGCAATTCCAACTGTATTTTTAGACAAACTTCTTGAAGCCTCTCTGTAACTGGATGCAAGCCTAGTCACTGGCACAGTGTTTCAACTGTCAAAATTTGAAAGTTTGTAAGACTCCTGATACTGAAAATCCAAAATGCTTCTTGATTTTTTTGGGAATAAACTCTGTGGTCTCAGGTGAACAAAGAAATGTTGCTATTAGTCCTGGGTGTTAGTTGCATCGAACTTTGGGAAGCAGACAATGCCTATGCCTTCAACTTTTCAAGAAAAGGGAGGATATAAACATGCAAATAAATAAATATTGATTATCTTGCCTTTACCCCAGGGAGCTCAAGATGGAGTACATTAGACTTTAGTTAAGGCTCAATGGTTGGCAATTGCTTGTGTAGTATTTATTCTAGGTTGTAAATGGGGGCGGGGGATAATATTTTGGTGTTAGACCATTGTATTGTGTATGTACAGTTTTAGTGAAGTATTGCTTTTAAATGATGTGTTTATTGTGTGTATCTATATTATTGTGTTATATTGAGTGTTTATTTATTTATTTATTACATTTGCATACCGCCCAAGAGCTGAAGCTCTCTGGGAAGTTCACAAAAATTAAGACCATCAACGAAACAGTATAAAAACTAGATATGAAAATACAATATAAAAACACAACCAGAGTAAAAAAAAAAAACCACAGCAATGCAATGTTGTTTATACTGATTTTGTCCTCCTAGTTATGATGATTATGGATTTTTTAATCCTTCTTGTATATGTTGCTTCGAGACTGCTTTTGCAGTGGGAAGTGGCACATAAATTTAATAAATGAATTAATGGAATGAATCCTCAAAACAACTCTGTGAGGTGGGATAGACTGAGAGATAGTGAGTGGGCCAAGGTCACCTGGAAAGCTTCATGACTGAGTGGGGAACTGAACCTGGGTATCCCAGTCCTACTCTGACATTCTAACCACTACACTATGCTTCAAATATATATGCAGTCTATCTAAAGAACTTTCGCTTAAGGAAAGAAGTCACTAACCATTCCTGCAGAATTCTTTCAGGATCCATGTTTTGCCATCTCTGGGAACTCTGAAAATAGTTTCTTGGTATCACTGATCTTAGGTTGAAGCACCCACTGTTCATTTTTGGCTGCCCACCAATTGATGGGAGGATCTAAGGCTGGTTTAGCAGTATATTTGCAGTTTTCTTGGCTCAACCTAACCTGCCATATGAGTTATTCGCAAATAGGTTCCGCTGTTTTGTTTTCTCAGATTGAATGTCCTCCTGAGTGGTTTTGATTTGTAATGTTTTCTTGGAGTTTACAAGCATGCTTATGAGAGGTTTCTAAACCAGGGCCGCTTTATTGAATGGTAGCCTGCATTGTATTATTTGGCCCAGCACAGGGAAGAAGCACTTTTTTCCAAGGCACTAGAGAATCTTTTAGGGGACAATCCTATGCATGTTTATACAGAAAAAAGTTCTACAACTCCCAGCATTCCTATGCAAACAATTCTGGCTGAGGAATGCTGGGAGTTATAGGACTTTTTTCTGTCTAAACATGCATAGGTTTGCACCCTTAGGGTGATCAGATCGGCCGGGGTTTCCCGGTCCTAACTGGGAAACCTAGGCCGATCCGGGCCAACCGGGGGGCGGCGGGGGAAAATCGGGGTGGCGGGGGGTCACGCGGCAGTGGCAGCGAGCGGCGACAAGCGGCGGTAGACCCAGCGGTGGTGGCAGCGGTGGTGGCAGCGGAGGAGCCCAGGAAGCGGCCGCCCCAGCAGGTAAGTGCTCCCCCACGTGCCTCGCGCTCCTTACCTGCAGGGGCGTCCGCTTCCCTCCAGAGCGTGAGGCACGAGGGGGGGCACTTACCTACTGGGGCGGCCGCTTCCTGGGCTCCTCTGCCACTACCACCGCCGGGTCTGCCGCCGCCGGGTCCTCCACCACCACCAGGTCCTTCGCCGCCGCTGCCGGGCTCGTGAGGCCAGAGGCCGTGCGGAAGAGGTGGGAGAGAGCTGATTACATCACTTCCGGATCCGGCCCTCTCCCGTCTCTTCCGCGCAGCCTCCTTGGGGCTCGTTGTGATGGCGCCGAGCCCCGAGGAGCCCGGATGCCCGGCCGGAAGAGACGGGAGAGGGCCGGATCCGGAAGTGATGTAATCGGCCCTCTTCCACGCGGCCTCTGGTCTTACGAGCCCGGCAGCGGCGGCGAAGGACCTGGCGGTGGTGGAGGAAGACCCGGCGGTGGCGGGGGACCTGGGGGCGGCAGCTGATCCGGCGGGCGCAGCAGCGGAGGACCCGGCGCGGGCGGCGGAAGAGAACCCGGTAGGTCCAGGCTGGTGTTTTTTTGGGGAGTGGCTTTGTGGTGGGGGTTGTTTTGGGTGGCAGGGGTGGCAGGGGGGGGACCAGGATTTTGGTTTCCAAAATCTGGTCACCCTATGCACCCTTAATATTTTTTTTTCATCTCCCAGCCACTCTCTTGGATCTTCAGATTGCCACATCTTGATATCTGGAGAGGTGAATGGCCTGAAGTGGAAGGCCTCATCTACAAGAATTCTGCTTTACGCCTGGTTAGCCGATTATGTGCATATTTGCTGAAGCGCTTTATCGTAAATGCTTGTATGCAGGAGGTAATTGAGCACTCAACTGGTGACCTGACCGGTTGTTTCAAATGCGCTTTACAAGTAGTTTATGCGGAGAATCGCTTGTTCACCTAGGCAAAATGCGCTTTAACGGCTGGAGCAAAATAAAACTCGCTATTTAACGTGCATTCGATAATGCGCATAATCGGATGTTTAAAGCGCCTCTACGCCCAATTTGCACTCCGTTCTTGTAGAGGTAAATTTTTTAATGCACCTTGAAAGAGCTTTAAATGCCTCTTGTAGAGGCAGCCGAAGTTGGCCACAACTGTCTTGGTGTTGATGTCACTACTCCCCCCCCCCCATTTTGTTTTCATATATGCCTGATTTTATCTTTTGTTCTGCTTTTTCTGAAATAGACCCTTTTAGGTTAAAAGATGCATGCCTGAATTTTATCATAGAGTTCTGGACCTCCTGAATATTGTACCACTGTCAGTTGTCAACACAAAGGCAAGTAAGGTGAGGGCTGGAATAAGGGCGTCATCAGATTAGCATTTTATCGCTCGCTCACTACTGTCCATTTATGGATGTTTACATATCCTTTAGACAACTACGTCCACCTCCGATATGTCTCCTGCTCCTTCTGCTCATTTTCCATCGCAAAATAGACCCCTTTTATAATCTGACTTTTTTAAAAAAATGGAATGTGCCGTGATCTCCTGCTGTGTGCAGGAAAAGCGGCACATTAAAAACAGCCCCTGAATGGGCCACGTGGTCTTTGTTTACTTCCTCTTTCCTCTCCGGGAAGAAAGAGGAAGTAATGAAGGACAAAACTGGGGAAGGAGAAGTGATGGTAAGGAAATGTCATTTTCCCCTGTGTGATGTTTATCTATTTATTCTTCCCATTTAGATTCCATCCTTTATCCCAGGGTGGGTAACAACACCATTAAAACATGCAACAATAAAATCATTAAAAAATATTATTGCAATGGGACTTGCCAGAAGGCCTTTTTAAGTATTTACAGAAATTGTATTAACTCATTTTTTATATTTCTGCTTTCCCATGCTTTATTTGTTGCGTTCTAATCTCTTGAAGGACAAGAAAATGATATATTGTGAAGGACAAAGTGGACGTATAACGAGATTTCACTCATAATTCTGTAAGCATTGGGGTAAACCCCATGTTATTATACATTTTCTTAATCCTCATTAAAAAATGCAACTTTTTTGTTCTTGAGTATTCTTTCGAAAGTCATATAGTTTTTGAGTAAATCATGGTTAAACGTCACACATAACCAATGTGAACACTGCTTTTATAAGTTCAAATGAAATAATCTCAAAAACTAATGGAGTTAATAAAATGTGTAACTACAAAAAGTATTTGTCATTAAATTTCAAACATTTCAGAAAAACTTTCATCTCTGTAGCATAAACGGGTGAGCAGTTATGCATATTTAAATGTGGCAACTACATAATAGCGCGGCAGCCATATTGATGACATCATAACGCAGCCCCCCACCACTGGAATTTCATAAGACTCACTTTTCTGAGACACTTCTGTCATATATAAACAAGAAATATTCACTAAGCTTTTGCACTCGCTGGGGTAAATAAAACCTGCCTGGCTCTGGGACTATAGAGCTTTGGAAATATTTCAATGCATGATGGATTTCACAGTTAAAACTCTTTGGATAGCACTTGATTCCCGCTCCATGCAAATGCAACAGTGGATACATAATGGAATAAACAACAAGATTTTCTAAATCCAGCCTTCTTTGCCCAAAATGTAAGAAAATGCTACACATTTTTCTAAGGAAACTGAAGACACTGCAATTAGCTACTTAAATCGGGATTTAATGTCATAAGTTTCCTTTGTCAATTATGGTGATTAACCATTCAGATTTACTGGTTTATTTTTTGGGGGGGGGTGTTTTGGGGGAGCAGCTTTCTTTTTTAATTAAAAAAAAATTTTTTTTTTTAAGTGAACACAGCTTTTCGTCTCAGACTAATGTCACAATAAATTTCCATCACTGGTCTCTCTGTAATTCTTTAGAGCTTTTCATCACAACATTAAGCTTAGACGTTTCATAAAATCAGCTATAAGACAGCTGAATCTCCAAAGGTGCAATCTGCTTCATCCTTGTACTTTAGTTTCCTTCTGTTAGTGTCCATTATTCTACATATTGAAGTTGAAAATCATCTCTCCAACCTTCACCTAGGACTCAAAGTATTATTGCTAGTGCTTTTACTATACTTGTAAAGCAGCAATGAAAAGTATCTTTGGATTGCAAACAAAAGGAAATAGATGGTTGTTTTGAAGAAGTCTGAAGGGCAAGCTGCAAGTTATACAGAAGTTGAATGTACTCAGGTCCGGAAAGTCCCTTATCCTTTGCAAAATGTTGGTGGGAGGGGGCACTTTAAAATGGAGAAGTACTAGAAATGAAAGTAGTGCTTAATTTCCCACCTCTTAGAACCTTTCTACGCCATACTGGTGTAGAGGGAGGGAGGGGGGACGATCCTGGAAGTACCTGCTTCCGGGATAGTCACTGCAATGCACATGGAAAATGTGTTGATCTGGCTTCTTCCTGGGCTGTTGCGCCCACCATTTTTCCCCCCGGTGATCCTCGAAGAGCACACTTTGCTCCAATGAAACAGTGAGTGATTTCTTAAAACAATGAGCTCCAAAATTGCCCCGCCATTCTGGGGATGGCGGACTTGCTTCCCCCTTCCCTTGATGGGCACGGAGCCACACTGTGCGGCTCCATGCCCATTTCTGGTGCCCGCTTACTTGTGAGTAAGCAAGCACCAGTCAGGATGGGCGCCCACACCTCCTGCAGTCTCAGGACGTTCCGGTGACAACAAGAAGAATCGGGTTTCCCCAAGGATCCCTTATCCCGGGGAAAACCCATGCCCATCCCCCCTGCCCCTGGGAGTCTCTGTGCATCATTTGGACTTAAAGAGACCACTCAGGGGCAATCCCACATCAAAAGGCTGGTGTAGAAATGGCCTTAGTTTATTCCTCCCCCACATCCTCCACTACCACTACACTCTTTTTACCTCTCCAAATTTCTAGACATGTGTTTTCAGGATAAATATTATTCTGCAGCATTAGTGCGGATAAAAGCAGCTGACAATAATGGGGTTTCATTGCATGCAATTGCATTGTAACACATAGTTAATCCCTATGAAGAAAATCTCTTTGGGGCTTCAGGCTGGAGGCTTACTTAAATAATTCTCACTGTAGACAAAAGGCAAGAGATGACAGCTAATATGCAACCCAATGTATAACCCATTTAACATGGATTTCAGCTACTTTAAGCATATCTGCATGACAATTCATTTCAGTCTTGGGTAACCTCAGTTAGTGTAGGCTATCTATGAAATAAAATGTGGCATCGATACTCCATGGTGAATGTGGAGAAACATAAGCCATGCATGTGTTCACTCAGTGTTAAAGAGCTGAGAAAATCAGTCTCATACAAAGCAGAATTATATACCTTACTGCAACAAAAGTTGTAATCAACATCACACAATCTGATGACTGCAGAAAAAAACAAAACAGGAAGTTAGAGAAGAAGTTGCTTGGATCAGAGAGAAAGAGAGAGAGAGCTCCAATTAACAACATTAATTACAGATCTACCTACTGCTGGAGCAGCTGACCAATTACACACTTAGGGCGTCATCACACGCGGGGTTTGATGCACACCTCCAATGACTTTGATCCACTTTTTCAGCGCTGGACTCGCTCAGGGTGCGAGAACAGCAGGACGGTGACAACGTCATGCGACTCCAGCGCTGAAAAAGTGGATCAAAGTCATGGCGGGTGTGTATCAAACCCCGTGTTTGATGACACTCATAGTATTGCACTGATCTAACTCTAATTACATGTTTCCACCTCTCTACATCAGTTCTCAGTGGCATGTGTGCCATTCCAAAATTAGTCTGCATTTGTAAATTCCAATGGCAGTCTCTGGGCAGCAGGTTGTTGAGAATATCTGTGATAATTTATTCACATGGACAACATTGCATATAATTAATTCCTTGTTTTTGCATGTCTCTTAAGAGGTGATACTTAACACAAGTGTGTTTGCTTCAAGGGTTAATCCTTTTGGTCTGTGACAGCTTTATGCATCCTTTGTTGTTCTCATAAATTTGTATTGGTTCAAGTTGTTTCAGTCCTAAATCTAACAACAACTGACAAATCCAGGTGGCATCCTGACATGGTTGTACAGCTATCATAGTCTGTTTTCTATTGATGAAAGTTGTCTGTTTTTGATTGCCCCAACTAATAGTTCCTTCTTTATATTGAAACAGATATCCACTAGTGGACCTGCAATCAACAATATTCCTAGGGATGTGAAAGAAATGGGGTGAGTTCAGAAATTTATATGATCTTATGGAATTCAAACCTCCTGGAACTGAATGCAGACCCAAACACAATTGGAAATCCACACATTTCCGAACCTGTAATCCAATTCACAGATAAAAAAAAATGCATTAGAAAATGCATACATTTAAAAAATGCATGAAAAATGCTCATAAACATGCTTTACTCGGATAAAATGTGTACTTTTCAAAAATGTGCACCAAAAATGTGTACGTTTAGAAAAACATGCAGGGAAACATTTACAACTTTCCATGTGAGGGGGGAAAAGCTCCAAATTGGAATGATCTTTGAAATGGATATTCCCAAATAGTCAGCATCCATATATCTAATTAATGTCAGATCTATGTTCATTGGCAGTCACAATTTCAGGCAGATTGTTCCCTTTTAATATGATACCTCTCCTTCCAATGCATTCCAATCACTTTGGGTGCTGCAACTTTCTCGCACAAAATTCCTACAACTGCACCTATATCTGGTCTTGTTGTAGTAGCAATATATAATAGTTTTCCAATTCCATCATTTTTCAAGTAGTCTGCTTCCATGGTAGGGGTTTCACTTTCTTTGCCTCCTTCACTGAAATACTGGAATATTTTGGCATGTTTATTTCCCCCCTCTCTGATTAAGAATATAGCACCCATCTTCTCCTCTTATTATTTGAATACTGAGTTAATGTGTGATGTTTCCTTCTTCTTCTTCTTCTTCTTCTTCAAAAAAAAAAAAAAAAAAAGAAAAGAAAAGAATATCAACATAAATCAAGATATGTGTCCACTTGTTATCTTGCATGTTGGAGGACAAGCATGGATCCACTTTACCTTGCATGAATCCTTCCTTGGAGAACATTTATTTTCTCATTCCACGGTTGGTGGTTGTGGGGGGGGGGGCTTTTGGGGCTGATAGGTGGCTTATAAATAATTTTATAATAAATAAATAAAGCAATAAAGCCATCCTCTTGTTTAAACACAGAAATAGTTTAAACTATTTTGAAGTTATACATGAGGTTCTAGTTCTTTAATTCCTTTAAACAGGGTGGTTAGTCCATATCTTACTCTATCTCACTGTGCAAGAAATTGGTTGCTAAGTCTAGGTGCTTGACTTACATTGCCTTTCCAGCTGCCACACTTAGAAGTGTTATTATTGTGGTGTGCTTTAAAACAGGGGCAAATGCTTTGTCATAAACTTCACCATATTTAGGAGAATATCATTTGGCTACAAGTCAGCCCTTGTATTGCTGGGCTTCTCTTCCTACATTGCATTTGATTTTAAATAGTCATTTACATCCTACAGTTTTCCATCCAGGTGGCGATTTGCTGAGTGTCCACGTTGCATTTTTGTAAAATAGGCATATCTCTTCTGCTTCCTCCTCTTTCCACTTCCCAGCCTCATTTTTTGGGCAGAGAATTGAGGTGGGGGACCATTTCACCAAATTTCTCCAAGGGTGGGGGATAAATTTTCCAACCGTTTCTTGAGGGTGGGGCTCAAAATTAACTGACACAGTAGCTTCCCCCCCCCCCACTAAGGTTTTGTGTTTGTTCAGGATAGAAACTATTTTCTGTCTTGAATATCCAAAGCCAATCATCCACATTATTCAACGTTGTTACTGCAAATGTAACATCTGCACTTCTTGTGATCCTTATCTGGTGATTGCTTGTGCATTGTTATGTTGGATAAATCTGGTATGGATGCAAATGACTTTTGATAGCTATTCATCTGATGTGTAGATTCCATGGTGGACAGTTTTTTCAAAGTTGCGTGGAGTTGCAGACCGTTGTTGTTGTTTACTTTCCAGGATTGTATGCAAATTTAGTTGTACAAAATTACCAACATTGCTAGAAAATACGCTAATATATATGTAATTTTGTAAAAACAAAAAACAAAATCCTACACACAATGATTTATACATCTTTGATCTCTCTTTGGCCTCTGCTGTGGGGGTGGGGGTGTACATAGCTCACTAACTGCACACTGGGCTAATAATAATAATAATCACACACCCCACACACGCAAAATCTTGAATGCTGTCAAAAGTTCCCTAAATTGTGGTAAAGTGTTTTGCATACTTTTCTGAAGGGGAGAGAAAACTTGAATCCGACAATGAGTGGATTGGGTGTTTTTAGGATGTTTTTAGGATTTTTTAGGATTTTTTAGGATTTTTTAGGATGTTTTAATAATGTGTGTCAA
The DNA here is from genome assembly GCA_029215795.1 of Anniella stebbinsi. Taxonomy (NCBI): domain Eukaryota; kingdom Metazoa; phylum Chordata; class Lepidosauria; order Squamata; family Anniellidae; genus Anniella; species Anniella stebbinsi. Next base: position 174,517,103 of record JARDYH010000004.1, on the reverse strand, counting down.
TTTTTAATCAGTTTTATGTATTTTATCATATTGTTGTTCCCTGCCTCGATCCAAACAGAGAGGCGGGTAAGAAATAAATTATTATTATTATTATTATTATTATTATTAAAAGACAATCCGCAAAACACAGATGGAACAGATTTAACAAAATCTGTACATCCCTACTTAGACATGACCCTTCTTTTTATTTTTATTGTGGCTCACAATTATGGCTTTTTTTTGCAGTTTGTCCTGGGATTGTAATCTGTTATCACACGCTTACAGAGCTGAGAAAATCAGTCAACTTTCACACACAGCAGAGTTGCATTTTATAAACCCCTTACTGCAACAAAAGACTGCAAGCAACATTACATAGCTTGACTTCAGAAGAAAGAACAGGCATAGAAAGTTAGAGAAGAAGAGCCTATCCACATTGCCCTTAAAACGACTTATATTCTGTTTAAAAACGTGTTTTTTTAAGTCGTTTCGTTGCGTGGTAGGACACACTGAGCAGTACTTACATTTCATAGTGACTGCTTCCTCCATTCTCAAAGTGTTCACTGGTGTATTACAGGGTTAATTCCTTGACTCTTCTTCTTTAGTTTTTGTTTTGCAGGCTGCTTGAGTTACGGAGACAGAAGTGGGCGGGTCAAGCAGCCTGCAAAACAAAACTGAAAGAAGATGACTCAAGAAATTAACCCTGTAATACACCAGTGAACACTTTGAGGACAGAGGAAGCAGTCACTATGAAATGTAAGTACTGCTCAGTGTGTCCTACCATGTAATGGAACGACTTAAAAAAACACGTTTTTAAACAGAATATAAGTCATTTTAAGGGCAATGTGGATAGGCTGGAAATTGTATCAAAAAGAAAAGGGGGGAAGCTCTAACCAACTAACAAGATAAGTTATAGCTCCATATAATGTTGCATTGATTTAATTCACCTCTTCAACAGCATTTCCTATGCATATCTGCATGGGAGGGAGAAAGAGAAGGAATACTGATGAGCAAATTCTTCCAACCGCTGTTTTGCCTGCTTTTCTCATGTAATGCTTTGCATGTTTCCCAATGGTTCTCTTTGAGTTCTGTATCTAAGTAAGCAAATTGCAATCTGCCATGTTTGGACAGAGGTAGGGAGAGAGAATTTGCACTTCCATATCAAAACCTTCCCTCCATGACCCCCCACCTGTCATAATAATAGGTACTTCCTTCTCGAGAACTAACAGTTATAGCAATAAATCAAATGGAGGAAATTATATGGCATTGTTTACAATAGTGTAACTGTAGCTTACTAGTATGCTCTCTTCTATTTTTGTATTACTTTTATGTTCGCCTTCCTCAAAATTGTGCACACCACCTAAGCAATTTTTCTAACATAACACAGTTTTTAAAAAATGCACTTTTTCTGTGCTCCTAATATATGCATTATTAAAACTGGTAATTCCATTGCAAAATTCAGAGAAGTGTAAACTTTGAAGGCTAATTTATGTTTTAGTTGCATAGTAATTTAAAAGTACAAAATTTGGTAAGTTTGCATTAAAACATATACTGAACAAATTTCTCCCCATCCCTAAGTTGGCTGACAGGTTTGGGGATAGGCAAGTCTTGTTTGTGCTCTGCTTGTCGGATTCCTGCCGGTTGCCTGATCCCACCGTATATGTGGGGATTGCTGCCAGACAGTCTTACATCTTTTTTCTTTTTTGTCCAGGAGCAGCAATTTGTGTTAATTCACAGTTGGGGATATTTTCAGAAATCACAATTTGCACAAAATCGCAGTCATAAATAGCACAATTTGCTTAAAAATGCAGGCATATAGGACTATTTACGCCTGTAATTCGGTGGAAATTTTGTGCGAATCGCAATTTCCATAAATATTCCCAACTGCATATTTGACCAAATCAGGATTTACACTAAAAAAAAGAAAAAAAAAAGAACCCCTCCCCCCAAGAATCCACAAGCTTGCCCGATTCAGCACACACCGAATGGAGCCACTCAAGGATCCATGAGCTGGAGTCCAGGGAGCCAAGCTGGCAAAATTCCACCAAGCTCCACCCCAAACTGGATTCCTTCAACATCCCTGCAGGTAATGTTCACTAAGGAAACTTTGTAAATGGGGGGGGGGGGTTGAATCTGCATTTCCCACTATTAACGCATAACATGTGTCTACAAAAACTGAATAGCCAGAAAGCCAAGGAAAATATTCAGATACTGCCAAAATAATAATCTCATACTATTAAAAAAAACAAGATAAACAAACGATCACTTCCTGTTAAAAAGGAAAAGGAAAAAAAATAATTAAGCTGCCTAGAAAATCAAATAGCATCTTCTCATTTCCAAAATTGCATTTTCTTAGCTAGTTAGAAAAGGAACACAGTATTTATATCCCATTTTAAAATTGCTTTTTAAAATGGGATCCTACCTTTGTGTCTTACGTCCCCTTTCCCTCCAGCATTGACACGTCCTGGCAAATGGACATGGGACACCCAATCAGTGACACTATTTTATTCAGGGAAATCTCAAGGTGAAAAGCTTAATGGTTAAACACTTCAAAAATACTAAAAGCTGATCAATGATCGGAAAGCTTTAGACTCCAAGATAATGTATAGTCAAACTGCTACTCACTACAATAACAACCTGGTTTCCCAGTTGCCACCTCAACGATTCAAAAAACGGGTTCCAAACCCAACCAAGGGAACAGAAAGATTCCTGATACGATCCTTCTGGCAATCACAATGGGGAATTTTTGAAAGGCCTTAACAAACCAAGGGAGCTAGTCCAAACATGGCCACACGTTGTCACTCAGGGAACATGGCCAAAGCCTAAACAGGATCATGGGATGGGTACAAATCTCAGGCACAAGAACTCCATGCTTGAGTCTGGCAGAGGAAAAGTTTTATGTTCAGTCCCAGCCTGCCATGATGCTGAGCTGACAACAAACCCACAATCCACAGCAAATGGGAGTTCAAGTCTATGAACAGCCTCACAGTACTTTTCATGGCACAGTCCTTAGAAATCCAAAGTCCAAATAGAAGAGAGTCCATGTGCATAGTGTTTTCAAAGTCCCAAACGATGATGTATCCAAACGGAGGGATTTCAGGCCATGAGTCAAAAGATGATCCTAGCAAAGGCTTCTCGCCTTTGCTCCAGTTTATGAAGGGAGGCATAGGCCTGTTCAAAACCACTTTATAGACAGGGGCTAGGCCCATAAATCATGCCTGTGTCCAAACAGGATGGCCACTACTCAGCACACCAGGATGACACTACAATCTGAGTGATTCCTTCAACAAGGCCACCCCACCTTTCTAAAACATTCTCTCAGTTTCCCACAGAAGTCTTACAACCCCAAGGCCAGGGCGTGGGGGGGGGGGGACAAAACTACTCCCTTCTATACTTTCCCTGAGAACTGTGACAGATATAAGCCCGCTCAGATTCTAACATTCCAAACTACTTCTAATTAAATCTACCTACAACCTGTAAGGCCTCCCAACCTTGCGGAACCCCTATACCTGACACTATGAATTATTCAGGAGACCATTCAATCATTATTTCCTTTTAAAAGTATGGAATATTATGTATCTGCATAAGATTATTTTGGAAGCCAATATGTACTTATTAAAAAAAAACCCAGTTTCATGTGCTAGAGTTAATGTCAATCCTTGGCATTAGTAAACACGTTAACAACTTTTATACAGCTGACTACTTATCTGCAAACAGACCTGCAACTAATGGCTGCGGCTGTCATTTTGAGGCACAGATTTTCTTTCCATAAGAGCTCTCTAGAGAGCTATCATTTTTGTAAATGCTAAATAGGATTCTGTTATCCATTGCTGTGCGACTTATGTTCTCATTTACACCCAAGCAAAGCATGTGTGAAATGCTGCCAAGTGAATTCTCCACCCACCTCTCTGGATTTTTAAAATGTGTTTCACACTTGTACCGCAATGGAAATCAAGACCACAGTGTCCAGTCAATAAAATGATTCGTCTATAACTGTGAATTGTGATCCTTTGTGACACATTGGGGAAAACCCTGCTATTCGCTTGAGCAATTTGCTATCTTTAATTACTCCACATAACGTAAACTTTACATATGCTTTATAGCCAGTTGCCTACTTCGAATGCCTTATTAAATTCAGTATAGGCTATTTTAGAAGGGATTAGGGAATTAAACAAAGAGTTATCCACTAATGAGAACTGCCCTGGACAAATTAAAATGGCAAGACATTTAATGCTTCTCAGGTAAAAAATAGGCATACCTATGGAATGAAAAGGAATTCATGATGATGTTAAAATTGAATATTTGTATTAATGTTTGTGAAGGAGCCACACGGCACCCCTTCTTATTCTTGGCAACGTATGTGATAAGCTCAGCAACAAGTGGTGACGCACAACATAGGTCAAGTCGAATTGTTTGAATTTCTTTTGTAACCAATTTACAGCCATGATTAGAAGGGATACATATCTTGACCCCACTACCATCAGACCCCACCCCACCCCTGAAATCCTAAATCTATTTATTTATCTTAATGCACACAGAGATGTGCAAATTGAGCTCATCAGCAAGAAGTTCAGAGTGATTTTTGAGATCACTCCTATTGAGAGTGGCTGCCAGACTTTAATTCTCTGCACTTTTCTGGAGGAAAGACTTCCAGGATCAGGAGGCAGCTCAGGTGAACACTGCTTATTCGGATGTAATGATGCTGCTTCTGCAAATGTAACAAGATTTGGAAACCTGAGAAATACAATGATAAAATAAACAAAGGAGTTGTGGTGCCTTTTTGTGACCAGGTGAGGAGTTTGGGGGATGCTGCTGAACCTGTCCCTGTTTTTTGAGGAGCAGGTGGGGGGTAGCGGCCAAGAATAGAAACCAAAAGTGCTGACAAATTTCTCAGGAAATGGGTAGTGAAAATGCTTTTCCTGGAAAACAGAAATTTGTGCTACTGTTTTGATTGGATGAAGATTGAAAGAAAGTCACCATTGTTTTCTATATAAGTTTGGTAGAGAAAGAAAGCAAAGAAGCTGAACCGTTTCTATTTGTTTAGCTATGAATATCTGCAATTACTTCAAAAAGAAGACAGCTAGTGAGCCCCCAACATATTGAAGTGACTACTCCATCAGATATTGTGCAAGTAGACACCAATGTGTCTACCTCAAAAGAGACAGAAAATATCCAGGTACAGGCAGCAACAGGGCATGAGGATATCCCATCTCAACATAATGAGGCTGCTACCAGAACTTGAATGACAGGAAAAGCTAGATATAAGGAACTACATATCAAAAGCAAATGAATTGCTTACAAAATGCTGAACCCCTACAGATAGTTATGACTTCAGGCATGATAGTTCAGGTCCTGCTGTTTTGAAAGGACCTGTATGTCATTATTGCATTTTATTTCCTAGCAAGTAAGACATGGGGTACAGGGCACATTCATTACCAAAGTTTGTACCAAGTACAAAGGCTTCAATGAAGCTCCAGGAGAGCACTCAAAAAGTAGACAGCATAGTGGTTCACAAAGAGATGCTTCTGTCTTCCTTTCTGTCATGAACAGGAAAAAGGTGTCATATGTAAGAGCTCTAGAGGAAAATAAGCATAAGTGGTACTCTATATTAACCATTGTAGGTCATTCCATAATTGGGGGGCCACTACAAAGAAGGCCCTCTCCCATATGACCTTACTCGTTGTGGTAGAACCAGTGCCACAGGTAACATGATGGACCTTTTTGTGTTGAGGCAGGGGATGAATTATTATTATTATTATTATTATTATTATTATTATTATTAAAAAAACTCATTGGAAACCAGGGCAGGCAATACTAAGTAAGGCCTTTGCAGCTCTGCGCTTTCAGACAATGAAATTGAATTTTATGGAAGGGAGATATAAGAACATCCCCAGGAAACAACGCTTCTGTATTTGCGGCAGTCAAGTGGCTGAGGACACTATACACTACGTGTTACACTGTAAGTTATATAAAATTCCAAGAGACAAATATCTAGAGAGGTTTAGCACCTGTAGCTATTCTTAATGATCTCTCTCAAGTACATCCATGTATGTTATGTTTAATATAGCTAGACTTGTGGTAAAAGCAGCCCAACTTCGAATAGTCTAGGAGGATAAATGTTCTGATTAAGGAACATGGTCTCTGCGCTTATATTTTGTAATGCATTGAGTATCTGTATGTTGCACATTGAATTTTAACTTGTGATACTTTTTTATTGTCAGTATCTTGCATTGTACTGTTTGGTTGCTTACTTTTGGTTTCTTGGGCTATAACTTACATTTGGTTGCCTAATAAACTGAGCACTAAGTAATATCTGCAAGAATGCAGAATGAGTTCATAAAGTTGTGTGTCCACATCTTGAGGGAAGAAATTGTTATAAAAGCTAATGCTTCCAATCAGATTCTCAGTTCTAGCAGATGAAACCACAAATAGTTGGTTACATGTTTTGTTGGACAAGGGCTAATAAACTGAAGGTGAATTCTGTTAAGACAGAAGCTCTGTGGATTGGTGGTTCCTGAGTCCAGGAATTGGGTAAGCGACCTGTTCTGGATGGGGTTGCACTCCCTTTGAAGGAGCAGGTGCATAGCTTGGGAGTACTCCTAGATCCATCCTTGTCACTGGAGGCCCAGGTGGACTCTGTGGCCTGGAGTACTTGTGGTCAGCTTCGTCTAATCCACCAGGCAGCTACAGCCTTTCCTGGACAGGGACAACCTAGCCACATGCACTAGTAACTTCCCAATTAGACTACAGCAATGCACTCTACATGGAGCTGTCCTTGAAGATGACTCGGAAGTTGCAGCTAGTGCAAAATGCAGCAGCTAGACTGGAACATCCTATAAAGACCATATAACACTGGTCTTAAAATAATTGCATTGGCTGCCTATATGCTTCTGGTCAGAATTCAAGGTGTTGGCAATGACACTTAAAGCCCTAACCGTCTTGGGACCTCAGAATTGAAGGGAGCTCCTCTCCCTATATATGCCTGCCTGAGATTTGAGATCTATTGGAGGAGCCCTTCTATGCAACCCACCAACATGAGACGTACATTATGGTGAGACATGGGAGAAGTCTTTCTGTGTTGTGGCACCCCAGCTGTGGAATAACCTCCCCTTAGAGGCCTGACTGGCACCGACACTGGCTTCATTTTGGTATCAAGTTAAAACATGGCTCTTTATCAAAGTCTTTTAGGGCTAAATTCTCCATGGTTACACATAGTTTTAATCATTTTTAATTGTTTTGATTGCTTAAAAAAAAATAGTGGTTTTAATTTGTTAACAATTATTTATGTTTACATTGTTCTAGTTTTAATTGCATGCCCCCTGAGATCCCATTGATATAGAGCGGGATACAAATGTTTTCATAAATAAACAAATAAATAAAGCTAGTGAGAAGACCTTTAGCACAATAATAGACAAATGCAAGAAACTGGCAGGTGAAGTGGATGTAGAACATAAAGCACCTAGACAAAACATACAACAGAAAATAAACGTGTATATCATCCCGACCAATCCACAGAAGAGTCCATCAACAGTCAATCTACATTCCCTACTTAGATTGCTTATTACACCATTGAGGAGTCATCTGAGTGATCAAAACCAACCTGCTCAAAGTTTACTGAAATTACATCCAACTCAGATGTACCACACTGAAGAAAAAGACTTTCAAGACCATACCAATTTCATTCAGGAACTCTCCAAATTAGAAAACTCTGGGGATGAATCAGTTACTTGGTATGAGTTGTGGCCAAAAAGACACGCCAAAGAAATACACCCATCATCGTGTAACATATGCAACATGAGCTCAACTGAACTATTGGAGCACACCAAACTGTTCCCTGCTATTATAATGGCCATTCTTCTAGAACTTTCCTCCCAGTTACAACATGCACAACTGAACAACACTTTAGCATGTTGCATGGACATGGCTACATTCAACAATGGGCTTGTTCAGACAATATGCTAAGTGATGCTTAGGCTGTTAACCCTTTTGCAGAAAATGGTTAGTGAGCGTGTTTAAACTGTGCTTATGTAGCCACCATGGTTAGGAATTGTTCACAGGAAACGCTAAGTCATGGTTCACACAACACATGAAGCTATGATTTTAGCTCAAAATGCTTAACCATGCAGCATGTCATCTGAGCAAGGTCACTACGTGAAGATCAGTTGTCTGGCTTGTGTTTGTTAAATGTTTATAGAGAAAAATTGAAGCTCTATCCCAAGCAGAAATTTATAAAAGAAGCTATTGAGCATTTTGGCCAAATCACTATTAGACTCCAGCTTTTTGTTTAAAGAATGATCCACTTCATATTAAATGTTCCTTTATGTTACAGACAGACAAGCATTAACAAAAAATTGTGACTACTTCAGACCTTGTGCTTGGTATTCACCAGAGCAAAGGCAAGATTGCTTCTCTTCAGCACCAATGTAATGGTGCATGGGGTTCAGACATATAAAGACTGCAAATAGTAAAATCAGCAACCCTGTAGTTACAAGTCATAGTCCTTGCCCCCACCCTCACCATCAGCTCCAGAATTATTTCTGTGGACACCCAATGATCTGTGTCATGGAAGTAATCTCAAAAGCCTAATAATTCTTAATAATTCTTAATTATTTTTGGATTTTCTAATAATTTCCAAATAATGTATAACATGTATTAAAATTTAACTAAGAAAGGGAATATCAAACAAGATTGGCAAAGTAAAAAAAGAAATAAATCTGAGGGGTGAGAAGAGTGGAAGACGGTAAGGACTATCAAAGGCAAGGAGGTAACATGTTCACCTAATACCTGTATTTTTGAGCAGTTTAGATAGCAACAATGAAGAGCAATTAAACTGGAAATGCTGTTACTCTAAACACAAATCTGTAAATGAGGGTCATGTGTCCTCTTAACTTAATAATGTCCCCTGTATGTCATATATCTCAAATAGCAAGGTTAAGTAATGCATCCAGCCACTCTTCAATAAACAGTAAAAGTGTAAATTTCCTGATTAAAAAGACCATATTCATCATGCTATGAAACTTCCTAGAGCCAATCTACACATTATGTTGGAAATGTTTTTGTTTGGGTCCAAGGACGCTTTGGGGGACACGACGTATGTTCTAGGTCATTTTATATTAGTTGTTTCTTGTATCATTACTTTACTTCTTATAACGTTGTTTTTATGCAATACATCGTTTTAAAATGGCTAATGTGTCCTTACCGTTTCAGTGCTCCTCTAATCTAACCTCTGTTTTCAAATTATTGTTGTTGGGGGGGGGGGGGGGAGGCTTTTGTTCCGGCACACATATGCTCTGTTACTGTGTTTGCCTTCCTTCGTGGTGGTAAGTAAAGTGAAATTCAAAAGTAAGAGGAAGTGAAAGGAAGGAGAATGCAGGAGGAAGTGGGCGTGGCAACAATGGGGTGAAGAAGAAACGAAGAAGAAAGGAATAGAGTGTGCCCTTCCTTAACAAACTCCAAATGGAAGGGGGGGAAGCTGTAATGATAGGGACTCCTTCATGTGGCTTGTTACGTTTTAAAACATAGCAATTAAAATAGTTATACCCTAGTTTTCTAAATGTTATAACAGAAGGTGTAGATTGGCTCCTAGTGAGCAGATTAATGAGACTGTTCCTTGCCAGCAAGCCAATTGCCCCGTAACCTGTCCTTTTGTTCTGGTCCTGGCAAGTTGCTTTGTAAATCCATTATCCTTTCTTGGTAAAGCTCCCAACTCAGACCAACTATTGGTTAACCAAGACAAGTGGTCCAACCTTACATCAAAGATCATCAAGAATAGATGTTAATTACAACTCTAAATACTTTTTTTCTGGCCAATAACGCCCTGTTCATGTGCTCATCAAGTGTACTATTCATGTTTCTCAAGCGTACTATTTATGTTTCTATCAGCATGCTGAATTCATTCTTAGCATATTTTTTACCTTACATGTGATCCCATGAGAAGAGTGTTATAACTGGCCCCAAACCTCATGGACTCTGGGATGGCAACCTTCTCAAAATGCCAGGTTGCTGATTACTTAAAAAGCATGTCTTAAGCTGCCTGCAGGGTCTTCAGTCTTCAGTTGTGCCTGACAGACCAGGCTGCTGTAATTGGATTCTGTGAGTCTGACACTGGGTCAGGCTTGAGTTTTGCTCTCCAAGGTTGAAAGAGTAATTACTACTGGAAACAAATCTGTAAGTGCAACATTGGTATCTCGAACTCATAACGTATCCTGAATTGATATCTGGCCCTTGATGTGGTAAAATGCTGGCTCAATTTCACTTGTAAGGAAATGAAACAATGACATTCCATGCATATTTCACATAATATTGCATTACTGTCTCATCTGTTTTCTGGAAAGGCAAAGGACCATTGCTAATCTGTCGCATGAGAGAATCTTTCAGGAATTGCATTTATTTCTCTTTCCCCCTTATTCAATGAACTCACCCATCCAAGCACAAATGTTCCACATCAGTAAAGCCCCTTCACAACTTGGTTAGGTCACACCGTTGTTATTATTATAGAGCCTGAACATATTGTTTGGGCTCCAGACAAATGTTTGTATTATGAACATGGTGCCCTGGAGCATGGTGATTTTGAGCTAGTAAATTCCAACATACCCAAGAGGTCTTTCAGACTGCACCTAGATCCACAGACCCTCTCTCTCTCTCTCCCACCAGCATCCTTGAGACAGGTTCTCTGAATTTACTATCCCTTTCATTTCCCATTCTTCTCCGTATGTCTTCTTTTCTTTCCCTGACACCAACTCTTTCTTTCTCCTTTCTTCCTACTCCTTTTTTCCTTCTGTCCTGCACCCACAACGGTATCACCTTACAGAGTCCTGGGATCAGGCTGGCTGGCTTCTCAAGGCAGGGAAGACCAGTGTGAGAGGCAGCCTACACACTTGCCTTACTTCAGACCTTTCTATTCTATTTCCAGGCCCAGGGCCAGGGCCTTTGTGTCAATGCTCATCTACATTAAATCTCAGCAACCACAGCTAGAAATAAAAAGTAGTTGCTCATGATCTAAGTGGCAGCTGACTGGCCCTGGATTCCAAATCATGTCTCTGATGACCAGATATCATGGCCATATCTTGGCAGTTCCTGGACATGATCAAGATATGTCAAGAAGTAGTCCCAGTCACATGCTGCCTGCCTGACTATAACTCTTCCTTGGCTATGCTCTTCATGGTCATAGCCAGGTTTCATTGACCCAAGTGCAATGCAATTTAGGATATTGGCTCCTTAGGAAATATTTGTAAAATTGGTGGGGGCATATACTTGCAGCTGATACAATTTGAAGCCAAGAGGAATTAGTCTGAGGGACACATGCACAATGTCAGGGGCTGTGCCTAAAAATGCCAGCAGGCTTCACTTTTTCAAACTAGAGGTTATTCCAATCCATGCAAAGCCAGGTCCATTCACTAACAGTAAAGGATAGATTATAGCAGAGTAGATGCCTGAAATTGAAATGGATAGAGTAACCTAAATCGCATCTGTCAGAAATTATTTCATTCTGGGAACTCACCATGTCTGTATCTGAAACTGGTCCAAAACTGGTCACATAGATGTTTGTGAACACTTCTGTTGTACTGTCTGGCATAAGAGAGAGAAAGAGAAAGGAAGAAAAGAGGTGTGAGGATGTGCATTTTCACCTTTGTATATGGTTTACAAATATGCTGAGAGGTCCTACAATGCATTTTCTTCAACGAACAACAAAGAGGTATTTTTGCTAACATAGCTGTAACTAGTTTACCACTGATGGCCACTACAGAAACACATCCTTACTGGTGGAGACCCACTTAAATGTCTATAATTCTTCCAAGAAACTAAGTGGCTTGGGATATCATTTCCCCCCCGAATACAGTGAATTCTAAAGCATGCCTGATATCTAATCATCTAATATTTTTATTCTATACCTCTAAAATTTTAATTGGAAATCACAACAGAAAGTTTTTAAAAAGATACCTTAATCCCAAGATTTTATACAATAATGTTGGGGTGTCTAACTTGGGAACTTTTACAGTATGTATTTAATACAACCCTAACCCTGGGATACTGGGAGTGAAGAATTTACTCAGGATACAATCATATAAAAGTTTAGACAGAAAAAAATCATATGACATCCAGCATAATGGCTGGTGAATGATAGGAGTTTTAGGACCTTTTTCTGTCTAAAATTGCATAGATCTGTGACTTTAAAGTCAAATACAGGAGACTGATCAAGAGCCAAAAGATTACAGAAGAGTAAGGTGAGCAAGTGGATCTTATAAGCAATATGATTCATGCACTTCAGAATACAAGAGCAAAAATACAGTCTTTTTCTTGCTCTCAGATAATTCAATTTTGAATAAATATCTTTCCCATTTTAACAAGCACCAAAATAATTGCCATATAATTACATATAAGTCTAAAAGTAAAAAAAAATGCCTTTCATCAGACCTGTTATTTTGACTGTTATAAACCATTGGGAGGGGGGAGATAGACCTTACAAACTATATTCTAATTGAGCTAAATATAACCAATTTTCTGTGTTATAGATATGGCTGGTTAAGTGGCATATACTTTTACATGACCACTTTTGTTTGTATGCTCCTTCCATTAGTGTTCTAATATAATGTAAATTTTACAGTAGGTATCCATGCCATGGAATGTTCCCCCCCCCCCTTTATCCTTTTCTTAGTATGTTCTTAAGAGGAGTTCATAAGAAAATGTGTGCCACTGCCCTCCACAGGGTGAAGCAAGAACACAAACGTAATAACAGCCTTCCTGGATCAGACTAGAGGTACATCTAGTTCAGAGATGGGCAACCTATGGCCCTATGGAAGTTTTGGCCTACAACTCCAGTCATCCTTCACCATTAGCTGTGCTAGCTATAGCTGATGGGAGTGGTAGGCCAAAACATCTAGAGAGCCACAAGTTGCCTACCCCTGAATTAAACCAGCACTCTGTCTCCAATACTATCCAGACAAATGCTCCTATGGTGGAGATCCCATGAGCATCTTGCAATCAGATATCCCATCAATGAGGATGGAAAGTATTTTTATAGCCACTAATAGATCTATTCCCCATGGATTTGTCTAATTCTTTTTCAAAGCTATATGTATAGTACTGTCCCCACATCTTGTAGCAGTGAATCCCGTCAGTAAAATATGTGTGAAGTGAACAAATAGTTTGTTTTTCTTGCCCTGAGATCACCAATAATCTATCCAATGAGAGAGCACTGGGTTTTAGTATTTTGAGTCAGAATATATTTGTCTGTATGTATTTTTAAAGCTCTACTGTGTTTCCTTTCAGTCATATTTTTCTCTAATTAAAAAGCCCAAGTCTTTCTCTCTCTCTTTGGTCAGGACAATGTTATTTTAATCACCCTTCTCTGTACCTTTTCCTGTTCTACAATATTATTTTGAAATGAAGCAAACAGAATGAAAATGCCCATGTGAGAAGAGTATCCCAGTCCCTAATCCTGGATAAGGCCTGGTCTATAGGGTATGAACAAAGTGCTCTTGTCCTTTGGGAACAACCAAAGAGCGATGTCTTTCCTTCCACTTACCACACATCTACGGAGGGAGCAAAGAATATTCCTAATGGAGACAGACATGCCAAAACATCTCTTTAAAGCCTGCCAGTTTTCTTATTTAGAGTCCTTTGTGAACAAATGGGTGTATATATCTTTTCCCCAAAACATATTTTCAGCCACAGCCAGGCACTATATGCAACAGGGCAGTGCCCTGCCTGGGACCAAGACAAGAGCAAGATGCATGGTGACCCCCCTCCCCACACCACCCCAAGCAAATTACTTGATTTTACAACCCAGCTATTTCCTTCTACTCTCTTGCTACTGCTTTCTTTTACTGTTGATGCTTTTGACTGATGATTGTGCAAGTGAGGTAGGTGCATGATGTGCTTATTCAGAACGTATCCTCTTTATTTTTCTTTATCTATTCTTACAGTCATAGTTAGCCAACATTGCAGAAGAGGGGGCAGACAGGGCATTCATGACACCCACTCCATCTGCCTCCCACATATGGGCATGAGAGGTCCTCCCCTGCTTACATAGGAGTCCCAGCATTTAGTTAAGAAATGTGCATCCATGTAGGATACCCGAAGCCAATGGTCATCATGGCCATAAAAGACTGTAACCATCCTTTACACTTCAATTTCCTCCTCAGCAAGCAACTAGAGAAGATGTGGACACACAGACTCTTATTTTTTTCCTCATATGTAAAGCATGGAATTGATTGGGCCCTCCCCTCTTTCCTTTACTTCAGTGAGCAACAGATATTGAGGGGAGAGGGAGAGAGAGAGAGAAAAGTGTTTATCCGATTTTCCATTTTTCCCAATTTCGTTCCCTTCTAATGAGGTTGCTACTGGAGCAGAAAATATGGGTTCAAAGAAGTGCCTTTTGTACTGCTGTATCCAGTGTAGATTTCCTCCTGTCACTCACTGCTTTACACTCATATTGTTGGAGTTACTTGCTTCAGTTTCGCCTTTCTGTGCAATGAGGGTTGCTGCTGGAGCAGAAAAATCTGTGTCCAAAGGAGAGCTTTATTGTTGCTATGCAGCTCTCCCCCTCAACACTTGTGCTTATGAATCTCCTCTCTCTTACTTTAGCTCAACCCTACTGACAGAAGCAAAAATGGAATTCCCCATTCCCTCCTTTTGTAATGTCTCTGGAGCTTTTAAAAGGGAACAAATGGACAGATTGTAGTACAAATGGAGGCATTTATGCGGAATTCACAGCTTGGCTTTAATTAGGTTGATTACGGGGAGCAAAGAAAAGAACACAGAGAAAAGGGGAAGACTGGTTTCCTTTTTCTATGCCACAGCTTCAAAAGAATGCTTGGTGGTCATCCCTTCCTCCTTTGCCACTTGACTTCAAGGCAAAGCCACGCACAGCAGTCAGACTGGACAGCCCTTTTTGTACTGCTGCAGATTGCTTGACTGCTGCTCAGCTTCTCAGGGTTGCAAGTAAATATCATCCCACCGCCCATCAAAAGTATTGTTTCACTTCCAATCTTGATAAAGATCAGTTGGAAAAGAGAGAGTATTGGGGTGGGAAAAGGTCATGTTATCTTCCTTGTTTGCCCTAAGATGTAAAAGGCCAAGGCAAGCCAGCTAGAAACAGAAGGTGCTGGTGGGAGCAGTGGTAACTCTGCATGTGAGAAAAAGGGGCAGCAGTGCATGTGGGAGGGAGTTGCTTATGCAAAGACCTAAATCTCTTCCACAAGGGAAACTAGTCAAAGGCATTTGGCAGTATTAACTGTGCAACTGTGTCATCAAGTGGTGCTGTGGGAGTATCCAATGGAGCACTTACATCCCCACCAAGTTCCCTGTGGAAAATTGCTTGTTTAGGGAAGGGAACGTTTGTGGAAGGGAATTCCGCAGATTCCCTTCCAGAAGCAGTGCCCACCACTTATGCAAGGGAGATTTAGCTCTTCCGGTGCAACCCGAAATGAGTGGGAAACTCATATTGGTGGAGCTCACATAAGGGAGCTCTGCTAACTTGCCTCGTCCCAGAAACGAGTGTTTCTGCTCATTTCAGCATTTCCTCTAGGAAGCACTAAATCTCCCTTGCATAAGCGGTGAGTCCTGGTTGCAGAAGGGCTTCAGTGGGACTCACTGCCTGTGCCCCATTTGATTCTGCCCTAACAGTGGAACAAGATATTGACCGATCTGTTAACCTCAGCCTTGCCAAGTTTATTGGGGGATTTGAGATCAAGTTTCTTTTGTCCAGTTTCCACAGAAATTTATACTTTTGTGTGTGCACATTTTTTTGCAATATATGCATGCATTTACACATTTTGTACAAATTCCCCAAGTACTTTAAGTTTGCTGAAATGCCGTTCTGTGAACACTTTCTCAAATACATGTATTTTGTGCACACTTTCCTGAGACAAACTGTATCAGAAAGCTCACAAAAATGCAGATTTCTGAAATGCAACTCTATCTCAGCTCACTGAAAGGTTGGGAAGGTGTGAATTGGGCAATCCAATCATCATCATCATCATCATCATCATCATCATCATCATCTATGAATTTCTCACCCATCCCTACATGGAATAGTTCCTAAAATGATGGTGGTACTGTGAGCTTCTCTAAATGAGTGATTTATTGCATGCTTGTGATTGGCCACTCATAGAAATTCGCGGGTCCATTACATGGCATTGTCAACATCCAGGAATCTCACTTATTTATTTATTTTTTAAAAAAAACAGAGATAATGTGGAATTATCTGGGATATCATGGAATCTTCCCAGACACTCCCAGTGCATAAAATCGGCATTGTGCTAAAATTCCACCACTAGATGCCGCTTTCTCATTAAACACAATGGAGCTTTTCCGAGAAGTGAAGTTTTCAATACAAAATCCTATGGTCGCATGATGGTGGGAAGACAGTGGAGATTGAAAGCCTCAGTAAGGCTGCAGGATTTTTCCTGTGTGCAGAGAAGCTCTGTAGCACTCACTTCCAAAATCCCCACAGTAGCATCCAACCATACAAGGAAGTGTGGTTGTCACTAAGGAAAGAGAGCCAGCTGGCTAAACTTGATAGGCATCTTGCTGTCTGTGCAGTAGCTTTGATTCTGTGGTCCTTCACCAACAATATAGCCCTGTGTGTTCTTTATTTGAGGAGTGATAGACCCATTTTAGACCTCAGAAAATCAGCAGGATTAGGAGGGAACATGTAAGTAATTAATTATTCAAAAACAAAATCTGCCCTGTGAAAGGGTCTACTTCACCCTACTTTATGGTAAGGTCTCTGTGTTATGCAGAGTGAATTTATACATGTATATTCATCACTCAATGACTCTGCCATCAAATGTTGATACCATGCATGAAAATATTGCTTGCAGGACAAACATCAGATAGAACTTTCATGGCAACTCAGATACAATACTTTACCAATGGAGAGAATTCACATATAAAATGGGATATTAAGTGATGCGTATGCATGTATGAATCAGACCACAGACTCCACTATTACCACTATCCGTTGGGATGTACACAGAACAGTCCTAGATTGGGCTTTCCAAGCTCCTACCAATTCAACTTGAAGGCTGACACCCATGAAATTGCTCACTTTCATTTCACTTCTGATGAGAACTAGATAGTGGCAGGGAATTACAGATGAGAGTAAACTAACATGACAGGAAATATGAGCAAACAAGGTTAAGAGATATATAGAGGAGATAAGAGAGGAGGGAGAAAAATCAAGAGAAGAAAGGAAGCAAAAGAGAAAAGTACAGACTACAGATGAAGGGAGCAGGGAAACAATTTTCTTCTCCATCTTCTCCCAGATATCATTCACTGCTCTTTACTGTTCCATGACCATCTAAATAAGGGGTCCCTAATGCATACCCTGCTAATGTGTTCCCAACATGGTTCCCACGGGCACCCAAATTTGTATATTTTAATTTGGGAAAGGGGAATCCATTTTAAATATGCATATATGGTTTTGTATGGAATGCATACAACTTTCTAGCAATTATACATGGGGTTAGCAAACGTAAACCAAATATCCAAATAAGTATCCATTTTAAGTTGACATCTATATGCCACCCATTCAAATATTGACAGTGTTGTAAAGTCCTCAACCCATTGCATTTTAATAGGTGAGTGCTTATGTTTCCAATATTGTGATATTAAACTTTTAGTGGTCAAAAGTGTGCAGAGAATCCATTTATGCTTACCATTTATTAATTTCCATGGATCAGGTAAATAATTTAAAAGAGCATATACATCAGTGAATATTAAAGACTGTTCCAGTACAAAATTTATCTGTGTAATAACTTCCTCCCAAAAAGAAGCAATGGAGCTTGCATATGGGAACTCCACCAATCTGGCTTGATCCAGAAACAAGTGTTCCTGCTCATTTTGAGGCTTCCAATAGGAAGCGTTAAATCTTGGTTGGGCAAGTGGTGAGTCTCGCCTGCACAATGGAATTGATGGGAAGGGCCACTTGTGCAATGGCCCAGTGGGTACAGCCCACTGAATGACTGTTGTTAGAAACAATAAATAGGGCTCTGTACTCAGACTCCTTTGCTTCAAAAGGTGAATCATTTTGTCCATTACTTAAAATTATGGTTTATACAAAAGTAAGCATAACCTACTATAAATATATCCATAGGAAGAGCCTTTGACTCTTCCTGTGAATCTTGTACTCTCTCTCATTGAGATTTCTCCTCCACACACCCCAAAATCTGAAATGTTGTTCCTGGTATGCAGTTTCCTTTATTGAGTTAAGTAAATTCAACTTCAAAGAAAGTTGAAACTATGTCTGTGACTAGGATCAGAAAGCTGGTTAGTATGTTCAAGAACTTAATATTATTATTATTTAATTAAAATCATTCTTCTAGAATAGTGAAAGATTTCCATATTGTGCTATGAAATCCAGAGTTCTAATTTATTACATTGCTAGAAGGAATAAGCAGGAATTGACAAAACAAATAATCAAGCTGTGTTTCCCCCCCCCCCCCCCTTCACATAAACTTTAGCCAGAATCACCCATGCATTTCTAAGTGTTTTCATGCAGGCCTGACCACAGTTCAGGCTTGTGACACGTACTTCATTTTTTTATAAGAACTGGAGCCAGATAAACATGGTGACTCAGGGAGCAAAGGCTACTGAACCCCAAGAGCCACACACTGGGCTGACATGCCTACACAAATATAAGACTGCATTTGAGTTATTACAGATTAGGGATTCTAACAGTTCAGTTTAGACCTAAAAAATGCTACTGTTAAATAATTGGAAAATGGAGACCCTGGGGGTGTCTTCATGGTGCCACTTCACCACACCTTCCCAGTAAACTCCCGTGGTATCTCTGCTGCAGGGTGGGGACAGGAAAACCCCACACCAGGAGGGAGTGTGGGCTTTCCAGCCCCCTGCCCAGCTTCTGGTGACCTATCAGCAGTCACCATACACCCCGGAACACTCCCAGCTCAATGCCAACGCGGGGTCACACAATGGAAGGACCATGGTGACTTTGCTTCAAAGGAAAAAGTCAGGGTAAATTCCCAGCTTTTTAAAGCCAAAGTTGTGCAGCCACCACGATGCAAATAAGTGATATAGACAGCCCCCCCATTGCAAATCACTCAAATATCTACCAGTAGATCCTGATCTGCCCACCCCTATCTGAGTACTTTAATGATCACTTGGACTTCCACCTGTCCTTCAGTCCATTCACATGATTACTTTATATACAGTATGCTTTTTCTGCTTTATATTTCACTACACCGTCTTCAACTAGTGTGCAAGAAAACACTCCTCCATTGGCCTGCTCAAGATACTGGCTCATAACACCTTGAAACTAGAGTTGGATTTAATCCCATCCTAAAATGGTTGATGACAGTCTTAAAGTGTGCAACCATCATTTTGGCATTACCTGTCTATCCCACTCCACAATTTCCTTAACTACCTATTCCTTACTGGTCTTCAGTGAAAATGATAAAATCATGGATAGTCTTGTAAATTTCACCAAATGCCCTCTCTCTAGTCTCTAGTATAACTGAGAAGATTGTGGAAAGCCTTGTCAATTTCACTGGTGTTAGGGAGTCTAAAAAACAACAACAACAACAAACTATAACATTACTATGAGCATGTAAAAATCTACTTTTTGTTTCAAATATATAATTTTAATATACAACAAAGACAGCATGGGAACATTTAAGGGATCTTTCTGAATCTATTTCAAAATATACAAGCTGAAAGACTTTTTACATTTGAGAGTTGTGTTTTTCCTTCAAATTACACCCGAAACCCAGGCCGTTTCTACACCAGATGGGTGTAGAGGGAGGGAGGGGTGGTGATCCCGGAAATAGCTGCTTCTGGGATTGTCACTTTATTCCAAACGAAAAGTGCGACAACCTGGTTTCCTCCCAGGCTGTCGTGACAGCCATTTTTGTTTTTGAAACATTGAAGAGCGCTCTTGCGCTCCATCACGAAAAGTAAGTTTTTTTAAAAAAAAATTGCATGCAAAATTGGGGGCTCTCCCCCTGCCATCCTGGGAATGGCAGATTTGTTCTCCCGCTTCCGTGATAAGCACAGAGTCGTGCAGCACAGCTCCATGCTCATTTCTGCTGCCCACTGTCTTATGAGTAAGCGGGCAGCAGCTGGGATGGGCGCCCACACCTCCTGCGGTCTCGGGCCATTCCCAGGACCACAGGAAGAATCGGGTTTCCCCGGGATCCCTTATCCCGAGGGAAACCTGTGCCCATCCCCCGCCTTCAGGAGTCCCTGTGCATCATTTGGACGCACAGGGACGACCCAGGTGCTATCAAGCAGAAAATGGCCGGTGTAGAAACAGCCCCAGAAAGCCTTTCTACAGCAGTGTTTCTATTATTACTTTAATAGTCTGATATGCAATCTGGACACAGTTGGATTGAACTCTTTCGAAAACCTCTTTCCACAGAAGTGCAGTTTTGCCCCACTTTTGCCTCTCAGCTTTCTGTTGTCTCTCCTTACAAAAACCTGTCTTTGAAGAGCAAAACACATTCCTGAATACCTGATAAAACAAGTGGGTCATACTGATAACCTGAAACACCAGGAAGATCCATGTCTTGGGTTTGGGGTTCTTGAAAACCAAAACAAATGTAATTAACTTAAATAACATGTGGTTGTGCCCTCTTGATGATGTTTGCCTCTGAATAAGATTCTAAGGCTTAATCTACACCAAGCAGGATATAGAACTATGAAAGTGGTATGAAAGCGGTATATAAAAGGCAGGAGCCACACTACTGCTTTACAGCAGTATTGAAGTGCACTGACAAAACTGTTGGGGCCCATTAACACATCCCATATACCGCTTTCATACCACTTTCATAGTGCAATATCCTGCTTGGTGTGGATTAGGTTTTAGGCCTAAGACTTGGGGTGGGGAAAGGAATAATCAAGACAGATTTGGCATATAACTGTACATCTTTATCAAATACAGTCTTCAAATTCAGAAAAAGCAATTGGATAGTGCCACTTCAAAATGTGAGGGAGGAGGAATTATATTACTGAACGTGCACTAATTTCAAAAATTCCCTCTATATAGAGTATCAGCCAAGGATAACATTCTTCTCCCTGATAGGCTAACTTTCTGAACAAGGAGATTTCGATATGGAAGAACATATCGAAATCTCAATGTCTTACATTTACTCTATTTTCTCTCCACCACCCCAGAGGAAAACAACTCCAGGTTTTTTGGAGCAATTTGCAGCAGAGGAGTGGAATGGGAAATTGCTCGGTGCTTTCCCTGCCTGCCACTTTCTCCATTTCAAATTTCTCCCTCAGCTGCTCTTCCTTGCCCCCATGGTTTCAAATGCATGTCTAGTAAATGTCTCCAACAACTTGGGGGAAATAACGTCAAAATGTTTTTGGTTCCATTCCTAATATTTCCTGCATAAGAAAACTATTCTTTTAATCAGACATACATTCTACAGAAGCTGCTGAACAAATTTACAGAATGTGCAACCAAAAAGTAAGTTCTTTCAAAAATTAAACAGCAACAAAATACCTTCATAGGACAAGAAACCTTTAGAAACAAATCCCCAAATCCATCTTAAAGTAGTATGGAAAGACAGCAAAGTGTTCTGTTCTTGTTTTCCCAAAGGTAGTGCTAACAACAACTAGTTTTTGTCCTACTGATATGAAAAGGTATACAGGAATTCAAAGCCTGGCTT
Source organism: Anniella stebbinsi (assembly GCA_029215795.1). NCBI lineage: Eukaryota > Metazoa > Chordata > Lepidosauria > Squamata > Anniellidae > Anniella > Anniella stebbinsi. The sequence continues at coordinate 174,495,489 of JARDYH010000004.1, read as the reverse complement.
TGTTGTCCTACCTAGGAAATGAATGTCTAGTTTTTCCCAGAATTTTTATTAAAAGCAGAAACATCAGTCTTAGAGCCTCTGGCCTGGTTCACACATAACATTAATCCATGGTATGTGTTGTTGAATTCCATGTTATTGTGATGTGTGAATGCAGATGGGCTAATAACCATGATTTGTTAGCCACAAACAACCCAGAAAGAGAATCCATGGTTTGTTGCGTTGTGAACTCTGAGACGTTTAAACCATGGTTTGTCATTATGTATGAACCCAAAACTAGGAAGAGGAAAAAAGGTGAGATATAAATATTTTTAAATGTTCAATGTTTTTAATTTTTGTAAACCGCCCAGAGAGCTTTAGCTATGAGGCGGTATATAAATGCAATAAATAAATGAATAAATAAAAGATGAACTGTGGGCTGTTTATGGGTTGTTTTGCCTGGCTACAAAGGCAACGGGAAAGAGTGGTCCAAAAACCCAGCTGCTTTATATACCAGTACTACTAGCGGTGTCTGAAATTGACGAGCGCTCACCCTGCCACCCTGCAGCCCAGCCCTCAAGTGCTGGGCCACTTGAGCCCCTGCTGAGCACCCCTGGATTCCAGCGCTCCCCTCCCCACACTTGTGTTAATAGGGCCTTTAAGGCCCTCATTGACGCAAGGGGAAACATGCACTTTCCAGATGCTCCAGAAAGTGCACATTTTCCCCCACTGCATTAATAGTGGCTGCCATTAATGCAGTGGAGGAAAGGGCTGGAAGCAGGGTGGACCAGTGGCTGAGCACCTGCAGGGAGTTTGTGAGCCCACACTCACACCTGAGCATATCCGACTGGGCTTGAAGGGAGTCTGCTGCACTCGGGGACCCAAACAGATGCATGTGTCATACCTAAGTACTAAAGCACCACAAAGGCATTTGAGATATAGGAAGAGAGAAGGAAAAGGGAGAGGTCACCAGCTGCAATGGTCACCAATGCGTGTCTGAACCCAGTTCAAATACTGTTATTAAACTCTAAAGCCTAAAGGGTTTGGGCTCAAGTTACGTGAAGTACTGCCTTCTTTCGTACCAGCATGCCCACACTTTGGGGTCATCAAAAGAGGCCCTTCTCAACTGCCCACTGCCAAGGGTACTTAGGCTAATGAGTAAAAGGGAGAGTAACCTTTTCAGTAGAGGCTCCGCACCTCTGGAATCAGTTTCTATCAGGGGTTCATCAGGCCCCTTCATTGTAAATCTTCAGGAAAGATTTCACTGGTTTTTCCATAATCTCTGGACTGCAGGTCTTATTAATGTAGTTTGTTTTTATAGCATTTTATTGTATATTTATTGCATATTTGTATACTTTGTATGGGTTTTTTTTATTCTGTGTGCCACCTTGAGGGGATTTTATCCTTAGAGGTGGCCTAAAATAATTTTAAATAAAAGAGATAAATAAAGTGCAACCTAGGCCACTGCCTGTTTATTCCTATATGATTTTATTGTTTAATTTATCAACAAACCACACCATTTAAACTGGCCTGATGTTGTCATTAAAGGTATAATGAGTTCATGCTTCCAAACAACATCAAAACTAACATTCTTGGAACAGACTTCTAGCTCAGACATAATGCTCCTGTCTCTGCTTAAATCACAAAGTACTCCATGCATCTCAGAAGCTTACTTCAATTTACCCACAGTTGCTAACCTTGCAAAGGGTACCATGCTAGTCTTCTTTCTAGTGGAAGATAAATAAGTAATGAAGTCTAAACCTTTTCTACCAGCTTATATCCAGTTAAATTTTCAAGGCTCATCGTAAAAGGAAATGCTAGGTATATTTAAATTTTAAGATTTCTATCTGTATTTCCTGGCTTAAGATGGGGAATATGGCTCACCATTTTGGAGGCAAGAAGAAAGACCCTCTTTGTATCGTTAAATTGCATTGTTTTTCTTCTTCATAAGGTATGTCATTTATTAGTAGGAAATTTAAACTACAACATAAATGTTTTGGCCCTATCTCTGGGTTAGGGTTAGGGTTTCATGAAAGGATTATTAAGTCTTAAAAAGAATATGAATTTATTTTTCTCAGAATGAACATTGCAAAAGGCATAGCTTCTGGGGAAACCTTAACATGGGATCCCAATGCCTTTGTAGAAACTGCAAATTCTCATGCCAATTTATTTAGTTCATTTCTTTTTAATTCCAATACACTAGTTAGTAAGTGGGCTTGACATTATTCTTACATGGTCAGATGGAGCTCCATCACACCAGAGTTTTATCACACTTTCATCCTTCCTTGTTTACCATTTTGCCCTCGACACTCTCATGATGTTGTCCCTGTCTTCCAGTTGTCTCACCTCTTCCCCTCTATTTTCTGTTTTTTTTCTAGGGTGGGGAAGGTGCGGTATTTTTTCTCCACATGGGATAAAACTGCCCTTCCATGCTCGTGTATTGCCATCATCGCGCTATGTCCGAACAACCTGCTTTTGTGGGGGCGTGTTCATAAAGGGCAGTTTTGCTGACAAAAGAGGAGGGCATGCTGAGTTGCTCAAACAAACGGGCTTGTGCTAAGTCACTCAAACGGACTTCCACTGGTCCAACACCACTCTCTTTGCTCTCTCATTGCTATTTCTTCCCCTTGAAAGGCAGAAACGGCGCCTAATCGATCAAACGCTAAATTGTTTAAACAGTAAACAAAACCAGAGTGAGGGGGGAAGGCGACCACGTCCGTCACAAGTGCCAATGAACTGGAGAGGGAAGGAAAAGGAATGGGGTGGGGTGGGGTGAACACAGTGGCAATACCAAGAAGTGCAAACCGGTGCAGGTCAAAAGGTAAACAAGGCAAAATAATACAACACACACACACACATGTAAGTGACCAGCGCTTGATGCGCTAATGAAATGGAAATGGAAATCGTGGATGCATACCAGGAAAAAAAGTAGGTGTGATGGAGCTCACGATCTCCACATATATATTTCGCAATTTTGCCCAAAGGCACTGAACATTGTCACTCAAACTACAATCTCAGAATTATACAGGTGAAATGGTTTGAGTTTTAATCCATCTCACTGCCTTCTCTCCCCCACTTCCCTCAAAAACCTACTGTGTGCTCTTTTCATCTGACAAATTCTGAAAACTTGACAGTATAGAGAACAGTTAATTTGAAGGAAAGGAATGAGGAAAACCAGCATAACATAACATCTCAACTGCATATTCTCATGACATTTGAGAACAGAGGGAAACCAGAAATCTATTCTATGAGAAATGAGGCTTATACGTTGGTCATGAGAATGTTGAAACGTATGTTATTCTAAGATATTTACCTATAAGGTTTTACGAATAGCATATTGCTGTGGTGTCTGTATATGCTACAGTTGTTCACACTTGAGAAGTATATTTGTTTAAGAACATATATGCCAGGAAGCAAAACACTTAAATTCAGGAAAATACGTTTGGAAACAGATTGTAAGTTTTAAAAAATGCAACTTCAGAAGGCAAGATGAGAAATCTCATAATCCTTCTTAACTGCAACTTTCGCAGGAAATATGATAAATGGAAACGTGCTTCCTCTTAGTATATGTAGCTGACTAACTTCCATTTTAGGCTTGATTTATCACTCCAAAATTTACGGTGGCTGCCTAGCCTCTGTTTAGTTTGACTTGGGAATCAAAATAGCAGCTAATCTAAGACATTAGTTGGGTGTCTAAAAGCACTTAATGGGCACACAGCAGCCCATAGTGGGCTAATTTATTCATGAGAAGCTGCAGTGCGTACCAGCCACCATTATGCATATGCAAGCCCTGACCAGGGGTTGCCTCAGCTTGTTGTGTCATGCAAACCCAGCCAGCGGGGATTATTTGCAGGTTAAATAACCCTCACACAAGAGACCATGATCTGGTTTGCACAACAAAATAAGGTTATTTAAGACACAGTGTCTTGTTTTAATCCTGATGTGTGCTTGGCACCATTTACTTAATCATCTGCCCAGGACATGGCTTGTCTTGTTGCCCAAACCTGGGCAGCATGGCTTCTTTAAGAGGAAATAAACTATTGTAGGGAATTGTAATTAGGAAAATGGTGCCTGGTATCCTTCGGGATAAAAAAAAAGCCCCTGTGATTTATTTAAACTACGGTGGCTTGTTTAATCATGTGAACCCACCTTATTTAACCCTCAAATAACCCTCACCAGCCGGGTTCGCATGACGCAACAAGCCATGGCAACCCCCAGCTGGGACCTGCATATTCATAATGGCAGACAGCACATGCCTTGATGCCCCAAGGGTTGATTAACCCATAGTGGACTGTCATCTCATCTGAACCAGATTAGAAAACAAGATTGCCACACTGAAATTTCAAAAACACCACACACCAGCATTGAAGTATTTTCAGTCAAGGGTTACCCACTGGGCCTGTTTACATGTGTCCAGAGGGAGGGTGGTTAGGGGCAATTACGGAGCAGGGAGAGTAGGGTGACCAGATGGCCCGGGGTTTCCCGGTCCTAACTGGGAAACCTGGGGCGATCTGGGCCAACCGGGGGGCAGCGGGGGCAAACTGGGGTGGCGGGGGGTCACGCAGCGGTGACGGGAGGTGGGCGGGTGGTGCGAGGCGGGCGGCACGAGGCACTTACCTGCTGGGGCGTCCGCTTCCCTCCGGTGCTCTGAATCTACTGAGAAACAGGCTTCACGGCCTGTCCCTCAGTAGCGCGAGCGGGGGGGCGTGCGGGCGGGGTGGAGCGGCGCGGGGCGGGGGGGCAGGCGGGCGGGCGGTGCGGGCGGGCGGGCAGGGCGAGCTGGCAGCGTGAGGCGGGCGGGGAGGCGGGCGGGCTGCGCGGGGCGGGCGCACGGGCGCACGGTGGGGGGGTTGTTTTGGGAGGGTGGCGGGGGGACAGGGATTTTGGTTCTCAAAATCTGGTCACCCTAAGGGAGAGCAAACAAAACCATGGAACCATGCAGTGCCATGTGGTTTCCTACATCTCCCCCACTCTGTCGTTAGCCCTCCTGCTGCTGCGTCTGTGTATCCCAGCGGACACTGCAATAGGAATTAGGTCAAGCCAGATGCTGGAACTGGTGCACAGCAATCTCAACTATAGAGAAACTCTGATCTGGCTAGAGCATCACTGAAATGTGACAATATCTGATTGGCATCCACATCTTGGGAGAGCTCCTGGACCCAGTCTTGTTCCTGGATGTCCAGGTAAGAGCTATGGTTGGAATGCTTTTCCCTAGCTGAGGCTAGTATCCCAGATGTGGCTTTCTTGGAAAAGGTAAATCTGGCTGGAGCTGTTCTTCATGGAACCTGTGAGTCCACTGCTCCACCACCTTAATTTGTTTCTGAGCCTTTTCAAAGATCTGGCTATCACCTTTAAAGCCCTAAATAGTTTGGGAACAGGATGCTTGAAGGCCTGCCATCATCTGCACGATCCAACTTGTCCACTAAGATCCTACATGCTCCACATCTACTTACCATGAGAGGGCTTTCTCTATTGCTGTGTCCCAGGCTCTGGAACTATATAGCTCAGTGGCAGAGATATGCTTTGAACACAGTAGGTCCAAGGTTTATCTACAGTTAAGAGGATCAGCTGATCTGTCTACCTGTGACCCTAGAGAGTCACTGCCAGCCAAAGCAGAGAATTCTGGGTTGGTTGGACAAAGACTTTAAATGGCATAAGGGATTTTTTTTCTATATTCCTTGCCCCAAGGGGCCCAGATGTCCCCTTCATTGATGGCATTCCAACATTTGATAAAAACAATACTATTTTGTTGGGCTCTCAGCTTTTTACTGCTAGCAGTTGTTACACCTTACTGCACTGGTCAAAGCTGTTTTGATATTTTTGTATAAATTTATTCTATTGTTTTCATTGCACATTAACAACACAATCTTATGCAGATTTACTCGGAACTTGTCTTTATTGATATTGCCTTCACCTTGAAGGATATTCAAAACGGAAAAATGGGATATAAATATTTTAACAATAAATAAATATTATTAGGAAGCTAGTAAATATTGCCTGATTGTTTGTACGTTTGTATTAGTTTCTCTGTGGCTGCAACATTTTTAGCCCAATGTGGTTGCAATAAATAAGAGAATCGCACACTTGCCTTACCATAACTATTCAAATGCAGGATTTGAATACCATAACTATTCAAATGCAGGATGTCACTAGAGATCAGCACGAGCACAAATTAAATCAGTTTGTATAACAATTCCAGCACTAATACCATCTTTAAGAAATGTTGCAGTGCCTAGACTGGAGACATGGAAAACTGGAAAACCGCACTTAAAGAAAACCAGTGATGTGACACAGGCTATTTTATCCTCTCACTCAGACTATTTTGACAGGTGCATATAGGAACTGGATACTACATTGACCAGTATATTGTAAATCATAAACAGGTATTTAATTTTAGGACAGTGCTTTAGAGGATCATCAGATGTTTCCCTATTGTCGCTTTGCCTCCTGCTTCCGTCCCACAATAGGGACAAGCAGCTTCCTCATTCTTCACATGGGGAAGAAAGAGGAAGCAAGCAACGACCACGTGGGCCATTCCGAGGATGTTTTTATCGCGAAGCTTCTCCTGCACACAGAAGGAAATGGTGGCAAGTTTCAGTATAGCTAAAAAAAAAAAAAAAAAAAAAAAGATTTGATGAGGCTCATTTTGTGATGGAAAAAAAGGGCAGAAAGAGAGGGAGACATGTGGGAAGAATGCTGTGTCATCAAAATGCCCCGCGAAGAACCATGAGTGGCTAGTCACGAGCATGCGATAAAATGCTCATCTGAAGAAGCTCTTAATCAGAGTAATTAATACTATCAATGTGCAAAAATATTTAGGAGGGCAAAACTCTGTAAGAGCAAAGAATATCTTTGCTATTAAACCTAGCTTCATTTGTTAGAACTAACACTAGCAACACCATAAAATTGATTTAAATGGCATTATAGCAAAAGATGCAGACACTAGGTATTTGCAAATGGTCTTACTAAAATAACCTTTTAATCTGTTTATCAACCTCAACAGACTGATTTGAAGGTGGTTGAAATAACAAGCATGCATGCAATGTTAATCTTTATCCAGAAGTTTTTCTTTTAAATGTGCTTTTAACAAAGTTAGTGTAGACTTTCTACAGCCAACCTCTTTTCCACTCTGTCTTTCTTATTTTGGACGTGTGTGTGTGTGTGTGTGTGTGTGTGTGTGTGTGTGAAAGAGAGAGAGAGAGAGAGAGAGAGAAAGAGCTATCCCTGGAATGACATAAGCAAAAATAATAATAATCCCTATCCCATTATATTTACAATCCAAATTTCAGCAACAAGGGATAAAGCAAAGGAGAGGAAGGGAGAGGAGATGCTAACAAGGAATGAATGTGAGCAAATGCAGTTACACATAATCAGATTTTGTTCTAGGTGGTAATAAGAGTGTGGGCTCAAACAATACATCTCATGAAAAAGTTTTCTACTAATGTTGATGATTTCTACAGCTGATATTTCCAAACTCTTTGCCACACAACCTTCAGAGTGTCAAGGATGACTTCCCTACATGCACAGAAAAAAGGGTATACATGCATTATCACCAATTGAACTGAGCAATTGTTGTGTCACAAGTACACAGGTAGGGCAATCTGTCTGCAGATTGTCTGTGCAGGAATCGCTTCATGAATAAAACTGCTCTTGAACAGTACCATGGATTGCAATGTACTCTTTATGATGCTGCAGCCAAGGCAGTCGCCTGCAAATATCCTCGAACTATCTTGCTCAAAGGGATATGCCAAAAAATTCTCCCATTCCCGTGAAAGTTTTGACTATTGTCATTCAATTTGATGGGAAAGAAATTGCTTTCGAAAAGAAATTTAAAGGAGAAGAAATTTTTGAGAAATTCTCATAGGTTTTGTTCAGGGTTCTTGCACCCTTCTATAATAATAATAATAATAATAATAATAATTATTATTATTATTATTATTATTATTATTATTAATTTCTTACCCGCCTCTCCCTCTCAATCGAGGCGGGGAACAACATTAAATAAAAAACACCATAAAATACATAAAACTGATTAAAAACATATAAAACTAATACATTATTAAAAGGCATCTTAAAATTCGACTTATGAGATGACTGAGGAGTGTGCATGGTTGTCCTGTCTTTCATTGTACAATCAACTCTCTGACAGCCTGCAGCCTCCTTGGCTTCCTGCAGTTCCCACCCAGGGGAAGACATCATGAATTTATTCCTCCCATAGGGCTTTTTCCAGATCAGGAAATGCAGGCAGCCTGGGAGATTACAGAGCAATGGTGAGATGTGTAACAGAAAGAAAAATACAGCCGGTACCCTCAGCCACCTCATAGTGATTAGGTAACCTAAAAACACCACCTACACACTTTCAAAATAAATTATAAAATGCCTTGAAAATAGGCAGAAAAGTGGAAGCCTCTTTCATGGGGGAAAGAAAACTTTCAGGAAATCGGAGGACAGATTTTGGCACAGCATTAGCTTCACCCTTTCCCTGGAGCTGAATGCAACACTGCCCCCCACCTCACAGGGCTTTCAAAGAAGGATCAGTATTGCCAGCACCTGCATCATCCACAGTCACCCCGAGTATCCACAATCACCCATGAGAAATGTAACATTTTGAAGAGAAGGATGTTTTGCAGTGGTAGTACAAAAAGGTGGGGGAGAAGGAAGCTGTTCTACAACCCTTGCCAATGGTGATGCCTACCTGTGAGAAATTGATGGTGAATTTCTCTTCCCCCTTGAGAAATTTGGTAAAATCCCCCCTCAATTTCTCTACTCATATATAGGGTGGAGAATTTGGAAAGGCCCCTTATACAGAGCTCTACTTGCTCAACCCAGCCCAGTCTTGTCTCCTGCAATCAATGTCTCTAGAAATTTGTAATCCCACTTTTAGTAATGGCCTGTAAAGTAAATTCCACACAAGATATTTTTGTGAAACTTCAGGAAAAAGGCACAATTGAAAGTCTTTATTTGGAAAGAATAAGCCACTATTCTTTGCTAATCAAAAATGAATAAATATGAGAATGGGGAGAGAGCATCACAGTATGGACAATGAGAACAAGTCACCAAATAGCAACTGATTGAGTCAGGGTACAAAATAGTGTCATCATACTACATTGGGAATGAAGCTACAGATCTAGTCAAGCTACAACATTAAGAAACCCTTAACAGCGACGAAGGAGCTTGACATTACATGTCTCTCTCCAACTGTCAACGCTGCTATTACGACCTATACAGATTTTATTTCCAGTGTTAGCATAGAAAACACTTGGAGTTTACAATACATTTCCAGAACAATGGGGATGCCAATGTTTACATGGATATCTTCTTCCTACAAAAAAAGAACCAGCACCACAGAAATTATTTAAATCACAGTCAATGAACCATGCAGTAGATGATGTACATGCCAACTTTATGTTCTTGTTTGTATTGTGGTTTGCAAGCATTGCAGTGGCACAAATGCATTACCAGTTCTTAGCAATGAGGAGGAGGACTAAGCAGTAACGTTGTTAATGAAAAACCAGTGTGCTTTAGAGGTGTGCAGAGCGGTTCTGCTCTGAACCGAAATTCGGGGCAGAGCTCCGCTGAACAGGTTCTCTGCTCTGAAAATTGGGAGCAGTTCCCTTGCTCCACCCCATCAGATTATACATAGGCGAAACCACTCCGTTTTTGGATAACCGCTCCATTATCACCTCTGGGAATTAACCAAAATGCTTACAACTCTCTCATTTTTAAAGAGATTGAAATTTGGCACCCTGGTAGCTCTGAAGTAGGGCTTTAGCGATGCCAAGTTGGAAGCAGATCCCACCAGGCCTTGAGTTTTAGTGTTTTAAAGTTCGAAGAAACAGCTCATTGTAGCTTATAGAAATTAACCAAACTGCTTACAGCTCCCTCATTTTTAAAGTTAAAGAGATTAAATTTGGGTAATAAGAACACCCACACGCTCACACTATAACACACAAAGGGTGAGTCCGATGTTGGTCTGAGGTGCAAGGAACTTGGGGACTGGAATACACAACAAAACTAGCACACACACAAGAAGCAAAGAAAACCAGAGACACACAGAGAGAATGCAAACAAACAGCAACACTCAAGCTCTCTTTGTGACTCCCTCCTCCTTCCTTCCTAATGCACCAAACACCAGCACAGAGATAAGGGATTTTTTAAGTAGATATTTTAAAGTTTTTAGTGTGTGTGTGGGGAGGGTAATAAGAACACACACACACACGCACACACACACACTATAACACACAAAGGGGGAGTCTGGGGTGGGTCTAAGGTGCAAAGAACTTGGGGATTGGGGAATGACTGACCTACTAGCACACACACAAGAACCAAAGGAAACGAGAGACACAGACGGAGAATGCAAACAAATAAAAAAGAATGCAAGCAAACAAGCAGAAGTGCTCTCTCTGACCCTCTCCTCCTTCCTTCCTAACACTGCGAACATCTAGCAAAGGGATGACTTCCAGGGCAAGGGCAAATGGTTTATATCATTTGCACTCCCTCCCCCCAAGCACTGGGATTGAAGTGGGGACAGAGAGGAGACTATGGCTATTGGTTAGCCACAGATGTCAATCTCAAAACCTGAGCACTTTCCTTATATGGAAAAGTGTTCTGTTGATTCCCAGTGACTAAATACAAGCCAAAGATCCCAGGCATTTTTATAAACCACCCACAATCCACTCTGCGAGATCGGACCACCGACGGACCATCAACGGACCAACAAATGGGCGGAGTGGAGCTCACACCCCTAGTGCACATGTATATTCTCGTTAATTGCTTAAATGTAAGATTAGCAGTCCAACACTTTAGCCACTACACCACGATGATGATGATGATGATGATGATGCAAAATGGAGGAACAACTGACTCTAGAAGTTACAAATGTTCAGCTCAACTATTGCTACTATCTGGCCATTAGTAATGAGTCCTTCCTTAAAATAATTTAGGTTCCTGAACTTCGTTATGCGTGTTCAAGGTAGAATATATTTAAATAGCCCAAAGATATCTGGGATTATTAACAAAGGCACTTTGTAAATCTGACCAATTAACAGAAGAAGGCAGACTGTCTTTTATGATAGGCTACATTAAGAACAATATATCTCACTTTTTATCGATATGCAAAAGAATCAGGGTTTTTTTAAGTATCAAGATCCCTCACCCAACAAATATGTTTGCTCCTGACTAGAAATTGGTACCCATTGACTGCCAATGGTCAGTCATCAGGTACCAAACTCCATGGCCTTGCATCCCAGCCTTCCCCCACCCCTAAATGATGGCAGGTGATGGGGGGAGGGGGGAATCTGAAACAAACTCAATTTTATTTTTGCATTCATACTGATGTTTTGATTTAAGTGAGTTCAAAATGAAATAAATGCACATGCTCTGTTTTTTAAAAAAAAATCAGGATTGGCAAACAGTTTTGTTTTCTAATATATCAGGAAAGTAGAAGCAGTTTGAACGCATTGAATGGCAATGTGGTGTAGTGTAGTAGCTAGAGTGTTGGACTGGGAGTCGGGAGAGCCAGGTTCTAGTCCCCACTCAGCAATGGAAGCTCATTGGGTGACTTTGGGCCAGTCACAGACTCTCAGGGTTGCTGTTGTGAGGATAAAATGGAGAGGAGGAGGAGGAGGAGGAGGAGGAGGAGGAGGAGGATTATGTATGCCACCTTGGGTTACTTGGTGGAAAAATGATGGAATATAAATGTAATAAATAAATAAAAATAATAAATGGAACAATGAGGAGAAGAGAAATGTTAGTTGTGTGCCTCAGAATTGATGTAATACATGTGGCCATTTAAAGGGACCCCCACCCCCGTTAAGAGCATTAAGTCCACGGTCTAAAATTACCTAGCTGTTCTACTGCTGCCTGCTATACTGGATGTGATCCATGTACAAAAAAGGATATTGCATGCAATTCAAGATATACCAGCACTTGTGGCTGACTATGCAATCTATCTTTCTGGATCAGAACCTGGTAACCCTGGCTGCAGAATCTCAATTCCAACTAATTTCACAAATGTTTGGCACTATCAAAGCTAACAGCATCTACCATGAATAGGGAAAGCCTCATGCGCAGCAACATGTGTGCCACTGGCTACTGCATGCCAGGATTTCTGGATCATAAATGCCTGTTCTGGACCACACCAAGGGCTCTGTCTCAAGGAATGGCCAAAACAAAAATGTCCTGGGAAGCCGAAAAGAAAGCAAGATGATATTGTCATTCTGTGTTGATTCTCTCAAGCATCTGGTATTCAGTAGCATCTGGTTTTCACCATAAATGTGGCTATTTCTTTTATGGTGTGATCAGTGTTGCTCACTCAAATAGAACTTTGATGGATCTAGCCCCATTGGTTTGTTTCACAAAACTGGCTTTAATGGATTTTGAAATTATAAAACCAAGAATAAGCCTTTGCTGTAGTAGCTGATCCCCTCCTTCCCCTAAAATCATGTATTAAGAATATGTACACATAAGACAAGATGGCAGCTTTCAAGTTTCAATCGTTGCCAATTATTAGAATATTTAGTAATTTAATTCCAACATCCCATAGTTACTGTTTTAAATAGGTTAGTGAATAGGTGCAGTACATAGCAGAGCAACCAGCAGTTGAGCTGATTTATCTTACACATATTCTTGGAGACTGATGAGTCTTCATTAAAAAATAGTTAATGGCAACATTTAAATAAATGCATATTCAGTACTTATGATGCAGATTCTCTTAACTGTTCAAATCTGAATTTTCAGCTGCTTACTTCAAAACGTGATCACTTTCCATCTGCCAAAGACAACTAAAGGCAAGGAATAAGAGGAATGTGTAAGTATAAGGAGAACAAGATAACGATTTGTTGTTTGGGGCAGATATTGGAATTTTCTTATAATGAGCTGTGATTAGGGAGAAAAATAAATTGGAAAAACACAGCTAATGTCCTCTTTTTTAAAGCAACAACAACAACAACAACAACCCATTACCTACTCTGATACAATTAAATGAAACTTTTTTAATCACAGTTAGTAAATCTAAGCAATAGGCCATACTTTATCAAAAGCAGCACAATCACAGTTAGGAGCCATCTCACATTTTCCCACCACATGGTGATTTCAATCCTATATACACTAATTTAAGAGTACGTTTGGGGGAAGAGGGGAAGAGTTTGCCTTCTGTGAAATGGGTTTGTGTTGGCACAAAAACTGTGGGTTCAAAGGAGTTGTTTAGTGTGTTGGAGCTCAGACCCCTCCTCTGCAGTCTACTCAGTCCTGTTCAGTTATACTTAAGTTCAGTAGAGCAGGACTGATGTGATATTTTGCATACTGAGATGGAAGAAGTAGATTAAATCAATTGTGTTCTCCCTAGTAACGATGTTCCAGAACAGATTGTAGTAGCTCATATACAAGTAGTTTGGCATTCCTAAGTTGACCATTTCCTATAAACCCATCAGTCAGCTTTGCTCCAACTATACTTATTATAGAAAAGTAAAACAGAAGCACATATAAATCTCTTACATAGAAAATGGATATATTTGGTATAGGATACACTCATGAGTATGTAAGTACAAATCTCTCTGAAAGATGCTGAACTCTCCTTCCTACTGCCTGAGACAATCAGTGCTGTAGGAGCTGACAGAAACCTAATTTCTTGTGGTGTACACTCTAATTTATTTTGTCCTGAGTCATCTCTGGCCAAAGAAGTTTTGTGGGTATCTGAACTTCTTTGGCCAGCTGTTAGTGGAATGAGTGCACATGATGATCAACAATGCTTTTGTCATGCCTTGTTTAAGTCTCTGGTGGGGGAACTATCACCTGTTTCCAGTCTTTGCGAAGTTTTGAAGGCTGTAATCGAAATCATGCTGATTAGGGAATAAGTCCCACCATATGCAATGGGTCCAAGTTCTGAGTAAACATGCTTCAGATTATGCTGCAGGCATAGGCATGTGCAGCACATTCCATTAGGGTGTTTTATTTATTATTATTATTTTTTATTTTTTATTTTTTAAAACATGAACATTTATTGAATACTCCATCATAAACGACATTATTTTTACTTATTTATTTATTAAACACTGTAGACACTGATGCCGCATTCCGTGTTTGGCTTGCCTGACCATGAGAGGGCTGTTGCAGGAGTTTGTGGGGGGAAATGAAGAGATGCTCCTCAAGCCCCTGCATTGTTGGGGCTTTGTGGTGACACTGGCCAGAGGAAGGTCTTAAGAGGTGATATTAGCCTTCAGGTTCCCTCCTCCTGGCCTCTTTGAAGCATGGCTCCCAACAGAGCGATTCCTTTTCGCTCCTGATGCTGGGAGCAATGGTGCACTTTTGGGGACAGTGACAGCAGAGCACCCAGAAGGCAGCTGGAGGACCGTTCCTGCTGCATCTGGACCTCCCTCTGGATCGCTACTCAATGCCCCCCCCAATTCAGTGCTTGAGACTTTAGGGTGTGCCTGGGCATGCCCGGCACACCCCTTGTGCACACCTATGGCTGCAGGTCAGTTAGATCACTGAAGGATGCCACACTACTAAGTGTACTAAAGACTCATAGCACCAAGGTTGCATGCCATCTGGCACTGCACACCTATCTCATTCAAATGGATCACTTTCTCAAGCTCTCTGAGCCTCCCACCAAATCAAGGCTCCTTGATATTTTTTCCTCCATCACACAGTTACATTTTTAATGTAAAGAAATACTTCTTGAAGCAACTGTGCTAGTACAGTTCGTTGCAATGGAAACTTCTTTGTATCCAGCAGATTTGAGAATTAGAGCCATAGACTTCATTAGTGCTACAACCAAAAGACTGATTCTGTCAAATTTCTTATGCTGATGTTTGTCACAACTTGCAATTTACACTTTAGAAATCCAGCCAGATTCTGGCCCGCTTCATGCCAATCTCTGAATCATCACAAACTATGCTGAAATAGGGTAAATTGCCAAATGAAACTATCACTCATCATTAGAAGCAAAAGCCCCTGAGTATGCGCTTGTTAGATGATATCAATAGACTGATCCATAAACGTAGTTATAGCTATCTGAAAGGTGAATGAACAGGCCAGCGCAAAACATTTTGTTCCCTGAGGCAAAGGGCAAGATGGTACCTGCTGTTCAGAAGTTGACTAAACCAACACAGTGGTGACAGGATGGCTTCTTCCACTGCCCCTGAGGGAAGCACACACGGCTCTGTCCTCTTAACCTTTCACATTTGACTGCCACTTCCTAGCTCCCCAGTAACTGCAACCTGGGGCAGCTGTCTCACTCTGCCTTTTAAAGAATGGCTTTTCCCTGCTCTTTCTTCATGTTTTCTGGTTTTTAAGATGTCTATTCCACGTGCTTTTTAAGAACATAAGAAGAGCCATTACTGTCCATGTAGACCAACATTCTGTTCACACAGTGACCAACCAGTCAGTTGTCTGTGGGAAACCCACACGTAGGACATGAGTGCAACAGCACCCTCTTGTTTAGGTACCCCAGCAACTGCCTCTGATATTGGAAGTAGCATATAGCCATCAGGACCAGTAGCCATTTATAGCCATATCCTCCATGAATTTGTCTAATCCCCCTTTAACACCATCTAAATTGGTGGCATCACTACATTTTGTGGTACCAAATTCCACAGTTTAATAATAATAATAATAATAATAATAATAATAATATTTATTTATTACCCGCCTCTCCCAACAGATCGAGGCGGGGAACAGCATTAAACATAAAATACAAAACTGATTAAAAGCAGATAAAACCAATACATCATTAACATACCAATAAAACACCAATAAAACACTTTAAAATTCATCTGGGTAGGCCTGCCAGAAGAGATCAGTCTTTATAGATCTTTTAAATTTCTGAAGACTGGTGAGTTGGCGAATCTCTCCCGGCAGGTCATTCCACAATCTGGGAGTGGCAGAAGAGAAGGTCCTCTGGGTAATGGTTGTCAGTCTAGTTCTTGTTGACTGTAGTAAATTCTTCCCAGAGGACCTGAGTGTGCGGGGTGGATTATATGGGAGAAGGCGATCCCGTAGGTAACCTGGACCCAAACCATGTAATTTAATTATGAGAGAGGAATTGGCATTGAGGGCCTTCAACATGATACTCTCTTGCCTTGGCATCTGGGTGGCTGGTCCTTTTGATGGCCACAGCTGCAGCCCCCATCTTTAGTTTCTCAAACTAGGAAGCACCAGAAGTTCCTCTTGGTAAATTGGAGGTTTAAAAAAATGGCCACCACCATAAAAAAAGATGGCTGCCTACTCCTGTGTGACCCTGCCCACCCACTAAGATCTTCCTCAGGAGGACCTTGTGTGTCCCAACAAGAAGTATGCTTAGCTGGAACCACAGAGAAGGCTTTTTAAGTGGTTGTGCCCACTTAAACTTCCTCTTGAGGAAACCTTGTATTGGTCCCTTATTAAGGGCCTTCTGCTGGTAGGCTAAAATCTTTCTATTTCGGAACATGTTTGGGCAAGGTTTGAACTTACTATATTGCAGGGGCAGGTGATGTGGTGCCTCGAACCATTGGTGCATTCCCAGACACTTTCTTGGCAGCCACTGAGGTGCCCCACTTTTTAAAAAACCCTAATAATCTTACTAGCAACTGGGATCACTTCAAAGCAAAGTGAAGGCCTCCAGTAAGAGCAGCATTAAGTAGCATGCAGTGGGTTACGCAGAGCAATAGGAAGCCAATGAGGGCTGTGGAAGCCAGCTGGGAGGAAACTGGGCAGGGAAATGGTTGTGTGCTTGCATGCCTAGATGGATGGGGGACTGCACATGTGTGAGAAAGAGAGAGGGAGAAAAAACGGTTGGGGGGTATCCTGAAAAAGAATGAGTGTGGTTTTCCATGTGCTTGCAGTGAGGAGTAAGGGAGGGAGGGATGTGTGTGCATGTTTGTATGCATACATGCAGATGGATACATGAGGTATCCATCTGCAGTTAAAGTTGCAGGTGCTATACTAGAGTGACCATATACAAAAGAAGGCAGGCCCCCTGCAACTTTAACTGTTATGATGAAGAGGGAATTTCACCAGGAACTAATTGCATACAAATGACATTGGCTGAAATTCCCTTTTCTCTACAACTGTTAAAGTTACATGAGCCCTGACCTGGATTTTATCTGGTCACCCTAGTTAAGTATTTAGATCTAGTGGGAGGGAGGGAGATACAGTGAAGAGAATGAGAGGTGAATGCTTATTGGCTGGTGGTTCAAAGGTCTGGATTGGTTGTTAGTAGTGAGGGGAGGGGTTAAGGGAAGCAGTAGAGACACTGGCTCAATTTGGACCACACAATAAACAACTGGTGTGGGGAAAACAATCGTCAGTTGTTTTGACTATTGTGTTATTCTAATGCTGTCATAGTCAACTCAGCGCTGATCCTAATCCACACCACATTTGATTATTTATTACCATGTTGTTTGGGGAGTGCCCCCTAGGGTTAGGGTTAGTCAACCCACCATTGACTATCGTGTCGTCCAAATTGAGCCTGTATGTAAGTGAGTTAGTCAGAGTTCGGTTCTGTGAGGGTCAGGGTTAGGATCTGTTGAAGAAAGTTGAGATCTGGGGTTTGTCTGTGGAGGGCCTAGATTCAGTGTACGAACAACGAGTTTTGTTATTTTGGGGGATACAGTGAAGGAAGGATAGATAGTGTAGTCTAGAGGGTAGAGTAGGCAGAGTTGTATATAGAACTGTACTGAAACAAATAAGCTTGAACCTGATGAAACCATTACGCTTTTTAACTGCATAACCTTACGTGTTGTTAATAAACATTCTTTTTGTTTCACACTGGAGTTTTTTAGGTACCTGAGGTAAGGTACAAGATTCAATGGTGGCAGCAGAAGGGAAAGTACAAGTATAAAGTGCTGGGCTGGGCTGCTGTGAGGCCAGACAAGGGTGGTGAGTCACAGAGACAGTGAGCAGCTCTCTGATGCCCATTCCATTGCTAGGATCTCTTGATTTATAGAAAGAAATAAAAGAGGACCAGAGGAGGACAGCATCACAGAGAGGAGACAGAGACAGAGAGAGAGCATCCATGAGTGTTTATCCAGAGTGAGTAAGAAAAAGACATAGGTAGGAATGAGTTGGCTGTTAGAGCCAGCAAAAGGCAGTGGGGAGAAAGAGAGTATTTCTGTGAAGGTGAACAGCAATCAAGTGTGGAAAGTTGCACCCCCCCCCAAATTTGAGCAAACTTCAAAGTTCTACACTACTCCACATTAACTAATGCAGATTAACCCATTTGCACAATTCCC
The DNA here is from genome assembly GCA_029215795.1 of Anniella stebbinsi. Classification (NCBI taxonomy): domain Eukaryota; kingdom Metazoa; phylum Chordata; class Lepidosauria; order Squamata; family Anniellidae; genus Anniella; species Anniella stebbinsi. The sequence goes on along the minus strand of JARDYH010000004.1, from coordinate 174,477,304 downwards.
CTTTAGCACTAATGCAGACTTGTGGTAATCTGCTGCTAATCTGCATTAGTGCAAGTGCCAACAAGCACAAATGCCCCCCCCCCCAAAGTAAAACAAGGACTGCAAATCCGAGAAAGCCAGTTCAGAAAAACATTGTGTGGTTGATTTGAACAACTGTGCATTTTTAAAATTTGCGCAAAATGGATTGGGGAAATTAGCACAAATCAAAAAAATATGAGCACGTTTGAGAATCTGCAATTATTTTCAGAAGAGTTTTCTCCTGCTCGCACTTGTGTTCAGGATTGTGTACAGGGCATGTGTGCATGTTTTATGAACAGAAACAAAATTTCCATACATCCTTTTTTGTGATGGTGCTCAGGACAGTTTCTCATATTCCCAAATGTGCCCACATCCCAAAACATTTGCCTATCCCTACTGTTACTGAATTGTTTTTATTACTTTGAAGATGTCATAATTTATTTTAGTGGTCCTCTTCTTTTACTAACGTTGTGTATATATTTTAAATTTTATTGTTAGTCGCCTTGAGCTTTATAAGGAGATATACATATTTGAAACTTATTTCAGGAAAATTAAGTTGGCAGTTGCAACTGGAGACCTGAGCATTATGCTAATGCTAATATTTGTTCTTTTTGCATTTGTCTTTGCGGCTGCCTTTAGCTATACATTTCCTTAACAATTATAATAACAAACACAACAAGAACAACAAGAAGAATGACAATAATAAAGTGATGGGCTTTGTGGAGACATCACCAGTAGTATATACCTCAGCAAGGGACTCACCATGCTGCATGCACACAACACTATTTTAAGAAATGTACCATACGTACAAGAAATAATCTAAAATAACATACAACAAATGAAGTCAGGAGCTTAACTGCAAAGTAACAGAGGACTCTGAAGGGTTAAAAACAAAGCAATCACTTTAAAATGTTTTTCCCCTAATGGAAAGAGAACACCACCTAGGTAGCAGGATTATTGACTTCTTTGAATCAACATCATTATCAGTATGAATACATTTTTTAAGATTGTGGGAATATGTTAAACCATCTACTTCCCTAAACAAAGAACTAGGAAAGAGTGACAAAAGAGTCCTGCAGCAATCATGGGGAGTTAGATATTCACTCCATAGCAACAGTTACAGAACTAGGAATAGAGCAATAGCAACCAAAGAATAATTCAAAGCCAGCCACAGTCATTTGGAATGTATTGCTGCACTCAACCATGCTTTAGCACATGGCAAGCAAACCTTTCCTCCCACATTAACTATAAGGTATAGTGGTTCACCCATCATCAAATAAGAAAGCAATCAACTAGTTTGAATTTGTGTTCCAGCATCATCTGTATGTGTATTTCCCTCTGGGCAAAGTGCTATACATCTGTAACGCGTACAGACTAGGTTCCCCCCTTGCATAAAATGACACTTGTTGGTTTGAGCTTATTTCTCAGCAAAACTGTACTTAATATTACAATTACAAACAGGCTATATATTGATCTGTTCAGGTTTCATCGCAGAAAATCCAGCATACAATATTTCAATACTGATGAAAGAGTCATATATACCAAAAGAATTGGCAGATCATCACAGATGGAATTGTTTAATGTTATTGAGATAGAAACCACCTGTATGCAGCAATTGATCTAAATTTTATTCAAGTCAGCATAGTACAAGTGGTTTTATTATCATTAGCCTTTTTACCTACTTACACATTTATTGTATCATTATTTTGACATTCTCATTCTTTGCTAACATGAACACTTCCAGAAAAGCTTCTACCCCTGCATTCTTTCAATGACAGCTGTTGAACCCAGCATTTGGTGGGGCACAGATGCTCCATTCATACATTTCTGATTTGGGGCTGGGGGAAGCCAACTTTTCTGCAAGATCTGTTCTTGGATATCTGTAGGATTAACTTACAAACAAACAAACCACCCATTGTGTATTTTACAATTATTTATTATACACAACTATTTTATACACCTCACAACCATAATGTTTTCATCAGCATTAGTAGGTAACTGCTTTTAAAGCAAAAGGAAATGTGCCTTTGATATGCATCTCTAGTACATGGTACTATATCACTGTTTATAACTGTAGTTACTCACTGACCTGCTTTGCACAATTACAGGAGGGCTAATAAGCCACCGTAGCCTGTTAATTACCTGCATGTGCCAGTCATATGCCAGGGGGATATGTATATTTACCCTCACCGGTACAGCTTCCCATGTTACACGATCCCAGTCAGGTGGCTTGTTTCCATGATTAACAAGCCACCCAGAACCCATGGGCTGCCGTAGTATTCTGGGTTTACAAGATATAAGAAGCCACATTGCTAAGGGTAGTTATTCTAATCCCCGCAGCACATGACCAGAATGCACAGTGAGAGAAATAAACCACAGTGGCTTATTTCCTCTCCCATGATCATGCAAAAACGCTACTGTGTTGAACCAGAACTTTTGTCCACAAATACTAGTGCTCCTGAGAAATAATCAAATAGTTTAAAACACAGGAGATGACTACCCTACCACATCCTCCCTAAATTGAGCTCATCATGTAGCCTCTACTCGTCAGGTTGCATGTTCACCCCAAATCCCTTGATCTCTCATTCACCTCCATATCCATCTGCTATATGCATCCCAACTGCTGGTGTGTGTAGAAGGTCCCTTCTCTTTTTTGGAGCAAGTGCAGCAGCAGTAGTTTTATAGGATGTGTTTTCATTTCTTCCAATGCTATTTAGTTAGGTGGTGAAATATAGCTGTCCAAACAACAAAAAGAGAAGAGAGACTCCAACAGGACAAAGGGGCTAAGCACTATACACCACTGAGTGTGAGTGGGTAGGAAGCAGCTGAGATGATAAGAACTACAAGCATGCTGCCGACCACTCAGAATGATAGCAGAATTCAGAATCAACTGTTCCCTTTCTTTTTAGCTTAGAAAAATACAATGTAGAAATATTAACAGAAGTTCTAAATATCTTTTTAAAAAACCAACAAATTATTATGCCATCTGCTCATTTTTTCACATCTCTTTCTCTGTTTGTGCATTTAGAGGCAAAAGAATGCATCATGAGAAAAATTTGTTTCATGACTTCATAATTTCTGTAAACTCCTATTTTGACATAGCATAAGGAGATTCTTAAACATTACATGGGGCAAGGAGATGCAGTAAAATCCACTGAGCCCTGTCCAGGCTAATAATTCTAGCAAGGTATCTCCTCCTTGTTTTTAGATGCAATGAGGACGAACGGCCTATCAGTGCTTCTTTACGGCGGTGATCTTTGCAGTATTTCAAGCAGGAGCCACTTTGTCTCCAGGTACTACTGTGTGAGACCATGGGGGGGGGGGCTTTCCCAAGCCAAGGGGGGCTCTCCTCTCCCTGCTTCCCAATAAAGAAGCGACACTGTGCACCAGATTCACCTGGAAGCCTTTTCTGGCCTCTCCTCCCAACCCCACTCCATATCATTCAGGCAAGGCCTCATCAGTCAGTCACTAGACGGGAAAATTCTGACAAATTCACTTGATCCTTAGATTGGGATGGATCCTTTTTCTCATCACCGAGAGACTACTGTACTGTACTTTGTGTTGAAAATATCCAAGTGCAGGTCGGTCTCTCTCTCTCTCTCTCTCTCTCTCTCTCTCTCTCTCTCATGCATTACATTTCCCCTCAACCTCCAGCATCTGCTCAGTGCACCACTGCAGCTAGCCAGTTACAATTCTCTGTGCCTCTTTGGCTGCTCCTCCTCAGCTAATTGGCTGATTGCCTCTGCATTCTCCTCCTCTCCCCCATCCCCAGCCACCTTACAGCTGATAAGGTGGCAGGTCTCCTGTCTCCCCACCTTCAAAGCCTCCTCTGGTAGCCAAAATCAAAGCGGACGGCCCATCACTACAGCAAACCACAAAGGGCCTATCTACACAAGCAGGATAAAAGACTTTGAAAACATTTTGAAAACTGTATTTGGAGTGTGTCCTGGGCCCCAACAGTTGTCACTACTGTTATAAACCATTTTAAAGCTAGAGAGCCCCGGCTGAGAGTCAACAGACACTGCAAAAGAATGAGTGAATGAGAGAGAGGAGTGGCAAGTCACACTTGAGATGATTGGGAGCCACCAGTAATCCTCGGGCTTTGTGAAGAAACGCTGCTTTACACCAGAATGCCACAGTTGCAGCCATAACAGATGTCTCTGTTTGTCTTGCTACATTTTCCACCTTTCCACTCTGAGGGAACCTTTTTAGATCGACCTGCCTGCTGAGTACTGCCTGAGTACATTTCAGAGGATTCTAGAGTCATGGGAATATTCTCATTCTAGTCAAATGGAGTGCTTGCCAGTTCTGCACTAAGAGTGTTCTACAGAATGCATTGAACATTCCTCTGCAGTTGTGCAGTGCAAGGGAGAAATTGATAGTGGTGGTGGGCAAGTTGTCTTTCAGGAAATAGCAGAGCTGTTGGGCCCTTTGCAAATCCCCAACATTGTTGCTCTTTGGGATTGTTTAAATATATGGCATGTAAAGTAAATTAGAATTTCACTAACGAAGGAATTACTTTATTTTCTTAAAACTGTCATTTTTAAAAAAGCAAATACAAGGTAGGCTCATAACTAAACAGAAACTATTTTTTCTATCCAAAATAACGATGAAAAATCAATTCCCTTAGAGCAACATCCATGCATACTGTATGTTATGAGTTGTGATTGGTTATCTGCATTAGACAATTAGATGTAGTTGTAACTTCCTTATTTTCAAACTTTCCTTTGTATATATTAATTATATGAGGAGATACTCCTCCACAAAACATATGAAATTATGTATAATTTCAAATGTGAGATGTTCAACAGATTAGGTTTTTAAAATAAAAAATAGCAATAATTGCAAGCCAATCTTAGAGCCAATCCATACATTGCAGATACACAGGAAACACAGAAGTTCAAATCCCCTTCCTTTTTCCAGCTTTTCTGTACCATGGGAGAAGACTATTGACTATAAGTAACAAGTTTAGTTTTTTTCCATGTTTTTTTTTGCTGAAAAAGGAGGCAAATAGAGCACACACGCACACACTCACACAAAATCTCACTGTAAAAAAACCTTCAAATCAACAAGTTAATAAAACTTTAAATGTCATCTAAGATTAAGCATTTTACAAAGATGCTATCTTTTCATATAGATGTGCAATAATTTCTACTGCAGAGTTGCCCAAATCACCAGAAAAATACCACACAGCAAGTATAGATGTCACATCATCAAAAAAATGAAATGCAACTAATCTAGCAGGAGTTCTACATATCATACACTCACCATATTTCAATAGCTAGAAAGCAGATTAGTTATAGGTGAAGCCAGTAAGAAATGCCTGTAAGGCCTCCAGAGCAAGAGGTGGCAGTCAAATCTCCACCTGCATCTCTCTCTCTTACTCCATATAAATTGTCAGCAGGTCCAGACAAGTTTACTGTAATTTGTATCCTCACCTGTCAAAGTCATTTAGGATTTTGCCAATGCACTGAAGATTTGTAAACCTCTATAATTTCTTTAAAATCAATGCCAGAAATATCCAAAAGAAGAAGGGAAGATGAGAAGTGCTTAGGAGTTCTTTTTTTAAGCCATTATATGAATTTCTTTTGAGACAAATGCACAGTTATTTGTGCAGCGGATTCCAATGTTTGGACATTTTTCCAGAGCTCAGATACAATGCTGAGAACCCATTTCTTCCACCAACCCACCTCCCACATAGCATCACAAAACTACAATCCTTTCCTATTTCCTCTAAATTAGTGTTTACATTGTGCTAGTGAATGCTGTGTGGAATGTGGCTTCATGACCAGTCTGAACACCTACTGGATAGTTCATATCATATCACTGTCCCCATTACACTTTGATTTTTTTTTCTTGGTTATATTTTTTACTGTTTTAAACTTTTTTATGAGCTCCCCTGCTATACCACTGAAACAAGGGAATGTTCTGTAGGCATTAAGAACAACAACAGCTGCAACATACAACAAACCAACCATCAGTGTCCTACCATATTCAAAACCTTCTTTTAGGCTGTATTTGTGTGTGTGTGTGTGTGTGTGTGTGTGTGTGCTGTATTTAGTTCCTTACAGTGCAATCCCCATTCCAGAGCAATATAACAGATCTGAAACAAAGAGGCGAATGGTATCCTACACAAGGGTGGCATGCAACTAAGGACAGATCAGCAATAAGTATAGATCAAAATAACAAGATACAAAGGTAAAGTGTTTGACATCTGGGAAGTCCTGACTGAAAGATAGACATTTAAGTAGTCTGTATGAGTCACCTCCAATTTCTTTGTTTCTGAGCTCTGGCAAAAGTAAAGGCATGACAGACATGATATTGACCATGACAAATGCTAGTTATGAAGGAAGAGATAGTTAATTACCAACTGATGTTCCTGGAAATCTTTCCAATGATTTCAGTGGTTGCTTAATGGTCAGAGCCTTGACCCCAAGAGGATAAGGATGGCCCACATCAGATCCTCTGGGTGATTACACTAATTCATTATTTGTATAGGATACTCAGCTGTAATGGCCTCACACACATTATTAAGGCAATTCCAAATTAACCAAACAAAATAATCCAGATGAAGCAAACATTATCTCCTCTAGAAATGTCATACTGCTGGGGCTACAAATGTACTTCAAATGCTTACATGCCAGCATCAAATTTCTTGGACCTTGGCTCAAAATTTTAGGCACTATTTGAAATTCCTAGACAGAGCAATACATCAACACTCTTAGGTCCCCTCTACAAGGATTCACTTTTACGCCCGGTTAGGCGATTATGCGCATAATCGCTGAAGCGCATTTACACCTAATACCTCTGCACGAGAGGCGGTGAGAGGCGGCGAAGTGCATTAACGGATGACCAAAATGCGCTTTACAAGTAGTTAATGCGCATAAGCGCTTGTTCACATAGTCAAAATGTGCTTTAACGGCCGGAGCAAAATAAAACTCGCGATTTAACGCGCATTCGATAATGCGCATAATCAGAGAGATAACGCGCCTCTACGCCCAATTTGCGCTCCGTTCTTGTAGAGGTAAAAAAATTTAAGCGCCTTGAAAGAGCTTTAAACCTCTCTTGTAGAGGCAGCCTTAGATGCAATTCAACTTTTTAAGCACTACAATTCTCACAACATTCCAGAGTCTTTGTTTTTCAAAACGAAGTGTTATTTGTTACCTCCCAATCCAGGTCGCAGACGATTATCATAACCATCAAGGAGTCTGTCTAAAATTCTTGTAAATATGGTGATGTTATTTTTTGCTTCGTCTTCATTGGGGTCAGCCAATGCTGATCTAAACAGAATTTTAAAAAAAAATCTGATAAGCATGTTCTATGTACATTTACTAGCGAGTTACTATTTAGTTTTGAACATTCTATGCTAGTATTTAATATACATTATCTAAAGATGACTTTTACTTACTTAATAATCAGTGATCTTCAGATCTAAGGCCCCAAAGTTAATGTTCCCCATGCACCTTCTCTTTCTCTGATTTCCTGCTTCTTCATTGGCAAAGCCTAGCCCTAACTTTCCCACAAGCTACGGATGGCCAAATGTCCCGTAGCAACCATGTTAGATTCCCCACCCCATCTGCACATGCTTTTTCCCTCACTTTTTGCACCCCTGATTCTTCTCTGATAATTAGAAGAAAATAATGCGGTTGACCACCATTGGAGACAGAATACTGTACAAGATGGACCCTTGATATGATCAGCAAGGCAATTATGTGGCATTGTTCGTTAACTTTCAAACAAAAGGAAATGGTGGCAAAAGACTGATGCAACACACACCACTTTGGACAGGTTGCTGGAAACCCACCTGTGGCTTACAAGCCAACAGCTGAAAACCAATGATATAAGCAATGGCTGTATCCAGTTTGATATACTTATACATCTGAAGTTTGGAAGAGGTTGAGACATGTAATAGCAAACTCAACACTTCATCTCTGTCCACCAAAGCCCAGCACTCCACTCAAGTTCAGACACAGCTAATTACAGGATCACTGCCAGTCTTAGCAAATCCTGCCCCCTTCCCAACCCCCACCAAAAAAAGCTTACTGTCGCAGGTGAGGGAAACTAACAGGAGAGAGACCTGATCTAGATGCACTCACTGAAGAGGGTGGCATTGGAAACAACAATGTATCCTAATCGCAATGAATGAGGCCTACAAGGTCTCTCCAATTGGCAGCCAGGTTCCAGCTGCTGGTGACTACCTCCTTCACAAGGGTGTTTAGGAAAGCAGGGAAGGACAACCAGCAAGGCTCTCCAGTTCTCCTAGGTGCACCAACCTAGTTTTTTGTTTTGTTTTGGAAGAGCTCTATAGTGAAGCTTTAAAAAATGAGCTAATTACATGGCAAGCCTGGGAAGTTCACTCATCACTAGTTTTACTACAGTCTCATTTATTCAAATTGCCTGGCATTCAAATATTTATGTTATTGAATATATGGGGCTGCTATTTTAAATATATATGTTTACATATCTGATGCCAAATGAATCTGAAAAAATAAGACAGGCTTGCAATTACATTGGGCCATATTTCTGTGGTGTTTGAATAACTAGGAATTGGATTATTTTGTGCATAGAGAAAGGGTATCGGGATGTAAAATGTCATTTACATTCATTTTGGACTACCTTTGTCATCTTCTACAAAGGCAGTCTGCCTGCATTTTCACTCAGTGACTATATTGCTCACAAGACATGTAGAGAAGTTGCCATGATCAAGCTAGTTTTTAATGTCTGTTAATATTGGGCTCGAACAATGAGATGGAAAAGCAGCAGACAATAAAAGTTGTGGCTAGCCTAAAATATTCTGGGTTTTTAAATTTTTCTTGTTAAATTATTGTAATGACAATAAATTACATATATTTCACTGCTATATAATATATATATTATATTTCAATGGATTTCCCAGATTAAGTCACACTGGGTTGGATCCAGATTTAGTCTCTTTTAGAACAATTTAGTCTAAATATGACTAAATTAGGGGCAATCTTTTATATGCATTATAGGGACACATTTACTAAAAAAATAAAAATAAATATGACTCCTCATTGATCTAAAATTCAGTTTAAATATGCTATTGAGAAGAATGTAATTAAGTCATCTCCTCCCCCACCCAACTCTCCTTTTATTAAAAGCACCAATAAATGCTGTGATAATGGACTTTTGTTGACCAGTGAAAACTGGTGCAGAAGCCTAATGCACCTAGTTGGGAAAATCCAGATCAAGACCTTGTAGTATTTCTTTGGGAATTAATTCTCCTGCACATGTCTTTCCCATGTACAACCATTTTTTTGCAAGAACTTCATGTAACATGATACCATACTAAACCCCTTTCCCACAAGATCAAAGTATTAGGATTTTTAAAAAAGCATATACTACATAGATTGTTTTTCCTCAATAATCTACAGTTATTTATTATTATTATTTTAATCTGCACCCTGGCCCTTTAAACAAACAATTAATGCTATCCTACTGCTGAGTACTGCAATGTGAGCATAGTATGAACTAAAGCAAAATAAATCATCAAGAGAATATTACTTTTCTATAGACAAAAACAATCTTGAGAAATTAACAAAACAGAATATTACCTCTGTCCAGCTATTCAATAAATGGACAAAGCATTTAGATGTAAATTATTGCATACTGTGATATTTCAAGACATTTCCTTCACCATCTATAATCACTTGATTTGTAATCTAACCCTTAGAATTTCACAGGTGATTTGTCATTTAGGTTTTAAATACTACTGTTACTACTTGCATGTATATAAAAACAGGTATTCATACAAGTATTAAAAGTCTTTATAAGCAAGATGGTAGTCAAAACCTGACGTTGATAATCCTATCAGTTTGAGTCTAATCCTAAAAATAACAGGAATAGACTTTTGGTACACATGTTGACTCCTTGACAGCAATGAGACTTACTCGCTTGAGTAACAGTACGAGGACCAGGCCCACTCTGGCTAACTAGTACTGCAGCATCCTTACTGGCTACATAAAACTGAAAACACATTTTAATCTATTAAATTCCAGCCACTGAGATATATAGCTAATTATCTGGCCAAAAATGAGATACATGGTTTTTTATTATAAGCCTTGAGGTTCATATGATTTTGAGGAAAATAAAATACAAAAACATATTAGTCAGGATGCGACAGCAGTCCAAACTGTGAATCTACAAGCAAAACGAAGTCACATATCACCGTTAATTGGATGCAAAGACAGGCCAGGTGACACCAAACCTAAATAAGTATTTTCAAGTGTTCTTCTATGATGTTGTCATTTTTGATATATAGTTTATTAAACAACATCAAAAGTTGATTAATAAATCAGGTTATTGTTTTATTTTATGAGATTATGGAATTGTATACTATCTCCACCTAGAGGTTTAAAGATTAAATGTCTCACTGTTCTGTTGACCAAAAATACTCCCCATCCCAACACACATCCATATGCAAAATGCCCCCACTATCTTTAAAGCTTTGGGTTGTTTCTGGACTTTAGAAGAACATATTCCTTATTCTCTGTGTGGACAGGCATAATGTAACTAGCCAGTGGCACAATAACCCAATAAAATATTGTTACACTTCAAAGGTTACAAGGATATGTAATGGAAGAGCCCCCCCTGCCCCCCTCCTTTCAGGACTTGTTTAGCACAAGTTTATTAACATTTCACCAACCTCAAGACTTCTTCCTTTACTTCACGTGTTCTGCATAATGACAGATCTCATATTTAAAGAACAGATCTTTGTCCATACACCTATATATATGCCGATTACAGGAACTAACTACCAGCCAACAAGACAATCTCTGTTGCTGTTGATCAAGAAGCAGCACCTCCTCTCACCTTGCAGACAAGCACACCAAGAAAATGAGAAGAATCAACTGCATCATGTAGGACATCAGTTTCCTCTTCATAGCTGCCTCCTTGCAAAACCTAATGATGCAAGAGGGGGAAAAACACTTAGCTCAGATCAGTTTCCATCTGGCGATGCCTTCAATTTAAACCAACGAAAAAAATGTCACTTCAGTGAAGCCTTTAAATCCTCGGGTCTCTGAAGCACTTTCCCCCTCACTCAACTTAAAACAACTTATTAGCTATCCGACATCCTCCCAGATCATGCGTTGTTTGTACATGCAGTGCATAATCAGAAGTGACATTTGAGCAGATGCATCAAATGCTGCTTTCCCTCCTCCCATGTAATATAAAAAGATTTCAAGACTTTCCCCTATTATTTATTTTAATCAGTTATTCCTTGATTAGTTTCACTACATCTCCAAAAATAAAAAAATAAAAAACACATCCCCCCGAAATTGAAATATGAGGGGGCAGGGGGAGAAATACACACACACACACACACTTGCAAGAGGTTCACTGTTGCCACTGTGAACCAAACCGGTTCAGCTCTTTCCAAATGCTGAGCATTTTTGACAGCTGTGTGAAGATAATAACTGCCACAGAGACAGATATACAGAATTGACAAACGACAACAACAGCCACAGTGCAGCACAAAGTTGCAAAATAAGTAAATAAACAAATAAAAAAAGAAAGGGGCTTATCTCTGATGAGGTGAAAGGAAAGGTTCAAAGCAAAGTCCACCACCTTTCATACACACACACACACCCCTCTCTTTTTCAGTCTTGTGCATACCAAAGCCACCACTCACTCTTGGCTCTTTCCATGGAAGGAGGGAAGGAGTGGGGGAGAGAGAGGGGAGGTAACTGGGGAGCCTACCTTAGGAGCACCAGGAGGCGCTCAAAGGAGCTGCCAAATATGTAGTATATATACACAGGACTTGGCGAGGCTGAGGAGGGAGTCCTCCCTCGCGAAGCTCTGGAGGGTGGGGGGAAGCTCAAGAATGGGGAAACTTGGCGTGGGGGGAGCTTAAAGACGACTGCAGAAACAGCAGCAGCAGAAGCAGTAGCAGCAACCCTATGACGAGAAGCGGATCCAGAGCGGTTGTGTGTGCATGTGTGCCTGTGCGCGCGCGCACACAAGCAGACGACCGAGCTGGAGAGCAGTAGCGCGAGGCGGGGGTAGGGCAGCAGCAGCAGTAGTCAGTCAGGGTCTGGGTATGTCGATGCGTGTGTGACCGTGCGTGTCTGGAAGAGGAAGCGAGGGAAAACGCGCGCGCCGGAGCGCGCGTGCACAGGCAGCAGCTGCAGCTGGCACGCGCCCCAGGGGCTCCAGAAAGAATGTGCGGGCGGGAAAGGGGGGAGCGAGGGGGCGGGGCCGGAGACAGACTGAGAGAGAGTCCAGTTCGTTTCTTGACCGCCCCCACCCCCGCTGCCCCGCCAGCGGCGCGTGTTGCTGCAGCTCGAGCTCCATGGGGCAGTAGGAGCCCAAGAGGCACGCGGGCAGGCAGGCGGGCGCAGCGTCTTGCTCCGCCGGGTCCTAGCGCGGAGGGTGTTGTGTTGCTCCCCCCCTCCCTTCCGCCTTGCCTAGCAACCAGGCAGCGGTGGAGTCGCTGCTGCTGCTGCTGCTGTTGCTTCGCGGGGTAGAGCGGGGAGGAAGGGAGAGATGGGGGCGGGGGAGAGGGAAGAGAGAAGGAGCTGCTGCCAGTGAAGGTTGGTAGCTTCGATGTCAGTGGGGAGTACTATGAATCAGTTCAGTGAGAACCAGCAGATCTCTACAGGAGCGATCCAAGGTGCTGAACCCAAGCACCCATCTAGGTTAGCACTTTGGACAGCTCCTTTAGGTTCAGCACCCTGGTTAGTTCCATTAGAGTTCTGATGGAAACCCAGAGTAGATGTACAGCCTCACTAATATCGGGCCTGCTGCTGTGTCGGGGAGAGTTGTTCAGCCTCGGGGCCTCTCTTCATTGCATTGCTCAATCCTCTATTGATTCGTAAATAATAGCTCAGCCGCCTCCTTTTCGGGATGACGGGGGGGGGGAGGGGATCGCCTTCCCACGGAAGAGCCGGAGGGGGGCGGGTGAGTCCAACCCCCAGGCTTCCTTCTATTCCGCGCTAGTTAGCCCGTGGCAGAGCGCAGAAGAAGAAGCAGGTTAAGCTCCGACGGGACGGCAAATGGGCCGGGGCCGGTGGGAGTTGAGCTTCTCCCGCCTGCTGCCCCATTGCTGCTGCTTTTCTCTTCGGGTTGTTGCGCCGGCACCTCCTAGCTGGGCATCCCTTTTATGGCTGATCTATCCAGAGAGGTTGCTGCAATCCTGGCAGCCGCTCACACGCCCCAGGAACGTGCTCCCGAAGAAGTTTTGCATTGGCACTAGATATGGGAGAGAAGCAAACGAGACGGGAGGAGGAGCTGCTGGAGCGATACTTTCCGTGCCTGCTGCAAATCCGCCGCCGCCGCCGCTACAGCAGCAGCAACTCGAGATGCTCAAGAAGCAATGGGCTGCTGGAGGAGGAGGAGGAGGAGGAGGAGGAAGAGGAAGCTGCTGGGCCGTTGCTTAATTTAGCCTTTCACTTGTCAGATCCATGTGCGCAGAAGAGGCTGTTTCAGACTCTCTCTCTTTCTCCCTCTCTGCCAGCCTGTTTTTCTGCCTTGCTTCGCTTTGATCTCGCCTTCTGTAGTCGCTGTTTTATTCCAAGTGATGAATACAAACAAGGGAAAACTGAGTCCTGTGTACAGCAGCGGTGTGTGTGTGTGTGTGTGTATGTGAGAGAGAGAGAGAGAGAATTGCAAAAGTACAGATGTGCATGTGTCATAAAAATACAGCTGTGCAAATGATTAAATACGCAGCTGGAAATGTGCATGTGTATCATCAGATACATTTACCTGGGGCGGGGGGGGGGGGGGGGGAATGAGAGAAAGAAGCCAAAATATGGAAAGAGCTGTTTCCCCTCTCCCATTACATAATTTGATCACTTGCTAGGAAGAGAACACATAGCTCTTCTTAAAAAAACAACAACCACATTCCTAGTAGTAGTGTTTCTTATATTTGTCATCATAACTTCTATAAATGCTACTAAGTGCTACTAAGTGCTGATAAACCTAATAAACATGAATGTGGTTTATGAAACAAGAATAATGTATTCCCTTAACTTTTCCATTACCATTTTTCTGATTTAGGCCACAGTAATCCCCTAAACACATTTAGCTCAAGAGCAAGGAAATTTGGATTCAGCAGGAATTACTTCCAATTAAAACTCTAGCTTCTTGTTTAGGTGTTTATATAATACCAGAAGCCTCAATACTGAGATTGGGAAATTGGAGTACTTGGTACTGAAAGAGGACATAGATACAGCAGTATATCAGAAGCTGCCTTGAGAAGGTGCCCCCTCCCCCACGACCTTAAAGGTGGCCTAGAAATAATTATAGATTCATTTTTTTAGATAGATAGAAACTTGGTATCAAGGAGATATGGCTTTACCTGGATCTACAGAAAGAACATTGAGGGTCATATTGGAGGTAATGATTTAAAAAGACTAAACAAGTCCAAGGGGATTCCAGCATGGTTAATGAGCAGAGTAAAAGAAGCTATAAAAGGCATAAGACCATAATAAGAGCCATGGGGAATGAAACCAAAGGTCTTTCTAGCCCAGCATTCTGTTTACACAGTGGCCAGCCAGCTGCCTGTTGGAAACCCACAAATAGGATATGAATGCAAAGAGCGCCATCCCATTCAGGTTCCCTAGCAACTGGTATGCAAAGGCTATATACTACCTCTGAGGTTGTGTATAGCCATCAAGATGAGTAGCCACTGATAGCCCTGAGGTGGATGAGAGGTGTCCTTTATAAGTGAAATGCTTGTCCAGATGAGGAAAATAATAAGGAGCACAACTCTGGCAAAACAAACATAAATTAATGATAAGGCAAGCTAAAAACATTAGCTCAAATAATTACATTTTATTTGTTAAATACATCATAATTTGAGGCCAAAAATGAGCCATTGTGGCCATTGTACTATTTGAAGACAAAATGTGAAAGAATAGGTAAAGAAAGATAGGGGAATTGTTGAGAAGCTGAATTAATTCTTTGCATAGGTCTTCACTATAAAAGGCATTTAGAAGATACCTAGATTGAATTAGAGATGTCACCAAGTTTAATAATTGCTTGGCTTTGAACATGAAAGCCAGTGACTCGAAATCTTCACCTTGAAAGGGGTGGGGACAATATTGTGGCCTCTGAGTTCTTCTTAAGCTTGGATTGTATTAGACACCAGAGAAGAACACCCACACCTTCACCCACCCATTTATCTGGCTGCTACTCTGGCGGCAACAGGAGGGAGGGTGTTGTCCCTGCCCCCATGCCTTGGTCTATGCAATTTCCTGGGATCTGTATTGGGTCTGGAAGTATTTAGCTTACTTATAAAGATCTGGAGTGGGTGAGCAGTGGTGTAGCAAATGAGATCCAATGAACTGTGAAGAACTCCAAAGGCTTCTCCCAATGAATGGACAACTTTGGGGCCAATGAGATTCAATATACGTAGGCGTAAAGAAGTCCATGGAGAGACTATATATATATATATATATATATATATATATATATATATATCCCAATTTCACATATATGCTGAAGGAGTCTGAACTGGCAGTGACTAACTAGAAAAGAGTGATTTAATAATTGTCAAAAGCACATGATCATCATTGCCTGATGTATCACAGAGGGGAGATCATGGGAAACAGTTCAATGGAAACATAAACCCAGTAGGTATTGGTGTGTGTGTTTGTGTGTGTGTGTGTTTAAAAATATCCAATTCCATGTTAAGAGTTATTTGACAAGGAATTGAAAATACAGCAGGCCATGCACTAATGTCTTAATCCAAATTAGTTGTGTTTGAAATACTGTATATAGTTCTGATGTCCCAACCCCCCCCCCCATATATATATATATATATATATATATATATGGAAAAAGAGGAGCAGATGGCAATCAAAATACTCATGGGGTTGCACAATCTTTCAAGAAAAGCTTTGGGGCTTTTTAGTTTATGGCAAAATACGTTGAAGGAGAGAAATAGAGGTTTATAAAATTATGAATGATATGGAGAAAGTAGAGAAATATAATTCAGGGTATTCCTATGAAATTGATGGGTAGTAGATTCAGGACAGAAAAAAATCAAGCACTTCACGCAATGAAGATATACGCGCGCGCACACACACACACACACACACACTATATATATATATATATATATATATATATATAATCTCTTCTCATTAAAACACACACATCCACCCAATAAATTATTTTATAAAAAAATTATTAACAAAATGCATCACTATAAAAGCACAACGACATTTAGATGGAAAAAGTTCTACAACTCCCAGCATACCTCAGTTACCCATGATGGATGCCCGATATTGGGAGCTCTAGGATTGATTGATTCATTGATTCTCTAAACATGTATATAATTTCTCTCATAATTTCTTATATATATACTCATTATATACATTATATTTCTTGTCCCATTAGACAAGAAATGGATGAGAAAAGCCAAGGAAAACAAGTAAGTTTTTAAGAATCATTAAACGCACATGATCGTTCCTTCCAGATATATCAGAGATGGAAAGTCATGCCAGAGGGAGGGGGCCACCACAGAGAAGGCTCATTGCTATGTTGCTTCCAGATAGGTCTCTGGAGAATGTGGCATGGACTGCAAGGCCTCCCCTGAAAATGTATGGTTGGTCAGACAGGTCTATATTAGGGGAGATGATTTTTGAGGTAATTAATTTATAGAAATGGCTACCACAAGTAGTTTATATGGATTTAAAATGGGGTTCAGACAAATCTAAGAGGTCTCCTTCATGTGTTAAGAGATCCACATTGAGTATAAATGTCTGTGGCAGGAAAGCCTACATATGTAGACCTCTACAGCTTCTGGAACCCTGCACGATCAAGGTTACAGCTCAAATGGACAGTCCAGCACATATAGGCTTCCTCAATCCATGGACATCAGGTGTGGGGGAGCAGCACAACTTCAGGGGTGGGGCCAGCAGTGCACCCTGTGTCCCCTAAATCACATGGTGTCCTCTTCACACAGTCAATATGTTGAGGGAGCCATAGTCAATAGGTCTACCACTGGTTCTATGTGAGCTATATGGAACTGTCATATGCCTCTGCAGAGTACATGCTTTGCATGCATAAGGTTTCAGGTTCAATCTCTGGAAACTCCAGTTAAAGAAGGTGATATTAACAACTGTTGCCTGAGATCTTGCAGAGTTGCTGCCCATCTGAGTAGATAGGACCAGGCTATGGGACAAACCCAGAGACCTGCAGTCTCACACACACGTACACATACTGGGATTGGGGGCTGCCTTGGGAGTCACTGAGAGTGATGGCGGAAGCAAAAGCTTCCACCACCACTACTACCAGCACCCTAGCAACCCCAATGGGCACCATTGCTTTCGTGCCACCGTTAGTGATGCAGTAGTAGTGATATCCACTTTTTGGGTTGCCACTCAGAAGAGGAGGAAGCAGAGGACATTTGCAGCTTTCATGCTGCCATTAGCATTATGCACCCCTGATAATCCTGTCCCCACAATATACCCCTGTAAAGATTTTGAGGTCCAGAGGTTTTCTCTGTTGACATGTGATCTTGAGGTATTGGATTAACATAATAATTTGGGTAGACAATCTGATTCTTATGCAAAACCTTTTTAGGTGCTATTTTCAAAATGGCAGGCAATTTTCTTTAGTTCACTAGCTTTCATCAACCACAGAAGTAACTATCCTGTGTTTGGTATCAAATTATAGGTTTTTGGAGTCAAGGAATTCAAAGAATATGTTATTTTAATTTTCAGAGTACTCCTTCCACCATTTTCCAAGATGGCACTGAAATGTTGTCTCATTTTCTCATTTACTTGACAAATCAACTTACAAATGTGATTTTGGCTTTAAACTATAGGTTTTCTGGGTCAAGGAGGTTAACAATGGTATTAATTATGATGGAAAGGCTGTCCTTCCACCATTTTTAAAAATGGCATCCAAACACTTATCTCTACAATAGGGCATTTAATGAAAATGTGTTGCTTATATGGTCATTTTTTCATGATGTATGCTAAAATATTATGGTTTATTACATCATTAATTTAAAAAAGGAATGAAATTTGAGTATATGTTATTTTATGTACTAGTCAGCTACTACTATTGGTTCACAGTATGAACATTCAGATGACACTTCAGGCTCCGTGGTTAAGGTGGCTTCGGAACAGGCCCATTATGGCTTAGCGTGTCGTGTGAACCATTCCTAACCATGGGGCTACATAACCATGGTTTAAACTTGCTCACTAACAATTCATTTCAAAAGGGTTGGAGGCCTAACCATGGCTTAGCACATCATCTAAACAGGCCCGATATCAGCAACAGGCATAGAGAAATGGAGGTGCGAACTTGTTTCAGTCTTGCCATGCCAGAAGTTGAAAAGTCATTTGACCTAGTCTTCCAGAGGCCTTCATAGTGGACATTCTATTCTAGTGCAAGGATGCTAGGTCCTCCCTGCAATAGAACTTGTTGGCTGAAACAGAACAATGTTGCTGTAGAAGACCAAGGTCTATGTAATCTAGCTTTACATTTCTAAATGTAGCTAGCTAGATGTATCCGCAGGCAAGGCATGAAGGTGATGACAATCATTCACTGATTTTCCCCGCCACCTGATACTCAGAGGTATAATGCCTCTGAATATGACAGCTGTATGGCTAAAAGCCACTAATAGACCTATTCTCCATGAATTTGTATAATGCTTTTAGAGAGCTACCTAAGCTGCTAGCAACCATCTCTCGTGAATTCCATAAACTAATGATGCAACATGTATAGTACTTCCTTTAGCCTTTCTGAACTTACTACCAATAAGTTAAGAAGAGAACTGCTGGATCAGACCAAAAGCTTATCTAGTCCAATATCCTGTTTCCCACAGTAACCAACTAGATATCCACAGGAAGCCCAGAGGGCAAGACATGAGGGCAATAGTTCTCTTCTGCTGATGATCCCCAGCAAGTGCTAATTCAGGGGCACTCTGCTTCTGAACCTGGAGGTAGAATATAGCCATCATGACTAGTAGGCATTTGATAGGCTCCATGAATTTGTCTAATTGACTAGTAACCATGTGATAGGCTGGGTGTCATCTATGTATGAAAATATGCATCTGTGTGAAATTAGTTAAGTTTGCATTAAAATGTGATCTGAATGAATTACTTCTCCATCCCTAGTCACATTCAACCATCTAAATGTGTCTTGTGCACCACCCGTCACAGTGGGGAGATGTTAGGCAAGGAGACAAAAGAAGCCAAATCAAATAAGTAAGGGAAACAGTCCCAAGAAATAAGAAGGCCCTGGGAGGCAGACAGCCCCATTCAATTGCAATTTGTATTATCTAAGCATTGTTTGCTGGGGATGGAGAATAAGTAGAACCATATTTTGACTGCTGACAGTTAAAGCAATGGAACCGGAATATACCTCAGAACTATCTACTTTCTGGTGCACTTTGGGTGGAAAGATGAGGTGGAAATGGGAATAGGTGCATTAATAAATGTTTGGCATATCATTGCAAGAAGTAACGTGTCCCTAAAGTTAGGATGGTTCCTTTGAATGTGTGTGGTGCTGAAAACAAGAGTGGTGAGTGGGAAGAATTGGCAGCCTGCCAGCCATTGGAATGACTAATTACCACACAGAGACATGGAGACTGTGGATGATGTACTGAGAAAACTAATAAAGAACTGTGAGGAGCTAATTTCATGTTCCTTTAATTGCAATGTATGTACTGCGTTGAGGTTCTCAGGGTTGTCCCCAATGTATTACCACCCTGACCCACCCTTCTTTAACCATAACCAGACTTTGGTCTCACTTAAACGGAGTGTTCTATAATTTAACTAAGGTCACAATCCTTTGCATGTTTGGACAGGAAAAAAATATCCCACAATTCCCTCTGGCTGGGGCATGGTGGGAATTGTAAGACTTTTTTCTGTCTAAACTTGAATAGGATTGGTGTCCTAACAAAACTAACTAAAACCCTGAAAAAGATGTTGTCATTTCATCTGTTAATGGAAGATATTATACCAGTTAGCAAAGATGATGCATTAAGCATAATGAACATAAGTAGAATCAATACAGCTAAAGGAAGGAAATCGATGCATTTCTATAAATTTCTGGAATACCAAGAGACAGTTGTTAGATAGTTACTGAAACAGGAAGAAAAAACAAGACTTCTGAGACAAGCAAAAATTCCTAATAATTCAATTTTGTACTACCGTATTTCTTCGATTCTAAGATGCCATCGATTGTAAGACACACCTTAATTTCAGTACCACCAACAGGGAAAAAGCTATGATTCTAAGTGTGGGGAAATCGCCATCGATTCTAAGACGCACCCCATTTTTAGAGACGTTTATGTGGGGAAAAAAGTGTGTCTTCGAATTGAAGAAATAGGGTACTAATATAGAATTCCATTGGCCTATTGGATCACTAAACGAAACCCATAAGAAAATCTGGCCAGATTAAAGGTACTTATTGAAAGCACCAAGATTCATGCTTTCCTTTTCTCTCCCCCACAAAACATATATTTTCTTATCATTTTATTATTATTTTCTTTTTGTCTTGGTGTCAGGAATAGAGCACATGAGTGCCTGGGATCATTTGTACTGTTCGGTACTATTATAAAATTCTTCATTACAATGACATTCAGAAAGCAGATCTATAGCATGTTCTTGTACACTAATAGTGCAGACTCTCTCCCAGATGGCTCTATCTCAAATCAGCTCTTAGCAGTAGATGGACTTATGTGATGGCCCCAATGCACTGGTTTTCAAGGGCCTAATAAATAATGTGAAATGCTAAGGATTTTGTGCAGTAGAGGGCAGTGCAATGTACATACACACCATCATGAAGGGGTGTGTGTGTGAAAAATATAATTGGCTAAACCTCCCAGATTCCCCCCCCCCCAAGATATCCTTCCTATTAAGCATAGGAGGGAGTAGGTGGAACTATAATTTTTCATCTAAATATTTCTTTGTTTACACTTGCATACCCAAAAGCAGTTCAAGAAATTTCAATTAGACAGCCCACACACCACATAATCTTTGAGTGTAAAATTACAGCATTATGAGGGCTTTCTTTGGTGTAAATCAGCCCCAAATCAAATACTTCTAACATGATATATATTTTAGAACTATATGGAGAGGCATTCAAATTTTGTTCTCATCATTTCCACTAACCCCACTTGGGCCCAGTTATATGATGCTTCTGAAATAACTGCCAGTTACCAAAGTTAAGCAATATAATATCCATCCAGCATGACAGTCTAAAGCCTAGTTTCCATTGAAGTGGTAAACCGGTGTGGGCAACTTGTTAAGCCTACAATTCCTATCTAGCTGTGCTGTCTTTGACAATTGTAGGCCAAAACAGCCCACCCCTGGTCTGGATGATAGGAATGTAGATGGAAGTCTCACATGACTGAATGCTTCTCCAAGTACACAAAATCCCTCCACATAGAAAGCTATATATCAGGGAGAAAGCTGGGTTAGAAGCCTTCTCCTTGAAATATAGTTTCTTATATGGAAGGAACTTTTTGTTTAGAGTAGCCTTCCCCAAGTTGGTATTCTTCAGATGTTTTGGACTCCCAGATGCCTGATCATTGGCCATGCTGGCAAAGACTGATGGGAGTAGAAGTCCAGAACATCTGGAGGGCATCAGGTTGGGAAAGACTGGCTTAGAGTCCTCACCTGACATCTGAAATAGTACAGTCCAGATACAGTCTTACCATCTCAGCAAAATTAGGTCTAAGATGCGGACACTAGCTCCAGACCATTCTCATCAACATATGTATGATGCTTCCATATAGAACTTCACTGACTTCTGGACAGTTTTTCCACGCACCCCAACATTGTACATTGTCAAAAGGAAATGGGAAAAGCTTGTTCATCCAGAAAGCTTTTTCCATCTTTCCCCTTAACACATTAGACCTGTTCATGAGAAAAAGATGGAACAGCTGCACAATGCCTCCTACCTGGTAGCACTAGGAGCCCTTCATCTGGAAGCACCTACATGTCTTCCCCTACTCCACACTGTTAATCTGCTCTTGCTCGGCGAAAAGGACCACTGAATCCAGCAGGCACCAGAGGAAGCATGAAGTGGATGGCAGCAACGGGGAAATGCCTCTGGCCAAGTAACTTGGAATTAAGGTGGAGGCAAAGTTAGAGCCAGTGTGAGACACTGGCACTTGGATGAGAAAACGTAGTGCTTGATAAGAGGCTGTGAAGAGCAGTGAAGCTGGAGAAGCCTTCACACAAGAGACTTTGTTATGAGAAAGATGCTGATATGGAATAGGCTGAAGTGACCCAAGAGACAAGAAGCTTCCTGCCAAGATGTTCCCCCTGGAAAACTAGGAGCAGGTCCAGAGCACATAGATGTTCCATCTTTGGTCTCAGTTACAAATTGATGTAAAGGCCAGGCCCCAACTCTGACCACTATTTGGAAGTGCTCATGTTCTATGCATTCAAGTACAGTTCCCCATTTTCAATGGTAGCGAGATTTGTCTTGCTGTACTCCCTGTTGATTCTCCCTTCCCTTCCCTTCCCTTCCCTTCTGCATTGTTCTCTTGGAAATAAAGGGATCCTTGGGTCTGTCACACTGAATTTGTAGCTATGACCTTTTCTTGAACTCGTTGCTATGTAATGAAACAGCCAGATAACAGCTAGGTATCCCCAAAATAGGTTCAGCACCTTGGATAGCTCCTTTTGATTTCTTGCTGGTTCTGACTGAAACCTAGCCCCACCGAAATCAGAGCCACCAGCATCTACTGCTTATGGATCCACATCCAGCTTGTTGTGGAAAGAAGACAGGGCCACTCTGGTAGATTGCCCTCTATGCATGCTGTTCAAGAGCAGCTTGAGCTGGTGGAATTCTTTCCATAGAATTCCTTTTTGCAACAGCTCCTTTTTGGCCTTGTCCAGATCAATACAGGATGGTGCTTATTCATCCTACTGTGGTATGATGAATCCCACCACAATATGCCTGGTTTCTTCTGGAACATTACATGGGGCACATGCCAATAAGCTTTTATGTGCTGGAATGGTTTTATTTTGTGCTAATGTTATTTTTTTTTGTTTTTAAGGATTTTAAAAAATGTTTTTAATGTATTATACACCACCCAGATCACTTTGATTATTGGGAAGTTTAAAAGCACACAAACCACAACAAATAGCAGAGCATTCTACATGGAGCAAGGTGTTATCTTTCCATGCCCACCAAAGGATGCTATAAAATTACTACATGACATAACTTACTGGTGTTCGCCTCTTCATGGTTGCCTGGGGAAAGTGAGTGAAGGTCATGTGTAGTGCTAAGAACCTGCTCCCATTCTGCGACAACAGATTCCTTGTCTGCCTCTTCAAATGACTAGATGAATATCTTTGAGAGGAAGCTGAAGAGTTCCTGCTATATTTCACTGTATATTATACCATGCTCAGTCAGCTACGCATACACATACATGTGCAATATTACATCCCCCAACATCTGAAAATGATCACCATATATTAGTCCACATACAGTCAATTTGGTGCTTTTCTAAAAAAAATGTGCACCATTGTTATATAAGTGAGTCACTGTTTTATACTACATTCAACTGTGCATGTCCATACACATGTAATATCACATACCTCCATCTTTGAAAAGGATCACAAAATGTTAGTTAGTCCACAAATTATTTAAATGTGGTGCTTTTGGGAAAACTACACAATTACTTGGTTGTGCTACTGCAATAAAATGCGACTGCCAGGAGTGCCTACTATCAGCTTCGGCTGATACGCCAGCTGCGCCCCTTCCTAGAGTTGGAAGACCTAAAATCAGTAGTGCACGCACTGGTAACTTCGAGGCTCGACTTCTGCAATGCGCTGTACATAGGGCTACCTCTGTGCCTAGTCCGGAAACTTCAATTAGTTCAAAATATGGCAGCCAGGTTGGTCACCGGTACATCTAGGGGTGACCACATTACACCAGTTTTAAAATCTCTTCACTGGCTGCCAATCAGTTTCCGGGCGAAGTACAAAGTGTTGGTTATTACCTTTAAAGCCCTACATGGTTTGGGTCCAGGTTACCTACGGGATCGCCTTCTCCCATACAATCCGCCCCGCATGCTCAGGTCCTCTGGGAAGAATTTATTACAGTCAACAAGAACTAGACTGACAACCGTTACCCAGAGGACCTTCTCTTCTGCCGCTCCCAGATTATGGAATGACCTGCCGGGAGAGATTCGCCAACTCACTAGTCTTCCGGAATTTAAAAGATCTATAAAGACTTATCTCTTCCGGCAGGCCTACCCAGATGAATTTTAAAGTGTTTTATTGGTGTTTTATTGGTGTTTTAATGATGTACTGGTTTTATCTGCTTTTAATCAGTTTTTGTATTTTGTGTTTGGTGTTGTTCCCCGCCTCGATCCGTTGGGAGAGGCGGGTGATAAATAAATATATTATTATTATTATTATTATTATTAACCGCAATCTTATTTCCTTGACGTTTTTCTATTAATCATGATGTATTAATAAACCATTTAATTTGTCTTGGTTAGAGTCTTGAGTCTGTGGTCACTGGTTATGCTTTGCCCACTGACTCAGTTTTGCAATATCTCTGCAGCCCACCATGGCTTACTTAAGCTACGACAGGTTGTGGCATGTGTGGGCATCTATTTTGAATATTCAACCCCTGGCATCATCCAAACCCAGATGGCATGGGTTGTTTGAGGGTTTATCAGCCTTAAATAACCCATGTTCTGTTGTTGCACTATTTGAGGGTTATTCAATCCTCCAATAACCCCTGCCACCTGGGTTAGGATGATTTGACTATGACAGCTTCCCAGTGGGAAGTGAATATTCAAAATAACCACACACACACACACACACACACATGCCAAAACCCTCCATGATTTAAATAAGCTAATTGGGCTGCAATCCTATACCCAATTACTTGAGACTAATCCATGCAGAATTTAGTCAACATATTTCTAAGTAAACCTGCATAGGATCAGGACATACATCTCACAGAAGTTGCAGAAGTTACTGTCTGCTCCGATTCAACATGGAGCATATATCCACAGTGGACAGGAAGTTTTGTGACAATTTCTATTTCAAAGATGGAGCAAGGATAATCCTGTATTTAAGCTTCTTATCTGAGATGCACATGGCAGATCAGATCGAAAGAATTAGCCTTCATGATTTGCTTCATTTTACTGGGTAATCCCATTTTTTTAATTGAATGCAAAGGATTAGAATGTATATATTTCATTCCAAGTATCATCACAAAAACACTGGTGGCTTAACATTCTGAAGAGCTTGGACAACACAGAAAGTATCACACTGATGCAAAATCTTTTTTAAAAAAAAATGTTACATCTCTCCTTCCCTCTCTCTCTCTCTCTCTCTCTCTTTCTCTCTCTCCCTCCCTCCCTCCCTCCCTCTCACCCCCCACATACATACACACCCTGAAGGGGGAAATAGAAGCCAGAAAAATCACAGCTGATGCAACAAGCATTCTTTTTGGAGTTTAGATTATTTTGTATCCTGGAAAATGCTCTCATGCAGATCTGATACATTTTTAAGGCTATACAAAGTATGCATAAAAGTAAGTCATATTCCACTTCTGCTTTTGATATTAAAGACCATGAGTTGTATCTAATGTTACTTAAAGTAACTTAAACACCATTCATTTCAATGGATGTACTCTATATCTATCTATCTATCTATCTCTATCTATCTATCTATCTATCTATCTATCTATCTATCTATCTCACTACTGCTTTTTGATGACTTAGGCCAAATACTTTCTAGTGTGTATTTGAAATAATGTCAGCTCTGGCTTTCTTGTGCTTACATTTAGACATGGATTGAACCACTCCGCTCTGCTTTGACAAAGCTTCAGCCTTTCTTCATTCTGTATTCCCCAGTTCTTTTAGGAATCCTATAGATTCTGGAGTCTCTGGATGCTGCTCCTATGCTGCAAGTCATGCTGAGCATGTGTATAACCCTCTGAATACAGTGCTTCCTGCAAATGTACTTTGATTATAAAGTGGAGCAAGGCCTTGTACATCATAAAACTAGTATAGTAAACAGGGTCAGTGTCAAAGGTAGTCATCTGCTGAGGTCCACTGACAAAAGCCCTGAAGTTGCTCCTTTTCTTCCTCATTGCAGCCTACTTGTTTACCTGCCTCTCTCTATGGCCCATGCAGTGGTGAAGGTAAGAAGGAGCAGTAGATGCCATTGCCTACTTGCTCCCTGGCTCTCTGCCTGTCAAGCAAGTAAATAGTAGCAACCATGAGAAAGAAGATGAGGAGCAATAGCAGCACTACAATAGTGGAGGAGAGACTGAAAGAACTGGGCATGTTTAGCCTTGAGAAGGGAAGTCTGAGGGGAGATATGATAGCACTCTTCAAATACTTGAAAGGCTGTCACACAGAGGAGAGCCAGGATCTCTTCTTGATCATCCCAAAGTGCAGGACACGGAATAATGGGCTTAAGTTACAGGAAGCCAAAAACATCCTGACTGTTAGAGCAGTATGACAAAGGAACCAATTACTTAGGGAGGTCATGGGCTTTCCCACACTAGAGGCCTTCAAGAGGCAGCTGGACAGCCATCTGTCAGGTATGCTTTAAGGTGGATTCCTGCATTGAGCAAAAGGGTTGGACTTGATGGCCTTATAGGCCCCTTCCAACTCTACTATTCTAGAATTCTATGATTCTATAGACTCATTGAGCGAGGGAGCTCACTGAGGATATCTTGCCCAAGGGTCTTAAAAAACCTGAATCTGGCACTGATTCTTAATGTTACCTTTCTAGCATTACTTATGCACATATAACATAAAGTCATAAAAGTTCAAAGGGGTAGTAAATGGTAGTGGCAGGGCATCTCCCAGTTAGGGCTTTAGGTGTGTATTCTCTCTGCTCCTATCATTAGTCCATTCCCTCTGTTAGATCAGGAAAGAGCATAATGTTCCTTTAATGTACAACGAAGGGGGAAAAAACTGCATGAAGGTGCGCCCCAGATATAACTGCAGAGTAAGCCTTCATTCCCGAATCTAGTTCACCACAGTACTTAAAAGAGCTCGTAACCTGAACTCTAATTCCCAGTTAGGATTTTCTGCAAGCCATTTTAGGATATAAAGCCATTGTCTCCTTGGTTGTTGTCAACATCAGCTCCAAGTCCCCTGTTGATAAACTAGATTAAATAAACTTGCAGCATATAGGATTTTTATGTAAGGTATTAATGTTACATCGCTATGGTGTTAATGGTTTGTAACTAATCAGTCTTTAAAATCAATCACAGAAGTGACACAGATTAAGAAACTGCAGTGTTCACAATGTGGGGAAGTTCTTTATACAGTGCTTATTAAACTTTAACTCCATTTGGTATCTCTGGCATTTTCTGTATTGGAACAGGAAGGACTGTAAAATAATAATAATAAAAAACTTTTAGAGAACACTCGCTGTCAGCTGAGAATATCCTTTGAACCTTTAAAACATTAAACTACCACTACTGAATCTAAGGGGCATAGAGATAATAACTTGTATATGAGTCTGCGTTATGTAATTCTCAAGACACTGGATTTCACTGGAATTATGTTTAAGATGAACAGGCCAGTGAGAGATTGGAAGGTGGGGGTAATGAAATAGATCCCCAGCTCCTAGGGGTTCTCTGTTAATATTGGGTTGGAACCAGATTAGATCAACTGAGATGGGGGAAGCGGATTTCCCATAGCAGCTCCCTGAAAATACTTCACGGAGAGTCAGGACACCCTGCTGAATTGAATGAGCTGTCTGTAAATGTGTGTTGTTGGGGGTGGGGTGAGAGGACAAGACTGCTACAAATTATGCCCAAGACATAATATATCACATATATTGTTGCTCCCATCTTCTGCTTTGGATTATATATCACTGGAAGTTGATGATCATAGAAACTTAGCACATTTGGAAATTATGTCCTTCATTGGCTACCTCATATGGATGACCTTTTCTTCCTGATTTATGGACTTGCCTTAAAGACTCACAGGCACTACTGTATATAGTACTACTGTTTGAATTAATTGTAAGAAAATAATGCCTTCTTTATATTACACTGAGGGCCAAATAGACATTACAGTAAATCCATTTAGCAGCTACATCTCTTTTTACCCTCTGGAGTACATGCAGAGGACCTGATCCAGACTGGAACTCTAGAGTGTCTGTGGGGTGAGTGGATAGGGCAGCTTTTAAGATCTGGATCAAGGCCACTGTGCATAAATAATGGGCTGCTAGATATGGATTTAAAATAATGTCCACTTTGGCCCTTAATTAAGCTTTCTAAGCTTATTCTAATGTAAATGTTTCATCTTTTATTGTGTTTAGAAAACAGAAAGCACTTTAGGCTGGTTCTCAAGCCAAATTTTAATCTCAACCCAACCTACTTTGCTGCAATGGCAGCAAAGCATCTGGATTAGAGGAGAATGCACTATCACCAATATGGAGCTGCAGTTTTCTCACTGTCTCTGCAAAATCAGTTATTATTTACCACTGTTATCCCAAATACGAGTTGAATCTGTGGAAGATCTGGCGTCCTTAGATACACAGCAACAAAACCTCCTTTGAGAAGAGACACTATTCCAAATACAAGGTGTTAATAATTATGTACATTTTGTTCCATATCCATTTAGGTTTGCATAAACAGTCATTCCCACCAGTTCAGCCATAGTGAGTCAGAGGGGATCTTCTATTTTTCCAGTTTCAAGAAAAATAGCTACAATTCCATTTTGTGGGCACCTTTGCTATTCAGATTTAGTACTATGGGCTGTCAAATGTTTCTCTGTTGAGTTATTTCGAAACAATATTGACCTCCAGTTCAACAAGAATCATTTAAAATGAGCTGTGCATCTGTAGAATTAAAATTGCTTAATTTTGTATGCATTTGAGCCACATTCAGGTCACAATTAAAGAATTTTGAGACCATGGAGCTTGATTCTCAACACGGCTGGAGGGAGTAGTTATACAAACTACAAAGTAGCCCCTTCGGAGAACCCTTGGATTAGAACATAATGCAGAAATATGGTATTGCACCAAGGTGATCTTTGCAGCCTTTCCAGCTCCAATCCCTTTGTAGGGTGCAGAATCATAGGCCAGTGGGCACACCTGGCCCTCCAGGGTTCCCAATCCAGCCATCTAGGGTTCACCAGAAAGCCATGATCCTTTCGCCTATTGCATTCCCTCTCCCCTAACATGAATTGTTCACTGGCTTCTCAGCTTTTCTGCAGTTTTCCCCATCTAAAAGGTTGAAATACCTCTCCAAAAACTTAGTATTTGGCAGTAAGAACCTTATGAGAAAATATGAAGTTATCTTTGGTTTTGTGGTCCTGCCATTTTGCTTTCAGTCCCACCTGCCACTGGAATGCCCTGACAGCCTCTCTGAAATGGAATTCAGCCCTTGGGCCAAAAGGGGTTCTTTACCCCTGCAATGCAGGCTGAGGTACAATCCTCTGCATGTTTACACTGATTCCAGCTTTTCTAATGACTTACCTCACTATTGGAGTTTCCAATAGTTCCAATTCAATATTTCAGGGAAAAACACCTATTCAGTTAATAAACCAGAGGATAATACAATGCAACCCATTATTTTAGCCAAAACTATACACACTTCCATCCTCTCTCCAACACCCTATATAGACCTTGGAGACCAACCATTAAATGAGACAAAACACTGGTTCACACATCACTTTAAGCCATGGGGTTTTATAAGAAACTCACAGTAGCTTATTTTGAAAATAAGCTACTGTGATCCGTCACACAATTTGACAATTAAGCTATACAGCATGGTTTATTCCCCCATTCCCCTCCTCCCTTTATAGTACTCCTGCTCTGCTGGGATGGTATCCCATCTTCCTTTTCACTGGATGCCATATCCCACCAATCCTCACACTGAAGCTGTCAAATCTGTTTCCAAGCATGCCTCTCCCTTGCTGGATTAGGGTATTTGAGTTTAAAGTAGTGATGTGTATCATATCGTTAAAATGTCTGATAATGATACAATATGCTCTTTATCGTGCATGAGTTTGACGATAACGATACGATAGGAAAACCTCCGATAAACATCTGATCCGATAACTTTCAGCCTGATTATATCGGATTATTGGACTGCCATATAAATAAACCTGTAACATCTGTATTTTAAAAGTTAGAGTCTTGAAACCTGATCACAGTGCTTATGGGGTATGCATAAGTATGTGTATGAAATTTGAGATTGATCCCTCCAACCCTAGATTTTATATGAATTTTTTAAAGATCGTTTCTGTTCTGACAGATCAGAATGACAGCTCGCCACATGCATTCATTCAGACCTGTCGGAACAGAGGGTTGGAGGGATCGAGGGTTGGAGGGATCAATCTGAAATTTCATACACATACTTAGGTATACCCCATAAGCAATGTGATCAAGTTTCAAGCCTCTAACTTTTAAAATACAGAAGTTATAGGCATTTTTTCCTTTAAAAATAGGGCTGCAAAAATATCATTTTTTCACGATCATTATCGTGAAGACGATACGGTTCACCTATGATATGAATGAAGATGATAATATTTTTTTTTGGTCCGAAATGACGATAACAATAAATGACGATATTTTTTGGTGTGCACACCCCTAATTATTATGCTTCTTCAATCTACCGCTACCTCTTTTTCTTCTTAGGCTTTGGCTCCAACTACAGCAGTCTCATGAAAGCCTTGCTTTCTGTTTGTTTCAGTTGAACAGAAGTCAGCTCTTTTTCCCTTTCCTCTCCTTCTCCGTCCTTACATCAAGGCCCATGTGGATAAGAAAAAACGAGTCTGGGAGCCGTACATTTGCTCCTTTCTTCTTCTTTTCAGAGTGTCCTGATTTACAAGGGCATTCAACAGAGTTTTAGCATCATGAAGAACAAATGGGAATTTTAAGAGCTGTAGAACCATATTTCCACTATTTATGTGTCACTTCCTCTGCACTCACAAATGCAAGGCAACATTTATAGGCACAAAACAGGGCAAATGGTTCATACCATATTGTGGGGGATTACCTCTCCTAGGACTGGCACCATCGGAATGTGGCCCCTAAAAGCTTTTCTGAAATGGAAATTCAGGCTTTGGGATGAAAAAGTTTCTGCACCCATGACTTAGAAAGTTTATTATATAGTAGTAAGATGGCCACGAAGAAGAATAAATGTTTATGGAAATATGGCCATTAAGGTGCTGTATTGTTAGGGACAGCTCTTCCCTTCCCTTCCCAGCTGGCTTCACCATACATACCATACTATACATTACCCATCTCTATCTCTTCAGTTTGTTGCCTCTGGCCACTGCTTCATCTGCTTCTTCTTACCAGACACTTTAGCAGCTCTTTCCCTCTCTCCTTCTGGAGGTCTGCGCTCTCTTAGCCTTGGGCAACCTCTGAATTCTTGGATGTCACTCCGTTCTCTCAGCAGCATTGATGTACAGAAGTACATTATAGATCCTAAAGGATAATTTGCAACACAGCACAACCTCATCATTGGTGATTGGGCCCTATGACAAAGAGATTCTTAACTATAGAATACATTTTATTTAGTTGACATGTTTATATCTGGCCTTTAAATTAAAAGAAAATGACAAGGTGGCTTCCAAAACATATTTGTGTTCAGGTGGTATAAGACAGATGGCTTGAGGAGTAAATGGGTGTCCCAAAAGTTCCTCTTAAGAGACAGATTATAAAGGGGATCAAGTGCCAGCACAATAACTTTTACTTGGAAGAACAAGGGTTGTTAAATAGCTTCTTCTTTAATGTAGTGATCAGCTGGGGTAATACATCCGGCTCTCAAACAGAGCGGGGACATTAAAAGTTCTATTTCTCACAACTTCAGAATGATTATTTTCATTATGAGTGGAGCTATAGGCAAAGATTTGACCACCCCTTGGTTCAAACTTAGGTCAACCAAGGGCTGGATAAAATTGTTTTGTAGCTTAGCCTCAGCCTATGGGCCAAGAGCTGGCCATTCCAAGTATGATGTGCACACACATTGTCACATTCCTTTCTGCCACAGAGATAAGGGACTTATGGGAAAAAGTAAAGTATCTGTTCCACAAGACCTTTCAGGTGACAGTTAAGCCTACTGTCCTCATTAATGGGCAACCTGTACTCCACAACCAGGGAACCTCTGTGTGGTAAAAGAGTCATCGCATTTCTGTGCACTCCTTGCCTAGAGAAACACTGTAATCCATGGTTCCTCTCCCACTACATAATAGTGGGTGTTTCATTAGGAAATAATAAAGATGAGGATAATACTTGGCATATATAACACACTGAGTAATCACAGCCACAATATCTAGGATCCAGTTAGGTACCTCTTAAACATTACAGTATCACCATGGGATATATTTTTTCCATGGATTTATTCCATGACACTACTAGAAAAGGTTCACAACCATAACATGGTTGATCATTAATGATGATCACACAATTCATCCTTAACATGAAATTATTGATCCCAATCCAAGGTGCATGAAAATTCCATGTTAAGGATTTGTGAAATTGCCCTACCCATGCAAGTGTGAAATTTTCAATGTTATGGTAACACTGTGGGATGAACTCATGGAAAAGCTCCTCCTAGAGCATGAGGGAGAAATGCCCTCAAAACCCCAAAATGCCCATGGGGTCCCCAGCATTTTGGGCCAGTGGGCAAATATTTGAAAGTGTCATTAGTGCTGGGAAGGGCTTGCCTATTGGCAAAATGCTTATCAAGGTGGATGTGGCCAGTAACAAAACATCACTTTTCCAGTGGGCAAACTTGTGAGGCTAAAGAAACCAAAAACAAAACAAACAAATAAATAACTTGTCCAAGAACAAGGCAGAAGTGGAGTTTGAGTTCCAAAACACAAAACTGCTCTGTTGAACATATAGTTTTTCACATACACACATGCAAAACATCCAAAACCACACTAAAAACAAAACAAAACAGGAAACACACACATACTGCATAACCACACTCCCCCAGCAAAACTCACAGATGGACAAACCCTTGTGAAACACACACCACAAGGAAGCAAAGAAATCAGCTAACACACACCACACACAGATACACACACAGCAAATGCAAAACACCCCTCCCCCCTTCCCTCTACCAGTCTCCCCCCCCCCCCCCGGACACTCCCTATCCTCTTACCTGGCAACCTTTTCCTTTTCCTTTTTTCCTTCGCTTTGCAGCATGCCAGCTTAAAAAGAATAACTAAAGAAAAACAATACTATTAATAAGAATAAGAATAAACAGGCAAGCCCCAAAGGTAGTGTCAGTGGGCATCCCATTGGGGACCTCAGCCTTAATGGGGCTTCCAGGCAAGTTTCTTGGCTATGGCACTTTTCCTTTCAAAAAAGTTAACCGGTACTTAAAGTGGCAAGATTTCAACAGAGTCCTTCAATAATTTAGGAAACATTACAGGAAAACAAATATTGATGATGGGAAGGAGATAAATAATCCATTTTCCCAGTCCAAGGGCCCTTTAAGAGGTAGAGCATGAATTGCAGTTTTATTTCAGTAGCGCCTTGGGGTGGGGGGAAGTATAGGTATTGTAAGTGTAAATAAAAGAGCAAGCTTGTGTTCTAGAAACTCACATTTCCCAAACTGATGAAGTTGACTCATAAATCCAAACAAAGCAGAGATCAGTATAAAACTGGTAAGCACAGGAAATAAATGGGAGTATGTGCTTTGCTTTGCTTTGTGGCAATCTGAAATATTCAAATGTGCTATACAAAGCTAAGAGAGAATTCATATAACATGACAGCATCATGGAAATAGCTGTAAAGCAAAGTGGTTGCAGAAATTATTATTTCCATTATCATTATTCTATTGTTGGTAGAGAGGTCTAGAAGTGCAAAATAAATAGAGCTATTCCTTTGTCAGATGTTGGATTGTCATTACGGCCATAATTGATCCCATCCAACCTGCTCTTTTTTTACATTGTTGTCAAAACAGCTGGATTTCTCTTTCCAGTGAAGGCAGGTGACTGGGGAAGAAATTAAGAGAAAGATGGAAGCAAACAATCAACCAACAGGAAATAGACGTTTGGCAATTAAAAAGCAACTTGTAGAAACAGACCACAGAAAAGGAGAGTATGCAAACCGACCTGAAGAAAGAGAGAGAGAACAGAAAGCATCTCAGAGGAAAACAAGAGGAACACAGCCCAGGTATTTGGTAAGCATAGAAAGAGAGAAAGAGAGAAGCCAGGCTGGTGACCCCAATGTCAGTGGAGCAGAGAATACATTCTGGGTTTCAGGGAGAACCAGACAGAACTCACACCTTGAATATCTCCTTTAGAGTTTTGACTGGTTCTGGCCGAAACCTGGAGCAGATTCCCTTCCAGCAGCCACCTTTCTGGTAAATATTCAACACTATCAATTGCTAACTGTAGAGAGGTTCTGTTTTTGGTATGTACAGATTTAAGGCCCAAAACAAACATTATTATAAATCCATTATCTTTTTTTTTTCATTTTTACTCTAAAGTAGGCAGAGGGGTTCAATTTGGATCAGGACCCTAGCATGGGGTTAGGGAGCATTTAAGATACATAATGCCCCCGGCCTTTCACCTACTCCAGAGTAAAAATGAAAAGAAAGGATTTGAAGGAATTTCAATTTTGCCTTTAGGCATTCTTTGATGCACTTTGATTTTGTGGGCCATCTTCAGCATATAAACAGATGAAGGACAAGGAGAGGGAAAATGGCCGATGGATGCAATGCTGCTCTTCTTGAATGGAGAGGAAGATATGGAAGTTCCCATCATACCAGGCATGCGACAATGCACTAGGTACCCAAGGCTCTCCATTGGGGTGTGTAGCATCCCAAGCTTTGCACATGCACCCCATGACAGTGAGAAGGAAATGGAAGCATATGTACAATAGGGTCTGTACTGCTTCTTTCTTGAGATGAGGGCAAGTGACCCTGAAACTGGTGTCCCTCTGGACTAGTTAAGGAGGAAACAAGGGAGTACACTGGGCTGTCCTTCTCCTCTATCCTCTACACCACCTCACCTCCCCTGCCACTTAGCAACCATTGATTCTTGTAGTCATCA
This sequence comes from Anniella stebbinsi, assembly GCA_029215795.1. Classification (NCBI taxonomy): domain Eukaryota; kingdom Metazoa; phylum Chordata; class Lepidosauria; order Squamata; family Anniellidae; genus Anniella; species Anniella stebbinsi. Next base: position 174,442,329 of record JARDYH010000004.1, on the reverse strand, counting down.
AGTGATGAATATGCATGTGTGAATCAGCCTAACTCCCACTAATAAAGGGCATGGAGGAGATGCAATTAAACATAGAACAGAACCTGCAAATACATAGTAGTAGCAACTGCACATTCTGTAACTTAGGAGTTGACATACCCTTGTGCGAAGTTACTGCTAATCACGTTGGAGGTTTGCCTTCATCCACTGTGCCTGTAGCAAGAATGAGAGGCCAATTGTTTAGCCTTCCAGCATGTTGTTTTCTGAGTCCATCCAGAGTACAAGTCTATTGGCCTTTATTAATCATTGATTCAGTTTGGCTGCCTATGGGGAGGGAAATGCTCTCTCTCTCTCCCTCTCTCTCTCTTACTCAAGATTAGGTTCCAAGAGCTGTCTCTCATGCATTGATGTATTATTTGCCTTTTCCAGTAATTGGTTGCTATGCATTCCATTTGCCAACCCATCAATATGCAGAAAAAAGGTACAGGATTGAAGCACATTGAGTAAGCCAAGCTTAGTCATTCAATGGCTGCAGGACACTCCAAGTCCGAAATCAAGCCTGTCTTGTTGAATGTTCACGCCATCTTCCTTAAGGGTGGGGAGCGCAGAGACCCTCCAGGCCTGGTGACATAATATCAGCAAAAATAGACCCATCCCAATCCCAGACTGAGTTTGCCTTCCTACAGCTGGTCTGAACAATGTGCAACCCTCAAGCCAAAATAAAGGCCACCAGCCCTTGTGGCCTGCCAGATGCTAGAAAAATCCTATATTTGCAGTCTGGAAGAGGCAGTATCGATAAAACAAGTTTGCCAAGCTTCTGGGGGACTGGCATAAATAGCTGGGGCTATGCATTTGGCTTGGCCAGTCACAAGTATAGGGTGACCATATGAAAAGGAGGACAGAGCTTCTGTATCTTTAGCAGTTGTATTGAAAAGGGAATTTCAGCAGGTGTCATTTTTATGCATGCAATTAAATTCCCTCTTCATCACAACAGTCCTGCCCTCTTGACCAGATACAAAAGAGGGCAGGGCTCCTGCAGCTTTAACTGTTGTGATAAAGAGGGAATTTCACCAAGTGCTGCATGCATACAAATGACATGCTGACGTTCCCTTTCCGATACAAGTGTTAAAGATACAGGAGCCCTGTCCTCCTTTCCATATGGTCACCCTAGTAGTGCAGGGCTGATCTTCAGAGTAGTTTTCTTGAGGATAAATCCATTAGTCACAAGAAATGGTCAAAGACAATACAGAGCAAAAGGGGGAAGCAGTTAGTCATTAAGGGATTTTCTCATTTGAAAGTCAACCCGAAGTATCATACCACAGTTCAATTATTACTGAAATGTTCTACATCTCATGTCTAAGGGTGCCCCTGAAAGAGCGATTTAAAGCTCTTTCAAGGTGAATTACAGATTTTACCTCTACAAGAGCGGAGTGCAAATAGGGGGTTGAGGCGCTTTTTATCTCCGCTTATGTGCATTGTCGAATGCGAGTTAAATAGCGATTTAAAATTTACCGCGGGAGTTAAAGTGCCTTATGGCCATGTAAATATGAGATTCTCCGCATGTAAACAACTTTAAAGCACATTTCATACAGCCCATAATGCGCTTCACCGCCTCTCATGGATAGGTATTAGGAGTAAATAAGCTTATCCATAAAGGCTTATCCATAATCGGGCAACCGGGCGTCAAAGCGAAGGGGACCTTAATTGAGGTTGCCAGAATACTCATCTACTTAGGCACTGGGTCTCCAACATGTCCACCAATGTGTCCACATATGTCAGGAAAAACCAGGACATGTCAGGATTTTTGGCAACAAGTCTGGGAAGGGGGAGAAATTATGAAATTTGAAGAAAAATCCAGATTTTTCCCATCCTCCCCGCACCCAAAGGGCAGCTCTACTTTATAGTCAATGGGAATTAACAGAAATGCTTACAGCTCTGTCATTTTTAAAGATAAAGAGATGAAACTTGGCACCATGATAGCCCTTAGGTAGGGCTTTAGCCATGCTAAATGTGAAGCAGATCCGTTCATCTGTTGATTTTTAGGAATTTTTTTTAAAGTTTGAGGTTTTAAAATTATTTTTTTAAAAAACAAATGTCATTTTTAAAGAAAAAGACATGAAACTTGGCACTTTGATAGCTCTTAAGTAGGGCTTTAGCCATGCCAAATTTGAAGCAGATGTTAATCCATTGATTTTTAGGATTTTTTTTTTAACATTTCAGGTTTTAAAATTAAGTTTTTATAAAACCATCATTTTTAAAGATAAGGAGATGAAACTTGGCATCATGATAGCTCTTATGTAGGGCTTTAGCCATGCCAGGTTTCAAGCATATCTGTTCATCTGTCGAAGTTTAGCATTTTTTTAAAAAATAGTTCAAGGTTTTAAAAAACAAACACATACTCTTCAAACTCAGGTTGTCAAACCTCCTCTTTGGGGTCTTGCACCTTGAGTAGTATCAGCCCTTGGCATCAAGAGGATCTTGAGTTTTTAGCTAAGAAGTGCTGGGCAAGCACGGCACCTTTCCTGCTGCAGATTTGGTGGGCATTCGGGCACCTGGAGCTCAGCAGAGGCAAGGCGTCCATAGATCAAAATGTGGGAAAGGAGAGGTCAGTTAAAACAGTCACGTGTTTGTGCAGGAAGTAGACAGGAGTTCAAAGTCTGGGCGTGAAAAGTGGTGCCAATGCACAAGCCTTGAGAAGCTAATGCATATAAGTGAGAAGTGTGAATAGGCGACGTACTGTCCGCCGCCCACAACACACACCCTAATGTTAGAGTAGAGAAACTTGTGACAATCATACACACTTTTTTAAAAAATTAACTTCTTTTTTTTTTTTTTTTTTTAAAGCCAGCCAGCCGGCAGCAAGCCATGTTAAGCAGCAGCTTGCAGCGGAGTGAGGATACAATCAGAAATGATATTTGAGGGAAGGGGAGAATGTATCATACAGAGTATAGCAACAAAGTACAGCAAAAGCTACAAAAGTAGGAATGAGTGAAGTTAATTTCAGATACATTGGATGTCTCACTTGTTGTTTTAGTGATTTTAACATTAAGACGTTATGTAGAACAGATTTATCTTAATTGTGTGCTGTAAAATCAGACATGTCACCAAGGCTATGTTTAGATGGGCACACCACCTTGGTGCTGGACATTCCCCCTGGGGGTAAACATGTTGGTGGGCATGCCCCCTTGGGGAGCAATCATGTTGTCCTCCTTTTTGGTTTCCAAAATATGGCCATCCTACCACAGACTCCTCTCTTGGATTCCTGTCAGGCATTCTGCTCTATGCCATGACTACATCACTGTTGGATGTCCATGTCACAAACCACTGCTGTTGATGCCATTTGTACCGCAGGTTGGCCACCCATATCATAGTTGTTCTCTCCCCAAACTCAGTGATCAACTAACAAGTAAAATTACTGTCAGGCTCCAGCAGGGTCAAACCTACATGTGGTTAGGTTTCAGATAAAATGGCAGTACCTCTTTTCAGTGGGAGGGGCCAGAGGAAGGTAGTGCAGCTACAGTCAAGCATGGGTCAGTTTCCAGAGGAGGTAGTCAAGGGGGCCAGAGGCAGATAGCACAGTCCAACACAGTGAAGAAGTCAAATCTCAAAGGTAGCAAATAGTTTTGTGTGCCCAGAGATCCTTGGCTATGGGGTGGCGTAAAAATAAATAAATAAGCTGCAGTATCCTCTTCTGGCCATTGTGTAGAAGGCTCTGCAGAGCAACAAAGAGCAAGCCACCAGTTTCCACTGAGAGTAGCTCTGGTAATGCAAAAAGCAGTGGAGGCTGGTGGCTCCGGTTTTGGTGGGGTGTGAATCCATTCTGGGTTTTGGTTAGAACCAGCCAGAATGATAAATGAGCTTTCCAGAGTGCTGCACCCTATCCCCAAAATCGGTTCAGAATCCTGGATAACTCCTTTAGTGTTTTGTCTGGTTCTGACTGAAACCCAGAATGGAATCACAGGCCCACTGACATCGGAGCCACCAGACTCCACTGGCAAGAAGTGGGCCCCACTGTCAGATTTTGTCGCTCAAGCCTGCTGGCACATGATAATGTCCTCGTTACAGTTCCCTTTCTAGATATCAATATGGGCATACTTTGTTTATGTGCAAAATGTGTAAACCAACTTTCGATTATTGTTTCCAAATGGTGTACTTTACAGCATGAAATGAATAATAATGATAATTATGATGATGATGTTGATAATAACAGCTTAAAACCAAGTTTCAGTCAAAGTTAAAGTTAACTACTTGCTTTAAAAATGCTAAATCTTAAAGCCAAATCAGATATTCCTTTAAACACGTAGTTAGCAACTACCTATTTTATTTTCATTTTTTCTCTAGAGTGGGTGCAGGAGCAGATCTGGATTGGGACCTTAGCATGAGGAGTAAATGGAATTTTAACTATTTCCCCCCTCTGTGGACCTAAACCAGATTGGAGGATCCATACTTGCAATTTCTATTGCAAAATTGAAACCCATAAAGCAAAAGACCACTATTTTACAACAGAAAGTGCAATTGTGGGGCCCCCAATCCAGATTGAGCTCATAGGTGGGGGGAAGAGTTAAAGCCCTCCTCTCCCCATGCTAGGGCTCTTATCTGGACAGGGATCCCTGTATCTACTCTAGAGTTGAAGTGAAAAATGAATAATACTTTAAAACAATGTCTGTTTTGGGACTCAAAGGGGCTGAAAATTGGGTGGGTTGTGCCACGTGGATTTTTTGTTTGTGTTTTTTCTATCACCATTTCATCATCATCAAGAGCATGGATAATGCCCCCCTTTAGAGTTTGTGTAGAGTCTATCCCTCAGAACAATACTTCCTCAGATCCTCAGGGGAAATGGGGAGGAGAAAGCAAGGAATGGATGGATGAAGGAGGTGATAGCTTCCTTGGATGTTTTGAATTCCACCAACTGGGCTCCTTTTGCCTGGACTAATCTGCAAAAACTCCAAAGAGGCAGGCAAACAAGGCATAGTTGGTTTAGAAAATTAATGTATTTTTCTGGGCAACCAAAGGGTTTTGTTTCCATAACGTGTGATATGAAAAAAAGGGCTCACATGCTTCTGCTCCCATATTGCTCATTCACGCCTTGTTTCTTCCTTTGGTGTCCAAGCAAAATGTGGTTAAGAGATAATACAATAACATTCTTGTCTCATAATGTTAACATTGTTGTTGGATCAACAGACATCATCTGGTCCCGGCCATGCTCAAGTTCAATTCACAATGGTAGTCATCATTCATAATCAGCGTCACATTTAACGTCCTCCTGAGGCGATACTGTTTCTACTCAGGAACCTCATCTGTGAACTGAATGTTGTATTCATTAATCATTTCTATTTAATCCCTCTTTCAAATAACTGAACCTTGAACCAGACAGGCACCAATGTGTTACACTATTTCTGATTGGTTTATTCATTAAGAAATAATTACAACAAATTTCTTTTATCAGCAGGATTTTTTAAAGGTGCCATAACTTCCAGCACTGAGATACAATGGACATGCTAGAAGTTTGACTACTGCTTATTATTATTAATTTATTATTATTATTATCTAATATTCATTTCACCAACTAAGTTAGTTATTTGTACAAAATATAGGCATATATGATCCCTGCCCAGAGGACATGCTGGGACATATCTGTCTATACACTTGCCTAGTGATGCCTATGCACCAATTAGAATTTACAATACTTTTTGCTCAGACCACACTACCCATTAATTGGAAAATGGGTATTAGTGAAGCCCTGCTGAGTTAAGCAAGTGATCAACATACATGGCTCAGGACTGCATTACCTGACGGAACGCCTCTCCCAACCTGAACATACCTGGACACTATGATCAACATCTGCCCCCCGCCCCGAGTGCCAACTCCAAGGGAGGCTTGGAAGGTGGCAACAAGGAACAGGGCCTTCTCAGTGGTGCTCCCCAACTGAGTCCCATCTGGCACCGGCACTGCCATCTTTTTGTCACCCAGTCAATAACATCCTCTGCTCCCAGGCATTTCATAGAGTTTAATGGTGTATGATGAGGCATCTATAGCTGCTGTTTTAGAACAGGTCTATTGAGGACAACGTTGTTTATTTAAATTGTTGTTAAATTTTAGAGTATTGGGAGAACAATTTCACCGAATTTCTCCAGGGTGAGGAGAAATTCTCCAACGATTTCCCACAGGTAGACATCACCATTGGCAAGGGCAGCAAAATAGCTTCTTTCCTTTTTTTTTCTAACACTTTGTTTTTGTTTGCACTGCCACTACAAGTGGCAACAGCATCAATTGTGTTGGCAGCCGGGCCCCCATTTTGCATCTTCCACAATTGAGGGGAGGGAATGCAGCAACCATAGGCTGACCGTATGAAAAGGAGGACAGGGCTCATGTAACTTTAACAGTTGAAGAGAAAAGGGAATTTCAGCCAGTGTCATTTGTATGCAATTAGTTCCTGGTAAAATTCCCTCTTCATCACAACTGTTAAAGTTGCAGGCACTATACTAGAGTGACCATATATAAAAGAAGGCAGGGTCCCTGCAACTTTAACTGTTGTGATGAAGAGATAATTTCACCAGGAACTAATTGCATACAAATGACACTGGCTGAAATTCCCTTTTCTCTACAACTGTTGAAGTTACATGAGCCCTGTCCTCCTTTTCATATGGTCAGCCTAAGCAACCACAAAAAAATAATGGTGAAGAAAATGTAGAGACATTTCTGAAAAGTGTCCTTTAATTGCTAGGTGATGAGAAAAGAAAAACCTCAGGAATTTCCTGAAAGTTTTCTTTTCCCCCATGAAAGAGGCTTCCATTTTTCTGCCTCATTCTCAGGACAGTTTATAATTTATTTTGAATGTGTGTTGGTGGTGCTTTTGACCTTACCGAATCACTGTGAGGTGGATGAAGGTACTGTCTATATTTTCCTTGTTATTACACGTCTCACCATTGCTCTACAGTCTCCCAGACTGCCTGCACTTCCTAATCTGAAAAGGCCCTAGAGGAGGAATCAATTCATGATGTCTTCCCCTGGGTTGGAAATGCAGGAAGCCAAGGAGGCACACTCCTCAGCCATCTCACAAGTAAGGTAAGCACAAGAACCCTGAACCATCTCATGAGAATTTCTTCAAAATTTCTTCTCCTGTGAATTTATTTTTGAAAGCAATTTCTTTTCTATCAAATTGAATGAGAATGGTCAAAATTTTCATGGAAGAAATTTTCGGTGCAGCATTAGTTGTAAAGCACAGAGAAAGCTTTAGCTAGGGGCAGTATAGAAATAAAATTGTATAAATAAATAAATAATCTATGCTTAGGAATGGAGCACATGCTTTGTATGCACAAGTTCCCAGGTTCACTAGGGCTGGGAAAGAACTTTGTTTGAAGCCCTGGAGAGCCACCGCTAGTCAGTGTAGGCCAAGGATCACCAATTTCTTTGGGTCGGTGGATTCATTTGGATTTTTTTGTGTTCTCACAAACTGGCTGTCATGGGGGGGGGGGGGGCTTGCCCATTCATACAATTGGTGCTGTGGGGGGCATGGCCTGTTAGAAAACAATCATTTCCCAGAAGGCAATTGGTAAGACTATTAGAAAAGTAACTAGATCAAGAACCTAGGTACAAGGCAGAGATGGAGATGGTGCTTCAAAACACAAAATCACTCTTTTGAACCCAAATAACGATGGTGCTGGGGTGGGGGCAGATTGTGCTTTACAGCATGCAAGCCTCCCATCTCAAAAAAATGAATAATTTAAAAAATCTTAAGAAATACAATTAAAAGTGCGAGGGGCAGGAAGTTGGTGAGTGCCAAAAGATGTGTCCATGCATGTATGGTGCCCATGGGCAACACATTGGAGATTCCAGGTGTAGACAAACTCCAGGTGTAGACAATACTGAGCTAGACAGAACAAGCATTGGTATAAGGCAACATCCTGCATTCCTAATCTGAGCTGTGCTTGAATTTCCTGATGCAATCATAGGAAACCCATACAGCCAGTGTGGTGTAGTGGCTAAAGTGTTGGACTGGGAGTCGAGAGATCCAGGTTCTAGTCCCCACTTGGCCATGGAAACCCACTGGGTGACTTCCAGCCAGACACAGACTCTCAACCCAACCTACCTCACAGAGTTGTTGTTGTGAGGATAAAATGGAGAGGAGGAGGATTATGTACGCAGCCTTGGGTTCCTTGGAGGGAAAAAGGTGGAACATAAATGCAAGAAATATATAAATAAGCCCAGAGGCTAACTGCACCCTGCAGCATGTTAGCATTATAGGGTTCCAATACAAAATGCATGTCGTTTCAGCTCTTTCCTTGTCCATCACAATATAGATATGTTGCGATTGCCACGGTGTAGTCAAAAGGACTGAGACCCATTGATTTCAGATTCAGGGAATTGACTTCCAGGGGCCTTAAAAGTGCCTGACTATGGATTAGAGTTGAGAAGGGTTGTGGGACTGAATTTTTCAAAACTCTTGGGGGATAAAATGGGGGATTCTAATTTTTATGAGTCCCCCCCCTTTTCCTATTTTTCCTCCATGCCTTCAGTCTCTAATATGGCTTGACCATGTCCTATATTAGGAGAACAAAATAAGGCTGAAAAGGGGTTTATTTTATTTTATTTACTTGACATTTATGCTCCATCTTTCACTTAAGGCAACTGAGAGCAAATTTTTACTATCATCAAATGCAAGACAGGGTAGCTTGGATTAGATGGATATAAGAAATTCATATGGCAGGGCAGGTTTGCTAAACAAACATTTAAAAAGGTGTGTGTGAGTGGTGGGAGGGGGAAAGTATCTAGAGGAATGGATCAAATTCCTTGATTAATAGAGAGAGTGAGGTTATTTCTGTCATAATCTTATGTAAATCCCCCAGAGAGCTTTGGCTATGGGGTGGTATACAAATGTAATAAAATAAAAATAAGTCGGGGACAGCATTTTTTCTGACTGGCTTCTCATCTTAAGTAGCTATACAAGAGGCAGGTACAGTAGGGTCCTCTCCATGGTGCACTTTTGATAAAAATGTTCCAAAATCCACAAAGTCCTTCATACTCAGCAGATAAAGAATTTGAGATTTTAAAAAATGAATGCAGATGAAAACAAATCCACCCATCCTTAGTGCTGATTGCTTTAAACTAGGGATGTGTACGCCTGAAAATATCGTATTTTATCATCGGAATTTCGGACCAAAGAAATTATCATCTCCAATAATATCGTAGGTTAATTGCATCGTCTTCACGATAATTATTGGAAATCCAATATTTAATTTGTAGCCCCATTGTGCCCTATAGAGCTGAATTATTTAGAAAAAATGCCTATAACTTCTGTATTTTCAAAGTTACAGGCTTGAAACTTGGTCACAATGCTTATGAGGTATGCCTAAGTATGTGTATGAAATTTGAGATCGATCCCTCCAACCCTTGATTTTATATGAATTTATTAAAGAACGTTTAAGTTCTGACAGGTCAAAAGTTGCACAATGTTTCAAAAATTCATATAAAATACAGGGGTGGAGGGATTGATCTAAAATTTGGCACTTATGTGTAGCAATGTGTGCTAGACATGTGTATGAAATTTGAGAACGATCCCTCCAACTCTCGATTTTATATGGATTTTTTAAAGTTCCTGCAACTTTTTGACAGGTCTGAATGAACGCATGTGGCGAGCTGTCATTCTGACCTGTCAGAACTGAAACAATCTTTAATAAATTCATATAAAATTGAGGGTTGGAGGGATCGATCTCAAATTTCATACACATACTTAGGCATACCCCATAAGCACTGTGACCAAGTTTCAAGCCTCTAACTTTTAAAATACAGATGTTACAGGTTTATTTATATGGCAATCCAATAATCCGATATAATCAGGCTGAAAATTATCGGATCAGATGTTTATCGGAGGTTTTACTATTGTATCGTTATTATCAAACGCATGCACGATAAAGAGCATATCGTATCGTTATCAGACATTTTAACGATATGATACACATCGCTACTTTAAACTCAAATACCCTAATCCAGCAAGGGAGAGGCATGCTTGGAAGCAGACTTCCGCATGAGGCTTCTACATGAGGCTTCCTTGTTGGATCAGGCACTATGCACATAGAAGTGTATGGATATGATTTGGATGCACACTCTGCAAGGCAATGTACATCCAGAGCCATGAAACATTCAAGGTGAACCTTATTCAAAGGCCATGTCTACACCTGCCAGATATCCTGGGGTCAACTCTAGGTAGTCCCTGTGCATCCATATGACACACAAGCAATCCCAGCATTAACCGGGGAGGACCTAGAGATGACCACATGATAACTGAAACTGGGGATATCCCATTTTTTCCGTGGTCCCAGGACAATCCCGAGGACCATGGCTGGTGTGGCACGGCCTCCTCGGTCCTCAAACAGAAATGGAGATGCACGGGGGGCTCCGTGCTCATAGGAATGGGGTGGGGGCAGCAATTTTCCCATCCCAGGGATGGTAGTGGAGTTGGGCATGGGGTTTGGTGGTGGGGTTTACTTACCTTTTGTGCTGCACATGGCCTCCTCTTTTTTTTAAAAAAAAAAGGCACCCGCAACGTCCCTCTTCCCTTCTGGGATGTCACACAGCCATAAAAATGCTGGGGGACAATCGCGGAAGCAGGTAAGTTTGTGATCCTCCCTCCTCCCTCCTTCTACACCCTTAGGTGTAGATAGCCCAAACTGGAGGACGTAAAGCCGAAATGCTCCTATATCTATAGATAGGTGCAGATAAGTTTTTGTGCATTCCCAGCCCCTCTTTCAGGCTGGGAAAGAGGGGCTGGGCGGTATACAAATGTAATAAATAAATAAATAAATAAATAAATGTAACAACTTCATACATACTACTATACTACGGCTAGCTTGGGGGGTAAGGCTGTTATTTGAACCTCTGTTAATGTTTTATTATATTTATTTGATTGTTTTAATTGATGTTTCAAATTTTTTTTATTATTATTATTATTCATAGGACTTTTCAAAAAAGTTTTGATGAGACGAGATCTACTTTTTTTAAAGTACTTTTTTAAAAGATAAAAATACTTCTTTTTTAAAAAGTACACATTTCATTTATTGGGTGTGTTCCTATGGAGCCAGTTCACATATCCAATTGATAATTATCAGGTAATGAGATTTCAAGAGAGTAACACCCATCTTCAAATCATCTATTAAAAGAAGAGAGGTCAAAAATTTTAAAATTACGGTCTAGAACTTCTTTTGAAGTGTCAGATAGAGAACCAATAATTTTAGGGAAAAATGTAATTCCAATCCTTCTAGGGCAAGCTAATTAAAGTAATGGGTACTCTTGTTGGCTCATAGGCTGAGGCTGTCTCCGTTAGTCATTAGGTCTAAAAAGAACAATAATAACTAATCATGCCTGATGCCATGATTAATCACAAATTGCCATAGGAAAATGCAGTATATAATCCTTTGAGATTAGAGTTGAAAGAAAATCAAGTTCTTTAAAAATGGCTGAAGCAAAGCATGGAAGAGAGTGCTGGATCTATACAAATCTACTGGATAATCAGATTTGATAAACAAGACTGTTAGGTCAGTGCTCATTGACATGGATGACTAGAGAGTCAGTGTGGTCTACTCAAGTGTGTTGGGCATATGTTACATTGACCATTTAGGTGGCCTGGGGCAAATCATCGCATTCTCAAATTAGTCCAGCCTTCCCCAATCTGGTGCCTTCCAGGCCTGAAGAACATAAGCAGAGCCAAGGGTCCATCTAAACCAGCATTCTATTAATGCAATAACCAACCAGCTGCCCACTGAAGCCTGTGAGCAGGATATAAGTGCAACATCATGATTTATTTATTTATTTGATTTATATCCTGCCTTTCTACCAAGGCAAATGGTGCTCATGGAGGCTAAGAACCAAAACAGAGAGAGAGGCAATTAACCTACCTCAGCTGGGAGCTTCAAAGGCTGGAAGTGGCCACTGAGAAGTCCTCCCTCAGATCCTCAGCAAACACAACTCTGATGGTGAAGATACCAAGAGAAGGGACTCCCCTGAAAATCTTAAAACCCAGGTAGGCTCATATGGCAGAAGGCATTTGTGAGGGTTCAACTGTATTATCAAGGCTTAAGTTAGGTGTAACAAGTTAAAATGTATGTACAAAGGGTAAACTGTTAAGAATCAGCATACTCTCAGGAGGTGTCCTGGTTAGTTTAGCTTGAAGGTACGGAAGTGCAAATGGGAGGAAGACGTTTCAGTATAAGATTAACATACACGCAAAAGGTCTCCTGATTACATTAACGACTCTCTGGCCTGGTAAGATCAGGTTTCTAGGTGAAAGGAAACCCAGAAAACTGAGGAGCGGGAAAATTACTGAGAGAGGTGGAGTTAAAACAGCAATTGGCTGTTTTAACTCCACCTGAGAAAACTGAGAAGCGGGGAAAAAGAGCCAATGGGAAGAGCTAGCCAGAGAGCCAATAGAAAGAGCTAGCCAGAGAGCCAATGGGAAAGGCTGGCTGGTCAGTTGGAGAGAGTTTTAAAAAGGAGAAAGGAAAGAGGAGAGAGATTCAAGTCGTTGGGGATGGAGGATTGAGTCATCCCAGAGAGATGCAGGACAATTGGGCGCTGGGAGGGACTCAGAGCCTGATTGAGGAAAGCTGGACTGAACTACTAAGTTTCAGGTAGCCAAGCCAGGTGAAACTGCGGTTTTATTTCTGTTTGTTTGTATTGCCTCTGAAAGTAACAGCTCTATGTGTGTAAATACCTTAAGCAAGTGTGCCTTACTATGTCTGGAATAGTAAAGAGCTTTTTGGTTTAAAGCTTGTGTTGTTGGAGATTCCATTTCACACCCGCCTACAGCTCAAAACCCCACTCTACTGAGAAGGGAAGGAGAGAAGGTGGAAGCTTGGGTCCCACAGGGGACAGTGTGGTTCTTAAAGAGGCAACATATCTTTAAGGAGCAGGGTCAGAGGTTCCAGCCAGAAAGGTGGAACTCTGACAGTCGGGGTGGATCCCCGACAGCATTCTCTCAGATTGCCTAGTCCCAAGCCATATACCAGTCAGTGAAGGTGTTGTAACAAAGGAGTCGTGTGCTCCTTGTAACCAGTATTCTAGACCAGTATTCTGGACTACAGCTCCCATCATTCCTGACCATTGACCATGCTAGCTGGAACTGATGAGAGTTGTAGTCCACAACATGTGGAGGGCACCATGCTGGGGAAGTCTGGTCTCACCTACCTCACAGGGTTGTTGCGACAAAACATCCTTTAAGAAAAGGTTGTAAACTAACATGAGGGGGAAATAAATACATAGAGTTAATTTAAATAAGAAGGAATTTGGGATAAAAGGGATCCAGACAGTGGAGCTTCTGCTGTGAATCATATATGAGAATTATGGAGGAGTATCTATTTAAGTTGCACTGCATGAACATGCAAATGCGCAAATCCTGAGAAGATTCATTTCAAATATTTTCCACACTATGTTTCCCCAGGCTTTCTAATATCTCCTTATTAGACCTTCTTCAGCTCCTGACTATAAACTACAGTGAAAAATGTGAGAGTGATGACAGATATATGCTGGCATATTGGCCTGTGGGCTAAGCTCATCCCTTGCATAAGAGCAATTGCCATGAATCTATACAGAATTCTGGAGTGAAATTCACAGCTGGTGCATATCATAAAGTACTATATGGCTTGCACTGATTTATTTTCTAGTGGGTATGCAAAATGAATAAATTACATCTGAAGGAAATAGGAGACAGGGGAAGGAACACTTCAGAAAACCTCTTAAGACCTCAACTTAGAAAGTATGAAGTTCAGGATAAGGTTTGTCTCTAACCAGGGTTGGCATCAGTGGTTGGCATCATTGAGCCCCTGCCAAGGCCCACAACTCAGCAGGGTGGCCCTCAGAAGGCTCAACGTGAGGTTCCAGCCATGCTGTCTCCTTAATCAGGGTTGGCACTGAAGCCCTCCCCCCTTGCTGCTCCTCTTGCAATTGCTACCGGTCCACCAACACAAACAAAAGAACAGTCTCTGCCATTTCTATCTGAGCAGTGGTGTGGATTACAACCACTACAGGCAAAGCGAGTGAGCAAGAGGGTGATTACAGGGACTGCCCCAGCCCACTAAGGGCATCTTGGCCAACAGCACCTCCCCAGCACACACACACACCCGAACTGGCAGTGTCTCTGCATTTGAGCTCAGGGTTCAAATCCTGATGACCCCCTTATCTCATGGGGAACTGCATTATGCCTGTTAGAAAAATATTGTCTTTAAACTAGGGATGTGCACTGACCCCCCGGATCGGATCGGATAGCGGATCGGAATCAGACCTGGGGGGTCGGATCGGATCAGATCGGATCGGAGGCTGGTCGGATCGGATCGGACCAGATGTCCGATCCGGATCGGACGCCATTTTGAATGCTTTTTCTCATAGCCAAGTATTGTTTTACAAAAACGCCTATAACTTTTTCATTTTTAAAGATAGAAGGATGAAACTTGGGCACATTGTAGACTGGTTAGGGATAGTTATCTGTGAGAAATTTCAGAAAGATTGGTGCATGCGTTTTGTGGCAATTAATTTTTTAATAAATACCCATGAATGCTTATAACTTTGTCATTTTTAAAGTTACAAACATGAAACTTTGCCACATTGTAGGAGGTACCTTGGGACCTATGTGTGTGAAATTTCAGAAACATAGGTGCTTGCCTTGTGTGGCAATTAATTTTAGAAAAATGGGTAGTAGTGGGGTAAATACAGTTACGCCTCCCATTTTTTTATTTTTAAAGATACAAACAGGAAACCTGGGCACATTACAGGTACCACTTGCCTTGATATGTGAGTGAAATTTCAGAAACATTGGAGCTTGCCTTGTGTGGCAATTAAGTTTTGAAACAATGAGGAAAGAAACACCTATAACTTTGTCATTTTTAAAGTTACACACATGAAACTTTGCCACATTGAAGGTGGTACCTTGGGACCTATGTGTGTGAAATTTCAGAAACATAGGTGCTTGCCTTGTGTGGCAATTAATTTTAGAAAAATGGGTAGTAGTGGGGTAAATACAGTTATGCCTCCCATTTTTTTAGTTTTGAAGATACAAACAGGAAACTTGGGCACATTACAGGGAACACTTCACTTGATATGTGTGTAAAATTTCAGAAACATTGGTGCTTGCCTGGTGTGGCAATTAATTTTTGAAACAATGAGGGATTCATTGGACAGCACTTGCCCATAGGGATTCATTGGAGAGTACTTGCCCATAGGGAATCATTGGAAAGCACTTTCCCATAGGGAATCATTGCATTGCACTTTCCCACTGAGAAATGCAGTTATGCCTCCCACATTTTTATTTTTGAAGATACAAACAGGAAACTTGGGCACATTGTAGACTGGTTAGGGATAGTTATCTGTGAGAAATTTCAGAAAGATTGGTGCATGCATTTTGTGGCAATTAATTTTTTAATAAATACGCAGGAATGCCTATAACTTTGTCATTTTTAAAGTTACACACATGAAACTTTGCCACATTGTAGGTGGTACCTTGGGACCTATGTGTGTGAAATTTCAAAAACGTAGGTGCTTGCCTTGTATGGCAATTAATTTTAGAAAAATGGGTAGTAGTGGGGTAAATACAGTTACGCCTCCCATTTTTTTATTTTTTAAGATACAAACAGGAAACATGGGCACATTACAGGGAACACTTCACTTGATATGTGTGTAAAATTTCAGAAACATTGGAGCTTGCCTTGTGTGGCAATTAATTTTTGAAACAATGAGGAAAGAAACGCCTATAACCTTTTTATTTTAAAAGTTAGAAGTCTGAACATTGCTCACTTTGTAGATGGGTTAGGGGTAGATATGTGTCAGAAATTTCAGAATGATAGGTCCAGGCATTTGATGGCTATGGAATTTTTAGATAAAATGTTTCAAAAAAATTTCCACAGAGGCCCGGTCTTCCCCTCTTCCCCCTCCCGCTTACCGCGAAGAAAAGGAAACACTCTCTCGTCTCGATCCCTTTGATCCTGTTGCTAGTATCCATTACAGGGCTCGTGTCTGCTTTCACTTTTTACTCAAGCAGAACGGCTGAGCCTAGCTGAGTTTTGCAGCCATGCGTGCAAGGAAGGATCTCTCTCATCTCGATCCCTTTGATCCTGTTGCTAGTATCCATTACAGGGCTCGTGTCTGCTTTCACTTTTTACTCAAGCAGAACGGCTGAACCTAGCTCAGTTTTGCAGCGATGCGTGCAAGGAAGGATCACTCTCTCTCGATCTCTTTGATCCTTTGTTCCTCCCCTTCTCCTCCCCCTCGCCGGCGTTGTGTGTGCGCCCCGCCGGTGCCCTCGCGTGCGGGCCGGTTCCTGGGCAGCAGAGGCTCTGCCTGGCTGCTGTGAGGCTCCTGAAGGGCTTGCCTAATGCGGGCTGTTGTGCTCTGCTGGGCCGCGGGGGTAGGTTGATGATGAAGAGGATGATGGGGAGGGCGTTCAATGGCCCCTCCGCTCACCAACTGACAGCGCGTGCTCCGCTCCAGACACCCGGCCTCGGCAGCCAGGAGGATACGCTGCCAAGCCCGCCGCCGCCGCCCGCGCGCGCACACACACCACCCGTCCATTATCATTTGGGCAGCCCTAATTAAGGAGCGCTCAAAAAATGGCAAAACCCCCTCTCCTTTTTTCTTAATTCCTTGCAGCTCCCACGATTTAACCCTTTCCTATCAGCTACAATTAA
This sequence comes from Anniella stebbinsi, assembly GCA_029215795.1. NCBI lineage: Eukaryota > Metazoa > Chordata > Lepidosauria > Squamata > Anniellidae > Anniella > Anniella stebbinsi. The sequence goes on along the minus strand of JARDYH010000004.1, from coordinate 174,425,683 downwards.
TTAATAGTAGGATGACCAGTACCAGGAGACTGGTGTGTACAAATGTTTTTTTTTTTAGGCTTGAGATCATAAAGAGGCAAATATTCTACCTACCGTATTGGAAGCAGTATGTATTATTACTTTTTTAAAAAATGTAATTAGTAGGATGACCATATGAAAAGGAATACAGGGCTTTCACAGTGGAATAGAAAAGGGAATTTCAGCAGGTGTCATTTGTATCCATGCGGCACCTGGTGAAATTCCCTCTTCATCACAAAAGTTAAAATTGCAGGAGCTCTGCTCTCTTTTGTATCTGGTCACTCTAGTATAGCTCCTGCAGCTTTAACTGTCATATGGTCACCCTTGTTTCCCAACATACTGCTTCCAATACTGTAGGTAGAATATTTGCCTCTTTATGATCTCAAGCCTAAAAAAAAAAAACATTTGTACACACCAGTCTCCTGGTACTGGTCATCCTACTATTAATTAATTGTAGCTGATAGGAAAGGGTTAAATCGTGGGAGCTGCAAGGAATTAAGAAAAAAGGAGAGGGGGGTTTGCCATTTTTTGAGCGCTCCTTAATTAGGGCTGCCCAAATGATAATGGACGGGTGGTGTGTGTGCGCGCGCGGGCGGCGGCGGCGGGCTTGGCAGCGTATCCTCCTGGCTGCCGAGGCCGGGTGTCTGGAGCGGAGCACGCGCTGTCAGTTGGTGAGCGGAGGGGCCATTGAACGCCCTCCCCATCATCCTCTTCATCATCAACCTACCCCCGCGCCCAGCGGAGCACAACAGCCCGCATTAGGCAAGCCCTTCAGGAGCCTCACAGCAGCCAGGCAGAGCCTCTGCTGCCCAGGAACCGGCCCGCACGCGAGGGCACCGGCGGGGCGCACACACAACGCCGGCGAGGGGGAGGAGAAGGGGAGGAACAAAGGATCAAAGAGATCGAGAGAGAATGATCCTTCCTTGCACGCATGGCTGCAAAACTGAGCTAGGTTCAGCCGTTCTGCTTGAGTAAAAAGTGAAAGCAGACACGAGCCCTGTAATGGATACTAGCAACAGGATCAAAGGGATCGAGATGAGAGAGATCCTTCCTTGCACGCATGGCTGCAAAACTCAGCTAGGCTCAGCCGTTCTGCTTGAGTAAAAAGTGAAAGCAGACACGAGCCCTGTAATGGATACTAGCAACAGGATCAAAGGGATCGAGACGAGAGAGTGTTTCCTTTTCTTCGCGGGAAGCGGGAGGGGGAAGAGGGGAAGACCGGGCCTCTGTGGAAATTTTTTTGAAACATTTTATCTAAAAATTCCATAGCCATCAAATGCCTGGACCTATCATTCTGAAATTTCTGACACATATCTACCCCTAACCCATCTACAAAGTGAGCAATGTTCAGACTTCTAACTTTTAAAATAAAAAGGTTATAGGCGTTTCTTTCCTCATTGTTTCAAAAATTAATTGCCACACAAGGCAAGCTCCAATGTTTCTGAAATTTTACACACATATCAAGTGAAGTGTTCCCTGTAATGTGCCCATGTTTCCTGTTTGTATCTTAAAAAATAAAAAAATGGGAGGCGTAACTGTATTTACCCCACTACTACCCATTTTTCTAAAATTAATTGCCATACAAGGCAAGCACCTACGTTTTTGAAATTTCACACACATAGGTCCCAAGGTACCACCTACAATGTGGCAAAGTTTCATGTGTGTAACTTTAAAAATGACAAAGTTATAGGCATTCCTGCGTATTTATTAAAAAATTAATTGCCACAAAATGCATGCACCAATCTTTCTGAAATTTCTCACAGATAACTATCCCTAACCAGTCTACAATGTGCCCAAGTTTCCTGTTTGTATCTTCAAAAATAAAAATGTGGGAGGCATAACTGCATTTCTCAGTGGGAAAGTGCAATGCAATGATTCCCTATGGGAAAGTGCTTTCCAATGATTCCCTATGGGCAAGTACTCTCCAATGAATCCCTATGGGCAAGTGCTGTCCAATGAATCCCTCCTTGTTTCAAAAATTAATTGCCACACAAGGCAAGCACCAATGTTTCTGAAATTTTACACACATATCAAGTGAAGTGTTCCCTGTAATGTGCCCAAGTTTCCTGTTTGTATCTTCAAAACTAAAAAAATGGGAGGCGTAACTGTATTTACCCCACTACTACCCATTTTTCTAAAATTAATTGCCACACAAGGCAAGCACCTATGTTTCTGAAATTTCACACACATAGGTCCCAAGGTACCACCTTCAATGTGGCAAAGTTTCATGTGTGTAACTTTAAAAATGACAAAGTTATAGGTGTTTCTTTCCTCATTGTTTCAAAACTTAATTGCCACACAAGGCAAGCTCCAATGTTTCTGAAATTTCACTCACATATCAAGGCAAGTGGTACCTGTAATGTGCCCAGGTTTCCTGTTTGTATCTTTAAAAATAAAAAAATGGGAGGCGTAACTGTATTTACCCCACTACTACCCATTTTTCTAAAATTAATTGCCACACAAGGCAAGCACCTATGTTTCTGAAATTTCACACACATAGGTCCCAAGGTACCTCCTACAATGTGGCAAAGTTTCATGTTTGTAACTTTAAAAATGACAAAGTTATAAGCATTCATGGGTATTTATTAAAAAATTAATTGCCACAAAACGCATGCACCAATCTTTCTGAAATTTCTCACAGATAACTATCCCTAACCAGTCTACAATGTGCCCAAGTTTCATCCTTCTATCTTTAAAAATGAAAAAGTTATAGGCGTTTTTGTAAAACAATACTTGGCTATGAGAAAAAGCATTCAAAATGGCGTCCGATCCGGATCGGACCTCGTCGGATCGGATCGGATCGGATCGGAGGTTGGTCGGATCGGATCGGATCGGATTTTCCCGATTTTGGGTCGGATCGGATTCGGATCGTGGATCGGATCCGATCCGATGCACACCCTTACTTTAAACTAGCTTCAACGGTTGTGGAGTACATACTTTGAATGCCAAAGCGTCTGGGAGCTAAAACCTGGTGCCTCAAGTGAAAAGGTTCCCAGGCAGCAAGGCTGAGAAAGATCTTATTCACACCTGCTCTTCACCCCCACCCTCAGGTTTGTGCTTATGCAGGAGCACAGGTTTTTAGGTAACTCCCCCCTCCCTTTGAGACCTCCATGTTACAGACCATTTTTATAACTCCCTGCAATTTCAGACATCTTTTGTCATAAAACCGCTGTTCAAGAAACTCAAGTCCAAAGCACCCATGGGTATTTGGAACAAGTGGAGCAGTTCTTTGAATCCTCGCCATGATTTTATCTATTCGTTTGTCTCTTCCTTTCTCCAACTGTTGCTTACCTTAGGCCAGGATGCCATCAAATATATAGGGGCTTACTTGGGATTAAGAAGACAACCCATTTCATGTCCAGCAGGCAAAGCCATCCTGGCATGTAGTGTGTGTGTGTGTGTAACCACCTCCTTGAAATAAGGCACCACTATCTTAGATGGAGTGATGTTCTCTGGTTCTGTTTCATAGTACGCTGGGGACTTGGATTCAGATAGGTCACAGGTCACCCCATTTCAGAGGGAGCCCTTGGGACTCCCATCTATACTGACGATGCAGCTGTCCCATCATCTGAGTATGAGAATGACTCCCTGCAGCTTCTCCTGTCCCTCAGCCATACAGGAATATGAGACTGCAGAAACAGCACTGGCCCTTTAAGAACTGCAATCAGCATCCAGCAGGGGTGGAGCCATTGGAAGACCAGGCTCTGCCAGCCCTTTTAAGGCCTCAGTTGACAGCAGTTCTTTGCTGGGAGAATAACCAGCGCTTCCTGCAGAGTTGTTGTCTAAGGTCCTGACATGATTCCTACCTTGCCTGATGTGACCCAGGATAGATAATGAATGCTGTGTTATAGTCTGATTCCCTGTATAGTCCCACCCTGTTTATTTAATTGATTAATAGCCTATCCCACCCTTCAGTCTTGGGCAGATAGCAGTAAGCTAGAATCCCAAATCATATTGGTAATTTATCTCATTTACTTTTATTTCATGCTGTTCTTTCCTGTCCTGGCTTACCACAGGTCATCTTCAATAAAAATATGTTACATTGCTTCCAGAAAATGGAAGAGGCCTGGTATTGACTGGGGTGATCTGGGCTGCTTCAGAGTCTAGTTGGGGGGTGGACATGATTGAGTGCTTCTTCACTAAAAACAAACACCTCCCAAACCTGCATATACAAACTACTTATATTAGGGAAGAGGCTAGGTTAGACCCCCCTCTCTGTGATATTTAGGTGTTGTTGTTTGTTTATGTGGAGGTATTCAGGGCCAGCCCTACCATTAAGCTGAGTGAGGCAGCTGCCTCAGGTAGCAGTTTCTGGGGGTTGGGAAGGGATGGCAAGATGTCGGAGGATACAGCTGAGTGTGTGTGTCATGTGGTGGCCTACCCTGCATACCCCAAATAGCCAGTTGCAGTGGAGGATGCTATACCATTGCCAGTGTTGAATTAACGTTCCACTGCCAGTCCACTAGGCTTCTGTATGAGAAATGGATAGGGGTGCCATCTTGTCCTTTGCCTCAAGTATCTTGGGCTGGCCCTATTATATTGAGAGATAATCATTTGACTCTTCCTCTGCAGCAGTACAGACCCATGGTTTTCCACCTCTGGGACAGAATGAGGCCTTGGAAGTCACAATAGAATACAGGATGGAGGCATGAGGCCCATTCAGTAGTTTGTTTCCTCCGTATGATTAATACCAAGTGGAGAAGAATTGAGGTTGAGTGTGACTGCCCCACTCTCTCCTACAAATAACACAGATTCTTTGCTGTAGAAAATCCCTCTCCAGCTCTTGGTGGTGGACACCGACAGTGGTGGAGCTAGCATTCTGTCCTGCCTTCCTCTCCACACAAGGTAAATTGCATGGGTCTGATCTATGGCTCTGAGAACTCCCTCAGAGCAAGAGATTTGGCAAACAGACTCTGAAGAGCTGGCCAGCCCCAAATGCCTCACAGCACTATGGCCCTGGATACAGCTTGTGCTGGCCTTCTGGAGAACCCATCCAGAGTCTTTATAATGAGAGATGGGGGTCAGGCATGGGGGGGACTGGCATCCTCCTGCCTCAGGTGCATTTTGCACCATCACTGTCAGCTGCCCTACTGAAAGGTTGATCAGCAGTGCCATCAGTGTCAGGGCAGCCGACAAGTGTTTTCTCCTTAAGCTCCACTGGAATTGGGCTATAGGAAGAATGCTGATATTTTAAACATACGTCCCAAAGTATAACTAGAATGCTGCCTGAAAGAACTTTTTCTTCCAAAAAAGAAGTTAAGATTGACTTTTGTTCAAAATATGTGTCATTGCCAAGGACAAATCAGAGACCAGATATAGTATTTTATAAATTTATTGCGCACAGTAGGCTATAGACCATGCTAAGTCAAGGGGAAAATTTACCCTTGAAAATTATAAATCTCACTAAGCATGATATTAATTTATGTCTCTGCAGCAATGCACAACACTTTTTCTGGTAACAAAAGATTGATGGTAAGTGCCTTTAATTTAAAGAAAGTTTAGTTCTTCAAACCTACCTAGAAAGTTAAGAATTGCAGAAGTCTGTGCAAGCTGAATGTAGCCCACCGGCCATGTATTGTGTCTTCCCAGAGACTCGGCAAACCCTGTTTTTGTGATCCCAAGCAGGCAGCAAAAAGTGGAACTTTGCTGAGCCCCTGTTAGGCACTGAGAGCTGTGTTTAGCTTGGTGAATTATACGTTGTCTGGGACTGAACTCGGGATTTAAGGAATTTTATATCTCCCAGTGTAGACTATGGTTTTTGGGTTTGGTTTCTACTCCATTTGGGGACATGATGAAATCATACACTTATACTGTTCTTTCCTCCAGCACCACCACTACCACATACACACGTGTTTAAATTCATGGTAAATAAGGGCTTTAACCACATAAGGGGTTTCGTAATGTAGGGAGACCAAGAGAAAGTACAGCTTATGGTTGCAATCTGAGTAATAAACAAAAGTCTATTGCATACTCTACAGGCATCTTCATTTTCCATCTCTATCTGTATTTATATCTAGCTCTATATCCAGTGGTGTAGTTGAGTCAGAACTCTCAGGGACATAGCACTGGAACTTTTTTATTAGCAGGGATGCTGATGTCATCTGCCACCTTCCTCAGTCTTCTCTGTTTTCTCTTAAATTAGCTGCAATTCTCACAGTAACAGGTGGGGAAATGAATTTTCCCAGCAATACTATATTGTCCCCTATTGTAATGGAAAGTATTTTGGGTGTTTTGGTCTTGAATGGGCAATTAAAATTCATTAGCTTTACAAAAGACCTGTTCCTGGTGGAGATAAAGCTACCAGAACTAGTTTGCTGCTATAGATCAGTACTGCTGCTATCGATCAACATCTCCTTGGAGGTTTGGCTATGGGGACAGTCATGACGAACCTCAAAATTTACCACTACACCTATGTCTATATCTAACTCTTCCCCATCTATATATTTAGCTATCCAAACACAAACACACACATACATGAGTGATCGATGGTAGATAGATTCTAGTAAATTGAGTCTGCATTCTGCAAACACAGGCAAATGTTCCTACCTGCTATTGGAAATCCACTCCAAGTATTATGCAAGTTTATAAAGAAGCAATGTCACACTTCCAGACCAACACTGAGTTGTGTTTCCTTTCCCTGTGACACTGTGCTGGCCTCCATTTTGTGGCAAACTTACTGTCCCATGTTTTGAATGGTAGGTTTTTAAAAATGTCAAAATTTTAGCCTATTCTTGGTCTTCAGAATTTCTGACAATTTCTGACAATTTTCTGGGTAATACAGAATAGTTTAACTATCTTGGAATGCATGGTGAGGGAGGATACTTTGTTGATGATGATGATGATGATGATAATGATGGTTAATGTAAGGCATCATTTCCCTCCATAAAGAGCAATCTTGAAGAAACACATATTCATAAACCATAATTAATACAGCAGCAGAAAAAAGTCATTTTTTTGAAAAATTTCCGGAGATCATAGTCCCTTAGACTATAAAATAAATACATAAATAAATAAATGTGTGTGTGCCAAATTTCAAGTCTCTAGGGCTGCAATCATGCACACACTTATGTAAGAGTAAACCCCATTTAAAACACTGATACTTGCTTCTGAGTAGACATAAATACAGTTGCACTGTCAGTCATGTGGAGATACACTATCCATATATTTTTATTGGTTCTTCATACAGGACTGCTCTGTGGTGTTCTAAATAGGAAAAACCAATCAGAAAAGGGGATAGGGACCATGGCTTCCAGTGCCCAGTAAAGGATGATGCAACCATGATGCGGTAACAGGAGAGAGCAGCGAGGAATCAAAAGGGGCAGTTTTCAAAATTAGAAATAGAGAGAAGAATTTTGGGGCCTCTGCCAGGCCAGAGAAAGAACATTCTTGGAGAGGCAGTGAAATGGATCGTCATCATCTTCTTCGAAATATCTCTATAAATAAACAAATAAATGTCTGTTGTAGTGTTGAAGTTGTGTCTCCACTTATGCTCAACCTGCATAGATTAGTTGATGTGCCCTACATGGGGCTGCTGCCTAAGAAGAATGTTTAGAAATTGCAGCATGTGCAAAACACAACAGCTAGTTTGCTTTCTGATTTTCAGATCATAGTACACCGGTCTTCTAGCAATTGCACTGGTTTCAATTTTTTTCCAGGCCCAGCTCAAGATGCTGGTGCTTGCCTGTATAGGGAGATACATATAGCTCACTGAAGGCCAGAATCTTTAAAAGACTGCCTCCCCACAGAAGAACCTACCCATTGGCCTGAGGTCTTCACTATTTTCAAGTGTACAGCTTGTGTGTATGTTGTATGTTTTTGCTGTTTTAATTTTTGTATATTGTTTTTAATTGTTTTTAATCCTATGTAAACCGCCCAGAGAACTTAGGCTATGGGGGCAGTATACAAATGTAATAAATAAATAAATAAGTGGGAGCCACTTTGGCAAAATAAATTCAGCGTGCCCCCACCTGCCACATCCGTCTCCTTCCTGCCCTCCCTCCTTACCATATTGCTGCTGCCACTTGCTCTGCAGGGCTGCTGAGCTCTCTGGACAACCACATAGGCCAGAAAGACAGCTGGCATGGCTCTTCAGAGAAAGGTCCATGCCCAAATACCGGGCTCTGAGGAATTGTTCCTCAGAGCCAGGCAGTGTGGGAGGAGGAGTGTCCATTGGAAATCACCTGTACCACCTCTCTGCAGAGTGGTTGGGGTGGGTAGGGAAGGAGGGGATGAGAGACATGGCAGCAGTGGCAGTAAAGGGAGGGAGCGTGGTGGTGGCAAGTCCTCCTGATGGGGATGGGGAGCATGCAACTTTCCACTTCAGGGCTTTTATGAGCCACCAATGGCCCATGAACCTGCAGTAAGACCAGGCCATAGGCTGTGGTCATCTTCTGAGGCCCTGATTTATGTCTCACCAGCCAAAGAGGTTCAGTTGGTGATACAGGTGATCGCCAGGGGCAGCCCTCTTCCCACAATGCCTGGATCTGAGGAAGGACCCCTCCCTTTGCTGCCAGCATCCCAGTTATGGAATTTCCTCCCCAATGAGGTTAGATCTGATGACATTTAGGTGGGCAGCAAAAAGCATTTTTATTCTGCCTGGCTTGTCATGGTTTTTAATTTGAAATTGAAGGTTTTCAACTCCGCTCGGTTTCAGTAGTTTGTTTTAGTCCCATTTGTTTTTGTGGTATTTGTCTTGTAAACTGCTTTGTGCTTTCATCACTGAATTCTGTCTGGTGCCTACACTGTCAGCTTTTTGGCACCAGGTTAAGACTTTTCTCTACTCCCAAGAATTTGATGTTATATGATGGGGGGTTTAATGTCAGTTGCCTTCTCGGGTCCTGATATGATATTGGTGGGGGGGTTTTTAAGGACTGTGCACAGCACCACCACCACCACCCCCGATCTGGTCCAGGTCCAGATCTGGACAATCCAGATCGGGCCTGATCCGATCAAGACCAGATCTTACCTCCCCGATCAGGTCCAGAACGGGATTTGGATCTCCGCCCTCCCCCCACTCTCCCTGCTTACTTGCTGCTTCCTCGTCGCCGCTACCGGCCATTGCTGCCACTGCTTCCTCTCTACTGAGAATCAGGCTGGAAGGCCTGGTTCTCAGTAGAGAGGAAGCAGCGGCAGTGGCAGACGGTGGCGGTGGACAGCGGTGGCGACGAAGAGGCAGCAGGTAAGCAGGGAGAGTGGGGGGAGGGCAGTGAGTCCAATGGGCTCACTGCCGGCCTGGCATCCCTGGGTGCCGGCTGCACAACTGGCACCCAGGGACCAGGAAGGGCAATGGGCCCCGGATCTCCAGATCAATCCAGAATGATCCAATCAGGTCCGGAACGATCCAGACCTCCCCGATCTTTTTTTGATCTGGATCAGGGAGGTCCGGATCACCACGATCCGCTTCGGATTCAGGATCTGGATCCATGCACAGCCCTATCTACATAGATGAATAAACCAAATAAATAAACTAACTCGAATACTACAATTACCATAAGCCTCTAGTGACCTCCTTCCAAGAGAAAATTTACCTAGGTCAGATCTGTGTCCCTGGAACCTCTCTCCACTTTGAGAAATGGGGCAAGTGTAAAATTATATCTATATGTATATATTCACACACAGTTCTATTTGCCCCATTTCTTTACACACACACACACACACACACACACACATCCATATCATAAACGTTACTACTAATTATATTTGACTGATAATTATTTTAACATTTTTAAAAGGTAATTGGAATAATCCACATTAAAATCCTAATCACTGCGCTGGGACTGATTAAGGTGTTTCCATGAAAATATCTATTAATTACTCTCTAAGTGACAACAATTAATTTGATTCTCATTCTAGTAGTATAAATCACTATTAAAAATGGCAACTTTGCAATGTGCTCTTTCTACCACATAATGTCCTATTGTTTCAATTAAAAAACCAAGTTAATGAAACAATTTGTTAAAAAGGGAATGGATGTTGGAATTTTCTGAAAGGATAGTTTTGTAAATAATAATACTAATAATAATTCCATTTCTTAAAATAAAAGTAGGTGTGATACTTGCCTCAGATATATCCTGAATTATAAACCTGACCTCCTTTGCTGGCAGGTATATAGCAAAGGGCCTCAGAACCAGAGGCAAGTAGATCCATTGGTATGTCCATCTTTTTTTCTTCTTTTTTTTAGGTAGCAACATGTTTTTATTTGCAGAATAACACAATACTGGAAAGATAGCTACAGCCCTTAATAATTATAAATTCAGTGGGGGCTGACAGCTCTGCTTTTGGTGGGGCTGTAAACCCATTCTGTGTTTCATTCAGAAGGAGCCAGAACTCCAAAATAAGTTCTGCACTATGGATAACTCCATTAGAGTTCTGGCTGGTTCCGACTGAGACCCAGAATGGATTCACAGCCCCACCAAAATCAGAGCAACAAGACCCCATTGAATAATTTAACAATACAACCCTGGACATGCCTACTGAGTTCGATGAGGTTTACTCCCAGGAAAGTGGGGATAAGGTTGCAGTAATGTTCCGATCAGGTGCTGAAACAGATCAGGTGTACAGCATCCTGAAGAACTCATTCCTGGCCCTAGACCACATTTGCCATTTTATTGAAAGGGATTTCCCTCTTTTCATACCCTTAATCCAGCATTGGCCTCATACCAAACCAATCTTCATGGTAATCCCATAGGTTAGCAACCAGGAACAGAGAGCTAATTTATCTTCCTCTATTATGTGCTGCAACAAGAGCTGAGCCTAGAATCAACAGCTCTCCCTTTCTATCCTCCTGGCAGATGAACAACAGGGACTTCATGGAGCCTTCCCAGCTAACTTCAACTGGAGACGACCTGCATAGGGCTTGGTTAAGATGATGATTTCATTACATTTATATCCCACTGTTTTTCCTCCTGCAAACAACCCAAGACAACTTACATGGTCCTCCTCTTCTCCATTTTTTTCTTTGCCTGTGAAACAGTTGTCTAATTTGCATCACGGTCTTGGCAGAGGTAAAACAAAGCTCAACCCTGATTGCCTATTCAGGAAGGATCAAGTTATGAGTGTTGGGCATTTTCTATACTTTAATTCAAGGCTAGGGAACCTCTCATTCACAGGCTGAATTTGGCCTGTTCAGCCACCACATCAGGCCTGCAGGGCCTCAGCTGAGCCCCCTCTCCCTGAAGGGAGGGAGGGAAAGCTCTGAGACGTGGCTCAGTCTTTTGTCCCTCCCTCGCCTTGGGAAGGTGATGAAAGAGGGAGCTGGATGAATCCACTTCACTCCATGTTTCCTGCTTGGGGATGCCAGGGGAGGAGCATTTTGCATCTGTGGTTTCCCCTTCCGTTTCCTTAGCAAGTTGAGCACTGGGCACTTTCACATCTGTGCGCTGTTGCGCTCATGTATCTTTTCACTTGTATTGCTACTATGCTGGTGAAATCTCCCTCCCCTCCCCCTACGTTCTCCTTCCCCCTACAGTTAATTTTTTATATTTTTAAAATATTTTTCTCTGTGCAAATACAATAGTACGGCAGCCTGAAACTGTGCAATTATCATAAAACAGCACACTATGCTTTCCCCTAAGATCATATTAAACAAGATAAGTGAAGAGAAAGCATTACAATGGCTGAATTCAGACGACATATTAGGCAACAGAGGAGGGGGGGAACAATCGTCAATTGTGTTGCTTATTGTGTCATGTGGGGAGTAACATACAACGCACACACAACTGACAGTACGCTAAGCAGGAGAATTAAACAATGGAGCGAAACAACGGGCTTGCACGTTGTTTAGCTCGAAGCCCTGTTGTTTAACATGTCGTCCGAATTGGTCCCCCCCTCTCTCAGTGGACTATTCCGTTTGGGAATAGAGTTCTGCCGGCCAGAGCAGCCGAAAACCCCCGGCCGCTCTATACAGCCGTCAGAACTCACGTGCATGCTGGGACATGGCTGGGGGACTGAGGGAGGGGGAGGGAGCAGACGCTGCAACCAAAACAGCCACTGTATGATCTTAGCAACCGGGGTGTGTGCCAGTGCCGAGCAGCGCCGGCTGCAGCTTGTCGTGTGTGGAGCTCCGCCTGCCTAATGCACGGTCAGTAAACTATTTCCCCCTCCGTTGCCTAATTTGTCGTCCGAATTCAGCCAATTAGTTTTTGGAGAAGTTTGTAGTCAATATTGGCATAGAAAGGGGAAGCTGACATTGTTCTGGTCAGAAAACCTAGACATGCCTACTCAGGAGTAAGAACCATAGAGTTGAATGGGACCGAGTCCTGGCCATGGGTGGAGGTGGCCTCGCTTGCCTTCTCCACAGGGTGTTCAGGCACCCTCTCGCCCTCCCACTTCATGGTTGAGCAGTTGAGTAGAGAACCACTCCACCCTCCCCTTTTGTCAGCAAGATAGCCCTTCAACACACATGCCCCCAACAAAAACCAGGATGGTCCGATATAGCACAGGGACAGCAATACATGGGAAGGAGGAGCGGCTTTATCGTGCACGGAGGGGGGGAAACCGGACTTTCCTCACTCAAAAATAAAATGGAAAATGGAGGGGAAGAGGCCAGATGAGCACAGGACAGGTGAGTACCACACTACAAAAACACATACCAAGCATGGTGAGAGTGTGATAAATCACTGGTGTGATGGAGCTCCTAGACTTCTTCTAGCCAGGGGAAACCCAGGCAAAGCAAATCTGGCTCCCTAATCTTTGCTCCATACTGATTTTCCCCAGCTGGAAAAGCCCACAGAGAGTGAAGCAGTTGGGGCCATAAAGATGCCAGAAGGTGAGGCCCTGTCCTTCATGTCAGAGATGGGGCCCCACCCCTTGACATTATCCAGCCTTTGGGACTTTGTGGAGAGGGAAGTGGTGGTCCATGGACCCAGAAAGTTTCTCCACCCCTGCTTCAACTCCCAACTTCTCAAATCTTCATGAAAGCACCATATATCCACCAATGCTGCTAGATAACTGATGAATAAAACTAAATATATGAAAATAATGTTATGAAAATTAATGGAACCCCCAAAGGCTGATTAATGAGAATAAATTAAATCAGTTGAAAGAATAGTGAAATGCATAAACTGTATAGAGCAGGAGAGAAGAGTTAATTGCTTCTCACTGCTTAAAATTAGATTTGCAGGTAGGGAAAGGCCTGATGATAATAAAATTGAATAAGGAAGAGAAGCAGAAAAGTCAGGGATTGGGAGAAAGACTGGGAAAGAGAGCATATTATTTTGATAGTTACTATTTAAAACATTTATATCCCCATTCATGTCAGCTAACTATAATAAAACACAAACATTAGAGCTGTGTGCCGCCTCGGGCTGAACCTGCACCTCGGGCCTGCCTTGGCCTGAATACGAGGCAGTACTGGGTCAGCCCGAGGTACACTAAGGTGAAGTAGCTCGGGTCTGAAGTGCCTCAGGGTGCCTTAGGGTGATTTGGGACAGTGGTGGGATGTTCCCCCACCTGCCCACCCCCCAAACTCAGAGCTGCTACCCCTGACATCCATGGGACTTACCTTTAGCATCCATCCTCCTTCAAAAGAACTGAGATTTATAAGTAAGATGAGAGGTCTAATTTTCATAGATCTATGGTTGCAAACTATGGTGGCTGTAAAGGGTTATTTCCATAGTTTGTGACCATAAATCTATGAAAAAATAGAGCCCCATCTAATGGAGGAGGGTGGATACCAAGGTAAGTTCTACGGGTGGCAGCTCCGGGTTTGGGGTGAGTGGGGAAGGAGTGGGAGGGGTGAGAGGGGGAACGCAGAGTCCAGTGGACTCCTGGTTGGCCTCGTTCCTGGCTTTCCTGGGCGCCTGCTACACAGTTGAGCAGTGGGTGCCCAGGAACCCTCCGTTCTGATGTTAGTTGGCCCTGCCCCAAAGCACTCCGAGTCTGAAATGGCCTCCAGTGTGAGTTGGGGGTGGGCTGTGCACAGCCCTACAAAACAACAACATCAAAAGGTTTTTTTTAAAAAAATCAAATATCAGCTAAAACCATATGGACATGTTTGGTCTTCTAGTGCTATAGCACTAGCATTTTATGTATTTGTTGCATTATGTAAACTTTGATTAAAGCCCAACACTTCCCTGTTATGTTCAATTGATAAATGAATATTAATTGTACTAATGATCTTAGATGATAAATGAGGTTAATGAGGTCACTGAAACACAAATAAATTACTATTAAAAAAGTACCATAAGACATCGTCGGTAATGTGAGGGCTCCAGATTATTAATTATACTATCATTAGGCTGGAAACCAAGAATTAAACTGGAATTGTCCAGATTGATCTGGGATATCAGGATGTGTGTGTCTTTCTGAATAGCTTGTCTGTCCATGTGTAAAGCAATTGCATGAACTGGCCACTAGAAGCACAAGCACTCTTCACTGGTAATTTTTCTAATGGCAGTTGACATGTATTCCTATTTTTGCATCTGTCCATTCCAGGGCCAGCCCTACCATGAGGCAAAGTTAGACAGCCACCTCAGGTGGCAAATGCATGAAGAGCAACAGTGGGGTATTGGAGGAAAGAATTAGGGATGCTTTGCAGCCTGCCCTGTCACTACCAATCTATTTTACTGCCCTTAGGTGTGGTGGAGAACAGTGTCCTTTCACTACTATTAAAGTAAGATTCAACTACCACTCTGACTGACTTCTGTATGTGGAATGGGGTGTTGCTATTTCATCTTTTGCTCTGGCCCATTTGGAAATAATAATAAAAGACTTCATGGCTTGAAAAAGAAGTAGAAACGATGACCATATGAATTGTTCATAAGCATCAAAAAAGATCTCCTAAATACACCAGTGCTGTTACCTGGAGTTACTTAAAATAAATCTCAGATAGTAAGGAGGGAGGTACAACTCGATTTTATTAAAAGAGAATCAGCGCGCTGAGACGGAACCCTGTAGCCTCATGGCCAAAATACAGAGGAACCGCCCCTAACCAACATAGACAAAGGTTTTTACTCTCTTGGCATGAAAAAGAAACACCCTTCTTGTGACGTACGTGTCTAGAAACTTCTTTCAACTAAGAAATAGGGGAGGGGGAGGAGAAATAATGTTCTTTTTGCAAGCAGTTTACAGAGATGTAAGCAGCAAGGTCATTTCAACATACCAAAGGAGAGATAGCTCAGGGGCCTCTGGCTGGCAACAAGAAGAACAAAGGATTCTTTGACTTGCCAGCTCCTCTCATAAAAATTCTTTGACACCTTAATGTTTCTGCTATCACCGGTGAGATCATCTGCCCTGCGAAGACTCTTCAGGATTTACATAAGATTTGTTTTACAACTTACTTGATCTCAATTTAGGGGTTTCAGGGCACAGAGGCAGACATTAATTAATTCTTTCTTTTCTTTTTAATTTCATGTTACATTCCACAGTGCTTTATGAAAACTTTCAACTGAATGCATGGAATTTCTCATAAGCCTTGGGCAAGTGTCAGCGCGTACACTATGGTCTTCCAAAAATGCATTAAAGACCAAGGAGAGACATAATGGAATTTGGATCAATCAGGAACAATGGACCTATGTATAATCAGTTCCTCTGAATTACCTGAGCCTTGTTATGCCATTTAGCAGGAGTGATATTCTGCTGACATTTGTCAGCAATCTTGTTCAGAAAGCAGGCAATTCTGAATGGAAAGTTTTCTGGAAGAGTCAGTTGTAGTTATTATGCTAGGAAAAGTATAGATTTAGACAATTGCTTCTAAAATATTTCTCATGAAATAACCCCAAATATGCCACTTTTCTTGACATCTGGAGAGTTGTGTGACATGTGAAAAGAAGATTTATAGCTAAGGGGGTTTGCTGCAAGGAACCCATTTTATGTAGCATCGTAAACATCATTGCAGCAATACTAGAAGGCACATGCTTAAGGCAGAGTCATAAAACTTAGAGGAAAAGGACAATTTGCATATACCAGTAAGTCAACAATAAACAGGTAGTATTGCCATGCATGTTGCTGACCGGGATATATGAGAGTTTTATTCTTATTCACAAACCATGTAAACATGTCCTATTTGCAGCCCCAAATGCAATCGGGAGTGCAATTCTCAGGGATTTTTCACAATTTCCAGAGTTTGAACTTGCTTTCAGAAGTGTTCACTTTTGCAAGCCCACACTTCTAAAAAATGTGTATCATCAAAAAAGATACTTGCATTCAGGAGCAAAAATGAGGCAAGATGACCATCATGGTGCAAAATGGGGAACCTCAAAGATCTGAACATTGCTTTATCTCCTATCTGCAGTTCGCTGTTGGCCCAGTACAAATAGATCTGGATAATGCAGGAGCTGCTGCTTTAGCCAAGTAATTGTAATATTGCAATACTTTACCACCAATTCTGATTTAGGAATGTCACAGAAGTCCACTGGGGGGGGGGGGTAGTCTGACTTGACCACCACCCCAGGCCCCATTCACTGAGCTATGGGGCACTTGCCAATCTGCTCACCAAGCATCGCATGGTCATCACCTGGCCTTTTAGTAAGCCACCATTTTGCATGATGTTGCATGATTGGCCCCTTTAGGGCCACCATTTATATGCAACATGACTTTACTAGAAACCCCCAAGCCACCATTTGCACACAAAATGGCAGCTTGCTAAGGAGACGGGGGGGGGGAAGTGCTCGCTGGGTGCTTATTGTACCGATGAGAGGCTCATGTGGTGCAGTGAGCTGGGCAAACCAGGCACAGATGAGCCCACCCATCCCATTTCTAATTACTGGTGTTTTTATGTCAGGGGTGCAGAACCACAAAACTTGGAACGAACTGGATGTAAGACTGGGGAAATTCTCAAAGTTCGGGCTGAACCAAACTTAAGGTTGGAAAACTGAGGAACTGAGAGAAATTGAAACTGGCAGATTCATCCATCCCAAACCCCAGCTGTGACAGGGGCAAAAATAGGGATGTCCATCACTTGTAAATGTGGTTCTTTTGGAGTTCAATGGACGTCTGCTGCCTACCTGACTCAGCTCACATTTTAAGGCTGAGCTGTGGATTTCTCCTGAAATCCAGGAATGTTTTGCACATTTTTAAAAATTTGCTCAATATAGATTTGTGCAAATTTCAGCTGCAATTTGAGCAAATAATAAAAATATGGAAAATCCACAAACTAGCCCTACTCAATGCAGGTTGAGTCAGGCCAGTTCACAAAAAAACAGACCAAAGTCTGGGTGAGTGTGGGGGGTGAACCAAGGGAAGCTTGTCAAGCTCCACCCCAAATGGATTTATCTAACATCCTTGGACAAAAATCAGGGGTAGTATGAGGCTTAGAAAATCAAGTTCGCTTTACTTTTGTCCTCCCCATCCAGTCTCTGCATCCTGCTCCTGTAATTGATTTATAAAATCCCAAAGATGTAGCTGCATGCCACATTCAATGCAATATGTAGTTTGGCTCAGAAATCCCAGACCAGGTGTGAAGTGGTAGGCAGCGTAAGATGGTTGCGGCAGCAGCAAGTGCAGCAGTAGCTGCAGCACCACTGGGAAGGCAGTGGCCACTAAGAGCAGCACTCTCTGATATGCTGAATGGACATAAGCAACAAAGCCAGGTCCCTGCCCCAAGGACTTTACAATCTAAATTTCAAAAGTGGAGAAGACACCGGAGGGACAGGAGGGACAGGAGAGGCAAGAATAACAAACAAGAGGGGAGAGGGAAAAATGAAAAAGGCTCCAGTAAAAGCGAATGTAGTTGCTTAGTAAGGGATGAGGAGCAAGGGGTTAATCCAAAGGGGTTCAGTAGGGGGCAGGGAGCAAGGGTTTAATCCAAAGGCTTCACAGACAAGGGTAGGAAGGAAGACCAAGTGGTGATGGTGCCACTGGGCATTCTGGGAAGAAGCCCCATAAGGGGTCGTGGGCAGAGAAGCATTTAAGAGAATAGGAGACCTTTGAGCAGATCTGTTCTTCAAACAGGCAACTCATCCACATCCAGAAGGAGGGGAGGGGGGAAATAGTATACCAGATCGTCATTCTACTTAATGGGGGTGGAGAGATGACAGAATTTCTGATTCCCTTTATAAACAAAATGCGAGCAAATTCATTTCCTTTTTTCCTTTTGCTATATTTTTGCTTTTATACCTCAAAGACGGATATATAAGCATCCTTCCCATCTGCCTCTGCCTTTTAGTCTGTGCATTCTGTGCTCCCACCACCACCACCACACACAGAGATTTTAAAGCTTTCATGCTTTTTAAAGTTCTTATGTGGCCAGAGGTCTTCCTTTCCCTCTCTTCTACATCTACCCACTGCTTGGATGATTTAAAGGTTTTTATTTTATTTTATTTTGCTCAAGCAAACTAAGAATGTTGTTTTGCTGATCCTCTCTTTTAATTTGTTTTTTAAAATAATAATAATAATAATAATAATAATAATAATAATAGTGTTCTGTGAATTGGATATTGGCTGCTTTTGCTTCGTTTCTCCCTCACCCCACCACCACCTTTTAAATCAGCATTAGTCTCTGGAAAATAGACATATCTGGAGTTGATGTGCCCGACAGAAGCACAGTAATGCAAAACACACAAACTAACCACTACCTGGTCAGAGAAGTGATTCATGGGGGAGCAATGCCCAAATTTGCCAACTTTACACCACTTCGCCTAACTGAACTTGTGGAGTTTGGGATGAAGATTCCCAAGCTGTACGGTGACTTTAATGAAGGATTTAGTTGCTCCAAGCTCCAACACACTGGAGGTTGGTGGCTATCCAAAGTGCTGAACCCTATTTCCATAATAGGTTAAGCACCTTGGATAGCTCCATTACAGTTCAACTTCTGGCTGGTTTTCACTGAAAAGCTGAGCAGATTCACCGTCCTGTGACATTACAGCCACCAGCCTCCACTGCTCCAACCGTTAAATAGGTATCCCATGTAAGGCAGTCTGGGCACAACTGTTTAGGTCTACCCTTCTTGCCTTTAGCTAGGGCTGCTGTGTTGTTATTATTATTATCATTATTATTATTATTTCATCACTTTCACGCTCATGGTGGTTTTCTAGATTCAGGAATTTCCTGACAATCGAGTATGTTTTAAGTATGACTGCTTTCTTGATGTTGATGTGGATGTATTTTGGTAGGCCCAGTTTCTGAAGGTTTTCTGTATAATTTTTTGATGTGATGCCAGTGACTGATGTGACTAACGGAATAATTGTGACATTTTCCTGTTGCCATAGTTCTTTGACTTCCATGACCAGTGGTGTATATTTGTCTCTCCTTTCTTCTTCCTTTTCAAAAACAATTTTGTCATTCGGTATTGCTATGTCGATGAGGTATGTGCATTTTCCTTTTTTGTCTATGACTATTACGTCTGGTGGGTTGCAGGGTACTGCCTTGTCGGTATGAATTGTTCTGTCCCAGTATATTTTATGATCTGCATTTTCCAAGATTGTTTCAGGTGAGTATATATAGAATGGCGTAGGTTGTTTGATAAGGTTGAATTTGATGGCCAGTTGTTGGTGAATTATTTTTGCAGCTGTATTGTGTCTGTCTGTATAGTTCATTCCTGCCAGAATTCTACATCCTCCTGTTATGTGGTCTATTGTTTCTTGTACTTGATTGCATTTCCTGCACAGGTCTGTTGTTATCTTTTAAGATGTCTTTTTGGTAGTTCTTGGTGGCTATAACTTGATCTTGTATAGCTATTAGGAATCCTTCTGTTTCTGGAAATAGCTCACCCTTCCTGAGCCATTCGTATGATTGTTCTTTGTTCATTCGTGGGTTCTGTACTATGTTGTAGTGCTTCCCATGGAGTGCTTTTTGTGCCCATTTTTCTTTTTTCTCTGCAAGTGTGAGTGGTCGTGTTTGGTCTTCATTTTATAGTGCTAGGTTGAGTGGGGTATTATTATTATTGCTATTATTATATTATATTATATTATATTATAATTATGACTATGACTATGACTATTACTATTATTATTTCAAAACCAATGCCCTTCCCTGGTATGGGTGGAACCAGGGCAGGCAGAATGGGCAAGTCTAGGCAGGATCTTGGGGGGTCATGGGGTCATGGGTGGGTCCTGATGAGTTATGAGTGAAGTCAAGCTAGGGCAAAACCTGATGATCTGTGAGCAGAGTCAGGAACTAGTGGACTATGGGTGGGATCAGGCAGAATGTGAAGTTTAGTAGGATTTTAAAAAAACAGTATTAGTTACCTGACAGAACAAAATTTGAATATAAATTGTGGGTTAGCAAAGCTATACATAGCAATGCTTTATCTAGCAATCCCTCCAACTCCCCTTTTATCTCTTCTATCTGGTACAACATTGTACTAGTTCCATAAGCTTGTCACTTTCAGAGTTTTAGAATGTCATTACTGTGAGAAGTGTAAAAACCAATAATTGGCTTTTGGCCCTAATTAACAGGCCTCTCTCTGTTCTCTCCTTGAGCTCAAAATGGTCCATGTATGCCTGTGACTTTACATGTATGTGTATTGTGAATCTATGCTTATATGTGTGTGTGTGTTAATGTTATAACTCTCTGGGCCTGTTCAGATGACACACTAAGCCATGGTTAGCCTGCTAACCCTTTTGAAGGAAATGGTTAGTGAGCATGTTTAAACTGTGGTTATGTAGCCACCATGGTTAGGAGTGGTTCATACAACATGCTAAGTCATGGTTCACATGATACGCTAAGCTATAATGTTTAGCTCACAATGCTTAACCACCATGTTGTCTGAACAGGGTCTCTGTGTTGATGGGAAGTAGAACTAGAGTGAGAGTGGGATGAGTGACAAGAGGTGTGATGTATTTGTAAATGGGAGATGATTGGCTTAGTGAGTGGGGGTGAAGTGTTGTGTGCTATATAAACAGATTGCTATGTTTGGGTAGATCAGATAGGGAAAAGTTTAGATTAGGATAGGGCTAGGGGATGCAGAAATTTTGGATAGGGTCTGTGAAATGGTAGATTGTGAAGAGATAGATTGTGAAGAGATAGGTCGTGAAGAAAAAATTGTGTGTGGATTTGTGTGTATACAACTAAAGTGGGAATTAGGTGTGCATATGTGTGAGAGGATATGCAGATATAGAAGTTTTAAAAGTTACTTATTTACTGTCTAGCATGTTGATGCTATAATTAATAAGTATGACTTTGATTTATAAAATCCTATTCCTACTGCTTGTGGCTACAAAAGGGCAAAGTAATGAAGAGTAAAATATCATTCAGAATAAAACCCAGTATGTTCTCACATCTCATAAAGTAAAGGAGTTGGACCTGAGGTGGCAGCATTACTGTGTGTAGGGGAAGGTATTGCCTGCTGTGGGAAAGATGATATTGAGAAGGTATCCTCACTATTAGATAGGCAGGGACACCATAGTGCCCTTTCTACTTCTCTGTGTGGTTGGGCCACAGCACCAGTGCAAGGGCATGAAATGTCTTCTTGCACCAAATTTGGTAGCCCATTAGACAGCAAGTCACATGGACAAAAGACCCCAGTTTCATGCATGGATTTGACAGCAACACAAATAAAGGAATCCTGCAAAGAAAAGGCCAAACACACCAAACAGACACTGTAGGTGTGAAAAGAACTCAGGCTTATTTTTTTTTTTACCAAGAGCAATACCATTGGCATTTGGGATGTAGTGGAAGGGGGGCATGAGGGGGAGGTATTCTATTGTTCATTCTGAGAGAAAAAAACTCAGTTGTAAATCTAGGGTCAATAGTGTAAGAATGTATGTATAATTTCAATGTGAGAGAGTGCCCCTGTTCATATTTTGTGAGATGAGTTGCTGTCCTTTGTAATTTTACCTCATGAT
The DNA here is from genome assembly GCA_029215795.1 of Anniella stebbinsi. Classification (NCBI taxonomy): domain Eukaryota; kingdom Metazoa; phylum Chordata; class Lepidosauria; order Squamata; family Anniellidae; genus Anniella; species Anniella stebbinsi. The sequence continues at coordinate 174,403,943 of JARDYH010000004.1, read as the reverse complement.
CTGTGGCAATTTAGAAAACTGCTCTATTTTTCAAGTAGCACTTAGGACTTCTGAGACTGCTGCAATGGTTGAATATCCTGCTCCCATTTTTTTGAAAATGTTCATAGCACATAGTTGAACCTACTATGATCGTCTGCTGTCACCTCCCATACTCCATCTTAAGACTGAAGTTAAATGCACACTCCATGGCTTCAACATCTGCCAGCTCCCCCACTTCATTTAACACCTAGCCTGATGTTAAACTCAAAACCTTACTATTTTATGACATTTTACATTTTACATAAAGGTAATGCCCAAAGATGGATGTTGTAACTTTTCTTATGGACTAATATCTCTAACTATAGACATGGCAGGTAGCTTGCTCATGGAGTATTAAAGGTGTTAAAGCAATCCTTCTGCTCCCAAACCCTAGCCTGTCCAAACCCAGACTCCTTCACATCAACCAGATAGTAATCCTAAAACAATGGCTAAATTAAGTCCCATTTATTTCACTGAATCTAGTCTAAGTATGCCTATATCTGCATCCAACCCATTATATTTAACTCAAACAGATCTTACATGTATTTAGTTTTGGCTGTGCCATACCTGGATGATTGCTGAGAGGCTGCACTCTACCTCTAAAATCTCACAAATACACCTCCTCTCTGACAGTCTTCAAAGAAGAAGAAGAAGAAGAAGAAGAAGAAGAAGAAGAAGAAGAAGAAGAAGAAGAAGAAGAATGACTTAGTATATTGTGAATTATGGCAGATATCTCATGCCTCCTCTTACATAGATATCAGTTCTGTATGTTCAGACACAAGGCAATGTGTTTACAAGATGGTAAGACAAGTGGCTTCCCAACAGACCCATGAACCCAGAAATCCATTCCAGTAGCACCGCAGTTCAATGATTAGGAAGTGGCTGCCTTTTACTGAGTCACACCATTAGTCTATCCAGCCCAGTATTGTTGCCAGGAGATGCCAGGGATTGAAACTGGGACCTTCTATGTGCAAAGCTTGTGCTCTACCGCTAAGCCACAGACCTTCCCAAGGGTTCTCAAGCATCCGGTTGCCTGTACTACAAGTGACTGAAAGAAATTGTCCAGTGTCTGCAAATGCAGTGTGAACAATATTCCCGAGTAAAAGCCAGGTGTCTTTTTATTATTGTTTCTCTAGGAACAGCAAATCCATAGTCAGGTCATGAACTGAGGTAATTTCAAATGACAACTTATTCCTTTATTTCCATCCACATAAAGAAGGTGAAACATTATACACCATACAAGTTGCCATGTCAACAGAAAGAAACTGCAACATCTATATTCTGAATTTAATGCCTTGCCTTTTGGAGGGTTTGTTTTGTTTTGCTTTGCTTTGCAACAACATCTGAAACAGTTGTTTAGGATCATTAAAAAAACAAAAAACAAAATAAAACAAAAAACAAACAACAGTACTTACGTCATTTAAAAGAATTACTTTCTTAACTCGTATATTTGTTTCTACCTTTAAAGATGGCCTAAAAAGCATTTAAAAATCAATCAATAGTTTGTAATTTATTTATTTTAATATTTATGATAAATACATTGTGATGTCATGATCTTTTGCCTATTAAACAAGAGCAACATATTGGCTCAATTCGGACGACACGATAGTCAATGGTGGGTTGACTAACCCTAACCCTAGGGGGCACTCCCCACACAACATGGTAATAAATAATCAATTGTGGTGTGGATGAGGATAAGCGCTGAGTTGACTATGGCAGCATTCGGATGACACAATAGTCAAAACAACTGACGATTGTTTCCCCCACACCAGTTGTTTATTGTGTCGTCCGAATTGAGCCATTGTCTTTCAATTCATTAAGGAGTAACATAACATCTGAATACTTGATAAATTTAATTGCAGATAAATCTAATCTAACTCATTATGATTTAACTATAATCAAACTTTAATTTTATTTCCCTGTACATGGTCATAGATACTGCATCACAATCTAATTGTGAACGCATTTAATCTAATTATGATCTAAGTGAAATGTGCTCAGGGTTACCACTGAAATCAGAAGAAGAGTCTTGCTGGCTGTGAGCAAGCCTTTCCAGTTCAGCAATCTGTTTCCAGCAGTGGTTAGTTCCTGTGAAGCTTTCATGAAGGACTATCCCATATTGTTTGTCCCCATCAGAGATTTACTGCCTCTGCCAATGCAGGTTCCATTTAGCTACCATGGCTAATAGACCTGGTTCACACAACATGGTAGTCCATCATGGGTTAATTAACCCTCAAGGTGCAGCAATATAAGTTGCCCCCCCCCATTATGAATATACATCCCCTCACCAGGGGTTGTCAGGGATTGTTGTGTTGTGTGAACCCGGCCAGTGAGGTTATTTGAGGGCTAAACAACCATCGCCTAACCGACAGTCTGTTGTAGGGTTATATAAGGGCTGTTTAATTCCTGTTAACCAGGGTCACAAGATATGACAACTTGCATATTCATAATGCTGGATGGCACACAGTGGAGCTCCTCAAGGGGCTGTCATGTTGTGCAAACTGGCCCAGTGTTAGACCTATCCTGCATGAATCTGTCCAATCCTTGTCCTGATATACAGGAGAAATGATCACAGGGAGTTTACTGGTTGGGCTTGATCCTAATGGCTGTCTATACTACCAGATTTCACTAAACCTGTGAAACCTTCCACCTGAAGGCTTGATCCTGTTCTTGAATAGGTGGAGACCCAGTTGCACATGTTGGGTTTGTGGGGCTGAAGTTTGGAGTTGTAGCAACCAGTGGTGGGCTGTCCCCATATGTTGGGGATGCTCTCTCAGACCACCGCTCTAAGGCATATCCTCACCTTTCCCAGGTTCTGCCAGCATGGCCAATGGCTAGGAATGATGTCCAAATTATCTGAAGGGCTCCAAGTTGAGAAAAGCTGTCCTACCCCCTTGCCAACATTCACTACTTTGTTTCTAAACCACAGAGTTCAAAACCTATGAAAACATGAAGCCCCATCATAATAAACAAGTCTTTGAACCTTCCTAGCTGAAATGGAACACACTTCCAGAACAGCTACAAAAGCACTGTTGTTCCAACTATGTCATATTCTCGACATGAGCAAAATGTTCACTTTTGAAAATCAATAACGAGATGGAACAAACTGGAACAGATGGGTTCAGTTGAGAGGCACCATCTTAAAGAACTCTGTGAATGCTTATGCATCTCATAATGTACTCCTTGGACTTTGTAGTCAGCATTCCATTATAATCCCAGTAAATTGATTCTCAGCCTTCCCCTCTTTTAATTATATATGAAAAATTATGACAACAAAAGATATATAGGCTCTAGATGTTCAAGAGTTATTATTGTCTGAAAAGAATAATAACTAAAGATGGATTTAGGAGAAAAAATATTTTTTCCTAAATCTATCTATTATCTAATTATCTATATAAAAAAAAAACCACAACCTAATAATATCAAGCATATTAAATTTGTTAGAAAATAATAATGACTATTATTGAAATAATATCAGAAACATTTGATTTATATCAACTGTTGATCACATTGTCAAATTATTTCGGATGTGGATTGAAATCCCAATTTAGCTGAGGATGTAAAATGTGGTCTTTGGCAAAGAATAATCTCTCAGCCTCCATTATGCATTTATTCAATAGGGACAATAATTGCAAACTTGAAGAAGCAGAAGCAGAAGCAGAAGCAGCAGCAGCAGCAGAAGAAGAAGAAGAAGAAGCAGCTGCGGCATCATGTCATGCTTTCTTCCGGAGTGTTAATACTGAATTTTGCAACAAGCAAAAATTGAGATAAATGTGGAAAGTTTTGCTTAGAACCAGGGATGTCAGAGGAATCTGCAACAAAATCAAATAAGTTCAGATTTCTATGAGTCTGATCCATGGATTCCACAGTAGAATAGCTTTCCACAAGTCATGTGGATGCTGTAGATTTACATACTTAAAAAAAACAAAAAACTTTTCAGACCTTCTTCCAAATTTTTTAAATATTTAGTTATAGACAAATAAATAAAATAAAAAGCCAGCTGAAAATGTGAATTTCCCCCATAGGCTGAAGCATTAAAATTAAAATGCATAGTTTGGAGGGATTTGAACATAGGGAAATTTGCACATTTGGGGGGAAGATTTGCAGAGTTTGAATTTTTGAAAGTGTGAATTTCTCAAACACGAATTGCACAAATGCAGGAAAATGGGGGGGGGAGTCTGATTTCATCAATGAGCGGATGACGGAACGAAAGGCACCTGACAATCTGCAAAACGCAGATAGAATGGATTTTATAAATTCCATGCATCCCTACTTAGAACATAGAACTTTTTTTTCCTTTTGACTTTAAAACAAATGCTCTTTGGTTTCTTTATTGCAAAATAGTTTCCTACATCCCTGTAAAGGTAAAATCAATCTAGGATTATTTCAATAATATCTAAAGAAGGAATAATCAACTTCTAAAGGTACCATGATGTGCCTTTAGGTTACCATTAGGATAGAACTTTGGGGCAGAAGTCCAGGGTTCCACTTTACAAAATTAATAGGAGGGGCAACCCAGTGCTGTCTTGCCACTTTTCAAAGTAAGCACAGTAAGACACTTTACCATCTTTAGGATGGAAGGAGCATAAGATAATTAAGGCTGCAATCCTATAATCACTTACCCAGGAGTAAGTGCCACTGTATTCAATGGGGCATATTTCTGAGTAGACACAGAGAGTTGCAGTGTAAGTCTAAAATTACCTAACTGCACCACTGGGTGTATATATGGATTTAGTACTCAGCTGCCAGGCAGAAGGAGGCAGTTCTTTCACATCTTCTAAAAGGTGGAAGATGATGGTAGAACTGTGAGGAAAAAAATGGTGGCCATTCTCTTGTCACTACCTTGTATTCTTGTATGTTTTTAACGTTCTTGTATCATGAAATGTTTAGATTTTTAAAGTAAAAGATCAAAAGATATGCCTGATTTCAAAATCCAGTATTTTTTAAAAAAATCTGTGCGTTAATACCAGGAATTTTTTAAACTTGCAATTTCCTTGGTGATATTTTGTTCCTAGAATACGACATGGGTTACTTCACTTGCTGATCCGTGAACCAGGCCCCAGTTATCAGTTTAGTGAATCTGTTATAATTCTGGGCATAGGACATCATTTTAACTTTCAGCACATTTGTTTACCATTTTATGTACAGCTTTCAGCTTTGAGTTTAAGCAGATCACATCACTCAAATCCCAGAGAGTGTCAAGTGTCTCCTTGGGTTGACGGTGTTCTCTGCTGCACGTGAAGTGGGAAATGAAGAAATGGGTTGTGTTGTCATGAAAAGGCTTTCAGACATATAGCAACTATCATGTTATGATTTTCCATTGGCATCCTCAGATTACAATGACTGCAATTCATCCAGCTGCTGCACTGACACCTCCAGCCACAACAAACCCCAGGCACGTTTGGTGTTAAGTCTGCTTGACATCTGAAACACAGTTCTGAAGGAACTGGTAGGTTAACAGACAGAAACGTTGTTTGCTCACTTGCATCTCTGAACCAGCAAACAGATATGTACTGGCACCCTCTAGAGGCCTGGCATGGAGTATACATAATACTTAGGACTTGTACAGTCTTCCTAGAGCTCCTTTGATTGGTCAGAGCAGTTAGAACAAGAGGTGCAAGTGGAATAGCCTCTCATTTCTAGCCGGGAACTGTTATAATTTATATGTTTATACTAATACTAATTTATATAAGATATAAATATTATATATAATTCTGAATTAGTATTTCTAATTTATCTATATAATAGGAATTTTATTGTTTTATTCTTCATGATAAAAGTATTTTAAAGTATTTTAAAAGTAGTTTAGAATATTATTCTCCTTTGGGGAAATGGAGTAAAGTGATATCAGGCTGGCTACATATTAAATTCATGCAGACACTGTTGCTATGAATCTTTTATAAAACGAAGTGGGCACCCCTTCTTCATCTTTTTGGGGTTTTGACAATACCAAAAGTATGTTATAGCCTGACCTCTGGGTGTGTCTCACAGAGTACAAATCCAAAGAAAGCCCTGAGCTTAATAGGTCATTGTTCAGAATCTTGTTTATTCCATTCTAACTAATCTTGCAAGATCTTACCAGATCTGGGAATATAGAGACATAAAATAAACTTGAATAACTTCATTCCCTACCCCCATGGGGAAAAAAAAACAACCCATGCAACTCATGCTTGTTCCCCTGTACCTCTGAGCTCTGAGAAAATGTATTTATCCCCCAACAACATGCCTGGATGCTTGGGTCATCACTTGTATCTTTCCACCTCTTCACTGTCCCTCATTGTGTGAACTTTCTATCTCATCCAAACTGATCTTTCATTTCTTTAATGCACTAGGGTTTTTTATTGCTTACTTAATGCTATTAGACTGTTCATGAACATTCTATGGGCCTGTTCAGACAACATGCTAAGTGATGGTTAGACTGCTAACCCCTTTGCAGCAAAGGGTTAGTGAGCATGTTTAAACATAGTTGTGTAGCCACCATGGTTTGGAATGGTTCACACGACACACTAAGCCATAATGTTTAGCTCAAAATGCTTAACCACCATAGCTTAGTGTGTCAGCTGAACAAGGTCAACATCACAGGAATGCAGTCAGTGGCTGAATTTGGATGACATATTAGGCAACGGAGGAGGGGGGACAATCGTCAGTTGTGTTGCTTATTGTGTCATGTGGGGAGTAACACACAATGCACACACAACTGACAGTATGCTAATTGGAAGAATTAAACAATGGAGGGAAGCAACGGGCTTGCACGTTGTTTAGCCTGGAGCCCCGTTGTTTCACGTGTTGTCCAAATTGGTCCCCCCCTCTCTCAGTGTACTATTCCGTTTGGGAATAGAGTTCTGCTGACCAGAGCAGCCGAAAACCCCCAGCCACTCTATACAGCCGGCAGAACTCACGGTGCATGCTGGGATACAGCTGGGGGACTGGGGGAGGGAGCAGACGCTGCAACCAAAATGGCCGCTGTCCGTTATTAGCAACTGGGGCGTTTGCCAGTGCCGAGCAGCGCCGGCTGCAGCATGTCGTGTGTGGAGCTCTGCCTGCTTAACGCATGGTCAGTATGCTATTTACCCCTCCATGGCCTAATATGTCATCCGAATTGAGCCAGTGTCTAGAAAACTGACAGGCACCAAGCCACAGCCATAGTTTTAGGCTCTTGTATATGAAGTGTGTGGTTTATGTATGTATGTTAATTAACCTGGTATTTTACCACAACTTTCAGCCCAAAGCAAGCTGTCATGATGATGTACAGTATTTAAAAATAAAACAAAGCTTTAATATACAGAATACAACATAGCAGCAACACAACAATGAAACACGGAGAACAAAAGAGGGGGATATATAGTATATTCAATTAAAAATTATGCAATGCTGATCCCCGACTCTATGAGGTTTCATATCCGCCACACCAAGTTGGATACATCACACTTTAAATGCCTATTCTGATACGGCATTTCTATCACTTTTATTAAAAACCCCTTTTTACACAGCTTTAATGAAGACGGGGATATAAAGAAAAAAAACATAAGTTTTCTCTGGCCCTTTTACGTCATCATTAATTTTATTCCTCCTCTGTACTTATTAATGTCCTAATTTTCTCCGATTTTGCCAAGTTCAGTACTGCCAAAGGCAAAGGTTGGATTATACTGAATAACGAATGGCACGGAAGAACCATGGCAACTCACTGATAAGCAGCAAAGAGGAGCAGGAATGGAATGTGTCATTCTCTTTCACAGGGGCTTGCTGCAATACACCTTGAACTGACCTGGGTTACAGTATAATGTGAACAGAGCTCTATGGAGCTATTTATAAAGAGTATCTCCAGCACATTTATTCATAATTCACATTCCATTTACATCTGTTCTCCTTCATTGGATCAGGTGCTCTTATTCATCACTTGGGGGTGTTCTTGGCTGGTCTGAAAAACTGGTGGGACATAGCAAAAGGCAATTGTTTGGGTATTTATCACTGTTGATTATGCATATATGGTATTGCTATCATTTCTGTCTCATACCATTTTTCTCCGATAGGGGACTCAGCATAAACTATGAAATATCAACATGCCATAAAAAAAAATCAGATACAGCATAAATTACAAGAAGAAGAAGAAGAAGAAGAAGAAGAAGAAGAAGAAGAAGAAGAAGAAGAAGAAGCAGCATAGCAGCAGCAGCAGCAGCTGCAGCAGCAGCAGCAGCAGCGTTTTAAAGAATCAAACTCACAAAACATTGGCTGCATTCGGACAACACATTAAGCAACTGGGGGGGGAACAATAGTCAGTTGTGTTGCTTATTGTGCTGTGTGGAGGGTAACACGCTGCTCACAAACTACTGACGGTATGCTATTCCGCCCAAATAAGCAACTGAGAGAAACAACTGGCTTGCAAGTTGTTTAGCTCGAAGCCAGTTGTTTAAAGTGTTGTGTGGAGGGGTAAGTGTATTAAAGGTGTGTGGTGGGTGGGTTAAAACCAAGCCCATAGAGGCAGGCGGCAAGAGCGACCAAAGCGGCGGCTGCCACTCTGCTACAAATGGTGCAACTTGTAGAGGCTGCTGGGATAGAACTGGGAGGACTGAGAGAGGAGGGAGAGAGGGGCAGGGGCTGTGTCAGTCAAATGCCAGGTTGACTATTAGTCCACTCAACGCCAGCCCCAACCACCCACAGTTGTGTAGGAATATGTTGTGTGGGAGTACCCACAAAATAACCAACTGTGAGTTGGCTACTCAACCCACCATTGACTAATGTGTTGTCCGAATGCAGCCATTGAGTTGTAAAAGATTGCTTCAACAACTAAGGCTGCAAATTTAGGCATATTTATGTGGGAATAAGCCCATTTGAACACAATGGGACTTATTTCTAAATAAATATGCACAGACTTGTTCTGTAAGCCTTCATGACTCTGTAGTGGCTACAGAGTGCCTAAGCGGCCAAATTTGGCTTGTCTGCAAGCTACATTTGGTTCTTTTGGCATTCCATAGTCACTACGGAGCTTCCAGCAGGCAAGCAAAATTTAACCACTCTAACTCTCTGTAGCACTATAGAGTGGTTTGCAAGCAATTTTGACTCTTTTAGGGGAGGTGCCCTGCAAGATGCCCCAGGAACTGCAGCAAACAACAGGGATCTGGGGGGAGGGGCTAAAATGGTCCCTGAGTTTCCCACTCCTGCTTTATACTTGTCCTAGCAGCAGAATATTGGAAAGAGCTCTCATAGGACTTTACGTAAATGGAATGTCATATAATTGTTAGCAAAGCCCTAGCCTTTGGGGGCTTACTAGGTTACACCTAGATCATTGAATAGTTATTCGCCTTAACCTGTTCCAGTATGAACTAAAAGGAAATCTCTCTCTGTTCTGAGAAGACTATTCATGGTCCTGCTCAGACACATACCTAGGCTAGTAATTCTCTTGGAGGAAAGGAGCAGTGGGCATCTCCTCCTTTAACCTTACATAAGGTAAGTGAGATGGACATTCCAAGCAGAGGCCTGATTTGTGCAATTTTCCACCTCAAAAATGATGTCTCACACAAATGGGGTCCACCACATATCAATTGATATGATGCACAAGGCACACAACTGCACAACAATGCAAGTATTTCAAAAGTTGGGGTAAATACTTTTTATCGACTGAATGATAGTAGTAAATACTGTTTATATAATTTTTGCTTGTAACAAGCTACACAACTAAATGAAAAATGATTTAAACACTACAGTCCATGATAGAAAAGCAAACATTAAATGTTGTTCAAACCAAACTATTAGCAATACTAATGTTACAATGGAAGTTTTCAAAACAAACTATTATTTTTTTATGTTGCTACTACTTGCAATGAGACATATGGTTTACAAAACAAACTGTTTTTTGTATATATTGCTACTATTTACAACAAGAATACAAGAAATATGACAGGCTTCTGGTTATCCGCCTGTTTCGCATGAAGCAAGCTTCTTCAGATAAGCCCTTATATGTTGTAGCTGATAAAGCAAAATGATAACAGATACATTTTAAATTTGGGTTTTTTTTAAAAAAAAACTTTACTCCAGAAGGAGATTACATATTCAGTCTTGATATAGTTTTTAAGATATCTAAATTTAGGCAATTTTGGACTCACCACCAACTTAGAGGCTATTGCCATGGAAAAAGGAAGTCATTCCTCACAAGGTTTAAAGAAATTATTCTGTCAAAACATAGATAGATAGATAGATAGATAGATAGATAGATGATAGATAGATTGATAGATTGATAGATGATAGATGGCTAGATAGATACTACAAAATATACTGTTAGCTTCAATTGAAGCAAATAGCAAAAGTCAAGCCTTGAAATCCTGGCATAGTGAAGCCCCTGATGTGGTGAGCAGAATGCAGCTGGTCACTGATTAACAAGTAGCAAGAGCTTTTTATCAGTAAAGGCTGATTGCTTAGGTGAAAACAGCTGAAGACTATCTCAAATATGGTGAGTATTCAATATTAACATTTAGCCCATTAGGCTGTGTAGAATTCAATCTAAAAATCCATTTGGCTTCTCTTTTCAGCAGCTCACCCCCCCCCCAATGCCCCTGCACCCCCCCCCCCGGCCTGGCTCCTTCCCTCTTGCTGACCCCCGCTACTCGTGGGGAGGAGGGAAGAAGCTGGGGTGGGCACCCACACCACCCACAGTCCTCGGAATCGTCCTGGGACGGTGGATAAATCAGAATAACCAAGGTCTCAGTTATCCCGGGACAATGGAGGGACCGTACCTGCCTGCTCCTGAGATACCCTGTGCATCATTTGGATGCAAAGGAGCGACCCAGGGATGACCCTGGAAAAAAAGGCCAGTAGACATGGCCATGGTTTACCCAATTTAATTCTTTAAACAAAAAACAACAACTGGGACACTCTTTTGCTTTGATGTAGAAATGGGATGAGAACACATTTCTCTCCTGCTACAACGGAAATAATTATATATTGCACACATACATTCAAAAAGAAAAGTTAGGGACCATTTGTTCCTTATTAGAAAGTTGTGAAACAATAATGAGTCAGTCTGCAATTCTGAAAAATCCTGAAAACATCTCAGCAAACCATGAAAATTTCCATATTTTTGATCTAGAGCACCCCCGTCCCCGCCCCATACTACTGCTAAACAGGCTTTCCGGCCTGTTCATCAGTACAAAGCAGCGCTGAGTGATGACATCACTTGGCTCTTCTCTGTACTGACGAACAGGCCGGAAAGCCTGTTTAGCAGTAGTACAGACTGGTGGCGGCAGGGGGTAAGGAGCGTGAGTGGGGTGAGGGAGGGAGTGCAGGCCCAGTGTTTTCTTTCCCACAACGCAAGCCTATGGGGAAAACACCTTAAATGGCAGTTCATAATCGGATTGGAACTTCCAATATTTATTGGATATTGGATCCGATCAAATCCGGATACGCCCTGATGTGTTCATATCCAATATTTTTAATATCGGAAATTCTGATCCGATTACGATTCTGATATTTCTGGCCATGCACATCCCTACTGCTCAACTACTGTGGGTGCTAGATCCACTGCATGAGATACCCGAGGAAGGTCCACACTGCATGAGTAGCTGCAATATTTAGGGCTACTGTCCTCTGTATATCACGTGTTGATCCAGAGAGTCCATGCCTCACAGTGGGACTAAGCAGTCAACAACCTTAAAGGGTTGTTGACTTTAAGCTCAATTTTTAACCCTTCCTGTAGCCAAGTGAAGAAGAAAATGCATTTTGCTAAGGTTGAGCTGGGACCATCTGGGATTCCATTTAATATCCAAGAAATGAGACACTTTGCTTTCCCCCTCCTCTGAAATATGTAAATATACCCACTCAGGTTTCATTTCTTTTCCTCCAACCTTGTGCCGCTGAAAACATTGCCCTTGGTTCACCAAAGACCAACTCACAATTTCCCTAGTAATTTCTGCTCCTTATTTGGCAAAATATCATTCATGCCTCCATTTTCTCTCTCTTGCTCTGTCATTGTTACTGAGAATCATAAGCCAACAGCCTGCTAGTTCAGTGCCAGGGGGTCTTATATTAATAGGTTAGGGTGACCACATGAAAAGGAGGACAGGGCTCCTGTAAAAGACAACTGTTAGTATAGAAAAGGGAATTTCAGCCGGTGCCATCATTTGTATTGCACCTGTTGAAATTCCCTTTTCTATACAACTGTTAAAGATACAGGAGCCATGTCTTCCTTTTCATGTGGTCATCTTTCTGTAAACCAAGGACAGAGTGGGCAATATTAGAGCCCTGGGTGCTGCACCTCTGCTGCCACATCTCCACCATGATTTGGCAAGGAATGATTGTAGCACAACAAAAACCACCAGTTAAACCCAGTATAAATGTATTTCCCATTCAGTTTATGGGTGAAAGGAAATGGGCCTGTTCAGACAACACACTAAGCCACGGTTAGACTGCTTACTCTTTGCAGCAAATGGTTAGTGAGCATGTTTAAACTATGGTTATGTAAACACCATGGGTAGAAATGGTTCATATGACATGCTCAATCATGGTTCACGTGCCATGTTCAGCCATAATGTTTAACTCAAAATGCTTAACCACTGTGGCTTAGTGTGTCATCTGAACATGGTCAATGTGTGAAGCACAGGATAGTAGAATACACTGCAGCTGTTGGGAAAGGTAGATCATTAGGGGTCTCATTAAAAGCTGCTGGAAGCTGGGTTAGTTGTGCAACATGGATGAAGATAGCCAGACAAAAGGGTGAGGCTTGATTTGTGCCAGGGGTCACTAGGACTCAGGTACAGCATCCAATTCCAGTGCCCTGGAACATAGGAAGTATGAACAAATGAAGCCCCCCTGAGCAGGATCAGAGTGCACTCCAGCTATTAGTACAGGTAGGCATTTCAGAGATGCTCTCTGGGGCTGCTTTCCACTGGTGGGGCTGAACACAAAAGGGGTGGTATCAAAAATACCAGGAAAGTGTAGCTTGAAGCTCTTACTGCCAGGAACTAAGCCCTAGAAGAGGCATTTTAGAATGGGGAAGAAACTGCACAAAAGTTGGGAAACTACCAAATGATCAGTGGGTGGCGAAAAAGGGGATTCGAGAAGGGGGCATGTCCATCTGTGCAACCCCAGGAGGGTGAGATTTGGCCCCTGGGCTTGAGACTCTACACTCCATAACCCTAACCTCTGCCTTAGAGGGAAGGGCTTTAAAATGGTATCTATATGGATATGAGCTTTGGTTTCCCTTTTCTAGGAAGGATTTAAGCAACATACACGCTGTCAGACCCAAACAGCAAACCAGATCATTTTAAGTGAGGTTACCATGGGTTTCTTGGATTTCTTGAAAAATACCAGACTCTAAATCTCCACTATACACTTCAGTATACAGGTTTTCTTCCATCTTTGTTTGCTGAAGAACTAAAAATTGCATTACTATCAGAAACCAGCTACTTGACTAACAGCAAGAGAATTATTATATTTTATCCACACCCCTTTGTGCCACCATTATTCAGACATACCTTATTGTCTGCACCCATATTTGTTTTTGTTCTGTTTCTGAAATGGGGGAAAGGGGCTGGGAGATGGGCTCCTGCCCAGGAAGAGCAAAACTGAGATGCTTTCGCAATCACCTATCCTGCTTATGTATCAGAGGGCAATGCCTTTATTCAAAGGCTGCCAAATTATGCACATCCATCAGACAGATCTTTAATTACTATTACAGCAAACCACTTGACACATCTTTAATTAAATCTCTGTCACTCTGGTGATGTACAGTCCTAATCACCCAGCATTCTAAAGATGATTTATAATAAAGGTAGTTGTCTTGATAATGTGCGATTGGACAGCTGCTGACGAGGAACAAGGATAATTATACAATTGTGTGGACATATTTTGAAAAAGAGTGGCTGTCCAGGCAATTCTTCTAACTTTGTGGATCTAGAGACACAGGAAGCTGCATTACACTGAGCCAGACCCTTGGTCCATCTACTCCAAAATTGTCTACACTGACTGGAAGAAGTGGCTCTCCAGGGTTTCAGGCAGGAATTTTTCCAGCCCTACTTGGAGACATCAGGAATTGAACCTGTGACCCTATGCATGCAAAGTAGGAGCTCTATCACACTGAGCCATGGCCCTTTCCTAAATATTTGTGCATGAGATTGAAAGTCAGCCTCCCCAGTATAGACTGAAACTTAAGACATTTTTTAACATCTATCACCAAAAATGAAAGCAAAAGAAAGGACCAAAGATGTCTCATCAGGGAGTCTAGGGCTTAAACTGAGGAAGAGCCTATAGAGCATGGTCAAGGGTGATCAGGGGTCTGGAAACAAAACCCTATGAGGAGAGACTGAAAGAACTGGGCATGTTTAGCCTGGAGAAGAGAAGACTGAAGGGAGACATGATAGAACTCTTTAAATACTTGAAAGGTTGTCACACAGACTGGGGGTAGATCTTCCCAGAGTGCAGGATAAGAAATAATGGGCTCAAGTTACAGGAAGCCAGATTCCAGCTGGACATCAGGAAAAACTTCCTGACTGTTAGAGCAGTATGACAATTGAACCTATTACCTAAGGAGATTGTGAGCTCTCCCACACTAAGGGCCTTCAAGATGCAGCTGGACAGCCATCTTTCAGGTATACTTTAAGGTGGATTCCTGCATTAAGCAGGGGGTTGGACTCAATGGACTTATAGGCTCTTATTCTATTATTCTATGAGCAGGGGGTGAGCAGCTTGCTTTGGTCTGCAGCTACCATCAGCCTTAGCCAATGGTGAAGGACCATGGGAGTTGCAGTCCAACAACATCTGGAGGACCACAAGTTGCCCAACCCTGCTATAGAGCTACCACAAACTGTTATCAAGCCTCCGAGACTGTTTCAGGAACACAAGGCATAGGCGTGTGTCACTTCCATGATTGGCTGGCTGTTCAAAGCCCCTTGATTGGCCAAACCTGGACCTCTGCTCCAAAACTGGGATCCATTAAAGTGTACCTACTGTACCACTAAAAGGCCATCATAGCACTGCTTCCGTAGTTTTACTCAGATGTAATGAAACTAAAATTGATGGACAATCATTTCATTCACCTTTGGTAGTAGCAGTCATCAGTAATGGCCTCTGTCTCAGATGTTTGTTTCTCTGCTGTGATATATCTTCAGAAAAATTGGTGTTGCCACTCCAACAGGCAGTGCCATGTAGTTGAGATGCAAGAAACAAAGAAAATAAAAAGAAGGGAGAGGCATGCTTCTGATCATCTTTCGAACTTGGGCTGAGTGAGCCCAAGGCATTAAGAGAAGAGATCAGTAGCAGGCCAGAAAGCAGGATCTCAAAGCTGATCTTAAATTCTTTCTGAATAGTTTCATAGGAGCATAAGCAGTCCTTGGAGTCCATTAAATAACATTATACCAAACCAATGAGGCAGGGATGGGGATCCACTGCCCAGACATTGCCTCCAGCAGTTTCCTATCTAGCCCAAAAGCTTCTTCTGATGCCTTTTCAGAGCTATGGAGGTATTTAAAGGCAATTTCACTCCAATGAACCTGCACAGAATTGGGGTGTGCTTTCACAGGCATGAGAGTGTCTCACTGGGACTTACTCTTGAGTAGACTTAGTTGGACCTGAGCTGTGCTTGCTGGCCTCAAAGCAGTTGCACTGAGGCTTAATCTTCAGTAGACATGCATAGGATTGAGCTGTGCTTTTTATGAGAAATGTCCAAATTGGTAAGAATTTCACCTGTCCTCATCATTTATTTATTTATTTATTTATTTATTTATTTATTATTTATTGCATTTCTATATTGCCCAGTAGCTGAAGCGCTCTACAAGTGAAGCTGAACTTATAGTCCCTTGTCTTTCAACAAGATTGCCTAATTGCTGTTTTTCTTTTTTAAAAAAATTAATTATTATTATTTTACAAAATGGTAAATATTTTCTAACAAGCTGTCTCCAAGGATGATTCTATAGTGTTCTGGAGCATCCTCCATTTTCCACATTTAAGTTGAATTTCTAGTCTTTGTTGTCCTTTGTCAGGAGAATGTCTAGTCAGATTAGCATGATTTTGAACAGTCTGAATAGTTACATGAAATTAACCCCATACAGTCTGAGGGCACATTAGTGCCACCAGAAGCAAAATAAAAACAAGCCAGTGATGCATTTTATTATAAAGCTTCAGTTAAAAAACTAAAACAACCCATTTCCTTGAAATAAAAAATGCAAAGTTATTTATTATAACAAAGAATGTGTGTGCGTGTGTGTGTGTGTGTGCGCGCGCTCTTAGGTATAATATATATCATTAAACAAAAAAACTACGGTTTACAAAAACAACGTTAAGGCTTTACAGTTTCCAACCAAGCACCAAAAAGCAGGGAAATTGGGAGATTGAGGACAAATTAAAGGAAGTACTTCTTCACTTATTGCATAGTTAAATCATGGAATTCAGTACCACAAGATGTAGTGATGGCCACCAATTTGGATGGCTTTAAAAGAGGGTTGGATAAATTCCTGGAGGACAGGGTTATCAATGGCAACTAGCCCTGATGGTTATGTGCTCCCTCCAGTATCTGAGGCAGTAAGCCTGTGTGCAGCAGTTGCTGGGGAACATGAGTGGGAGGGTGCTGTTGCACCATGTCCTACTTTGTTGGTCCCTGGTCGAAAGCTGGCTGGCCTCTGTATGAACAGAATGTTGGACTTGATGGACTCTCGGTTTGATCCAGCATGGAACTTCTTATGTTCTTAAAATGACCAGAAGTAAAATGTAAGATCAATAAAAGATAAAAAGGGCACAATAAAATTTACAAGAATCACAACAGAAATAGTCCCTAGCCCTATTAAGAGCCCATGACATATGGAGAGAGGACAATATAGAAAATGTATGATGGTATTTTTATTTTTAAAAGACAAGTTTGCCTTGATACAAGCAGGCAGCACAGCACTTTACAACTAGGAAGATATGTTCCATTTATTTCAAAGGGACTTTTCCCCCTAAGTGCACTGTAGTCTTGATCCAAATAGGATCCTCCACACTCAGCATTTACACATGTTGTAGTTTTAGTACTTAAAATAACTTGTTCTGAGTAAACTTGCATAGGATTGAATTGAAAATAAAGCACAGCAATTATCAAATGAATAACACACACATACACACACAGAGCAAACAAGCAAGGAAGTTGTTAATTGTAGAATGCACAATTGTTTTGTAAAAGAAATGCTGCAGTCCCATTCCCCACCCTCACCGGCAGGTTCCAATTTTGAAAAAGTTGCAATCCTCTACACACTGACTTGGGAGTAAGACCCACTGCACTCAATGGAACTTCCTGAGTAGACACATAGAATTGAATTGAAAATCAAGCAGCAGAGTAAGAGAACACAGACAAACAGGCACACACACACACACACACACACACACAACAATAAAATAAATTGTAAATTGTAGGATTATTATTCTGCTGAAAAGAAAAGGAAATCTTTACCCCCTCCGCCCCCACCCCCGAAGCTCCAATTTTTTAAATACTGCAATCATCTGCATGCTTACCTGAGAGTAAGACCCATTGTATTCAATGGAGTTTACTTTTGAGTAGACTGCTAGCACTGCTAAGGGAATCCACACACAAACAGAAAGCAAGCAAGCAAGGAAGTTTTTAATTGTAGGAGTATTGTTGAGCTGGAAAGAAAAGGAACTCTTTATTTCCAGAATTCCCCCTGAACCCCCACCACCCTAGACTCCAATTTTAAAAAATGCTGCAGTCATCTACATGCTTACCTGGGAGTAAGTCCCATTGCATTCAAGGGAACTTACTTCTCAGTAGACTGCCGGTACTGTAAAGGGAATCCAGGAGGCAGGCAGTCACTCCCCCTGGCCTCTCAACGTTCTAATTCAGTTGAAGGGGGCAGGGGGAGAGAGAGACGCTACTCTGAAGGCGCTCCATTGGTTATTGTGGGAGCTCATAAATCGTATTTTAAAACAAACTAAAGGGAATTTTAAGAAAAGAAGACCTATTCCATCAACTCTAAGGTAAAAGGAAAAGGACATCATTGGAATTTTAATTATTTAACCTGACAATTTATTAGGAGAGGTAGGTACAAATGGTCGCAAATACAAAACTCAGCTACCAAAGTTAATCTGAGAGGTCCCCCCCCCCTTTTGACTTTAAACTGCCCTCCTTCCCTCAATATTTCACCAATCGTCTTGAATTTGTCAGGTTATGTAAAACCAACATTTCTTTCTGGCACATGTAAATTTCAGGAAGATTGGTGAAACACTTTCAATTTTATGAATGTTAGAATAACCCCCCATTACCTCTTTAACATGGTGGAATGTGTTTTTTACTGAGTGACCTTGACTCACGACTGTGAGTCCCTTAATTATATACAGAGAGAGAGAGAGAGAGAGAGAGAGAGAGAGAGCATATAAATTATATATATATATATATATATATATATGAGAGACATTAACAACTATGTAAAATCAGATTGCATTGCCCCAATACTCAGTTTGCTCCAGTACTGGTGTAGGCAGCATTTAAGGGTATACACACATATCTCTCACATAAAATGTGCCATTTTAGTATATCCAACTCCTGCAGTTGCCATGGATCCCCTACATGGCAGCGAGATATGGGGTGTTCATGGAGTGGGATGGGGCTGAAGTACCTGCTTTTTTGTCACTATGCTTTACAAATTTCAATTTGTGCCTACCTGTCAGGGGTAGGTAGACTTCAGCCTTGCAGGATCTACTTCAGGCTTGTAGCATCTACTAGATTCTGAAATCTACCAATCACAGTATGATGCAAAAAATGCAGCCTTACAAATAAAGAATCTGAGATGAGGAATTTGTTCTAAGTACAAGAACTGAATGTATCTGACAATCCTTCCACATCCAAAATCTACTCCTGGTTGCCCCTGTAGGAAAAATTCCCAGGTAGGAAAGTTGGATACATAGGAATACTTAAGCTCTTCACTTAAGGGAACTCAGAATGAACCCATGCCCATGGGGCCTATTCAGACAACACGCTAGCCATGGCTAAGCCACTAACTCTTTTGCAGAAAATGGTTAGTGTGTTTAAACCATGGTTATGTAGCCATCATGGTTAGCAATGGTTCACATGGCAAGCTAAGTCATGGTTCACATGACATGCTAAGCTGTAATGTTTAGCTCAAAATCATTAACTACCGTGGCTTAGTGTGTCATCTGAACAGGGTCATTGTGTCACTTAACAAT
This sequence comes from Anniella stebbinsi, assembly GCA_029215795.1. Lineage (NCBI taxonomy): Eukaryota > Metazoa > Chordata > Lepidosauria > Squamata > Anniellidae > Anniella > Anniella stebbinsi. Next base: position 174,384,773 of record JARDYH010000004.1, on the reverse strand, counting down.
TTAAAAAGTAATTAAATTACCCTTGTCCAATTATAGGGCAATAAGAATTAAAAATTTAAAATGTACATAGAATACCCTTGCTCAATTAAGAAGCTACAGTGGATTCCTACTACGTTTGGCTTAAGATTCTAGGGTGTAGCTTGAACTGAATAGAAGAAGTACAGTTTGCTTTTATTAATCCTGAAAAGCAAGTTCACACTAACACACGCCACATACACTTCATACAAACTTGGAACTAGCAGTTGCTGTGCCTTATTCTGAGCTGAATAATGTACAAAGTGGAAAATGCCCCATCGTCTGTCATGCAGCGTAAACCTTTCCAAGAAAATTAATGTCAATGTCCTTTCTACAAATAAAATGATGACAAAGAGCCCAGCTTAAATGTTATTTTAAAAGTCACCAGTAGCAATAGATGCAGGTTCCCTGGAGAGTGATTTTCAGCTAATCCGCACAACACACAACAAAGAAGAGCTGACTTTTGGAGATGAAGCAAAGGATGCATATTAGTTAACCCTCACTATCAGCAATAATATGCACAGCCCTTCTCTTACTTTGTCTTCTGTTCTTTCTCCTTTTTTTTTTTGTGGAAAGCCATAGTCCCTGCTCTGTGGTAGAAAGGACAACTCACTTCTTCCATGTCTGGCAACTCATGCTACTTATCTTTGAAAGCCACTCTGGGAATCTTTTTGCAAATACATAATTAAAAAGTAAATAAAAAAATGTTGGTCGTAGGAGTTGACTGGGTTAACAGCAGTGTAAGGGCCTTCCAATCTGGAAGCAGCTTCGAAAGGGGTGCCATTTCTAATGGGGGGGGATCTTTCAGGAGGGGGTGAGACTCAAAGCAAGATCCAAAGGCATGCTCTTGGATATATTTAATATTAAACTGCAGATCTTAGATATTTTACTCATTTTTGTTGCTGTTGCTTTTTTATACCTTAAATCATTACAGCACCATTATCAATATAAGCAGTCCCTTTTTTTAAGGATGGGATTTGTGCATTTGACATGCATACCTAGTACAGCCCCCTTTATTGCTTGTAACAATAGTTTCTCAGATTACTTTAATAAAAGCCAGTTAGTTGGCCAGAGGTGATCCTCTGGAATAGCCACCAGTGATCTCATACAGAGTGGTGGTCAGTGCTCCCCTTGTCCTTCTTAAATGCTGGTTTTAGTGGTCTATGGTAATTTGCAGTGTAGCCCATTTATGTTACCCTGGAAGTATATCACCAGCCCTGCTTAGGAGCTTGATGAACAACCTGGCAAAGAATTCAACAATTCAACATGTCAAACAAAAAGTGCCAACACAGGAAAGAGATCTCATTGGCAGTTTCCATGCATGCAGGTCAAGTCAGCCATCAGCAGAAACTTGCCTTCTTCAAGATCAAGAAGACCTTATTCCATTTGTTGTTTCAAAATTCAAGCTTCCAAACAACTATTTTTAAGCATCCAACTTTAAGTGAACTTGCTAGAATAAGTGGATAAGCACTGGGGTGTACAATGGATCAGGTCCGATCCACGATCTGGACCCGATCCAGGGGAAATCAGATAAAATAATCCAACCTGATCCCCTGCCCCTGGATTGGCCGATCCAATCCAATCCGATCCGAAAAGGACCCGATCCAGATCAGATTGGATCGGAGGATCGGACCCCTCCCCCCTCGCGGTTCTAACCTGCCTGGGCCATCTGCTGCCATCCGCTGGTGCCCGTGGGCGCCAGCGTACAGCCCCAGCAGGTAAGAACTGAGAGGGGGGGCTTACCTCCCGGGGCTGTCTGCTGCCATCCGCTGGTGCCAGCGGGTGCCAGCAGACGGCCCCGACAGGTAAGCGCGGGGGGGCTTACCTCCCGAGGCCATCCGCTGGCGCCCGCTGGCACCAGTGGACTGCAACAGACAGCCCCAGGAGGTAAGGACCATGAGGGTGGAGGAGGGAAGGGGGCCCACTTACCTGCTGGTGCGTCCTCTTCCTTCACCTGCCAGAGATCTACTGAGAACTAGGCCGCAAAGCCTAGTTCTCAGTAGATCTCCGGCAGGTGAAGGAAGAGGACACCCCAGCAGGTAAAGAGGAGTGGGGGGGCTTACCTCCCGGGACCATCTGCTGCCATCCCCTGCCGCCCATGGGCACCAGTGGACAGCAGCGGACAGGCCCAGCAGGTAAGCGCGGGGGGCTTACCTCCCGGAGCCGTCCGCTGCCATCTGCTGCTGCCCGTGCAGCAGCGGATGGCAGCGGATGGGCCCAGCAGGTAAGGAGGACCACGAGGGGGAGGAGGGAGGAGGGAGGGAGGGAGTCCCACTTACCTGCCGGGGCATCTTCTTCACCTGTCAAAGATCTACTGAGATGCCCCGGCAGGTAAGGAGGAGCCTTGGGGGGGGCTTACCTCCCGGGGCCATCCGCCCCTGTCTGCTGGCGCCCAGGCAGCAGCGGATGGCAGCGGACGGGCCCGGCAGTTAAGGGGGACTGCGAGGGGGGGGAGGGACAGGGATGGGGGAATTAGGTCCCCACTCACCCACCCACTGCCATTTTTTCCCCATAGACTTGCATTGGGGAAAAGCTTTCTTTCCCCCAATGCAAGTCTATGGGAAAAACAAAAATGGCGGCAGATCCAAAAATCAGATGTCCGGGAGGCCTCCAATTTTGTCCGATCTGATCCGGGACAAAATTGGAGGTCCCGATCCAGGTCCCGATCCAGGTCCCGATCCGATCCGGGGGGTCCCTGCACATCCCTAATAAGCACTGTCTGCCTAGATGCTTGCTCACATGCTCAACATGAACATTTGTAAATAAAACCACAACAGCACTACAAACCTCTAGTACTCTTTCTTCAAAGGAAAACTGATCCTGTCAAAGGCAGGCAAATATCTACTGGCTGTGTGCTAATTAAAAAAAACTATTACTATAATACTGTCAATGAGTATGGTTCAACAAACAATGTACTTGATTGCGATCAGAGAGACCTCAAACCAAATCCTACCTTAGCTACTAAGGGCAGAAGCTGACAATTCATGCATTGTATCATGTCTCTTGTTTCTGAGGCCCAGCATCACCCCAAGGTGAACTCAGATTCAGACTGGTCACAGGTTGCCCCACTTTGGGGGGAGCCCTTAGCACCCCCTTCTCTACCTTCCCATCCTGAGGAAGCAACTTTCCTATCAACTACTGACTCTGAGGATAGACCCCACCACACAGTTTCTCATTTCCCTCTGTCATATAGGAGCATGAGACTCCCTACAAAAACAGCCACAGACTCTGCAAGAATTAATGTCAACATTCAACAGGGGCAGAGCAACTGGAAGACCAGGCTCTGCCAGCCTTTTAAAGGCCTCAGTTGACCCCAATGCCTTGCTGAGACAACATTCTTTTGCCAATTCAGCCAGTAGGAACTATCCATGGCCCTGACTGCTGCTAGGCCCAATCTGCTGAGAGTAAGCTAGTAGAGAACTGGCTTGCCTTGGCCTGTTGTGATTTACTGTGATTTGATGTACTTGATTAGGCCTGATTTATTGTGACTTTAACATGATATACTTGACCAGACTTCAAGTTATAGAGACCAGACTGACTTGTTCTGGGCTCAATCTTATTTACTACACCAGGGCCAGATCTACACCAAGCAGGATATAACGCCTCAAAATCATTTTGAAAATGGGATAAGGAATATGTCCTGGGCCCAAACTGTTGTCAAAGTCATTATAAACCATTAGAAAGCAGTAGTGTAGATCCTACCTTGGATCTGTTGAGGTACCCTGTCTCTTCCTTGAGGGCTCAAAGCCTTGGTAACCAGGATTTCCACTGAAAACAACACCCCTAGGTTGAGTTCTTCCCCTTTGAACTGTGTATGTTGACTTCATGTCTTGACACAATAAATACGTGTTTCCCTAGTGGCTCCTGAAGGAGAACTTGACATGGGAATTCCATTTTTGATGGTAGCCCTGTGTCTTTTTTAACATCTAGTTATGCCTCAACCTCCTGGGTGGCCTGATACAGAATTAATTAGGACTTCTTCCTGGTTTCCACACTGTTAAAATGGGAGCAGTATTAATTGCCTACCTGAGAGGATAGAGATGAAGATCATGATGCCCTCAGCACAGTAAAAGTGTTTTATAAATTATTAATAGTAGCATGAATCTTGAAGGGACGTAACTATCTTTCCCCCCATTTAAAACCAGTACAGAAAACCACAGGGCTGAACAGCATGACTTCTGCAAATCACCCCACTTACTGGACATGACAGAGGTCCTCTGCTGGTGGAATAATGCACTCATTCTGGCTCCCTCTTTCATCTTGCATTGACCTTTTTATATTTAACAAACCAGCAACTTCGTCTTTTCTTCCATCTGGAAACCATAGAAACCAAAGCAAAAAGTACAACCAAGAGGTTCGTCATTTGACTATCTCTTGCTGATCTCCATGGAAACATTTGGGGTGGATTTCTCTCTCTCTCTCTCTCTCTCTTTGGAGAAACTGAAAGATTTTCAAACTAACCACATGACTACAGCTTGTTAGCACTGTGATGTCATCAGTAAAGCTTGAAGCAGAAGCAAATAATGCAAGATATTCCTGGAGTGCATATTCCTTTCACAGCCAAGAGCTATTCATAGCTGGTTTTTGTTTTAGTAATTATTCTTATAACCTTTGGTAATTATTCTTATAACTAAAGTATCAGGTCAAGGTTTGGGGAAAGATGTATTCTGCCCACTAACCAAATACCACTTATTTGTGGAGACAAATAATAATAATAATAAAAATCCAAAGATTATATATTTTGAATATTTTCCTGGTGATTATCTTTATCTTTTCTTTTTTGAGACAGGTTGGTGGAACCACATGTTATGCTTTCGTACAGGACTGCCACCAAAAATGGCAACCTTATGTCAAGTTCTCCCCCCCCCCCCCCCCGGTTCCATAACGTCTAGACAGCCTCGCTCATCATCACCGTGTGCCTTTTCCTACCACTGATCACATCATTGGTTGTGACTGATGGGGAAACACAGACATCATGACATCAGTAAGTGTACTTAAACATTATAAAGGAAAGGGAGGAGACCTCAGCAGGAGCTGTCATTTTTGGCATCAGCCTTGTGTTGAAGATAACATGTAGTTTTGCCTAAAGATAAGAACTTAGGCTATGCTTGTGCATTTTGTTAGCCTATAAGATACACCAGGCCATATCCTGAATATATGATGTACACAAAATTAAACACCAGGGCCTTTCTTAACTCTATTACCCTGCAGATCGTTAGAGTGGATGGGAAAGAGATCAACTCTAAACTTTCTTCCTGGATTCTACCACTTCAGCCTAATGATAGAAGACTGCAAGTTTGAAAGCTTTCTCTTTGTCAAAAAACAGCCTACTCATGGAAACTAGCATGCTAGGGGAAGAGGTCTGGATGTCCCTCAGATCTGCTAGGGGTAGGGTGGTTTACAGGAAGCTGTTTTTTTTTAAGTGATCACCACCTGTGCAGCTGGAGATGGAAAAATCCAGGAAAGACTGTGACATATGCTCATTGTTAATCGCTAAGCTCACCGTTGCTAACATATATTTCAAAAGGCAACATATCTTATATAATAATGTAGCTAAGTTAAATATAATGCAGCCAAATTAAATATTCACTTACTTTGGGAAAGCTATCTAAATGTGGTACATCAAACAAGTCAAATAAAGGACATCTGATGTGTTACTTCCATGCATCTTTGTCATATTGTTATGCACCTTTGCCCATGCTCCACCTCTAAAGCAATTCCTCCAAAGGGACGAATCCCTTTAGTTTCATCCCATTGGGGTGTAGAAAGGCAAGGGGAAATAGCCCGCCCTGGAATTGTGCTTCCAAGCAGCACCTGATGCAACTGGCTCCCTTCACACATGAAATGTTTGATGAGGCATCAAAGAAAGGGTCCTGCCTCCGACATCCATGTATTATGAACATCTCCAGGGAAAAGCCTATGGACATAGACCTCTGTGCATGTAGGCTTTGCGCAAGGCAAGAATCCACTCGACCTTGGGGCTTGTTCCAGAGGTGATAACCCCCCCCCCTGGATTTTCTCTTCACCATTGCAGCCTGCTGTTCACCTGCCTCTCGCTCTGGTCCAGACAATGGTGTCAGTGAGATGGGGAGGAATAGATGCCCACTGACTGGCTCTCTGACTGACAAGCAAGGAAGTGGTAACAATGATGACAAAAAGAGGGTGAGGAGCAAGAGTAGCTGGTGACAATGGCAGTGAAAAGGGAGATTCACTGAGGGAGGGAGCCTCTTAAAGATTTCTTGCCCAAGGGCACTCCAAAACCTGGAGCCAGCACAGGCCTTCAAAATCTGGAGCCGGTGACCCCTCAGCCCCTTTCTAAGCAGGATGTCCCTTCATGTGATTCACATATAGGTGGATGTGGCATTCCCTTTACCCAGCATCAGGTACTTTTACCACAGCTGCTGCTGTCCTTACATGGTTTATGTGTCATGAAGTAACATGACTGGCAATCACATCAGTAGGAAGTGGAGGGGGAAGAGGCTTTAATAATATGCATTCTAATCAGGAACACACTTCACTGGGCATTGCCATAGCAACTGAAAACACTTGAACTCTTTTTTTTTTTTAACACGTATTTTCTCTGAGAGTCAAATAAAAAGATCCTTGCACGGCAACCATAAACAAACATTTAGCATCGTAAAGGAGAGAGCTTCATGGTCCACTCACAAACTGGAGGGATGAACATCCTTCTTTTATTCACTGGGATGGGATTCTGCTCTACATCACCAAATTATAGGAGCTTTCTCCAAGATTGTGTTGCACAGATAATGTGGTTTCATTTGCTTTATCTTAGACAGTTATTCCGGGATTTCTTTCACTTTAATTTTGCCTACTAGTCTGGCTATTCTTCCCACAGTCATATATATGTTGTGATTAATGTAAATTTAAGAATGCAAAATGCATCACTATGCTACATTCCTTATGCATAAGGGTACATCATGCCTGTTTTGCATCTCATCTTCTTGGTTGTGTATCTATACTAGGCTGACCATATGAAAAGGAGGACAGGGCTCATGTAACTTTAACAGTTGTAGAGAAAAAGGAATTTCAGCCAGTGTCATTTGTATGCAATTAGTTCCTGGTGAAATTCCCTCTGCATCACAGCAGTTAAAGTTGCAGGGGCCCTGCCTTCTTTTGTATAGGGTCACTCTAGTATAGTGCCTGCAACTTTAACTGTTGTGATGAAGAGGGAATTTCACCAGGAACTAATTCCATGCGAATGATACTGGCTGAAATTCCCTTTTCTCTACAATTGTTAAAGCTACATGAGCCCTGTCCTCCTTTTCATATGGTCAGCCTAATCTATACTATGTGTTTCATTCTTAGAAAGAAGAATCTTGGGAATAGCAGGCATGTGATGTCAGTGATGGATGAAAATCCAAGTGCATTATGGGATGTGCTATACTAAATAATGCAACAAAATGTTCAAAAGAAAATCATTTTGTCAACAACAGACTAGTCTTGTTGAGTGAACTGTTTCCCAAAAGTGTTTTGGGATTTTTTTTATTATTTTTTTTGGCGGGGGGATAAAAATCACACCTGGCAAATATTTTGTGCAACACTAGTTCTTACCAATTTGTAAGAGTATCCAGAAGTAGTTTCAGTACCTTTGGCAATACATTCTTTTCTAGTTTCTATATATTACCAAGTGCACTGTCAACAGCCAAATTCCAGAACAAAAATCAATTGATCAATCAATCTGAATCATCAGAACATTTTCATCCTTAAATGTACAACCTGTATAAAAATGCCACATTTTCTTCCTCTGTTTGATAAACCACCAATGTTTATGGTTATGAATGGGTGATGCATCCGCTGCTCCCAGGGCCTTTGTGCTCAAGTCATATTTCTATCTTGGCTCTTTGAGAGAAACTCTGATTGTTCATTAATGAGATACTTTAGTCCATTCAGGAAGACAAGCTCCCAGGCCTCTGCTCTGGCATTAGTCATCCATTCAGCAAATGCTTCTGTTCTGTATAGTCTACACTGATGGTAAGTGCAAAGTCTATTTGAAAAGGAAAAGAACTTCCTTCACTTTCCTTCAACAGATTTTCAGTTCCTGACTTTACCAGTTCCTGGCTTTAAACTCTTTGCCAGTTCCTGACTTTTTTTTTTAAGGGGGGGCTACTGTGTATCCGACTCACACACATTTCACCTTCCCATTCAGAGTTTCTTGAGGGCATAAATTCGTCCAAGTTGTGATAACTTTCATTCAAGCTCTCCTGTTTACCTATCCATTCATCCTCTGGTCACCTGCCTTTCCTGCCTAGCCCAAAATTGCCTGATCATTACTCATACCTTCTCTTTCTCATTGTTATGTGATTCTGATCCAGACAGGGTAGCATTTTCTTTTATTGTCTCTGAGTTATGATTTACAGTATTCCTTGCCCCAAACCAAGCCTGTGTTTTCCTGCGTAAATTCATAAACTTGAAATATGGGGCTTGTGCACAAAAGGGGTGACAAATGAGGGCAGGTTTATCCAGGAAAGCGATGGCATTTGAAGGAGGTCAAGCAGGACTAGACAACTACAGGAGGGACATTTTCACACACACAAAGACACACACACACATACACACACCCCAGAGCACTCTCCTCAGGGCACCACCTGAGCAATAGGGTGTCGCCACCCCAAAGTTTTAAAAGTGGAAGGGGGAAATGCTGCTTTGCTGCCAAAAGTCAACAGCAAACTGCCCCATGGTGCTACATAGCACAACAAGGGGTTGATCTATCTTGTTTGTAGTGACTATGGAACACCAAAAGGGCCAAATTCAGCTTTCAAACAAGCAAAATTTGACCCTTATTTAGATAGATAAATAGATAGATCATCTGGGGATGGGTGACAGGGAGGTGGTGGGGGCCACACCAGGAGTGGCAGGGTCAGCATATTCCCAACCCCATATGTATGTAAAATGCCTTGTGAGGGCTTCTGCCGTGAAAGGCAGCCAAGAATTTTTTAAAGAAAGAAAGAAAGAAAGAAAGAAAGAAAGAAAGAAAGACTGAGGTGAGAATTAAGATGCTGCTGCTCTTGACTAAGAACCAGAGCTGGCCCAACACATTTTGCTGCAAATGGTTCCCCACCCCTTCCAGGTGCATGGTACCCAAGATCGACCACATTCTTTTGGCATCTGATGCAGATTATATTAGTGAGTTAGTTAGGTACTTCATCTATATCCTGCCTTTCCTTTATGGAGCTCAAGGGACATACATGAACCTCCTCCTCTCCACTTTATACTCACAATAACCCTGAAAGGTAGGTGAGGCTGAGAGTCAGTGACTGGCCTGAAGTCACCCAGTGAGCTTACATGGTCAAGTGGAGATTAGAACCCAGATCCCTTGAGTCCCAGTGCAACACTTCAACCATTACACCACATTGTATCTAAATCACATTTTTTGTGAACCACCCAGAGATCTTCTGCTAAGGGTGGTATAGAAATATAATAAATGAATGAATTGGCATGTGGGGCTGCCCTTGTGCTTCATCTGGAAGTTGCAGCTGGTGCAGAATGCAGTGGCCATGGTGCTGAATGGGGCACCCAGTGGCCTCCATGTTATATCAGTGTTAATGCAACTACACTGGTTGTCTTTAACTACTGAGCCACATTCAATGTCTTGTCACTGGAATACACAGCCCTGAACAGCTTGGGACCAAGTTACCTGGTGGATCACCTTGCCTAGTATTGACCAGTGCAATCACTTAGATTATCAGAGGGATGCCTTGTTGGTTGTACTATAACCTGCAGATTGTCTTCTGGTGGCAACCCATTTGAGAGGCACCAACAATATCAAAAACCCATGTACCAAAACTATTTTCACAATTTGGAAAAAGTGGCAAGCCAGGCTGTCTCCAGTGTGGTCTCCCCTCACACCATTACAAATATATCCAGGAAATTTAGACACAACTGTTATCACTAGAATTTCTGAATAAGAAAAGAAGGGATATTTTTGATTGAGAGATTTTTTTTTATGCTTAGGATAACCCAAACCAACAGAACAACGTAGAACTGATGTAGGAGGCCTAGGCCTAGGATGGCTACAAGAATTATAACTATCCCATCTCCTCAGAGATCCCAACATAAAAACATATGCACTCAGGACCCTAACAGGATTAGAACAAGCAATGCTGACGGTAGGGAAGGGAGGGAAGGAAATTTTATCTTTAATTTATGCTATCCGAATAGATGCCCAGATGGGTTTTATGGTGGGCTTGAAGAAAATGTGAGAAGGAAATTTCGGAAGGGAATTAGAAGATGCTAGTTGGAACAAATTATGGGACAATAGACCACTCAGATCAATATCAGCCTCTATCCAAGAAACTTCTTTGAAACTACTGCACAGATAGTACTGCACACCAATATAGCTGGTTCATATTACTTCAGTATACAGCCCCCTTTGTTGGAAAGGCTGTTGAGTAAAAGGCACACATTTTCATTTATGGTGGACTTGTCTACATATACAGGGATTCTGGACGTTAGTACATAGAGAAATAATTGTTATTACTAGAGAAATGATTGTATACAATCCAGAATTATTTGTACTATTAAAAAACAAAAGGTCTAATGTAATTCTGAAATGTAAAGATTTGTTATCATTGTTGTTAATTGCCGCTCACCAGACAATTTCACAGCAGTGGAAAAAACTGGAAAATTTGAACTTACCTGCATGGTACTGAAATATAAGGTCTGTGGCAATATCAGAAAAAATAACTCATTATTTGCTTTTGATCCAAAGAAAAACAGAACTGCTAGCATTTTATATGGTGGAGATTCATTCAACATATGTCAGACCTGGACTGACAACAATGTATGCCCACTTCCGCTCTGAGCATTTGGACATTATAACAACAAATGAAGATCACACAGCACACTTATTAATTAGTTTATTTGTTTATTCGATTATTTATTTTTCCCTTTCTTTCTTTTCTCTCTCTTTTTTCTTGTTTACCCCCCCCCCCTTAAAATTATATTAACCAAGTTTTCTATACCAGCTGATTAAACCACAATTGTTAGGGGACTGTTCAAAATTTTTTAAAAACTATATAAAAAAATCCCTGTGGTGTGCTTTCATTAAACTATGGAATTCATTACCACAAGATGTAGCGATGGCCACCAGTTATGATGGCTTTAAAGGGGGGTTGGATAAATTCCTGGAGGAGAAGGCTATCAATGGCTACTAGTCATAATAGCTATGTGCTATAGCTGGGGAACATGGCTAGAAGGGTGCTTGTGGGTTTCTGGTCGACAGCTGTTTGGCCACAGCATGAACAGAGTGCTGGATTGGATATACCATGGTCTGATCCAGCATAGCTCTTCTTATGTTCTTATGACACCTGTTGAAGACCCTCCTCTTCACCCAGGCTTTCCCTGATGGATAGTGCCTCCCAGTTAATGGTTGTTTGTATCTGGAGTTTTCTGATTTTAAATGTTTTAGCTGACTATTATCATGATGTTTGTATTTTAAAGGGTTTTGTTTTTGGTTTTTGTATTGTAAACTACTTTGAGGTACAGATGACAGAGATAGAAAGATAATAGATAGATAGATAAGATGAGAGAGAGAGAGAGAGAGAGAGAGAGAGAGAGATGGTAATCAGTGTATAAAGTGATTACATAAATCAATAATCAAACTCCATAGGATCTCTCCCCCTCCTTGGTTGTAAAAATAAAACCACAGCCACCACAAATTAAATGTCTAAACAATGCTGCTCATTCATGACACCCAAAATCACTTGACTAAGGCAGCTGCCTTACTTTCCCTAAAAGTAGTGCCAGCCCTTCGTGAGGAAGACCTGTGATCAGCTGGGGGGGGGGGGGTTCAAGACCGGAAGAAAGGAAACCTGCATAGAACTGGTGTTACCATCAAGGGTGAGCTATGAGCTATTCCACCTACTCTGCGTCTTCCCTGTTTCTCCTGCAAAACTTTATAAGGAGCTGACAGTTACTCCGGATTTCCTTTGGTTTTTGGTTGATTTGTTGTTGATTGTTTGTTTGTTTGTTTTGCTTTTGGAAATGAAGAAGGGTGTGTTTGGGTTTTGGGTTGCTTAGTTTAAATAGTCATTGTGGTGTAGTGGTTAGAGCGCTGGACTGGGACTCGGAAAATCTGGGTTCTAGACCCCATTTGGCTATGAAACTCACTGGGTCACTCTGGGCCAATCACTGACTCTATTCTACCCCACAGGGTTGTTGTGCGGATAAAATGGAGAGGAGAGGGTTATGCAAGCTGCCTTGGGTTCTCTGAAAAAGGGGGGAAGGTGGGATATAATATAATAAATAAATACCGCTTTAAACCAGTATTTTATTGTGTTGTTTGAATATTTTACTTATATACATTTATGAATGTTGTATTTATATACTTTTGTGAGCTGCTTTGGGGACCTTTTAACTATAAAATAACAACCATCTGCTGATGGATGAACTCCAAGCTCAGTTCAGATTAATTCTTTGTACTCAATTCCAACAGGTTTTAGGATCAACTACAACAAGAAAGCATAAACAGCTGTCTGAGCCCAGCACCTGGAATGAAAGAATTCTAAATTTTGATGAAAATGCTTTTAAAAAAGCAAAACAAAGTTCTGGAAAGAGCAAAATACTTCACACAATTACATATGCATCTGACATCTAAAAGATGATAGAGTAATAAAAAGTAATTTAAAAACAGAATGTTTCCATTAGTGATTGAAAGCTCCTGAATTAAATCAATTGCCAACCCATGGTGTTAGAGGGGGAGTTGCAGCAATGGAGTCAGACAGGCCTGGGCCTCTTGTGTTATCACAGGATCAGGTGTACTGGCAAAACATCATAGGCCATCTTCAACTGTTCTGGAACAATTGCCTCAGCAACAGCAAACCAGAGGGGCCATATAGGAGACACTTCCTTATGGCAGGGTTAAAATGGGTGGAGCTGCCCATGAAAACGTTTGGTTTTTCTTTCAATTTGTTGAATAATCTACAGGAGTTAGTTTCAGGAGTCCATTTCTTAGTACCTGTTGGTCTTCTCTTCCCTTGTTTCTTCTACTCATTGGTTATTCATCCATTTTTCCTTTGAAAATTGCAACCCAGCATTTTAATAACACACAAAAAAGGGTCCTTGACTGATCAGTCAAGAATGGTGGTTTATTTAAAACGTTCATCCCATTTCCAACAATTGTTGGCATCTTTTAAAAAATTCTGTTATTTGTTGTTGCTAAATCCATTCACCTTAGATTTTTCAGACTATTGTTCAATTTCTTTTCATTTTGTATAAAGAGACTTATGGAGTTCAAAGAAAACAGCTTTCTAAATTGCCCTTTTTATGGTTTTAAGAAATCAATGTGCTTCTGTAAATATACTTTCCTCCTGTCTTCAACCCCCAATATGCCAAGCTTCTGTAGAAAAATGCTTTAAGCAGTGAGACTTGGAACATTTGCAGAATATGTGTGATATAAAAGGTAGAAGGGATTCTTTAAAAAAAAAAGAATCAGTAAGAAATCAAGGAAATACAATGCACAATGAAACCCATAAACTATGCCTAAAATTGGTATTAGCGTGTTCATCTTAATACAGAAGCTGCTTTTTCTTTAAAATGGATGGTGGGTCGTGAGTTCACTGGCTCATAAACATTGTTCATTTTACCCTAGACCAGAAGTGGCCAACCTGCAACACAGAAAGCATAAGGGGTACACTGGGATGTTTGGGAAATCTGCAACATATTCAAATGAGTTTGGATTGCCAATCTGCAGATTCTGGAGCAAACTGGCTTTCTTGGAGACTTGTGGATTCCATAGACTTGCAGAGCAGTTCTTTACTTTCTGAAATTATACATGAATTTAGTTGTAAAAAAACCATGAAAGTTGCTGGAAAATACACTAAGACATATGCCATTTAAAGTAGTGCTGTGCCAGACCTTTGTCCTGTGAAAATTTTGACCATTCTCATTCAATCTGATACAAAAGAAATTGCCTTCAAAAAGAAATTCAAAGGAGAAGAAATTTTGGAGAAATTCTCATGAGATGGTTCAGGGTTCTTGTGTTTACCCTACTTATGAGATGACTGAGGAGCGTGTGAGAGTTTCCTGTCTTAGAGTGACCAGATCGCCCGGGGTTTCCTGGTCCTAATTGGGAAACCTTGGCTGATCCGGGCCAACCGGGGGGCGGTGGGGGGAAACCGGGGTGGCGGGGGGTCACGCGGCGGTGGCAGCGAGCAGCGACGAGCGGTGGTAGACCCAGCGGCAGTGGCGGAGGAGCCCAGGAAGCGGCCGCCCCAGCATGTAAGTGCCCCCCCTCGCGCCTTGTGCTCCTTACCTGCAGGGGCGGCCGCTTCCCTCCAGTGCTCAAATCTACTGAGAAACAGGCTTCGCGGCCTGTCTCTCAGTAGCATGCGCGAGGGACAGGCCGCGAAGCCTGTTTCTCAGTAGATTCGAGCATCGGAGGGAAGCAGATGCCCCTGCAGGTAAGGGGCACGAGGCGCGAGGGGGGGGCACTTACCTGCTGGGGCGGCCGCTTCCCGGGCTCCTCCACCGCCACCACCACTGGGTCCGCCGCCGCCGGGTCCTCCACCGCTGGGTCCTACACCACCGCCAGGTCCTTCACCGCCGCTGCCGGGCTCGTGAGGCCAGAGGCCATGCGGAAGAGGCAGGAGAGAGCAATTACATTACCTCTGGCCTTACAAGCCCGGAGGTGGAGGACCTGGAGGCTGACCTGGGGGCGGGGGACCCGGCGGCGGGGGACCCAGCGGCGGCGGCGGAAGACCCGGCGGCAGCGGGGGACCTGGGGACGGCAGCTGACCCGGCGCGGGCGGTGGAGGAAGAGAACCCGGTAGGTCCAGGCTGGTGTTTTTGGGGGGTGGGTGGCTTGGTGGGGGGGTTGTTTTGGGTGGGGGGGGTGGCGGGGGGACCGGGATTTTGGTTTCCAAAATCTGATCACCCTACCTGTCCTTCATTGTGCAATCATCTCTCTGACAGCCTGTAGCCATCTTGGCTTCCTGCATTTCCCATCCAGGGGAAGACATCATGAATTGATTCCTCCTCTAGGACCTTTTCAGATTAGGAAGTGCAGGCAGTCTGGGAGACTGTAGAGCAATGGTGAGATGTGCAATAGAAAGAAAAATATAGACAGTACCTTTATCCACCTCACAGTGATTAGGTAAGGTCAAAAACACCACCAACATACATTCAAAATAAATTATAAACTGTCCTGAGAATGAGGCAGAAAAATGAAAGCCCCTTCCATGGGGAAGAAAACTTTCAGGAAATTCCTGAGATTTTTCTTTTCTCATCACCTAGAAATTAAATGACACTTTTCAGAAATTTCTCTACATTTTCTTCACCATTATTTGTTGTGGTTGCTGCATTCCCTTCCCTCAATTGTGGAGGATGCAAAATGGGGGCCAGGCTGCCAACACAATTGATGCTGTTGCCACTTGCAGTGGCAGTGCAAAAAAACCAAAAACCCTTAGGAAAAGAAAAAAAAAAAGAAGCTACTCTACAACCCTTGCTAATGGTGATGCCTATGTGTGAGAAATATTTGGAGAATTTCTTCACCCCCTGGGGAAATTGGGTGAAATTGTACCCCCAATTTCTCTACCCACACATAGGGTGGAGAATTTTGAAAGGCCACTTATGCACAGGTCTAATTTAAACACACACACACACACCATTTTCTACATCTCTGATCTCTCTTCAGCCTCTGCTGTGTAGCAGTCTTTGGTTGCTCACTCTGCTCATTGGTTGTAGAATAGACTGAGCTAAGAAAAATATGCAAAATGTTACGTGCCAGTAAAAGTTCTATAAATTGTGGGAGACCTTTTGGTGCACTTTTCCAAAGGGGAAATAAATCCAAAGGCATCAATGAGCAGATGACTGCGCAAAAGACACCTGACATACTGCGGAACACAGATGGAATGGATTTAACCATATCTGTCCATTCCTCGGGTACACCTCTCTGGCTATGACATAATTTTGGGAGAGGTGTTAATGTGAGATGACAGGCATCACTTGCTGTATTCTAAAGTAGCATATGGCTTTTGTCTGTCTAATCACTGAGCAACCTCCCATGAGGAAGAGCCTTTATCATTTCAAATGCATTGGGATTCATTCAGTTATGTACAGTTTATTCAAAACAGCTTTCACGCGTATTAGATTTTTCATCTCCTGTACTTTCCAGATGTGTGCAGGAATCCAGTTCTCATGCTTGTGCATTCCAATTAGGATGGCCTCTGTTCTGTTCATGGATGAATAGCTTAGGATGGGAGGGGATCTTTGGAGGTCATTTATTCCAGCCCCTTGTTCAGTGCAGGATCTGTAACTCAGGATGCAACTACAGTTTACTTGCCATATGGCTGCCCAGCCTCATTTAAATACCTCCAGTGAAAGAGAGCCTGTCACCTTCAAGGCAATCTGTGTCACTAATGAATAGCTCTCCCTGGCGCTATCTTGACAATGGTGTGTTGATGCCACAAGCCCTCAAAACCCCACTGTTTTGCTCCTGTGGGGTTGTGCCATATTATTGATCATTGGGGGGGGGGGCTGCCACTGCTGCCTTCCTCCCTGGCCATCAGGCTCCTTCTTCCAAATGGGCCTTGTGTTCTCTTTGCACACAGGGAGGAAGCAAGCAAGCACCAGCCGCCCACGCTGACACAGCCTACTAGCAGCACCGCCCCAGTGCCTCCGCCCTGGCCCACTGTCCTCAGCATGCCGCTGCTGCCTGTCCCTCCCTGGAACTTTCCAAAAGGGGAGACTCTTCTCCCCACACCAGAGGCAGCGCAGGGGCGTTCCAGCGGCCATTCAACTCACCAGCCCACTGGCCCATCCCCTCCCTGGGCAGATGACAACCAATCAGGCATTGCCATTCACCCGGCCACGCCTCTACCATGACCCCAGAGTGTGGTGACAGATGGGGATGTGCCGTCCTCACTACACTCTGGACAAAAAAAATTGGGGTAAGTCCCCCGCTTTTTTATTTTGGAGCCACAGCATCACTGCAGAACTCCTGGGGACTTTCCCCACATATAGACAGCCCCCCTGTTAAGATGTTGCTCCTAAAGTTTTGCTGAAATCTGCTTCCCTGACATTTCTATCCAGACTAGTCCTGCTCTCTGGGGCAACAGAGAACAGGTCTGCTTGATCTTCTGTCTGACAGCCTTCCAAATATTTAAAGACTGCAGTCATGTTTCCCCTTAAACACCTTTTCTCCAGGCTAAACATACTGAGCTCTTTCAACAGTTTGTTATAGGACTTGGTTTCCAGACCCCTCCCCTTTCCTTATGGTCCTTTGGATTTGCTCTGTCCTGAATTCAACTCCTGAATTGCAGTTGAACAAGGAGAATGTCTGTAATCCATTCCAGAAGTGGTGCATGCTGTTTGTCACAGCATTTGGTTTCAAATCAATTCAGTTGCATCTCCCCGCACTGCCCCATTTATGTTATTGATACACACGTTCATGTGTTGTTGTTTTTTAAACCAGCAATGGTGAAGAGAAAAAACAGAGTTGGATCCAGAATTTGCCCTCAGTGAGAGGAAGGGACCTTCTGTGTGAGGAAAGGTTCCACTTGCGAAAGGTCCCTCTGTCTGACTTTGGGGGGATTCCCCTCCACACACACACATACTATTCAGCAGGGTCTCCTGGGATTCTGTGTAGCATTTTCAGGGGTCTAGAGGTGCAATTGATCTAGTGTAAATCTGGATCCAACTCCCAGTCTTGATGCAGCCATAGGTATGATCACATCAATATTCTTTTTGTGCAACTGGTTAAAAAAAGCACCACACACAAATCATCTTGATGTAACAGTATGTACAATTACGTTGTTTGCTCCATCTTCTTTTTACTAGGTTTTATCACTGTTCAGAGGAACATGTGCCCATTGGAAAACACTTTGCAAAAATAAATTTGATACAATCATATGTGAAATCACACTGGGATTGCACATTTGCAGTGGTTGATCAATACATACATGCACGTTGGTGATGCAGTGGGGCCAACACCAATGAACAGAAGAAACTGAAATGTAGGGGTGTGCACGGACCCCCCGGATCGGATCGGGACCCGGATCGGGACCTCCAATTTTGTCCCGGACCGGTTCGGACAAAATCGGAGGCCCCCCGGACCGGATCGAGTCCGATCCCGACCCAAAAATCGTAAATTTTTGGATCGGCCGCCATTTTTTTCCCCATAGACTTGCATTGCAATGCAAGTCTATGAGGAAAAAATGGCGGCGGGTGGCTGAGGGGGGGGCCTAACTCCCTCCCCCCCCGGGGCCGTCCGCTGTGGACGGCCCCGGCAGGTAAGCCCCCTCCCCCGCGCTCCCTACCCCCCCTGGGGCCGCCCGCTTCCATCCGCTGGCGCCCGCGGGCGCCAGCGGATAGAAGCGGACGGCTCCGGGGGGGGGTAAGCCCCCTTCCCCGCCACTGCTTACCTTCTCGGCCCGTCCGCTCCCGTCCGGCGCCGGCGGCTACTACCAGCGGGCTCCGCGGCCTACTCTCGAGTAGCGCGCCGGGTGATGACATCACCCGGCGCGCCACCCTGGAGTAGGCCGCGGAGCCTGCTGGTAGTAGTAGGCGCCGGCGCCGGGACGGGAGCCGCCGGGACGGGAAGGTAAGGGCCCCCCTCCCCCCTCCGCGTGCCCCCTCCTCCCCTCCACGCACCCCCTGCTTACCTTCCCGGCCTGGCGGCTCCCGTCCGGCGCCGGCGCCTACTACTACCAGCAGGCTCCGTGGCCTGCTCTAGAGTAGCGCGCCGGTGATGACATCACCCGGCGCGCCACCCTAGAGCAGGCCGCGGAGCCTGCTGGTAGTAGTAGGCACCGGCGCCGGGACGGGAGCCGCCGGGACGGGAAGGTAAGGGCCCCCCTCCTCCCCTCCACGCACCCCCTGCTTACCTTCTCGGCCCGTCCGCTCCCGTCCGGGGCCGGCGGCTACCACCAGCAGGCTCCGCAGCCTGCTCTAGAGTAGCGCGCTGGGTGATGACATCACCCGGCGCGCCACCCTAGAGCAGGCCGCGGAGCCCGCTGGTAGTAGCTGCTAGTGCCGGACGGGAGCGGACGGGCCGAGAAGGTAAGCGCCCCCCTCCTCCCCCCCCCCGCTGTCCACTTTCATCGGTGGGCGCCCGCTGGCGCCCGCCAATGGAAGCGGCGGTGGGCGCCAGTGGGCGCCCGCCGATCCGCCGATCCGCCGAACCGGTTCGGAGCCTTTTCGGACCGGTTCGGATTGGATCGGCCGATCCAGCTGCGGGATCGGAAATCGGATAATTTATCCGATTTCCCACTGGACCGGACTCGGATCGTGGATCGGGTCCGATCCAGTGCACATCCCTACTGAAATGTAACTGTCATTGTACTATGTAATGAGGGGGTCTGTTCAAAATTCAGAAAGTAAAGAAAAGGGACAACAGCGATTTGGCCCTCAGGTCTGATGTTCTAGACTCCTGCTTTGCATTGACCAACCTACTCTAAATATTAAGTTCCTGGACTTCTCCTTTTGCCATGTCAAGAAAGGAGTAACTCCTCTCTGTTCTGTTTCATGCTCTAGCTTCCAGCTTTGATGGCTTCCATCTCCAATAGCAGGCTTCAGAGACCCTGAGTTGGGGAACACAGACACCAAGGTTGGATTGGGTGTGCGCCCGTAACCCCGACCTGCTCCTAACACTGGCACAGCCACACAAAGACAATCCAATGGGCTCCATGGTTTTTATTCCATCTGGCCTCAGCAACACACACACACACACACGAGATCAGTGGCATCTTCCTGATTCAAATCAGGGATGATGGATGTGCGAGGGAGAAATCGGAACAGTGTAAAGAATAGTATGAGGAAAAGGTATGGAATAATGAACAGGCATCATCCAAAGTAACTCACATTGAGACAAGTTGTCATTGAATCTGAAAGTAAACCTGCTGATGCCTTTTTTGAAATGTGGATGAATATTAGAAAGATTGTCATGAATTATAGAAGTTACAGAAATCAGCTTTCACCTTGCTGGCTGACATTTACAGGTCTTTTTACCCATGTGAAGGTGATTTTTCAAAAAAAAAAAAGTGAAAGGGAAATAGGCTATTTTTGAGCAACCCCCCCCCCCCAGTAATAAAACAAAGCAGGAGGGAAAGAAATGGCTACTATTTAGCTTTTTAAAAAAGTCACTTGCAGTGGAATCCTGAAGTAACCCCATTAAGTTCAATGGGGCTTAGTGCCAGGTAAATAAGAATAGGCCTTATTTGGCTGCTCCAATTTGTCCTATTTAAGTAGACCCCCTGAAATGAATGGAACTTAAAAGTTAGTCACTACCCTACTCTATAATGAGTCTACTCTACATAGGACTAACACTGAAGAGAACACAATATTTTTACAGCATTTCAAAAAATTAGAAATGATTGAGTGGCCTGGGATAGTCAAATGCAACTAGGTAGTTCCCAACACCTTTGAGATTTTTCTCAACTTGCCAGAGGGGAGGGAGGGAGGACTGGAAGACATTCAGGGCTGCTCCAGCTGGACTCTCCCCTCCCTGCCATTGGAAAGTTTCTATGTATTAAAGATATCCAGCCATTCACCACCACCCGCCCTGGAGGAAAGATCCTGATGACTTTTTGTATGTTTATAGTGTTCATTGTGATTGCATTAATATATCAATGTGACTTGTAAGTCATCACGAAAGGATTTATGTTCCAAAAGAAGGAATACGAATAATTGTTACTACTACTATTAATATATTTTTTTAAAATTATCACATGGGCTAAGATTTGGAGAAGAGATTTCCCAACGTGACTGCATTAGCAGCTGCTGGAGCTTTCCAGAAACAAACTGCTGAAAGATTGGCATTAGTTAAATGTCTGGGGGGTATTATCTTGAACTTCCCCATCATCAACTTAAGGACAGTCTTTAAAGGAGACATAGGCTGTCATGGCAATAAACCACATGCTTATGAATAGTGAATAGGTTGAGCAAAGACATGAAAGCAAGTCTACAGGTAGAGATGTTGAAGAAATCTGCAACAGAATCAATTAAGTTCAGGTTTCTCGGAATCTGACCTATGGATTCCACACTGGACTGGCATTTCCCAAATCACATGGATTTTGTGGGCTTGCAGACCACTGTTTTTGGGGGGGATTTTACTTTCTGGAATTTTACACAAATTTAGTCATGGGGGGAATACCAACCAAAACAAGCATTTCCCCCATAGGCTAAAGTATGAAAATGCACATTTTGTGGAGGATTTGCACACTTTCACAAGTGTGGATTTGTGCGAATGCAAATTTGTGAAAATTCAGGAAAGTGAATAAAAAAACCAATTCTGACAATGACTGGACAATAAAAGGCACCTGACAATCCATGTAAAGTAGACGGAAATGGGTTTTATACAATCTGCAGGTTGGTGACCTGCGATGCCAGGGTGATGCCATTAATGTCATGGGGCAGAGGAAGCTGTCTTATATTAAGTCAGATCATTGATCCTTCTAGCTCAGTATTGTCTACACCAGCCTTTCCCAACCTGGTGTCCTCCCAATGCATTAGGCTTCAGCTACCATCGGCCCCAGGCAAACTGGCCTCTGCTAACAAATTCTGAGAAATGTCATCAAAAACATATGGAGGGTACCAGTTTGGGGAAAACTGCTCTCCCCTCATTCACAGTGGATCTCAAGGGTTGAGACACAAGCCTTTCCTGGAGATGTCAGGGATTGAACCTGGGACCTTCTGAGTGCTAAGCATATGCTCTTCCACTGAGCCACAGATCTTTCCCAGTCCATTCAATCTCTGATTATCTTAATACAGCTTTCTTCAACCTGGCACCCTCCAGATGGGCTGGACTGCTGCTTCCGTAATTCCCAGCCAGTTTGGCTGGCCTGTTGGCCATACTGGCTTGGAATTATGGTAATTGAAGGTCCACAAATCTGGAGGGCACCAAGTTGGGGAGGGAGTCTTCTAGTGCTTCCAGCACCTAGTCCTCAGGATGAGCTGAACCAACACAGCTTTCACATCGGGTGGGGACAAATTAGTGAAATGAACCAATGAACTCTCCTGATGTTTTTATATTTTTATTTTTAAAATTTTCTAGGATGTTTTCTTCTACGAAGTCTGGTGCAGCGTAGCTTCTTACATGTTTGGATAAGGCCTGACACGAGATAACTCATCTATCCATAAATCTTTAATGTATGATGACAATATTTGAGCAATTAAGGATAATTTTTTTAAAAACCCAAATTCCCAGATGTTTTTATTAATCCATTCATTTGACTTTTGGGACTCTAATGCAGGAAGGTGAAAAGAGACATCACTTGTCTAAATTGGCTATAACAAACCTTTTCCAAGAGTGTTTTAAAAGTGTTGTGCATCATTTTCACACATACCCTTCGATAGATTCCTTGCATTCTGTATGAGTGCTTCTTATCATCTCTTACATATTTCCTTTCCAAGACAGTTGATTTTGACAAATAATTATATATTTGGATATTTTCAGATAGGAAGCTCTGGAAGACGTTGCTAAAGCACTGAAAATGCTATAAATAACACATTTAGCATTAGTATAAGATATGTGTAAATGTCATGCACATATCTTATAATTGTCATTTTAGAATGTTATCGAAAAATACACAGCTTTACTTCACCTGTAAGATAGTATTGGGATCTTCACCATTCAGCTTTGCCCTAAATTTTTCACATGTCTAGCTTACTCTAACACCTGGTATACACATGCAATGGAATGAAGTAGTACTTGGGATGGGGAGAAATTCATTCAGCAATGCAAACTTAGCTAATTTTGCATGTTCGAAGCAACACATGGACAGAAAATGAGTTATCATTTGAAATTTGCACATCTCCAAATTTTGAAATGGAGTTCTCCAATAAAAAAAAAATGTGTACACAATTTTTTATATTAGGGCAAAGTACCCACAAAAATGCAAGTATGCAAAAATAATATTAAAACATGCAATAATGCATTCAAAAAATAGTTTATTAGTCAGATTTCAGTACAAAATGCACACATTAGGAGAAATGCACACAAAAGTGAAATCCATACAAAAAATCATGCATTAGGAGAAATGCATACAAACTATGTACAAAAATGGAGAGATGCATACAACAATGCATAACAATTTTCATGCCAACATTTTCCCCGAAGTTTGGAATGAAGACTGAAAATTTAAGAATGAAATAATTCTCAGTGTTCAGGATGAACCAAATTTAAGATTGGAAAAGTGAAGTGAGAAAAGGAGAAAATCCAAAACGGACAGGTTCACCAATCCCTAGTAGAAACCTGAAGTGGTGTGATGGAAAATGGTGCCATTATTGGCCTTTCTGGGGCCACCAAGAAGAATCTGTGGGCCTGGGGCAATGGATTTTTTGGGGGAGCACTTTCATTTATATACACACATACAAAATGCTTGTTCGGGCTCGAGCACTATGTGGGCCCCATGACAAATTGCTCCCTTTGCCCCCCTCTGTGCAGGCCTGGCTCCTTCACCTCTTCTGGAGGAGCTCTGACTGCAGTACAGAGGAAAAAAGGGCTGTGCCCCTGGCATACCACTATTTGGGCAGTGGGAACTGTACCACCTCACATGGTAGGGTGGGGGAATACAGTCTTTAAAAGCTTCTCTACATCCAAACATAAAAATCTCTGGGCAAGAAGAAAACTGCCATGTCCGGGATGGAAATGACATAGTCTTCTCCTTACTGATCTGGTCTTCTTCTTCTTCTTCTTCTTCTTCTTCTTCTTCTTCTTCTTCTTCTTCGGAAGTCCACTCCATTTCGTTACTTAGGACTCTTCCACCTCATGTCCTCATTCTTCTGCCTGTGTTGATCCAACTTAGGACATGCAGAATTATGGGAATTGTAGTCTTAAAGCTGTGTCCATGGTGGGCTGGGGAATGCTGGGAGTACTAGGACTCTTTTTCCCCTACAGCATGCATAGGATTGAGCCCTTTGTTGCTGTTGCACATTCAGATTTCACTGCAAGTCCCATCTGATATCATATGAGGCTTGCAACTGCATATGAATGCTGCTGTTTTGGAAATGAAAATGATGAATGTAGACGGATGTGTGAAAAGCAATGTAGATGTTTTGATATTGCTACCAAATGATCCAGAAGTTCTGGAACTGCAATAGTCAACTTGAAGGCCATTTATTGTTATTTTTAGGGAGTAAGCTTAAATAACCCTGCAGCAGTTCTGGAGTTTTGCTTCTGTGCTACCTACTGTGAATGGTGGCTCCAGTTTTTACCGTTTTGTTTTTAGATTTGCAACAGCAATAAAGCTTTGAAAGAGAAGAATTTGCTAACTGCTATCTTAATGAGAGGCATTCATAGAAAGTTAATTAGGTCATTCCCCTGAGCTACAGTAATTATGTTTTTTAGAAAGAAAGAAGAAAGAAAGAAAGAAAGAAAGAGTAAGAAAGAACTTTATAGATGTCTTTCTTGGTGTTTGTCAAGGAAGAAGACTAGTGGATGGAATCAGGTTCCCCTTGGATAATAATTTACAAAAGGGAAAATGGATGAGCTTGCTCATGCATTGTTCATGGCAACAGCTACCAAGAACATAGTGAAAACTAAACAATTGTAGCTTAAACACTTCTCTGACGTCAGAGATTAAGGCTCTAATCCTGTAAATTTCCCATTTTTCGGGGATTTATTTATGAGTAGACATGTCAGAACTACATTATAACAGCCATAGCTATACAAAGCCATGAGGATCTACTCTGTTGCGAGGTTGTAAGATACAGTCTCCAGGGAAGTCTATGGTCTAATCTACACCAAGCAGGATATAGCATTATGAATGAAGTATGAAAGTGGTATATAAAAAGCAGGAACCACACTACTGCTTTATAGTGGCATTGATAGGGTGACCAGATAAAATCCAGGTCAGGGCTCATGTAACTTTAACAGTTGTAGAGAAAAGGGAATTTCAGCCGGTGTCATTTGTATGCAATTAGTTCCTGGTGAAATTCCCTCTTCATCACAACAGTTAAAGGTGCAGGCACTATACTAGAGTGACCATATACAAAAGATGGCAGGGCCCCTGCAACTTTAACTGTCCTGATGAAGAGGGAATTTCACCAGGAACTAATTGCACACAAATGACACTGTCTGAAATTCCCTTTTCTCTACAACTGTTAAAGTTACAGGAGCCCTGACCTGGATTTTATTTGGTCACCCTAGGCATTGAAGTGCACTGACAACTGTTGGGGCCCATTGACACATACCATATACCGCTTTCATAGTGCTATATTCTGCTTGGTGTGGCTTCTGCTTTTTATATACCACTTTCATACCACTTTCGTAGTGCTATATCCTGCTTGGTGTAGATCTGGCCTATGTATGTGGTACCGGTGCAGATGAAGGGTCCAGTCAATGCAGAAAGAACGTTTTGAAAAATACATATGGCCACATGCAACCCTGCAATTTTATTTGGACCTCTCCTAATATTTCCTAGCATAATAATTTCTATTTTAACAGCTGCAGAACACTGAGCAGACTTTTTTATTTTCTCTTATTTATTTGTTTTTCATTTTTTCTAGTCTTAAATTCAGTTAATCTGAAACTACGAGAAATTCTCCAGTCTTTCATTCCCAACTTTGAGATTTTTTAAATAAGTTTGCATGGAAATTCATAAGCACTTGAATTGCACATTTCTCAAAATACATGTGGTTTTAATGCAGAACATTCTTTTCTGTAATGTACACCTGTTTGTACATGTCTTTTGATTGAAGAATTCCATTGCAAAATTTGGAAAACTTCAAATTTAGAAGGATAACTGAGTTTCAATTTGCTTGGTGGTTCAAAAGTGCAGAATTTGGTAATTTCACATTAAAATGTGAACTGAACAAAATTCTCCTTCATCCCTAGACTGAACCTGCAACATGATGCATGCAAATATGTTCTCTGCATACACTATTCATGTGGCCAGGCAAGTATGATCCTTGCTATGAAATCTGTGGTTATTTGCTCCTATTTTTCCTTCAGAAATACAGAAGCCTTTGTGACAAGGACATATATTTTGTTTCCCCACATTTTTAAATGCAGAACATTGTCACATCCTTGTATAAACTCTCTCCAGTAAATCCTTAGAGAACCAAACACCTTTTTGCAGTTGGAACCATGCCCAGAATTTTTTTCTCTTCTTTGTATTCAGAGCAACATCATGTATCTATTTTCCCAATAATGTAGTACATAATTAAGTCTAGGTTTGTTATACATCACAAAGACTTTAGAAAACTTCAGCTGCTACTGTTACCACCTAGGGCCTATATGTTCTTCCTTTTGTCTTTCTATGGTAATGGTTAAATCAATATCATCGCATTATAATAACAGAATGACCACATTGATCAGCTGAGATATAAGTGCATCTTTTGGCTGTGCAAGCAGCCCCTTTGCTCCTCCCTTCATGAAGTCTTTACCTAATTATGGCTTCTCTTTCATCTGAACTAGCATACCATGGTTAACTGCTTTGGAACAAGCAAGGATATTAAACTCTAGTTTAAAGTTGACTTAATATTCTGGGCTGTTAACTCCATTTTAAAAGTGAGAAATACTGTCTCCAGGTCATGGCTATTTGGGGAATGTTTGAGCTGAAATGTTTTTCATCCATCTGCCCTAGAGCTATCAGTAAGAGGAATGAAGTTTCTGATGGCCTTTGTCTTTCCTGATCAACCACATCACATAGGCTGACCATATGAAAAGGAAGACATGGCTCCTGTAACTTTAACAGTTGTAGAGAAAAGGGAATTTCAGCCAGTGTCATTTGTATGCAATTAGTTCCTGGTGAAATTCCCTCTTCATCACAACAGTTAAAGTGGCAGGGGCCCTGCCTTCTTTTGTATCTGGTGACTCCAGTATAGTGCCTGCAACTTTAACTGTTGTGATGAAGAGGGAATTTCACCAGGAACTAATTGTATCCAAATGATACTGGCTGAAATTCCTTTTTCTCTACAACATTTAAAGTTACATGAGCCCTGTCCTCCTTTTCATATGGTCAGCCTACATCACATTCAGACAAAACTGGCAAAATCTGGAGATATGTGAGGCTAAGACTTTTGGATGGCTTTAAAAAGAGATTAGATAAGCCCATGGAGGATAAGGCTATCAATGGCTAGTGGTCATGATGGCTGCATGTTACCTCCAGTATTAGAGGGGAACAACAGCATAACTGGAATATGGCACATGTCCCGGCTGTGGGCTTCCCATAGGCATCTGGTTGGCCACTAGGCCAGAATGCCTTTTTAGGCTGAACCAGCAGGACTCCTTTTTTTTTTTTTTAAATCTATTTTTAATGGAAAAAATATACAACATATTATTATACAACACAATCATTATACACAATCAATTATTTTGGCAACTCAACAAAAGCAGCCAACATAACACCACATATAAACATCCAGGAGTGAGTTAAATACATTTATTATCAAATAGATTGGATTCTCATAACACCACACAAAACATCCAAGAATGAATTAAATATAAACGAAATGAAATAGATTAGATAGTACTTAAGATCAAGTTTCACATCTCTTCCAAAGCCAATGATTTATTCAATGGCAAAAAAGAATATATGTTAATTTCTCTATTATGATTATTTTTCCAGTATTCAATAAAAGGCTTTCATTCCTCTGTAAATTTGGCTATCTGTTGTCTGCCATCTCTCAACCTGACTATTGCACTGATTTTCAATAATTGTGCAATTTGCCAAACTTTAATAAACCATTCTTTAGATACAATTGGCTTTCTATTTTTCCAGTTCTTGGCTATTATCATCTTTGCTGCTGTTAACAAATTTGACAGCATTGGCTGGTGAATTTTTGGGACCTTGGATTGAACATCGTTTTAGAAGGACTCTTCTTATGTTCTTCACACAGTCCCATATAACCTGGAAAAATAAGGAAAGCATAACCACTTTCTGAATGCATTTACTTGGAAGTGGGGCTCAATAATTTGGAATCACAGCCTCATTTGAAAAAAAATAAGTCTCGGTTAATGCAAATGGCAAATGTGGCCTATGAATTTAAAGAATTAAATCATACAGATGATTAATTCCTCAGTGGCTTTTGGGATGCACATTTTCCTGGGGCTCTCAAATGCCCTTGAACAGCTGTTCGATGAGCAGAAATTCAGCAGGAGAAGTTCCTTCCATTGCTGCAAGTACTTGCCAGAAAATGCTCAGCCATTGAATTGCTAATTATTAAAGATGGTGGAGCCATACCAGGAAAAATAAAGTTGGCAGCCATCATTGCTTTGTGAACACATTTTTTGTCCTGGATATAAAGATTCTTGCAAGATTTGTGGCTAGCTGAGATTCACTTGATACATAAAAGTGAAATGGAATTAATAAATTTATCTCACTCAACTCAGAATCAATTTCTTGCAAGAATCAATTATCTTATTTGTTATATTTTAAATAGCAGGAAAGCCAAAAAAGAAAAAGGACAAAAATAGGACATTTTAATCTGAGTGAAGATGCACATTCCCATATTACAGATTTATTAAACAGAGAATATTAAGCCTTTCAAAAAGTGTAACAATTCAATTTTTAAGAAACCTGTCTTTCCCCCTCCTATATATTTCCCACTTCTTTATTATTTAGAACTTTTTGCATTAGATTATTCACCATTTTGGTGGAAAATATGCTGCCAAATACACCAGGGGCTTTCTTTCTGATTAGTTCTATAGGGGAAAAAATATCGATTTCCATAACAAAATATAAACTTGCTGTACAGCTGCACCACTCTTTTATATAAAAATCTGAAGCATAAAGGTTGGGTAATACACTGGAATAGTTACACACTGTGGCTCAATTCGGACGACACAATAAACAACTGGTGTGGGGGAAACAATCATCAGTTGTTTTGACTATTGTGTCATCTGAATGCTGCCATAGTCAACTCAGCGCTGATCCTCATCCACACCACAGTTGATTATTTATTACCATGTTGTTTGAGGAGTACCCCCTAGGGTTAGGGTTAGGGTTAGGGTTAGTCAACCCACCATTGACTATCGTGTCGTCCGAATTGAGCCACTGTTTGTGAATCAGGATACTGATGTTTCATAGAATTATGAACTTTAAGTTTTGCAACTACTTATTTATTATTATTATTATTATTATTATTAATTTATTTAGTACATTTCTAATCCTCCCAACAACTAATGTTCTCTGGACAGATTACAAGCAGTTAAACACTAAGATGCATTTTAAAAGACATCTAAAAATATAAAATATTATACAAATATTTAAAAGAATAATATACAATATAGTGCTTCCCTTTGTATACATTAAGGAACTAAAATCATGTGGCAAAATTATTCCTGGACTGCAAGTTCTTGGTGGGTGTTGTTTACCAGGAACTTCTAGTCCTCAGTGAAGAAGGGAAAAAAGCCTCCCTGGTCCTAGAGAAGTGAGCAATCCCCCAGCCTTGCAATTAGTGTGTTTTGCCATCCCCCACCCCTGCATCAATCAGAGCCTTAACACAAGGCTACCAGCTGGATAGGGAATGCTGGGAGTTGTAGGAATTTGTTCTGTCTAACCATGATAAGATTGTGCCCTAAATCATTTTCTGAACAGAAAGCACTGAACAGGTCTCCGTAATCTCATGCCAACCTAGGATGTTGTAAATAAGATCATGTCATTGGCATAGAAAAGTATTATGCTTACAGGCCTATCCAGAATCTTAGACATATTAAATTTGGATGATGCAAAGCTGGCACCATATTGTTAATTTAGAAAATAAGGAATGGAGCTGAGATGCAGACTTGTCAAGGACCTTTATATGATGGAATCTCATCTGTACGAACACAGTTTGAATGTGTTCAGACCTTCAAACCCTTTTCTCTGTAAAGCACTCTAATTAAAAATAAAAGCCTCAAATCAATATTTGTTTTGATAATAATGACTTTTATTCATTGACTCAAAAGCTGCACTTAAATAAATGCAGTAAGAAGCTGTCTGCCTTTTGATGTCTTTTGATGGATATTTATTTAAATAAAACAGTTATCAATGGTGGATCTTCCTGCTCTCCATGCCTGTTCTTCATCCAATATTTGATTCTTTTCCA
The DNA here is from genome assembly GCA_029215795.1 of Anniella stebbinsi. NCBI lineage: Eukaryota > Metazoa > Chordata > Lepidosauria > Squamata > Anniellidae > Anniella > Anniella stebbinsi. The sequence continues at coordinate 174,354,770 of JARDYH010000004.1, read as the reverse complement.
TCAAATCCTATACTCCTTCCAGGAGATACCTGGCATAAATCTTGGCCAATATCCCAATCAAGCTGTTTGGACTAGGGATGTGTATCGTATCATTCCGATGTCCGATAACAATATGCTAATGGCATTATCAGACATCCAATTAATGATAACGATACAATACAGATCCCCTCCAAAATTATCGGATCTCATAATTTTCTGTCTGATATCGGATTTTATCAGAATATCAGACCGCCATTTGAATAATCCTATAACTTCTCTATTTTATCAGTTTGAGACTTGAAACTGTTCCATAGTGCTTATGGGATATGCCTAACTATGTGTATGAAATTTCAGAACAATCCCTCCACCCCTGTATTTTATATGAACTTTTGAAAGCTTGTTTAACTTTTGACAGCTCTGAGTCTAATGATAGCTAAAGCCACGTGCATTCAGAACTGTCAAAAGTTGCACAATTTTTCAAATATTCTTAAAAAATACAGGGTTGCCCCAATTGTTATGAAATTTTTCACAGATGCCTAACATCCTTCCAACTCCACTGTCAGCGATTTTCAAGTCTCTTCTGTTTACTCGCAAGTAAATTTGGAACATTTCCCAAATTTACTTGTGAGTAAACAGATCTACACCAAGTAGGATATAACACTTTGAAATGGTTTGAAATGGTATATGGAATGTGTCATGAGCCCCAACAGTTGTCCATACCATTATAAACCATTATGAAGCAATAGTGTAGATCCTGCCACAGAGAGATGGATAACCTCAGCTTGCTGCATTTTTGGGCTCTACTTAGCAGCATGGCTTTGGGGACTATCATGGTGAGCACCCACATTTCAAAATTTACCTCTACAACATTGCTTGATAAGACAGAAAAAGGACATGCCTTCATTTAGTCTAGCACCCTGCTTCTGAGAGCAGCCAGATGCTTCTGGGATGGCTGCAAGCAAAGCCAGTTTCACCCCTTGAAATTTTGCCTGTCAAACAACTGCAAAAGGCACGGATGCCCTGCCAGAAAAAAAAGTGGCATCTCTTGGGGGAGGTGGGGGTAACACATGGCTAGAGGCGGAGACTATATCTAGTGAATCACAAAGCCACTGTTTAAATCATGGGCTGTGATAGGCCCTAGATTGGACCTTAGTTTGCCCATGCATTCACTGTTTGATCTCCAGGATTAACAGCTATTTCTCATTGTCCTCCTACCTCTATTATGGGGATAATACTGATCTACATATGAGAACATTGTAAGGATTATTGAGGATTTCACACTGAGCACTTGGGGAAAATGCTATATAAATATTGTATTAGCATGTGTTTGTTTTGAAAATGTTGGCAGGAATGGAATGTTGAGCTCTCTGCTGAGCTGTGCTCTAGGGCTCCAAGTTCCTCTCCTCTGCCAATAGCCATGCTCACACAAACAAAAGATCCCCCCTCTCTCTCTTGCTTTCACATAAATTGAGAAATGTGTGGGACCATAGAGAGCATGACCAATATACCCCATGTGCCTACTACCAGCAATTTCTCTCATTTCTCTTCCATATTGTCGCTTGCTCATTAGAATCCTAGAGTTGGGACATATCTTGGAGATCATCAAGTCCAACACCCTGCTTGATGCAGTCACCCCCACCCACTCCTGCTCTTGTGCCTTCAGCAGAACTTTGAGGTGCATAAGACAAGTCAGTAGGTGCTTTCTAAGGCTACATGTCAATTGTTAAGGGCACAGCTACAGATGCCAGTTGAAAAGATGACCAAAACCACCTGATGTCCTGAAGACAATTCTTATTTGCCATAAGTGACCATCCAATGCCTCTTTGCAAGACTTAGTTAAAGGTTTTATTCAATTTATTATTATCACATGTTTTTACTCACAATTCTGTTCAATTTCCACATTCAACAGTAAAATTCCCCCTAAATCTTATTAAATATTTTAATATGTATTTAAATGTATATTTCTTCTCAAAATTCATATTTAAATGCATTTATATATTTATACTACCAAGGATTGCTTTGCAACAGTCATAGAAATGTAAAAGCCAGTGGAGAGCTAAATTATGATTTTCCCATTAGAATGAGAGGTGCATAACACTTTGTTTTGTGTAGCTCTTTTAAAAGATTTAACTCCTCAAGCATACCTACTTCTAATATTTTTGTGTTTGCACTGAAGCTTAAATGGTTACTTGTGGCTATAACAAGACCTTTCTGCACCACAGTGAATTTCAACAATGCTGTAAAGCCTGGAAAAATGATTTCCTGTTGGCTCCCTTGTTGCCTTTAGCTGTCCAGATTCATTTGTCATTGTTGCCTTTCTCCAAGCAAAGTTGGAAGAGGAAGAACCTAGGTAATGTAGGAAAGGTCTCTCCTGTCATCATTTCTAACCCAGTCAGAAATACAAAGTATCAAGAAGTATCACCAGAGAGATTCTCATTATTCTCCATCACAGAACTATTAAGTCCATGTAGCTCATGGAATTCAGACTCTCTAGGCTGACCATATGAAAAGGAGGACAGGGCTCATGTAACTTTAACAGTTGTAGAGAAAAGGGAATTTCATCCAGTGTCATTTGTATGCAATTAGTTCCTGGTGAAATTCCCTCTTCATCACAACAGTTAAAGTTGCAGGGGCCCTGCCTTTTTTTGTATAGGGTCACTCTAGTATAGTGCCTGAAACTTTAACTGTTGTGATGAAGAGGGAATTTCACCAGGAACTAACTGCATACAAATGAAACTGGCTGAAATTCCCTTTTCTCTACAACTGTTAAAGTTACATGAGCCCTGACCTGGATTTTATCTGGTCAGCCTAGCTTAACACCACTGTGGGCCTGTTCAGACAACACTTCAGGCTCTATGGTTAGCAAATCTGTGGTTTTCTAAGGTTAACACTAATCACATGTCATGCTGTCGTACACAACCCTTTAAGCCATGATTAGAGCCACTGACGATCCGACTGTGATTAGTGAGTGAGCAGGGTTTAGCAAAACACAAGGCACAAGGCACCTTAAACCCTGCTGCTTAACCAAAAGCCTTAACCTGCAAGGTTTGAGGGGTCTTCTGAACAGGCCCTGTATAATTTTTGTGCCCATTGCAACACTTCGCACATTTGCAGAAATGGATCTGCAGAAGTACCTGCATGACGTATGGGGTGTGCAGACTTCAGGCATGCATAATTTTTTGGTTTTTTTTTTTTTTACTGGAACTCCAAACACTATCAACGAAATCCATGTGCAAAAGATATACACTTAGGGTGGGATCCAGATTTTGTTATACTTATAGTAGACCCACTGAAATCAATGGGACTTAAGAGTTTCATGAATTTCAATAGATCTGCTCTATGAATGACTAAATCTGGATCCAACACTTAGAATTAAAGAACAACGTGCCTCTGAGCACATTTTGAGCCAACGAATCTGTTTTCAGTACCAGAACAGAATTGAGCTCACAGTACTTTTGCACAAAAGTCCACTTCTGGGTACTCCAAACTCTCTCCCTCTCCCCCCCCCCCATTTCATCAGCCTAATTTTAGTGGGAAAAGTCATTTTGTTGCTGTTCTTGTTAAATGTTTGGGTGTCAGAAATACTTGCCAATGTGCTGGAAACCACCTTGAGTAGGCTGACGATATGTAAAGGAGGACAGGGTTCATGTAACTTTAACCATTGTAGAGAAAAAGGAATTTCAGCCAGTGTCATTTGTATGCAATTAGTTCCTGGTGAAATTCCCTCTTCATCACAACAGTTAAGGTTGCAGACACTATACTAGAGTGACCATATACAAAAGAAGGCAGGGCCCCTGCAACTTTAACTGTTGTGATGAAGAGGGAATTTCACCAGAAACTAATTGCATACAAATGACACTGGCTGAAATTCCCTTTTCTCTACAACTGTTAAAGTTGCATGAGCTCTGTCCTTCTTTTCATATGGTCAGCCTAACCTTGAGGTCTACCAGCATGTGCAGATCTACCTTCTGCCCACCCTGGTTATAGGGGGTTTGCATCCATAAAACCTCTATCTGCATGCCTAACAGGTAAGGATGTAGATCACCGGATGGAAAGTAATATTCCTGAATTAATTGGGTCCCATAAATTATCTTGGAATTTTCCATCTCTATCCACCCCGCTCCACTTAGACGTGGCTCTATTAGCATTCTCTACTGTTCAGATCATAGTAGTTGCTGCCTCATTCCCAAGCAGCTGATTAGCGATCATGATTGTAACAGAATGCATTAAATTATAAACTGCCAGCAGAATGTATTCTGTCCAACAGAAGAGGATTTCAGGGGCAGGATGGTATGTGTTCAGAGTCATTGTCCTTTTTACTAATCCTGCAGCTGTGACTTTAATAGAAGCCTGGAAAAGATACAAGAACTGAAAAGGAAAGTTTCACCACACTACACCCCCTGACTCCCCAGAATAGAGATGCTTAATTTCTGTGTACAGGCTGTTGCAAAAGACACCACAACAGAGTCAATAAAAAAGGGTAGCATGCTAGATGAGATATGTGGGAATGAGAAATAGCTACCTTTTCATGTTACAGAACGATATTAACTGAAAGCATAATAAATACCTCTGCAATAATTTTTTTCCCATTTGTTTTTAATTTCTGGGTTGCAAATTGGAGGTTATTTCCTACAAATTAGTAGGACATTGAGTTTTTCCCATTCCAGTTTGTTACTATTGTTTCTGCTATCTACCACTGCACTGAAGTCATTGTTTGCCTGTAATTATTAGTTCTTCTTCCTGAATGAGTGACATGGGGTGATCCCAAACAATCAGGGATCACATGGTGAGCAGGATAAAATCACAGTGCAACCGTGATTTATAACCGGTTTAAAACTGTTATAAACCGTTTTAAAGCAGTAGTGTAGATAGGCTCTCTATGTCCTGGCTTATCAGTAGTTCGTGGTAGAACAGGCTGCTTTTCTTTTCCTTTTTCCTTTTGTTTCCTTTTTGTTTTTAATATCTAGTATTTCATTTACCCAGTCCCTGATTTAAGAGTGTAAATGTATACTGAAACCTGAAACTGACCCTGCAAAAGCCTCAGCAGATGATGAGTTTGAAAAGTCATTGCCTTCCTCAGAATGGGGAAACATCCATTATCAACAAAAACGGATAGATCCTGAGATATAGGAGAAGATATATCAACTTCAACAACTGATCACTGCAACAACAGATCAGAAGAATCTGGGCAGCTTCTCTATCTCAATCAGTGCCAGTGCCTAACTTTGTCTGGATGATAATGCCCATTCTTGTCATCTTCCTATTCAATTTGCTGGATATTCTATAAGCAAGTATATTATATTTGCACCCCATCAATAGGATTATTTTTAAAACCTGGGGGGGGGGGGGGAAGCTTTCAGGTTCTATAGTCTCTAGCTAAATTTGCCACAGTTGCAAATGCTTCAGAACATCTGAGACTTACATGTTTTGAAGCATTTGCAACTGTGGCAAATTTAGCTAGAGACTGTAGAACCTGAAAGTTCCCCCCCCCCCCAGGTTTTAAAAATAATCCTATTGGTGGGGTCCAAATATAATATACTTGCTTATAGAATATCCAGCAAATTGAACAGGAAGATGACAAGAATGGGCATTACCATCCAGACAAAGTTAGGCACTGGCACTGATTGAGATAGAGAAGCTGCCCACATTCTTCTGATCAGTTGTTGCAGTTTGGCACACCTTGGTTCTTGGGGGCCACTTGCGATTTTAGGGTCCCCCCCGTGCACCTCTCAGTTTTGAGTTGTTTCAAACAAAGGGGGAATTATTGTTTCCTTACAATAGGTGCGCACACAAAGAAACAGCTTGGCAGATGGACCCTTGACCGAATCCTGAGATGCATTTAGACATTTCTAGAATGGTTAGGGGTGTGCACAGACCCCCCCCCCCCGGATCAGATCAGGACCCGGATCGGGACCTCCAATTTTGTCCCGGATTGGATCAGATAAAATTGGGTCCGATCCCGATCCAAAAATCGGACATCCGATTTTTGGATCGGCCGCCATTTTTTTCCCCATAGACTTGCATTGGGGGAAAGAAAGCTTTCCCCCAATGCAAGTCTATGAGGAAAAAATGGCGGCGGATGGGTGAGGGAGGGCCTAACTCCCTCCTCCCCCCCGGGGCCATCCGCTGTGGACGGCCCCGGCAGGTAAGCCCCCTCCCCTTGCTTACCTGCCGTGGCCATCCACTTCCATCTGCCACTGGCCGCTACTGCGAGCAGGCTTCGCAGCCTACTCCTAAGTAGCGCGCCAGGTGATGACATCACCTGGCGTGCTACCTAGGGGCAGGCCGTGAAGCCTGCTCGCAGTAGCGGCCAGCGGCGGACGGGAGCGGACGTCCCCGGGAGGTAAGCCCCCTGCCCCCATTGTCCGCTTCCATCGGCGGGTGCTTGCTGCCGCCCACCCATGGAAGCGGCGGTGGGTGCCAGCGGGCGCCCACCGATCCTCCAATCCATCCGATCTGGATCTGGTCCTTTCCGGATAAGATCGGATTGGATCGAATGATCCAGCAGTAAGATTGGAAATCGGATAATTGTATCCGATTTCCCCTGGATCGGAACCGGATCGTGGATTGGACCCGATCCAGTGCACACCCCTAAGAACTGTGCAACTACTGCTACACAAGGAGATTGCTCCTACTCTCCATTGTAAACAGATCATTGGCACTGATCACCAGGTTTTGGGGGGGGGGGGTGAGAAAAAGCAGGAGTCTTTGGACTGATTCCTCATCTCCCCTCCCCACCCCCGAAACTAGTCCCATCCCTGAGATGATCAACCATCTTGTATGTGCACAGTGCAAGAGCACTCCCAGGATATTTTCTTCCCTCCATGCAGCTGCCCAGTGAAAATGTGGGTGCAAATCCAAGAAAATGGCACTTGCATTAAATCTGTTTCTGCCCATGGATGACCCTTTCATGAAATGTAACATTTTAGTAACATTAATATTCTCTATCTAACAGATCAGAGGACTGTATCTGTTCAACCCATCAATGTTATTCAGGACACTGAGCACATCTGGAATTCAATATTATACTTAAATGAGATTGGCACTAGAGGGAGTAGTAGCTACAATTTTTAGATCATTTAACTTTTTAATAGGGATGCAAGAGAATTTTGTTCATGCTTGCGGAGATGTCCCATTCACAATCCTGAACACCACCGTGAGCAGGAGGAGTGCATGTTCTCCAAGGAAAAGTTCACAAATTCCTGGACTAGTGTTCATGTCTGAAGTAATGTGCTTTTTTAAAAAAATGCTTTCCCCCCAAAATGTCCAGTTTCATGCTTTATTCAAGCACACGTTTGTGTGTGCTCTTTTTTAAAAAATGCACATTTCCCCCATTTGAAATGTGCACTTTTCCTGATTAAACAAAATGAAAAAAGAGTGCAATCGAACATGGGAAGTGAGGTTAGTCAAGCTTCAAGGCAGTATTCATAGAGTCTTGGCAATTGCAAAAATGAAGAAGTAGGAATGGGCAAAGGACTTGTTTGCCCATTCATGCTTTTTCATTTCTCTCCCCACACTTCTTCTCAGCTTTATTCTCTCTCTCTCTCTCTCTCTCTCTCACACACACACACACACACACACACACACACACACACAAACACAGAGTCCCCCACCCCATCTCCACAATGCACACCAGATGATCAAACCAAGCCAACCAAAGAATTTCCATTCAAGTACTAACCACAGCCTTAAAGTCACTTCTGACAGCTTAATTGCATGCTTAACTCAGCAACCTCTGGGCACTTGAAGTACGACCTACAGCTAAGGCTGGAAATTGACATTTCTAATCTATAAGGATTTCTCAGTATTGCACAAATATGGCAATCAGTTAATGAGTTGTGTGTTGTTGCTGTTTCAGGAAGAGACAGAATAAATTACTATTATGCCTAAGACAACGTTTGGCTTGCAGCAGCAGTAAATTGAAATAGCAATTAATGCACAGAAGGAGAGATTTGTTTTGTCACACATACACACATACGTATACGATGAAAAAGAGAACCTCAGAGATGCAGGTCGGTCTTTAGGGATGGTAGGAGCTCAAAAATCACACTCTCCCTGCTCAAAATGCTAGGCTTCATTTTGAGTTGGGTCCTTTTGAGCTGGGACCAACTTGACAAGGGGATCATATTCTGCTCCTGCCATAACCCAGCCCTCTGTGCCCAGTCCTCCTGCTATCTGCCTTCCCCAAGCAAACCAAAAGCCTTACCTTAGATAAGACAGGTGGGTAACACCTAATTTAAAGCACTCACTGTCACAAAGGAGATTCCCCCCATGAGGCAACTCTTTAGTGAGCATTTGATACTTGGAATGTCATTTCCATGAGAATAACGGGACCTATCAGGGTTGGTCCATGACACCTTGCTGCCTAAGACAAAGTAGGAGATGGTGCCCCCTTTCCATTTCCATATATAGAAGCCGACTAGACTGCCAGTTGACTCTTACATCAATACTGGCAATGGCACATCATCTTTCACTTCATCTGAAGTCAGCAGGCTGGCCACAACACCTTCCTGACACTCCCCCCCCCCCAGCATCTGCTCCCTGAGGCAGCCTCCTCACTCTACCTAATTATAGCGCCAGCCTTGGGACTTACATTTTGACATTTTTGACCAATCATGGTGAGCCTTTTAGGAGCCAAAATGGCTCCATCAAATATGGTCAACTAGTTCAAGCTGCAAATGGAGGTGCCAGCTCATACAATTGATTCTGGCTGGGCTGCAAACCCCTCAGCCACCCTGCATGCTCCCAGACGAGATCCTGTAGTGACTCTCAGCTATGCCAACTGGCCCCAAGTGCTGAGCAATCAAACACTGAGAAGCCAAGTGATGGAAATTAACTGCTTTTGAACAGGTTTCAGAAAGTGAAATGGGTAGTTTGTCCATGCCCCTAGAAGACTTAACACAGATAATTGGGATTCATTGTTTGGTGCTGAAGAGATATTACCTTGGACCATTTGATTTGATGGCCTTGTGTTGTCATCTTGCCCTATGAATCCACAAGTCCAGCACTTTGTAAGTGTGTGAGGACCCTTGGAATAATGCCACCCAATGGGTCATCCCACACCAGTGTGGCATGGCATCCCTCCAGTGGATTTACTGGCAGTGGTAGTGTCATTGCAACAGGCAGGAGGGCTCAGCTCAAGGGCCCATGGGGCCCTCTCTGGAGCACTAAGCAGTCAGCAGGTGCCCCCCCCCCCCATGAACTAGTGGAGCAGTGGGGAAAGGATAATTAGAAGAGAAACTCTTCCACTGGTCAGAATGAACTTTTCTTGCCAATTTCTATGGGCAATTCAGTTCATTTTTCAATATTGCTGTCCATACTCATCCATTAATTCTGTTTTGTACAATATGCCTGCCTGCCTGCCTGCCTGCCTGCCTGCCTGCCTGCCTGCCTCCTTCCTTCCTTCCTTCCTTCCTTCCTTCCTTCCTTCCTCCCTTCCTCCCTTCCACTCTCCCTTCCTCCCTTCCTGTGCTGTCCTTTGCTTATTTTTACTTCAAGCTGTTCTACTTTGTTTCAAAATGTTGCTGAAAACCCCCCTTCTCTCCCCTATGACAGAAAGTAATTGGCATGTCAAGGAAGATAGATGCAATGGCCAAGAGCTGGAACAGAAGAAATCCCACCACTGCTCATAAGATCAAATAGGCTATGCCAAAGGACGAGCACCGCTAGGGCAATGAATTACAGCAGATACCAACACTTGAATTCATTTGTTGGGTTTATTTCCCCCCTAAGTCAGATTGACTAGAATGGACAGTTGCTTTTAAAATGGCTCTCTTCTGCTTCCTTTGCCCTCGTATTGATGTTCCTGAGAGCTAAGGAACATCCCAGTCTGAAACTCATTCTTCACATCACTTGTCAAAATGCATTGGCTTTCACTCGGCCAGTGGGGCGTGTCAATGGCATTGCCACCGTTTACCGCTTTTTTTCTCTCAATCTTTGATTGTGTGCACTTGGCCAAGGATGGAATTTGTGGTCAATGCTCTTCTAGCTTCTGCAAATGTTTTCAGGAAACCCCATCCTTTATAGCAACCTTTGCCAGGCTGGTGCCCTCCAAATTCATTGAATTGCAAATCCAATCATTTTTGTGGATGATAAGAGTCACCAAGTTGGGGAAATGCAGCTTTAAAAAATAGGACAATAAGGCTGGATGTTTTCAAACCTGGAATCCAGGTCTGGATTATTATTTTATTAATTTTTATTTCAAATACTTCTATACACCTGGAAATCATAAGCTGTCTAAGTAGTTTACATAAATACACAGACAGTCAATACAAAAACAATATACAACAATAAATAACTTAAAAAGTTACAAAACCGTAGAACAGAGCAGACCCCCCACCCCAAGCTCTTATGTGTGTTTCTCTTTTAATTGTTTCGCATCAGTCTCCCACTTTTCATCATCTTCCCTCTTGGTGTTTCCAAATCAGGTCTGGCACAATAACTAGGCAGAGTGAGGCAGCCGATTTTGGATGTCATCATGAATTGGCAGCAAATTCACCTCCGAGACTTCAATCAAGCCACTAAAAGTCAGTATGGAGGTGTTTCCTTTGGCCCTCTCAGTCTGTCCAGCCCTGCTAGGTTCTTCCAAGGCACCAGTTTGAGTCTAGGGATCCATACCTCCTCAGCCCTAACCCTAATCTGAGAATTGATCCTTACCCTAATTTCCCTCTGAGACTTCTCTCCAGCCACAAAAAGTCAGTATGGAAGCATTTCCTTTGGCCCTCTCAGTCTGTCCAGACCTGCTGGGTTCTTTCATGGCTGTAATTTGTGGCTAGGAATCCATACCTCCTCAACCCTAACCCTTATCTGAGAATTAAACCTTACCCTAATTTCCCTCTGAGACTTCTATCCAGCCACAAAAAGTTAGTATTGAAGCATTCGCTTTGGCCCTCTCAGTCTGCCAAGCCCTGCTCGGTAGGGATGTGCACGCCTGAAAATATCGTATCGTATCGTTATCGGAATTTTGGATCAAAAAATTTATCGTCTCCGATAATATCGTAGGTGAACCGTATCATATCGTATTTCCAATAATTATTGGAAATCCGATATTATATCGTTTCTCCATTTTGTCCTATAGACTCTAGAGTTGATTTTTGAGTCAGAAAGGCCTAAAACTTCTTAATTTTCCAAGTTACAGGTTTGAAACTTGGTCACAGTGCAGACTGAGTGTTGCTAGTTTTGTATGCCAAATTTTAGAACAATCGGTGTAAGTGTTACTCAGAAGTAAGCTTTCAAATACACTGTTTCAGGTGGCTGAAATGTGGTCCTTTTTCAAGTGATGTCGTCCACTACTCATGGCCATCTCACAGATGGCCTTGAGGGGACTCCTCTGTGCCCAATTTCAGATGCACAGCTACAGGCGTTACTCGGAAGTAAGCTCTCAACAACATGCACTGTTTCCAGTAATGCACTCCATGCTGCTGCTGCTAAGTGCTATAATAAATCCTCATTTTTAAAGATCTAGTCCTTAAAGTTGGCGACCTTACCGAAGGGCTGTAGGGAGTGGATGCATGGCAGCACTCCACAATGAGAGTGCATACATCAGTTTGAAATAGCTTCTCTCAATGTTGGTATTGTTTGAAGCCAAAAATGCACATACACATCGACCCATGAAGGCAGGCCAGGCAGGCACAGTGGCTCAAAAAAGGCAATGTGTGAGAAGCTTCTGCATCCCCTCAGTAATGGAGGCTAGGAGGAGGAAGACGATCCCCGTGCACAGACGGCAGGCAGGCTGATGCAGGCAGGCAGTTATTTTGGGCAGAGATGGGCACAGAGGTAGAGGGCCAGTTGGATGTGTCCCTGAAAGTGGCATGGACTCTTGGGTGCCACCACAGGAGCAGGCGTAGAAGAAGCCCTTTCTTAAAGAGCCAGCCTTACCCAGGCAGGGCCTCATTGGGCCAGGAGATACCCTGGAAGCACGGAAATCTGGAGGATCCCACTAAAACTAAAAGCATATCTGCTTATTATCATCATCATCATCATCATCATCATCTGCACCTATGTGTGCATGGCACAGTGAGTGGACGCATTCCACCGCAGTAGAACTGCCGCCTTGTCTCAAGATTAGGCCATGCAGCAGTTATTTCTTTTGGCCAGCCGTAGCCTGGCAGGGCCTCATTGGGGCAGGAGATACCCCAGAAGCGAGGAAACCTGGAGGATCCCAGCAGAAGAATACATGTGCTGCTTTGACAACTGCGAATCCCATCAAAACAACCTTCACACACCGCCTTGACCTCATCGTGCTTGAAAAATGACCCAGTCTGCCCGCCATCCCCGTGCAGGCAGGTTGGCAGTTCTTCATGCCAGAGCTGGGCACATTGGCTAGAGCAGAGGCAAATAAAAGTAATGTTCTGGGTAGAGGTAGGCACATTGGATGGAGCAGAGGGAAATAAAAAAGTCACGTTCCGGGTAGAGGTGGGCACATTGGCTGGAGCAGAGGGAATAGTCACGTTCTGGGTAGAGGTGGACACACTGGATGGAGCAGTGTCTTTAAAAAAGAAAAATAATGTGTGAGGGATGCTTTGCTTTGCCATCCCTCACTAAAGCAGTCCAGACTGGAAACGTTGGATGGAGCAGTAGCAAAAAAATAAAGGCAAGGTGTGAGGGATGCTGCTGAAGTCCCTCACCAATGGGTGGTTGCGAGCCAGCTCCAGGCACTCTCGGATGAGACCGATTATCTGGATCCATTTCAGTCGGGTTTCAGGCCTGGTTTTGGTATGGAAACAGCCTTGGTCGCCCTGTATGATGACCTGTGTCAGGAGAAAAACAGGGCGAGTGTGACTCTGTTGATTCTCCTTGATCTCTCAGCGGCTTTCGATACCATCGACCATGGTATCCTTCTGGGACGACTGGCTGAATTGGGAGTGGGAGGCACTGCATTGCAGTGGTTCCGCTCCTACTTGGCGGGTCGGCTCCAGAAGGTGGTGCTTGGGGAACATTGCTCGGCCCCGTAGATTCTCCAGTATGGGGTTCCGCAGGGGTCAGTTTTGTCCCCCATGCTGTTCAACATCTACATGAAACCGTTGAGTGCAGTCATCTGGAGTTTTGGAGTGTGTTGTCAGCAGTATGCTGATGACACACAGCTCTACTTCACCTTTTCATCTTCATCAGGTGAGGCTGTGGATGTGTTGAACTGGTGCTTAGCTGTGACAATGGACTGGATCAGGGCTAATAAACTGAAATTCAATCCAGACAAGACTGAGACACTGTTAGTGGGTGGTTCCGCTGACCGGATGGAGGGTGTTCAACCTGTTCTGGATGGGGTTGCACTCCCCTTGAAGGAGCGGGTTCGTAGCTTAGGGGTTCTCCTAGAACCATCTCTGTCACTTAAGGCTCAGGTGGCCTCAGTGGCATGGAGTGCCTTCTACCAACTTCGGTTGGTGGCCCAGCTACGTCCCTATCTGGACAGGGATAACCTGGCTTCAGTTGTCCATGCTCTGGTAACCTCCAAGTTAGATCACTACAATGCACTCTACGTGGGGCTGCCTTTGAAGGTGGTTCGGAAGCTGCAGCTTGTGCAAAATGCAGTGGCCAGATTGATAACTGGAACCAGAAGGTTCAAGCATATAAGAACTACTCTGGCCCGCTTGCATTGGCTGCCTGTATGTTTCCGAGCCCGGTTCAAGATGCTGGTTTTAACCTATAAAGCCTTACACGGCTTGGGACCACAATACCTGATGGAACGCCTTTCCTGACATGAACCTACCCAAACACTACGTTCAACATCTAAGGCCCTCCTCTGAGTGCCTACTCTGAGGGAAGCTTGGAGGTCGGCAACAAGAGAGAGGGCCTTCTCTGTGGTGGCCCCCCAATTGTGGAACGATTTCCCTGACGAGGCCCGCCTGGCGCCAACATTGTTATCTTTTCGGCACCAGGTCAAGACTTTCCTCTTCTCTCAGGCATTTGGCAATATCTGAGGAGCCTGGGGTTTGTTGTTGTTGTTGTTGTTGTTGTTTGTAGCTTTGTGAAGTGTTGTAGTGGTTTTAAATGTACAGATTGTGTGTATGTTGTACGTTTTTGCTGTTTTAATTTTTGTATATTGTTTTAAATTATTTTTAATCCTATGTAAACCACCCAGAGAGCTTCGGCTATGGGGTGGTATACAAATGTAATAAATAAATAAATAAAATGCTGCTACACCAGAATTAGGTGAAGTCGATGAGTTGCCTGGTTCCACAACATCCCTATTAAGTTAACAGGGAATCCGGGTTCAATTCCAGAGGGGTAGCCTCAGAAAGAATACAACTTGCAGGAGGAAGCGGCTTGACACTGCAGGCCAGGCTAGCGCCAAGGAAGACGTGCACTTGATTTCACTGGGGGAGAGACAGCCACCCCAGAACTGCCCCCACCCAGAGCCACCTCGCCCAAGGCACGCCTTAGAGCTGCGTTTCATACTGCTAGAAGTGATTGAAATTATTTAATTACAATCCTTTGCAAACAGTTTGTGTGTTGCTTTGACCACAGATTGTATAGTGTTATCCTATGTAGCAGGCTACAGGACACACCAGCACACTCACAGTCAATCAAGCAAACACACAACACACACACACACACAGAGGGAGGGAGGGAGAAATATAATTTCTTTTATAATATTTTTCTTAAAGAAAGTTAAACAGGGAAGGGGACAACAACACACTCACTCAGTCACAGTACCCCCACTCATGCTAACCTAACCCTTCAATCAAACCAACCAGAAAACGTATAAAAAAATTATAACTCAAGCACACAAGCAACGAACAGCCAAAAGAACCTGAGATACAGAAGGGAACAGAAAGATGCAAGACTACAATGAATCTCCAACAATTCGCCACCAAAATCAATCCAGCAGTAACTAAGTAACTATAAGACCCAGGACAGAGCTCCAACAAAATCCACCCTTCTTCCTCAATGCCTAACTCCCAACAGAGCTGGAACACCAAGTGTGGGGGTTTTATGTGGGGATATCCTTAGCCGTCCTCCAACATTGTGATTGGAGCCTGCTAGAATCCTTGCTGCATGACTGGTCACTGAATCTGTCAGTCTCAGCAAACACACCCCACCTTCTAGCTCCCACAATGTGGCAGCAAAAGAGAAAGAGCATTCTGATAAAACGATATAAATCCGATAATTATCGTAGGATTTTTATTGTCTCCGATAATTATCGTAGGTTTGTCTACTGTATCGTTATCATTAATCGGATGTCCGATAAAGACCATATTGTATCGTTATCGGACATTTCAATGATACGATACACATCCCTACTGCTAGGCTCTTCCACGGCACCCGTTTGTGCCTGGGGATCTGTGCATCAGCAACCCTAACCCAAATCTGAGGATTAATCCTAATCCTCATTTCCTGCTGAGACTTCTACCCAGCCACTAAAAGTTAATATGAAAGCAGTCCTTTTGGCCCACTCCGTCTGTCTAGCCTAGCTAGGTTCTTTCATGGTACCAGTTTGTGCCTGGGGTTCCATTCCTCCTCAACCCTAACCCTAATCTGAGGATTAATCCTAATCCCAATTTCCCTCTGAGACTTCTATCCAGCTTCTAAAAGTCAGTATGGAAGCAGTCCTTTTGGCCCACTCAATCTGTCTAGCCCTGCTAGGTTTTAAGCATGTGCTCGCTGCTCCCGAAATATCTGATACCTGTGAACAACCATCCTGCATTTGATATTGCATAGTGGGGATTGCCCGCTTCTAAACCCATCAAATAATTTCAGAGCGGAGATGGCCCAATCAGAGTTTCTAATGTTTTCATAATTATCCTACCATTTTGTGTGTGTGGTTTTCAAATAAGGGTGTGCATTGCAGGTATTCTCCACCCCAAAATTTGGGGGAGTCATAGTCACGTACAGTGCTGTGGCAATTCCTAGTTGCTTAGCCACAGATGTCAATATTAATTTTCAGAACTACCCCAGCCCATCACCCCATGTTCCCTATTGGGAAGTATTCAATTAGACACAACACACGCACACAAAACGGTAAGATAATTTTGGAGACAGTAGAAGCTCCGATTGTGTGTCTCTCCACTTGGAAATTATTTGATGTGTCTAGAAGTGGCCAATCCCTGCTCTGGATGATCAAATGCCCCATGGTTGTTCATGTATATACATCTTAGAAATGAGTCAATGAAATTAAAGTTTTTCATAAGTATTATCTCACTTTTACACTTGGGCCTCATCTACACCAAGCAGGATATTGCACTATGGAAGAGGTATGAAAGCGGTATATGGTATGTGTCAATGGGCCCCAACATTTGTCAGTGCACTTCAATACCACTATAAAGCAGTAGTGTGGGTCCTGCCTTTTATATACTGCTTTCATACCACTGTCATAGTGCTATATCCTGCTTGGTGTAGATGAGACCTTGTTTTATCTCCATACTGCTTGTGGAGAGTTTGGGCAGAGACAATCATGTTTTGGTATGAGCTTCAGTAAGCTGCATTGGCTACCACACAGTGATGAGTCACTGACAAATCAATTGAAGCAGTAACACCCTCTTCGGCTGGTGTTTCATGTAAAGGGAGAACTTCATATTTCCAAAAGGACTGTCCATAAAGTCTGTCACACATGAAGCGGTGGGGATAGCAGGAGCAAAGCTGGTACAATGAAAGTATTTTGTATAAGTTGAAATGGAGACAGTTTTTGTAATTAAGCAGTGTAATTTGTAACAGTTATATCTGGACTTTCCCCCTCCAATTATTTAGAGCATCGCTGGAGCCCCTGTCTAGCTTATGGCTTTCCTCCCTATGAATTTAATTAGACTCTCTGCTGCAGACAACAAATCAGACAGATGATCCCAGGAAAAGAACAAAAGATGAATTATACAGGAATGCAAAGCCAGCACTCAACGAGGAAAACTAGAGCGTCAGTCACATTAATTGAGACAAATATGAACAGAGGCAACATCAAGCATCTTCAGTAGACGGAGTGTCCAGGAAAGAGTGCCAAAAGCATCCCATATGTAACGTCCTTAACCAGGCTGTTGACAAGTGCATGCTGAAGGCACTCCTCACAATTGCTGGGGGTGGGGGTGGGGGTGGGGAACCAGAAGAATTTTTCATACAAAAGTTTCCTTTATCTAAACTACTACTACTACTACTACTTTTGGCCATTCAAAGTGCTTTACATACATCACCTTCTTGAGATCCTTACAACAACCCTGTAAAGTAGGAATAAATTATTATTATTATTGTCATTATCATCATCATCCCCATATTACAGATGGTGGGCTGAGGAAGAATGGCTTGCCTAAGTCTGTCTGGTGAGTTCCGAACAAAGGTGAGATTTGAACAGGTAACTAACAGGGAAGTAAGCTCATGTTGCAGAATACATTTTGCCCAACTGCACTTAAGACATAAATGACTGAAAGCTTTAAACAGGGCCTTTATTTTAGATGATCACGCATCTTCTTGTTACAATTAAAGCAGACAAAGGATGTAGGCAAAAGTGAAACCAAAAGCAATATGGAGTGGACTGCACGAGAAGAGAGAAAAATACACATCCCATTACCCCGTTCCTCCTACATGCATTAATTATTTAGGCTGCAATCCTATGAACCTTGAAGAAAGTCATACCTTATCACCTGGCAGATACATTGCAGCATTGGCTTTCATGGACTGGTTCAGCCCATTTGGTGCCCTCCAGATGTGTTAGACTACAACACCCATCATCCCAGGCTGCCTGGGGGTGATGGGGTTGCAGTCTAACACATCTGGAGGCCACCAGGTTGGAAAAAGCTGGAGGAAATCTTCCTTCATCAGGTGCATGAAATAGGTGTTTATTCTATGGAGGGGCCACAAGACCCCTTGTTGTTTTTGTTACAGCAGGTGAAGTCAGCAACCCTTCTGGCATGATCGCCTGCTGATAATGCCTGTCCATGAAGTCTTCTTAAAGGAATAGCTACAAAGGCAGGTTGATTCAAACGCTGCTGGACCTAGTGAACAGATGCTAACCCTGTTGCAGTAGGGACATGCAACTTGCATGACAAATTTAGGGTTAACAGATAAAATCCAGGTCAGGGCTCATGTAACTTTAACAGTTGTAGAGAAAAGGGAATTTCAGCCAGTGTCATTTGTATGCAATTAGTTCCTAGTGAAATTCCCTCTTCATCAGGACAGTTAAAGTTGCAGGGGCCCTGCCTTCATTTGTATATGGTTACTCTTGTATAGTGCATGCACCTTTAACTGTTGTGATGAAAAGGGAATATCACCAGGAACTAATTGCATAAACTCTGGCTGAAATTCCCTTTTTTCTACAACTGTTAAAGTTACATGAGCCTTGACCTGGATTTTATCTGGTCAGCCTAGACAAGTTGCCCTGGTCAAAATTTTCCTTTTCTGTATAACCAGTGGCATGAGCTCCCTGGGCTGAGCTTCTTCTTCTGCCTCCTCAGAAGCCCAGGCTTCTCACCCCATCAGCAACAGTCTGAGAGATTCCCACTTCAGCAGCCCCTGCTTCACATGCCCAGGAGCTACTGAAAGACCTCTTTGCCTGGGTGGCAAGCAGCAGCAAAGGAGAAGCCTGAGTGGGTGGGTGGGGGTACTTCCAAGGGCCTGAAAAAGCTGCCAAGAGCCTGAGACAATGTTTATTATTTTTGTCTCTTGTAACTTGGGGGTGGGGGTGGAGGTCTTGAATGCTTTGGCAGAACAGAATGAACAAATGCACTCAATTTATAGACTTACATGTACAGGAGCATCACTAGGGTGGCCATGTCTCCAACATTTCAGAGGACAGTCCTCCATTTGAAGGGCTGTTCAGTCCAAGTCCAGTTTTAAAAATAAAAAGCCCTAAGGAGGGCAAGCCAGCAGGTCCTCTGAAATTGAAAAACCAAAAGGAGGAGAGCATCCAAGTCAGGACAGAAAAATGGGGACAAACAAGTTCTCAGGATGCTTAAAATACTTTATTTCAAAGCCCAACGCATTTTGGCCTGTGTTGTTTCAAAGGCCTTCTTCAGGGGGATGAAAAGAGATGTCTGCAGAAATACTTCTAACTAGATGATCGTCTCCTATGATAATTAAACTGAAATTGCCCATCCACACTTAACACCTGGAAGCTATCTATATGCTCTCGAAGTCCATCAGTTATATGATGCAGCTGCCAATTCAGAGCCACCCTGAGGAAAAAAGCTGAAGACCCGCAGCAGAAAAGTTGGGGACATACCCTGACTTTTCCTGCCTGAGCTAGGTCAGCGTGGCTCTTCCTCATCCTTGCTTGGGCTCTGAGCTGGGGGAGCATTCCCGGGTGGAAGGCGACCTCTCATTGCTCCCAGAAGTCATGGGAGGGGGAGGGCCCCTGGAAAGCCTGCACTGCTTCCCTCTGCCTCCCTCTCAATAACTTGCTGCCACCCCACACCAGCAATACCACTGGGTTTGGTGGCAGAGTATCACCAACTCGGTGCCGTGAAGACAACAGACTGAGCAGGCACTCAGGTCACCTGGTCACACCCTTCCCCACTCTGGTGAGATGTGTTGTATTTCTACTTAAATTTTAATAGTGATTTCTAAATTAGCATGTATACATCTAAATTAACATTATGCCAATTGTATGTATCTCTGCATCCTCTTTTTTGCTGGTGCCGAAGACGCCACTCAAGCCTCGTTGTCTGTCTGTGCATCTGGTCACCCTGAGCTACCCAGAAACTCTACTGACTCATAATAGCAAAGAGCCTGCAACGGGTAGCTGAAACTGATGAAAATGGATGCTATGGAAGTTTAAAAACAACAGCAGCAAGCATTTCAGAGTTTGGGTTGTGTGTGTTTTGTTTTTCCGAAGAGCTGCACTGCAGTAGATTTTGGATTTGTTATCCTGCCCAGGTGATCTTGCAACTTAGGAGCAGTCTGCATTAGATAACCTGCATGTGTCTTTTCAAAAAGACAGCAAGTTGCTGTTAGCTTTTGTACTCCCTCGGGCTCGGTAACAAAGGCAGAGATGGTATTGTCAGATGTAGAAGAAAAGGGAGAACAAAGCCAAGGTAGTGCAAAAGTGCAGCTGAACGAAAGAGGTGTTTGACTAGAATCAGATGTCTCTGATTTGCACTGAGGGAAGAGAGAAAGGAAAGGGGAGCGAGGATAGACATGCAGAAGTGTGGCAAGGGGAGCTTTCTCAATTACTTTCTTCTACCTAGTAGGAAATGCTTAAACGGCTCAATGAAGAGCTGGCTTGAGAGACTTTGCTGGCTGAGGCAAAGGACAAGATGGTGCAACATGCCAACGCTGACTGGATTGCCAGGTGACTCCTACTTCAATACTGGTGATGGAATAGCATCCTCTGCAACACCTGAAGGAAGCAGGCCAGTTTGAGGGAGCAGGACAGGCCATGGGGAACACAAACTCCAATAGAAGAGAATGGAAAGGGAGCCTCACCAAACAGCTAGGGGACTCTGGCTGCTGCCCCTCACCACCAAGGTGTGAAGCACCTTGGATAGCTCCTGTATTCTGACTGGTTCTGACAGAAACCTGGAGCAGATTCACCGCCACACTGACATCAGAGCCACCAGCCTCTACTGGCCTACTGGTAGGGCTGGCCCAGGCTCAATGGCTGCATGTCAGGTTGCAGTCAAAGGCACTGGATCAGAGCCAGTTAAAAACTAGCAATTCATTCCCCTTTCCCCCATTACCATGTCATCCAATTATTCCCGTAGTGCTGCATAATAGGTTGCAACACTCCAACCTCCACATCCTGCTTTCCCGCTTCTCACAGCCCCTTTAGCAAGGGGCCTGGCTGACCCACATGGCAGGTTTGGTTTTCTGGCTCTGCTTCTTTCCTTGCAGGACTAGTGCTCTCCTCGCCCTACTACCCCACTGCCACCCCAGTTTGACCATCTGAATATATTCTTATCAATTTCAGAATCTGAGGAGACTCTCCTGCATTTGGGGTATGGCATGGGGAGAGAGATCTGTTTTTATCTGTCGCTTCAAACGCTGATTTCTTTCTGTAACTCTCTCCTGCTGGCTTCATTTCCATTTGTCAGAACATATCAAATCTACACTCAGTTGGAAACATAATTGCGTTGTTTTTCTCTCCCCGTCGCTTTATTATCAGTAAAATGTGTGTTGTTGTTCCTATCAATAATATATTTCTTGTCAGTTCTACCAGGTGCCCTGCCTTTTGGGGATAAAAAAAAATATCTGACTTCAATAGAGGCCCAATAGACCAGTCTTCTCCAACCTGGGGCCTTCCAGAAGTCTTCAGTGCCCATCAGCCCCAAGCAGCATTGGCCAATGGTCAGAAATCATGGGAGTTGTAGCCCAAAACATCAGGTTGGGGACACACTGCAACAGACTGTGAGAATGTTAGGATTCCTGGGGAGTGCAGAGCATCCCAATCGAAGGCTTGAGGATGCTTGAACAATCATCCTGGATTAGGACCTGGAACTTTCATTCTCAGAAAGTTCTTATCCCTTGCCCTTAGATGAAGAGGCACCAACGTTAATGGTTCAGAGAGAAGACTCAGCTTCAGAAAGACATTATGGGGCTTCCCCTTCCCAGGACCCAGTCCTCCAGGAAGACCCCAGAGGAGGTTGCATTGCCATCCTCAGATTCTGAGGACTCAGGCCATGAGGAAACTAGTAGGGATGTGTATCATATCATTAAAATGTCAGATAACTATACGATAAGGTTGTTATCAGACATCCAATTAATGATAATGATACGATGGAAAAACCTCCGATAAATATCCGATCCGCCATATAAATAAACATATAACTTCTGTATTTTCAAAGATAGAGGCTTGAAACTTGGTCACAGAGCTTATGAGGTATGCCTAAGTATGTGTATGAAATTTGAGATCAATCTCTCCAACTCTCGATTTTATATGAATTTATTAAAGATCATTTAAGTTCTGACAGGTCAGAATGACAGCTCACCACGTGCGTTCATTCAGACCAATCAAAAAGTTGCAGGATCTTTAAAAAATTCATATAAAATACAGAGGTGGAGGGATTGATCTGAAATTTGGCACATATGTGTAGCAACATGTGCTAGACATGTGTATGAAATTTGAGATCGATCCCTGCAACCCTCGATTTTATATGAATTTATTAAAGATCCTGCAACTTTATTGACAGCTGGTTGACCGGGCCTCCCTGCTGTCATCTTGTGGTCTGCTTTTTCCCCCATAGGCTTGCATTGGGGGAAACGCGTGCATAACTTTTTTATTTGAAATGATAATGACATGAAACTTGGGGAGCTAGGACTAGCAAGATCCAATCTGCAATGTCCAAAAAGTTTCATGTCTCTGTCTTTTCAAATTAAAAAGTTATAGGGGGTCCCCCCAAAGCCCCACCCCCCGCTGCAACGTCTTCATTTTTAAAGACAAAAACTTGAAACTTGTGGGACATTGAATATGGAATCTGGCTGGTCATTTGTGGAAAAAATCAGAGCAATTGCTCAAACCCTTGATTTTCTATTATTTTTTTTATGATCGTGCTCGTTCATCTCCCTCTTTCCTCTGACACTTAGTTTGGCACAGAGGAAAGTAGAGGCTGGCAGAACACCTTTTCCCTCTAAGGTCCTTCTCTCAGGTGGAAATGATGCCCAGAGCATCAGCTTCTGAATGGGGATTCTCCCCTCCTTCCCCCATGGGCATGGAGCCACTCTGCGCAGCTCTGTGCCCATTTTTGTGCCATTTTGTGGACATTCCCGGGACTGCAGGAAGTATCGGGTTTTCCCAGGGTTTCGTTATCCCTGGGAAAACCCCTGCCTGTGCCCCCTGCCCCTGGGAGCCCCTGTGCATCATTTGGACGCACAGGGAGACCCAGGGATGGTCCCGGGGTCTATCCCTGGTGTGGAAAGGGCCACTGTGCTATTGAGGAGTGACCACCACTTTCCCCTGTCTTCCCCAAATGCTTACAACACCCTATTCTCAGCTTTCATTTAAAAGAAGGGGGAATTGTATAGACCATATGGTGTAAAGATATCCTTGACAGAACACAGAGAATGGTTGCTGAATTCTCAGAAGACAGAGGATTCATTGCATGAGATTTCAACTCAGCTACCAGGAGTGTTTTTTCCCCCCTAGCTTTGACTAGTCCAGCAGCTGCTGCGATAACTAGAGAAAGCTGATCTAGCCACCATGACATATGCCCAGTTTGTTTCATCCAGGCTAGGTTAGTGCAATGTGCTCTACAATGGGCTGCCCTTGAAGATGATTCAGAAACTGAATCTGCTACAGACAGCTAGAATGCTTGTGGGAGCTGGATATTCTGATCATATTACTCCTGTTCTGTTTACATTGGCTGTCTATTCGTTTCTGGGCCCAATTCAAGGTGATGATTTTGACCTTTAAAGCTTTCATTAATTTGGGACAATGCTATCTGAATGACTGCCTATACCTGTATGAGCCTAATCTTTTGGCGGGGGGGGGGGATCCTTTAAAAAGGAGTGGGGAGGGACCATGGCTCAGAGGTAAAGCACATTTTTTATTCCAGGTTTGATCCCTGACATCTCCAGGGAGGGCTAGGAAAAAATGCTACCTGAAACCCTGGAGAGAGGCTGCCACTCAATGTTGACAATACTGGGCTAGATGGACCAATGTTCTGACACAGTATAAGGCAGTTTTCTCTGCTCCTGTGTTCTATGTTAACCTAGCACCAAAAAAGGGGGGGGATGACAGTGTTGTTGACAGGATGATCTCACTTGGGAGAGCCTTCCACAATCAGGGGGCCACCACCGATAAAGCCCAAATAACTGATTGGCATTAGCATGGATTTTTTGAAAAGGGATCCCTGTTCAGAACCCCGCCAAATGGATTGCGGGGAACACCACACACACACACTTGCAATTGTGGTTCCTCATCAAGCTAGGAAAATGGACATAGATGCTTTCCCCCTAGCTGAATTGGAGATACTTCAGCGTACTCTCCCTGCTTATCTTCCAATCAACATTTTCTTATTTTCCATGTCTGTTTTTCTTATCCATCTCTGTGTAGTCCAGCTCTTTTAAAGAATGTTCCAGCAGTCTCTTTTCACAGTCTTTTGTTTTACTTCCATACCACACCTGCCTCTTGTCCATGGCCCAATAACTAAAATAAGGCATAGCCTTATTAGGTGATTGACATCTGTCATCATTGGGCCTCATTCTTCATCCTTTCCTTTTTATATATATATTTCTGAGGCAATTGCTTCTGAATATTTCTGCTCCCAGAATAGTGCTGCTATTCATATTTGTTCCTGAATGTCACATACATATTTAGAAGGGCCTATTTTCAGCTTGTATTACTTTGTCATCATGTGTCAACTATGTCAGGATCCCCCTCAGACGATAAGGCTTCTGAATGATTCAATCCAAAATAACTGCATGGCAGAAGAGGGTTGGGACATAAAAAGAACACAATTAATACAGAGAGAGAGAGAGAGAGAGAGAGAGAGAGAGAGAGATTTTATTTCCTGAAATGAAATGCTGTAACAAAGTCATTTCATGGTAGCTGGAAATAAATATGAATCTTACTTAATATTTCCTGGCATGTTGCATCCCAAGAACAATGAGTTGGATTGAGGATCTACCTTGCCGGGACAGAAGGGCTCCATTTGTAGGGCTCCCTTCAACACACCACAGCTCACCCCATTCAGCAGGGTAACCCCAACCCTCTGTAGCTGAAGAGGCTGCTGTGATGAAGAGAGGGCAGGGAAGTCTGCTTCCACCAGACCAATTGCACACACCTAAATCTAGATCCAATCCAATATATGGTGGGGTCTTTGAGAAAATATGGTGGCTGGAGGCAGTGAGCAGAGGAAGCAAGGTTGTCCTATTCTATTATGCTCCCCTATCTAATTTTCCTGTGTTCCATTTTCACCCAGTCACTTCCCACCATAACCAATCTCCACATTGCCTTGGGATACACCCCCCCTCGTTGCCACATCCTCCACTGGAGACCCTCTTTATATCCCCATATACCTGTTAGTTTTCTTGGCTTCCAATGCCCTTTTGGAAATCTCATTCTCTTCAGTACCTTGAAGGACATGCCTTTGAGATGGTGGCAGGCAGGTTTCTTCGAGTGGTTGATTTAGGGTGATGTCAACTTCTCCAAGATGGTGCCACTCTAAAACAGCCACTCTGAGAAACTTGGCAAGCACAGCAGTTGCTAGAGAGATAGGGTCTAAATAGGTGCAGGATAGTGAGGAGCACAGAAAGAGAAGAAAGGTACAAAAAGGGCAGATCAAATTATCAGATGGACGGAGCATCTTCCTTGAAAAGAAAGGCCTATGTGGTCGGGAGCGTATAGTTTATAAAGGAGGCAACTTGGGAGAGGGAGGGAAGCATGACAGAGATTTATAAAATCATGAATGATGTGGAATAGAAAGAAATTGTTCTGTCTTTCAAAACAATAAAACTTGGAGTCATCCTATAAAACTAACTGGTAGTAAATCCAGAGGAAAAACAAGGGGATGTACTTCACACAATACATCATCAACAAGGTTTCATTGTCAAAGGATGGTGTGGTAACTACTAGCAATATGGCCGGTAGAAAAAGACTTGTGAATCATTTACTTGGGCATACTTTGAATTGTGCTGCCCTCAATGGTTTCCTAGTCTGCTGCTGCTGCTTGTTGAGTAGAACTGGTTCTCCAGCAGCTGGTAAGACCCTGTTTCCCTACCCCAGAGGTGTCAAATCTCTTTCAGCCTGAAGGTTGAATTCAATTTTGGAGAAACCTTCTGGGCTTGCATTTCGGTGGTGGATGGGGCCAAGGCAAAAGGGGAAGGGGGAAGGGGGCATGAGCATGTGGGGAAGCCCAGAAGCCAGATTGGAACCCCAGGTGGGCCAGTTATGGCCCATGGGCCCGAAGTTGAACGCCCCTGCCCTACTGCATGCAAGATGAATGAACATCTCGCATGCAGAATTTCACATTAAACTCTCGTGCTACAAATCACAGCCAGCAATGGGTGCAACTGGTGCCCCCATTGAAAACACTTGGTACGCTATTTCACTTTTAGATCTTTTCTTGGCCTGTTTTGCTCTGATGGAAATCTCATGGAAAGATGCACTAAAAGCGTAAGATGCTGTAATAAGAGAAAGGTTCTTCAAGCCTGATCCATGGCTTGAGGTAATGGAGTCAAATATTTTTCATCGGTAGGAGGCAAAAGGGTGGCTTCTCCTTGTATTCATGCCACTTGGATAAGAGAAGCAGACCAAACGATGAGGTAGAAGCAATGTGCTTTGTCATGTGGTGCAGAATTTCAATTTTCTCTTGGACAGATTTACTTTGCAGCTTTAAAACAAGGGAACTTGATTACTCTCGCAAGAATAATCTCAGTTGGGGTGTGCATCAGATGCGGTCGAATCCACAGCTGAACTGAAATGATTCAGACACATTCAGGATTCAACTGAAGTGAGGCAAGGATAGTCCAAATCAACCTGAAGCAATTCTGGAGTCTCCCAAGTCTTTGTCAGCAAAATGGAGCATGTTGCCATTTTGCAGACATTTCTCATCAAACTTTCTGTATAAGTTCCCCAATCACATTGATTTAGGGGAGGGACCCTGAAGTAGTATATCAACTTACTTCTAGCCTGTTTTCTGCTGTTTGCCAGATCTCTCTCTTCTGAGCAGGAACATTGAAAAAAGGTAGCATTTAGAAGGTTTTTGGCTTGTGTTTCTTAATCGGTACCTATCTAATTTATACCCAGAACCAGTTTCCTTCCTTATTCCAATAAGTCGTCTATCTCGAACCTTTCCTTTCCAATCCAGTCCTATCCTGAAATCCTTATCCTTTCTTAAAATCCATTCTTAGTGCTTTTGATTTATTCTTGCAGTTGTCTGCTTGTTTCTGTCTTGAGTGTGCATTGTTATTTGTAGTAATATACAGGTAACCTCCATTTCCTTGTTCCTATATCCTACTCCAAATTTGGTCTAGTTATATAGGTTCGATTTTGATTTAAGTTCATTGTTCTCTGTTTGCATCTGTGTATACCTCTACTGTCCGATCACTATAACCCTTTCAGCTCGTTGTGATGTGTTGAGCATCTCCTGCCTGAAACCCTGGAGAGCCACTGCCTGCCACTGCTGGGCAATGTGAAAGAAGCGGTAGTGAGACAACTCCTGAAGATCCAGAGACAACTCCCTGGATCCAGAAAATCTTAATAACTATAGGCCGGTGGCAAATGTTCCATTCCTGAGCAAGGTCCTTGAGCAAGTGGTTGCAGGCCAGCTCCAGACACTCTTGGATGAGACTGATTATCGGGATCCATTTCAGTCGGGTTTCAGGCCTGGTTTTGGCAAGGAAACAGCCTTGGTCAGCCTGTATGATGATCTATGTCAGGAGAAAGACAGGGGGAGTGTGACTCTGTTGATTCTCCTTGATCTCTCAGCGGCTTTTGATACCATCAACCATGGTATCCTTCTGGGACGACTGGCTGAATTGGGAGTGGGAGGCACTGCATTGCAGTGGTTCCGCTCCTACTTGACAGGTCAGCTCCAGAAGGTGGTGCTTGGGGGACACTGCTCGGCCCCGTAGATCCTGCAGTATGGGGTTCCACAGGGGTCAGTCTTGTCCCCCAAGCTGCTCAACATCTACATGAAACCGTTGGGTGTGGTCATCCAGAGTTTTGGAGTGTGTTGTCATCAGTACGCTCATGGCATGCAGCTCTACTTCTTCTCATCTTCATCAGGTGAGGCTGTGGATGTGCTGAACCAGTGCCTGGCCACAACAATGGACTGGATGAGGGCTAATAAACTGAAACTCAATTCAGACAAGACTGAGATGCTGTTAGTGGGTCGTTCTGCTGACTGGATGGAGGGTGTTCAACCTGTTCTGGATGGGTTTGCACTCCCCCTGAAGAAGCAAGTTCGTAGCTTGGGGGTTCTCCTAGAACCATCTCTGTCACTTGAGGCTCAAGTGGTCTCAGTGACATGGAGTGCCTTCTACCAACTTTGGTTGGTAACCCAGCTATGCCCCTAACTGGACAGGTATAACCTGGCTTCAGTTGTCTATACTCTGGCAACCTCCAAGTTAGATCACTGCAATGCACTCTATGTGGGGCTGCCTTTGAAGATGGTTCAGAAGCTGCAGCTTGTGCAAAATGTGGCAGCCAGATTAATAACCTGGACCAAGAGATTTGAACATATAAAACTGACTCTTGCCCACTTGCATTGGCTACCTGTATGTTTCCAAGCCCAATTCAAGGTGCTGGTTTTAACGTATAAAGCCTTACATGGCTTGGGACCACAATACCTGACAGAACGCCACTCCTGACATGAGCCTACCGTTACACTACACTCAACATCTAATGTCCTCCTCTGGGTGCCTACTCCGAGGGAAGCTCAGAGGATGGCAACAGTGGTGGCCCTACAGTTATGGAATGATCTCCCTGATGAGGCCCGCCTGGCGCCAACATTGTTATCTTTTTGGTGCCATGTCAAGACTTTTCTCTTCTCCCAGTCATTTAACAGCATATGCTGAGTTTTTAATTGACTGTAGAACTATATTTAGGCCTAGCTGAGAGTTCACAATTGTTTTAAATGTATATTGTTTTTATATGTTGTCTGTTTTTATGTTTTATGTTTTAAAATTTTGTATATTGATGTCCAAAGTTTTAATTTTTGTAAACCGCCCAAAGAGCTTCGGCTATGGGGTGATATATAAATGTAATTAATAATAATAATAATAATAAGCACAATGAAAAGGAGGAGCATGTCCAGGGGGCTCTTGTCAGTATGAGCCCTTAGCAGGTGTTCAACCATACCTACCCTTGATGATGCCAGCCCTGATTGTAAAGGTCACCTCACCCCCAGTAACCAATTCTATGCAACTTTTCATTGGTTAATATCAGCTCACTGGGAAGGGCTCAATTTCATTTATCAATAAAAATAATTATTAATATTTAGTATTTACATAGAAGTATTGTTGCTCTTGCAGTAATAATAGCAGTATTTGGGTGGTGGTGTTTTTGTTGTGGTTGTTTTAGCATTCAGAACCCTTCACATATTTTATCTTAGAAATCCTTACAACAAGCCTACAGTGGGTCTGTCTGCAGTGAATATGATTCAGCCAGTAGTTCTGCTTTCAACAAAGGGCTTCCAAAGCTGGCTGGGAAATCCTCTAAGCCACAGAAGGGGAAGGCCACCTGGTTCCCTCCAGATGTTTTGGACTGCAATTCCCATCATCCCCAGCCAGCATGGCCAATGGCCAGGAATTTGGAGTTCAAAACATCTAGTGTTTTACTGGCACTGGGTTGCCTACCCCTCTAAGCAGAGAAGGACTCTTATCCAGCCAGCTGATCAACAAGTAATGAAAGTGGCAAAAAGAACTCTGCTTAAAGAGCCTGCATAGAGCCCTCGCTGTCTGCATATCCACCTAGTCTGGAATAAGCATTTAACAATAGGTTTACTAGTGAAAGCTCTATGCCAAATACCTGCATGACAGGTAGAAATTTTATAGGCGTAGGTCCCTGCCCCCCACCCACACAGTGTCCAAAACATTAATTGGAAATGAATATTTCTAGATTGTTTAAATAAGCGAGTCATGTCATATACTACCGGGGGGGTGGGGGTGGGTGTAAAGTCTTGTTAATAATAATAATAATAATTTATTTCTTACCCGCCTCTCCATTTGGATCGAGGCGGGGAACAACAATATGATAAAATACATAAAACTGATTAAAGCATTACACACATTATTAAAACTGCATTAAAACATCCTAAAAACATCCTAAAAACATCCTAAAATTTCAATGGGGCTCATTCCCAGGTAAGCATGCAAAAGACTGCGACCTCTGGTAGCTTTTCTCTCTCCAGAAGCTTAGATGTCCTTGGCAATATGTTAGTATTAGTATTAGTATTAGTATTAGTATTAGTATTAGCAGTCCATTGACATTTTACAGCCTGATCCTAACGGTTCTCCAAAGTATGTTCCATTGCTTTCCACAGGATGTACTTCTAAGTAAGTAGGAGATTGCATCCTTAATAATAAGTCCAAAGCATCTACTTCTAGGCATCTAATTACTGAACAACATTCAAAATCTGAAAGGCATTTAGAGGGAGACAAAACAAACATTGGCTGGATGATGAGAAAAAATGACTGGTATGTTGTATCATTACTCTTGCAGAAAACCAATACCTACTATAAAAATGGAGCTGACAAGAACATAGAAATAAAGAGAAATGATGTGTCTGCCTGCTTGCTAAAACAATTTTTAGGAAAACTGACCCAGTAGGATAAAGAGATAAAAATCTGATGGAACTGTTATCATGACTTGAGTTTATCTACAGTAAACTGATTCATAGTGTGTTCTGCCTGTTTTCTGCCATAGTTCTTTATCTTGTATATTTGACTTTGTCTCCACTAAGTACGAAAAGTGCCTTATGGGCATTATGTAATTTGCTCTCCTGCAAAATAAATAGGATAAGGCAACTCACTCCTAGGATTTCTGGTGCTGCTTGTAAGTTCAGCCTTCAGAACAGGAGAGTATCCTCTTCTATGAACATTTTGCACACATCAGTTAGTCTGCCTTTCCTCCTTCTGCTCCTAAACCACATTTTGGAGAGGTAACGCCTTTGGACAAGGGCTGTGAAAGTCGAGTGGGAGGAAAAACTAACAGGCTGTGGAACCTACACATTTTCAATAGGGAGGGAGTAAGAGAGAGAGACCATAAGGGTTTGAGGCCCTCAGAGGGAAAGTAAAAAGGTCAGGCCTTAGAGGCCTGGTTTTTTTCCTGTTGGGAGGGAATATCCCTGAGAGGAGGAATTTTATTTCTCCAGTTGAGATTCATTTCCCTGGTTAAGTTTAATTTCTTCAGTTGTTTAATTTCTTCAAGCTTGAAGCAGTAATTTCTGTTTTGGTTGAAGAGGGCATAAAAGAAGAGGAAGGTCCCCTCTACAAGGATTCGCTTTTGCGCCCGGTTAGGCGATTATGCACATAATTGCTGAAGCGCATTTACACCTAATACCTCTGCACGAGAGGCAGCGAAGTGCATTAATGGATGACCAAAATGCGCTTTACAAGTAGTTAATGTGCATAAGCGCTTGTTCACATAGTCAAAATGCGCTTTAACGGCCGGAGCAAAATAAAACTCGCGATTTAACGCGCATTCGATAATGCGCATAATCGGAGAGATAACGCGCCTCTACGCCCGATTTGCGCTCCGTTCTTGTAGAGGTAAATTTTTTAAAGCACCTTGAAAGAGCTTTAAACCTCTCTTGTAGAGGCAGCCGAAAGCCAGCCAGAGAGAAAGCAGGAAAAGATGAGAGCACAAGGAAGCAGCAGCTGGAAAAGCCTAAATGCAGCTAAGTTAAAAGAATTTGTGCTTTGCAACTTTTATTTTCTTTTGATGCTATTGACTAAATACCTTTATATGTAATTTGGTTGTTTTAATATAATAGTAAACTGTAGTGTTAAACCTCAAGTGTTTTGACTACAGCCTAAACCCCACATTACTGGGAAGGGGAAAGTAAAAGAAGGAAGGTGATGGTCTGAAGGAAGCAAGAAATCCTTAAAGAGTCAGGACGCAGAAGGAACCTGAACACCTCTAAATGTATCTTCCCCTTAGGACAACATGGAGTGCAGCCCCTGCCACCCCTGCTGCTGCCCCTGCACTGCTGAAATTTGGCAGCAAGCTGCTACAGGGACTCAAAAGTGCCAAGTTAAGCTTGTTTTCAAGCTAAATGTGGCCCCTTTGAGTCTCTGTAGCAGTTTGCTGCCAAGTGTCTATGGAAAATTGCCAACTTTTTTTTTGCCTTGGCAAGAGGTGTAGTGGGAGGAGTGCAGCCCCCAGGAGGATCCCCTGGACCAGCCAAACTTGCCAATCCTGCCTTAGGAACTATGTAGGCCAAATACTGGGTGGCCCAAAAGTAGGTATACAGTTGTTTAGAATGTTGATGGGAAGGGGAGAGAATGTGTGAGTAGAAGATGTGTGGGTGGAGTCAGAACAACAGTTGGGAAGGGTGACAGGTGGTGACAGGTGTGGAGAGTGAGGGGAGTGAGGCCCAAAAGTAGGTACAGTTGTTTAGTTTTTTAGTTATTTTTTTTTTACTGATATTGTGAATGATGGCAGCGAACTTGAGTCAAGAACTAAGAAAGTGGATTCTAAAGCAGTACTGGAAGACTGAAAATGCAGAGCGAGTGCGCACAGCATGGCAAGAAGCATCTGACACTCCTCCACCAACACATCTGACAATTTATCATCTTAGAGATAAATTTGAAGCAACAGGTGCAGTGGCTAATGCACCAAAATCTGGACATCCTAGGACGTCTATGACAGAGGAAAATGAGATGAGAGTCGCTCTGACATTTGTGAACAGTCCGAAAAAGTCCACACAACTTGCATCTAAGCAGCTATCCATACCTAGAACGTCCTTGCAATGCTTAATGCGTAAATTGAAATTGAAGCCATACCGTCCAAGACTGTTACATGGCCTTCTGGAGGACGACCCATACCGTCAGTTGCAATTCTGTGAGATGATGCGTAACCAAATCTCTAATGAACCAGACCTTCTTGATAAGATCATCTGGTCAGATGAGGCTTCTTTTAAGTTGTCAGGCCACGTGAACAGGCATAACTGTGTGTATTGGGCAGATGAAAATCCTCATTTGACTATCACATCTCAACTGAACCATCCAGACGTCACAGTGTGGGGTGCACTTTCCAGCGAAGGTGTTGTAGGACTGGTTTTCTTCCATACAACTGTGGATAGTAACAATTACCTAAACACGTTATGCGATGTGGTAGTGCCACAACTCAGAACCAGGGCTAACTTCACCAAACTGCTCTTCCAACAAGATGGGGCACCTCCTCATTATGCTTCTTCAGTAAGAGACTATCTTGACAACACCTTCCCACAGCAGTGGATCGGACGACATGGCAGCATTGAATGGCCGCCATGTTCAACCGACTTAACACCAATGGACTTCTTTTTGGGGGGCATAGTGAAGAATAAGGTTTTTGAGAGGAATCCCCAGACAGTGAACGAATTGAAAGAGTTAATCTCAGAAGCATTTATGGATGTTGATGCAGACCGGAATTTGTGTCGTACTGTGTGTCACAGTGTTCTGAACAGGTTCGAGGAATGTTGTAACGTTGATGGGAATACATTTCGGGCACTTACGAGATTAAACAGTGTTAAACAAATGTAAATGTAAGAAACAATGTCATAAAATGCAAATAAACTATACTGTATACCTACTTTTGGGCCACTTGGTATAACTTAAGGGAAACCCCAGTACCGTTGTGACATCAGAAGAACTTATACCAATCCCCACTCTCATCTCTGATCTATTTGCATGACTAGAAAGTAGAACACCTTGGTCGCATCAAAGGAAAATACATAACTACAGGATTATTTTTTTAAAAAAAAACATGTTTGTGAGTGATCACATCTCTTTCTTTTCAAAAAGCAGCTGCAGTCACCTGCATCCCCACCCCAACTCATATTGGGAGCATAGAATTAATCCTTTTCCCCATACCCTTTTATCCCACCAAAACTCTTTCTCACATGCACACATCCACTAACTCTTTATACCATATATTTAAAATTGGGAGACATAGGCCAGTTCTACACCAAACAGGATAAAACACTATGAAAGCGGTATATGGTATGTGTCTATGGGCCCCAATAGTTGTTGGTGCACTTAAATACCGCTATAAAGCAGTAGTGTGTCTCCTGCCTTTTATATATTCCGCTTTCATACTGCTTTCAGCAGAAAACAGCACCTGCACCTGCACAACAGTCTCAATCTAGATCAGAGCTGTTGATTTAGTGGACGGGGGAGAAGACATGGACAAGCACAAGCACATGATTAAAAAATGTGCTTTAAGTCACTTCTAGTGTGACTCAAGTCAAAGGAAAGAAGAATGGAATGATTAACAAACCTTTAACAGATGCTAAGAGACAAGAAAAGCTAGATAGATAGATGATAGATAGATAGATAGATAGATAGATAGATAGATAGATAGATAGATAGATGATAGATAGATAGATAATATATTTATTTATTACCCACCTCTCCCAATGGATCGAGGTGGGGAACAGCATTAAACATAAAATACAAAACTGATTAAAAGCACATAAAACCAAATACATCATTAACATACTAATAAAACACCAGTAAAACACTTTAAAATTCATCAGTCTTTATAGATCTTTTAAATTCCTGAAGACTGGTGAGTTGGCGAATCTCTCCTGGCAGGTCATTCCACAATCTGGGAGCAGCAGAAGAGAAGGTCCTCTGGGTAACGGTTGTCAGTCTAGTTCTTGTTGACTGTAGTAAATTCTTTCCAGAGGACCTGAGCATACGGGGCGGATTGTACGGGAGAAGGCGATCCCGTACAATCCGTAGGTAACCTGGACCTAAACCATGTAGGGCTTTAAAGGTAATAACCAACACTTTGTACTTCACCCGGAAAGACAGATAGATAGATAGATAGATAGATAGATAGATAGATAGATAGTACTTTTACCCTTCTCCTCAGCCAAAATGGCTGACATATAATCTGTAAAACAAAGCAGGCCCTGCCACAAGCTTAGGCTGTTCTACATGAGACATTTATTGTGTGCTTGTGATTGGTCATTCACAGAAGTTCGCGAGTCCAATACATGATATTGTCACCCACCAGGGCACCTCCCACTCTTTACAACCCTTATCACATTGTTTTTCATCACAACGAAAGTCCGGAATTTTTCCTCCTCCCACCATAAATTT
Source organism: Anniella stebbinsi (assembly GCA_029215795.1). Lineage (NCBI taxonomy): Eukaryota > Metazoa > Chordata > Lepidosauria > Squamata > Anniellidae > Anniella > Anniella stebbinsi. Next base: position 174,320,186 of record JARDYH010000004.1, on the reverse strand, counting down.
ATGGTGTAGTGATGAAATGCTGATTTATCGCAAATAATAGTACTGCACCATCTAGTGGATTTATAATGAAACATATAGAAAATAAAGAGAAAAAAGTGCAGGGGGGAACCACATGGAAAGGAGCCAATCTAATCCCACAAGGAATCCGGAAGCAGAAGCCCCAATAAAGTTGCAGGATTTTATCCTGGTGTAGAAATGCTCTTATAATAAAAAAAGACACAAAGATAAAAAATGGAAAGGGATGAAGAAAAAAAATTCAGTCATTCAACAGCGCTTGTGGAATGGCCTGGCTCCCCCCTCTCATCTCTTTCAATGTCAACAATGGACATTTCATGAAAAATGAACTGCCCCAAAAATCTTCACAGGCATGTTTCACTTGCAAGCAAACCAAATCATAGATTTTGCTGCCTTAAGGCTGAAAGTCAAGTTCTTCTCTCACCTACTCATTACTGTGCTCTAATTGCTCATTTGAATGAGGATTTGATAGGAAAGGATCATGAGCATATAGATGGCTTGATCTTCACCAAGGGTGGAAAGACCACCCCTCCAATCAATTCTGAAATCGATCTGGAGTAGCTAGAAAATTAATTTGGGATTCCAGGTTGGAACTCATGTGATTTTAAGCATCCATAGATACATTGTGTGCTTAAGCCATGATTTGTTCTGGGTTTATGACTCGGGTCGGTCTGAGGATGGACAAGCCACAGTTTGTGGTTTGCATGTCATGGTAAGCAAACCATGGGTGGGAGCGATTGGGCAGCATGCAGCAGCATGTTGCTTTGTTCATGAAAAGGCAGATTCCTTTAGAATTCTGGCTTATCATGTGCAAATCAGGTGCATGGTTGATACATTGTAAGAGTGCATCTATCATGAGACTGCACATGTAAGCATAAGATGATTCATCAAAAATACCGCAGCAGTAATTGTTGTTGTTGTTGTTGTTTATTTATTTCCCCTCCCCCTCCCCACATGCGATAGTCCAGGCATTCAATAATTATAATAAATCAAGGCAGAAAAATACAGAAAACATTATTCACATGAACCAGAGAGACTGATATGCTACAGGCAGAGTGTTATGAAGTTGAGTGTTACCAACATACATAATAAATTGATACCAATCCATAGTGAGTGTATCATGTTTCGTACTTCCTTTCGTCAGTTGTAACTTGTTTGTTAATTTTTCTGATAAGGCAATCTTCCAAACTCCAGTCTACCAAGCATCCAATGAAACTCCTCTTAGGGCCTTCTAAAATTGAGCAATGACCAGTCTATCTGCCACCAACAAAAATCCAGCCAATGGCCTAAAGAAGCATTTTTTATTTCCCAGAAATAGCCCTAAACGTGCCAACTCTGGTGTTCTCTCCCATTGCTGTTCAAGTATCGTCAATTTCACCAAAGACTGCAGTCCAAAACTTTGCCACTTTTACACAGGACCACCACATATGCTGGGTGGAACCTGGTTCCTTGCATCCCATCCGGCACAATCTTGACAATTCCTGGTGAATATGTGCTAACCAAACAGGAGTCATATAGCATTTTTGAAGAACCTTCAAAGCTTGTTCTCTGTTATTAATAGAAACTGATTTAAATGGGAATTTTCCCAGCATTGAATTCCATAAAGCAGTCTCTATTTCTATTCCCCAGTCCAGCTTCCATATTTGTTTTAAACTGTTGGTTAAACCCATGTCTAAATCAATTAGCCCTCTGTAAATACCTGACACTAGGCCTTCCTCCCCCTTGCCTAAAAGTTTCAATATGGATTCAAATGGTATTAAATTTCTCAGAGCCTGCTCTTTAATATCCTCTCTCCTAATAAACATACCTACTTGATACAATGCTAACCATGTTATTCTGGCTTCCTTCAGGTGAGTCCTCCAAAATTCTCTGGGAATGGGCTGAGCATTCAGGTAAAATTATTTCAACCTGTAGAGCCCCTTCTGTTTAAAGGCCATTTTATACATTGGACAATCTTTGTTGTGGAAGGCCGAATGACAATATAAGGGAACCATAGGGGATATCCTTGGTAGTAATTTTTCTCTCCTCCCTTTCCATACTTGTAAAATTGCTCTCAAGGTAGAGGTGTCACTAACTCATATTCTCTTAAGTTCATTTTTAATATATAAAAATGAATCTACTGTTTCTGATGGTAACATCAATCTCTCAACCTTTACCCACTGATTATTATCTGTCTATAACCAGGAGGAGACATAACTGATATGATTCATGATGTAATATTATAATGGTAAGGAACAGGGTTTGGGTATTAGAGAACCACAATGTTCAACCCTAATTCTGTTGGGGTGTTTGTTTTAAGTAACAAATCTGCAATAAATCTTCATTGCAATATTCAGCAAAAAAAAAATGTTGCTTTAATAGTTTTATGTGTCTCCTGCCACTAGAGGACATAATAAGCATTGTAAAACGGGACATTTGACAAAGCATCGCCTCTGACAGGAATGACTTCAGCTACACTATGAGACATAATTCTCCAATCTTTGTGCTACAAATCAGGCAGAAAAGATGCATCCAATTGTATTAACATGGGAGGCAAACTATAATATGTATAAAGTATTCACAGAAGCCAACATTATTCATCAGAAAGCCAAAGTCACATAATCTATATTTAATGAGCATGTTTTAGAAATTGTCTGTGAGTGCAACCTTGATTAAACTATCTACATCTTTTCTTGTTGTTGATGCTTTCAACTGGCCACATTCAATGGAGGTAAGAGAGGGGAAAGACGCATGCTGTCAGTGCATCCCAATGCAATCAATGAAACTGATGCTTGGTCTAGGCATACATGGTCATCACTTGTTGATTTATATCTGAGAATAGTCAATCACAGTTTACTACCACTTTCACGGCACCTCAGACATGATGCTTTTCATGCAGTCAGTTTATACCTTCTGCAGCTGGTCATCAAATGTAGAGAAACTAGGGCTGGGAACAGATCCGGATCTGAATCTGAATCCGGACTGGATCGTGGTGATCTGGACCACCTGGATCCAGATCCAAACCAGATCGGGGGAAGTCCGGATCGTTCCGGACCAGATTGATCCAGATTGATCCAGAGATCCGGGGCCCATTGGCCTTCCAGGTCCCTGGGTGCCGGCTGCGCGGCCGGCACCCAGGGACGCCAGGCCGGCAGTGAGTCCATTGGACTCACCACCCTCCCACCACTCTCCCTACTTACCTGCCAACTCATCGCCACTGCTGCCATCCGCTGCTACTGTCCACTGGCCGCCACTGCTTCCACTCTACTGAAAACCAGGCCTCGTGGCCTGGTTCTCAGTAGAGCAGAAGCAGCAGTGGCAGTGGATAACAGCAGCAGGTGGTGGCAAGGAGGCAGCAGGTAAGAAGGGAGAGTGGTGGGAGGGCAGTGAGTCCTTTTCCCCAATAGACTTGTAAGTCTATTGGGGAAAAGGAAGGTCTTTTATTCCGATCCAGAGACCTGGATCCGAATCTGGTTCTGGACTGGATCGGGGGAGGTCCAATCCAGTCTGGATTGGATCAGGCCTGATACAGTTCATCTGGATCCAGACCGGATCGGGGGCGCTGTTCACAGCCCTAAGAGAAACTGAGCAATACCTGTGCATGTGTGAATAAGGCCTTAGACCTGTGTAAACTCGGGGTGTGCATGGACCCCCAGATCAGGATCCATTAAATCTGGACTGGCCCAATCCATATCTATATGATCCGGACCCAGTCCACTTAGAATCGGATCTGGATCCGGGGCCCAATCCGGATCTGCCTTTTCCCCATAGACTTGCAAGTCTATGGGGAAAAGGACTCACCACCTGCCATCCATTGTCATCCGCTGCTCCCCGCTGCCATCCGCTGTACTGAGAAGCAGGCCTCGGCCTGCTTCTCAGTCACCCAGAACAATGTCGTAGTACAGAGAATCAGGCCGAGGCCTGCTTCTCAGTACAGCGGATGGCAGCAGATGGCAATGTGGACCACAGCAGGTGAATTGGGACCCCCGGGACCCCCTCCCTCTTCCCCCTCACACGTCACGGTCCACGCTGTGGTCCACTGCCATCCGCTGTACTGAGAAGGCAGCTGGTAAGCAGGGAAAGTGGGGGGAGGGCGGTGAGTTCTATGCAGTTGGCACCCAGGGACCTGGTAGGGCAGTGTGCCTCGGATCTCCCTGGATTGATCTGGACTGGTCCAATCTGGATCCAGATCAGTCTGGATCTCCTCAGTTCGAATTGGATCTGGAATTGGGAGGTCCAGTACACCTTGATTTGATCCAGATCTGGGATCAGGGTTCAGATCTGTGCACAGCCCTAGTGTAAACTAGGAGCTTAAATAGCATTGTTTTTAACAGGTTGTATGTGCTGTTTGGGGGGGGGGGTCAGCACTTTGGATAGTTCCTTTACAGTTCTGGCTGGCTCTGACTGAATGGATTCACAGTCCCACCAAAATGGAGCCACCAGCCTCCACAGCCCATATCTCTGGGAGTCCCACAAGAGGCCTCGGTAATGGTGCCTAGAGCCCAAGCAGTTTTTGCTTGAAAAATCGATCCCTAGTCTGCAATGTTTCATGTAAATCTATTTTAGGATCTCAAAGCTCCATATACCGGATGGCCCAAAAGTAAGTATACAGTTGTTTAGAATGTTGATGGGAGTTGGAAAGAGTATACTGTATACCTACTTTTGGGCCACTTGGTATTTTTGCTAAATTCTGGTAGGTCTAATAGGAAAGCCATTAATCTGTCAGCCTAATAGATATAATGGGAAGGGATGATGTGGTATAGGCTAAAAATTACACCACTGAGTTCTGCCTAAAGCAAAATAATTTCAACGTGAATTTGAAAGCTCCTGTTTGAGTGAAACATCCAAGAAATTTCTAGGAAAGCCAAATGTCTTTTGGTGAGCATAGCAACATTTGACGTGTGTGTGTGCGTGTGTGTGTGTGTGTGTGCACTCATGTGTGCGTGGTGTGTCCCTATTCCTACATTAAACTGCACTACAAAGCCCATATCTTTTCTTCTGCAAAGTTTCAGTCAAGAGGCAGGCCCAGACCGTTATCCTTCAATTTCATTCATTTCTGAATTTGGCAATCCAGTTCTTGGCTCAGAAAAAAGGTACCAATATGTGTATAAAAATGAGTATATTGGGATAAAATCCATATAGACATGTGGACATTCAGAAAATGTGTATTTTATGAGAAAATGCATTCAAAAATATGTATTTAAATATGTATTAAATCCTAATTTTCATGCTAATCCCTCCTGCCCCCTGCCACCCCCAACCACAGATTAATCTACAGGACAGAATGGATTTATGAATGAATGAACCAATTACCTAGGGAGGCAGTGGGCTCCCCTACACTAGAGGCATTCACAATGCAGCTGAACAGCCATCTGTCAGGGATTCTTTAAGGTGGATTCCTGCATTGAGCAGGGAGTTTGACTCGATGGTCTTACAGGCCCCTTCCAACTCTACTATTCTATGATTCTATGAATACAAGCAACACTAATACAGACTGGAAATAAACTGATCTGTCCCTTTCTACACCCAAGCATACAAGATGGGCCCCCAGCTGAACAGGGAATCAGAGGACTTGTTTGTCATCTTGTCTCCTTGATGACCTAACTTTGGGAGAAGCATTAAATCTGGCCCTATTGCCTGAAGTGTCAATTCCATTTTCATTTATTCTCAAATTGTTTCACAATGAAAGCTTTCCTTCACTTTCTTCCACATTCATCCCTTTCATCTCTGTGTTGAGCCAGTGAAAGAGCTACTATTTAAATGATACAAAGAGATATTTTTGTCCTGAATTGGCTGCTTCCAAGGCACTCTAAAATTAGAGGTATTTGTTGGGGTAATGTGTGTCTGCTGAGCAATAAAAGCAAACAGAACTGGGAAGTGGGAAAATGTGAGGAAGTCTGATTTGTTTGGTCAGAGTTTCTCAAACTGGGTTCTAGAGAATTGTGGTGTTCCTTGGAAGCGTGCCAGGGTTCCTGAATGAAAAGATCCTCCACTACCAATCTCCTACCACTAGTGCACAGCCACAATGCATTGTTGGGTGTGTTCTAGGGCACACCCTGAATTTACAGGTCAGGGCTCATGTGTCATATTTACTACGCTTGATCTAGGAAGCCTGCCAACTCCCTTATCTGAGAATGTCTGGGAAAAATGCCAGGCCTTAATTGTTTGAAGGGTTTTATTTGCAGTTCAAAAATCCAATTACCAATCGCCAGGGTCACGGCAGTAGTTCCGTCAGTCCAGTTGTCGAAGCTGAAGGTCAAACCAGGTTTCCAGAGTCCAGGGTCCAGAGCAAACAGTTAGCCGGGTGTTCAGTCCACAGGTTCTGATCCGAGATCACGTAGGATGTCAAGAGCCGAATACGTCGGTTGTTCTCAACAAATCTTAGCTTCTGCCTCCTCCCCCTTATATACTTTGTTTGAGCCTGTTCACAGCTGCGTGCAATTTCTTCATTATCTTACTTAAGGCTTGCGTCAACTGTGCTCTGTTTTCTCAGTCTCATGCTTCGCCTTGTGGGCCTAGCTTTCTCCGCCCGTTTGAGCTGCCGCCTTTGCTGGGGAGTTACTGGACAAACCCCTTCAGGCCCCGAGTCTTCCTCATTAGAAACAGAGGGTGGGAGAGGGTGGCTTTCCTGGGGCTCTTCTGAGGAACCTCCCTGCTGTTCCTCCTCCTCCGGTAAGTCCTGGGGAATGGGTAAAGCTGCAGTTTCTGCCCCTTCTTCCTCCTCAGAGGAAGATTCTTCAGACTGCCTCATGACATCATGTAACTTTAACAGTTGTAAAAAAAAAGGGAATTTCAGCCAGTGTCATTTGTATGCAATTAGTTCCTGGTGAAATTCCCTCTTAATCATAACAGTTAAAGTTGCAGGGGCCTTGCCTTCTTTTGTATATGGACATTCTAGTATAGTGCATGCACCTTTAACTGTTGTGATGAAGAGGGAATTTCACCAGGAACTAATTGCATACAAATGACACTGGCTGAAATTCCCTTTTCTCTACAACTGTTAAAGTAACATGAGCCCTGACCTGGATTTTATCTGGTCAGCCTACATGGGGTGACATAGACACCAAGGAAATCTGGTCAATATCTTATATAACAGAATCAAATTAGTCACCCTGAGAAAGAATTCTAAGACTTGTGTGGCCAAGAAATTATTCTCTCTACAGTCCTTTTGAAGGGTCCACCACAGATTTCATCAGGTAACATTTCATACGTTTTATAAATGTACCCCAGTAGGCCTTGGTTTCCTTGACCTTAGTTTTTAGCAACATAAAGTAAAAAGCAAGACATATTTTACATGATTGCCCATTTAGCTCATAATCCTAGTACTTACTGTGCCCCTGTTCTCCATTCCATAATATTTTGGAGGGGAAACAACTGTCAAGCAAGGTTGAATAAACAGGCCCTACATTGGCAGTGGATATATATGGAAGACAGCTTGATTTTGGCAGAGGATCCCATGGAATATTCTACCAAAACTTGGACGTATGATAAAAAATATACACTTTTTATTGGTAGCTGAAAGAAAAAGCTGATGGACCCAGCAAGGCATCAGTGAGTCAGTCAAGAATCTTCCCAAGATGTTTTGGACTTCAGCTTCCATCATCCCCAGCCAGCATAGCCAGTGCTTAGGAATACTGGAAGTTCTAGTCCAAACATCTGAAGGGCACCAGGTTGGATAAAGCTGCAAGAAGGAAAAACATTGAGAATTTTAAAACGTGACCTATTTGAATTTACTAGCTCAGTACATTAGAAAGCAGCATAACTGCCAACTTGAACCATGAAATAACAACATAAAATTAATTGATTGGTTACAAGAGATAGGTAATGAGGAAAACACGTGCTGAGAAAACAGCTAGTGGTGAGGAAATGAAGATCCAGGTAGCAGCCTAATTAATATTGTTAAAGTAAGTACTGTGGAAATGCCAGATGGATTAAAACTGTGAGCACTAATTTCTCAAGAGGCGAGGGAAGAATATTGGCAAATAATGAAGTTTGTAAATGGTTTATTGTATGTGTGTGTTTTTTAAAAAAAAGTAATATAACTTCTTAAAGTAATGTCTATGAGCTTCATCAGATGGGCAGAAAATTGTGGTTCCCTACTGTCGCTTCTCCGCCCCCACTCCTGTCCCACGAGACTTCCTCTTTCTACTAGGAGAAGAAAGAGGAAGTAAACAAACACCACATGGCCCTTTCAGAAGGAGTTTCATCACACTGCTTTTCCTGCACGTCGCAGGAAACAGTGATACATTCTGGGTTTTTTTTTTAAGAGTCAGATTAAAAGGGGTCCATTTTGTGATGGAAAACAGGCAAGAAGGAGCGGACGTCGTCTAAAGAATGCACAGATATCTATAAGTGGGCAGTAGCAAACGTGTGATAAAACGCTCATCTGATGATGCTATTTAACTACTGAAATACTTACTAAATGCCTGGAGAAATGTGATCATAGAGAAAAAGGCTATAGCCAAGGAGATGGATGAAAGCAAGTCCAAACTCCCCTTCCAGGTGGCCTTGCTCCAGTTTTGCTTTTCCCTTATCCCTCTTCGCATGCCATGAGATTGTGACCTCTGCCCCAGATTTCCAGTGTCCTGCTCTGTCTGTTGTGTTTTCAGACACTGGCCAGATTGGCTGTTCCTCACCTCATGGGCAGACAGAAGCTTTGCACTCAAATACCAGATTTAGGAGATAACCAGGGGCTTCGAGTTTTCATTACAGCAGGGGTGTTAAACCTCAGATCCACTGGGAACTAGGGCTGTGCACAGATTTGGATCTCAAATCCGAAGCAGATTGGGATGATTTGGACCTCCAAAAACTGGATCCAAATCGGATTGGGGAGGTCCAAATTGATACAGATCAGATCGGTTCAGTCCAAATCGATCCAGAGATTCGGACACCATTTTAAGTGTTTTGATCATTTCCCAAAAATTCTTAGCTACTACATGCTTGCCCCTATGTTTCTGAAATTTTGCACACATGAATACCTACCACCTATCTGCAACATGCCCAAGTTTCATTTTTATATCTTTAAAAATAAAGAAGGTATAGCCCTTTCTTTCCCCCAATGCAAGTCTAGGGGGAAATGAGGCATCCAAATCTTGATTCGGAGTTCCGAATCTCAATTCGGATCCAAATTGGATCAGGGAGGTCCAAAGCAAATTGGGCCCAATTCGGACCTGACAGATCCAGATCCAAATTGGAGCAGGGGGCATGCACAGCCCTACTAGGAACCCAATCCAGGCCCCTGGGATTCCCCAGATGGCCATGCCCATTTACCCTGACTCACCACATTTCCCCAACTCTGGCCACCAGGTTTCCTGGCTTTTGCATGGTTTTCCCCCATCCTAAAAAGGTTGAAATGCTTCTCATTGTTTATGGGCAGGAAGAGCTTTAGGCTAACATATGCTGGTATATGGAGTATTTTGGCCCTGCCTCTTTTGCCTTCAGTCCCACCTACCACTTTACTGCAGCTCCCAAGAGCTTTTCCCAAATTGAATTTGGTCCCCAGGGTGAAAGGAGCTTGACAGTAGGGATGTGCATGGCCAGAAATTTCAGAATCGGATCGGAATTTCCGATATTCAAAATATCGGATTCGATCATATCGGGGGGTACCCGGATTTGATCGGATCCGATATCCGATAAATATCAGAAGTTCCGATGCGATTACGGACTGCCATTTCAGGTGTTTTTCCCATAGGCTTGCATTGGGGGAAGAAAGCTTTCCCCAATGCAAGTCTATGGGGAAAAACACTGGGCCAGTACTCCCTCCCTCCCCCCACTCACACTCCCTCCCCTCACTCGCGCTCCTTACCTGCTGCCGCCACTGGTCCATAGTACTGAGAAACAGGCTTTCCAGCCTGTTCCTCAATACAGAGATGCACTGAGTGATGACGTCATCACTCAGCACATCGCTGTACTGAGGAACAGGCCGGAAAGCCTGTTTCTCAGTGCTACGGACCAGCGGCTGCAGTGGGGAAGGCCGCAGGGAAGGGGGACCCCTGGGGACCCCTCCCTCCTTTCCCCCCACTCGTGTTCCCCACTTTAGACACCTAAACTGCAGTCCGAAAATCCGATATGTCCGATAGTTATCAGACATATGGATAATGGATCCGATCAGATAGGGCCTCCTTAGGGAATAATCGTTATCGGTCATCGGATGTCCAATAATGTCCTTATCGGTTCATTATCGGACCTGATATGATACATATCCCTATTTGACAGTCCTGCGTTACAGTGACAATCTGCTAATATACTATCACCCAGAATGTTCACTATTCTCCAGCCACCCAGTGAGTGAGTGAATGCTACCTGAGAATTCCAGACAAGGTGCCATGGGGGGAGTAATTTTCTGTAGCTGTTACCACATGGAAGGGTGGAGGAGGGCCATGAAGCCAGGCCTTAAGGGAGGAATCCTTCTTGAGCGAGTAGTGGAGAAGGCCAGTAGCAGGACACAAACAGTAGACCTTGCAGACTGAGCCCCAGGAAGCAGAAATTAACTCTGCCAGAATTCGGAGGAGGTACTCAGGAGAACAACCCGATCCCTATTCCCTTGTCCCCACAAAAGGATAAATGAAGCACATCTATCAAGTGGATTCCTGCATTGAGCAGAGGGTTGGACTCGATGGCCTTATAGGGCCCTTCCAACTCTACTACTCTATGATTCTCTAAAAGTCCATTTTGTTGGAAGAGAGGAACTTCCACAAAATGCAATCACTGTAAACTGTCAGGCTGGCCTTATGTTTTAGGCAAATGGCAGAACCTATAACAAGTCATTCTGAAGATGACAAATATTCCCAACCCCTCCTGGTTCTGTTTCCAATACAATTATCCTGGAAATTCTGAGATAAAGTTGCCAGCAGAACCTCTGACAGATCCAATAGGAAGCGTCAACAAAGGCAAACGTGTGTGTGTGTGTGGGGGGGGGGGATACAAAGGATTTGAACAAAATGATCAAAAGGTTCCCACTGTGGGGTTTTTGGGGTTTTTTTAGATTTAGCTTTTTAAAAGCTCTTGTCATTGTGGCAACAGCAGCAGCAGCTATGACCAAGAAGGCCTAGAATAATTTGTAAAATAAAGGGGAAACTTACATCATCAAAATAATAATCATGGTTGCTGTGAGCAAGCTGTCTCCAGTCTTGTATGCATTTGACTGAATGATGTCATCCCAGGCAGCTTGTAGCTGTCCAAAGAGAAATGTAAAGTTTGCTCAGATTTACAACCTTTGCTTTCAGTAGGCATTGAGAGGTGATGTTGCAGCTTTCAAAAGCTCTGTGGATTCATCAAAACATGCACTTTTGGGCTGTCATTTATAATTCTTATCACCAAATTGCAGGCTACTCTCTCTTCTTCCTCTTTTAAGGGTCCAGTGTGACTTGTATGAGGGTGCAATGAAGGTACCAATCCCCAGGAGCGGCAGTGCTCTGAAAAAGTTGTGCATGTTTTTTTCTCTTCTGCTGCAGCTATGCTGCTCAAGACGCCATTTTAGAAATCAGCCGGCTAGACTGGGAATCCGGGATTCTTGCCCAGCCGGTCGGGACATTTCAGAATCACCTTGAAATTGGGACATTCCTGTTTTTTTGGGACGTATAGCAACCCTATTCATGTCCTACTTGTGGACTTCCAAAAGGCAGCTGGTTGGCCACTGTGTGAGCAGATCGTTGGTCCTGTTGGGACTTTGATCTGATCCAGGACAGTTCTTCTTCTGTGTTTGAGGCAATCTGTAAAGTGGTAGGAGAATGCTATTATAGCCATAAGTAAACCTCAGGGTGATTCAATTGTATGGTAATTTTGTTCACTGTCCTCTTTTGGCTTTGGGCTAAACCTCCCCCTCCCTCCCTCCCTCCCTCCTTCCCCCAACCTTCCCCCCCCACTCGTACTCGTTACCTGCTGCCATTGTCTGCTGCCGCCCACTACTTCCGTACTACTGATAATTTTATGCCAGACAAACTTATACATAATTACATTTTCTGTTCCTAAAGTAACAAAGTTACTTTCAATCTGTAAAAACTGCTAATATTGCATCTTTTTCAATTTTTCCAAAACTTTCAAAAAAAAAATTCTGAAAAAAAACAGAAAAAACATTTTTTTCCCTATAGCTTCAAAATTTCCAGGAATTTTACATCTCTAGTAATGATGAGGGAATTTCACCAGGTGCTGCATCCATACAAATGATACCTTCTGAAAATCCCTTTTTGATTCAACTGTTAAAGATACAGGAGCCCTCCTTTTCATATGGCCACCCTATTTTAAGGCACACATGTGCCTCCTCACCATCCCACACCAACAATAGATCTTTAACTTGAAAGTTGAATCTTCTTCTGGGAAGTCTTCCCTCCCCCAGTTTTATCCTTCAAGGCTGAAGTTCAGAGTAAAAAAATAGCTCTCAATGCGCAACACTGCATATGCAGCTGTGGTAAAACACAGATCCGCTGCAGTCTGGAGTTAACAGGCTCCTTTTCAAGGGTCGTCTTTATTTCCTCTTTTTTTAAATCCAAATCCTTATGTTTTTAGTCCTGACTCTCTGTTCTGAACACTGGTGACAGCTGGGATTGAAAAGACAAGGATTTGAATTTTTAAAGCTTACCCTTGAAAAAAGAGTCATTGGATTCAAAAATGTGCCTAGGGCATTTTAAGTAAGATCTGATGTAACAATGTCTCATGCACACCCTCTTCATCACAACAGTTAAAGTTGCAGGCACTATACTAGAGTGACCATATACAAAAGAAGGCAGGGCCCTTGCAACTTTAACAGTTGTGATGAAGAGGGAATTTCACCAGGAACTAATTGCCTACAAATGACACTGGCTGAAATTCCCTTTTCTCTACAACAGTTAAAGTTACATGAGCCCTGTCCTCCTTTTCAGATGGTCAGCCTAACTTCAATATTGCTATAAAGCAGTAGTGTGGCTCCCGCCTCTTATATACTGCTTTCATACCACTTTCATGCTGCCATATCCTGCTTTGTGTAGATCTGGCCTTTCACTCTGGAGAGAGCACACCGAATGAGCCTCCTCCCTAAGAATCACTCAGGAAAATGGCCCTGCGTTCCTCTGCTGAAAGGAGTCCTCAGACCCTTTCTGGCATCTGTGGCCATAATACCTGGGGTGGGGAAACTCTTTCAGACCAAAGCCAAATTCCATTTTAGAGAAACTCTTGGGGGCTACATTCTACTGGTGGGGGGGGGGGGGCTGAAGGCAAAAGTGGTGGGGCCAAAAGTATGAGCATAATTTAGCTTTAAAGCTCTTCCTGCTAGTAACAAAGCCTGAGTAGAGGCATTTTCCAAAGGGTCAGTGGTTGGGAGAAGAAAGTGTAGGCAAGGGAAGAGCCATGGCCATCTGGAGAACCTTGGAGAGCTGGATTAGGACCCCAGAATGGAGGTTCTGCAACCCTATATTATACTAATCACTGGCCTAGTCTCAGACCTATTTGCATGCCTAGCCATCATCACACCTCCTGGGACAAATACTGCAGTGCTTGACAAGCATGAAAGCTAAGGGTCAAGGGTCAACGTGGGCACTGAGAAGTGAGTCACAAACCGGCACAGTCACTGTGTGAAAAGCTCAACTGTGTAACAGTACACAGGACTTTGTGAAGCAGGAATGCATCCTGCAAGATTTGGATAATGTCCCACAGGGCTGGGCTGAACAGGATTGAAAGGAAGAGGGAATGCTGGCAGCTGAAGTTACAGGGCCAACGACGTAATGGGTGGGAGAGAAGGTCACCAAGTTACTGGGAATGGGAAGAAGCAGCTGTCTAGTGATAGGAAGCTGGGGGCAAAGATGGCTGACAAAGATGGCCACTGTAACATTTTAAATCATGAGTGGAGAACCTCTTTCAGCCAAGGGCCACATTCCACGTCAGAGAAGCTTTCAGGGGCCACATTCAAGCGGTGGGTGGGGCCAAAGGCAAGAAGGGATGGGCCACAAATAATTGCCCTCACTGACTCTATCTTATAGCCAAATCTGTATTCCTTTCATTTGATTCACTGAAGTCTGTTGACATCATCACAGCTGAGTTGTGGCAATAGCCTTCTGTTCACTCTATGAATCTTGATTGGTTGCGATAGTCCATGTGACTAACTTAGGAAGAGGAAGGAGCAGTCAGATGGGGGAATTGTGCAAAACAGCAGTGGGGATAACAATGGCACTGAATAGGATATGGGGGAAAAGGTAAATATCCACCATCTGGTGTCATCAGCAGAATTCTATTCCACCTAAATTGCTGCTTTAGATGGCTAGAAAGAAGTGATTATTCAGCAAAGCTTGAAGAAAATCTGCATGGGAATGCTCAGAGAGAATTAGCTCTAAGCTGAAAGGGAGGATCTTGAGACAACCCAACCAGAAATATTGGTTTACTATTAGTACTGTTTGCGGTATGCATCTTTAAATTGCTGCACATTATTCCCCCCCCCCCTTTGAGACTCCCTCTCGAATGGAAGACAAACTGTAATAATCCCTTCTGCCTAAGGGATTTGTTCTTCCATTTTATGGAAGTACCAAATCATTTTAGCTTGGCAGAATCCATAACTATGTCCAACCTTCATGACCTGTTTTTTTTAAAGCACATTGTGCTTGCAAACCAAAAGGCAATGCTCTCAACATTACAAATTTAGGGAGGGGGATAACAACAGAAAAAATACTGTATAAAATCATTTCTTGATTCAATATACATGAAGCAAGGTGTATTAATAATGCAAGTTTACACCTAACTTAAAAACTGTTTGGGGTAGCTCCCTACAAATCAATAGGATGGTAAGTGTAATTGTAACTCCAGCTTCATCCCATAATTACTAATTTCTATGCCCAACTCAGACTCTCAATCTCCCTCTGTCTCTTTCTCTCTCTCTCTCATCCTCAACCAGTTCTATTTAGTGACATCTTGAATTTCTTACAGCATGCATAAGGTAGATGTCCAGATGCAGAATTAATTTATTGTATTCAATCCTTTAGGGCACAATCCTAAGCATGGACCTACTATTCCCAGCATTTCTACAATTCTCAGCATGGCTGGCTGGGGAATGCTGGGAGTTGTAGGGTATTCCCCTGTCTAAGCATAGATAGGATTGCACCCTTATTAATTTAATCCATTTCCCAGCCACCCTTCAAGACCACAGTGTTTGTACTTTGCTTTGTTATATTGTGGGAAGTGGCCCTGTAAGGCAGGGGTGGGCAGAAAGTAGATCTCCAGATGTCTTGAAGTTCCAAGTCCCAGCATTCTTGACTATTGTCCAGACTGGCAGGGGCTTCTGGGAGTTGAAGTCCAAAATATCTGGACATTACCTTCTGCCCATGCCTGTTCTAAGAAACTCAAGGATGCCTCTAGTCCTGGCCTCTTTTGGCCCCTGCCCACGCGATATCTGGATGTTCATTAATCACTTTGAAAACACATCTTATGCTTCCCAATAGAAAAGAAAACACATTGTTTAATGTTACTTTAATAACCATCAATAGGTGACATCATCTCTGCTGAACATTTTGTTGCCCCACCGTCCATGTGGGGCCGATGGCCCTGATTTACACAACAAGTTCTGCCATTCCATCCCCCTCACCCTGCAAGCTGGATGCTAGTATTGTAGGTGGAGGAAGAGGGACCAGAAAGACTGGGGAGGAGGAATGGGAAAGCTTCAGCTATACAATCCCTTGTTTCCTCCATTCTTTTAAAGCTTCACATGGCATCACCAGGTTGGCAGTGACTCTGCAGCCCAAATGGCATATCCCACTTTTGTTCAAATGCAAACCCTGCTCTCAAGTTGTCAGGAAGTAATACTAAGGCTAGATCTACACCAAGCAGGATATAGCAGTATGAAATAGGGCTGTGCATGGATAAAGATCCCGAATCTAGAGCAGATCGGGCTGATCTGGGTCTCCCGCATTGGGCCTGGATGGGGCCAGATCGGATCCACAATCCAGATCCAATCTGGATCTGGTCACAGCACTCCCTCCCGCTCTCCCCCTCCCTCCCCCACTCTCCCTGCTTACCTGCTGCCTCCTCCGCATCATCCCCCATCGTCCTCTCTCCTCACTGTGTGCCACCACATTTCCCGTTCATGTCGAGTGATGACATCATCCAACGTGAGCAGGAAATACGGCAGCACACAGCGATGAGAGAGGACGACAGCAGGACAATACGGAGGAGGCAGCAGGTAAGCAGGGAGAGTGGGGGGAGGGAGGGGGACAGCGGGAGGGAGTGCCGTGCATGTCAGATCGGGTCCAATCCGAACCTGACAGATCTGGATCTGGATCCGGATTGGGGGGTCCGTGCACAGTGGTATTGTAGCGCACTGACAACTGTTGAGGCCCACTGACACATACCATATATCACTTTCATATCACTGTATCCTGCTTGGTGTGGCTCCTGCCTTTTATATACCACTTTCATACCACTATATCCTGCTTGGTGTAGATCTGGCCAATGAATTTATCAGAGGGAGCCTATTTGAAATTAAAATGCATTCTGACAAGGACATTAACTTTCTTCTTATTAACTTGTATAGAGAGGATAGCACTCATCGTCAAGAAATGCCCATAATCTCTCCCTTTAAAGCTGTGAACAGGAATTTGGAAGCATTTTGAGCTAAACATTATGGCTTAGCATGTTGTGTGAACCATGACTTAATTTAGCATGTGAAACATTCCTAACCATGGTGGGTACAGAACCATGGTTTAAACATGCTCACTAAGCATTTGCTGCAAAAGGGTTAGTGGTCTAACCATTGTTTAGCATGTTGTCTGAACAAGCCGTATGTAATCACACCATTCCTACCCCCCATAGAAATGTTTTGTCTAATTTCTAGCCTGCCAAGCCTAATGCATCCTACCAGCCAAATACTGTATGACCTACTAGATTAGGGTGACCAGATAAAATCCAGGTCCGGGCTCATGTAACTTTAACAGTTGTAGAGAAAAGGGAATTTCAGCCAGTGTCATTTGTATGCAATTAGTTCCTGGTGATATTCCCTCTTCAGCACAACAGTTAAAGGTGCAGGCACTATACTAGAGTGACCATATACAAAAGAAGGCAGGGCCCCTGCAACTTTAACTGTCCTGATGAAGAGGGAATTTCACCAGGAACTAATTGCATACAAATGACACTGGCTGAAATTCCCTTTTCTCTACAACTGTTAAAGTTACATGAGCCCTGACCTGGATTTTATCTGGTCACTTTATACTAGATTCTTCACAACACACAGAGAATTAGAGATGTGCAGTCACAGACAAATAGCAAAAGCAGGAGGTTTATGAAGGCCCTGGTGGGCTACAATGCACGTATGGTGGTGTGCTGCATGTGAGTCATGAGATTTGCAGTTTTGTGACATAACCGTATAAAGCACAAGTAGTAACTCATACACCCCATCAGCACAGTCCCGCTAAAGTGATGCTCAAGGGACATAGATGTTGCGAAGGGAAACAACATCTATAGTCACAAATCCATCAAGCAGACAGGGATGCCATCTATATTGAACACTAATTAGCACCAGGATGAAGGAGAACATATTGATCCTGAAGGAAGCCGCAAAGATTCAGCAGCATTTTTAACGGTTTGGTGTACCATTTCTCATGCTGGCCTGCCTTGAGCTTAGAAAAGCAGGATAAAAATATTTTAAATACATAAAAATATAATACATCCATATAAACTAAATGTATACCTTTTGACCATCTCTAGATTTCCTTAGTTTTGGGGCCTGTAGTTACTTGAAACGGTTTGGGACCAAGCTACTTGTAGGACCACCTTCATCCATATCAGCCTGCCTGCACTTTAAGATAAAAAAGATAGGCCCTTCTCACCTGCCCACCAGTGAAAGATATTAGGTGGGTTTCCACATAGGAGAGGGCCTTCTGAGCAGTGGCCCCACACCTGTGGAACTCACACCAACTATCTACCATGCACCATCTTTATAGGCTTTTAAGAAGGCCTTAAAAAGGTTTTATTTTATTATGGCCTTCTCATAAATGGTTTTGCTGCTATTGCCCTTGTTGTTTCATTGCTAGTTTAATGTTAGCTTTTATTATTTTAATTGATACTTTACTTTTATGTTTTTATTGCTTTTAATGTGTATACTGTTTTGATGTATGGTTGTTTTTATATATGGTTGAAAGCTGCCTTGGGAGAGCTTCTGCCCTGAAAGGCGGCTAAGAAATGTTTTAAATAAATAAATACATTATGTTTGCCCCCAGTCTGGATATGGTTAGTTCCCTTGTGCATGGAAAGCAAGAGGAAGCATAGGCTTATGTCCAATATTAAGGTCTCCAATACCTTCGATAATTGTGTGGGAGAAGGGATTTTTCAGGTGTAATATTTCCTCCCCTTGAGCATTTGCAAACTGTATAAATTATCAAAATAAACATATTTTAATGGATGTGTAATTATGAATTTTGGACTATCTGCTCACCATAGGAAGCACAAGGAATTGTGGGGGGCACTGAAGCCTTATCCCAAGAGATGCTTTTTAGGTGCAGGGGCTCCAGACAATAAGGACATTATGAACGTTGTCTACTTTTCAAGCACATTTTATATCACCTTGTTTAATATGTAAATAATAAAAGTATAAGCCATTACATTCAGTATTGTTGAACGAGTTTAATCATAATTATGCTTATGTCTCAATTTAAAAATTGAAGATGTAGCAGTTGATAAAAGTCAACATTATAGAACACTTATGATTAACGTTTATCAGCCTAGACTGATCATCCCTACGGAGGATCTTCACTTCGCTAGTGAATCTTACCACCACTTCCGGGATCCATGTTGAAAGTCCTGCTTTCAGAAATTTCAATGGAGTTCTTCAATAATAATTTAAAAAGTTTACAAAATTGTCAGGTATTAGGGAAAATTGCACACAAAATTGTATAATAGTAAAAAAAAGTTCAAAACTGCATTATATTAAGAAAATTGCTTGAAAACACAAGCATATTTTGCATACAAAAACACGTCCATTAGAAGAAATGTGCACAAAAAATGCATACAAAATTTCATGTGAACTTTTAAAACAACCCTCAGAGTTTAGAATAAACTGCACTTCAAAACTGGAAAAAAGTTTGGGACAAAATGAAGTTTAGAAAAATGATAAACTGAAACAGAAATAGACAGATTCAAACATCCCTAATGGCACAATTGTAATGCCCAAGAGCAGAACTAAATGTTAGAAGAAACACAGCCAGCCCTATGTCAAGTTCCTCCTTTCCCTTCAGTATCATGGGTTATAGGTTAATAACTGTCTTTGCGCAATTCATTTCACCAGCCTTGCCAGGAATAGCCAATGATGTCGAGTGAAGGCACAGGTGACATCAGGATCACAGGGGAAAGTGTTCTACACATTTGGCGGGCACAGGGAGGGGAGAAACTCAATACTGAACTGTCATACTCAGTGGCCGCACAAAGTGTACAGCATTGAACTCCAGAAGTATGAAATGTTGTTTTCCATTTATGTTTTTAGGCACAAAAGTATATAAATTGGGGGAAACCGAAACAACAATGATAGGACATACATTTTTCAGAACACTGTTGAAAATGCACATTTGCTGGTTTCAATTGTAGGCAGAGCGAGAATTAGCCTAATTTGTTTCGCTTTTAGCTGATTAATGTCCCGAGCTGTATCTTGACAATAATATTAGGACGCTCATACGCTTCTGTGCCACTTCAATAAATTATGCAGCGGTTTAACATCCATCACTGCACTGATGAAGCCCATGTGCAACATCCTGGTGATGAATCAGCTGGTCATAGGAACTAACATAGGTGAATATCCCTGCTCAAATTGTTGAGAGCAGAATCAACGGGGAATCAGCCCATCATGAGAAGCCCCCCACTTCAGTTCTGCTCACACCCCATTTCCCTACTAGCTTCTACCCTATCCTCCTTTCTCAAGGCCCAAGAACCCTCATCTTGGGAAAGAAGAAACAGGTAGCAGCTGGCAATAAGCCTATACACACCAGTTGCTAGGGAATGTGGTTGGGAGGGTGCTGTTACACCATGTCCTGCTTATGGGTCTCTGGTCAACAGCTGGTTTGCCATTTTATGAACAGAATTTTGGACTAGATGGACCCTTACTCTGATCAAGCACGGCTCTTATATTCTTATCTATAAGTCTGCAAATTTCAGTTTCTCATTTTTCCAATATTATATTTGGTTCATCCCAAACTTTGAGAATTATTCCAAACTTCCATTCAGTTTGTTCCAAACATTGAGAACCTTTTAGAAAGTTTGCATCAAAATCTATATGATTTTGTGTGTGCATTTTCCTGATACATGCCTTTTGAAGGTAATTTACCTAATATAATGCATATTTGAACATTATTTTGACCAATATAAGCATTTTTGTGTGCACTTTTCCCTAATATAAACATTTTTGTATGCAGTTTTGATTGAAGTAATCCATTGCAAAATTTGGAGAAGTGCAAATTTTGAAGAATAACAGAGTTTCAGTTCACATATTGATTCAAAATGCAAAACTAGGTGAGCTTGCATTAATATGCAAACCAAATGAATTTCTTCTCCATCACTACCTTGCGAAGGGCTACAAAGATGACTATTGGTCTGCTTACCCAACAGCAAATGAAATGCAGTATGTGTTTCTGCTGGGGAATCATGGGTAGCAGTTTTTATTTCATTTATATCCTGTCTGTTTCCTTCTTGCAAGGAACCCAACACAGCTTCCATGGTCCTCCTCATCTCCATTTTATCCTCACAACCCTGAGAGTCAGGCTGAGGGTGTGCTAAGTGGGGACTAGAACATGGATCTCCCATGTCCCAGACCTACAGTGTAACCATTACACCACAACTGGCTCTCTGTTTCTGAGGTACCCTATTCCACTCCCTCAAGGCCAAATCCCCCTCTCCTGGAGAAGGCATCTGAGTAGCAACTGCTTTATGACTCCAATGAAGACTGGCAGTCTGCCCAACTGGCTAGAAATGGTTTGAGAGTGTAATTTCCTACCAAAAAAAGCATGAGGCTTACAGTCTACAAGATTTTCTGGCAGAAAAGCAACTGTCTTTGATGGAGCTCTCCACTAGCTGCTACCTCAACTCTTCGGGCTGTTGCCCTTGGGGAGGGGAATGGGGCAGCAGATGGAAAACTGGTATTTGCATTTTGTGTGTGTTGAGTCAGATGGTTGGAGAGCCCCTTTGCAGATTTCCAAGCATTTGAAAGGTGCAAACAGGCCATGGAAATACAAGCAGTTTTTGTTTTTGCCAGCTTCAGTGATGTTTTACCTACCTGTTTTTATGCTTTAATGGTTATTTTGCATTTTAGTGCTAGCCACCTTAAGCACCATTTGGTAGAAATATGGAATGCAAACTTGATAAACAAATAAGAAATAAATAGCTCCAGTCTAGGTTCCGCTGTGACAGATGGAACTCGGGAACAAAACATGTATACATGGAGGAAAGTCTTATATACCATCTAGTGTCAGGGGTGGAAGGTAGGTGTTGCCCTCATTGCAACAGTATCCCCCAAAGCAGTCCTTTGCTCTCTGGCATATATGAATGGCAAACTCTCATTTATCATTTATCTTTGAGAAAGTGATACAACTGGGATGAGGCTAAAGTTGCTTCATGCTCTTGGAGGTCCTCGTGCCTTAGGAATCAAATCTACTCCTTTCTGTAATGCTCCATCGCCATCCTTAGTTTCGTTTGCTGTCATGCCCGAATGTGACCAAATTTCAAGAAGTGGCTTTTATATAGGCAGATAGAGTTGAAGCGGGCCAATAACTACTTTCTCCACCTTTTGCTGCAGAATATCCCCTCAAATTAACCCCCAAATTCTAGATCACATTGTAATACCATTATGGAGCCAGATGCATTGCAGAGAAATATCCATACCTTTTGCTGATGAAAGTAAGCCAAGCCACATGACAAGCAGTTAAGAACTCTCACAATATAGTATTTTATTGACATCAGCAGCATACATTTGGAATATAATAGGAACAGTTTTGCACAACCTTTCCCTTTGGAGATGGATTTCTTTTTTCAGAAGACACAGATGTTCATAATACAGGTAAGGTGACAAGTAAGCTACACAATACCGAAACAAGTTTACAGGTACTTTCACTACTCGAGATTCTTGTGGTTCAGGTCAGGTGACCAACACTGAGTGTAAACATTCAATTTCAATAATTAGCATTGTTTTGTTGTTGCTGCTGTTTTATTACATTAATTCTCTGGGCATATTGTTTTAGTCTCTGAAATGTGTAACTAGAGAATTGAGTTTAGTTTGAACATGATAACTTAACTGAACCTGCTGGCTCCTTTTTTAAACCCCACCAACTCCATTTTAAGAATCAGCCCACATTGCAAATTAGTCCAATCTAACTGAAATATATTGGTTTACAGTACCATCCCATGCTTGTCTACTCAAAAGTAAGTCCCATTGAGTTAATTGAGACTTACTTCCAGGTAAAAGTGCAACCTTAATTTCCTCCATGTAATCTGTGCTTGGGGGAGGCCTGTCACACTTTTCTCCCTGACCAGGTCATATCCAGGATGTGGTTGTGCATTATCTAACACTCTGCTTTTCTGTCTCAGTGGTTTTTGTTTTTTCCAAATTACATGTTAATGTGTCTCCTTACTAGGCTCAGATGCAGTTGCGTAGCTTGCATTCTGTGACATATATTAACCTGTTCTGATTGGCTTTTCACAAGCCCTTGCATCTTGCACTCTTAGTGTGAAATAGTCTTCAGGGTAGGAGTCACCATCCATCCTTAGCAAGAAGATGTGAACATATTCCCTAGTGTAGGGTGACCAGATAAAATCCAGGTCAGGGCTCATGTTACTTTAACAGTTGTAGAGAAAAGGGAATTTCAGCCAGTGTCATTTGTATGCAATTAGTTCCTGGTGAAATTCCCTCTTCATCACAACTGTTAAAGTTGCAGGGGCCCTGCCTACTTTTGTATATGGTCACTCTAGTATAGTGCCTGCACCTTTAACTGTTGTGATGAAGAGGGAATATCACCAGGAACTAATTGCATACAAATGACACTGGCTGAAATTCCCTTTTCTCTACAACTGTTAAATTACATGAGCCCTGACCTGGATTTTATCTGGTCAGCCTACCCTAGTGTGAAGGTTTTCTCTATTATGGGGTGGGACTCTACTGTTGGGAAATTCAGATTCAAAAAGGAGTTTGAGTTTTCTGCAGTGGGGTAATCTCCTGCTTCCTACTTTCTTCTCTCAAATATCATATTCTGAGTTAAATGTTATTAAAATGTTCTGTAAGATTTATAAATAAGTATGTTATGGAATGGAATGTTGTTATGTTAGCAGTGAGAATTGAAAAAGGAAGCCTTTTTGTTAAGCGTGTTGTTGTTTAAATACTGTTTTTGATCATTTGGCCCAAAAGCAGTATAAAAACAATTTAATAAAAATTAGGGTGACCAGATAAAATCCAGGTCAGGGCTCATGTAACTAACAATTGTAGAGAAAAGGGAATTTCATCCAGTGTCATTTCTATGCAATTAGTTCCTGGTGAAATTCCCTCTTCATCTCAACAGTTAAAGTTGCAGGGGCCCTGCCTTCTTTTGTATATGGTCACTCTAGTATAGTGCCTGCACCTTTAACTGTTGTGAGGAAGAGGGAATTTCACCAGGAACTAATTGCATACAAATGACCCTGGCTGAAATTCCCTTTTCTCTACAACTGTTAAAGTTACATGAGCCCTGACCTGGATTTTTATCTGGTCACCCCAATAAAAATAAATGTTACTTTGTAACTGAGGCCTACTGTGGCAGCCTGCCAACTACCAGAAAAGTTGTTAATGTTCTGTTGTTGCCAAGATCAGTTATGAATTTCAGCAGTTCCCAGTTAATCCTGTCAGATTATATACTGGACAGAAGAATAAAAAAAGACCAACTTGTAATAGGCCCTTTTACAAACATTCTATTTGTTCACATTGGCTCATAAATTGAGGCCAATCGACTGGCAGCTAATGATGCATTAAAAAATAATTGGTCACAGTTACAGTGTATAAAATGAGTGTCCCAATATTGTCCAGGGTCAGACAGCTCAATTGAAGGAGGTTGGTCAGTTCAGGTCAAGAAGGGACTGTGGAAGGAGAAGACAGTATAGCCTAAGGAAAAAGCCTGAAGAAAGGAGATGAAATTACATAAGGCAAAAGCTATGAGCTTCCAGAGGAGGACTCTGGAAGCAGTTCTGAAGAGGGGCTTTTGGCCAGATTGTCAGTAGAAAGCAGTTGGCCTCAAGAAACAGTGAGACTTCAATAGGAGGCAACCAAGTGACTTCTTTGCTGTGTCATTTCAGCAAGTCACTGACCAGATTAAAATTTTGTCTGCTGGTTTTGTCTCAAAAAGCTAAGAGTTCACTATGAGAGACAGCTGACATTTTGCTCAACCCTGTAGCCATACACAGAGTTCTTAACCAGGGGAGAACTTCAGATCTAGACCTCTGAATCATTCTGAAAAAGCTAAGTGAGATGCAAATAGGAGAAAGGTCAATTGCCAATTGGGTTTAACAGGGAAGTGAAGTAGGATAAGGAAATAGCTTCTTCTTATAGAAACAGCTTCTTCCTTTATAAGCAAGTAGCCAGTAAAACATATTTTTACTGTCAAACGTATAACTGAACATCTTAATAAACAAAAAACTTAAAGTAAATTTCCTTCTCTGTTTAGCCCATGGCTATAACCAAGATCACCACTACTGAGTCTGGGTTAAGGGGGATAAGGTTTTAATCAGACATTTTATGGCAGCAGTGGAAATTAAAGAGATAAAGGGCTATGGTGCATGTCTAAAATGTCTTATGAGGTAGGATTGGAGAGCCATGTCTTCTACATTTGATGACAGATTTTTTGGGGGGAGGTGATTTAAGAAATGCTTGTACCCAATGAAGTCAGAGGGCTGGCTTCCTAGATATGGAATGCAGACTTTTATCTCTTAGAATCCTATATCTTGTTTTTCATACTATCTTTGAAGAAAGGATGTGTGCTTGTTAGGCAGTTTCAGAAATACCGTACTTTGAGGGTGCAAGGTGAGGGGTTAATAAAAAATCCTGCCTTGGGGCTGGTTTCCTATAGTTATAGCTTCCCCAACCTGGTGACCTGCAGGTGTGTTGGACTACAAGTCCCAGCATCCCCCAGCTAGCATGGCTGGTTGGAAAATGCTTGGAGTTACAGTCCAACAAACCTGAAGAGCACCAGGGTGGGGAAGACTAAGAACATAAGAACATTAGAAGAGTTATGCTGGATCATACCAAGGTCCTCCTAATTCAGCATTCTGTTCACACAGTGGCTAAATACATGACTGTGGGAAGCCCACAAGGAGGACATGAGTGCAATGTCACCATCTGCTCATGTGCCCAAGCAATTGGTGTACATAGCCATACTGCCTCTGATACCGGAGGTAGCATACGGCCATCGAGGTTGGTACCACAAGTATAGTGCATATAAAGAATTTTGTAACTCTTATCTTCAGCAAGTCAAAAATTTTGTAAAAAGAAACCACTATATTAGAGAACAAAGTATTTATATTTTGGCAGGTGGATGGATTAATGGAGCCAATGAAGATTATATCAAATTTTACCTATTGTAAATCTGAGCTATAGCTTTCCACCTTTTAAATAGCTCCTTCCTCACTCTGGCCACTATTCTAGATTTTCCAGGTTCATTTTCCACTCCATATTTCAACATATATATCTGTGTGCATACGTTTCCAGGTCCAATCACTGATATCTCCAGTTCAAAGACATAGGGCCTGGTCTACAGATGGCAAAGGAAGATGGTAGAATAACTGTACCACTGCAGTTAGTGGGTGCTAGTTCGAATGTTTCCCCATAATTGCATTTACATTGAAGAAGGGGGGAAAAACCTATCACATCAAGGAGAAGACTGCCCCATTCCCTACAGTGCTAGTTTTTTTCTTTCTACATAGGGTGCATTCAGAACTGAGACCCACCACCAGCAGTTTGAATTTTTTGCAGTCCATCCTACCATCTCAGGGACTCTACCACTTCATTCCCATCTCATTCTGTTGCCTATGTAGACCAGGGGCTCATCTATACCTGCAGGCCTTCCAGAACGGGCAGAGTGGGGAGAGAATCTTGGGCTTTACAGCTTCTGGGATTGTCCTCCAGAGTGCAAGCACCAGCGCAACGTTCCAGAAGTAAAGAGCGATGTTCCAATGCGACACCGGGATAAATGGCTGGTGTAGACATGCCCCAGGTCTTAATTGGAAGGGCTGGGATACTTCTATCTGAGACCTTGGAAAGCTGCTGCCCATCAACATCAATAGGTTACTTCATGGGCTTTTGGTCTGACTCGGGGTTAAGGGCCTCCTTATGCCTCTATTTAAAAGGTGCTTGACGGATGAAATTTGCTTTTGTGCTCTTGCACATCTCCTCATTGAACCAACAAGCACTGGCAAATATTCAGATTTCCAAAGAGCAGCACAACATGTCAGTAATATAGAGCCAAAACATATAACACTCTTTTAACTCTCTCCTCTATTTTTGTGAAGACAGTGGAAAGCCAAGCCAAGTAGCAAGTTGTCCCCTAGTGCCAGCAGCTGAACCAGGATACCTGATCCTATGTGCTGTTGCCTCAGTGCAGCCAGTAGTAACGGAATTGGATCAGTAACGAGTAACTGGTTAGCCTTGCAGTTTGATAAGCAATGCTAGATGATGAAATTGGCAGTGTCGATGAAATTGGCAATTTCATAGACGTGAAATTGGTATAATGAAATTGGCATCTCAACAAACTGCTGCCCTGTTGAATAAATGGCATGACGTTCAGCTCACATCATTTGTCTTCCTACATCTATTATGGCTGAGGACTGTAAGGATAAGACTTGAGCTTACATTCTCTCTCCCCCCCCCCCCCCGCCCAAAGTGTGTTTTCATATAATTCCACCATACTTCTCTGGTTACCTGAATAAACTCTACTTGAGACAAGGTTGTGGCTATTTCAGACCATTGAATGTGCTCTGAGAGAGGCATCATTGCCTATGGGTCAAGCAGAGGCCACTTGGGATGTGTATAATACACTGCAATGCTTCAAAAACCTCATTGGCCAGAGGCAATAGAAATTAATGTGTACAACATAGGCTACCCTAATCATACTACCTTCAACTCTTAAGAACGAATGGCCCAGTTCACATGATAACCACAGCCCAACATCACTTATTTAAGCCACAGTGAGTTATGGTGTGTGCCGGCAGCCACTTGGAATATTCAAGCCGTGACAGGCCATTGTCGTGGCTTACTGTAATGTCCAACCCACTCATAACCCTAAAAAAGCCCATGGCTTGTAGGTAGTTTGTGAACCACACCAGCAACCTATCCTTGCTGGGTTCAGACATCATGATAAACTTTGGTGACCGCAGGTTGAATATTGAAAATGGCTGGTTGCATGCACCACAACCCATCATGGCCTAAATAAGCCATGGTGGGCTGTGGTGATTGTGCAAACCAGGCCATTATCTTATCTCCAGCCCCGGTTTTAAATGTAGAACAAAAACAAGAGAATAAGAATCCACTTCAACTAAACAATGAATGAAGCACATACATAGTCATTCCTGTTTTTTGGTCTTCTGTAAATACATTATTCATGGCTCCTCCGATGAAGTCCCATGCAAATGAAAGAGAAAAAGTTCACAGCTGCCACTGAGGCTGTGTCTGATGTTAATTGGTACAGCAATGAGTTTCATAAGCCCTTCAAATGGAAATGCAGGTAAAGCAAAATATTCATGATTTCTGATGCTCCCTATTTTCGCAAGTTCCCACATAACAGGACAACGAGCTGTCATGCTTGTTAAGAGTCAAGACAAGCCAGGTTACAATATTTTAACATGTGAAATGACCCACTGAGCAATTCATGCAGATTTCTCCCTCCTCCATCAATCTCCATTCCACCTTTTTTTGTTTAATGTATAAACATGCTTACAAATAAGAATGACTTAAAAGAAACACCTTTTGTACTCTCTGACAATCACAGTTATATATCTTGTTTCTTTGTAGAATAACACAATGGCTTGTGATATTCGCTCCAGAAGACACTGTAGATACAGATTGTTGATAAAATTTACAGCAAGCATGCTGAAACCGGATCATTGGCAACAGATTTTGTTTTTTTTAAAAAAAAAAACAACAACTAAAAAACCCAGACTGGATCAACAAAGTAGTCCAAAGTTAATTACAGTGGCAAATACAAATCAGTTTCCTTGTCTCATTATCTTCTGCTTCTTGATGCTCACAAGACATTTGATGTTACAAATAGAAATATTATATATATATATATATAAAAAGGAACCCATTCCAAATGAGCTTTGATTGCTTAGATCAGGGGTGGGCAACCTCTTGGTGTGAGGCAGGTCCACATCCCCTGCCCCAAAGCCCACTGGGGGCCATACTTCAGGCCTCCAAATGTGCTGTGGTGGCTACTGAATTTGCCACTGTAGCAGTAGTGGCAGCAAAAACTGCAAAGATTTTGCAGGGAAGCATAGTGTGTGGGGAGCACGTGCCATATTTCCAAGCTGAATCTCCCTTCTGGGAACCTTCCAGGGGCAATAGTCTGCTTGCAAACAAGGTGCCTCTTTTCCTACAGAATCACCATGGTTTTTGCTGCCGCCACTGCAGCAAAAACAGTGGCCATCACGGCAGCAGGGAAACTCAGCAGGGGCTGCAAAAATGGCCACGGGAAGGGCAGCCTGCAGCCTGTGAGCACAGGTTGCTCAGCCCTGTCTTAAATGGACAGCTTCTGGCTATGGACACGCCTTGTAATCTTACATCTCCAGAGAAAGTTAGGTGCACTTCGGTCCATTGAAACCAATGGAAGAACTAAGCAAGTCCCATTAATGATGAACATTCCCTTCTGTGGCTCAGGGCCTTGGCTTAAATCCTAAGATAGTTAACTTATCTGCTAAACAATGTGGAATGGAGCACAGGGGCTGCTGAGGAAAGGAAAGGGAAATTTTCCTTCCATGAACTTCCATACATCAGCATATCTTAGGATCCAAACCCCATTTTAGGCAATTCCCCCAGCAGCCCCCCCAAAAAATATTGTTCAGCAGGTCGCCCCAACCTTCCAGAAATGCTTCTTGGGGGTAGGTGGCTGCAGGGAAGAAGAAGAAATGGGGAAAAATCATTCCCTCAACTTCCTTAAATGAACATATCCTAGGCTCCAAGCCAATGGCCCTGATTCAGCTCAAAGTCCCACTGAAAATAATAGACCACTACCATGTCCATTCGAATGGGATTAAGTTGTTACTAGCTAAATATAGCTGCACTGAGGCCATTATTGACTAAACATCTGACAGTGGGGTTATTTCAGCCCAGTTCCCATAGGACCGGCCCTACCATTAGGCAGACTGAGATAGCTGCTCCTAGCAACTAATTTCAAGCATCATGAAAGGGCAGCAAACAGTTAGCGATTTAATTTATTATGGTATTTTTACTTCCAGGAAACAGGAGAGGCACTTGTGGAATTTTCTGCCTCAGGCGCTGAAATAACTTTGCCGGCCTTGGATACTATGCATCTTGACTGCACGTGCCAGGGGCGGGGGCATTAGCTGTTTTGCATCAAATAGCAAGATTTCTTGAGTCAGTCCTGATGACAGGCCCTACTCAAGAACCTTGCTAGCAGATCTGTTTTAGAGAAGCATCATGAGGAGGCATCATTTGTGACAACCAGCACAGAGAGGTGGACTATCTGCACAGCTGTGATGTCACATAATCACACAAATCAGAGCAGCCACATATAAAATACTCGTGTACACCAAATTGCACAAAAGGCGCCTCGTCACGACTGAAGCACACTGGCGCATGTCATGTGTTTCCAAGCAGCTCTTGAGAGCTGGGAACCTTCATTTATTTATATTACTTAATTTTAAATGACAAATTCATAGTGCTCTCTGAAGAATTCCTGGCTAGAATTAGGATGTTTTCTGATGCTACCTTCACAGAATTGCTTCTGTTCCTGGGATTCCTGATGCATTTGCTGATTTGCAAATAAAAAAGAAACAATAAGGTTCTCTCTTTCTACTTCAAAAGGATCAAGGCAACAAATTGACTTCAAAGGAAGGACACACTGGCTCAATTCGGACGACACAATAAACAACTGGTGTGGGGAAAACAATCATCAGTTGTTTTGACTATTGTGTCATCCGAATGCTGCCATAGTCAACTCAGCGTTGATCCTCATCCACATCACAGTTGATTATTTATTACCATGTTGTGTGGGGAGTGCCCCCTAGGGTTAGGGTTAGGGTTAGTCAACCCACCATTGACTATCATGTCATCCGAATTGAGCCACTGTGATGCATTCACTTTCCAGTAGACTGATTGGAAACCATTGCAATGCAAGAATACAGAAAGATATCCCCCCTTATGAATAAAATTAATTACATATTACAAAGCAACGCTATAGCAAATGATATTGAAAGCATATCTCTTGCATTGGTAGACTCACTCGTGGAAACTCAACATACTCAGCAACATTGTATATACTTTGCATTTTACTTCTCCGAGATTTGAACTTGGAACATTAAAAAAGCATGAGATAGGCATTATTGTTATTTCTTAATGTGGAGCAGAAGTATTTTTCATCTGTGTTTTTGGATGAAAGTATATAGGTGTCAAGAAGTATTTAATGTAATCCCTTGACCAATTAAAATATGTTTATTTTTAAGTTGGCAGGGGTTTTGTTTTTGCTCTAACAAGAACATTTGGGGAACAATAACTACAGGAAATCACTTAATATTTTTGGAGGTTTTGGGGGGGGCTTTCTTTTACTTCTTCCTAATTAGGGGGGCATCCAAATATGTAGGCATCTACATTTACCTCCATTCATGAGTGGTGCAGCCCCATGAGGGTGAATGGGTGTCCAGTAGGGAAGTGCACAGATCCAGAACACAGATCAAGATCGAATCGGCCTGATCCAGATGTTCTGGAGCCAGGTTCAGATTGGATCGGATCCAGATCGTACAGATCCAGATCGGGGGGTCCATGCACACCCCTAGGCATATAACTTTTTTATTTTAAAATCTATAAAGTTCAAACTTTGGGACATTGCACCTGGAGTGGAAGTACACATGTGTGGGAAATTTTAGAAACATTGGTGAATTTTTGAAAAATGATCATTTCCGTTTTTCAAAAATTCATAGCCACTATACGTGGGCACCAATGTTTCTGAAATTCCCCACACATGTGTATCTCCACTCCATGTGCAATGTTCCAAAGTTTGAACTTTATAGCTTTTAAAATAAAAAAGTTATAAGCACTTCCTGGTCTTTTTTCAAAAATTACTTGTGAGTAAACGCATACACCAATGTTTCTGAAATTTTGCACACATGATGACCTACACCCCATCTGCAATGCCCCACAGCATCAACTCGATAACTTTTAAAATAAAAAAGTTATAGCCCCCTTTCCCCCCCCATGCAAACCTATGGCTTCAAAAATCACCTAAAATCCAGATTGGGGGGTCCGTGCACACCCCTAGTGTCCAGTTCCTAGCTTCATTTCCTAGCAATCATTGTGCTGGATCCAAGACTTCAGTGGGTGTAGGGAGAGAAAAAAACAGGAGGAAATTTAGGGTTTTACTCATGCTCATCCAGGATTTCTTTAAAAATGCTGATTGCTAATAAGGGGCAGCATGAAATGACAAACACCATTCAAATGAATGAGGATGTTCTGGGGGGTGCAAGTCAAATGATAATGCTGATTAGGAATAAAAGCAAGGGTGTTGACCTTCTTTCAGGCCAAATGCAATTTCAGAGGTCTTGGGGAGGGGGGATTCCAGTAGTGGGAGTGGTCAAAGGCAAAAGGGGTGGGGCCAAAGGAAAATGGGCAGGATCAAAATACTAACATATTCAGCAGCATTGTATATACTTAGCGTTTTACTTTGCCGAGATTTAAGCTTGGGACATTAAAAAATATTTTAGTTTAAAGCTTTTACTGCCAGTAAATGGGGGGGGGGGGGACATACCAAAGCCAGAAAACCACCAAAGAATAGGCAGTCAGAGGAAAGGCATTGGGGCGAAGGGAAGGACAAATGGCCATCTGCAGAATCTCAGAGGGCCAGACTGAGACCCCAGGTGGACAAGCTTTGTCCCACAGGCCTGAGGTTCAACACCCTGGAGTGAGGCAACCTTAGCAGAAGGGTCCAGTTTTAGGGTGACCAGATCACCCTGGGTTTCCTGGTCCTAACTGGGAAAACTGGGGTGATCCGGGCTGACGGGGGTGGAAGGGGGCAAACTGGGGAAAGGGTCGGCTCTCCTCCCGCCCTAAAATGCCCACGCTGCTCCCCATTTACCGGCCTCGGCAGGAAACAAGTGCTCAATGTTAGGGAGCGTCAACAAATTCCATGTCGGGTGGCTAAAGCAGCTTTAGTAAAGGTTAGTAAAGGAGGCTCCTCCTCCTTCTGATAGGCACTGAAGGAATTTCAACCTGGAGAAGGAAATGTCCCCTCCTGTTGTGTGTCTGCATTTGCCTCTGTGAAAAGGAAGAGGTTAAATCTACCACTTGTCAGGATTAATTGATGGCAATGCCATGTGCGAAGAGGACAAAGAGAAAAGTTTTAGACCAATGGAACATTGAATATAGTTTGTATGACTTACTTATAGCCAATCAGGTGAAGCTTATTCTATAACTCACTCATATATGCATATCTTATCTTTGCACTTGAAACCTAATCCCTTGAGCACAAACCTATACTGGTCAGTATTATTAGACTGTAGTAACATTTGACCAATGAAGGTGTTTTTTACACCTGTAACCAAAGTTTATATAAGAGTGTGAAGTCCTTTGTTCTAGGCGCTCTTGATTTGCCAGGTGCCGCAGTGCCACTGCTGCAGCAGAGACGAATAAAGGGTTAAATTGGTTTCTCCAGTCTCTGAGTCTTTATTGGACAAAAGATCTCAAGAGATCATAAACTCTCACCCGTTTAGGCACAACACTGCTGCTACTGCTGCTGCTGCTGCTGCTGCTGCTGCGGTTCCTCAGGCACCTCCAGGGAGCCCAAGAGCAGGACAAGAAGGGTGAGGGGGCTGCAGGGGGTCACGCAGCGGTGGAGATCGGCGGTGGTGGCAGAGGACCTGGTAGGTCCGGCCTGTGTTTTTTAGGGGGTGGGTGGCTGGGGGGTGGGGTTTGTTTTGGGTGGGGGGGGGTGTCTGCTTGTTGGCCACATGGCGGGTGGCCGTTTTAATTTTTTTATTTTATGTTGGGGGGGGGGGTCTGCTTTGGTAGGGCAGCCATTTTGGACCAGGATTTTGCTTTCCAAAATCTGGTCACCCTACCAGTTATACAGTTCCATCAAACGAGCATTATATTGCATGCTTGTTACTGGGCATTCACGGATTTTCGCAGGTCCCTTTCATGACGTCGTCTGCCTCCTGCGTGCCTCTTGCCCCTTCTAGCTTTCTTCGCGCCACAAAAAACACAGCAGTAAGTCTGACTTATTTCAAAAACAGAAGTTGCCGCTATCACCTGCTGTGGCAAGAGAAGCAGCACGATGAAAACGGCCTGCTGAATGGGCCATGTTTACGTCCTCTTTCAAAAGAGGAAGTAATGAGGGACAAACGTGCGGGCGGAGAAGCAATGGTAAGCAAACACGATTTTCCCGTGTGATGACTCTCATAGTCACCACAGATATCCAAGGCACCCACCAAATCATGGTCTCCTCTTGATATAAGCTACTTTGATGGAAACCCAAAGGGAAGCAATGCTTTATTGGTAATAGTCCATTAAACAACAACCATATGTTGTTGCAGGTTAAGACTCTACGTGGATAGCTGAAAGGAGGAAGCAGGATTGCGAACCCTTAACTTCTGTGGGCCTGGATGCTTAAAGCGTTGGAGGCAGAAAAAGTACAAGAAGGAGGATGTGTAGTCAAGGACAGGTGGTACACATGGTGGGTGCATGGGACGTAGGAGTCAAGGATGTGTCCACCCAATGAGTTTTCTAGGTGGGAGATGGGATGCACAGACAATCTAATATGTTGAAATAGGCTGTGTGCTACTTCACATGAACAAGCAGCACTTTTACCCCACATCATGGCGTACTTTAGTCTCTGACCATGTGAAGACACGTTTGTCTGAAGTAGCTGCTTATCCAGGGACAGCTGCAGTCAGCCCCATGCAAGCAACTAGTTTGCTCTCAGAGAAGCCTGCCCAACTCAGAGCCCACCAAGCCAAACACAGCTCACCAGCCACAAATGGTGGTCTAGCGGATACACAGCAGCATACGCTGTTCATGCAGTCCAAGGCAGGCAGCAAAAACAGATGGTTTATCAAGTTGTCTGCCTTTTGGTGGCAGTGTTATTTATATCATAGATGCTAGCCAATAGCACCTATACTACAGTTGGCTTTGCTTCAGTTCGAATGGAACCATGCTCAAAAGATGCAAAACTAGACTTTAATCCAGGCCCTGCCTCCAAACATTTTCCCCAGGACAGAAAAATGTTATGTCTGTTTGGAAGGACAGCTACAGTGCTATCAAACTGCTTTCTTAAGTTTGTTTGTTTGTTTGTTTGTTTTAATACTGCCCAATAGTCAAGGCTCTCTGGGCAGTTTTATTGGGATGCATCTATGATTAGGCCACATTGATATTATTAGAGCACTGGTGAAAAATCAAGCAGGGAGTAGCACGAATCAAGGACAGATGAAGAAAAGATGCAGCAATGAGAGAAGATGGGAGGAGAAAAAGAAGTTTACTGGAAACCAAACTTGGCAGGGCTGATTTCCCTTTCCTTTTCAGTGATGAAAATCAAGAAAAACTCAGGCTGTATTCCAGAGTAGTCCTGTAGAACTAATCTGAAGACATTTCCTAAGGATTACTGATAGTCCCATCCTAAATGTTCACTCCAATGCTATTTTAGCGTAACATTTCTGCAATGCCACTGGAACGTCACATTATTTTGTAGATTTGCTCTGACCAAGTTGAATAAGCCCCATTCTAAGCAAGTCTTACGATTCAGCTGTACTGTTTAACTACTGCAAACAATGAAAACCTCCAAAAATGCTGATTTCATGTATTAGCACAGTGAGATCCACAGTGGTGATCCCATGCCAGGATGGGAGCTGGACAACTCTGATATGGGAAACACAGACCTACACTTATTACCAAAGCGCCATAGTAAAAGACCACAGGAAGCAGCTCCAATGTCACCATGGCAACATGTGAATGGACCTTAAATTACTGTGACTAAGGCCACCTAATCTTGGCTCTGGCCACCTAATCTATGCCCACATTTAAGCCAACATGGATCAGAAATTTAGAATAGTTATTCCACACAGAAATGTTCACGACGAGAGAGGGACAGTTCATCGTTTCAGCACTCCCTAACTACAAAACAACTACCAAAGAGGTAAAAGTTAAGTGATCTTGAACCTAACATGGTATCAATGCAAGAATAATGGGTTTAAATCAGTCTTCTACAACCCAGCATCTTTCAGCTGTGTCAAACTACAACTTCTATTATCCCCAGCAAGCACGGCCAATGTCCAGGTTGGCTGTTGATGATGGGAGCTATAGTCTGACACATCTGGGGGACACCAGGTCGAGGAAGATTTAAGGTACAATCCTAGGCATGTTTTGACAGAAAAAAGCAATGCTGGGAGTTGTTGGACCTTTTCCCTGCCTAAACATACATAGAATTGCACTCTTTACAAAGTACATACCGGAAATGCAGCATAATACTCCTACAATCTAGCCCAAGCTAAGCACTTTTGTGTCCTATTTATATTAATGAGATGGCCTTAAAGTGCTTCACTTTGTCTAGGTCATGCCATTCATTTGCCAACCAAAAAGAGTTTGTCTAGTGGAGAACAGACTCCTTCAGAACCACCCATCCTTACTTCATAGGCATAATCGCCTGGGCACTGGCATATGAAATTGCTTAATATAAAAATACCTACCCACTCATTTTCAAAATTCTTCCCCCCACCCTAAAGCTTCCTGACATATGGCAAGTAATTTTGCTTCCACCACCCACTACGTGACAAAGGCTGTGATCCTATCCACTCATTTACCTGGGAGTAAGCCCCACTGAACTCAAGGTGGCATACTTCTGAGTAGACATGTATAGGATTGCACTGTGAATATGCTTTCTTTAAGGGAAGGCCTTTACCAGCAAAGGCCTGAATAATACCCAATTAACAGCCACCATTCATATTATTCAGTGCTGAAGTTACACAATGAAAATACAGATTTCTACGAATCAGTTTGCACATTAGGAAAAGCCGGTCCATATTTCTTGCACATCCGTATGCCCCTGCAGTATCTCATCTCTGTCCTTCCCAATGGCCCACTATAGGTCTGTTCACAAAACACCATTTTGAGAAGCCCCAGAGAGTCCAATTTGTAGCCCTCTCTCTCTCTCTCTCTCTCTCTCTCTCTCTCTGTGCTGAGTTCATGTACTTAATAATATCTGCCCTTTACCATGGGAAAACGAGCACAGAGCTTTGTTTAAAAAATAAGCATTGAAGGTTTCTTTTTTAAAAAATAGCTTTAAAAGAAGAAACTCTGCATTCAAACGTGTTTCGAATAAACTGCAGAAAAAACTACTACATAGCAGCAAGACTACATTAGACTTTTCGATTTCTCCATGGTGTCCTTGGATAGATACACCACCCAGTAGACCATGTTAAAAGCTCCAAAAGTGACAGGAAACAAAATGCGTGCATATTTGTCGATCTTACTGGTGCCAGAACTTGAGGGCAAGGGGGCAGAAGCAGGGGCAGGGCTGATGGATGACGGCTTGGCAGATGCTCCCAGTGTATTCGCTGTAGTCTGAATCTGCTCCAGTCTAGATCCAAGTAAATGATGAATGGACGGAGACCCAGCTATAGCTTGCTGGGGTATATATCCAGTTAAAACTGGGGTGGAGGGAGGAGCCGAAGGAGTCCCTCTCGCAGAAGCCAACGTCTCCGAGATGCTAATACGGCTGAAGGGGTTCGGACTCGATGCCGAAGGAGAGCGGGGCATAACATCCGTAGGCCCCTGAGTTACTGTCGAAGGTGGCATCGAACTGTTTCCTGTGTCGAATCTCTTCATGCTCTCACCTTCTGGCTGCACTATGGCATTAGTTCTTTTCCTCACATTTGAGTTCGAGTCTGTACTCTGCAGAATCGAAAGAACAGAATCAGCGGTTTGGGATAGAAACGGTCACACAGAAGCCACATCACCTGCAGATTATTGCAGACATGAAAATATTATTTAATAGTACACAAAAGGGAAAAGGGGGAGGGGAAAGCAGCCCCCTCCTGGAATTTATGAATGGGTCTCGGGTGTTCAATAAAAATGTATTGGTCAACACTAAACCTCTTCCCATCACGTATGGGCATAGAGAAATAATCATATGGCAAGTAAGAAATTCATTGTTGCTTTTCTAAGCCTAGATTAACCAGTATATCCCATCTCCTCAAATGTTGATTATGATGGTAATGTAGATACCCGTCAGTTGTAGTAATTATTAGAGGTGCTGGTGACTGGAAGCTATTCTGCATATTTCTCAAAATGGTAGTACTTGAACGGAAGTAGTAGACCTTTGCATTGTAGCATTCTCCGAACTGCAGAGTGGTGGTGGCAGGTTTCCTATTCTTTGAACGTTCTCCCAAATAAAAAGCTCCCTGCATGTAATAAACCAGCACATCAAGGAGCCAACTAAGCTAAACCTTTCTCCTTGAAGACCTACTTTACTACATATAAGGAAGGATTATTAAAAATAATAATGCAGGAAAAGATCAAAATATGACTTCCTCCATCTGCAATCAGAAGTGGTACAGTCCAGTATTCTATTGCCTCAATTTGCTACCTTATTCTATATAATGTGTTGAATGGTTTTTGACAACAGGGACAATATTTATTGGAAATCCCTGCAGAACCAACCGCATCAAGAGTTCTGGAAATAGAACTTTGTTCACCTCTGTTCTATCACAACTCTGGGTCCATTTTCATAAGGCCTCTTTAGATGTTTTCAGCAAGTTTGCCCATATAATTTGTGTATTGAATTTCAAAGCTGGTTCATAAAAACTGAATACGCAGATCCTCATTCTGGCTGTGCCTGATTGCTCATCCCAGTGTGAAATGATACAGAGTGACTGACCTTAATACTCATAGCCAAGCCTAAATGGCTCAACTTTGAATGTCAGTCACCAGTTTTCAAGGAGGGGAGGGAACCTCTATTTAATTACAGAAACACCATCAAATAGCAAATCTGAGCATTTCTTCTGCCTGACAAAATAAATATTCCAAGAAAACACTCTCTATTGCCCTGGACCAAATAACATATGGAACTGATGGCACAAACAAATACACGTGACTTATTTCAGTAAAGTCTATTGCTACACTATTGTATACTCTTGGTTAACATCCATAGTGTTTCCAGGGGAATAACTATGTTAGCCTGTTAGCCAAAACAACAAAGAGCCTTGTAGTAAATTAAAGCTAGCAATTTTATTATTAAGCTTCTATGGACTAGACTCCATTTTATCAGATAAGCTTATGTCATAATACAATTTCATCTATAAGATGCTACATGACACTTCGTTGCTTTATCAGTAATCTTATTCCTCTGGGCAAACAAACATTATTAGTGGGGAGAAGAGGTTGGCCTAACATTCATAGAACAACCAGCATGAATTCAATGTTTGTCCCTGTGGTTTTTGGTGCAAGCAAAATGTCCTTTTCCATTTACCTGCATATGATGAGCTGTGGACTCAAGTATGGTGGAAGTTAGATAAAACACCCGGTAAGCAAAGCAGCAGTCAGAATGAACTACAAAGAAGGGCAATGTAATCAGACATTTCGGCTTTTATCACACACAACAAATTCTCCTCCAGAGAAGGAGAAGATTCCTATCATTTTCCTTCCCAAGGCTGACAAGATACGTATCTGATTCTCCTGGATGCAGTGCTGCTGCTAGTTTCAGGTGGCAACTGTGGGCATGAATGTGTTCTGCAGCTTACTTCAAGCAATTTATTTTAGTGTAGACTGAAACAGGATCTACACTACTGCTTTATAGCAGTATTGAAATGCACTGACAACTGTTGGGTAGGGTGACCAGATAAAATCCAGGTCAGGGCTCATGTAATTTTAACAGTTGTAGAGAAAAGGGAATTTCAGCCAGTGTCATTTGTATGCAATTAGTTCCTGGTGATATTCCCTCTTCATCACAACAGTTAAAGTTGCAAGGGCCCTGCCTTCTTTTGTATATGGTCACTCTAGTATAGTGCCTGCACCTTTAACTGTTGTGATGAAGAGGGAATTTCACCAGGAACTAATTGCATACAAATGACACTGGCTGAAATTCCCTTTTCTCTACAACTGTTAAAGTTACATGAGCCCTGACCTGGATTTTATCTGGTCACCCTGGGTATAAGGGATGTGTCTATGGGTCCCAACAGTTGTCAGTACACTTTGATACTGCTATAAAACAGTTGTGTAGTAGATCTTGCCTCCATATACCGCTTTCATACCACTTCCATAGTGCTATATACTGCTTGGTGTAGATCTGGCCAGAAAATATTACTTACCTGATTGATTGATTGATTGATTGATTGATTGAGTTTCCCATACAACTATGCCCAAATTCCAAACAGTGTTAGCTTCTAATGCTGTAGTACTCCCTGAGTA
The DNA here is from genome assembly GCA_029215795.1 of Anniella stebbinsi. Lineage (NCBI taxonomy): Eukaryota > Metazoa > Chordata > Lepidosauria > Squamata > Anniellidae > Anniella > Anniella stebbinsi. Next base: position 174,280,630 of record JARDYH010000004.1, on the reverse strand, counting down.
TTGTATATATTTTCCTGTTGAGCATTGTTTTGTGATGATAAGCGATCTTAAGAAAATAAACATAACTACTACCAATTATATCTAGGTTTTAAAAATCAGCAACCTTTTCTGAAGGATGGAGACTTGATTAAACAATATTAAAGCAGATCCACTAGGTGTATGAAGTTAGATGTATGAAAATATGTATGACAACACATACACACATGTGCACGCACGTACACACTGCTTTAATATTGTTTAATCAAGTTTTATTTATGTCAGTAAGCCACCTTCACTGCCATTTTCCTTTGTAGAAAGATAGGGTACAGATCAAATAACTTGATGTAAGTTTTTTCTCCACACACACACACATCTGTAACAATTCTATATGAAGCTCAAATGTATACATGATAAGCACACTGATCATTCCCAGAAGGTGGGAAGGATTCTCGTTTAGACATATTTCTTCATTGGACTATTTCTGCCTTGCACTTGATTGCTGCTATTTTCTGTCCACATTTGTAAGGGTTGGATTTACTGTTAGAAGGAGGAGATGGAGAAGCAGAAAAATATACTCATGGCAAGCAGCATTGATGACTCAAGTTGATCTAGAAAGCTTGAGTCACATTCCAGCATGTGCAGCCCTAATTACACAGGCATGTCATTTATTTATCTCCAAACATGGGTTGTGCATGACCTATGGATAGGCAAATGAATGTTTAGCATCTTAAAATACACTGCAATTAATGATCTACTCAATGAATATGTATGTGGTGCGCCTGCTCCATTTGGGCTATCCTCCTGCCCCACTGCAAGGCTAGCTGACATCAACAACCTTGTGGGTAAGAAGGAGCAAAGGACATGGGAGCAAGCAAAGGGAACATCAGGGCCTGCTCCAGTTTGACTGCCCCTCCTTTTGGGAGAGAAGGGGGAGCAGGTCCATCCCACCAGCCCTGCTGACAATCTAATTATTATTTTTCTTTTCCCTCCTCATTGGCTTTTCCTTGTGTGTCATGTCTCTTAGATTGTAAACTTCAGGGCAAGGTCTGTCTTCTTTGCTGATTGATTGTATGCCATCCCAGGAGCCTTTTTTGAATGAGGAGCGGGATAAAAATACAATAAATAAATAAATATGAGGGCTATGAGCATAGCATGTTCACAAAGTGGCAGCAGAAATTAAGTAGAATGCATTCTTTAAAGTACGCAAACCAATAGTTATTTAATGCCAGAAGAACAAGAAATATGCTTAAATGGTCTATGTGAATTTCTATCAGAACATTCTATGCAAGTTTTCTCAAAAGCAAGCCCCATTATACTGAATGGTGCTTACTTGCAGCTAAGTGAGCATAGCTCATTGGCTTACATCTTGTTCTGTACAGATCCCTGTGTACAATATTTGACAATGTCACTTTACATGGGTGAAATTAAATGGTGAGAAAACGTGGTTGTGCCCCAGAATATTCTTCATGCTAAAAAGAACATAAACGTTAGGGAGAGAATGTGATTTGCTTCCAATAAGAATCATTTGTATTTGATGAGGAATCCAAAAGCTGGAAGATGATTTTATACAGCTACAGCAATATATGACGAACAGGGATAGCTGTTTCATGTGGCCTTTTGAACATTGCCACTATTAAGCACATGGATCGTTATTTTGGCCTCAGGCTGTACTATTGTGAACACACATAGCCATGTTAGGATTGTTTATAGATAAAGGCTCGTTATCTTCTTTTTCTTTTTTTGGTTTACCAAAGTGGTGATTATGCTGGGGAGGGGGTGTGTGTCCATGAACAGTGTGCCCTTTACAGCAGCCATTGCAGACTGCCAAAGAAGAGGAAATGCATCACCCAAAAGAGGACAAAAGAAGGTACCAATTTGCATAAAATGTGCATTCGCTAATTTACATTTAGAGAAGCAAATTCAGAAATAATTACTGTAATTTAAATAGAAATACAATACATCCCTCCATAATGCAGACAGCTGTGACCAGGTGACCCTCTGGGCCTATTTGGTGTGCTGTCCAGGTGCTAAGTGGTCAATTCAAGGCCCCTGGTGCTCTCCCTTTTTATAGTTCTTTATCTTTAAGCCAGACTTGGACTGGACAGCTCTTCCAACAGAAGATGCCATCAAATCCTTCAAATAGGGGACTGTCCTCTGTAAAGGAGTACAGATAGCCACCCTAGTTAGTCACATTCCCCCACAGAAACTGATACAAAACACATCAAAATTAAAATCCTCTCTTTTTGTTGTGGGTTCCCAAATTCCTGTTTAGGGATGTCGTGGGTGCCCAACTGAGTCCAGGAGTCTGATGGACTCCCCGACATCCACCCCCCAACCCAGTTGGGTACCCGTGGTGCATTCACGAAACAACTCTCGGGGGGCCCACAAGGCCCGACAAGCTCTCATAAGCCATCCGCTCCCATCCGGAGCCTCCACTGAGCGCCACAATGGAGATTCCAGAAATCACGTATTCCCCTCCGTTGTGTCAATGGCGGCCGTAAAGGTCCCATTTATGCAAGAGTAAAGGCATGAACACTCCATTCGCGCCTTTATTCTTGTGTAATTGGGGCCTTTTCAGCTGCTGTTTATGCAACAGAGGATAAGACGTAGTTTCTGGAACAAGGGCAGACGACTGCCGAGCGCTCTTTGGGTAGGGTGAGCATATTTGGGAAACCAAAAAAGAAGACACCCAGTGGCAGGGGTAATGTCGTGCTTTCGGAAGGCTCCAAAAAGCGCTCTTTCCCCTCCTCCACTCCAATCGAGGCCTTAAAGACCCCGATTGGAGTGAAGGAGGGGAAAGTGTGTCATTCCCACCCCCCGCCCCCACTGCTCCAATTGGGGCCTTTTCTTTAATGTCCAGCAATGGCATGCTTTCCCCTTTAAGGCCCCAATTGGAGCAATGGGGGAGGGTATGACTGACTGAAAGGGGAAAGCATGTGATTCCAGGACATTATAGAAAAATACAGAAAATCCCCCAGACACCCAGGATAAAACAAAAACCAGGACAAATCTGGGGAAATCCTGGAATTTGGTCACCCTATATGGGCCTCACCGAACCTCAAAAGAAGCTCATGTGATCTGATGAGCTGTGGCAGATGGTGGTGGGGCAAACATCCGACGTATTAGACTCAGGTCAGTTAGCAATACCTAATGTTCCTCTTATGGCATCAGGTGACATTTTGCCTGGGTGGCTCTGATTTTGGTAGGGTAAAATTTGTATCATGAAGAAAACTGGCTTGTAAAATCCTCCCCCCTCACTTTTTCCTCACCACCACAACAAAAGAAAACAACAGCTGAAATGCTTTTGAATATTGTCTGGCATTTTTTAAAGGGGGGCTGATTTCTACAGCCAGAAATGACACAATCTTGACTTCTTCATTCATCTCTCAAGGACTCACAAGAGATACTGTTTTCATAACCATTGCAAAAATCTTAACCGCTTTATTTGCCACAGAGGTAGGATAACCCAGCAAACTTCTTTGCAGGCATGTATAAATATTGTAATTAATGCCACGACCGTCTCTTTCCAAATGGAAGCACATTAAATTGACCATGCGTAATGCAATGGAGTATGCCGTTGGCATAATTTGCTGCAAATTTGTCTGATCTATTGTTAAACATTATGGCAGTTCTATTCAATCAGATTGCGTGGCTGAATTAGAGTACAAAATTTATCTCGATACAAAAAGAAAAAGAGGAACTGCTCATCTCTTTCTTACAAAAACGACTCAAAGATCATCCCCTGTTCCACCCCACCGTCCAAACTCTCCAGGTATGACTTCCACCATGCTAAAGTGATGCTCAAGCATGACTCAATCCAAGTCCTTCAATTTTGAACAAGCTTTGCCCATTAGAAACAGCTGTTCATATGCAGTGCAAATTTTGAAAGAAAGAAAACAGTCCTCCCTAATCCTCCATTTGAGCCAGTATTAGGTTGTTTTGCATGTATTACCAGTTCATGACAAGCAAGTCAATTTTGCACTCCAGTGAAGTTGGGTTGCAAATTTAGGATGGGCTGAAACTGTGCATCCTTGCAAAAGTTGTGATGTACAGCAGCTAGTTTGCTGGCATATTAATCAGAGAAAGAAATTCTGTTGAGAAGAAGATCTTTGCAAATACCTTCCTACAACCCCCTAAAGACGGCCGAATAAAGATATAGGCTGAAATGCATTAGGCTCTTCAACTTTGGAAAAATAAATAAAAGAACAGCATCTTGAGAACCTGTTTCTCCCTTTGTTTCACTACAATGGGAAGGGAACTCTTTTTTGTTGGGGGAGCATTGAAACATGTGGACCTCACTGCCTGTTTGAAATGGTATAGTCCTGGGAACACTGTACCATATGCTTTTTTACATTTTGAGTAAAATGAAATCAGATGCTCTCTAGCCTTGATGGCAGTTGTCTGCAAGCTGGTGCTCTACAATTGGCCAAAAGGCTGACTTGTAGTTTTAGAACTGACAATAAAATGATGCATGATGAAACTAAGAGAAGACAACCCTGTCCACACACTTGCAATCTAATAAGTTAAGATTAAAGAGGAAAGGAGTAATTCCTTTGGGTCCTTTGGTAGTGGCTTTGGGTCCAGAAGGAATCATGGAGGGAGCCCCAAGTGTCAAGGATTACTTCAGTCCCCTCTGAACACTAACCTCATTTCTCTGCCTACTGAAAGGTAGCACAGAAACATGTTTAGCCTCTGAACATAAGAGCGGTTTTGCTGGATCAGACCAAGTTCATCCAGTCCATCATTCCTTTTCACAGCTGCGGATGCTCATAAAGAGGGCACGGTGATGTTTTCCCAGACATCTGGTCTTGACAGGTATAATGTCAGTGTACTTGGGAACTAGCTATCATGGCTGTGATGACAATGAAGATGGTGCTGATTAAATAGATTTATATATCACTTACCATATTTTAAAAATATTTCTAAGTAGTTTACATTAAAATACATTAAAATAGAATATTTAAAGAACATTAAAACCAAGTACTCACAATGAGATAATTAACAAACAAATATTATGCAGATATCCAATGCCTATGTGGATTCTAACCCTGAACTCAATAAGAGGGCAAGAACAAACCCTTTACCATTTCTGCCAATGTATATCCATCCCTTTCCTTTGATTATTCCACTATCTTTCAATTAGAGAACTATTTTACAATGACATAACCCAGCGTCAGCAGCACTCTCTGAATAAGCAGAAATGGCAGGCTAAAGGAAATAGAAAGCATGGAGCGTACAGGCAGGTATGGGCAATCTAAACCAGCTTCGTTTTCACTCAAGCAACAAGTTGTTCAGGCTGACGAAGGCAAGCCAGAGTCGGAGGCTCTATCAGACCAGGTGGAAACCTGATGCCCCACGTGCCATCTAACAACTGCTGAACTAGAGGAAGTATTGGTGGCACCTCACAACCAGCGATGGATGAACAAGCCATGTTGGAGATCGCCAGGATTTCCTGAACATCATCTCTCTGCTCATCTCATGCCTGATTCAATCTGGGCATAGGGGAAACTTGCACAAATCATGCTGCGACCAAAACAGATTGCACAAATTAGGAGCACGTGTTTGACAATTGACATATACGGAGCTTCAAACAAGGCATGCTCACATGTTTTGAAAGCAAAACCCAAATTCTCATGCATCCCTACTAACAACAACAGAGAGAGCAGGCTAACAACTCCCTCTGCAGTCAAGCTACTCCAGTGGAACAAGGGCTATCGCATTCCATTACCAGAGTCAGGGCTAAGCATTGACTTTTCTTGCTATGAAGCTGCGCTATACGGATTCAGACCATCGAACGCAGTTTGTCCATCTAAAGCAGGACTGCCTCCATGCTCTTGGAGAGAGGACTTTCCCTACTCTGCCACTTCAGTTGCTGGAAATGCCAGGATCAAGTATCAAATATTCTTTATGCCAGGGTAGGCAACTTGTGGCTTTTCAGCTGTTTCAGCCTACAACTCCCATTAGCCTTGACCAGCATACTTAATGGTGAGGAATTATGGGAGGTGTGGGTCAAAATGAATGGAGGGCCACAAGTTTCCCACTCTTGCTGTCTGCAAAGCATGTGTTCCTATTGTCATGCTATACAATGCGTCTGTAGGCAGAAGAGAATCAAATCTGATCTTATCAGCAATCAATAAACAATATTTGCATCATTTGTGTAATGTGCAACAACACTTCTTGCAGAATTTGGGTGTGATGACTCCCAAGAAAAGTAAAGTCTGCCTATGGTCAAGTACCTGCCAATTGCCACAGATTTGGCATCTCGGTTTTTGCTTTATGAAAAACCATTTCTGCCCCATTGATTTTAAGCATGCAAAGATTTTAAGCTCTGAGCACATCATTAGCTTTCTCCCATTGCAACCAACAGGACTGAAGCATAGCAAATTTTTGACTGGATTGCGCCTCACATTTTAAAGTCACTTGGCATATGTTGCAGAGTCATGGACAGAAACTGCAAGAGCCTGGCAAAACATTCCAGGGGATTCATGGCTCCTGGCAATCCACATCTCCCCCACACATCTCCACGGTAACATCTACTAAAAGACGGAACTCTCCGGAATAAGAACCTGGATGCAGATAAACTCAACAGATGTACGGCTTAATGTATTCTTCCTTGCAGAATTCTGTTTATACTCCCACCAGTCTGGATAAATCTGTGGTTCACATCAAGGCATTCCAAAATAGTTGCGAGAATCTAGAAATGGATCTAACACAATGACATCATAGCATCCAGTGGTTCCCCCCCCCCCCCAAAAGCTACAGAGAATGAGCTGACATAGATGTGAGGAAACACTGGATGCAACAACAGTGTGTCAAGTGTTTCTTTCACTAGGTATTACCTGAAAGGTGGACATGGAAGACACAGGTTGGCGGCAGGCACATGTCTCCCATGAACATCTAGCTAGGCCCCAAGAGGGATTTTAATGAAAACCATTATTCTGTTCTTCATGCTCCTGGATTAGATTCCGCTTATGTTTTTACCAATAAATTCTATTTTAAAATATGTACAAGTTGGTTTTTCTAAAAAAAAAAAAAACAACTTTTGATAAAGAGTTTCATTGTGAATCAGGGTCACAGCAAAATGTTTCCTTTTCTGGTAATCTCCTAATCTTTATTAGCACAATATTTAACCCTTGTCACGTACCCCTGCGGAGGGCACAATTTAGAAACTAGGTCAGCTTCAAGCAATCCCTCTTCTACTGTTCAGTGTGTGCTTCAAATAAAATGGAACATTGTCCAACCCAACAGACAGTGATAATTCACAGTAGCTCTGTTTCTTTGATTATCTAGACTAGCACCCCATCCGCTACAGGAATTACTGGTCATGTTTTGACTTTTGTGCAAAACTAAACACAAAGGGAGGCACTAAAGTCACCCAACTCCAGAATCTTTCCTGTTCTGCTAAATATATTTCTCTCACAACTGTCTCCCAGTGTTCTCTCCAATCTTATACTATGTATTATTAGGTCACTTCGAAACTGCATAAACTTCACTAGACAAGGAGGGCCCAGAACATTCCTTTGGCTACAGAGTAGGGTGGCCAGGTGTCCTCTTTTTACAGAGGACAGTCCTCTGTTTGAATGGCTGCCAGAGATCTCTTTAGGAATATCAATAAGATCACCCAAAGGATTGCCTGCTCCCATATATACCTGCATGGACCCTAAGATCACCTTCAGAGCCCCTCCTACAGGTGCCCCCACAAAATGAGGTAAAGCAAGTAGTTAGTAAGGAGAGGGTATTTCCAGTGGTGGGACCCCAGTTCTGGAATGTCCTTCCCAGAGCAGCTCACCAGGCACCTATATTGTGATATTTTAGTGTCAGGTGAAGACATTTTAATTTTCCCAGGCTATTTAGTCCTTCATTTTTGTATCTTAAATGTATTATTGTGTTTTTAAATCTTTACACTGCTGCTGGCTCCCTCCCCCCTTTTTTCTTTTTTCCTTTAATCATGTTTTAAACTTTTAAAAGTTTTATATTATATTTTATGTAGTATTTTATGGCTTAATTTTTGTGACTACCCACAGAGCTTTGGCTATTGGGCAGTACAGAAATGTAATGCATAAATTTTCAAGAAGCCCAGTATTCCCCAGAAGGTTACTGGTGAGCTACTTTGATGGAGTTGGAAACAGCAACAGGAAGAGCAGGTGGTAAGAGATGTTAGATGGTGCAAAACAACCTTCTGCAAGGTCAAATGCCTTTACCACAAACCAAGACACCAGTTTCTCGCAGTTTAATCCACACAATCCAGGCCACAGTGTTACAAACAGAGAGCAAGTAGCAAAGAGATGCTAACCCACCAAATGGCAAAGAGGTGTTTTTTTCTTTCTTTCATAAATTAAATCAGAGCTGTTGAACCTCTTTCAACCCAAGGGCTGAATTCAATTTCTGAGAAGCTCTTGGAGACCACATTCCAGTGGTAGCCATGACCAAAGACAAAAGGGGGGCTAATCTACACCTGCAGCTCTTCTGCTACAGAAGAGAGATGCTTGTGATTGTTCCCTGCTTCCGTGATCAGCACTCATGGGGCACACACCACTGATCTTTACTGCAATTATAGGAGTGCCATTGCGGGAGCATGTGTCCCCCATTACGGCGCTTCCGCATGTGTATCGGTAGAAGTGGGCAGAGCTAGGCAGATGGCTACAGGCAGAGGTTGTTGTTTTTAATGACTTGTGAGGGATAGTTCAAGCGAAGACACGCAGCCATGTATGGGGGTGATACAAACTCCCTCGTATATGCGCTCCTGTGCAGAGATGTGTTTGTATTTTTTTTAAAAAGACACTCAGCAATGAAACACACCGATACCCATCCAAAACATGTCATGGAAATGGCAGAGAGGTCCACTCCTCCATACCTCCGATACCCACGCACATGTCCCTCACAGATGATTGGCTGTTCACTGAGCCCACAACTCGTGGCAAACAGCAACAACCTCGCAAGGGGGGCACACCACAAACGTTCCTCGGAATGAAAGTGAGAGAGCCGGAAAAACTGTGACAAAAGCAGTAAGGATATTCTGGGAAAACTGAGAGATGGAGTCAAGATCACCACGGGAGCAGGTGAACGTCATGTTCCCCGTTAGTGGTGACTGTGATACAATCCTGGAATGGCTGGTGTAGACTCCCCTGGGTTGTGGCCAAATATACCACAAATGCCAGCATATTTTAGATTAAAACTCTTTCTGCCAAAAACTAAGCCTTTAGGAGAGACATTCCAACTTCTTAGAGTGGGGAAGGCCGGAAATGTGCAAATGCTAGAAACTACCAAGCAATAACTTTTCAGGGGGAAAGGGGAAGGGGAAGGAGGAGCCCAGGCAGGCTAGATTTGTTCTGCAGACTTGAGGTTCAACATTCCAGAATTAAATGTTGGGCATTTAACAGGCCCAAGCTGAAATGCCATCATAAGCAAAAAACCTTGAACTCCATTATGCTGGATCCATATGTCCTGTTGCTGATCTTCTGAGGTATTATCCCAAGCTAGCATATGTAGTTTTTTTCCCAAATTATCTTTAAACTACAATAACTACAGATATTAACTTCTGCAAGCCAATTACTGCCTATGAATTTACCTCACAAAAAATCCAAGATCATTTTGAACCTAGTTTTAGTCACAGGCCAAATAAACCCTATACAGAACCTCACTTTGATTTCAGGCAAAGAATCACACAAAGCTGGACAGGATTTGGGTCAATGAATTTTGAATGATTTTCTAGCTTGTGAGAACCAACTATTCACTCGCTTGCCTCAAAAATATTAGGTTTAAAATAAAGCAGTGTAACAGCCATTATTTTGATGCTATTGTTTTATGGGAAGCTGGAGACAAATAAAAGAGGGAGAACCTGAAAAAATGCAAAAGGATGGGTGATGGCTTTTGTGGTGACTATAAGGAAGAAGCTAATAAAGCCAGCATAAGATAGCATCCGTATGTGTAATACAATAAAGTTACCACATTTAAATTAGCTTACAAGGGAGGTGTGAAAACAATTGTTTTTGGAGGCCTGTTAGCAAAAGTTATTACACTGGCTGAATGCGAAAAAGTTGAAATTGTTTATGCTTCAGGCAAAATGTTGGTATTTGCAGTAGAAATGGGGGGAGGGGTAATTTAATGAGAAATACAAATGTAAATCTCAGAAGCAACCAGAAGATTTAAAACACTCTTTCATTTCAAGTGCATTTCTGTCTCATGAAACTGGCCACAGGTGCTCCTTGCATGGGTGCAAGATGTACACAAAAAGAGAAGTCTCAGGAGGCTACAGAAAAGTTCATTAGACTAGTTGCCATCACAAAACAATTGTTGTTAATAATTTCTGCAGACTTTATAACAACCCCCTGAAGAAGGCCTAAAACACAAGAGGCCGAAACTCGTCGGGCTTTTGTATGATAAACTTTTCTATAGCATCCTGAGACTTCTCTTGCAAATGCAAGCATGGCTTTGCCTCTTGCGATGTGTGCCTCTGGTAAATACAAAGAGAGGTCACCACCATGGAGTATGTTGGACAGGATTTTCTAACAGATTTTCCCATAGTTCCATACGATAAAAAACTGATCTCCTGGACCAGCCGAGGATTAATAGTGGCTGGATGAAGAGCTCAACTCCAGAACCCGTTTTGAAAATTAGGGTCCAGATACGGACAATGAGTGAATACGATGATGCTTTATCAGATGGAAAGTTACCATGTCGTACAGGTCAACATTTGACAAGCCAATTGTCGGTAACATCTTACAATGTTGAGAATAGTGTTACATCACCACTTGGCAAACAATACCGACAACCAATTTACCAGGTCGTTACATTAATTTAGCAAGTGTTTGCATTGTGTTAAGTTAAGGCTAAAGGTTGTATCCAGAGTAGACCCACTGAAATGAAAGGGACTTAAATTAGACTAACATTGGATGCAACCCCATGATTCCTGAAAGGTATGCTCCCTCTGCTTTAAAAAGGAAAGATAGCAATAAAATTTTGAAGTTGTTAGAATGTATATGTTTTAGTCTAGTAATTACGTTAATTAATCAACTAAAATCTCAGATTAACACACAAACCAATTAAGTAATGGAGCTGACAATAAGCAGAGATTCTTCAAATTGGACGGCTTGCCAGGCTGAATCAAACTTCACCTCCTTCCTCCTTAAAACAAAGCTTTACCTACCAGTTGAAACCCATACCAATACTCCATTTCAGCCTGGATCATCTACAGTAAAGATGGCCTTGAACTTCTTTGCTTTTGAAGCCATGTTTTGTTCAGGTATGTTACTATAAAAGGGAATATTTTATATTTTCAAATAATATAAAAAAAGAAATCTTAAAAATAATTTTATTCCCGCTTGTGATAATGAGAAGTAACTTTTGTTTGTTAAACTGCATGCTCACACTTAACAGAAACTCTACCATTCTTTCAGAAATTACACACTTCGGGAATTACTTAGGGTGCAGTCCTATAGATGTTCAAACTGGAAAAAGTCCTACAACTCCCATCATGCTCCAGTCAGCCAACACCTTTAGATATTAATACTTTAAAGATCCAACTTAAGATGGGGTAAATGTGAACTTACTGACTCCTTATCCTCTAGACTAGGTGAGAACATTGGCATATCTTGCTCTATCCATTAGAGAACTTTGCAAAGTCCAGGGGGAAGATCACATAAAGCAGGCCAAACCTGGGGTCTTAATGTGGCCCTCAAAGGTTCTCAAGATGGTTCTCAAGATGGCCACTCTACCTGGCCCCACCCTTTTCCCTGACTGTCAATCATTTGGTGGTTTCCCTGCTTTGTCGCATTTCCTCCCACCCCCATTCTAAAAGGTTGAAACGCCTCTTCTAAGGCTTAGTTACTACTAGTCAGAACTTTAAGCTAAAATATGCTAGCATTTTTGGTATTTAGCCCTGCCCCTTTTGCCTTTAGCAACACCCACCACTGGAATGCAACTCCAAAATTGAATTTGGCCATCGGGCTGAAAGAGGTTCAACACCGCTGACATAAACTATAAAGTTTTGAAATGTCTTGCTCTGGCGGAGAGCAGAAGCCAAGAATTAGACTCATTTCCCCACGCACACCCCAAATGTACTGTAACAACTTCAGGGACATCAGCATATGGCTCATGCCCTGGAGGAACATAATCGCAAGGCTTCCAACTATCTCAAATCAAAACAAAAGACCAGGATGCTAGTGAGTACAACATTCTTGGCCCGCAATCGCAACCGTGCTTACCACCATTGCAATATGTAAACCTTCTGTCAAGAGTGCCGCATTCTACAGAACAATTCGAATGCAGACTTTTTCATCAGTTAACTGGAGCATTGTAAAAAATACTGCTTATTTCGTCTGTCAGCTAATCACATAATGCAATTAGCTAATTTTTGTAGGGTTGCCAACTTTTCAACTGGCCACTGTGACTTTAAAAGCAGATTGATATACAGACAATAGCTTCCCCTGTTAATTTCTGCACATCCAGTTGCTCTTAAAGGAGTAAAGCCAGACCTTTTTTTCCCAAGTCTTACCAGTAGGCATAGATCCCACACATCCCTCATCCACCAAAACCAAGTGGACACTAATTACAATCCCATTTCCACTCAGATCAGCCAGCAATGATTTCAGGAAAAAAATCCAGCTTAATACTATGCATCAACCTGTGTTCACTGGGGTTGATTCCCAGGCAAGTATTCATAGGATTTCAGCCACAATTTCATATGAACATGTTATACTTAATCACAGCTTGTTCATTCACACATTTCAATTCCCAGCTGTTCCTCTGCCCCAATCCTGAATGTTCTCACAGCCTAGTGTTGCCAACTGACCAGAAAAACAAACACAGCCTGGTCTGCTCTGGAGCCTTCAACAGTGGTTTCATCTGAAGAAATCAGCAGGTGAAGGTTTCTGCAACATGGAGATAAACATTATCACCTGTAGATCAAGTGGCTGTGAAAGCCACAGCCACTGATAACACTTCTCATTGCCTGATAGACTATTCTGATGGGAATCATAACATAAACCTGGATTATCAATGCTGGGCTGTAGCAGAATAAGTGTTGGGTTCATTGTGTCCTTATATTGCATGTAAGAACTACAACAGAGATGGGTAACATGCAGACTGAGGGCAGCATATGAATCCTTTGGTCTTTTTTTTTGCAGCCCCCACTGCCCTCCCGCCACGACAAAAGGTAGAGGCGAAGCTAGCCAACCTAAAGGCTAGTAACTTCCTATTTAAGCCTCAGCCTTGCTCTGATCTTTGTTGGAGCAACATACAACCATTTTGTCTGATGGCCAACCACATGGAGCTGTTTGTGGTGCTGATCTCTTGATTCCTGAGAAACTTGACCCAGCCTGATCCCTGCTCAAGACCTGATTCCCAACAGAACCCTGCAACCCATGCTACGTCTCCGAGCATCATCAGAACTCATGGCCTGAAATGGTACACTGACCCCCAAAAGTTGCCGACCCCTGACTTACATCCCTTTTTAATGTATGTTTTATATCATAATTTGAATCATTCAGGGAAGAATGTGGAATTGGATCATGTCTACAAAACTGTTCTTCTGCACAAGGCTGAAGAAATTGGAGACCTCTGAGGCTACTAACAGTGTGAATTGAATGCTGTTATTCTTGGTTTTGGCTAGCAAATGTTTATACTATCTAAGACACTGTGTCATTTAAAGTGGTCCAGACCCTCCTTGGGTACACTGTGCCATCTGATCAGCACCAACCATAGACATTTCGGCATCCTAATATCACTGAAGCAGGAACTGAGCTGAGGCTTTTTAACTGAAATTAAAATGATGCAGCATCAAACTTTCAGGTATCTGGATTTCTTGGCTCCTGTCTTGTATCTTACTGCTTAGTACTTTATGTATTTATTTTTTATTGATTTATTACATTTTTAATCCACTCAATAACAGACACTATCCGGGCAGATTACAAGCAGCTGAAAGAATAAAACACAATACTAAACAACAAAGAGCATAGTAATAAATATAATAAATATATAAATTGCCATATAAGCTAAAAACTAAAGTCTAAAATGCCTGGGAGAGAAGAAAAGTCTTTGCCTGGTGCCAAAAAGATAACATGTGGGGCACAAGGCAAGCCTCCTTGGGAAGGGCATTCCATAAACAGAAGACCCTCTCCCTTGTAGCCACTCACCTAGCTTTGGAGGTCACACAGAAAAAGGCCTCCAAAGTTATCCTAAAGGTCCAAGTAGGTGCATAGATACTCTGGCCCCAAGCCATTTGGGTCCTTTTAGAGGCCATGCAGCTGACTATGTACTGGCATCACATGATCACATCAGCCACTCACAGTTAATTGTCTAGCAGCTCTATTTTGAACCAAGCCTTTGTAGTAGTCTACTGGGAGGTTACCAGAGCATAGATGACTGTTGCCAGGCTATGTCTGTCCAGCTGGAATATCAGCCTAAGCTAATACAAGGTGTTCCTAGCCACTGAAGCCACCTGTGTCTCAACCGTCCATGCTGAATCCAGTCTGTGCACTTGATCTTTCAGAAGTAGTACAACTTCTTCCAGAACTAGCTGAATGTCGTGACGCCAAGCCCACCCCAGGCTTCTGCTCACAAACTTTAGGCAAACTGACACACTCCAAAATGGTGAGACCTCTTTTATTGTGAAATCACACGGAATTCAAGCATAACGGTTTCATTTCTGCATACACACACTTGAAGCTGAAGACGGACCAGATAGCTTTCAGGTACAACGGCTTAATGCGAACAGCAATCACTTTAGAAAGCCAGAGATCCACAAGGCTCCAGGGAAATCCGCAGGGCCAAATTTCCCCACAGCAGACCACCCCTGCACCATACATCAGGAGGTCCAGCCACCCCTATTGTCACAAGGGGGAAAGGCGTTCTCTATCCTCACAATTCTCCTGGACTTCATCAGAGACTCCTGGATCTTTAGAAGGGGCAGGAGTAAGCAGGGTCCGGTGTGAATGATCTGAGGAGGAACAGTTTGGCTTCAACCAAGAATTGGAATCAAGGAAATAGAAAATCAATACATCTTCAATGTCACAGAGTGCCCTATCGAACACTGCCAATGAAGTCACGCAGTCAGGAATGGCAAAATGCTGGGAAAGGAAACGTGCAGAGCAAAGTCAAGAATGGCTCAAAGTAAAGAGGAGGTGCTGCTGGGCACTTAAAGGATTCAGGGACCAGGCCCATTAGTCACAAACTTGCAATTTGCATCCTGCAAATCATCCAGATCATCCCAAACCCAAGGAAGAAATATTTTTTCTGAGCTTAATTACCATGGAGGGAGTGGTTTGGTGGGGGATGGGGTATTGCAGCATGTAAGGAGGGAAGAGTTAACCCTTCCCTTCCCACTTGCAATTCTCCCCTGAAAATTGCCCCCTGCATGGGTATCAAGCTAAGGGGGGGGGGGAATCCTTCTGGACATTCAGGGCTCTGGAAAACAGATTTGGGGCTGGAGCCCAATCAGTCATAGCAATGCCCCTGGCTTCAGATATCTTATATAACGCATTGTAAGAACCACGGAAGCCAAAGCCCCAGTACCTCCACTCGTGCTTCCTGCTAAATGTGTGAAGCAGAGTGTGGCACATCTTCATCTGTGAAAAAATGCACATCCTCTCATCTTGGCTGGAGTTTGCACACTCCCCTATGGGCCGATACAGAGCTCCACAGTTTGAATACTGCTAGGGATGAGAGGACAAGTAATTTCCCAATCACCAAGAATCTCTGAAAACCAGCCTGACGCTTGGATCCCCTTTGTTCCTGTGTTAGATGGCAATCTTTTTTTGGTTTTGTTTGAGTGGGGAAAGTGTGTGCTTTCGAATGGGGAAAAAAACACATTTTTAAAAAGTGTGTATCCAAATGCACGCTTTTCTACTATAGACAAAAGTGTGAAAATGTGATTTTTTAAAAAAAAACTGCATTTTTAAGTGCACCTTTTTCAAACACAAGTGCAAATTTGGGAAAATGAGAGCTTCCTGGAAAAAATGTTTGCGTTTGTGTTCACGCTAAGAGATATGAAAGAGGCAAAACAAAACAAAAACAAAATTCTCATCCATCCCTAAATACCACACAGAGAGTGGAAGAAGTAGATACACACATTCTTCAGCTATCCCATACCCAGGGACAAAGCCAAAGCTACTTTTAATCCCCATCAGGCTGTTCACTTGCAACAAATGACTAATTCATTCACGTCTGAGCTAGTAAAAGGCTTTGGCAGAAATCTTTTTCAATTTTGTACTTCTAAGTCAGAAACCGCATCTTGCCGGCCGTTAAGGAAGAAGAAATCAAGTTCAGGCTCAAGACCTCCTGGACTGTAGTGTATTGAAAAGCACCAACTGTATACAGCAAGCATAGGCAACCTAGTGTCCTCCAAATGTATTGGACAACAACTGCCATAATTTCTTACCACTGGTCATGCTGTCTGGGGCTGATGAAAGTTGTAATCCAAAACATCTGGAGGATACCAAGTTGCCTACCCCTGTGCACCTTCAAGGAAAATTACCAGTGTTAGATTTATTTACATAGAATCATAGAGTTGCAAGGGGCCTATAAGGCCATCAATTCCAACCCCCTGCTGAATGCAGGAATCCACATTAAAGCATCCCTGACAGATGGCTGTCCAGCTGCATGTTTGCAAGTGAACATCTATAATGCATGTTTGAATTTGGGCCAATGGCTGCACTGTTGGGATGCTAACAAACATGACTTCAATCAAATTAGATCCCCAGATTTTTGGGGACTATCCTAAAAAATTGCAACTTGATTTGAAAAGAGGCAAACTGCAAAATAATGCAACCACAGTGGTTTATTGTTAATGTCTTTTTCAGCCAGGAACATGTTCTGATTCAACCCAAATGATGTAGCCCAATCTCAGAGTCAACCTGAATGACTTGAAGTTCCATTTCCTAGAATGGCTTTTCATTTGGCCGTCTGCCTCCAATGACACTTTAAAGGAGGGCAATTTCCTTCCGACAAATCCAATGACAACAAAACCCTGCACCTCCCCTATTTGTTTTCTCACTGAATTGGTGCTGAACAGTATATATCATTCTGCCCCTGGCTACAGTATCCAGTCCACTTAGTTCAGATGGGAGCCATTTGTATCAGTGAAAAGATTTGCGAAGAAGCGGCCTGAAGAATCTTTTCGAAAGGGATTTTTCAATATTTTGTTCACGTGCAATAGTCACCATTCTGAAATGTCAAATGTGGGAACCCTGCTCTTCACTTTGAAAACTGTGGCATAGTGTATAAAAGGCACTGTCAGGCTCACACTGTCTATACTTACCTCCAGAGCCATGGCTAGGCCAGAGCCACTTCCAGAAACCAAGCACACAACAAATCTAAAATTCTACAAAGAATGAGAGCTGAACTCAGGGGTGTCGAACTTCTTTCACCCTGAGGTCAAATTTCTTTTCAGAAAAGCTCTCAGGGACCACATTCTGGTGGTGAGCAGGGCCAAAGGCAAAAGGGGTGGGGCCAAATACCAAAAATACTAGCCTGTTTTCACTTAAAGCTCTTACTGCCATTAACTAGCCTTAGGAGAGGCATGGTAGTGGACTGCATGAATGCAGGGAAATGATGAGCAGTCAGGGGAAAGGGGAAAGTGGCGTTGCCATCTGGGGAACATCAGAGAGCTGGATTTGTACTGCTGGCCAAACTACGTGTTTCCTTTTCCACATAGTTCTGGCCTTCAGCACAGGGGATATGTGTTCCATTTTGTTTGCCTCTCCCCTTCCCCACCCCACTGCAAGAACTATTTGCATTGCCAAAAAAAGGATGCATTTAACATTTCAGCCCTCCCAGGGAGGTTGATAGGCAGAGAAGCAGATTGGGTGAGCAGACAAATAAGAGTTCTAGGAAGCAGGAAGGTATGTAGGACCAGGGAAACAGTAGCAGCCCAGAGACATAAGCTAGCAGCCCCTCATCACCTCAGAAACTAGGACGTCTGAGACAAAGTCTGCCTTGATTTCCTAGGAGGCAATCTGCAATTGGTCAGCAACTGGTCAGGAGAGGCTGAGGCGCTAAACCAAACAACAGGGAACAGCCAACCCCGGGCTCAAATCTGTCAGAGACTCATAATGAGCCAACTCCTTTGACTGGGCCTGTCTCACCAATACTTTGGGGGAGTCTCACAGCAATACGATGATTTTCCTGAACTGATATATGATTTTCTCCTGATTTTGCTTGTCTAGAAAATGAGACACTCCCACCCCCAAGGGAGCAGAGCAAAGAACTCTGACATAAGAGTGTAAGAGCTCTGCTGCTTTTTTCCTTGCTGATGTGAACACAGGGGTTGAGAGGCCAGCTACAGGTAAGACTGAGAAGAGGCAAAGAAGGCAGATTAGCTTATATTGTATCAAAATTCTGACTGGTCCCGTGAGGGCCTTTAAGCCCCCCATCACCAGGGGTCTGGGGGGGGGGGGAGAAACACAGGATTTCCCCAAGGCTGGGGAAATCACATCTTTTCCGTCCACTCTAATGGCAGCTGTAGCCTTGCGTAAGGCTCCAATTGGCGCAAGGGGGAACAGCAAAGCACGCTTTCCGAGGCCTCCGGACAGTGCACAATTCCCAAGCCACACTAATGTTGCTAGCTTAGCTAAAGCTGTAGATGATCTAGTAGACAAAAGTGACAACCTCATGTGCTACTTGTGGGCTTCCCAGAGGCATCTGGTTGGCCCCTATGGGAAACAAGATGCTGGACTATATAGGTTTTTGGTCTGATCCAACAGGGCTCTTCTTGTATGAGTTCCAAGGGAAGCCAGATGAGGCAACGCTTTGGCTATTGGGCAGTCTAGAAATGAAATGAAATGAAATAAATAAATAAAATAAAGCCACCTGAGTAGGGGAACTGGGGCTGGCAACTGGCCATCCAACACAACTCTGAACCATCACCTTTCAATATACATTTGATGGGCATTTTGCTAGTCAGCTTCTAAGTGCATTAAATCAACAAAATACCATGGGTGCCTCGTCTGCACAGTTTTCTTTCTGCACGGGAGCTGCTGGAAATTCATGGGCGAATTTCATGGCCTTCCTTTTCGCTTTTTCCGTTTGAACGTTAGTGAAATAGTTGACGGCTGCAAATTCGATAAGTGCAGAGAATACAAAGGCAAAGCACACGGCGATGAACCAGTCCATGGCGGTGGCATAGGAGACTTTGGGCAAGGAATGTCTTGCGCTGATGCTCAGAGTTGTCATAGTCAAAACGGTGGTTATTCCTTGAAAATAAAAGACACAAAGCAAAATTTATTTTTTGTAACCCTCCTATACATTTGGGGGTCATCACAGACCCCAAAATGGTACCAAAAAACCTCATGTAACGTGTGCCGGTTTATACTCCATGTATTTCTTCCAGTAAGGGAGTCAATTGTTTTGATGCATTTCAATACCCTCCTTTTCTTTAATTCTTTTTTTAAAAAAAAATGTATTGAAGATTTCATTAAAACACATTGGGTCTAGTTAAACCCCAATTCGAATTGGGGGGGGGGGGACATGCTGCATATTGCCCCATCTAAAGTGACAATCCTATACACACTTACCAGGAAGTAAGTCCCATTGAACTCAATGGAGCTTGCATCTGACATTATAGGATTGCAATGTAAATGACCCAATATGGTGAAAACTATGACAGCACAATCACTATTTTCAGTTGTTGCAAAAGTTACAATCATAAGAAGTGGACCCATTCAGAATTTTTATTCACACCTCCAAATGATTATCTTCATTGCATTTAGCAATGCCATTATAATTTGGTAGACAGTATAATAGCAAAAATAATTCATAATTAAAAAAAATACAATCTGTGTTTTACCCTAGAACTGTAAGAAGCTGTCTATACAGGACATATGTCAGCAATCCTTTAAAATTTATGATTAAGAATGATACATTTCATTTGTCTATGGCACAAAGGCCGTTACAACCACAACAATAAAACAAGATGTCTCAGTGACAACCAAAATTCTTACAAACCCATAGGGAGAGAATTCATATAAAAGAACCAAACTGAGAGAAAAGGCTGAGATTTATACTGTTGAAAAAAATGATACAATCCCTAATAGCAATATTAACAGAAAATTATAGCAGATGGTCCCCTCTGCAATCTACACCTGATTTCTTTAGAAAATGTTGGCGGATTTTTTGAGCTGCTGCAGCAAACGTTGCAACCTTGATTGTAATTGCTAACAGATCACAGATAATATCAGCAGTGGGCCAACCTGCTCTTATTCTCAGAAGATCTCCCAGAAAATGATCCCTAACATCTTTATACAAGGAGCAGCATAACAAATAATGTACTACATCTTCTACCTCCCCTGCACCACAAACACATGTCCGCTGGATATAGGGAACCCCTTTAAACTTCCCCTCCAGGTTGGCTGTAGGCATTGGTTGAAAACGGAGAGCGGTAAAGGTCTTTCTGAGAGCAGGGAAATAGGTACTACAGATAAGCATATGCCTGTCAGTAAGAAGTTCCCACCTCAAGTAACCAACCAGTCCTCTCTAATTCTGATAAGAAGACATCTAGTCTTCTCAAATTTCCCCAGGCTTGTGATCTACTTTCCCTATGCAAACAAAATTGAATATTTCCTATACATATTGCGAGAGCTTGGCTTTAACTAGCTTAGTTCTTCAGATGTAATGGAGATTGAGTTTCTCTCCTCTTTTAGTTTTATTTGCAGATACATCTACTGGAAATTACTTACAAAAAGGCAGAATAGTTTTGGAAAGTGAAGATATCTGGATTACCAGATATTTCAGGCAAACTGTCAAATCTCCCTTAAGAATAATTGGAATCACTGATATGTGTAATTTCCTGGCGGCTACAGCAAAGAAAGCTACCATATCGTAAATATTGTGTTGATTATCTGCCGATAATTGCACCCCTGTATCCTGCAGATCAGGAGACAGCAAAGGTCCATGAGACCTCATGGAAATTAACACTGTGTGGTTATTACACATCCTAGATATCATCTCGACTAACTTGAACCCATTCATTTCAGTGGGTCTACTCTACGTGGGACTAACATTGGCTATTATGTGTTGTATCCAATGGTGTGATTCCACTAGCACAAAGCTCCTACTGGTTGTGGGAAACCTATTTTCAGCCTTACACAAGTTTCAAATTCAATACTTTGATTATGCACATGCAAGTTGTTGTGCAAGGCACTTCACAAGGTGTCCTGCAACTGATTAGGCTGCATTAGATTAGGTGATGATGCGCTACTTGGTCTGCCATTAGTTGTGCAAGAGCTAGCGGAACAACATCAACTCATGTCATTTTCCTGCTACACTAGATTGAATAGAACCCAGTGATCCTGACAACAATTTCATATTTTTATATGAAACTGCAGTCATTGTGCTTAATGCTGTGTTGGATTGCAGCTATTGTCAAACAAATCTCATTGTTCATGACCTGCCTGAACTCAGTACTAATTTAAAAAAAAATTCAACCATAACAGGCTTTAAAAAGTATTAAAGGAAAAAATATCAAAGCTACTTAAGAGGTTTTGGGGGGGGGGGGGGGCTTTACAACTGCAAATCGAAAAGATTGCATTGAAGTCCAGGGCTCTAAATGACAGTGATTCCAGTGCAAATTCTGTTTACAGCTGCCGCTTTTTTCCACTTTTTCTTTCTTCTTTTGACCAGATGATAATAAGGACGAATGAACTCAATACTGCCTTAAAATAATATGAGAGACTATACATTTTAATAAAGCAGCCGAGGAGACAGCAGTATGTGACCAAATACAGCGATACAGTGTTTCTCCTGACAGTTCTGTAATATAACTCTAATGATACGGAACAATCCACTTACAGTGCCTGGACTGAGACTGCAGCTTAAATTAGTACAGAGTACAATCACCTCAGGGAAAGGCTCTCTGTGTTCTGCAATTTGGTGCTCATGCACATCAAGGCACAGACCTATCCAGCAATGGAAAGCTGGGCTTGGAAAGTTTGTGCTTAGATTGGATGCAAATGCACAGCCCACATCATATCCACATGACAATTTACATCTGGACACAATGCATCCAATGTGGGTTCACAATCACTGGACAAAATATGGGTTTAGGGTGCTGTGACGATACCCCACATTTCTATCCCCTTAGGTATGTCTGGTTTAGTATGTCTGGTGAGTGCGGAATGTTGGACTGAGTGGGTGTGGCTGATGATGCTGGGAAAGGGAGGGGTGAGGGGTATATATATAGTGTGAGGGAGTGTTTCAGTTTATCCTTATTGTCTTGGTTGGGTGGAGGGTAGTTGTGTGTAAGATAGCTGTGTGTGTTCTAGTCAGGAGTGTGTGAGAAGATTATTAGGATTTAGGATTATTAGTAAATTATTAGAAGTGTTAAGAATAGGCAGGTGTTAAATTGATTTGAAAGAACTGTTAACAACAATAAAAGTTTTCTTTTATTTTTTGCTACCACAAACCACGTGTCAGCTTGGCTTTGTAACCTGCTCTATAAATATAATAAAGAAACACAAATCATTACCCTTTCAGCCAACACACTCACAGGAGAACCTTATTCAAAACCCTTAACACCCTTTCCCCCTCTGCTATAAGGGAAAAGTGGTGCGTCTTTTACCCTTCCCTCAGGTTTATTCAAGTGGTGGCACTTGTCCTGAGAGGGGTGTGCTCGTCTAGGCTTGGTGTTTGAGGCTGTGGCGGCACAGGTGCACATTCCCATCTCTCTTGTAATGTGGAAAGACAAGGAGGAAATGGAGACGCCATGAAAAGTGTGGGAAAGGGGAGGAAAGAGGAAATGATCACAACGTGTGCTAGCCCAACTGTCAAACCATGGCTTGGGGACAGGAAGTAGTGCATAGGCTCACATGTTCCTTTGTTTCCTGGTTTGCTCTAGCCAGCTCTGCCCAGCCTGGTACCCTCCAGAACTTTTAGACTTCAACTCCCATCAGCCTAAATCAGATCAAGAATTCTGGGACTTGTAGTCCAAATTATCTGGAGAGTGCATCAATTTGGGCAAGGCTGCTGTAGTCTAACCACAATTTGCCATTCTATCTAAACTGGGCAAACTCTGGTTGGTGCTAACCAGACATACCCCCAAACCACAGATGGAAACTGTTGAAACTGTTTTGAAGAGAGTTTGTAAAACATGGCTAGCACAAACCATATATTTCCTCCGTTCAAATGCCATGGCAAAGGATGGGCAGAATCCAACAGGGCGTTTATGCTCCTACCGATCCCTTTCTACCCTGCCAATTTCCTTCTGCAAGGTCCAACCATGATTGTTATGCAAGCAAGGGTCCCTGCAAACACTCATTTGTAGCAGGGGGCAGGTCGGCACAGCTCCCTTACGCGAGCTCCACTGACCTCCTTCCTTCCAGAAAAGAGTGTTTCCACTCGTTTCCAGTTGGCCTGGAAGTGCTACGGAATTAACAGGGTGTAAGAGAATCAGTGGGGTATTAGCACCCCAGTAGATTCTGTCCTGTGTTTCCAACAAACCAGGAGAGGGAGGGAGGAAACCATATGTTAAGGGGAGAGGGGAAGAGGGGCTATGGAAGCCCTAGTTTGACAGACACCTGCCGTGATGGCTGAATTGAAGCAGAATCTTTACAGATCGAACCAGGTCTTTATAGAAACAGCATTGGTATTGCAGTATGTAGAATTCAGAAATGTGGGGCAGGGATTGAGATGGAAAATCCTGCCTATGCTACCAGAGCTTGCTTTGGACCAGTTGGTTCTGAGCAACAATCATCTCATTCTAGACTGGGGAGTAGCTATAGCTCAGTGGTAGAGCTAGGGCTGGAAGGGCATTTCGTTCGGCCTGCATTTTTAACCAAAACAGCCTAATTCATGCTCCCCAAAGTAATACGTGGATCAAACCACAGTTCTCCTTCAGACTGTGTCTTTCTCCAAATTTTGATATGCAGTTCCTGGCTGAAAAATTGCATTCAAGAATGCACATACAAGGGAAAGTTGTGTACAAAAATGCATACATTGGGGAAACTTACATACAAAAGTGTTTGTATTAGGGAAAGTTTCATACAAACGTGTATGTTAAGGAAGTTGCATATGAAAAAAAGGGAATTTTGTGTGTGCATTTTTTAAAAAACTTACAGACTCCTGCAGGAATTAGACAGAATAGACTTATGACTGAATACATGTGAATATGACACAAACCAGAAAGACATGTGTTTCACCCACCCCTATGAAGAGAATATACTTTGTATACACAAGAGGCAGTATCCAACAGTAATATTCTGCAAACTCAAATAGTGCTAGCAGAGCTCTACTGAATCTTTCTATTGCACAAGTGGTTGCCCATTATTCTTGCACAACTGGATGTGCGAGCAATTGCACAACGGGTTGCATAATGCGTTGCACAATGAGTGCAAGCAGTTGCGTAACCTAAGCAAAATGTGTGATTGATTGCCTGATGGGTTGCACAACGAGTTGCACAAGCCTAATTCAAAACTGCATGTATAACCACGCATGTACTAATGTAAGTTTAGTTAGATGATTCTCTTGCGCGTAGTTCAGAACCTAGTTTCTGCTAGCATAACACCATTTGCGCTAATGGAATGACACAATTGGATATTACCCAAGGTCCCTACTTCAGTTTCAAATTAAGATATCCCAGGCCACTGCCAGCCAGAAGAAGCAGTGCTAGGCTAGGGATAGCCACTGTCTGGATTCAATGGAATAGAATAAGGCTGCTCCTTATAGCAATATAAATGGTGTTGTATTATCTAAGCAAGGATTCTATCCTACAAGGGTCTTTGGGAATTGGCACATTATATTTTAAAGGGACCTTTCAGATTAATGTAGTAATTGCAAATACAACAATACGCTACTATTAATCCTTCTGATTCTCTCTGAGAGTACACACAGTGATGTGCAGCAGAGAAGTGCTCCCCAGATACTTGATTGTATGTATTATCCTATAATGTATGCTATTAAAAACTCAAGACTTTTCAGAGAGGATATCAGATTGTCTAATTGGCATGCAAATGCTAATATATTACGTTGTAGCCGGAACCATGCATTTTCTTATCCCTCTCATAAACCAAAGAGAAGAACTGGTGACATCTCTATTACAGGGAACAATTCACTTTGTGCTGCTTTGGAAAAATGGCAGGATTCTCACTGGACACTTTCTAAGGCAGCTCCTCATCAGTTAAAAGCTTTCTGCCAGAAGTCTGCTAGAGACAATATGCAACTAGAAATACCATGGAATGAAAAGCATTTTAATGAAAGTGAATATCCAGAAAGGTTTCCACTGAAACAATACCAATAATCTATATGTATAGTAACCAGTTCCCAACCTCCTGTCTCTTTGCCAAGATCTACACATTACAGAGAAGGAAGTGGCAATGAAGTGGTAAAATGGACAGTATCACTTAGGAGGAGAGGCGGGGGGGGGAGGGGGAGATCATTTTTAAATTGGGGGAGGGGGCGCATTCTAGAGCTAGGCAGGGCTGAAGGCGAAGGCTATGGGGCCAAAAGCAAAAGGTGTGAAGACAAATACCAACACACACACACACCTAGCATATTTTAGCTTTTAAAGTGCTTACTGCCTTATGAAAGCCAATTCAGCCTTTCAGTATGAGGAAGAAATCACACAAAAGCTGGGAAACCATCGAATGATAGGTTAGAGGGAGTGGAAACAGGTGACGTGGAGGAAACTGGTGATGTCAAGAAGGGGGTGTGGCCACCTGGGGAACCCTGGAGGGATGGTTTGGAACCTCAGGCACTAACCCTAACCACTTGCTGCAAAAGGGTTAGTGGCCTTAACTGTGGCTTACTGTGTTGTCTGAACAGGCCCTACTAAAAAATGTTCCACCCAGTCAATAGCAGGGTGACCAGATAAAATCCAGGTCAGGGCTCATGTAACTTTAACAGTTGTAGAGAAAAGGGAATTTCATTTGTATGCAATTAGTTCCTGGTGAAATTCCCTCTTCATCACAACTGTTAAAGTTGCAGGGGCCCTGCCTCCTTTTGTATATGGTCACTCTAGTATAGTGCCTGCAACTTTAAGTGTTGTGATGAAGAGGGAATTTCACCAGGAACTAATTTCATACAAATGACCCTGGCTGAAATTCCCTTTTCTCTACAACTGTTAAAGTTACATGAGCCCTGTCCTGGATTTTATCTGGTCAGCCTAGTCAATAGCCTCTTCATGCCAGCTTGCAGATGGAGATTGGAATGGCTGTTTCATGCCCCACTTCTCCCAAATCAACCCTAATGAGATAAACACAGGCCGCTGGGAGCCTACAGCTCATTCCGTGGGAAAGAAAAAACTAAGAAGCAGCAAGCGCTGAATTACACTCCTGTGAAAGATGGCATTTTCGAAACTTAGCTAACATCTGCTAGCTAGAAAATTTCCATAGAAACTGGAGTATTTTTGTAGCATTTACACCTTTGAGCACAAAGCAGACTAGCAAATTTCAAATGGTTTATTACTGTAAATGCATCACTACAGTACAGCACATGCATTGCTACATGGTCTTCAGTCCCTCTTATAAGAGGACAGGGCTCCTGCAGCTTTAACTGTTGTGATGAAGAGGGAATTTCACCAAGTGCTGCATGCATACAAATGACATGTGCTGAAATCCCCTTTTCTATGCAACTGTTAAAGACACAGGAGCCCTGTCCTCCTTTCCATATGGTCACCCTAGCTTATACAGGAGAGCAAAAGGCAGCAACCTTCTCTAAATTACCCTGTGCTCTCTCTGGCATCTTCCTCTGAGCTCCACTGCTGTGGCCACCACTGTAACAAGGGTAATTGCCTTGCCAAGCCACCATGGCATAGCTAGACCCATCCTACACCCACATCCACCTAGTATAGTTGTTTGTGGCCTGCACACACAAATTCTGTCCCACTATCATCTCTGGTTAAAATATTCTTGCAAGTTTTAATACAAACCTGCAAAACCTGTTTGATCTGAGTCAACAGTGGGATGGAGGGAAAATAAGGCTATAATCCAATACACACTTACTTTTGAGTAGAGATGCATAGGATTGTGCTGTAAATTTGCATGCCACAAGCAACAATAGCTATGCCAAAGCATTTTCAAAACACACATCTCCTAATACAATAATTATCTGTGTCCAGTCCAACAAGAAAATATTCAAACGTCTCTTTTTGCAATTAACAACTTCTTGCTGGAATACAAATGGGGCGGGGCATATGTATGCAGATTTCCCATTCCAATGAAAAATCTGCCCTTCAATTCCTAGCCAGGCCTCATCTCTTTTATTACTTTCTTCCAAATATAACATTTAATGGGTATTTTAGCTCAATAGTCCTCACTTGATTAATCCTTCTACAAGGCATGATAAAGAGGTTTAGAAAGACGTCTTATTTAGAAAATTGCTTGAGCCCCATCTGCATCCTCTGCCCCTTTGTCAGAAATCCAGATTTCCCCCTTGTCCCCTTGGGTGTCAACTCCATGCGGTTTATCTACTTTGTGTTCAACATCCATTGTAGCATCCTCTTTCAAATTGCATTTTAATGTGTTTCACTCTAATATCCAGTCATTGATTTTTTCCTAATTGCTTTTCCAATACAGCCTTACCCAGGCAGGAGGAGAAAGGAGACGGCCTCGGTGGCGAAGCTGACATTTCAGATTCAGGGCCTGAGGCCACCCATTCCTTATTTGGGCAAATCTCCCATTCCTAGCAGTTGGGGTCCTTTTGAGACATGCACACAAAAAGATGAACTTCTGAGAAGGAGCTCTGTGTGTACACATGAGAGCAACAACCTCCTCTGATTGGGACCCCAGGAGGGCCAGCTGTAGGCCCTTGGCCCTTACCCAACAAGAAATGTCTATGTGTCATGGACCAGCAACCCAGATCACCATCCTCAGAAGATTGTGACTGTTCTTCCACAGAAGAAGCTCTGGAGTCAATAGTAGAAGACTCGGCAATAGAAAGCCATCATGGCACTTCTCTCTCCCTAGCACCCAGTTCTCCAGAGGAATCTCTGGAGGCAGCTGCCCTGCATCTAGAGGAGGCACCATTACCATCCCCAGAGTCTGAGGACTCAGGCCATGAACTGACTACCATGCCACAACCACTCCCACATCGTCACAGCTGGAGGCTGCTAAAACAGACCAGACCCCTTTAAAGGTCAAAGCCTCAGTAGATGTAGAAGCGGAGCTAACCAGCCTAAAGGCAAGTAAATTCCTTTTTAAGCCTCAATCATGCTCTGATCTTTGTTGGAGCAACATATAGACAATCCTGACTAGCCCCACTCTGAGCTTTCCATGGCTGATCTCTCTTTGTCTTGCTTCTTGAGAAACCTGACCGAACCTGACCCCTGCTCCAGATTTGATGCATAGCATAACCTTGCACCCAAGCCACTTCACAGAGCATCATCAGAACACAGCCTGAAGTGGTACACTACATTGGGTTGTCTGACTTGTAGCCATCCAGATGTTTTTGCCTAAAACTCCCATAAATCCTAGGCAGCATAGTCAGTGGTGAGGGATGGTGGGAGATGTAGACTAAAACATCTGGTGGACCACAAATTTCCCACCAAGTCTACATCATTAAATGACACAAGAAATAGATGCCCCAACCTTTCATCCCCCTCTCTTATAGCCTCAGGCAGCTGATTTTGGTTATCATCAAAGGCAACACATAATTAGGTGTTCAGTTTATTATGGTTGTATTTTTACTGCCGTGGTTGGGAAGAGGCACTTGTGGGATTTTTTTGCTTCATTTGCCAAAATACCTTGGCTGGCCTTGGGTACTTGGAGAAGGGGTGCTATTTGCTATTCTCCCTCAGGAAAACCAGCATTTTCAATTGTGTGGAGAGACTCCATAGACACCAGGGACTCTCCCCTTCAGAAAGTTGACCTCCAAGAGTAGAAGAGTAGAAACATGCAAAGAGGTGGGTAGGGCTAACAAGCTCCATCTCCTGACACATTTAGTGAGAACATCTAAATCAGGCTCATATAGCAGGCTTTCCAAAGGTCACCTAATGACCTTCATGGGTGAGTGGGGATTTGAACCTGGGTCTCCCCAGTCATAGTGCAACATCCTAACCCATAGGTAAGGAAACTCAGATCTGGCGGCCAAATCTGGCCCTCCTGGAGACCCAATCAAACCCAGATAACCACATCCCCTTCCCCTGCCCCCACAACCACCAATGATTTGGTGATATCCCAGCTTTTGTGCAGTTTTCTCCTCTCATTCTTAAAGGCTGAAATGTGTCTCCTCATGCTTAGTTACTGGCAGCAAGTGCTTTAAGCTAAAATATGCTGGTATTTTGGCCTCACCCCCTTTGCCTTCAGCCCCTCCCACTACTAGAATGCAGCCCCCCAGAGTGCTTTCTGCCCTTAGGCGGAAAGAGCTTTCCCTGCTCTGCTCTAACCACTGCACCAGTAGTGCTTCAGAACTAGTGACTGTTATGAAAAAGGAACAACAAAGAAGATTAAAAATACATGCAAAGTCAATGGGGCTACTTACCAAAAACAGTTCGGGCAGGGACAGACTCCTTATTGATCCAAAATGAAACTTGGGAGAGGATCACAGTCATGATACACGGGATATACGTCTGGATCATAAAATAGCCCATTTTTCGTCGGAGATGGAAGTGCACCGTCATTACGACATATTCACCTTTTTTTAAAAGAAGCAAAAATCGATGTTTTATACACAACAAGAATTTTATTTTAAAAATTCAAAGCACCCAGTCTGTTACTAATAATTTTTAAAGGAGATCCTCAGCAACTCCAATGGCATTCAATTATTCTAACTCTGAAGGTGCATGATGTTGTTCCAATCTCGAAGTGAAACAGGTCACGGCGTGGTCAGTGCCCTGGTGGAGACAGTCTGGAAGTCCCACCTGACCTCTGTGGTGGAAGGCCAGGATGTATCATAATAAATGAAAGTCACACCGAGCCCAAGGAAATTAAACAGATCTTAAAATAATGCTCTCCAGGAGACAGAATGTAAAATATTAATCAATAGGCTCCGTTTGACAACCCTTATGCTCCTATGTATTATAAAACAAAGTGTAAATATATCCAGGGGTGGAGAAATAAGAATGGAAAATATGAGCTGTCTGCTTGCTGCAGCCTTTGTTAATTTGGGGCCCTACAGATGTGTTGGACTAAAACACTCAACATCCCCTGGGCAGTTGTAGTCCAACACATCTGGAGGGCACTAGGTTGGCAAAGGCTTCTTGGCATCAGAATTATTACTGGGTGGACTCCAATCAGGCCATAGGTCCATGCAGAACCACCAGGAGCATCCCATCTACTGACTTCAGTGACCAGGCAGGTTGATAAGATAGAAGGCATCTCCCAAGTATCCTGGTCCCAAGCTGTTTAGGGTTTTCTATGCTAGCAACAAAACGTGAAAATTGGCCCAATAGCCTATAGGCAGCTGGTGCAGTAATCTCAGCAAAGGAGTTGCATGCTGAAAAGGGCAGTTTCTGATAACAGCCAAGCTGCTGCATTCTGCACTACCTGCAGCTTCTGAACCAGCTTCAAGGGCAGCCCCAAATAGAACGCATCACAGTGATCCAGTCTTCAGGTTACTAATGCCTGTACCACTGTGACCAAGCTATCCCTGTGCAGGAGAGGCTGTAGCTGGCATACCAGTTGAAGCTGGTAAAAGGCATTCTGAGTCGCTATAGTCATTTAGGCCTCTAGAGAGAGTGATGGATCTCAAAGCATCCTCAGACTATGCACCTGATCTTTCAAAGGGAGTGAAACCTCATAGGTGATAGGCCTATCTCCAGGACCCAGGAACCACTCACCTACAGGGCTTTCATCTTGCCACAATTCAGCATTAGGGTTTTAAAACACTGGTTTTCTACATTGGTTGGGACCCACTACTAAACCATAGCCTAGCCTAAGGCAGGTCACAAGAGCAGCACTAATGCCATACAAATAAAAGGAAAAGTGGGCCTTTAGCTGCATGTTTGGGCTAAAGGTGGGTTCCAGGTCTCAAAAAGCTGAAAACCTGTGTTTTAAAGGGCAAAACTAGCAAGCTAAATTGAGCCCAGAAGAAAAGAAGCAACCAATGAAGCTGGTGAATGATCAGTGTAATATAAGAACATAAGAAGAACCAGGCTGATCTACACTACTGCTTTATAACATTTTATAACATTTGCTTTATAACATTTTATAACATTTGACAACTGTTTGGGTCCAGGACACATTCCATATACCATTTTCAAAATATTTTCGAAGTGTTATATCCTGCTTGGTGTAGATCTGGCCCAGGTTTATTTGATCCAGCATTCTGCTCACACAGTAAACTGCCTGTAGGAAGCCCACAAGTCGGACATGAGTGCAATAGCACCTTCCAATATCATGCAACCAAATGGCTCCCATCAAAACCCTGGAAGCCACATTCTGAACTGAATGAACCTTCTGGAATGTCTTCAGGCACAGCTTCACATAACATATGGATCAGCAAAACTAATGAGAACTTCAGTACATCAACTTTTAGGCAATAAACACAAGAAAAAGTTATTCATTGGATGGTGAAGTGGCACAATCTGCTGGAGAACTTGTGCAGAACTCCCCAGTGGACAGTGTCATAAACCTTCCCTGTAGTGTAGGTTCCAAGTTCTGATAGCCAGCTGGCAAAGTGCCCTATGTTGATATTAAAAGTTTGGTAGCTATCTAGACAACCCTACCGTGAAGGAGCAGAAGAATTGAAGCAAAACTCTCATATGCCACTAATATCTCAAGACAGTTTGGGTACCCTGCCACTCTCCCCAGGCCATTTATTATGGTAAATGAGTGACTCAGCTCCAGCCAGAGACAGCCTGTAAGATGTGGAGGCATAACTGTGAGATCTGGGGTAGCTGAAACAGCCCAGATCGAATTATGCTGTGCAATAGCTGGCTCAGAATAGCCAGCAATCTCAAACTGAAAGAAACCATAATTGATGAGGTCATATCTTGAGATGATCATGGGGATCTGCCATCAGGCTAAAACATTGTTGGGTATGAGTGGCATGGAATAGATAGTGATCAGACCAGCAATACGATGTGCTTGATCCTTGGGAGGAAAGCTTGGGCCTGAAACAAGTCAAGGATTATCTCAATTATTTGAATCCAAGGGCTCGTCTACACCTAAGGGTGAAGAGGGAGAGAGGGGGGAGGATCGCAGACTTACCTGCTTCTGCGATCCTCCCCCAGCATCTAGACAACCACGAGACATCCCGGAAGGCAAGAGGGATGGTGCAGCCACCATTTTTATTTTTTTTAAAAAAAGAAGAGGAGCCGCGAGTGGCCCCAATTTAGGGGGGAAAAGGTAAAAGAATATATATCCCCATCCTAGCCCCAACCCCCCTGCCATCACAGGGATGGCAAAATTGTTTTTCCCCTCCCCTCCATGGGCACAGAGCCTCCCCCTACAGCTCCGTGCCCACTTTGAAGGCTGTGCTACTCACAAGGAGACAGAAGCAGTGGCCACACCTCCCACAGTACTCAGGATGGTCCCGGGACTGCAGGGAAAATCGGGATAACTGGGGAACCAGTTATCCCAGGAAAATTGAGGGATTGTCCCTGCCTGTCCCTGGGATCCCCTGTGCATCATTTGGATGCACAGGGACAACTCAGGGACAACCCTGGGGGAGGAGGAAATGTGGAGACGGCCCAAGTGAGACTTCTAAATGAAACAGAAGCCAACAGAATCATGATGATCAGCTGCTGTATGAATTCTTTTGAAGATGTAATTGCAAACATTCCCCACAAGAAGGCATTCATCTATGTAAGCAAATGTTCTAATTCCTAGATAATGAATTTCTATCGTTCATTTGGTAAATACTTTCAATGCCATGGAACAGCCCAAAAGAGGGGATGCAATGCTGGGACCAACAATCTCCTACTGTGAACCTGTGCTGGAACTCAATTGATCATAAGGTCTAGGGTCCAGTACTGAGAAAGGGAAGAACATCTGCCAGATATCAGCTGGAACTTCCCAAGCCAGTTGAAAATGTTAACAACTCTGGGTTTGAGAATAAGGTGGACATCTTCATCCTTCTTTGGCTCAGTAAAGTGCGGTAAGCATGTCCCTGGCGACACAGAGATCCCAGAACCAGCTGAATCCTCCCTTTTGAAGGATGGTGTTTTGTTAGAGAATCTGAATTGGAGGGGTAATGCTCACAACCTCTGAGTGAGGGGGGATGTCAAATTTGATGGCATAGCCAACATATAATCCTGAGGACCAACTGTCCGGTGCAATTGACTTCCAAATGTCTGCAAAGTCTCAGTTGCTGTAGACAGATGGCTGGGCAAACTAAGGGAAATGGATAAAGTGAAAGACTCCACTTAGAACAGTCTTTTCCAACCTGTTGCCCTCCAGAAGTTTTGGAGCAGAACTCCCAGGATTCTCAACCAGTGGTCATGATGGCCGAGCCTGATGAAAGTTGAAGACCAAAACATCTGGAAGACACCAGGTTGGGGAAGAGAAGCTCTGATGAACCTAGTACTGAGCCCAAAGTTGCTTTTTTAAAATGTTGGCCTGAGATTTGGGAAGGCAACTTGGGGTCCCCAAACCAGAAACAATTTCAGGCACTGAAATCTTTCAAAGAGTTGGGGGGGAGGGGTTCCTGTGGTTTCTTTCCTTTTTTCTTCTTAATCTGTACAATTGTATTGTTACCACAGCAGCAGGTACCGTAGCCCAGCAACTATACTAGAATACTAAAAAAAAATACGGAAGGTAGCTGTGGAAGAAAAACTCCCCAGACAATGATCCCTGAGCTACTGCTAGCATCACTGTCAGAAGGATCTGAGAAAAGGAAGTGCTCATCTGTCCCTCAAGTAGGTTGACCATATGAAAAGGAGGACAGGGCTCCTGTATCTTTAACAGTTTCATAGAAAAGGGAATTTCAGCAGGTGTCATTTGTATATATGCAGAACCTGGAGAAATTCCCTCTTCATCACAAAGTTAAAGCTGCAGAAGCCCTGCCCTCTTTTGTACATGGTCAAGAGACAGGGCTCCTGCAGCTTTAACTGTTGTGATGAAGAGGGAATTTCACCAGGTTATGTATGCATACAAACAACACCTGCTGAAATTCCCTGTCCTTTGCAACTGTTAAAGATACAGGATCCCTGTCCTCCTTTTCATATGGTCACCCTACCTCAAGGCATGCACAGAAACAACTCCTCTCAAGGAGGAAGACAATAACCCCAGTTCCCTGGCCGGAGTGCTAGAATGTTCTGTGTGCTCAGGGCCAGCATCAGAACCTGGCATCACTGATCAGCTGACAGAACCCAAGGGCCTGGAATGGGTCCACCTCAGATGCCTGCCTTGAATCCCCCTTAAGTATTTTTTACTATCCTGGCTCTCTAAAACACGTCTGGTGCCTGGATCTACCCACCCTTTCAATTCCCCACATTCCAATTCCCCATCCTAGCATCATTCTAAAGCATTGTGGGAATTAAGGATAGCTAGTCTCAGCCACCCAGCGTTCCAGGTAGTGCTGCCATCACAGCCAGGTAAGCCCACCAGGGCCCACTAATGGAGGAGGAGGCCCACCAGAGGACACTGGAGCCAACCTTGCCCAAGCTGGCTTTGGAAAAGCATATATATATATATATATATATATATATATATAAGGAATGGCACAGAGGCCCACAAGAACAAAAAAGGTGAGCAGACTGGGGGCCAAACTACACTTTCGGGTAAACATGCAGCACATAGGTATACATGATTGGCTGATTTAGTTTAGTGTAAGCGCATGGGAGCCCAATTTGGATCAGGACCGTGGCTGTTTGGGAGGGGGAGGGTTAAGCTTCCCCCTCCCATTTTTAGCCCAAAATTCTACCAAAACTAACACCCCACTCGGTGGGGGGAGGTGTTGAAAAAGAAAAACAACAACATCTCAACTGGATCCAATGCAGGCATTTTTCCTTTCCTTACCCCCGAGGGAGGGTGGGGGATTTCAGGCTAAAAACAGGAGGGGAGAAACTTAACACTCTACTCCCAAATTGCCATGGTCCCAATCTGAAACAGGCCCACACACAATTACGCTTCAGAAAATAGCTCTATTGTGCATAATTAGCAGACCATTTAGTTTGGCCCTGGATCTGATTTCTGTGCTACTTCATATCTATGATACATACTTATAACAACCCCCTAGACCAGACAACACAGCCAAATGACAGGGCGTGAGGAATCAAAGACCTGTGCACTGCAAGAACTCAAGGCAGAGGGCAACAAGTGGACCTTACACAAGTCAACATTAAATGCCATAAACCACAGGACCCATGAGCAAAATGGGAGAAAAAAGGAAGTGGGATGGTGAAGCCAGACTTTGAAAAGAAACAAGATGGCAGCCAACCCCACTTTGATCACTGCTCAAGAGATACCAAAACTTCCACAGAAGAGATAATGAGCTTCAGAGCCAAGAGTGTATAGAACTCTTGGCTCTATAATAAATAAATAAATAAATAAATAAATAAATAAATAAATAAATATTTATGTATTATATGCCACCTTTCAGGATACAAATCCTATGAAGGGAGCTTACACATAACATCAAAAATAATGACATCACAATAAATATGATTAACACATTTAAAAATAGATAAAGTCTTATTAAATATACGCCATACTCATGTGTTCCTCCATGCGCCTATCTAGCTAACGTGTGCCCTACAAAACCAAACCCAGTCCACCAGAAATGGACTGCAGCTTGGCAAACTCCCTCTATGCCTGTTTACAGCCTTGGCCAGGCAGCAAACCCAGATGGGCTCTTGAGCTCCTGGTGGGCCACCATACAAGACTGATGAGCAGCATTTGGCTTGGTGGGACACAAGAGGTTCAGGCCTGCATTAAAGGTGTAACAGTCCACTATCTACTGTACCACTGTTCTATTCTCACAGAAAAATCCCCCTTTAAAAAAGAAAGAAAGCACAGCAGAACTGCTCATGTCATTGCTGCACTTTCACCCGTCTTCTCTTCCCTTCCACGTAGCTATAAACAACTTGAGCCTGCTGGTGGAAATTCTTATATGAACGAATCACTCCCCATTTTGGCTGTTATTCAAACTAAAACTTAAAATCAAAGGAAAGCCAACGTAAAGCCAATCTAGGTGGGAAGTTGATGCTTCGTTGCAGTGTATGATCCAGAGTGCTGAAGAAGATATCAGAACATGCTGAGATCTGACCAAGATCGTGCAGATAGTTTCCTAGAGACTCGGTATCAGAGTCTTGGCTAGATGTTTCATGATGGATCAATGATCTCTCACTTACTGATAATATTCAATACATTGTGAAAATATTGCTTCGTCTTGCTATCAATAACGCCACTCAGAAATCTGTCAGCTACATCTGTTCCCTCTGTTCCTTAATTCTGTCATGATCTGTGCTACAGCATTTTTAACTGTACCAATAATAGAAGTGTTAAGTAATATCATCGTCATCGTAACAACCAAAAACCATCAATTTAAGAAGAAAAAAAAATATCCACAGATCTTAAATGCTGCCACTTCTTCTCGCTGTTGCTGCCTGCTGCTATTTTCTAACACCGCCAACAAAACAAAACAAAACGGCAGCAATAGCTGTTACATTTTAATGTGTTTGCTCCGGCAGCATTTATAATACGAAGTTATTTGGACAATCTGCGTGCTATTTGTAGTATACGTCACAACTAAAGATCAACATTTACAACTGTAAGGCTTTGAAAAAATATATCAGTAGCGACAAACTTCTGTTGGATGGATTGGATTTCCAATTGTCCTCGCTTTCCTTTCTGAAGGGAGACAGCATACATCAACAGAGAATTGGTTTCAGTGTAAGCTTGAAGATATGCCATCTAAGATCTGTCATCGGCTTACGTCTTTCAAGCTGCTGATACCTCCAGGATATATCGTTGGCTAAAACAACATTATTCTACCAATCACCAACAAGATTCTTACCTGTAATGGATTTAACAGTGTCCGTAGATGCTGTATGCCCAAGCAGGTCATACTGAACTAAACTGGAAGACTCTTCAGGGACTTCCACGGAATTCTTAGGCCCTTTTGTCCAGGTGTAAATCATTTCACTCATTGGATATGCATCTGAACAATGCAGAATTAGAAAACATGAGTTAGATGTTTGTTTGGGCTGTATGTAGGACCTGATCTGACCAAAGCTAAAATCAGTGGAAATGTTCTTACTGATTTCAGTTGATCTAAGCAAGGGGTGCAGAACTTCTGGCCCTCTGTGGTTCCCCAGAAGGTCCTTCCCCCTTGCCCTTGCTCCGCCCCATTTTCCCCGACCACCAATCATTTAGTGATTTCCTGACATTTGTGCAGTTTTTTCCCATTCAAAAATGGTGAAATGCCTTTTTTAAGGCTTAGTTACCAGCAGTAAGAGCTTTATGCTAAAATATGCTGGGGGATTTTGGTATTTTGGCCCTGCCCCTTTTGCCTTTTGCCCCACCCACCACTGGAATGCGACCCCCAAGAATTTCTCTGAAATGGCATTTGGCCTTCAGGTTGAAAGAGGTTCAACACCCCTGTACTTAGGAACTGATCTAGCTAAAATCAATGAAAATATTCCAATTCTTTCTAATTTATCTAAGCTTTTATACAATACAGAGATGGATATCTCTAGCTATTCTCTGACCTGTTTCTTATGCAAAACACAAGTTAGGAGGCTCTACCATGATGCAAAATGCCATAACGATGACTTACAACTCCCAAATTTCAGAGGACAAGCATGACCATCCATTGGGAAATCCACCAATCTCATGGGGCACTCGGCACTTATGGTGAGCCTATAAGGAACCAAATGGAATTAGTCCTAGGATGATGTTTTGCCTCAGAAGTAAATACCTTATGCAAAAAAAAAAAAAAGTAAGGTAACATAGATAGACAAATCAACTACCTCATTGTATATAGGATGGTGCCATTTCTCATTATTCTAAATAGTTTATTTGGGGCTGTCATATTATGTGAGACAGATTTTTTTCCATTCCGGAAGAAAGTGTCTGGTGTCCACACTTTAGTAACCATTAAGTTGTTTAGTCTTAGAATTTCAATTGGACCATCATATTTTAATCTCTTGTCCACCCATGTCTGGCGGAAGAAAACATCCATCGTGTATTCCTACAGTAATTTGGAGAAAACACAAATTTAATAAGTTTTATATGCATAGCCTTTCTATGAAAATCCCTCAAGGACAAATTAGTCATTAGTAACTGTAAACCACCTAAATACATTTCTATCAATTAAACTGAACTATGTACTCCCTAATACTTTAATTTTCCACATTAGTCATATAAATAAATTGCCATACATATTAAATCAATCAAAAATAATTACTATAATCTAATAGAATGGCAAGAACCACGCAATTAAACTTGTACTCTAGCACAGAACTGGAAACAAAATGATTAATTTACTAACATATGTTAATGATTTTTATGTCCAAGCTATTTTTTAAAGAGATGGACAGATTAAAATATGCACTGGGGGACACATAATTACTTATATCAACCCAAATCTAAGAATTATTATTTAATTTCAGCAAATAAAACACTGATTGGATAAACCAAAAGGAAAACAGCAGGTCTTCAACCAAATTATAATACCGCCAATAATTCAACCATCACTTATTGTAGAAGAGTCTTTCCAGTGGTCTTTGTAGGACAAGGAATTGTATATATGTGCCTTATAACAGAACCCCCAGGTAAAGCCCAGTGTGCATTTGGGCTCCAGTACAAATGAACTCTACAGCAAATAGACATAAACCTCAATGGGGTAGACAATTACACATGGAATGTGTACATGAAACGACTCCTTCCACTGAAATCAGCCTTTATAAGCTCCTAATGATGTTTACTTAGAAGTAAGTTCCACGGAGTTAAGTTGGGCTTCGTTCCAAGTAAACATGCATAGGACCGTGACCATAGTGAACTAATCACAAGATCAATAGGCCCTAAAAAAAAAAAAAAAAAAAAAAAAGCATCAACAAGGTATGGATGAATCAAGAACAATTTCTAGACTGAAGTCATGGCTATGTAGTTGCTGTGACTTCACAGAGCTACAAGAAAGAAACTAAACTGAATGTGAAACCAGGCAGAGAATTCAATTTCCTGAGAATCTCAGTTTGCACATTATTATTTTATTTATTTATTTGACATTTTAGGCCGCCTTTAAGGGTTCAACCCTCCGGAGGCAGCATTCCAAATAAAAACCATACAAAAATATACAAATACACAATAAATATACAATAAAAGATTATAAAAAACTATATTAAAATAATGACACCAATAAAGCCCACAGATTATGGGAAAGTCAATGAAAACAGATGGTTCTTCAGAGCCTTCCCAAAGACCTGCAAAGAAGGGGCCTGACGAATCCCTGATGGAAGCGGATTCCAGAATTGTGGGGCCACCAGTGGAAAGTCCCTCTCCCGTGTACTAATCAGCCTAACCACCCCTGGTGGTGAGTGAGAAGGGCCTCTGATGATGATGATGATGATGATGATGATAATGATGATGATGATGATGATGATTTTAAAATAACTTTCCAGCTAGCTCTAATGATTACAACAAGATATGCTTGAATGTTTGGTCAATAACTGGTAAATCTCAAGAAGTCGGAGCAGTTGCTGAATACGATTTCTACTAGTTGGGGAAATAGCTTCAGTGTCCTGCAGAGCTTGTCCTCTTCCCATGACTTGCAAAAGCAGCATAAATTATGCAAAGTAAGACAAATCAGGCAAATGTGCTTAATTTGCATAAGTTATACAGTTCCCAGTATTCGGCTTTTCATATATATATATATATATATATGTATGTATGTATGTATATATATATATGTATGTATAGTATAAAGACCCTAGGCTTGACTCCTGTACCAAAGACCTCTGTGCATGCCATTTTTGTCTTTCATTCAAGCAGGTTATGAATTATTCTATATTGGGTTGATCATTTTCCAAAGAAATGGCTATATCCTTTCCAAAGCAGGTGTCAATCTGCTGAAAGCAAGGGATTTTTATTTTTATTTTTACATTGGTCTAAATCCAGCATGCACGGGTGGCTAAAATCAGGGCTGCCATGTCTAATAATAGCCTGAAAATTAAGCGGCGGCTGCTGCTAATCTTCCCTACTTTGCATGATTGACAGAAGTGCACAAAGGCACTTGAATTAGTCGTTCACTCTTTGCTGGGTTTCATCTCCACCCCACTCAATACCTCAAAGAAATCAAGAAATACATACCATCTCTACGTCAGAAACAGGTCCAAAACTGGTGACATAGATATCTGTTTTGACTTCGGTAACAGGACCTAATGTATGAACAGGAAGTGAGCAAGGAAAATTGAAATGTTTCAGGTTAAGAAGCAGGAAAAGTGGTACTGGCAAGTAATGCCACCTCTTGTGCAATTGTCACTTTGATGATACACTGGGCTAATCGGAGGAAAATGCGCAGGCAGCATGTTCTTCTAACCAAGCCTGCTATACTTGGAGATTCTTGCATAATGTTGATTTTCATATAATTCACTTTGTTTACTTAAGTATACTGGTATAATTCACAGACAGTTTTGAAATGCATTTTTCCTGTTGACATGAGTAAGAATATGCATGCACAGGAAGATCAAGAAAAAGCATTTTTAAAAGGCTGGGGCTGGTCCTTCAAACTATAATCACCAGATCTACTTCAGACGGGGGCTCATCTACACCTATAGCTCTTTCAAAAGGGAGGAGGGATGATCATGACTTTTCCCATTTCTGCAATCATTACTAATGGGGCACACGAGAGAGAAGTTTCCCACAATGACAGGAATGTTGTTGCGGGAACACTTGTGGCCAGTTACGCGGCTTGCGCATTTGGATTGGCAGAAATGACGTGACTATGGGGCTGATTTTTTTTATGACTCAGGGATGCGCATATGCGCAGCAACACGTGGATGAATAGGAACTCCGCTGAATATGCGATACTGTGCAAAGATATGTTTGTGTTTAAAAAATTACACACTGTCGGCACCAAAACACGCTGATAACCAATCAAAACGTACTGAAAATGGTGGCTGGGTCCACCCGCACACACTTCATAAAGGGGGGGGCACATCAGCCGCAGGCTTCGGGATTGTAGTGAGAGAGCGGAAAAATCTGTGACAAAACCAGTCAGTGATATTCCTAAATAATGAAGGGTTGACCCGAGATCACAGCAGGATCAGCCGTGTGTCATGTGGCCCAGTAGGGATGACTTCGATATTATCCTGGAATAAACAGCTGGTGTAGAGACAGCCTGGGAGTAATGCTATGTACCACCGCTTTCACAAATGGTCAGTTCATACAGATAAAACCAAACTGTGGTTGGTATTACAGGACTGAACCCTTTGCTCCCAAGCTCTCTCCTCCACTGGCATACTGCACTTAGCATTTGCTGCTTTGCATCAAAGCATGGTTGGCAATTACATCCAAACTAGCATGCTCTGGTTTGTGCTGCCCTGCAGACCAGGACTACAACCAGGATGTTTTATAATCCCAGTTTCCATGGAAAGCACAAACTACTAGGGATGTGCATTGAATCGGATCCGATATCCGATTCCGATTAAAATCGGAGAAAATTGGACATCTGATACCGATTCGAAAATTTGGAAATCCAATTTTTTCTGATCTGATATTTTGGTCTCCAATTTTAATCGGAAAAAAATGGAAAATCGGACGTCATTTTGAATGCATTTTCCCATAGCCTAGTATTGTGTTACGAAAACTCCTATAACTTTATTATTTTTAAAGATAGAAGGATGAAACTTGCCCACATGGAAGATGGGTGTGAGGTACTTACCTGTAAGAAATTTCAGAAATATTGGTGCAGGCATTTTGTGGCTATGATTTTTTTTATTTTAAAAGTTCCCAAACTTCCAATATAGTTGGTTTAACAGCTAACAGAGGGGGGAAGGCAGGGGAGGGGGGGGGGGGTTTGACAGCTGTCAAAACTCAAAGCCTCTGTTTTTGAGCTTTTGGATCTTTTAAAGTAAAAAATTCACAGCCAAGGCAGCAGACATAATCCTCCTCCTCATCTCCATTTTATCCTCACAACAACCACCCTGTGAGATAGGTTGGGTGGAGAGTCTGTGACTGGCCCAAAGTCACCCAGTGGATTTCTATGGCCATTTTGGGACTAGAACCTGGATCTCCCAACTCCCAATCCAACACTTTAGCTACTACACTATACTGGCTCTACAAGGAGGTTTGATAAATTCATGGAGGACAAGACTATCAATGGCTACTAGTCTAGGCACCACAAAGTCCAGCCCTTGCCCACCACCCATCAAACCTATGATGGTGAAGGCACCTGAAGCAGGGCTTCCAATGAAGACTTCAGCAAACTGGTAGGTTCACATGAGATAATCATACACAAGTTTCATTGCAAAAATGTGCTGTGTGACTTAACTTAAGGCACAATCCTATGCATGTTATAGAGAAAGAGAGAAAAGTCCTACAACTCCCAACATGGGACATGCTGGGAGTTGTAGGATTTTTCTCTGTCTAAGCATGCATAAGATTGTGTTCTGAAAGACCTGTATCACACCTCCAATAAATGCCAGCTTGTCAGGAATCCAATTGTTATTACACTGGGTTACACAGAAGAGGAGGACATCCCATCTTTCCTTCAAAGCTCCAGGCTGTTGACTCGACTGGGCTCTTTTAAACAACCCTTGCAACACAGAAGGCACAGTGGCAACACTCTTTAAGACTTTGTTACAAAAGGTAAGGCGTATTTGCTTTGTACATAACAGTGTTGTACGTGCAAATGTCACTCCATGTCAAAATGCAGAAAGCAATAAGCAACTAGCAAAGTGAAATGATTATTTCTCATCATCCGGATATGCAGGTTTCAAGCTGCTAACTGCACATAAAATAAAAGCTTGTAAAATTACCCGACTCCGGTTTCCAAATTGTGGTTAAAAGATCAGTTAGGAACAAAATGAATGCCGTAATTGCTATCAGTCTTTACCAACAAAACAGGAATATGTGAGCTAGTTCAGATCACAGCTACCTCAATCAGCTCCTGCAATTTTCTAGTTCAATATTGTCAAAGATCCTTCACTTTCTTCTATATATATCTTTTGTTTGATTCATAACGCATCACAATGGTACAACTGTTTTTAAGCCAACTTCTGAAAAGCTCAGCGTTTTCCACTGAAACAAAACCTTTCCAAACATTGCTACATTCATTTCGAAGTGTTATTATGGATTTTTTATTTTAGAGTGCCATTTATACCCATAGCAGTTTTACAAAATAAGCAAGAAAAAAAGGTCCCTGCCCCAAGGGTCTTACTATCTGAAGTTGAACAGAGGGAAGGCAAGGCATGGATGTAAAAGACAAGGAAACAAGAAATAAATGTGATTGAAGGCACTTGATTTGGGAGGAGTGGGGAGATATATACTTATTTGGAAGTAAGTCCCACTGAACTTAGGGGAACATACCTCTGGTAAGTTGGAGACCAAGTCCTACGACTGAAGGTTGCGGAAACTGGAGAAGTTTGGAAAAGAGACAATTAAGAGGTGATATGACGGCCATCTTGAAATATCTGAAAGGTTTCCACATAGACGATGGACCAAATTTGTTTTCAGTTGCTCTAGTGTATAGAGCTCAAACCAATGGGTTCAACTTACAAGGAAAATAACTAAAATTAAGCATTCGGAAGAATTTCCTGACAGTATGAGTTGTTTGAAAAGGGGACAGGCTGCCAAAGGTAGACTCTGTCTCTTAAGAAGTTCATAAACTGAAGTTGGAAGCACCTATCGGAGATGCTCTGGTAGTGCATTTCCTGCATTAGCAGGGGGTTGACTAGATGACTAGTGAGGTACCTTCCAACTCTGTGATTCTGAGTAACATGCATAGGGTGAGGCAGAGTCAGGAAAATATTCATTAAGGTCATGTTGCTCAAACTCTGAGAAGATGAGTCCCATTCTACCTAACTTCTGGGCCTTCACAAGCCACCACCATCCACCTTTTCTGTTGGGCCAGGGGTGTGCAACTTGTGGCCCTCCAATAGTTTTTGACCTACAAGTCTGAGAATCCCTTACTATTGGCTATGCTAGCTAGGTCTGTTTTGAATTACAGGCCAAAACATTTGAAGGACAACAAGTTGCCTACCCCTGCTGTAGGGAAATGCTGAAAGCCCCAAGGCCATCTTCAACCTTTCTCTCAAAATTACACACAGGAAAAACATTCATGAGAATCAAGCAGGGGCTCTGAGGCCCCTGAAAGTTGAAGTTGGGATGATGGGGCAGTGGAAGACCTGAGAACCTAGACATGAAGGTTTGTTAAAACATGGCTTCCCCCTGAGCAGTAAAGTCCCACTACATCTGACTTGTGCTTGTCATCATTGCGATAAACTCCTCTGCATTTATTGTGGGCATTTGTTATAGGACATACAGTCACGTATTGCAACAGCAGTCAGGTGAACTTTGCACTGCACACAGTACAGGAGCTTCAATCATCATGGAATGCCACTGACTGATGTTTGCTTGCTTAAAATTCATATCCCACCTGTCTTCAAGAAAGAACTCAGGTTAAAATTAGAAATAGCATTAAAGCCACTAA
Source organism: Anniella stebbinsi (assembly GCA_029215795.1). Taxonomy (NCBI): domain Eukaryota; kingdom Metazoa; phylum Chordata; class Lepidosauria; order Squamata; family Anniellidae; genus Anniella; species Anniella stebbinsi. The sequence goes on along the minus strand of JARDYH010000004.1, from coordinate 174,236,197 downwards.
AATGCACATAAAACTTAAATCCTCCAGCCCATTTCTTCCCTCCCTTTATTGTATCTCACATTATTGATCGTAAATTCATTGAGGCAGAGGCCTGTCTCTTTGTTTATTTGCTAAAAAATGGTATTCTCTGAAATTTCATGTGCCATCATGGCACTATATAAATTAAACTATAATTAAAATTATAGGCACCCAATACATACAGCACCTATATTAAACACTCAGCAGTAGGAATCATCCCTGTTAAGATCTACTATCTAAAAAATCAAGCTAAAAATCAGAGTATGCATTCTCTGAAGTGTGAGCATGTGAGTAGTGAGGACATCTTAAGGGATTAAATGCCAGTTTAACACCACTTCAGACAGTGTGTTCATACTTCCTTGGGTGTTTAATTCACAAGCTCAGGTGTAAGACACAAACATGAAATACCACTCAGAGCCTACTACGTGGTCCCTACATTTATATTGGCTTATACTTTAATATACCTATGCCAGTTGGTAAAATCTGCTAAAGAGCAAAATTGTTTAATTACAATATATATAGTTTTTAAAACCTAACTTCTCATGATACAGTTAGTTGACTGTTGTGATGAAGAGGGAATTCCATCAGGTGCTGCATGAATACAAATGACACCTGCTGAAATTCCCTTTTCAATACAACTGCCAACAAAGCCTTGTCCTCCTTTTCATATGGACACTCTACATACGGGACCAGTTCATGTTGCATTTGGTAAATTTAACTACTGCTTTTTGGTAGACATTCTAAAATTCTATCAAAATAAACGTCTTCTAAAGTTCCCAGTTTGCATTCAGCTCTCTAGGAACTCTCTATGGACTCAATGGTGAGCATTTTTAATGTCAGCTAAATAGTAGGGAGCTTTAAGCACTACAGTGGGAACTGTCAAGTATGAATCACAACTTACAGGAACAAATATTTCAAAGAATGAAAAGCAACTCAAATGCAAAATCTAACTATTACTCCAGGAGAGAGCTCAGTATCACAATAAATGGACTAACCAGAGGGCAATTGCGCTGCTGGTCTTAGGGCCTGCCCAAGGCATTTTGTCATCTGAGGTGAAGAACAAGATGCCCCCCTCCATTCTATCTACAGAAGCCAGCTGTACTGGGAATTGAAACTTACTTCAACACTAGTGAAGAGGAGACAGCATCCTCCGCCTCACCTGAGAGCAGCAGGCGAGCTTAAGGAGTGCAGGACAAGTTGCCTGGAACACACAGCTGTATTTTAAAAGAGCCAAGAGGCTGCCTGCTGCTGCCCCCTCTACACCAGCCAGCACCTGCCACCTGACGCAATCACTTCACTCTGCCCAATGACAGGGCCGGCCTTATCCAGTTTGTCCTACTTTGTTATCTACTCCAACTCTTCTTGTCTGCCCTAACTCTTTATTAATGTATGATATGTTTCTTCCTGTTCTTTGACATCTGGTGTAGCACAGTGATAGAACATCCCTAAGAGACCAAGCTACAAATCAGGAAGGCCCCATTTTTGGCATGAACCAAGTTAGCAACCTTAAAAATGCCACACTCTCTCAGCCTCAGATTCCACCCTCCATTTGCAATATGCAGATACTAAGACTAACCTACCTTAAAGAGTTATTGTAAGAATTATGACATATCTAGGCTAACCATATGAAAAGGAGAACAGGGCTCATGTAACTTTAACAGTTGTAGAGAAAAGGGAATTTCAGCCAGTGTCATTTGTGTGCAATTAGTTCCTGGTGATATTCCCTCTTCATCACAACAGTTAAAGTTGCAGGCACTATACTAGAGTGACCATATACAAAAGAAGGCAGGGCCCCTGCAACTTTAACTGGTGTGATGAAGAGGGAATGTCACCAGGAACTAATTGCATCCAAATGACACTGGCTGAAAATCCTCTTTCTCTACAACTGTTAAAATTACATGAGCCCTGTCCTCTTTTTCATATGGTCAGCCTAGACATATCTGATACTCTTTGAAGCCTTGACCATGCTAAATAACACTCAGCATTTATAACCTTTGAATTCAGACTTGCACAATGTCTCCATATTTGCAGACGTTATGGCTGCTGAGCCTGGACACAAAACTGGGACCGGGGGGGGGGGGGATGCTTATTCATGCTTATTTATTAAAATATTTCTATCCTGCCACTCCATCACATCTCCAAGACACCCAAGGAAGCTAACGTCATGAGGATTTAAAACCAACAATATTCTCTCTCTGTCTCTCTCTCTCTGGCCCTTTCTACACCTAAAAGTGTAGAGGGAGGGCCTGGGGGCGATCCCGGACTTACTTGCTTTCTACATAGGAGTGTGACGTCCCGGAAGCAAACAGGACGTCGTGCTCATCGCGGCCACCAGTTTTTTTGGATTTTTTTATAAGACGGAGCCAGGAGCGCACTTGCGCTCCATTGGAAAAGGAAGTAAAAATAAGATAAATATTCCCCCCAAAATCATGGCCCTTACCCCCCTACCACCATCCCATGGATGGCAAAAATGCAGCCCCCCTCTCCCCTGATGGGCACGGAGCCGCACCACACGGCACCGTGCCCGTTTCTGGTGCCGCGCTTACTCGGGCTTACTCGGGACGGTCCCAGGAACACTGGAATATTCAGGGTTTCCCAGGGTTTCTTTATCCCTGGGATACCCATGCCCATCCCCCACTGCCCCCGGAAGTCCCTGTGCGTCATTTGGATGCACAGGGAGCACCCAGGGACAACCCCGGGAAAAAGTCGGGTGTAAAAATGGCCTCTGCCTCTCTCTCTCTCTCTTTCTCTCTCTCTCTCTCTCTCACACAACACACACACACAGAAAGAGAGAGAGAGAGGATACAAAAAAAACCCTTTTAACACTCAACAACCAGAAAGGTCAAAAGCCTGCCATCACAAATATGTTTTCACTTGGTACCAAAATAACATCAGGGACCAGATGCCTCTCCCAAGGGAAGGGAGATCTATAACCTGGATGCTAGAAGGCCTTTTACTGCATCCCTTCCAACAGCATGTCTGACAATGGTTGGACATTGAGCAGTGAATGGACAAAATCATGTAGCAAGAGACTGTCCTTAAGTATCCTGATCTCAGTATGTTTAAGGTTTTACTATGGACAAAAAAAAGGGAGAAACAGGTTCTCAAGATGCTAAAATACTTTATTTAAAAGACCCAACGCATTTCGGTCTGTGTTGTTTTTTAAGGCCTTCTTCAGGGGGTTGATAAGAGATGTCTGCAGAAATACTGCTAACAGGATGATAGTCTCCTATGATAATTACCAGTCACCAGTAATTATCATAGGAGACTATCATCCTGTTAGGAGTATTTCTGCAAATATCTCTTATCAACCCCCTGAAGAAGGCCTTAAAACACAACACAGGACGAAATGCGTTGGGTCTTTTAAATAAAGTATTTTAGCATCCTGAGAACCTGTTTCTCCCTTTTCTTTGTCCTGATTTGGACGCTCTCCTCCTTTTGGTTTTTTGGTTTTACTATGGAACCTGTTCCCTACTTTTTTAGATGCTTACCTTTGGATTAAAAAAAAAAGTAAGTGTTTGTATGTGATTTTTATCCTGTACATCATTTTGAGTATGGCTTATATTAAAAATAGGGTGACCATATGAAAAAGAGGATAGGGATTCTGTATCTTTAACTGTTGCAAAGAAAAGGGAATTTCAGCAGGTGTCATTTATATGCATGCAGCACCCAGTGGAATTCCCTCTTCATCACAACACTTAAAGCTACAGAAGTCCTGCCCTCTTTGGTCTCTGGTCACTCTAGAATAGCACCTGCAGCTTTAACTGGTGCGATGAAGAAGAAATTTCACCAGGTGCTGCATGCATACAAATGACACCTGCTGAAATTCCCTTTTCTATACAACTGTTAAAGATATAGGAGCCCTGTCCTCCTTTTCCTATGGTCATCCTAATTAAACAACAACAACTAAGCTATCCATTTACATATACGCACAAGCAAACACACACAATTACAAGAGCAAAATTTCAGGATCCAAGTCCCCCTATGAGTGGAGACTATTTCCTGCAACTTGTCCAGAATCCTCTACAACCTACAATGTTTCCATAGCAGAAATGTGCTGAGGCACCTCAGCAAACAACCTTTTTGGGCCATGGACACATTTGACAATTTGAGAAACAGGCGTGGGCACTACCACAAAATGGCTGCTGTGGGAGGCATGGCAAGTAATTTGCCCATATGATTGAGTACAAGGCTAAACCCCGACACACTAAACCATTCGCTTGAACCCACAATTTTCAGCACAATGGTTTATTCAGCACAGTTACCAGCTGCCAGTAAGAAAATGTGTTAGTTTTATTTAAAACGCGGGAGGGGGAGGGCTTCTCGGAAGGTGCCAAGAAAAGTGTCCAGGTGGCGTGTTGGTGCCCATGGGCAGCATGCCGCTTACTCTGAACTATATTATTTCGAAATGTAAAATATTCCCTGAGGGAAAGAAGTTTGATAGCATCCACATCTCTGCCATCTTCCTCACTCCTGATCCAAAAAGGTCATGGGCAGAAATGATGAGGTAATTTGCTTTCCGCTCTTATTAAGCACTCAGACTACCAGCTGAAGATGCCAAAGAGGTTGATAACAGGCCAATTTCGTGATCGGGGCACCTGTCCACTGGGGAGAGTGTTAAAATTTTACCAAGGTCACTGAGCAGGAGACAGATGGTCATAACTTCAGTTACCACCAACCTGGGAAAGGAATCAAGAAAGACAACTTGCAGGTAAATAGTCCCATATCCTCTTAGCAGTCCTGAGTCATCCAGTTTTGCCATTTGGACAGCAGCCTGGAAAACTGACCAGCCTCACTTCATGGCACACATGCTCCTCATAATGCTATTTTTCTCTATAAATCAAATAATCGCATAACAAAAGAAGAGAGGTGATTGGATGAATTTTTTAAATAATCTTCATGTGAACGTTCTCCCTAATGTGGAGAGTCACAGAACATGGTGTTCTTTGCATTTCTAGTTGTTCTCTTATTTTCTCATATATGAGCTATTGCCCGTGCGTCATGTTCGTGGGCTTCCAGGGGCGTCAAATTGGCCATTGCGGGAAATCAAAGGTAGAAATGTGCCTGTAGAAGGAAAAGCAATGGAGGAGGGGGGGCTAACTGGAGCAGAAAAGAGCCAGAAGGAGAAAAGGGTTAAGACTCTTCCTCTTCCGCTCAAAATTGTCCCCCCCCCCAACAACTTTCCATTTAAAAATAAAAGACCACTGAGGCTTGTCAGAAACATTGTATGTAAGCGAGAGTTTGCTCTTTTGAGACAGGGTTTGCCCAAGGCAACCCAGCGAGTTCAGGTGAGAGCTGAGATTGGATCAGGGCTTACTGGTTCAAAGCTCACGCTCTTGTAGGCTGACCATATGAAAGGGAGGACAGGGCTCATGTAACTTTAACAGTTGTAGAGAAAAGGGAATTTCAGCAGGTGTCATTTGTATGCAATTTGTACCTGGTGAAATTCCCTCTTCACTACAACAGTTAAAGCTGCAGGGCCCTGCCCTCTTTTGTATCTAGTCACTCTAGTATAGTGCCTGCAACTTTAATTGTTGTGATGAAGAGGGGATTTCACCAGGTACTGACTGTATACAAATGACACCGGCTGAAATTCCCTTTTCTCTGCAACTGTTAAAGTTACATGAGCCCTGTCCTCCTTTTCATATGGTCAGCCTATGCTCTTGGTCACTAAAGGATGCACTTTTGCTTCACTTCCAGACTTTTACTTCTAACTTAAAACATTAAGGTCCCTTTTCAGATTCTGTGGAAAGCTTAGAAACCAACACATCCTTGGTCTGGCTCCTGCAAGTATGGAAGAGAACACAATGGATGTCTTCACAGGGCCAGAACCGCCAGTAGGCTGGCCTCTGTGGGGATATGCCGCACAATTCCTGATATTTGTTTTATCGTGTTTTTTTTTTAAAAGTAGATCTTTACTCCTTTTACTTATAGCGACACAGGGAAACAAACAGGCAATGTTCGGTTCGGTACCTACTTCTAGCTTCCACTGTCTGGCCAACAAGTGTAAATCTAGGGTGACCATGTGAAAGGAGGACAGGGCTCCTGTATCTTTAATAGTTTCATAGAAAAGGGAATTTCAGCAGCACCTGGTGAAATTTCATCTATGTACATCACAACAGTTAAAGCTGCAGGAGGCTTGTCCTCTTGTTCAGATACAAAAAAGGGCAGGGTTCTTGCAGCTTTAACTGTTGTGTTGAAGAGGGAATTTTACCAGATGCTGCATGCATACAAATGACACCTGCTGAAATTCCCTTTTCTAAACAACTGTTAAAGATACAGGAGCCCTGTCCTCCTTTTTATATGGTCATCCTAGTCAATCTACTGAAGGATAAGCACATGGCTTTTTTAGAAAAAAAATATTAAACATGTCACCATTATCATCAAACATAAGGAGGGATTTCAGAGTTTATGTTTATTTGTTTTACTGTTTCATACAAATTTACGATGAGCCATTCTCCTCACACCCACAAAATCCTGGCTACAGGTTCTGGGCCAATATATTCGTAATGGTGTATTTTGGAAGTGAAATTCTATATAGGTCTGCTAAGCAGTAAGCCCCACTGAAGTCAATGTGACTTACTTGCAGGTAAATGAGTAAATTATTATATCATGCATACTTATCTAGGTGCCATTTATATACCTAAAATATGTATACTTCTGAGTATGTGTAAGATTGGACTGTTCTTTATTTATTTAGACTTCTTTCCTGCTTTATCACAAGGGATCAAGGTTTGGTACAATATCATCAGGGATAGAATCATTCATGGCAACTAAAATATGTGCTCCAATGACTTTTTGGTTAAAACTGTGGAGAGCTCACTAGCATGGAAGGGGATTGAATCCACATATTTTTGTCTTAGAGCATTTTATTCCACACTTGTGATTGGCACTCACAGATATTTTCGGGTCCTTTACACGATGTTGTCAACCTCCAGGGCACCTCTCACACTTATTGACCTTTATACCGCTTTTAAAAAGATCAGAGATAAACTGATAAAGAACATTAACCTGATATATAAGCAGTATCTAATTGTGCAGTTCTGCTATATTACAATACCATCTAGTGGCTATATAATGAAACTTATAGAACTTGCAGAGAAAGGAAGTCCTCGATTCAAAGTATGTGTCCACCCACGTAAAGGAGCCAATATTAATCCTGCAAAGAATCTGGAAGCACAAGCCCTGGTAAGGATGCGTTTTTTTTAGCCTCATGTGGTGAAGCCCTTAGTGTTCTCTCTGCAGCCAGTAGACTGCACTGGCTGTGTTATACAGCCCAGTAACAGAGAATACAAATTCACCTTTACATGTTAAGGTGGTTTTAATGAGCCAACTCCCATTCTTCACTGAGAAATTAGAGAGGGTTTTTGGCGTGTGGCGATACAAGCATCACTGCAGTCCTTCTGATTATTTTCTTCTACAGACTGAAAGAACAGCAAACTCCAGTGATATGTGGGAGTGGATAAGCTATGCTGTTGCATTAAATTAGTAACAATTAAATGGCATGTTAAAGATTAAGGCAACCATCTGGGTAATACTTACAAGCTTGCAAATCCCATTGAAGAGAATACAAACTTGTAAGATATGTCAGGCCTACATCCTTTAATCAGTATCTGTGAGGAACAGTTACCAAATCCAACCTGAAAACACTTATGATCAAGACTTAAATAAGCTATTCTTTATAAAAAGGAAGTTATAGAATAGCCTACCCATAATCATATCTATTTTCAAGTAGCCAAAGAGCTTCATTTTCAATCAGTGGAGGCTTGTGGCTCTGATTTCAGTGGGGCTGTGAATCCATTCTGGGTTTCAGATAGTACCAACCAGAACTCTGAAGCCCCCAAAATAGATTCAGCACCTAGGATAGCTCCCTGAGAGATCTGAGGTGTTCTGACTGAAACCCAGAGTGGATTCACAGCCCCACTGAAATAAGAGCCACTGACCTCCACTGCTTTAAATATATCCGTATTTCCGGGATGGTAGGCCTGTATTAATATCCCCATACTGTAGAAAGGGGAGTCTAGCCAACAGTGGTTTGCCTAGTGAGTTTGTGGTTGACGAGAAATTTGATCCAGCAATTTTTGGTCAAGATAATTCACTAGATGATGTCTGGTCAGTGTAAGAAAAATTTAATGTCAGCGTTGTGTTGTTTATTTATTTATTTACAACATTTGTATACCACTCCAAATCTAAAACAGATTCCGGAATGGTGAACATAAGGGGTAAAATAATAAAAAGAATTAAAAACACGGTATTAAAATTATTCTTTATAAAAACAGAATCCCAGAATGGCTTGTCAGTTAAGGAATGCTTCCTGGACCAGAACTTTTTTCAGGAGGCACCAGAAGCAACACAATATTGGCCCTCCAGTTGTGTGGTTAATTTGGTTGCCTCTCCAGAGTTTCCTTTCCTCAATGGGGGCTAAATGGTTGAGAGATATCAGGAGGTCAGAACTTGGAGAAGCTGACACACCCCACCTCAGCTAATTGGGAGCAGCTGACATAAGGTGGAGGAACTTGGTTCGTACATAATGAGAAGCCACCATGTGGGAATTTTCCTGTGGGGTGTTTCATTGCAGTGGCCTCTGCCGTTTTGAATATTCAAGCCACAGCAGCTTGTCGTTATGTGTAAACCCAGCAAGGGTGGGTTGTTCAGGCGGTTGACAAGCCACCCAGAACCCATGGGCTGTTTTAAGGTTGTGCCTGGCCTCTCAAGCGTCCCAACAACCCACCCTTGCTGGGATCACACTAACAACAAACTACGGCGCACCCCCACTCAGGCTCAAATTTTCAAAATGGCAGCCCTATGGGGAATTTCCCCCACAGTGGCTTCTCCTTACATGTGAATCCACCCTGTGTGTGTGTACATGTGTGAGAAGGAACGAAAGAAGCTGTTTGGGGACAGAAGCAGAAACAGTGTACTGAGAGTTAGTTGAAAACTAATAGCATCCTGGGGTGCACCTCTCTCTCTCTCTCTCTCTCTCTCTCTCTCTCTCTCTCTCTGGGGATCTGATCTGGGAGTACATATGCTGCTTGTCTCCATGCTCTACTGACAGAATATGACAAAAACACCATAAGCCTCCAGTGCGCTCTCTTCCAAAGGAAGCCAAGCCTGAATATAGTTGCTCCTTCTCGCCACTTTGAGAAGTAGTGAGCACAAAACAGTATAAACATTTGGTCCCAACAACAATATGCCAATCTTGCCATGTAGTTTGGCAAGGGGGCTTTGTAAGCTTCAATGCCTTTGAAACAATATTCCATCAACACATGGCCTTTTTTAAAAAAAAACATTGGCATACACTCTCTAATTTATTGTGACATGGAGGAAAAGCAGAGCTCACTTCTACTGTCTCTGTGCCTTTCATGGATTTCTGCCACCACCTTCTGTAAAGCACCACAGAAGCTGTAAAATGCTACGTAACCAATGGAAGTTATTATATGGCTCAACTAAAGCAGCCAAGATCTGGCCATATGCTAGGCAGGCAAGTTATGATCATTTTAAAGCATGGACATCTGTGTCCTCATTCTTGGCCCAAAATGAATGAATGAATGAAAGATGACACTGATGTCATAATTATAAGATGGAAAAGCTGAAGTTAAAAGCACTTTCACTGTAGTAATCTGGCCACTCAATGGTCTCACACACCTATTGCCCCCTTCAGTCACATTCACAATATACATCCTGCCAGATGCATAAAAGTCCAGTTAAGGGGAAACCTTAAGGAATAGGGCCTGAGGGGCAGTTACTCTCTTCCTGCTTCATTTGCCTATTAACAATATCCTGAGAAAAGCCATCTTCAAAGCTAATTTCCACACTGGCTGGTCACAAATCTTCAAGTACCAGTAAAGCCTAACCCAGAGGGCTGACTGACCAAGAAGCCCCATACAAAATTCCACCTCCACAGGAACACAAGACATTGGAGGTGCTCGGACAAACGCAGTGATCATGGCTTCACCTCCCACCCTTGTGTGTGCAGCTCACGTGACCATCATTTACAATGGCTTCTTTTACCACCGGAAATCATCCGAACCCAGACACTACCTTATACTGAGTGAGACTATTGGTCCATCTAGACAAGTACTGTTGACATTGACCAGCAGCAGCTCTCCAGGGTTTCAGGCAGGACCCTTTCCCAGCCTTACCTAAAGTTGCCAGGGATTGAAACTGGGATCTTCCACCTATAAAGCATGTGCTCTACCCCTGAGCTACAGACCCTCCCCTCTTAAACCACAACTTTTCATCTTCCACAGTCTCCCAGATGTACAGCCTGTCCATACATGACTGTCCTAATTAACCTCTAGGACTTAGCAGCATGGGGGGGGGGGGGGGGGCAGCCATTTTGCATATTCAAGCTGCAACTGCAACTTGTTGTGTCATCCTAACTTGATGATGGGTTGTTTTAGAGTTGTGGGTGATTTGATAACCATGTCAACAACCCACCTTCACTGAGTCCGCATGGCATCAGGCTGCTGTTGGGGCTTCAATATGCAAAAATCGCCCGCCACTCACCCCAGTGATCATGTAAACCAGGTGTTAAGTGTTGTTCCAAGGCTTTGTGGGTGAGTTGCAGCCACTGCTACAAAAAGAAAATGGACAAGAGTATTGAAATAAATTTCTACAAGGATGTCTTCTTCTTCTAGATGGGTGAAAAAAAGAAAAGTGTCTGATTTTTTCTCAGAAAAACATCTGCTAAATTTTGGCTCAGCTCAAATTGGAGTAGAAGTTAGATTTTTTTTAAGTGGTACTTGTGGCCCTCTAGATCTTGTTGGATGACAGTTCCCATTAGCCATGCTGATTGAGGCTGATACGAGTTGGAGTCTAACAACATCTGGAGGGCTACAGGTTCCCCTCCACTGGTTTAAGTGCTCCTCTAGCATTACCCATTTGAAGAAGCATTGGGTACTGGATGGGTTGGGAAGACCCCATGGTCAAAGAGAATGGTGGTCACAGGCCTGCCGTAGGATATGCCCTCCTAGGAACTCTCTCCAAAAGGGATCCCTCCTCTGAAGAAGAAATCAAGCACTGGAAACTGATGACAGAGTGGAACATTTGCTGTCAGGTGAGATTTTAATCAGAATTTACAAAACCCTTCCCTGCCTCGATCCAGACGGAGAGGCGGGTAAGAAATAAATTGTTGTTGTTATTATTATTATTATTATTATTATTAAAGGGGGCTTGTCCAAACCTCCTCTGATGAGCAGCTTGCTTACGCCTCCTTTGCTGTTTAGAGGGCTAATTTAAAGAGCCTCAATCAATATCATGATTGATCCATTTTGTACTGAAGTCAAGGAGGCTTTGCTTTTTTCCTCTTTGATTCTGGATACAGTCTAGCTTTAGGAAATCATCAGGAAACCAATGGTATTTTCACGTTCTCTCTCCAGGAAAATCGCATGACAAAGGAGAGATTGTATCATTGGAGGCTGGAGATGAGGAGGGAAAGGAAAACATCTGAGCTTCATCGGACACTTAACAGTTTGTTCTCATCTAACCTAGCAAAAATATTATATCCTTATCTACTGTAATAAACTAGTCAGATTTTATTGGGGGACAACCCAGCACAGTTAACATGTTTAAGGCCCATTTATTTCAAGAGGAAAGCTAAAGACACACTCGAACTGTCTCTGAACTCCATATAACTTTAAATTACTTAACTTTGGCTGAATTGTGCCCCAAGGTGTTCAGCAGTGGAAGTGGAAACAGTTTTATCTAAGGCAGCAGCAGCATCTACATGTTTGCTACCAGTGCAGTTTTAAAGGGGGGAAAGAAATGGATTTTACAGTACCTGTCCATTAGAGAAAAGCGGAAAGGTACTGGGACTGAGGGTTCATGGAAGGATAAAGAGGTATGGGCCAGGATGGGCCCACAGCCCCTCCTGGCAGTGCTTTAATCATTTAACATATCTGCATAGCCTTGAGAATTAGAAACTTGTTCGTTGTTGTTGGTATTTAATCCATTGCTTATTGAACTTTTCAAATAACCTTTACAATAACTTTCCATAACGTAGTAATCTAACAGGGAGTTGATACACATAAGGAGAAGCAGAAAAAGCAGGAAGGACTAGCATGGGGATGTTCTTCTTCTCCTAGAAATTGGCACACTGGTCAATTTCCAGTCAATTATAGACAAGTGAACGGTCAATGTTTGTCTGATATTTGACTATGGACAAATATTATCAAGTATAATTCATTATATTTCTATATCGTCTTTCTGAAGTCAGCCACAGTGGTTTACAAAAAGTTCAGAAAATAACTTTTCGGAGAAGCCAAGAATGCTACTGTGTAACTGGCAGCTTAGCTTGACAAATGAATTTTTAAAATAACTTTTTTTAATACTTGCTGTAACTTTGCTTTATTTCTGTTTTGATATCATTTGTTTTTTAAAAAATGTAACTGTAGGTTGACTCTTATGTTCCAGGATAAAAGCCGAAGTGAATCATTCATACTTATAGAAACATTATTTCATGTTATGTTAAATACATTTCATTTTTCCCCAAATACATTAACTTATTTGTTTTTGAATTAGCATACATATCAAACCTCTTGGAATTGAAATAACTTTTGTCAATGTTCTGATAAAGAATATACTTTTAAAACATTGAACTTTATTAGACAATATTTGACCAATATTTGACTGGTCATTTGACCACCTCTTTTTTTGACTGGTCAAATGCCCAGACCTATCTTCCCCTTTTGTGAGTTTCCCCTCATACCTTAAAATCATCTAGGAAGGCCCTGCTTTGATGTGCCCATTATCAAAGATTTGGGTGATGGCTACCAAATCCAGGGTCTTTTCCAGGGAGGCACCCTTTTTGGTCAGGGAAGCCTATTTGCCCTAATTTTTAGAATATGGAAAATCAGTGTGGAGTAGTGCTTAGAATGTTCGATTAGGACTAGGAAAACACAGGTTCTAGTTCTCCACTCTGCCATGAAGCTCACTGGGTGAATTTGGGCCAGTCACTGACTCTCAACCTAAGCTGCCCCATAAGGTTGTTGTGAGGATAAAATGAAGAGGAGGAGGATCATGTTCTCCACCCTGAGCTCCTTGGAGGAAAGGCAGAACATAAATGCACCAAATCAATACATATTGATAATTTATTAGCAAAACAGCCCAAAACTGGGAGGAAAAAATACTTGATTCGATGTTACAAAAATTTCAATGATTATTCAGCTGCTATTTCTCTGAGTTATGTCAAAGAAACACATCTTTGCACACAGCTATGTGATTATATCATAAAAAGAGTTCTTTCTAGTTCTGCCAAAAGGTACCATTGCTCCAAAAAAAGCAACACAGGCTAGAGATGCAATCTCCCAAAATCAGAGTGCATTGTTCAATCTATTTCTTACAAGCTTTAAAATGTGAAACAGCATTCACCTCTTAGTTTGAGCTAGAGAGCAAGAAATCTAAATTTTAAAAAAGTGGTCCAGGTTCAATCCAACTTAGATTTAACAGGCTTTTTCTCTACGAATTTCTAAATATGAACTTAAATTAAACCCCATTGTACGAAGCTGATATTTTCCAAAGCCACTAGTTTACAGGGCCATTTCACATGTTACATGGCAGCAAGCCCGGGTATCCTGCTAAGTCTGCACTCAGCAGGAAGCCCCAAGCCTATTCCACATATTAAGGGTGCAATCCGATGCATGTTTAGATGGGGAAAAAGTGCTGCAACTCCCAGCATTCCCCAGCCAGGATGCTGGCTGGGGAATGCTGGGAGTTGCAGGACTTTTTCGGATCTATACAGGCACAAGATTGCACCCTAAGTAACCTTCCTACATCTCACCTTGGTCCATCCATGTCCGGCCAATACATTGCTACGGACATTATTTGCCTCTTCTTGTCATCTTGACCATGTGACAACTCCCGTTAAATTCCTATACTCACTTCCTGTCTGCTATAAGATTCCTTCACTTGTCCAGCTCCACCACCCTCAACTCCCCGAAAGGATGCTGCCTTTTCTCTCTTGATGCGCCTTATGCCAGGAATTGACTCCCACAATGTATCAATGAGATCCCCTTGCCTTTCTTCAAATCCCTCCTCCAAACTCACTTTTTCTTGGAAGCCTTTGTAACTACCCCCTAGTAGTCCCAATGCCCTACTATATCTAAACCATGTGTACCTGACGTAAGTATATGTGCACCTGAAATAATCACATATTCTTCCCCAGTTTAGCCTTACTTCAATTTCCTTCCCCTACCTCTAGCAGTTGTTTCCCCGGTTTATTTTTTTAGACTGTAAAACCCTTAGAGTAAGAGACCTATCAAACCTGTTCTTTGTATGTATATAGGTGACGCTCTACCAGTGGTAGGCAACTTTTGGCCCTCCAGAAGTTTTGGCCTATATCTCTCATCGTCCCACACCATTGCCTATACTGGCTAAGGGTGATGGGAGTTGTAGGCCAAAAAATCTGGAGGACAGCAAGTTAGCCATCCCTGTGCTATATAAACAAATAACTACTGACAAACTAACGTGGATTTGCCATCAGATGTACACTCAGCCACTCCTGCCACTCAGACCAATATATCTGAAATGTCTCCAAACTCATATTTTCATCATTCATACATTATATGTTAAGGATTACCCTAGCTTTCCCCAACTTGGTGCCCTCCAGATGCTTTGGCCTTCCCATCAGCCAAACTTCCCATCAGCCAAAGGCAGCATGGCCAGTGTTCAGGAATCCTGGAAGTTGTAGTCCAAAAGATCATGAAGAGCATCAGGCTTTTGTACACCTATAAATGGAGTGTGTAAATCAGCCCAAAGATTCACGGGCCTAATCTACACCTTCCATTTATCCCGAGGTGGTCACAGGTTGTTCCTGCACATTCAAATGATGCACAGCTGATCCCGGGATGAACCGGAGATGAGCACTCAGTTCTCCTGGGATAGCTGGGGCTGCTTTTTTCCCCATTTTGGGACCATCCTGAGTTCCATGGGTGGCATGGCTCTCCCTCCCAGGGTCTCCCTCTTTCCCACAAGTAGCGGGGCTCAGGAAACAGACACGGAGCTATGTGAGGGGAGTCCATGGACATTGGGGGGGAGGGGGAGAACATTTTCGCTATCTTTGGGATAGTGCTTGGCATCTTCCAGTGCCAAGTTTGCTGTGGTATTTTTTTAAAAAAATGTTCTTTCGTGCAGGATCGCACTCAAGCAATCGCACAAATGTCTCCTATTTTTTTTAAAAAAAAAAATGGTGCCCCGTAACATCACGCTTTACTTCTGGGACAACTCGGTGGCGTGTGGCCCCTGAGGGATGATCCCAGAAGTGGAAAACTCTGTGATCATCCCTCCCCACTCACCCAAAGGGTTGCAGGGGAAGATGAGCCCATGGTCTGCTTCATTTAGGGTCTAGAACTAGATCCATATCAGTGTGAATTCTGTGTAACAATGCTATTCATCTGGACCACTGATTCACCGACCAACATATGGCCCTGTAGGTCTCTTTCAGCTCTATGATTGTTATGCATTCCAACCATTCTAATAGATGAACTCGCATGGAGTCCTATACAGTTTAAAGGGAAGCAGACTTTCAGTTGATTGGGATTTTAGCTTCAGGTTTGCTGTTGCTGAATTTTACAAGAGAGAGGCCCTCTCATGCAACAGAAGGAAACACCCTGTGTCAGGTAGCAACATTGGGGAGAAATAGATGAAGACCAGATTTGGCACCTGAATGGTGCAGCAAGAGAATGTCAGCCCTAGCAGGGTGCAGGGGACCATCTGGACTCTGCTACAGGCAGCAGAAAGTCATGGGTCCATTTATTTATTTATTTTATTACATTTGTATACTGCCCCATAGTCGAAGCTCTCTGGGCAGTTTACATAAGATTAAAACAATTAAAAACAATATACAAAAATTAAAACATCCAAAACAATATACACATAATATACACATACATTTAAAACCACTGTACTAACTTTAAAAAGCTATAAACCTAAAAATAAAACAAACTCAGGCTCATCAGATATTGCTAGATGCCTGAGAGAAGAGGAAAGTCTTGACCTGGCACTGAAAAGATAACAATGTTGGCGCCAGGCGGGCCTCGCCAGGGAGATCGTTCCACAATTCGGGGGCCACCACAGAGACGGCCCTCTCCCTTGTTGCCGACCTCCGAGCATCCCTTGGAGTAGTCAACACTGTGGGGAGGGGGTTACCCAGAAGACAATAACTTTTTAACAAAGACATTCAAAATGGGACCCTACATTTGACATTTCCGATTTATTTTAGAAAATCTAACTGCCTCTTGCTCAGTTGATTATGAGTTCTGAAAGAATGCAAAATACATATGCTAACATATTTTAGTGAGACAGCTTTGGTTAGTGGGACACATGGTGAAGCCAGCAGTTGATACGCCTGTTCATTCAATACCTAGGTAGCTAATTCTCAACATAAACAAAGCACAGGTACAGACTAATGCAAAGACCTAGCCACTTGAGATGAATAATGTCATAATTTTGGTTTATTTTTAAATTTGCATCCCATTTTTTTTTAGCCCTCTAAACATTACAAATATTTAAGAAGAAAAGACAGACTAGCAAAAAATACATTTAAGTTCTTGGGCCAGTAGAACATTTTGCAACTCCTAAAACCATGGGTTCAATGGGCATTGCAACTGTTTCTCAGCAAGCAAATACATATGTTTGAAGTGAGAACAAAAACACTTGTGATGAGACCAGTATCTATCTGAAATAGTATTTTAAACGTTGTGCAATATATACATGATTTTCTTTCAGGTACAGCATCCTTCCCCAAGTGGATGCCCTTCTGGGAATTGAAGTTCAAAAAGAGATGTTTTGGACTTCAATCCCCAGAAGCCCTAACCAGAACAACCAATCATCAGTAAAGCTGGGAGTTGTAAGTCTAAAACTTCTGGAGGGCACCTGCCTGGGGAAGGCTGATGTATGGGCTAGAACAGGGGCAGCCAGGTGTTTTGGACTTCAACTCCCAGAAGCCCCTGCCAGCATGGAGAATGGTCAGGAATGCTGGGAGTTGAAGTTCAAAACATCTGGAGACCTACTTTCTGCCTACCCCTGGGCTAAAGAACCCTCCCCAAATTGGCACCCACCAGATGTGTTGGGCTACAACTCCCATTATCCCCATGTTATCTGGGAATGGTTGGAGCTGTAGTCCAATATATCTGGACAGCACCATGTTTGGAAAGGCTGGGCTAAGATCGAAGGAAATGCTACAGAGCTACAGTCCCAAACTCCCTCACTAGAGATCAAGGCCCAATAAACCCAGTGGGAGCGAGTTCTGAGAAAACATGCATATGGGTTGTGCTGGGTTTAAGCAGCTGCATGCTGTAGAATTTTTTACTCCCTCTGCCCAAACTTGGAAGAGCAGGCTCCCATGTCCCATCCCAAAATGCTCATTTTAAAAAGCAATCTGCCACGTGACATGGGGAGCTGCTGTTCAAGAACCACTAGCCCAAATCCCTCTTTATGAGTGCGTATATGACGAGTGGCACAGTTCTTTGCATCCTGGCTATAGAAAATTGGCTGCTTTTCCATTCTTCCTAGTATAAAGCTCTCTATCCCTCAAAGGTTTTCATAATCTTATCCGAGCAGAAACCAGGCAAGCAAAAGGTATCACCCCACTGATGTGCCTCCAAGCATCTATGACAAGTGGATACATTTGTGTTCAGACAACATCTTCATATATACACACACCCAAGACAGAAACATATGGAAAAGACTCGGAAAGTCAAACTGGTTTTGTGTAAATTATTTTCTCTGATGCTTTGATAAGGTTAGTTTCATTTACATTCAACGTCCTTAAACAGCCCCCAAAGAAAGCCCAAGTCCACTGAAAGGATATCTAAAACAAGCAGAAGCTGATAGTGCCAAGTTGCTTCTCGTTAAGTTTACGCCTGCCTTGGTTAACTGCATCTATGGAAATTATTAGCATAGATGCCGGCGTAGGTGTATCACATGCCTAAACTAACTACTTAAGGAAAGAAGCACAATGTTTTCACAGAACAAGGCTGGGAAAAATCTTTTTTCAATGTTGGTTTCATAGTAGCTCCAGAAATATCTCCATCCTGCATTTGGATATACACCCATCTCCACCAACAAGGAAGACCTCAAACAATCCTCAAAAATTCATCCTGAAAGTAGGGGTGGACAACTGTTACTGTTAGCTCAGCCTTTCCCAAACTGGTGCCCTCCAGATGTATTGGACTTCAACTCCCATCAGCCTCAGCCAGCATGGCCAATGTTCAGGAATGCTAGGAGTTGCAGTCCAAACCATCTGGAGGGTGCCAAGTTGGGGAAGGCTGAAGGACAGGATAGGACACTCTTCCCCAAATTGGTAGCCCTATAGTCTGGGGATGGTGGGAGTTGTAGTCCAAAGCCAACAAAAGGGGGGCATAAGGAATGCCAAAAGGCTAAAAGCAAAGGGGGTGAAGAGACAAAAAAGATGTTTTATTCAACAAAAGAAAAAGATTGCAATGAGTTTCGGACTACATCCAGACCCTTCTTCAGGGGAAGCTAAAAAACAGTATACAACATTTATAGACTTTCAGTATTCCCTGTGTTCAATAGTAAATA
Source organism: Anniella stebbinsi (assembly GCA_029215795.1). Taxonomy (NCBI): domain Eukaryota; kingdom Metazoa; phylum Chordata; class Lepidosauria; order Squamata; family Anniellidae; genus Anniella; species Anniella stebbinsi. Next base: position 174,217,639 of record JARDYH010000004.1, on the reverse strand, counting down.
CCACAACACATTTGAAGGGCAGCTGATCAGGGAAGGCTCTTAGCCTTAGATGCTAAGACTCTTAGCATCTCCCCTGGGTCACAAGCAAAAATCATACCTGTCCCACCTACAAATCTGGCCATGGGTTGACTCAAATTTCAGCCACCAAACTTGCTGCATCAAAAGAACAAATAAGTATAACTGAGGTTGGGGATGGGAATTAAAGAAAACCAGGAGAAACTGCTGTTTAAGAACGCACATGCACACATGAGAGGATCCCGGGATTGGCTATATATCTTTTGCTAGATCTAAGAGATGTGGAGAGCACAAACGATATGAAAAAAGGGGGATTTAGATGTTCTGCCACTATAATCTTGTTTTTTTTGTTGTTGTTTTAAACGCGATGGAATTTTTGGAATAGTGACATTGTTGCCAAGATCAAGCCAGATGCAGGTGCAAGATTTCAAGCCTTTGTTTATATATTTATTTCTTTTCTCCCCGCCGTCGCCACCAGAGTGTCAGAGTGTGCGGGTGTGTTTTTAATCGAGAGGCAGCAGCTGCACTTGCTCTCCGTTGACAGAAAGCCAAGTGACTGCTGCCCCCGACGTGGCAGGATCCAGGCAACCAACTCCCAACTTCTCTAATCTCACGATGTACTGGATCCACAAATGAAGCGGGAGGCGGGGGGGGGGGAATGAACAGCTGCTAACTCCCCGTTTCCCCTGCTTCATGTGGCAGGTTCTGAGAGGGAGAGGGGTCCACCAGCTGGCACACAACCTGTCCAGCAGTTGCAGCCTTGATGTTTGCTGGATCGCCAAGGGTACCATGAGTTGGGCTCGGATGATGCAAAACTTCCTCCCTCCTCACCTTACATGTAGTGGGAATTTGATGGCCTGGCTGCTGCTGAAATCTGGACAAGGGCCCCAGGAAACTAGTCTTGGCAGATGTGCTGGAAAGCAGTGGGTGGCTTTGGCATTTGCAAGCATCGAAAGAGCAGGTTTGGGTGCCACAATTTGGAATGGCTGCTGGGGAAGGGGAATCAAGTATATCCATTTTCTTCCCCTCCTCCCCATCAATATGATCGGATGCCAGAGAGATGGAGAAAAAAGAAGAGGGTTCAACAGGACTGTGATTTGTCAACAACAACAACAACAACATAAAAAAATTAAAAAAGAGAGAGATCATCATTACTTTGTTTTGGTTTTTTTGTTTTGAAAGGCACAGAAGCATACCTAGGCGAATTTTTCCCCCACAGACAAGACACACAGGCAGACTCATCACAGACAGCAGGGACCGTACACAGTAAGCATACCCCCAAATCCAGGACGCAGCCTGTTGTCATAACCATCCAAGAGACGGTCCAGGATGCGCGTGAAATTCTCTGGCCATAATTTCTCCTCCTTTTTGAGCTGTCCCGGGAGCACGGTGAGACTGCAAGGCGAAAGCACACCCGCCCCACAAAAAAACATGATTATAATTCAGTGGCAGGAGCGGGGCAAAAAGAGATAGGACATTTTAAAAAGCAAGAGATTAGAGAGCCACCATGGGGGTGGGGAGGGGAGGCGATCGGCTAGCTTTGATTTAAACCCCCCCCCCCAACTCTCCATCATCTCTCTCTCTCTCAAACACACACACACTTTCTTTCTCTCTCCTTTCTCTCGGCAGTCACCCAAATCCAGGGCATCAGGTAAGGAAACTGGAGGGCGGCCCGGGATGAGGGTAGGGGAACGTTGTCCTACTACTCACCAGGTCGTCAGGCACAGGAAGTGTACGAAGGTGACAGACAGACCCGAAGACATAGCGATCGCTGGCTCCTTGGCAGAAACCATCTTTGCTTGCCATACTTCCAAGCCTGGTTGCACGTTCCCCCGTCACTAAACGCCTTGTCCAGAGAAGGGATCATACAGCCGCGAAAGGAAGAAAGGCGGGTGGGGTGGGGTGGGGGGAGAGAGATGGAGAAGCCGAGCGGGGTGGCGTAGAGAGGGAGAGGGAAGCGATCCCACCACTGGCGCACACGCTCTGCCAGCCACACGCCTGCCTGCCTGGAGAACGAACGAAGGAGCCGGGCACACGCCAGGAGGAAGAGAGGGGGAGAAAGGCGAGGGGAGGGGGAGAGCCTGGTCTGGGCTTGGTCCCCGATCCTTTGAGCCAAAGCCCCGGCTGCGCAAAGCCTACATGTCGTCGGAATTGCTGGGCGCCAAGCGCGCAACACTTTCAGAGCCCGGACTCGCCCTCCAACTTCCCTTCCATCGAGTCCCTTCTCCTCCCCTCTAGGGGGCAACAGGCTTCAATAAACCCCACCTCTTCCTCTTTCTCCGACCCCTTCCTTCTCCCCCTCCGTCGGTCCCCGCCCCACTGCTCCGCCGGAGAAAGAAGGTTGGCAACTGAGCATAGGGCGGATTTTGCCCCCTCTTCGTTTAGCTTGGTGTTTGCGGTCTCTCTCGCTCTTGCCAGCAAGATCGGAAGCGGGAAAGGAAGGCTCCTGCAACTCCGGGGCTTCATCTAACTTGCCGCCGCCACAGAGAGGACAGCCCCCGAACCTGATCCAAATGCTGGGGCTCAGCCTCGGGATATCCCAAGCAATTATTACATATTTATAACTGCGCACCTCTGCCCATAGGCAGAGTGCCTTTTCGTTCAACCGCAGCCTAACCCTCTTCCCACGCTGAATCAGAGACAAGGCGGAAACATTAAAGAGCCTCTCCCCTTACAGTGCAAGAATCTCCGAAGGATCCCACCCCAGGGTTTGGTGCGAAGCTGCTCAGGAGATCTATCCATATTGTCCAAGACTCAAGCTCTGGAGAATACGAAATTATAAGAAAGAGTGTATTTGGGCATGCACAGAGTGTTATTTCCTCCCTTCATTGGCTACCAACCTTCGGATTAGGAGGAGGGACCTTTGAAGCCGCAGAGGCTACTGGACAAGCTTGCAGCTTATTAGAAATTAGGACCTGATTGGCAGCAGCAGCACTAGGAATAATTCATTCCTTAACATGGATTAAAATTACTCGCCTCCCTCAAGAGTTAATTTCACAATGGGAAGGAAAAGGAGAGCAGGCACATGACAATGGACAAGAAATGTCACTGTGCAAAGTCCAGCATGGACTTCCCCGCCCCACTTTCTCAAACGCGCATCTATCGGCACTGCTCTGATCTTCCACCTTCCCATCACAATGGCCCATCAGGGACCCTTTTCAGTGGCATTATCAAGTCTCTGAGCCTTAACGGGTGACACTACCACTTTCACTTTTTCGAAGCCCTACATCCCAGAATGACGCAGTCTTGCTGTCACAATTCTGCTCTTGTTCGTGCATGTGTGTGCCTTTTTTATTCCTTCCCAGATGTCTTGGCCGTGATCATGGTGATGAAGTCTTCATTTGTCTTGATTGTCTTTTGTTGAGAGAAAGAGAGAGAGAGAGAGAGAGAGCACCAAAGACAACAAAAACGGGAGGGGTAATACATTTGTTCCTTTGATATAAGAGGCTGGATTACAAGGCGATTTCATCCGACAGAGATCGTGGCATGGAAATAAAGTGGTGAGACTGGAGAAGGAAAATCGCAACTGTACTGCAATGTTAAAAACAGTGCCTGCCCACCCAGTGCATGCAATTGAGTTAATTATCCCTGGGTGCTAAACACAGAGATGTCAATGCGACAAGAGCGGGGGGGTGGGGAGCAGTCAGATATATGTCTGTGCCTTCAGAACATTCCTCGCAATGTTCAAGCAAGATTTTGGTGACCCAAATAAGTTCTATCACACTCGCTCCAAAGGATTAGGCGCCGGTTCCCAAGATTTATTTTGTGATATTTTTGTGTCTCAATCAGAGCTTGTCGGATTTCTTTGGGTGGAAGTGCTTCGTGCAAATGGTGGGTCCACTTCGTATAGCAGGGTGTCCTTCCATCTGAAGGCCAGCCTGTAGGTGAATTTTATCTGGGGTATTGAAATTTCCCATGACTCCTCTCTACAAGAGGCATTTAACGCTCTTTCAAGGCTCATTAAAAAATTTACCTCTACAAGAACGGAGCGCAAATTGGGCGTAGAGGCACGTTTTCTTTCCGATTATGCGCATTATCAAATGCGCGTTAAATAGCGAATTTTATTTTGCTCCAGCCGTGAAAGCCCATTTTGACTATGTGAACAAGCGCTTCTCCGCATTAACTACTTGTAAAGCGCATTTGAAACATCCGGTAAGGTCACCTGTTGAGTGCTCAATTACCTCCTGCATACAAGCATTTACGATAAAGCGCTTCCGAGAAGATGCACGTAATGGAGGAACAGGCATCAAACGGAATCCATCTAGAGGGGGTCCTAGCCAGCAGGGCTGATGGGGAATGGTTGGAGTTGTAATGCAGCACATATGGAGGGCACTAGGTTGGGGAAGTGTAGGTGTAGAAGGAAAACTTCAAAGGACTCGTGTTTTCCTGTATCAGTACCCAATGCACAACAGGCACTTTATGCATTACTTAGCCCTTTATCACACGTACCATTTCCCCCCCGGATTGCTTCTGCGGATTCCCCCTCCGTTTCCTATGCGAATCTAGCGTTTTGAATCACATGTGGTCGGTTTTGCTCCGATACCTCAGCTCAGCCTGTTGAACTTGCCTGAAACGGACTTTGTCCGTTCAGGGTTAAATCAAAACAGAAACTAAATGGAGTACTCAGGGCGAGAGAGCAGCAGGAGGGAAACTACTTCATGAGAACCCAGCACTGAAGAAGTGGAGCAAAGCCAAGGTGGGTGTGCTTAAAACTAGCGGTGTGATAATGACCTTACAGGCCCTTTCCACACCAGGCTTTTTGCTTGGGATGGCCTCTGGCTGCTCCCTGTCCGCCGATGGTGTGTATTAGGTACTTCCGGGATCGCCTTCCCTCCCTCCCTCCCTCCCTCCCTCTACACCCCTATGGTGTAGAAAGGGCCACAGTGTACCAGGCTGGGTGTGTTTCTGCCATTGAAATGGAATCTGCTGTCTTCAGTGCTATTGCCACCTTGAATCCTTCCTTCCAGATTGTACTTCAGATCTTGTTTCCATAAAGCTGCCATCCTGAATCCTTTGGATGAAACATACACACACACACACACACACACACACACTTACAGTGTCCTTGGAATAATTGTATCACTTTTTCAAAGGCCTTCATCTGGATAATAAACTCTATAAAATAAAGGCCTGCTTTAGTTTGTGAAGCTTGTCAGATTTTGCTGTCCTCTGTTTGGATTCTATGATCACTATGTGAAAGTAATTGATAGTTACATGGGCCTACTATTAGATAGATTGGGGATCAGACAATGGAGGACCCATGGCTAAATCTGGCCCCTGGGGGGGTACCAGCTGGCCCCAGGCACTAACCCCAGGGAAAGAGAGAAGTGTCAAGAGGGTAATGACTGTGACAATGAGGTTTGCTGGCAGTTCACTCTGGGTCCTTGGCTCACTGCCTTTTGTCTTCTCCAAGTCCCCCCACTCATAAAGCTAGTTTGCTGAGAGGGACAGTAGATTTTCTTATATCATGGTTTATTTGAAAAACCTGAGAAAGAATCATTCTCACTTAGGAAAACTCCTCATCCCACCACATGAACCAAGTGAGCACTTTGCTCTGCTGTGACTCAAAAGGTTTGTTTCAGTGCCTTTCCTGCAGCTTCCCCTGACACCATGACCTGATTCACACATAATACGTATTCCATGGTTAATTTAACCCATGGCTTGTTGAATTCTGCACCGTTGTGATGTTTGAACCCAGCTGCGCTTACAAACAATGGTTTGTTAACTAGAGAGAACTCATGGGCTGAATTCGGACAACACATTAAGCAACTGAGGGGGGAGGAACAATCGTCAGTTGTGTTGCTTATTGTGTTGCGTGGAGGGTAACACGCCGCTCACAAACTACTGACGGTATGCTATTCCGCCCAAATAAGCAACTGAGAGAAACAACTGGCTTGCATGTTGTTTAGCTCGAAGCCAGTTGTTTAAAGTGTTGTGTGGAAGGGTGAGTGTGTTAATGGCGTGTGGTGAGTGGGTTAAAACACAAGCCCATAGAGGCAGGCGGCAAGAGCAACCAAAGCGGCAGCTGCCACTCTGCTATAACTAGTGCAACTTGCAGAGGCAGCTGGGATAGAACTAGGAGGACTGAGGGAGGAGGGAGGGTGGGGAGAGGGGCGGGGGCTGTGTCAGTCAAATGCTGAGTTGACTATTAGTCCACTCAACGCCAGCCCCAACCACCCACAGTTGTGTAGGAATATGTTGTGTGGGGAGTACCCACAAAATAACCAACTGTGAGTTGGCTACTCAACCCACCATTGACTAATGTGTTGTCCGAATTCAGCCATGGTTTGTTGTCCATGGGTTGTTTTGCCAGGCTACAGAAGTGGCAAAAGTGGTTAAAAAAATAAAAATTACAGCTGCCCTTCATGCCAGTAGTTCATCACCACAAAGGCATTTGGGATACATGGAAGGAGTGACGAAAGAGGTGAGAAACAAACAGGGATTGAGAAAACAAGCCATGATTGGTTCAGTTGTCTGCCAGATAAAAATGATGGGTAGCGTAACAAACCATGGGTTAAATAAACTCTGGTTAGCATTATGTGCAAACTAGGTCTGCATGTCATTCTTAGTCCCATCCCATCCAGGAAATGGTGATAAATTTCAAATTGTGAGAGCTCATTATGACAGCCCCTGTAGCTGTGCCCTCAAAGAGGATCCATAATCACACACACCCCGATGGCAGGGAAGAGATAGATGATACATAGATGATGATGATGATGATGATGATGATGATGATGATGAGAGAGAGGTCCCCTCTACAAGGATTCACTTTTGCGCCTGGTTAGCCGATTATGCGCATAATCGCAGAAGCGCATTTACGCCTAATCCCTCTGCACGAGAGGCGGCGAAGCGCATTAACAGATGTCCAAAATGCACTTTACAAGTAGTTAATGCGCATAAGGGCTTATTCACACAGTCAAAATGTGCTTTAGCGGACGGAGCAAAATAAAACTCGCGATTTAACGCGCATTCGATAATGCGCATAATCGGGGAGATAACGCGCCTCTACGCCTGATTTGCGCCCCGTTCTTGTAGAGGTAATTTTTTTAATGCGCCTTGAAAGAGCTTTAAATGCCTCTTGTAGAGGGACTGTGTGTGTGTGTGTGTGTGTGTGTGAGAGAGAGAGAGAGAGAGACAGAGAGAGAGAGAGAGATGGTTCTCATGATCATCCCAACCCTCCATGGCTTATGGTGACTTGCAGCACCTGCAGGTGCCACATTGCCAATTCAAGCCCCCACTGTCACACTTTCAAAGCCAAACCTGAGACGGTAGCATATTGCGGTCATTAACAAACCACCCCACAATCCAACAGGCCATGGGTTCTGGGTAGTTTGTTAACCACCTCTTCAAGCCCCCTCACTGGATTTGAACAACACTATAAGCCACGTCCAGTGAGGGTAATATGTAAGTTAGTTGGCACACAACTGGCACACAACCAATTTGCACAAATCACCATGCCTTAACCACCCTGTGATCATGCAATTCAGGCCAGATAGATAGATATCCTTCTCTTCTATTATTTATACTCAAATAATAACACACTCTGATTAAAATCTCCATCATAAAACCCAGACATCCAAAACAAACAAAACACTAAGAAAATCCCACAAGTTTAATCCTCTGGATAGTTACCTGGAAGTAAGCACCATTGCACTTAGTGAAGCTTCCTTCTGACAAAATCAGTTCAACTTGTAAAACTTTAATTAACAAAAATATCTTCAGCCAGCTAAAATGCCTTTAGCCTTTAGCTGGAGAGGCAAAAAATACAATTAAGTTTTACTATTCAAACCTCTAGTGTGTAGTAGGGACTCTTTCAAAGGAAAGGAAAGACATATCCAGCATCTGCTTATTATTTTCAAAATTTGCTGACCTCTGTTTATCTATCACAAACAAGAGTAAAACCTTGAAAGCATTGTTATCATCTCCTATCACCAGAGCATACAAGGTTTGACAATTACTCTGGTGCTCTAGCAGAGGATGAAATCTCTCTTACTCTGAAAAAAGTCCAGGAGCTGTGTTCCCTGCATTCCCCTCCCACTACCCCACTGAGGATCCCACACACTGCTCCTGCAATAGAAGTAAGTCTCAGACTGAGTGGGAGCATCTTTTTAGGAATTATTATTATTATTATTATTATTATTATTATTATTATTATTTCTGTTGCTGTCCTTAAAGCAACCCTCATCATCTGATGTATTTTGCAACAGTTGGATCAGACCCCGCAAGCTTATGGACTGCTTTGATGGCGATTTTATGGAGTTTGGGGCAGGAGGGGAGCTCAAGTAAGTGCTGACAACTAGGTACAAGTAATTGTGTTCCCACAGTGGCTAGAAGGAAGCTCTCAAACAGTTCACACCCCAGGCATGATGGTGAAACAGCGCCATGTGCTTGCTGCTTGTCCCCAATGCTCAGAGGGACTCGGAGGTAAGCACACAAGAAGAGCCATGTTGGATCAGACCAAAGGTACATCTACTCCAGCATCCTGTCCCCACCAGGCGCCTTTGGATAACCCACAAGGAGGACATGAATGCAACAGCAGCACCTTCCCACTCATGTTCTCCAGCAGTTGGTAGTGAGAGACAGACTGCCTCTGATTCTGGAGGTAATATGAAACCATCAGGACTAGTAGCCCTGACAGTCTTTTTCCTCCGTGAATTTGCCAAATCCCCCTTTAAAGAGAAGTATGCTCTCTCTGGACATGAAAGTGCCATATAAGGTGCCATCCTATGCACAAAAAAAGTCCTATAAATCTCAGCATTCCCCAGCCAGCCATGCTGACTGGGAAATGCTGGGTGTTGTAGGACTTTTAGCTGTCTAAACATGCATAGGATTGTGCCCTTACATATCATGACACAAGATTTCCCCATAAATCCCCCCCCCCAAAAGGAAGGAAGGGGTTTTCCTAAAACTATAGTGGTGTACAGGTGCCTTTCCCAGCCTGCTGTCCTCCAAATGTACTGGACTACAACTCCCAGTATTCCCAGCGAGGTATGCTGGGAATTATAGTCTAATATATCTGAAGGGCATCAGGTTGGGGAAGCGTGGTGTACGGAGTTCCACTGCAATAAGAATTGAAGACCACAAAATGGTATATAAAATTGTATTAATTTCTGTCTTTTTTGTTTTTTTAAAAAATACATTAGTTAACTCCCATCAATCATATGTTCCCCCAAGGTGCAATTAAAGAGAATAAATTCAGGATCAAATGCTATATGTACAGCTCCTGAGTCATGACGTCAGAAGAATTTGCTATAAGCCTGGTGGTTGCTTCAAGTTATCTGCTCTCTGCTTGCTCCAGAGTTCAGCACTCAATTTGCCTTCAAGTTGATACTTGCTGCAAAGGTTGTGTGCTCTACGTGTGCTCCAGTCATCTGGGTCAATTGCTTAGGGATTTTATTATATTTCGTAGTATATAAATATCACAAATAAATAAATTTTGAACCCTGAACTAAGCACAGAGTTAATCTCTCCTCTTCTTCAGGCGTTATCACATGCGTGGTTTTAAGCACACTTACTGCGACTTTGATCCACTTCTTCAGTGCAGGACTCACATGACGTCGTCCCCCTCACGTTGTTCATGCGCCCTGAGTGCTCTGTTTTTCGTTTCTGTTTGGATTTAACCCTGAACGGGCAAAGTCCATTTCAGGCAAGTTCAACAGGCTGAGCTGAGGTATCGGAGCAAAATTGACCATGTGTGATTCAAAATGCTAGATTCGCATAGGAAATGGAGGGGGAACCCACAGAAGCAATCCGGGGGGGGGGGGGGGAGGAAATGGTACGTATGATAAAGGCCTTCAACTCCACCCATCCCTTCTTGTGTGTCAGAATCACATTTAACAGGGTAATTTTGCCTGTGTCAAACAGCTGACGGCTGAGGAGTAGAAGAGGCCTGCATTTGTGCACAGTATCTATTTCTGGTGACTCCCACTCCTCCTCGGTTGCTTGCCTGCAGTGAGCAGCAAAATGCATCTAAGGCTACAAAGTGTGCACTCTGCGATTGTAATTTGCTACGGTAATGTTGCAGGGCTGGCCCGACCATTGGGCAGAGTGAGGCAACTGCCTCTGGCAGCAAATGCTGCGGCCAGCAGTAGCAGCTCTCCAGCCATTCCTCCCGAATGCCCCAGCCGTTCCCCCTCTCCTGGAGGGCAGAGCTATATATATCACACACCCTGTTCAGCTTCCCCTAAACCAGCCTGCTGCCCTCAAGTGTGATGGAAGGAGCTCTTCAGTGGACAGTGTTGCAGGAAGATTCAGCTGGCAATCCATCTGGCTTCTGTATGTGGAATGGATCGTGGGTGCCATTAGGGATGTCTGACGACTCCGCAATGGAATCCAATGAGTTTGGATTTCTATGGCTCTGAACTGTGGATTCCATAGCGGACCAGCTTTTCCCAAGTAACATGGATTCCACAGACTTATAGACCTTTTTTTAAAAAAAAAACTTTCTGGAATTTTATGCAAATTTAATCATAAAAATGCATAAAATTAAAAAAAAAACTGGCTCAAACTGCAAATTTCCCCTATAAGCTAAAAAAATGAAAATGTGCATTTTGGGGGAATTTGCATATTTGGGGGATGAATTTGTGCAATTTTGCATGTGACAATAGCACAAATTTGAGAAATTGGGAAAACAATCTGATCCCATAATGGAATGAAAAGCACCTGAGAACCCGCAAAACGCATACAGAACAGATTTTACGAAATCCTTGCATCCTTCTGTACCATCTTGTCCATTACCACAAGTAGCAAAATGTCTTGGCCTGAGCCTGTAAATTTGTGAGACTGAAATCATGGGAAGGATCAAATCCGCACTGCACAAGCTGTGATCATTCAAGCTGACTATATCCTGCCAGGCCAGTCATGAATGGCAGCCTACCAGGGCAGAACTGTTTCACTTGTAGGGCTCAATGGAAATGACCTCCCCAAATGTTCCATCCTACTTGCAGTTAGTAAAATTGGGGTGGGGAAGAGGATTTCACTGAGCATTCTCCAGGAGAGGGAAAGAATTCTTCCACCATTTGAAAAAAACAACTGAACATTTACCAGAAAATTCTTTTCTGAAGCATTTCAGCTCTGTAAACAGTGAATGAATCTATATTGTCAGTCCATACTGGTGAATGAAGGAAGCAATGGACTAAAGTATTTAAAATATTTAAATTTTATATTGATTCTGTTTTACTTTCTTTTATTGTTCAGCACTCGGAAATCCTGTTGGATGTTGATCGGCATATACAATTTGTAAATGAAGAAATAAATCAGGGGTATGCAACCTTTTTGACCGTGACATATTGAACAATTTGAGAAACTGTCCTGAGCACCACCACAAAATGGCTGTCGTGGGAGGCATGGCAAAGGACAAGTAAACAAAAGACTAAGTGCAAGGCAGAGGTGAGGTCTCAGCCCCAACACACTAAACAACTGCTTTTAACACGCACCAACAAATGTGAGTTCTAAGTCTTCAGCACCAACAGATACCTATTTCACAGAAATCGCAGCAGCTGGTAAGAAAAGTTTTTGTTTTGCTGTGTTCAAGGGTGTAATGGTGCTCACAGGTTTTACATTGCCTACCGCCTAAATAAATAAATAAATAAATAAGAAAGGAAGGCTGGAAGGAGTTAGGGTCTAAGCCCATTGCTTCCTTCAGTAATGCTTAAGTAATATTAAGCAATACTAAAAATGGATCCACAGTTGCACCTGAAACACTCTATCCAATTCACAGATGGAGGATTTTTTTTCAAACATGCTTCAGGGGGCACCAATATTTTCCAAAAATTGTGGGGAGTAAAAAAAAACCTCAAAGAATTTATCAAAACATTGATTTCTGAGAAATAAAGGCCCAACTCTCAGAAAGGAGCAGGGCTAGATCTTGACGTTGGCCTTTGCTATGCTAAAAATGTGCTCCTCCTTGGCTAAAAATCCCCCCTCTCCCGGATTCAGCACTGCCTGACATTTGATATTGGACTGCAGAGTCCTGACTGGTAGTCAAACCTGCCAGGGAGTGGCTATCCTAAATTTCTGAATGGGTTTTACACAGAATGAGAGAGAGACCATTTGTTAGGGTGGAAGCTACAAACAGTCAGGCTGGGAGAGTTGTTGCAAGGAACAGTTGTGGAGTTGAAATTTGCCCATATAAAAAGAAAGCATTTCTAAACTTTCTGAGCTTGGGATCCAAGGGGCGGTACTGGTGCTGCTGGGGCCTGATGCAACCTTGAGACTAGCAGTTTCGCTCACTTGCTCTCTACTCAATCTCCGTTTTCAGGGTGGGGGAAGATATTCCTTTACAAACCTCCTATCTACCAGAAACTGGACCTTAGTGCTCTTAGGTAATTTCACACTCTGTAGGTCTTATGGATGGCCTTCTTTATACGGTCATGTGTGTTACTTCAAAATGTGATAAGCCCTGCTGCGTTTAGGTGACCTGCCTGTTCATTCTGCTGAGTGAGGCCCCAAAGTCCTACCCCTGTGGCACCTCTGAGCTTTGGTGGTGCTGGGGGAAGTCAGTACCTTTGTGTCCGATACATCCTCGATGCAAACCTGAACTTATCTTCAGCAGCAGGTAGCTTGGCATCTGCCTCCACCTTGGGCAACCATTAGAGATCATGTCAGAGGATCTTATATTTTGAAAAGAAATGCAACAGGCTTGGCCCAATACAGAGCCTGGGATTGTTTGCTCTGTGTTTATTAGGGCTCAGGGAAGCAAGTGCAAATGAGAAATGGGAGGAGGCAGGTGAAAGGAAGGCTGCCTAAAGACCATATCTTGTCCACTTCCTGGTTGCTACCAGCTGTTTGTTAAATGGCTATTTTGATTTCCGCAGTGAGGGGGCCAGAGCTGGGATGCTGGGAGGAGTCTGGGGAAAGCTATTCGGCACATAATGTTCCCCTTTCGAGGCTTCTAAATTATGATGCAAAACGTATCATAAATCCTGGTTGCCCTGAGCAACTGTAACAATCCCTCTGCAGTTTTCACACACTGCTGCAGAGCTATGGGAAAGTGGCTGGCAGGCAACTCCAAAGCAGTGAAGGGAAAAGACCCACATTAGAGGTGCCACCGTGACCGTGAAGGTGAAAGCCAAGGGGCTGAAGTCCTAGGATTCGCCTTTGCACTCCGATAGCACTAACGACAGAGGGGGGAGTCTATCGCAGTCATCACTTACGGGCCACATGATGTTCACCTGCTCCAGCAGTGATCTTGGCTCCATCTCTCAGTCATTCAAGAATATCGCTGACAACTTTAGTCATGGCTTTTCCTGCTCTCTCACTACAATCCCAAAGTCTGCGACTGGTGTGGCCCCCCCCCCCCCCTTCGCAAAGCCGTTGCTGTTTGGCGCAAGTTCCTGGCTCAGCAAACAGCCAACCAGCTGCCAGGGGTGTGTCCAGCGGTTTCAGAGGTGTGTGGGAGTGGACCCAGCTGCTATTTTGCCACATGTTTTGGGTGTATATTGGCATGTTTTGGTGCTGAGCGTATGTAGTTTTTTGTAATACAAACATATATATGTGCAGTATCACATATTCGATGGACTTCCTATCCACCCCATGTCTTGCTGTGTGTTTGCGTTCATGCGCAATCCTCACAAGTCATAAAAAACTGAGCACCGTAGCCGCATCATCTGCATAGCCCCACCCATTTCTGCCGATCCACAGGCAGAAGCGCCGTCACAGGGCACACGTCCTCCCGCAATGGCACTCCTGAAATTGAGGAAAACTTCACTCACGTGTGCCTGTGAGTGTCGGTCGCAGAAGCGGGAAAAGTCGCAATCATCCCTCCTCCCTTGCAAAAGGGCTGCAGGTGTAGATTAGGCCTGGAGCTCCAGCATTTCCACTCTATTACTGGCTCCTGTTCTCTGACATAAAATACTGCCTGAAATGTGAACTTAAGAACCATGATGCTCCTAAGGGTTAAACATTAGGGCCAAGGTCCAGAGCCCCACACTCCGGGGGAGAGAACAAATGACCAATGAGAGAGCAGCAAACAGATTTCACATCAGCATCTTGGATAGCATGAGCATTCCAGGGCCTACCAAGGTAGACATTGGTCACCACAGCATCCATTCTTATTTTTATAAACATTTTATAGTCAGGGGGCAACCAGGTGGGCACATATATGGTTTCAGATGCTCATTTTATTTTTGCTTTAAATATGGGCCCTGTTCAGACAACACACTAAACCATGGTGGTTACACGTTTTGACCTAAATACTGACCCTGTTCAGACAGCACACAAAGCCACGGTGGTTAAGTATTTTGAGCTAAATATTATGGCTTAGCAGGTCATGTGAATCATGACTTAGTGTGTCATGTGAACTATTCCTAACCATGATGGGTACATAATCATGGTGTAAACACTCTCACTAATCACTTGCTGTAAAAGGGTTTGCGGCCTAACCATGGCATAGCCTGAACAAGCCCATAGACTACCCTTTTCTATGACAAAATGCTGCTTATTTTCCACATCAATGTGTTTAGATCAAAGCAGCAGAAACATACGCCATTTTATTCCCATGGTTGTGATGGTGCTATGATTTCCATGAGTTTAAAATGAGAGACTGCACGAGCTCCGAGTATTTCTTTTCCTCCCCTCAGGATTGGCAAACAGTTTTTTTCTTTGTTTGTTTTGCTCTAGCCTATCAGGAAAGAATGTATAAGCATTTATAAAGCATAGAATGGTGGTGGGAGGGGGGAAGAAATTTTAATTTTGTGCTTCACAACTATTCTAATAGACATGGCAGTCAAAAGAAGGTCACTTAAAACAGGAGCAGGGAACCTGCAGCCAAATCCAGCCCTCCCAGGGTCCCAGTCAAGCCCTCCGGGGGTTCCCCTAACAGCCAAAGCTCCTTTCCCTGACCCCACCCACCTTTCCCCAACTACCAATCATTTGGCGGTTTCCTGGCTTTTGTAAAATTTGCCCCATTCCCAAAGGTTGACATGCCTCTCCTGAGGCTTCATTACTGGCAGTAAGAGCATTAAGCTGAACTCTGTGGATATTTGTTTCTATTTTGGCCCTGCCCCTTTGCCATCAGCCCTACCTACCACTAGAAGGCAGACCCAAGAGCTGCTCTGAAATGGAATTCAGCTGCAAAGCCATGAATCCTAGGCTCTAACTTTGCCTAGCTGTACTGCTGCTTAAGAATAAAAGCAAGCAATTTTCACATTATTTGCAGCATGGTATTGTTCATACTGCATGAATAGGAACAGCGGCCATAGAGAGGGTGCCACCTTGAGCTAAACTCTTCAACTTGATTACTTCAGTTTCAGGGAGTCCCTGTTTGGGTTGGACACATGAGAAACAGTATTGAGAGAGAATATCACTATCTTCCTAGAGATAGTGATAGTAATCCAAAAAAACAGATACAACACTAAAACTGTTACTGGACTCTACCATATCAGACTGCAGGTCAGGGGAAATCACATGATTGAAACATCTTCTGCACAAAACAGAGGGATGGGAGTTGTAGATCAAACCATCTGGAGGGCCACAAGTCGCCCACACCAAGGATATTTTCCCTTGACATTTTGGATGACTGCTTACCAGATATGGACACAATACAATCTTGAGCACTTCTATTGGCACACCTATGTCTTACAAGGAAAGTGTGGGTTCCTTACAGAGTTCATGGAGTTAAGGCAGGGAGCCAAGGGTACTTGCGGGGGAGAATCAGGGCGCTAGGTGAAAGGTTAAGTATTCCCTCTCACTCACCAATTCTCCCTTGCAAATGCCTCCATTATCTTGGGATGTTTGGGAAAATGTGTTTTCCTGAGGTAACATATCATGTAGGTCTGTCCCAAGTTAAGCAGATGTTTAATATGCCCACTCCACCACTTTGACAAAGGCCAATATTAAAGGGGGGAAATGAAAAACCTCATGACAAGACCCCAAAACAAACGAATGTCTTGGTCCCATTTCTAATTACATATCAAGATGGAGGAGCATGAGCCTGTTGCTAATGTACCTGCCAAGGGCCCACGCCCCTGCATAGGCCCACTGACAAGAGGGAGTTGCTCCTCCGCCTCATCATTTCAACCTGCTCATTCATCTGCCTCTTACTCTGGCCCAGACAATGATGGTGGTGAGAAAGAGAAGAAGTAGCTGCCACTGCCTACTTGCTCACCATCTCTCTCTCTCTCTCTCTCTCTCTGTCTCTCTCACACACACACACACACACACTCTCAAGCAAGGAAGCAACCAAGCAACCAAGCAAATGGTAGCAATGATGAGAAAGAGGAAGAACAGCAACAGCAGCTGGTGAAAATGGTGGTGAGCAGACAGACCCACAGAGGGAGGGGGGCCATTGAAGGTGTCTTGCCCAAGAGAACCCAAAAACCTAGAGTCAGTACTGCTTGTGCATCAAAGTTATTCTTAGGCTCCAAGTCCACTATAATTTACGTTTTATCTAAGATTAGAAAATCAGTTTGGAAAATTAAGTTATAACCTGATACTGTATTTTCCCTCCCACTGGATTCAAAATGACATTTAGCGAAAACAGGATGGAAATTTATTTACTGAATCTATTTCAACTCACAGTGAACACATCTTTACAGTAAAGTTGAAATCCATGCATTCCTGCAACATTAACACTCTATTGCTTGCCAGCAGGAAGAACACAACTTTTAGATGTGTTGTGAGTTAACTATCAGAATGCATTCATCATAGGGCAAATAATTAGATTCAAGCTGTAGGTTGTTACTTAAAAGAACCACACACTACATTTGTTCTTGCTGAACGTATCACCTTGTGACACACATCTACCGGTTGCATCATGGGTTGTAAAACATCTAGCTATATGCCTTTACTTACACTAATCATTCATCCTGGTTATTTGTACTGAACCACCCTAAAACTAGGGATGTTTCAGCATTCCTAATATCCCAACAAAGTCCCTTCAATCCCCATTCTTGGCCTTCGTCATCAGCCTGAAAGCCAAAACACATGGGGCCTAGCTACATGGGCTATTTACTCCAGTCCTGCTCTGACCCAAACACGATCATGGCAGATGATGTATGCCTATCTCAGTTGTGCTGCTTTTTGTTGTTATATCTGGTGTTTTAGAAACTAGAAACTGGTTTTCTGACAGATTTTCCCGTCACAGCAGCTGCAGAGTGGTTTGGGAGTGTATGTGACATGAACTACCTTTGGTGTGCCCTGCCAGGAGCAGTGCTGATTGGCAGAAGGGAAAGTTGTGTAGGAAGAGGGGCAGGGGGAGAGAAGAGGGCTAAACATGTCTACCCAGAAGTAACTTCAATTGCACTTTGCCAAGTACAGGAGCAGAGGGGTTGCGAGAATCCCTTTGTTTTATATATTCGTTGAGTGTGGGAAGAGGACCAGCCCTGTTTCTTTGAAACTGCTCTGTTGGGAACATGCGCTGCATAAACATGCTTACTCCAAAGCAGCTCTCTACAAATGCACTTTACTGACCACGGGAGGGGGAGTGGCAGAGAGTAAGCCTCAAGCCAGTCATTTTAAAATAGCGCTGTTATGCAAGTGCAAAGATTTGCTCTTATGGAGGTTCGTACACATGCAAAGCTTTACTGATTTCAAAAGCTAATGGACCCCAAATGATGCCTAATCCCTCAGAGAGAGGCTGGAGATGGAGGAGATCTGTCTGCTAAACATGCCTACTTGGAAGTAACTGCACCTCACTGAGTGTGGGGAGGAAGCCTCCGCTCATTCACTGCTCCACACCTACAGAGCTGATGACATTCATTTTTATTTACAGGACTCCAACCCACCAACCCTGAACTAATGAGATTTCAGGTCTTGTTTGCCCCATGCAAGTGGGTTTTGTTTTAATGTATAAACCACTTTACCTAGGAAGAGCTAACCCTATTTCATGAAATTCTGTATTTAAGCAGATCATCTCAAAAACTGTTGCCATGTAGATTCAGCCATAGAGCATGATCTGAAGTCCCATTCAGTCCAATAGGATAAATTTATGCACGTGCTTGAAGTATGCATGCAGGCAGGTATGGTTAACTTTCCCAATAACACTTAGAACAGTGTAACTTTGGATGGATCATGCCCTGTGTATTAAACAAGAACATCTGAGGAAAGAAATGTAGGGTGTAGGTTATGAATTGCATATGGAGAGTCTACTGCAGCATTCCCCGACGTGGTGCTCTCCAGATGTTTTGGACCACAACTCTTAGCATTCCTGACCACCTGCCCTCCTGAAGTTGAAGTTCTTCTGTCTTAGACATCCTTTCAGCCTACCTGTAGAAAGAGAAACAGCATTGCAAGTGAAATCAGGAATGTGTGCTAGCAAAAACATATGTCTTGTGGGTACTGTGTCTTAGTCTTTTAGCCCCGCCCCACCTCTTCTACCCTTGGATATTCATGCCTGGATGGATTGACAGTAGGGTAGCCACTTATCCATCACCAAAAGAGAGGAAATGCATGACACCCCCCCAGGTGACAGAATTACATATGCTAATTTATATGCATAGATGCAAATTTGAAAATAATTACAATATATTTTGTAAAAAGTACATAATGGTAAAGATTCTGACCCAGTGACCCATGGGCTTGCTCAGTCTGTTGTCCAAGTTGCTAAGTGCTGATGATGGGCAACATAAAGGCCCCTGAACACCTTTATTATGGTTCTTTATCTTTAAACTGGTTGTGGACTGGACAGCCTTTCAAATTGAGCACTTGGCCACAACCCTAATTGGGTGTCTTTCCATCATCAACCAAACATTTGTGGCCTGTTCCTGCATACGTAGAATAAAGGAGTAGTGTTTCCTTCAAGGGAATAGAGCAAATCTTCTATATGGATCTGAGAACCAGAACCTCCTTTAATAAAAATAAAAATAAAAAATCATAGGGTCCATAACTCCATCAATGTGCATTCTGAGAACACAATCCAGTTTATTTGATAATTCTAGAGCTAATACTTTGCAAACTTTATTTCACAACTAGATACTTGACCATATCCATTCATATTCAAGGCTTTATTGGACCAGTGTGAACACACATTTATTACATCCTATCATGCATGGTTTTCCCCAGTGCCAAAGACCTTGCCATCTACAAATTGATTGTGATGTGTACACGTTGTGTGTTCTCAAACTCAGGCGTAGCTGATTTTGAACTGTACCATTCTTCAGTCAGGACAGACAATAAGTTCACTTTATAACAGGGTGGATGCTTTGACAATAGACATAAAAGAATTTGACATCCCAGGGGGAAAAAGGACTGTAACTTCAAATAGGCCAGACAAATCAGACTTCTGTGAGCTTCAATGAACTGGAAAGAGCTGAGCAATCTAGCATTTAGAACGGAACTTGTAAACTGTAACTTCATTTGGCAAACACTCAGTAAGCCACGGTAGTATTATGCTTAATTCCCAAAGGGCATGCATCCAATCTGCTCTTGATTACCATCTGCTGGTTACTGCACAAAGCAGTGTTTGCAAACATATCTCTAAAATGAACTGCATTAGAGTATCCCATCAGAAAAACAAAATACTACAGTAGAAGTTTTTTGTTTGTTTATTTAGTAATGGTAATCAACAACACACAATAATAGTATACTTAATATTGTATTACTCATGAGCCTGATTTACAGTTTAAGGGGCTTTCATGTCACTATAGAAATAAGAGTCCTATTTTTCCTATTTCCCATCATCATCCTAAACTATTGTGCAAGCATGCCTTGTATGGCGTATTGGGCTCAGACGTGCAATGCCTGGGTTCAGATCGCTGCTCACCTGTAATAGCTTATAGACACATATAAGCTATTACAGGCACGTACAATGGGAACACCACAGGGCTATTCTGAAGATAAATCATGTTTGTAAAACACCTTCACTCCAACTTTTTCTTTTCTTTTTACACTGAAGAGTTTTTATTACAATGTTTTCAATGGTCCAAGTTAAGTAACATTCAAACAAAACAAAAGGGAGAGTTAAAATAAGGAAGGGGAATAGCAGGGAAGTAGGTTACGGGTGCTTTGACCCTATAAATTGGGAAGACACATATACTGGACTGCCAACAATGATACATAAACACTTGCATTCTTGAACTGCTATTGAAGCAGAACATGAATGCCAACTCATGGGTTTTGCTCTCTCTGTCACACTTTGGAGTGACCTGCTCCTCAACCCTAATATTGGGTGATTTGGCTTCACCCTTAATATTAGGTGACTTGGGGAGGGTGCAATATATCTCTTTGTATGGAGACATATTACACACAATCACACGTCTTTTGAGAAGTACAAAATAGTAGAGGAATTATTCCCTAAATTGGGACATTGGAAATGGAGTTTCACTTGATTTTTTTTTTAATTGCACCACTCAATGGCTGAATTCGGACAACACGATAGTCAATGGTGGGGTAATAATCAACTTTACAGTTGTTCATCTAGGGGGTACTCCCCACACAACATGGTAATAAATAATCAGCTGTGATGTGGATTAGGATCAGCGCTGAGTTGACTATGGCAGCATTCGGAGGACACAATAGTCAAAACAACTGACTATTGTTTCCCCACCCCAGTTGCTTATTGTGTCATCTGAATTCAGCCAATATGTATTGACTTCTGTGGTTACCAAGCATTGACAATCCTGTTGAATATCTGAAGGGATTTGATGTTTAATGAACTCTTCTGTTAATTCTTCAGTCAACTTCACAGGTATAGCTAGGGTTCCTCTCAGTGGCCCCTAACTGACAACCACCATTTTTTCCCCAGAATGTCCCAGACATAGTGCTGTTCCAAAGCATTCTGTTGGGGGAAAAGACAGCTGACAGCCACCCAAAGATACCCTGTTACCTGCAGCAGAGCTGTTAAAAGTAAGTAAGTCACAAACCTATGCGTGTTTAAACAAATAAAGAAAAAAGTTCTAAAACTCTTAGCTTGACCAAGCCAGCATGGGAATTGTAGGGCTCTTTTCTGTCTAAACATGCATAGGATTGTGCCCTAAGAGAACAAAATTCAGAGGGTGAGATGAATGGGGCAGCGAATTTGGAGAACTGCATAAACTTGACAGATGAACTGCTTCCACTTAATTTCAAACATGGGATAATTACCACAGTCCATGTGCCATGGTGGGAGAAAGCTGTTCATATTGAATCCACCCATTCACGTACCCCTAACTCCAGTTTGTTTGATTTTAAAACCTTAACAAGTTGGCTAGACAGCAGCAGAATGAAGACCAGGTCTGTAAATGACTGTTAAACACAGCTATTTGACTACACTGTTACAATGTCTAAATAAACCTCTTTAAAATGGGAAATGTGACATCCCAAGCAGCTAAAGAGCTTTGGAAAGAAGATCAAAGAATCATGAGTAGCTTATACACTGGGATAACAGAGCTGCATATGATGTAACTATGTTTCCATTTTAAAATAAAATAATTTTTATTCCAAATTTTGTCTAATTACTGATGCTACCCATCAATCTAACCCTTTCGTTGTATGTGTGTTCCTCTGCCAGTCCTGCTTTCTATTCAAATTTTAAGCCCCTGAGGATGTCTCTTCCATTGACATATTATTAATATTTATTCATTGCTTTGCCAATAACCCAGTTTCTGTTTCTCTAACTTTCCTCATTTACATTTTTCCATCCCCAAAGTGCCAACATAGATTACTGTCTATTTCTCAGCCCCCCCCTTTTCCCCCCAAACCCATGATTCTGCTTTATCAAAGTTCAAGCTAACTTTTTCAGTCCTCTTAAATCATAACATGATTCAATTCAGCTTCATTCTCATTTTCACTCAAGCTACTTTGTTTTGGCCATTGATGAGCAGATGTTGAGTGCTCCATGCTAAAGGAATGCATGAGAAACCACTTGGATTGGGGGGGGGGAGGGGAAGGAGCGGGCAAAGTAGGAAAAATAATGACATGATTTGCTAACAATATGATGTTTATGGGCCATTTTGTCTTGCTTTTCAATGTCACTTTTAGATTTGCCCACAGAGCTAAGAAAAACGAGAGTGGCATTTTGCTACCTAAGGCACAGGACAAGATAGCACCGCTTTTCTCACCCCCACTGCAGTCCTATACAGAAGCAGACTAGACTGGCAGTTGAAAATTATTTCAGCTTTGGCGATGAGATGGTTTCCTCTGCTGCACCTGAGAGCATTTTCATTTCTGTTTCGATTTAATCCAGAGGGAGAGGCGGGTTAGAAATACTTATTATTGTTGTTGTTGTTGTTGTTGTTGCTGTTGTTGTTGTTGTTGTTATTGTTATTAACTCTGAATGGGCAAAGTCCATTTCAGGCATGTTCAACAGTCAAGCTGAGGTATCACAGCAATCTTGACCATGTGTGATTCAAAATGCTAGATTCACATAGGAAATGGAGGAGGAACCCACAGAAGCAATCGGGGGGGGGGGGAGAATAGTAGGTGTGATAAAGGCCTACGACCTGTTCCTGGTGGAAATGAATGCTGCTAGAACTGGTGCATTGATGTAGATCAACACAGCTGCCTGAATTTTCAGACTGTTCTTGGAGTGTGGCTAGGGGGACAGTCATGAGGAGCACTTGCACTTCAAAACTGGTTACTTACCCCTACAATCTCTCCTTTTCTTGTGCTAAGGCTTCAACCCAGGGTGTCATCACCACCCTGTCACAAAGCCAGCTTGTCCTCAGTTGAAAATGACATGGTTCCAGGGCTCTGGCTCAGGATCTCTGCTTTCCTCAGGCATAGAAGAAGAATTGATGCTTGCTAATGATGAGGAAGCAAACAGTGAATCCACAGTCCAGATCCCTGCTGTCAGGGTGTCACCATTATTGAGAGCCAGATCCCTCGATTCACCTTCTCAACACCAGGAAGGATCACCGACAGTAAATAGCTCCATTTGAGGCATCCTTTGGTAAATGCAGTGCCAATTTAGTGGACCAGAAACCCTCCAAGGTGCATTAGTCTAACCAACATAAGGCCTTTGCATTTACATAAAAGAGGACATTCACAACCAAATGTGAATTGTCTTCATCTGGATCAGGTGGTTCCTCATACAGCATTCTTGCTACCCACTTCCACAGAAGAATATTCCAGTTAGTACGGATCTCTTGCTCCTAGGAGCAAGCAACACCATGCCAGGCACTGAAAGCTATATAGCTAAATTCCCAGTCTCTGGCAGGCTCTTCCTTGGTCTAGCAATTTTGACCTCGAAACACCTTTTCCTGGTCATCTCTGCCAGTCAAAATGGTGCTGTTACCTGAACAGTCAAACAGCATTGTGCCTACAAGCATCAGTGCACCCCCAGATATCTTTCTTGGTGCATGCCAAGGTGTCCTATTCCATATATCTATATCTATATATAGATATATATTCTGACCAACAACTGTGAATTTCTGTTGCATGTAGATGAAAATGAACTGTTGGAGCTCTGCCTTGTACTCATTATTTTGGGTGAGTTACTTGTCCTTTGCCACTCCTCCCATGGTGGCCATTTTGTGGGGGTGCCCACAACAGTTTCTCAAATTACCAAAGGTGCCCATGGCCTGATAAAGATTGAATATGCCTGAGCTATATTAACTTATTTCTATTTTTAGACATTCTCTTGGCCAATTAAAAAGCTAAGATAATAAAAACAAGTTGTTAGGAGCAAGTCCTATTGAACTTAGTGGAAATTATTTCCAAATAAACATGCATTAGATAAGGGGGCAGTCATTCTTCATTAGAGCTTCTTCCCATCGCTTCCTTCATATCTTGTTCATTATCATCCTCACCCATAGGGGAAATGTACTTGGGTTGCTGGCTTCTGACAAGTTTCAATGCACTCTCATTAATCAGCTGTGATTCCCTGAAGAGCTTCCTCATCTTTAGCGCTTGAAGAAAGCCAATAACATGCTGATGCAATTAAGAAGTGCCAGGCTGTTAATTTAATGTTGCATAAAGCAATGATATAGCACGGGTCTGAACAGATCCTCCAACAGGCTCACACTTTCCAGCAAAGCTTTGAGAACCAAAACCCTCTGTCATGAAGTCAATAAACATTAAAAGCGAATTAAGCAGTCTTCAATAATTGGGCTGTGGTTAATAAATTAGACCCAAGACTGCCTCTTCCACATAGAGATGGAAACATGGAACAAATGTCTCTTATTTTACCAATCCTCATGCAAAAACTATAGGCTTTCAGTGATGGGGCAAGGCAGCCCAGAGCCAACATTGAAACATTGCATTTGTTTGCAGAAGCTGAGAATTTAGGATACATTAAATCACGAGTGTCGAATCTCTTTCAGTCCAAGAGCTGAATTTAATTTCAGAGAAGCTCTTGGGGTTGCCTTCCAGCAGTGGGTTAGGCCAAAGACAAAGGAGATGGGGTCAAAACATCAAAAATACCAGCCGATTTTTACTTAAAGCTCTTACTGCCAGGAACTCAGCCTTTGTTGTGCTTCCAAGCCCTCCCACTGAGATGTGAGACAATAAAGAGGTCTGCTGTACAATCCACAAAGCTTTATTCAGTAAGTAGACATCTCTTTATACCTGAAGAGAGTGTGAATGTGAGGAGCTATCCTCTAAGCTTAATTAGCTTAACAAAGCAAGGCAGATGCCTATCATCTAAATGGACAGTTTCCCCACCTTGCCAACAGGATTTTACTGAATCCATCCTTCAGGAAAGGCTTTTGAGTTGAAACCTCTGGCAAGTGGCTATTCTAGTTGACCATTTCCCACCTCCCCTCAACTCTGCCCATTTGACCCTGCAGCAAACTCTAGGGTCTGTCAACTCTGATATTCCCTCCCTCTCCAACAGAGACCAAGTTCCCAGGAGATGGGGAGGATGATCTCTGGGCCTGGGTGTCCTGTTCGATAATCTCCTGGGAAGATTCATCCTTGACTTCTGAAGAGTCTTGGAGAACCACTGGCCAAGTCAGGAAGCAGGGGACTCCAGGCAGGCTTGATTTGACCCACATGCCTAAGGTTTAACACCACAGTGTTAAGAAAAAAGTTGCCCTTAACACAATCAATACCATGTCACTAGTCAACTCACTTATTGTATATGTTGAGCAACTATCATTACTATTAACAATTAAGACTGTGATCCTATACACTTGCCTTTTTTGCAATTTAATCTTAAATATATTAAACAGTTTGGCATTTAATCCTTGCTTAGAATTTTGCTGCCACCCACACACCCAGACACACACACAAATTTGCAGAAAAGGGCAACCCAAATGATCAAGTAACTGGAGCAACTACCACATGAGGAGCTATTTGGGACTATTTAATTAGTTTAGGGGAAAGGGATGTAATAGAGGTGCATAAAATTGTGCATGGTGTGGAGAAAGTGGATAAAAAGAATGTTTTCTCCCTCCCCCATAATGCTAGAATATTTCATTAATACTAGATACTACTGATGAAGAAAAATCAAAAGAATTAGCAGGTGGCACCAAGCACACAAAAGGCATTGACACCTCACAGACCAGGGCAATAAAAAGAGACACTAGCCAGGAGAGCCAAATTGCTTCGGTTCCCCGCCCCCTTCTTGCCAGAAGGCTAAAGAGACAAGAGAACTCTGACATCCCTAACCCATGCCACAGATTACAGAGGCAGGAAAGACTCATGCCCTCTCCTTCCTCTAAACATTCAAAAAAAAAATCCTGACAAAACAAATTACCGTTTTCTAGTCAACTTGTATGTACAAAGGGTCCTTGAAAGCTCTTATTGAAAGACAAGGAGTTTTTCTGGTGCCAGATTATTACTGTGATATTGTTTATGTTAAAAAAAATAGTTAAGTTGCAACATTATAACCAAAAGGGAAAGGGGAGGGGAGAAGACTGAAAGCTTCAAGGAACTTTAACTGTATAAAGGGTGGCCAAATGCCAATTGGAGGCAGAGAACCTGATTTCCTTCATTGGGGGTTGTCTCTCTCCAATGTACATAGTCTGAATAAAGCTTTTGCATCGGGATTCTTGCCTGCTTTGAATTTGTTCCACCTCTAGTCCAGTCATTTCCGTGACACTACGTCATCTAATGAATATGAATGGTGCAAGAGTCAGGGGGGAAGGAAGTACTTCTTCACACTGCAAAGAGTTAAACTACCTTAAAAGGCAGTGATGGCTACTAACTTAGACAGCTTAAAATGGGATTAGACAAATCCATGAAGAATAAGGCAATCAAACTAGTCACATTGCGGAGGAGCTGTAGCTCAGTGGTAGACCTCCTGCATTCCATACAGAAGATCCCAGGTTTGATCCCTGGCATCTCCAGCTAGGGCAAGAAAAATCCCTGCCTGAAACCCTGGAGAGCCATTGCTGCCAGTCAGTGTTGACAAAACTGGGCTAGATGACCCAATGGTCTGATGACAGCTTCCTACACCCTATGATGGCTATATCTCACATCCTGTGTCAAGGACAGTATGCCTCTGAATGCTAGTTGCAGATAACACAAGTGTGAGGGTTATTTCACTCAAGTTCTCCTTGTGGACTTCCCAGGGACATCTGGTTGGCTATTGTGGGAATCAGGGTGCTGGACTAGATTGGCCTTTGTTCCGCTCTAGCACGGCTCTTCTTATGTTCTGAAGTGGCACCTCTCAAATGTGGATGTAGAGAACTTACCAGGTCTTCTTAATATATCTACCATTTCAATAACAGCTTGATGGAAACATAACTAATACAAGAGGATATACTAACTAGGGAGAGAGAGAGAGAGAGAGAGATGAACTTCCCTAAATGCGTCACTCAGACATTGAACTTTGCTGTGAATCTTGCTCTTCCTGCTAAACCCTTTGCCTCCTTCCTCCCACCTAAATCTCAAATGGTGTCAGTGCCCATCTGCCTTTCTAGGGCATTCAGAGGGGGCTGGAAGATCATTTAGCTCCTCTTTGACCACACGGACCTAAAAGGGGTTCCATATGTGCTTTCACTGAGCAAGTGTATCATATGTTCAGGGGGAGAGCAGTTCACTTAGCCAGAATATATCGACTTCTGTTTTGGGCTCTGTATGTACATGATTAACTCAAGTAACTGGCGGGTCTCCTGGGACCAAAAGATGTGATGCTCACAATTGACTGTACTTAAATTCACACACGTCCCATCCCTGTCCCACCCTCCTCCTCAGGCAGCAGTGCTTATAGTCCCAGAGCCAGGCAGGATTTATTTACCCCAGCAAGTGCAAAAGCTTTGTGAATATTTTTTGTTTATATATGTGTCTCAGAAAAGTGAGTCTTACAAAATGCCAGTGGTGGGGGGGCTGTGTGATGATGTCATCAATATGGCTGCTGCACTATTATGTAGTTGCCGTATTTAAATATGCATAACTTCTCATCCGTTTCTGCTACAGAGATGATTTTTTTTCTGAAATGTTTCAAATTTAATGACAAATACTTTTTGTAATTACACATTTTTGGATGATCTAATCTCAGCATAATAAGACAAGATATGAACAAGCCTTATGGCCACATATTCCGCTGCCATGCTCTTACCTTTTTGGTGTGAGCAAACAAACCAGGAAGTTTTCAATTAACCATTGTTTCACCATTTCTTCCCAAGCAAGGTAATTATAGTTACCAGCTTTGGATATTACACTGACTTCAAACTATGGTTTTAAATCCTGGCATGTTCTGGAATCTGTTAAGCATAGTTTCCTTGTTCGGATGCTTGAAGACTTCCTGGTTTATTCACTTGCTTGCATGAAGGGAGAAATGAAAATGCTGCATGTGCAGCCAAACATCTCCTTCATGTCCCAGCTTATTAAAGCAAGAGGCAATCATCTGAATGCTATCTCTGTTATGCATCTGGTCCTGCTCAGGGGGCTAGGTTTTAAAATCAAAAGTTGGCAAGCCTACCGACAGGCCCACTTAAGCTTGCATGTGTGCAGAACTCTACTGTGCTGTAAAAATTCAGTCTGCTCAAAGTTTGCCTGAAGCTCATCTAAATGTATTTTTTTAATAGATTGGCATAATTTACTTGTCCTCTATCCACTACCTTCTAATTTGTTGTCTTAAAAAACCTCACATCCAATGCAACACCATTCCTTCTATCATAGCAAGCCAAGTAATCAGTGAAGTGGCCTGGTGTTCCTTTCTTGTGTAGGCAGCCTGTTGGCTAAGCCATGCCAAGTCTGCAGTTTCAGCCAAAGACAGTTTATTTTCTTGCACAGCATTAATCTCATGTATTGTGATGGCCTATGCCTAATAAAACAAAAATTTAGAAAACCGATTATGGATTAACCAACCGGAAGGATGTTGAAAAATGCATAATAACGAAGTTTGGGGATAAATACTGACCTTGTTGGTAATGCTCAGCATTTGTCAGGTGCTTTACATTTTCAAGTGATTGTACAAATATGAAAGAATTCTGATTTAATCCGCAACCATATAAATCATGCAAATAGTTGTCTCCAGATTGCAGACTATGGGAAGGCAGGTGTAGGCTGTCTACTCTGAGATGGCATCAGAACTGGGCATCCTTGGGCAGCTGCTGCCCTCCCCCCCTGCCCGGGCAGGGCTCACCACTGGCAAAGCATTGGGCTTGCTTTTAATTTCTCTCCAGGCTGATGCTCTAAGCAGGCCTACCTGCCATTGAAATTTCCCACAATGCCCTGGAGCAAAGTGATGTCATTCTATTGTGGGAAATCTAAATGGTGGCTAGATGCAGCTGTTGCGAATATTGCAACCTCATCTACAAGTTACAGGAAGGTGGCAGTATTGCAGTTAGTTAGTTAATTAATTAATGCATGGGCATAGCTAGCCTCAGGATCTCTATAGCCTAAGGTGTGGTTCCTCCTTCCTATTGCTCCCTTTCCTCTCTCTCTCTCTCTCTCTCTCTCTCTCTTTCTGACCTTCTCCATTGCTGGGAACACATGGCGTGTTCTCTCTCCCTCTCCCGTTTGTGTTGTAGAACACACTCAAAAACGGACTGAACAAACCCTTTTGAAACCTTACACTGCGCCTGCATTTATATGTGCAACAATACTTGTGAGTAAAGCTGTTTTTTCCCCTTCACTGAAGGAAGATCTGGTCTCTTTTTAACCTCCTGTGTGCATTTGGGACTGGTAAATACTCGTTCTGTTCTGCCTCTCTCTTTCTCTCTCCCCCTCTCTCTGCTAGCTGCCTTTCTAACAGGAGGCATCAATATCAAATAATCCCACCAGCAACAAGGTCCCAAGGCAAAACAGTAGAAAGACAAAAAGATGGTCCCAGTTCAGTCCAGAAATATTCACACCAGGAATCGGTCAAGGCAAAAATCAGACACCCCTGATTTTGTCAGAAATCAATCAAAATCAGGCATTACATGGTGGGAGGGGGGGGCTACCCTGATGTCATCTGGCTGAGGGGAGGGGGTGGGAATTTGCCCTACCAACCAAATACAGTCTCCCACCCCTGTTAATCCACTATGCCAGCTGCTTCTTTAAACACACGTTCAAAATTTGAGTTGCCACATGTGAAGGAGAATAGGACTCCTATAGATGCTGCAGTTCAGAAGGAGGGAGGGAATGACAAAAATGCAGCAGCTTTTCAATTAGAAAAGCTAAACACTGAAATTCATACTTCTGTGCAACTATTAAATGCAAGTGGCCCCTGCTAGTCAACCTGTTCAGAACCCATGGAGAACTGTAATATCAGAAACAACCCTGAATCTTGGGTCACTGTCTTTAAATAATGCTCCCCCACGTGACAATTCAGATGAAGGAAGTTACCCCAACACTTAGGGAATTATGAGTGATATCTCGTTATACGTCCACTTTCTCAGGATTGTATGATTTTACAGTTTATCATACAGGGCTTTCATTTCAAAAGTATCCACCCTAAATATCTCTCGATCTGATGCACAGATCATTTTGAACATGTTCAACTCTGATTTTTACAGTTGAACATGTTCAAATGTTCTTTACAAAATTTCAAACAGGACAAGTATGATGAAATATTAAAAAAGACAATTTATTAGGTTGAATTGTTTTTAACAAATGTTTTTAAAATCTTCAGCAAAAATTTACAATTTGCAAAATAAAAACTATGTTCTGTGAGAAGGGTTAACAAATAAATTCCATTGGATGTCCTCTTCACTTTCATTGGAACTGCTATCATCAGTGTCAAAATCACTTTCCTCGTCTTCTTTTTCACTGTCCTCTTCTCTGGCCGTTTCAAGATTTTCTGGGAGTGTTGGACCATCATACCATTTTATGTGGTATCTGCCATTTTCCAAGGCAGCATCTCATGGGGTTAAGGGCATGAGGGCCAGCTTGCACAAGCAGTGGATCATCTGGTAAAATTGTGCCTGAACTGTACTTGTAGGTGAGGGTTGTGTGATTGGATGCCCCTTTACCAGGCGTAAAAAAATCCTTGCAAAAATCTCACATTTCTGAGAGATAGCTAAGCAGCCTTCTCCCTGATATGTTAGCCTATAATGAATAGGGTTTTTTTATTTGAAGAAAAACAACAAAGAATTTTATGGTACCTAAAACGGAAACAAATTTATTATGCCCTAAATCAGCGGTGGGGAATCTGTGCCCTTCCAGACGTTGTTGGACTCTAATTCACATCAACCCCAGCCAGCATGGTCAATGGCCAGGGCAGATGGGAGTTCTAGTTTAGCAATGTCTAGAGGGCCACAGCTTAATAGCCCTGCCCTATGTGTTTGTGGACTATATGAATCTGATGAAGTGTTATTCTAAGTTCACACACACACACACACACACACATCCACACAAACCCTTGTAGAGGGGAGAAATGGTTTATAAGCAGTGAGATCAGAGGGAAATGAAATGCCAAACAAAAACACAAAACACAGACCGTGACAATTATGTCGAAGCTGAAATGAGGCAGGATCTACGCTACTGCTTTAAAATGGTTTATAACAGTAGTGACAAGTGTTGGGGCCCAGGACACACCCCATATACAGTTTTCAAAGTGTTTTCAAAGTGTCACATCCTGCTTGGTGTAGATCTGGCCTGAGAGTAAAATCATTACAGTGGCCATTTGCAAAGCGGCATTGATGGTAACACAAATATCCTGGCATTGCTTTTTTTTTTTTTTAAAAAAAACATTATCTTTACTTAGTCTGGAGGCAAAAGAACTGAACTTCATGATAAAGTTGAAATTCAGCTGTTTCATGATGGAGTCTCCCTTTGAAGTTTCTTTGTTCAAGAATGACCACCAAGGTCAGCAACAGAGTAGCCTAGGAGGTTAAATAGTCTCACACTGGTTTTCGAATATTGCCCTGTCTGATGTCATATACCTCCCAACTTAGATAATACTTCTTACATCGCTTGAATAAAATCCATGACAACTTACACCTTAATAATGTTATTAATCTTCAAGCCTGGCCCAAAGCAGGTCACCACCTGAAGCCTGCTGTGCCCCTCCCCCCTCCCTCAGTCCCATGATCTCTCCATGCCTCTCCCCCACTGCCTCCCTCCCATGCACACTCTGTATGCCTGTGCACCGCCAAGCAGCTTACTTTCTCTAGCGTGGACACACACAGCCACATCTCCAGCACGCTGCATGACCTGCAAGAGGTGGCAGACCCTTCGGAGGGGGAGAGCGCTGCTCTTCTCCTCCTGTGCTGCCTGCTGCACCCACTTCCCACCGCTAAATGGTAGGGCTGGCCCTGTGAATCTCCAAGGTGCCACAAGACGTTTTGTTGCCTTTGGTGCAACAGACGGGCATGGCTACACTTCTAAAAATTATTTGTATGAGGGAGCATTCAATCATACATTCCTGGTGTGGTACAGTTTTGCCTCTTTGTCTGTCTTGGTGGATTAAATCCAAGTTCCATGCAACTGAAAAGATTCAGACTCTAGCCCTGTTCAGGCATTCTATCTGCATGAAAGGAGAATGGGGTGCACTTGCCCCATCTGCCATTATGGATGGGAGAATCAGAGAGGCTCATTTCATCAAAGTTCTCCAAATTCCACCTTGGAGATCAGTATACCTCCATCCCATTCCTGACTGCGAGCATTTGAATGGGGAAAGGGCACATTTTCAAAAACAAGTGTGCAACCAAACACACACTTTCCCCCGTTGACTAAAGCAGATGTGGGAAATCACAGACCTGGAAGCCAAATCTGGTCCTCCTGGGGTCTTAGCCTGTCTCTTTGGGGTTCCCCAGATGGCCATGCCCCACCTCTCCTCACCAGGAATCATGTGGTGGTTTCCTGACTTTTGTGCAGGTTTTCTCCCCTTCTGCAACATTGAAATTGCTATGGCTCAGAGTTTCTCTACATGAACTTTCTATTGCAGTTTACAGGTCCTTTACATGTTGTCATCAACTTCCAGGACATCTCCCATGCTTCTCCCTGGTAATCTCGCTTTAAAAAAAAATCATAGATACTGCAATAGTTAAAATTATTGCGGGATGTCCCTAGTGTGTAAAACTAGCATAGCACTATAATTCCACCACAGGATGGCACTGTTTCATAGGACATAATAGCGTTGTTGAGAAGGGAAGTTTTCAGTTCAAAAGCATATGTTCGCCATCTAAAAGAGCCAGTTCTAAATGCGGAAAGACTCCAAAAGAAGAAGCCCTGATAAGAGTGCAGGTTTTTTTCTTTAATGTAGAGACACCCTTAGCTATTGACAGTAAGCTCTTTAAGCTACAATATGCTGCTGCTGCTGCTGTAGTTGTTGTTGTTGTATTTTGCCCCCACTGAAATGGAGCCCTGAGAACTTCTCCAAAATTGACTTTAGCTCTCAGGGTTCTCCACCCCTGGGCTAAAGCATTCCCCGCCTGCCCCCCAAGTGCTCATTTTTAAAGCATTTGTTTTCCTGACAAATGCATTTTCTGAACATGATTGCAAGCCTGGGAACATGTAAACTTTGCCTGAAAAATGCACTCAGGGATATAAATGGGGCATGTTCTGGTCAACACCAAATCAAAATTAAATCCCTGTGCATGTCTATCTGTCACATCCATGTCTCCTAGGCCCACCACCCTCTGCACAAAGGAGGATGAAGTTCTATAGTGGGGCGCCTGATGTATGTACCTAGGCTCCACATGCCTTTTAGAACCCTTAGTCATCAAAGTTCTCAATAGTGCAGGGATGCCTATTGCGGCAGCAAATCAGCCAAATGTGGATTGACTCTACCTACAAAATACATGAACCTCCTAACAATCCCACATTGGGTTAATCTGGGTGCAAATATGTCTGTGTGAAAGTGTCCTAAGAGATATTCTGTCAGAGCTGTTAACAAATTTATGTTGCACATTATGTGTTATTAAATAAATCTGTTCCAAGGAAGAGCCTAGAAGGGGAAAACATCAAGCCTTTGTCTCATCTTTTGGAGCCAACCCTCCTACATGACTGCATAGATGATATTAGCAATTTGTCAGTGATGGCATAAATAAAATATCATTATCTTGGAAGAACCATTTGCTTGTTTTATTTTGAAAGGGCCGCAGCTACCTTGTTTCCATAAAAACCACTGAACATTTTGTATCTTATTTTTTAATAAATAAATAAATAAATAAATAAATAAATAAATAAAGATTCCCAGGTTCATGCCCTCTTTTCCAGAAGCCTTTCCCTTGATATCTCCATTCAGATGTGAAAAAATAGCATCTGGTACAGTTCTTCCTGGAGTGTACCATGGGGAGTTGTGGGGAAGTTGGATGTTAGAAGGCATACCTATCTTTGGCACTGCCATTGCCCACTACTCGGCACAATCACATCCTTCTTCCTGGCAAGACTGCATCCTTCGTGGTGTGATTGCCGGCTTCCCTGCATGATCACTGGCTTCACCATAAAATCACATCCTTCTTGCCCGCATGATAGCTGGCTTCCCTGCGCGATTGCCAGCTTTCTGGGAAGAAGGACATAATCTCATGGGGAAGCCAGCAATCGTGCCAGGAAGAATGACTTGATCATGCCAAGTCAATGGTGGCACCGAGGACAGGTATTCCCTCTGCTCCTGGGCCCCAGTAAGTACAGCCCCCCCCCCAGGCACTACATGCTGGCAGTTGTAGGCTGTATGGGGGACTAGGGCTTTGTGAGGAAATGGTGGATTCATCATAAAATGGTGGATCCACCATAAAATGACCTCCAGGCCTCAGATCTGGAAATCCGAGGTCTGAGGTTTGCACAGCTCTGGTGTTTAATTAATAGAGAATTGGCTCAATCCAGCAACAACTGAAGGGATGGTTTTAATCAGGGCTTAATGGGGTTGAAACCCAAGATCCTTACTGTATGTGGAATCTTCGCTCAGAATGAAAGAGCAAAAGCTGAACACCTAAGACTTTAACACTGAACACCTAATGATGAATAGGTAAATACTCTGCCTTCCCCTGGTTATGTTTTATCAGACTGATCTGGATTGTAGCTGCAATTGTATTGTAAGGTTTGTCTTATGTGTTTGTTGGTTTTATGAATTTTTGATGTTTTATTCTCATATTAGTTTTTATTATATGAATGTTTTTGCTGAAAGCTGCTTTGGGAGGGCTCCTGCCTTGAAAGGCAAGCTAAAAATAAATCAAAATAAATAAAACGTAATAAGAATCATTTCATTGGGCTTCATCTGTGGTGATTAATCTGCTCTAGTCAGTGGGGTTGCAGAGCAGACAGACATCTAAAGGAGCAATCCAAGGTGCTGAACCTAGTTTGGAGATAGGATTCAGCACCTTGGATAGCTCATTTTCATGATCTGGCTGGTTCTGACTGAAACCAAGAATGGGTTCTCATCCCCACCAAAATTGTAGCCTCCACTGACTCTTCTCCTCCTGAGAAGGCAGGGTCAAATAGAAAATGCCCTGCTCAGAAAGAGCAAAACCTTTCTAGGGAAGAGTGGGATGCTCCTGAGCATCTGCGTAGGTGTAGTGGCATCCTAGGCCTTAAGCATCCCAAAAAATAATCCAACTCCAATTTCTCTTCTTCTTTCCTCCTTTCTGTCATGGGCTTAGGCAAGGACGGAGGGGGAAGAACTTGTGTCACCATCAACTTCTGCACTCAGCCTTTGGGCACCATCCAGTGCAGCCCAAGGGAAGGCAGTGGGGCAAATGGGCAGCCACTTTCTTCCAAGCAACTCTCCTCTCTTTTCCCCAACTACAGACCATGGGGGTTGGCCCTGGTGTTCGGTGTCCCCTAATTTCCCAGCATTAAATCCAATATTAGTCCTACTAAGAGTAGAACAATTGAAATGAATGGGCCTTAAATTGGAAATGACTAACTTATGTTCCATTTATTTCAATGGGTCTACTCTAAATAGGACTACGATTGGGTTTAACCCCTAGCACACCCAAGCATGGTACGTGGATGCCTCCATAACTCTTTTCTGCATCCATCCTGGCTCGTGACCTAAAGAGGAAGGGTGATAGGCAACAGGGAAGGTGGCCTGAACATGGGAAACTCAGCAGGAGCAAGATGTGATTGCCATCACAGGAACAGGCTCCATGAATGGGAGTCTATCAAGTGACACTGATCCCTTGCTGCTCACTACCCCATGGGAAATGGTGAGCCAGTCAGTCAACCAGGGGATAGGGGCCCATACCATACTGATCTCTGGCATCCTAGTCAGTAGACAGGTGGCTAACCAAATGAAGACCATACTTGCCACACACACAGCACTCTGAGCACCTCCTCAACTGGGGAGAAGGAAGGAGAAACTCCTTAGATAGCAACCCCCTTCTTTTATTTCTCTTCATCCCCTTCTTCCTGCTCATAGCAGGGCCTGATCCAAGCAGCACTGCCATTGCCTCTCCACACACAAACACAGATATGTGTAAGACTTAGCAGTAATGCTACAATTTGTTTACAGATTGGGGCTTGATCAATTAAAAATAAAGAATTTCAAATTTCACTATGCTGTAATCCAGGCACTCTGAATATGCACAAGAGCTGTGTATTTTATTTTATTTTAGAAAGGAGATGAGAAGGTGATACCGACACATCTTGTCAGTTTCAACTTCTGTCTTTCCTTCTCCTTTTTCAAAACAATGAATTTTTGGAGCCTCTTCAAACATCAGGAGACAGGATCAAGTTGAGGATGTAATGATATTCTGCAGTTTTTTCGCCTCCTTCTGAAGCTGACCAAAAACATCATTGAAATTGACTAGAAAATCGGACAGGAAAGTTTCCTAGAAGGGTTGTGAAAGTGACCAGAAAAAAATCAACAGGGTTTTGAAATTGACTAGAAGAGACAAGCAGGTATTTCCCCAGCCATGCTGTGAAAGTGTCAGGATTTCCAGCCCCATCCTAATAATGTTTACTAAAAAGTAAGCCTGCCATCCACCTGCCCTGTCCTGCAGGCACTCTTTAAAAGAAATAATTTTAAACACACACACACAACAAGGTTCTAAAATCAAGGGTGCTGAAAAGCACCCACATCAAAATAACAGAAGGCAGGGCAACTATAATGGGTAGAGAAACATGGGACGACACTGCTCACAAAGCTACATTGTACCTGCTGTGTGGAGGGAACCTAGTAAGATGCATGCTGCACCAAAACAGTGCTAGAGCCTCTGAAGTGCAGGGAAAGAGACTGCAATAAGGAAGGAAACAGTTGCCCCCATATTTCAGATCATTTCATCCTTCCCTTGGCTATGCCTGCACAGCTCTGGCTGCTGTACTTGCATGCAGTTGCAATCTAATACATCTGGAAGGCACTAGGTTGGGGAAGGCTGATGTAGGAGACTGTTTCTTCCAAATTAACAATTTCTTCTACAAATTTAAATCTGTATCATACTGAATATGTTGTTCTTGATCATACAAGGAGCTGAGCACAACCCTTCAGTATATGGGATTATATGGGCAACTATGGCTGAGTCCATGTTCTCTGAAACATAAGAAAGCAACCTGTGACCCTTGGGGTGCTGTTGGACTACATCTCCTCCCATCATCCCTGACATTTGACCATGGTAGGTGGGGTTGATGGGAGTTGGAGTCCAACAACATCCAGAGAGCCACAGGACATCGATCCCTGTCTTAAAGAAAATCTAGGATGCATGTGGTCTGGACAATGGGGTCAAGGTACACCCGTGATCCATCTGCTGAAGCTAAGAAGGTCTGATCCTGAAAGTTGCCTAGATAGAATCAGCTGGAAACCAAAGGTAACCTCCTCCTAAGAGTGCAAATTATATATACATTTGCTTATCTTTAATGTTTTAGTTACCTGGTCAAGATTGCTTAAGGTCTCATTAAAAATGGGATGTCCTTTTTTTAAAAAAAATCTGGGTTGAACAAAAATGTCAAATTCAGATGTAGACGGACATGAAAAACCCTTCCTTGCTCCCAGTAGTTGAAATATAGGATGCTTCCAGATGGATGACTCCTAGTGCTGCCAATCAAAAGGCATTGTGAAGTTATTTTATTT
The DNA here is from genome assembly GCA_029215795.1 of Anniella stebbinsi. NCBI lineage: Eukaryota > Metazoa > Chordata > Lepidosauria > Squamata > Anniellidae > Anniella > Anniella stebbinsi. The sequence goes on along the minus strand of JARDYH010000004.1, from coordinate 174,180,447 downwards.
CTATTATAACATTATTATTTTTCTGGTAACAAATAAGCAAGAAGAAGCAGTGGGAAAACATGAGTCTCAAACGACCATTAGTTATTGGGAAGAATAATAATAATAATTGCCCCCAGCATCTAGTATTCATCAGTGTACTCCCCCTCTGTACATTTTCATAGAGCTAAATAAACTCTGTCACCTTGCCTTGCAATTATTTTTCTGCCCTTTCAACTTCTGCTTTGGGAGGGACGAGGAGGTAGGCGAACACACCACTGCGAGCAAACTGTGGTCATGGATCACTAAAGCATCTGGCTTTCTGGCAAGAGGCAGCCCACTTGTTATCAATTATCTCTTCGTTAGCATTCCAAACATGTTTGGAAGCAGAAGAATACATTAACCTTTCCGAGGGGCGCATGCCTCCTCTGTGCTCTCAAACACCATAGAGGAGAGGTAAGAAGATGCAGACAATGCTTCCTTGTGGCTTCCTCACATTCCACGTACAGACTAGAGGCTGCAGGCATATCACTAGCAGGTGCCATTATTCTTAGTCTTGTAGCCCTTTCCTTCACAAAGCATCTCATCTCATCTATGGCCATGCCTTTTGTTGAAAGAAACAGACATGAAGAAAGATCAACACCAAAAATAAAAAACACCTGGCATTCCATCACACCCTAGTAGAGCCTTCCCCAACCTGGGGCCCTCCAGAAGTGATGGACTGCAACTACCATTATTCCCAGCCAGGATGGGCATTGACCATGCTGGCTGGGAAAGATGACTGTTGCAGTCCAACACATCAGGAGCATACCAAGTTGAGGAAGACTGTTCTATCATGAACAAGAGAGAGAGCCTAGGCTGAGACTTGGGTTAGGGAAGAAGTAGGATCCAAGAGGGAGCCCCAGAGCCAGGGAGCAAGCGTAGCCCATTCTTGTCCAATTGTATATCCGAATGCACTCTGACCAATCACAGTACACACCTGTCCCAATAGCACACATGTCCTTACCAGTATACCATGTCAAGATCAACCCTGGGACCTTCTGCATGCAAAGCAGCAGTAGAGGCTGGTGACTCTGATGCCAGTGGGGTGGTAAATCCGCTCCAGGTTTCAGTCAAAACTCTAAAGGAGCTATCTAAGGTGCTGAACCACAGCCCCAAAATAGGTTCAGCACCTTAGATTGTTCCTCTAGAGTTCTGACTGAAACCGGGGCGGATTCACCACCCCACTGATATTGGAGCCACCAGCCTCGATTGCAAAGCAGGTGCTTTAGCACTACTGAAGTACTGCTGGCTAGGGTCCCCCATAAGACGTAACTCCATTATCTAAAATTACCTAGCTGCGCCACTTCTCCTTGGGCCCAATCTCCACCACCATGCTACCTGGAGGGATGGCACAGAAGAGTGGGGGAGTGAGAGGACCAGGGTGCTGCTCCTTCAGTGACCAACCCTCTACTTGTACTGCCCAGAGAGAGAGAGAGAGAGAGTGAGAGCGTGCAAACGAGTGGGCAGAGGCAGCATTGGGGGCCCAATCCTTCCTGCCCTGATAACCAGATAGGGTGAGCAAGAGCAAAGGGGGGGGGGGCAGCAGCTGCCTTCTCTTGCTTGAATACTCCCCTGCTCTTCCCAACGGTGGTCAAACTCAGGGGGAGGCGAGATCGGGGAGCTTCTTGGCTGGAGACTCCCCCCCCCCCCCACACACACACCTCTTTCTTTTCCAGCCTCTGCTGAAGGGCCGAGGGAAAGGAGAGCAGAGAAGAGTCGACTCTTCACTGTTGACTCTTGGGGTGCCTCTCCTTCCCATCGGCTGCCTTCCAAATAAAAGCGGGGGAAGCTGCCAAGCTGGTGTACGGAAGTGCTCCGTCGATTCTCCTGGCCACTGTAGCCACGGCGGAAAGCGCCCGGTTTAAAGCGCCAGCCGGCTCGGCCTCCATTGACGACTGAAGGGGAGTGGCAGGGGAGGGAGGCGACGAGGAGAGCCCTGCGCTGGTCCAGTGGAGACTGATGGCTCCGATATCAGTGGGGCGGCAAATCCTCTTTGCTTTTCAGTCTGAACCAAGTCAGAACTCTAAAGGAGCTATCCAAGGTGCTGCGCCTATCTGAGGCTCAGCCCCTTCGGTCGCTCCTTTTGGACTTCGGACGGGTTCTGACTAAATCCCAAAGCGGATTCGCCACCCCACTGACCTTCGGAGCCACCAGCCCCTTCTGCTCTGGTCTCCAAGCGGAATGAGGAGGGAGGCGGCGGAGGGTCCGGGATGGGGCGGCAGAAGGGGGGGGGGGAGGCGGCTGTCATTGGCTGTCTGAAATCCGCCCTTGCCCCCCATTGCTCCTGAGCGAGCGGCAGCCTTCAGCAGCGATGTGCGACGTGGGCTCCATTGATATTCTGCCCCCGATTCGACCTAGCCCAGGCTGGCCGAGGAAGAGGAGGAGAAGCGCCTCCCGAGGCCGCAGCCCCGAACCCCGCGCCGCGAGATCGGGAACTTTCAAGGTCCCGCCGCCGTCGCCGCCGCTGGCTTGACCTGACATTGTTGCCGGGGCTTAAAGGTGTCTTCGGCTATTTGGGCCGGCGCCCGCGCATGCGTCGCGCTCTCGTCGGCATCAGAGCTCTCGCCTGTGGATCGAAAGTTGCATTCCTTGAACCTTCGCGGGAGGGGGGCGGGGAGCGAAGAGGGGGAAGGGGAAGGGGGGAAAGAGGCAGCAACTCCCTCCCCCCCGCCGAGGAAGGAATGTGGGCAGTTCAGCTCCGGGAGTGTGTGGGGATCGTGTTCTTCCCCGCGATGATCGCCATGGTCTGCTATGCCAAGAGGTGAGGATGGCGCTTGGACGCGGACGGGCGGGCGGGCGTGTGTGTGTGTGCGATTAGATCCCATCTATCGGGGGTCAAACTCAATGGATTTGCTCCTCTCCTGGGAAGCTTGATCGCGGGGTGGGGGTGGGGGTGGTCTTGTGGTGTGTGTGTGTGTGTGTGTGTGTGTGTTCGTCCTAAATCCTCTCCCGTCTGCCTTGTTCCACCTCAGCGTGAATGAGCCCGGCAACATGTCCTACGTGAAAGAGACCGTGGACAGATTGCTCAAAGGATACGACATTCGCCTGAGGCCGGATTTTGGAGGTAAGTCTCCTTGGATTTGTTTACAACGGGAAAAAGAAAAGGCTGCCTTGCGGTTTCCTGGAGGCAAAGGTTAGAATGTGAATTAACTTGCTCCTGGTAGCTAGGTCCCCCCACGCCCCACCCCCTGGTTATAGTACCATGGTGCGTGTAATATATATATATATATATATATATATATATATATCGTCCTGACCCACACTCTGACATATCCTTCTGAGACACACTCTTACACACACATGAATGCAAACCTATATAGTTACTCCTAACATATCGGCTTTCAATAGGTTCTGTTAATATCTTTCACTATATCAAGGGGCTTCTGGATTTCACAGAACTCTTCTTCATACAGGAAAAAAGAGTGCACCTCCCATTTAAGCATGTGGACAGGTATACCACACCGCACACACATACATGCAGGTAATGCAATATTGTGAGGCACAGGAGTGTGGTCTTCTGACTCGTGTGCCTGCTGAACATTTAAAAACAAACGAACAAAAATACCTTTTTTCCGGTTTCCAGGCTCTCCCGTTGATGTTGGAATGAGAATAGAGATCGCCAGTATAGATATGGTCTCAGAAGTCAACATGGTGAGTACTGCCTTGGAATAAGGTGTACAAAGTATTGGGATGCAGAGCAAGGTGGGGGGAAAGTGAACTGCTTTTCCTATAGCAGAGCAGTGTTCAGGAGAGAAGGGAGATTTGTCAAGTTTAAAGTCGAGAGGGCCTGTAATTCTTCAGTGTGTTGGAGAAATCAGTTTGGGGAGAGTTTGGCTGCTATTGTGTTCGCTTTACACACACACCACACACACACACACCACACACACACACACACACAGAGAGAGAGAAAGAGAGAGAGAGAGAGAGAGAGAGAGAGAGAGAGAGAGAAGTCCCCTCCTCACCATTCCGAAATGTGGAACGGCGCCATCTGCCGACCGCTGCGGCTCATCAAGGAGTTTCAGCACCACAGACAGTGACTTGTTTCTTCTAGGCTTTTCTCGTGCTCCTGTGGTTTTCACTCTGTGTGGCATCTGGTTAGGTACCTACTATAACAGGGAATCAAATTGCAGGAGCATATTGGAGTAAAAAGGGGGACTGAGCAAAGCTGAGTGGTTATGAACGAATGGGGGCTCTTTGGGGTTCAAATTCTGAAGGTATTCAGGAAAAAAACTAGGGTTATTGGGGACTATGAATCTCTTCTGAATTGGAATGCAACTGGTAGTTTTCTGTGTTCTTGCTGGTGTAGCTCCCATTGCAGCAATCTAACTCTTGGAATCCATGCATTGGAGCAGCATAGACAGGGCAAGATGATTCTATTAAGAATTCATACTTATTTTATTCCAGCTTAAGGTTGAGCTAGAACGAATCCCCGCTATTTATGCAGCGATCAGCTAAATGACAGCGACTGTGCTATCCTATAAATGATGTTGCTGCTAGGTAGGTCTGACAGCTGCATTGCTTCCTGAGATATCAAAGCCTGCTGATAGCCCCCTAAGGTTCTGGCTGTCTCTTGTGAAGATGAACTGTAATTGCTGAGTGATGATTGCCGAATATCAGTGCCGACTTGAGGAACTCCTGCTGAGTAATAAAAAAAAGGGATGACAAGAATTAAGTAGGAAGGTCTGGATGACCTGGTTCAAGACACAAGCCAGAGCATGAGGTTTTCTAACTGCTAGCTTAACAGAGCACACCCATTGGGGTCTCTTGCTTGCTACTGGAAAATGAGGGCCATGTTATATTTGTTTCTTTAGTTACTCAAGCTTAGTAGATGTATAGCCCCCTTTTCAACTACACTCTTCAAAGCAGTTCACAATATTTATAAACATACAATGGATACACCAAGGATGAAACAAAGCCAACTACCTCGGCTGAAACAGGAGCCAGCATCTAGTCGTAGGTGATGTTAGATGGCCCTGTGATGGGAGAGAGAGAAGTCCAGCTGGAATGCAAGGAGGCATCTGGTGTTGTCTCCGCTTGCCTCCCTCTCTCCATATGTTTCAGTTTCCTGCATTGAGTAAATAGTAATACATGTAAAAGTCTTGATGGCCAATTCGTACTGCTATTTTTGGCAGGATTGACTTCCATCCAAGTTGATTTTTAGTGAATGTGGTTAGCGATACAGTTATCCACATTCTTTTTCTCTCACACACACATACACACCCACTCTCTGGGGTATAGACAAGTGTTTGATCTGTTTTAGTAATGGTTTTATTGCATTTTATTACATTTGTAATTTTAGAGTTGTGGCCTTAATAGTGTTTATATGTTGTACTGTTTTATAGGCATTGTTAGCCAACCTGGGCTCCTTGTGAGGAAAGGCAGGATATAACTCAAATTATTATGTTTATTATTATTATTATTATTATTAATAATAATAATAATAATAATAATATTCATCAGGCTCCACATCCATCCTTCACTCTGGCTATTCCAAATTTTAAACAACAGAAGAATGTGCAGAGAAAGGAGTGCTTGGAAAAGAAAGCTCTTCCAGATGTTATCTTGTCATCCTCCCACCCAGGAAAAAAAAGTGATTCAAACACTCAGGGTTGCCCTAGGCAAATGCCTCTTCCTTCCTTTCTTTCTTTCTTTCTTTCTTCACACACATATACATATGATTTACCTGTGGCATTCTCTGCAAGAGCAACTGAAATTATTTACAGCACAAACTACTTAAATCACAATAAAAACCACATGGGGTTACTTAGCAATAATCATATCCTTCAGTCTAGTTCTGGGTACCTGAACCAAGTCAAACACATATGTTTTCCTACACGTGGTGCAGTGAACCACAACAAGAAATAATTAGGAGAAAACTGACTGCAACTGGAACATTTTCCTTTCTGGATAGGATTATAGTAACCAAAGGATCATGCTTGAAATTCCAACTCTTCTAGGGAAGAAAATTATGATAGGTTGGCAAAGGTCAGGATCTCCAAACAGGGCGATCAGTTCTTTCTGACAAAAAGCAGTCAGTAATGCTTCATCTAGCCTGACACAATTTTGCATTAACCTTCTTGCCTGAGTGTGTGATCGCAGAGTGAAATTAATATTGCCCCTAGCAGAGTTGAAGACATTGTTCCAAGAGCAGCCTATGCATTTCCTGGCATTGGGAATGGCTACTCATCTAACAGAGCTGAGGTGCTCCAAAATGTTATTGTGGCTACTCTGAAGCACTGTGTGGGATCCATGTGTGTTCCTTATTCCATCAATATTTTGCCTGGATCTGGAGGACAGCAGGATTCATAATATGTCCACCCAATTCCAAGCCGTTACATGACTCCAAAGCTTGCGGAGGTGACAGAAACATGGTTTGTAGTTGCTCAAGAGGAGTTCAAGGGCAGTTAAATTGGTCTAAATGGCTTGTAACAATTGGGCTGCACAATCTAGCCAATGGGATTTACTAACAGGGATGCAAAGAACATCATTTCCTCCACATCTGGGTGCATCATGTCACAAATGAGACAAAACATCAGGTCACACATCCCTACGTCCCCTGGCAGGGTCCTTTTCTTGGACATACAGTCCCAAAGCATCCAGGTATGGTTACATCTGCCTGTTCTATTGGATACACCATACTAGACTTTGATATTAGATATATGAGAGAACTGGAACCCAGCTGCAGAGGCACAGAGGCTCATGGGAAAATTGCCATGGGACCAATGAGTTGACCAACTCTGTCCATTTAATAGGTCTGACATTTTGAACAGGTTTCAGGGAGCCCTGGGCAAGGTCTTTTCTAGTCTACCCTCCATGCCGCTCTCTGTTTTCCACACTGACCTTCTTCTTCTTCTTCTTCTTCTTCTTCTTCTTCTTCTTCGTCGTCGTCGTCGTCGTCGTCGTCGTCGTCGTCTTCTTCTTCTTCTTCACCTAGTAGCAGGGGCAGGTCTGGTTCCTCCTTCTCCAGCTGCTGCCACTGCACTACCAAAGGAAAGCACCAACTGATAGTGGCCAACCAGTCAAGGCTGCAAGCCCAGTGGCACACCATTTTAAATCCATGTATTCTGATTTGCCCATTTTGAATAACAGTGATCTCAACCCATTAGATGCTGCCTTTGGAGGAGCTCAGGCAATGATGGCAAGGCAGTGGCAAAGGAGTGGTTGCCTCACTGTTCTGGTGCCCTCATTGGCTATGCCCCCCCCCCCAAACACAGTTTCTGACTGGTTCAGTTTGCTGCTACTCAAGCCAATAAAAATATTTCAATTTCAAATAATGTGCCACAGGAACTGGGCTGTGGCCTCAACCAGCTGGCCATCCTGTAGCTGAACTTTCCTTTGGCAGCACAGTGGCAGGAGGAGGAGGAGCCTCCACTTCCACCGCTGCTTGTCTGCTGTTGTTTGGGGTCTCCCTGACAATGAGGCCTTGGACCTTTGTCCTGCAGTCCAGCCCCACTTAATTGTAGATCATTACAAAAATGGATGGCCCCATAAACATTCTGATATGTGTAAAGGATCCACATAGGGGCAGCTACATGCATGTAACCCTTTGAATGACTGAAGCTGCTCATCTATTGGAATGAATTAAGCCCATCTGCAAGGAATTTCTGGATTGGACTAGAGCTGTGCTATCGTTAGCCGTGTCATTTTTAGACAAGTTTAAGAACCATTTAGCAGAAGTTTCCAGCTCATAACCAGCAGCATTATAGAGCTCCATCAGACAAGCATTTTATTGAACACTCGTTACTGGGCACTCATGGATTTTTGCGAGTCCCTCTCATGAAGTCATCTGCCTCCCATGTGCCTCCTGCCCCTTCTAGTCTTCTTTGCACTAAAAAAAAAACACCCCAATAAGTCCAACTTATTTTTAAGATGGAAGTTGCCGCTATCTCCTGCTGCATGCAGGAGAAACAGCATCATTAAAATTGCTCACTGAGTGTGCCACAAGCACATTTTTTACTTCCTCTTTCAAAAGAGGAAGTAATAAGGGACAAACACATGGGAGGAGAAGTGATGGTAAGCAAACACAATTTTCCTCCATGTGATGATGCTGATAGTGGAGTCAGGTAGTGGAGGCTGGTGGCTCCAATTTCAGTGGGGCTGTGAATCCATTCTGGGTTTCAGTCAGAATCAGCCAGAAGTCTAAAGCAGCCATCTAAGGTGCTGTATCCATTTTGTTGATAGGGCGTAGCATTTTGGATAGCTCCTTTAGAGTTCTAGCTGATTCTGGCTGAAACCCAGAGCAGATTCCAGCCCCACTGACGTTGGAGCCACCAGCCTCCACCGCCTCATACTCCACAAGATACAATCAAGCTCCTCCCATATCTAGAAGTTGTGATATAGTTCACAGGTGGCCAGCCTATTAATAAATATTTTAGAACGCAGTTGCTTGGGAGCCAGTTAATTCACAAACTCCATAAAGGCAGAATGTTGTTATGTCTAAGAGAAGGTCTGTGGTCTCTCTCATTGCTCCTGTGTGGCTCTAGCTGGTCATGGCTGCATTTATTTTTCTAGCTGGAGGGGTAGATACTGAGCTTCCTAACTTGACATTTTTTAAAAAAATGTTGCAATTACATTCAATTTTTATTTTACCATTGAAGCTATTCAATAAGTTGAGCAATACCAATTTCAAGACTTTGGGCTATTTTAGATTCTGATCTTTCACCTTGATTTCTGAGACATTCATATTCCCAGTGTGCTCTTGGACTCCAGTAGCACCATGGCTCTGCAATGTGACTTTCTCCCTGATGCACAGAGAAGGAATGCCAGCAATTCTCACCAAGAGACTGAGGATGCTCCTCAGATAAGATGCCCTTGTTTAAAGCCAAGGATCCCTTATTGGTTCTAAAACATGAGTCTTTCAGTCAGATGACTGAATTCTTGGGGACTGCATTCCGGTGATGGGCTGGACCACAGGCAAAAAGGGCTAAGCCCTTCCTCCGAAAGGAACACAGAGTGGCTTTCAGTATTAATAACACAAGTACCAGTAAAACAGCAATAAAATCCTTCTGTCATCATAAATGCTGTTACTGCTTTTTAAGGAGATACATTACTGCTATTAGAGAAAATGTGCAATTTAAACCTGAATTGATCCCAAGAATGGTCCTTTAAAATGTGCTGAGACTCTTGCCCCCCCCCAAAACCCATTGCCTCTCCCTAATGAAATGGTTCCCTCTGAAATGTGGAGGTAGCAAACATTACATCCACCTGGTATATCTGCATTATGTGGAATAACATGATCTGGGCATGAATCATATGGAGCAACAAAAGAAAGCCATGCCTAACTCCCATGGACAAGCCAATCAGACCTGGCAGCAAAGGGCAGCCAAACGGCATCAAAACTGACAGAAACAGAAGCTGCCCGGGGATGGTGGCATGCTAAAATTATTGATGGAAATATTTAGTAGCTGCCATGAGGTCCTTGCTAGTGACTCAGTTAGTGGAGGCATTAAGGAATCGCCTCAGGCACGTCCTTACCAGACTTTTGGACAGAGGAATGAAACATGTATGAATCCCAAAATGCAAGGACGAGAGCATCCATAGAACCACAGGCCAATCCCTTCTCTCTTTGCAACATACATGGCATCTCTCATCTCAGATCAACTTGATGAGCATTGAACTGCTCATGGTGCTCTTAACAACAGAGGAGAATGGAGCTTTAAACGTTCCAGGGACTACAGTGAGCAGCTAATCAGCGTTGCTGTTGCGGCTCCTGATGTTCATTCCTGGCTTTTGTGAATATTTCAGTTCACTCTGACCCAGGAGACAGGCAATCACAAACCTCTTTTCTCCTCTTTTGAAGATGCAATCTCTCTAGATAGACAGCCACTTAGCACATACGTCATATGTATGAGAAGGGTGGCACTTAGCTGCCCCACACCCATTTCCGCCACAACCAGTGCATTCTTCAGCTTCATACCGCTGCTACCACTACCACCACCACCACCATCCAGTGGAGGCTGGTGTCTCCGATGTCAGTGGGGCATTGAATCTACTCCGGGTTTCAATCAGAACAAGTCAGACCTCTAAAGGAGCTATCCAACACTGAATAGCTCCTTTAGAGGTCTGACTGGTTCTGACTGAAAGCCGGAGTGGATTCACTGCCCCACTGACATCGGAGATACCAGCTTCCACTGCTGCCACCACCACTTCCTTGAACCCCAGCTCTTCTGTCTGTGCTGCTTCTGCCACCCATCATCCTGATGAAAGTCACCATGACCCTCAGGTAGCTTTGTTTTCTCGGCGGCATTCCTGTATTTCCCCTACATTTTCTTGCCAACAGCAGTCAATTCCCAATGGTGCAAATGAATAATTTTAGACCCTGGATGTAACGGTCTCGGTGGTGCCAGGAGGCTCTCAATGGCCCTGTGTATTTCTTCATTTGTGAAGCACACAGAGAACATTTCTCTCCCATCCCCACTGCCATTCCGTGTTTTACATCTGCTTCTACATTCCTGTTCTTTTTGAGCAAAACAAAACAAAAACCCAAGAGACTCGTCCTTCCGCTTTGGTCCCATCATTTCTTTGCAATAGCAGCCAGCAAGGATGCTCATACTGTGGCCTCAGCAACACCTGTTACGTCTTTGCCTGCCCACTTCATCTTGGTTTTGCTCTTTCTTGTCAGCGCTTCTTGAAAGCTCATTTTTAGCATCTCCTGATCTGTGTACATGGGAGGGCATGTGTTAGTCTCACACACACTTTATATGGTTGCTGTACAGCAGGGGTGTCAAACCTCAGGCCCGTGGGCCAGATTCAGCTGGATAGGGACTCCAATTGGGCCACTCCCCCTTCCTCTGACACCACCACCGTTCCCCTGACTGTTGATCATTTGGTGGTTTCACAGCTTTTATGCAGTTTTTTCCCCATTCTAAAAGGTTTAAATGCCTCTCCAAAGACTTAGTTTTTCGGGGTAAGAACTTTAAGCTAAACCATGCTGGTAATTTTGGTAATTTGTCCCCACCTCCTTTGCCTTTAGCCCTTCCACTGCTGGAGTAGAGTCCCCAAGATATTCTCCGAAACTGAATTTGGCTCTTCGGCTGAAAGAGGTTCAATCCCCCTGCTGTAGGGAATGCTGGGACAACACGAGGGCAGCCATGGCCAACACAATTATTGCATAAAGGGCTGAGCTCTTCTTACAGATTGGTTAACTGATGGTGTGTCTGGCTAGAAACTTCCCATGTACCTGGTTTAGTGCCATGGCAGAAAACCAGAAGGGAATTGTAGGAAGGAATCCCACTGAAGGGGTCCTTCACATTTTTCCGTGCTGTGATTTGATTAATGATGCCGATCCATATCATTCAAACTCCCCTAAGATCAAGGCAATGTCTGCACAGTTATGGTGTCTTTACATTAAGGGGAAATCATAGTCTTTACCCAGGGTGTTTGTGCTACCAGCTTTTTGACACAATTGTTATATGCTTAATTACACGGACCTAGAGGAACCATGTGGTTTGAATTTAATACTTCCCTTCTGTTCAGTTCCATTGAGGCAGCTCCATCTAGTGGTGGATGATCCCACTTTTTCAAATGTTGCCACTTTAAAAGTGGTTCTTTTCATGATAGAATTTCCAACGGATGCCACAGGAGATGTCCTGGTTGTTCACAATGTTGTTTAAAAGTTCTGCAAACTTTTGTGAGGGGCAAATTATAAGCATGCAATAAATTGCTCATTTAGAGGAGCCCTTATTGGCATTGGGTGCCCTCAATTTGTGTATCTCAGACCTGGGGGGCGGGAGTCTGAAGGGACACGTCCCCATGTTGCCAAGCAATTCAAGGAGTTTCCAAAACGAAAGACAATTAGTGGGAGTGAACTGCAGAAGTCATGATCCCTTGCTTTAGCCAATATACATGCTCTGGGCACTATCCAATGGTAATCTTGCCCTCTGTCCAAAACTTCCAAAATGCATATTTTAATGGAATTCCATTTCCCCTCTGTTTTTTTTTTGTTTTTTTTTGTTTGTATGCACACACAGAAATGTGCAAAGCATCTTTCAGATCTACAAGGTGACCCTTTGGCACAGCAACAATTAATAGCAATTTAACAGAATTCCACTATAACAAAACCCCTGTGGAACATTTACAAGAATATGAAATGAGTTCATTAGCAGCAGGGTTATGACTACGACAGAGTCGATTAGACTCCATCAACAGGAGCTGCCTGTTTTCCTAAAGCAACATGTTCTGAGTTAAACAGGCTGTTTGTAAGAGTCATCTAAGAAAGCTTGTATGCTTTCTGTCCACTAGAAAAAGAAATTGTGTACAAACATTCCCTGAAAGGGAACACCTGCACCCAATATACCCATTTTGATTCACTGATGTTTCCCCTAGTAGCTCTCATCAACCTTTGATCAGGGGAGAGGGAAACTTCTGGCATGAATGTGTGGGGTAAGTTTGGTTACTGGGGAAGGGAGAGTATCTTGTGAGAGGTGAAGGGATCTCTTGGTGTGAATGGAAAGGTGGCTGCTGAGTACTGGTGCTGTAGAAGAAGTTCTTACTTCAGCAGTGGGGAACCTGTGCCCTGGGGGCCAAATCTGGCTTTCTGGAATTTCCCAGATGGCTATGGCCCCTTCCCCTGGCCACAACCCCTTTTCCCCGACCACCAATAATTGGTGGTTTCCTGGGTTTTGTGCAGTTTGTTCCTCATTCTAAAAGGTTGAAGTGCCTCTCCTAAGGCTTAGTGTAGTGGAGGCTGGTGGCTCTGATAACACTGGGGATTATGGGTGTTGTAGTCCGACACATCTGGAGGATTCCAGTTTGGGGAAGGCTGGCTTACACCCATTGAGTCTGCGGGTTGTGCACTTGACTGTTTATGGCTGCTGTTCAAAAACAATTCTGAACATCCACACCTCAGGAATCAAAAAGGAAATAAGGAAAAAACATTTGTAAATAGGGCATCCATTTTTGCAACCAATATCAGGAAAACATTAGAACCTGAACCACTTACTGGGGCTTCTCTACATAATCATCATGACTCACCAAGTGTTGCCATGGGAACGGCTACATTACATGACAGAGTCTCTCTCAGAAATACAAAAATATCTGCATGGAAAATATTCATTTATGCCCATTGCATTTGCAGCACCCAACTTGCTTTCAGTTACTAGCTTTGCAGAGAGCCAGTGTGGCATAGCTTATAGAATGTTGGACTGGAGATCTGGGTTCAAGTCCCCACTTGGCCATGAAACCCACTGGGGTACTTTGGGCCAGTTATTGACTTTAAGCCTAACCTACCTCACAGGGTTGTTGTGAAGATGAAATGGAGAGGAAGAGGATTATGTAAGCCATCTTGGGTAAGGCAGGTTATAAATATAATAAATAAATAAACTTAGTGAATTCCACCATACTTGTAGATGCAATTCCACAGGCTGACATTATTTGCAAATGGGCATCCTAAAAATATGAATTCTGCATTTATTTTCAATCAAAGGGGAAGAAAGACCCATGGATTCAATAGAAGGCATAAATGATATTCCAGTATAGCACAAATCTTCAGTGCGGTTCAGTGGAGAGGGCTCAGTTGGAAGGTGGGAGAAATGAAGTTGAAATCTTTGCTCAGTAATTGAAATGCACTAGGTTATGGTTTTGTTTTGTTTTTAAATAGCAGATGTAGTGGTGAGGAACAATCTAGATAGGGACAGGGAGCTTTAACTCTCTGACCTGCTGCAGTCGGAATCTGGATTGGAGGTGAGGCAGCAATCACTATTTGCATCAGGAAAAAAGCTGCCATTGGGTCCAAGGAATTTAACGGGAGTCCTTCCTTCCTTCCTTCTGTTCCTATACTGCCCCATAGCAAAGCTCTCTGGGCGATTTTACAATGTATTTTTTAAAAAACAACAACAACAACATTAAAATACATTACACAAAGTACTAAAGGCATTTGAATAAAATATATAAATAGATAACCCACGCGGGCAATATATATCTAAAAACTTTTTTAAAAAGTATTAGCCAAAGAAAGTCCAATCCATAATTAAAACTCATTATATGCTGTCAAATGCCTAGGAGAAGAGGGCAGTGTTTACCTGGTGCCAAAAAGATGGTTGTGGCCGGCCTCATCAGGAACACCATTAATAATTGGAGGGACATGATCAAGAAGGCCTTCTTGTTGCTACCCTCTGTGTCTCCCTTGGAGGATTCTGAGCGTAAGTGTACGGGTGGGTTCTTGCTGGGAGAGGTACTCATTGACATCCAGACTTAAACCTTAAACTTCTGCCTGCTGTGTCCTGGTTTCTGTTTCTTGGTCACACTAAAGTGTTACAAAATGCTGAATTAGTGGGATGGAATGTTGTGGACTGTCTTTTATAGACAGACAAATTGGCATGTGTGATGACTGATGATGAAAACTGAGAATCAATTTTTTATCATTATCATTATCATGGCTTTAACCCTCCTCTACTCATTCAACTTGGAGTAACACCCATTGAATTCAGTAAGACTTCTGGGTTAGACATGCATAGGGTTGTACTATAAGCCTTTATTTTCCCTTTTCCTTTTAGTGTTCGAAATACTTTGCATAGATTATCTCAATAATCCTTTAAACAACGTTCTCAGGTAAATCAACAATATTCTATCCACAAACAGGGCCTCATTTAAAAGTATAAGAGTATGTGCAGGAAACACTTTGTTTTAAGCATAGTTTACTTAACATTTTTCATATTATCAAATGAAAACAACTTTCTTCTTATTTTATTTTACCATTTTTTGGGGGGGATGAACTTTTATTTACACACTCTGATGTCATTTCTTAACAATATATTTAAAACTCCCTGTAACAATGTTATTTTCATTCCTCATGCTTTTATATATTTGGTACACTTGACTATCCATCTTTATAAAAGAAAAATTCTTATTCTTAACAATATATTTAAAACTCCCTGTAACAATGTTATTTTCATTCCTCATGCTTTTATATATTTGGTACACTTGACTATCCATCTTTATAAAAGAAAAACTCCGCCAGTCAGGCATGGAACTGGGCTCAGTTATTTCTAAAATTAATTTTGATCCTGACTCTGAACCTGGTATTATCAGGAAAAAAAGGTTCTGACTTACTCCACCCCGTTTTAGTGAACCTTCAAACTCCTTCTGGCCACCTGCATGCTGTTGTGAGCAGGCCCTTCTCCTGGGCTCCCCTTCACGAACTATGGCAAACTGACAAGACACTCATGTCGGTGCGACTCCTTTTATTGCTGAAATCACACGGTTACAAGCATGATGGTTTCATTTTTACATGCATCCACTTAAAGCTGATAGGCCAGATAGCTTTAGGCTCCAGTCTTGACACGATCCCTTAGGCAATCACTCGAGGGAGAGAAGTGTAGGGTTAGCCCCTATCTTATCTGAGCATTTCCAGATGCCACATATGCTGACTCTTCAAGAACATGGCTAGAGCCCAAGGAAAATGCTCCAGGCACAGGGCTGCCTGGAGCCCGGCAGAGACAGATCAATCTCGTACTAACCATCCCCAGCCTGCCGGAAATGACCAAAGTAAGCAAGACCCCAGAAAACGAACTTCATCGGCCTAGGAAACAACCCCTGCACATACTTTAGCACCTCTCTTGCAGGCCACACACACACAATCCAGAGCAAACACAAATCCAAGTCTATGAAAAGCCTCAGAGCACTTTCCATGGCACAATCCTTAGAAATTCAGATTCCAAATAGCAGATAAGTGAGCATGTACAGAGTGCTTCCAAAATCTCCAAACAGGTAGAAACAAAACACGAAGAGTTTCAGGCCAAGCATCAAAGAATGATCTTCACTCTTGCTCCTCCCTCTTATAGACTGGAGGCCTGGCTTATTCCAAGCCACTTGACAGACAGGTCCTTAGACTTGTAAACCAAACCCATGTGCCAACAGGGTGGCACTGTTCAACCTCCTTTTGATGAGGCTACAAAGTGAGTGACATCTTGTAAGAGAGGCCCCCTCCTTTTCCAAATATTCCTTGTCCCCAGGGAAACTACTTCAGGGCTTCTGCTAGCAAACTCCCATAGGACATAGAGACAGAGATAAGCTCACAAAGAAACAGCTTTCTTAAAACAATCCCAAATTCTTCAACTTACAATCCGCAAGGCCAGAGGCCTTGTAGTACACCTAACACACGCCTGGTTTCCACCCATCCCCCACTTACCTTCATTACTGCCCCAGTCATGGCAGAGGAACTGAAGACAGGAGGTCAGTCATTTCCCTTTCTGTCCCCTCTGAAGCCTGGCATGCTGCAGGACAGATGTCAGGCACACTGGGAAATGTAAAAATATAGCTTTCCTAGTGTTACTGACATGGGTCATTGGCACTAGGAAAACTACATTTCCTGGAACACCCAATGCCTGTTTCACAGTAATAGAGGTGTGTGAGGCATCAAAAATGGAGAACTTTTTCCCCAGCATTTCCCTGCTGCTGGAGCAGCACTAAAACAGAAGAATGCTGGGAAAGGGGGAGGGGGTTTGGAGGTGGGGTTATGGAAGGGTGGGAATGAATGAATGAAGTACTTATCCAGCTTATATTAAAATTCAAGCCAGAAAAGACCTTTTTGGGGCTATATAGCCTCATTATTGAGGCAAACATCACAGATTGGACAAATCCGTATTTCCAATTCCGGAAATATGTCTGCTCTTGCCATCACTAGAATTTCCATCTTTTATTTTGCTATCCTCCCCCTCTCCCCCATTTTAGAGTATTAGTACGTAGTCTTATTTTAATATTAAGCAAATTAAAATACTCTTTGAGGGGAAATTTGGAGTGGTTAAAGTGGTTAAATTGGCCTGCTGCTTATGCTTATCCTTTAGGCATTTCAAAGAAAATTGAAACACCCAAACGCCAAGATGTTAGAGTTTCTTTACAAGCAGGGGAAAAAATGCATGATGGAAGAAATGGTAAGTTATGATGGAATGCTGCCAGAGCACGATTGTTTGTTCTAATTCCATTCAATCAACAGCCCTGTATAAAGAATTACATGGACATGAGGTGAAAGATAGGTTACATTTTATGTCTATCAGTTTTGAGAGAGCCCTCTTAAATGTGAAAGGTTTGGAGTTTTGTAATAGAATCTTAGCCATTTAGATCTCCCCTCCCCCCAGTCTATATTTAGCTCAACATATGGCACTGTACCTAGAGTTAGAAACGAATAAGAATTCAAAGAGAAATATGGAATTGATGGCAGTGTTCAGTCAACACATGCTACCACCCACTGTTCTAGCGGTTTCATTCTGCAACTGAATAGCAACTTGTGGCAAAAAATTCTCCAGAATTTAAATATCTGCTGACTTGCGAAGGAAAGGTATCAGCATTTTCTTCTGTAATTGTCCCTGTTCATGGAGAAGACATTCCTGGTAACGAAGCCAAGATCAATGGTACAGATGTATCTCTGAGTAGGAATTAGAACACACTTCTAGTCAGATACCCAAACCCAGGGGTGAGCAACATTCAGCCATCAGGACCCATTCAGTCCCCCCCCCCAAAGAATGTTTTAGAAATAAAATGGCACTCCATAGTGGTTGTGGGGTGCTAAAAGGGTCAAATTAGCTTGATAGCTAGCTAAATTTAGCCCTTTTGCCGCTACACAGCACTATGCAGCAGTTTGCCATATATATATATATATATATGTGTGTGTGTGTGTATGTGTATATATATATATATATATATATATATATATATATATATATGGCACACACATGCATCTCAATATTGCCCATGGTTTCCTGGGGGCAAAGATGGCCTCTGGACTTCAAATAGTTGCCTTCCCCTGCTCCAACCTCTACAACACTATGGCCCAAAGTTCAGAATTCATTGGCTTCAATTCTGTTTTTCATAAGGACAGCCAATGGGGTGGAGGGGACACTGACAAGCCAGAGAGCTATATTTAGTGCTTCCACTCCATCAGAATTTTCCATTGCATTGGTGAGCACCTGCCAAGTACCACGCTCCATCAGGAGGCACACTGCCACTCTCTGGAGCTCCCGGGCCACCCTCCTCCTCCTCCTCCTCCTCTTCCTCCTCCTCTTCCTCCTCCTCGTTGCTAACTGTTCAGTTGTCTCCTCTGAGCATTCAAGCAAGGTCAAGAGTGAGGAGATGGAGCATCCTCTGCCAGTGGAGGCTGGTGGCTCCAATATCAGTGGGGTGGTGAATCTGCTCTGGGTTTCAGTCAGAACTACTCTAAAAGAGCTATCCATGGTGCTGAAGCCTCCACTGCCCTCAGCATCCCTTGTGATTCTCACTCTCTTTGGGACTGCGCAAGTTGAGCCCAGAGGGGAAGTTTGGTTGTTGTAACTATGGCGTAAGATAAGATATGATTACATAATTTTGATGTGGAGAAAATAGGAAATCAATCTTAATTTTGTATTTCAGTGTCTTGTCTTCATTTTTGTGTGTGTTCTTTTTTCTTTGTAAATGGTGTTTGTAAGTTTGTAAGATGTAAATAGGTGTTGCTTTGAAATAAGAATAAAAAATACAGTTACACTACAAGATTTTGCTTTGACGCCCGGTTGCCCAATTATGCGCATACACGGATAAGAGCATTTACTCCTAATGTCTATACACAAGAGGCGGTGAAGCGCATTACATGCTGTATGAAACATGCTTTAAAGTTGTTGACATGCGGAGAATCGCATGTTTACATGACCATAAGGCGCTTTAACTCCCGTGGCAAATCAAAACTCGCTATTTAATGCGCATTCGATAATGCGCATAAGCGGAGATAAAAAGCGCCTCAACCCCTGATTTGTGCTCCGCTCTTGTAGAGGTAAAATTTGTAATGCACCTTGAAAGAGCTTTAAATCGCTCTTGCAGAGTCACCCTAAATGAGTGTTTACCAGACCCACATGCACACAAGGCAAAAAAGAAAGGAGACCACGCCCTTCTTTAGTGAAGAAAAGGTAAAATGGTTGGTACTAGGTTGGTCAGAATCCCAGACTTCGAGTGGGATGATCTGATTCAGGCAAAAGCCTGATGCCCCAAAAGGAAAATATCAAATTGCTTCCTGTGCCCCTAAACTGGAGAAAATCTGCCCAAACCATGTGCCTAGCTGCAAATCCTGAATCAAGATGGTCACAATTCCTAAGTCCAGCTTCAGTTAGCCTACCCAAACCATCAAACCAAGACCTCAGTTCCTGGTATGCAATGGGTATGGAACCAAGCAAGAGGGTGGGGGAGGAGAGGAAAGTTCATGCTCCCCAGCAATCTCAGGGGTCCTCTGGGAGAGGAAGGAAGAATCTGGATCTCTGCAACTGTGGACCTTTTGTAGCAAGCTCATCAGGACATAGAGAAACCTTTTGGGAATATTGCAATCTTGTCTTACAGGAAAGGGGCAGTGTTGCAGTTAGTTGATGCATGAGAATATTGCATGAGAATGTTGGCCACAGCTAGCCTATACAGATCAGTGTCCTCTCTTTTGGTGATGAGTGTCCTCTTGTTTTGACAATTCATAAGTGGCTATCCAATGGAAGTTCCGGAAATTACATATTTCTTTCCTTGCATAAATGGTGGCTATAAAGGCTCCATTTATGCAAGATGAAATATGTGAATACTCCATTCATGCCATAAATCTTGCACAAATGGGGCCTTTACAGCCGCCATTTATGCAAGGTAGGAGATACACAATTTCCAGAGCTTCCCTTGTGCACAACAAAGGAGGTTCCGGATCAGGGTGGATGGCTGCCGGGTGCTTGGCATGCTGTAGTACGCTCGAAGAGTGGGCCCATGAATGTGCCATGGCCTAGCAAACAGGGTCCAGGGGGAGGGATGTGGGGGAGACCGTTAGACTCCCTGACCCAGTTGGGTGCCCACAACATCCCAGATGAGCAAAAGCACTTGCCTCTATGACTGCCTTTGTCTGAAGGCAGGCAAAAGATGGCAAGTGGCATAATGGTCAGGGAAGGATCCCCTGGCCCAGAATGGATTTCATCCAACAGGCTCAAGGATTGTTCATTCAGCAGGGCCTGTGAGGCCCAGCAAAGCTGTTCCCATAAGCTCTAGCACACAATATTCCTTCACACTGACAGCTATTTACTCCTGGCTTTACCTTGCGAGTGAGTCCAACGCAGCACAAACCTGCAGCATGATAATTACGCTTGGCTCAGTGGGGCTCCTGAGTGACATGCTGGGATATAACAAAAGGCAACTGGGAAGCCAGCTTCAGTCACTTCAGCTCTTTGCTGCTCTATGTTTACAAGCAAACGCATCAGCAGCATTGAGATGAAGAAGAGCTAGCCCTAGGTACTTAGCAAAAGCACTCTGAAGCTTGCCGGGGCAGCAAGGCAACAAAGTTATGTTCCTTGGCATCATGCAGCAAGACCAATTGAAGGGGAATCTAGTTTGTCTAAAGGCAGACTCACCAGAAGAAAATCCAAATACACATTAGTAGAAAACTTAAAAACATAATCTAATGCCCTTGAAAGATCAAACTAGGCTTTTTGCCATACTCTTGGTCAAAAGCCAGACTTGTTTTGAAATGCACAGCTAGCCAAGATGATGCTGACAAATGCTTCCATATGATTGTGCACATTGGTACCAGTGACTATATGGAAAAGGCTTTTTTCACCCAGGCTGTATATGCTGGCAACTGCTTGTAATTATTAACATGCCTTTCGGAGTGGCAGTCATGTGCTGCATATACAAATCAAATGGCTGAGTGTGGAAGGCTGCCTCTACAAGAGATGTTTAAAGCTCTTTGAAGTCTCATTAAAATTTTTACCTCTACAAGAGCGGAGCGTAAATCGGGAGTTGAGGCGCGTTATCTATTTGATTATGCACATTATCGAATGCGTGTTAAATAGCGAGTTTTATTTTGCTCTGGCCATTAAAGCGCATTTTGACTATGTGAACAAGCGATTCTCCGCATAAACTACTTGTAAAGCGCATTTGAAACAACCGGTCAGGTCACCTGTTGAGTGCTCAATTACCTCCTGCATACAAGCATTTACGATAAAGCGCTTCAGCGATTATGCACATAATCGGCTAACCAGGCGTCAAACGGAATCCATCTAGAGGGGGTCGAAGTGTGAACTGGCCCTTGATTAACCCAAGATTATTTATAATCGTAGCCCAATCCTGGTAGAAAGAGAGGGGATAAAATCCTTCTGTGAGAGTCAGGCGGTTGGATGACCTGGACTAGCTCCCAAAGCAATTTTCTTTTGCAATGGCTCAACAAATGGCTTTTGGCTTCCATTTGAGAAATACTCAGGTCTTTGTTTTTGCTTTTGCCTTCCCTGGTAATGTATGTCTTGGCTCTCCTCTGTTTGAACCATAGGAAGCTATTGCTCCACCACAGCCATTCTGACATGTAATTGTTCTCTATGGTTCAGCTTGCATAGGTTAATTTGCCAGGGGCTGCCTGATGAATGGCCCAGGTGTATTGCAGGGGATTAGAGGAAAATGCTGTTCAGACTCTCCAAATCCTATGATCCTATGTTTGCATTTACTTTTTTAAAAAAAGACTCTCCTGTCTCTCTGATAAAGAGATGAACAAATCAGTCTATTTTCAGACGATGCCACTATCACATTTGACATTTCATCTCATTCCATAGACACCTGCCATTCTTGTTGTTTTAATCTGCATGAGATTTCATATTTATGTATGTATTTTTATATGTATTTTCTCTCAAAATGCACATTTCGATACATATTTTTATGTTGATGCCTTTTCTGAGCTGGAAGATTTGGGAAGTGTGAAAATGGGTGAATAACTCAGTTCTGATTGGCACATTGGTGCAGGAAGTGCAGATCAGGCCAATTCATATCAGAATTCACAAAGATCAAATTCCTCAAGCATCCTACTCTAATATTGTTGTATGTAAGGCAGTTCACAAATCCAGGTTCATCACTAGATGTCTGTAGTATCAAGTGGTGACTCCCAGGTTTCAATGAGCCATTGCCTCACTTTGGTTCAAAAACAGAGCTCTTTAGTAAAGTCCCTTCACACATTCACCATTAAGGACTTCTCTACACTAGGCTTTAATCCCGCACCTTTACTGGGCTTCTGCTTCTGGATTCTTTGTGGGATTAAGATCAGATCCATCCCACATGCTTTTTTTTTGGGGGGGGGGGGTATCCCTTTGCCTGCAACTTCTATGTGTTTCATTATACGGCCACTAGATGGTGCTATTATATAGCAGGATTCCAGAAATTCACCAGCCATTGGAGCACTTCAAAGTATGATTTCAATTTATTATTGCATTTCCCTCAGTCTTAAAGAAGCTGGGATAAAGTTTATAAAGCATGGGAGAGGCCCTGGAGGTTAACAAAGTTGTGTAAAGGACCAGTCACAGGTGCATGATAAAAGCATCATGTAGAGAAGGCCCAAGTGTAGGGAATAAAGTAATGCACTTACTTGCGGGAAACCATCTATCTCTTTAGCCGAATAATCATTTCCACCTTGCTTTCCATGTTTAAATGACAGGATAAAGCAATGGTATTGCATCCAATTGTATGACAAACTATGGAAATCAAATCTTTATTATAGCATTTAGCCTCTGTATAGGACTTTAGGCTGTAATCCTCTGTATCAGGGGTGTTGAACTTCTTTCAGCTGCATTCAAGTGGTGGTCAGGGCTAAAGGAGCAGGGGGGAAATACCAAAAATACCAGTTTATTTTAGTTTAAAGTTCTTGCTGCCACTAACTAAGCCTTAGGAGATGCATTTCAACCTTTTAGAAAGGGGGGCATACAAAAACTGGAAAATTACAAAATTATAAGTGGTTGGGGGAAAAGGGTGTGGCTATGTGGGAAATCCTGAGGGAATGGAAAGGGATCCTGGTGGGCCTGAAGTTTAATATCCCTGCTCTATACACATTCCTGGGTGTAAGTCCCATTGGGGATGCCTCTACAAGAGCGATTTAAAGCTCTTTCAAAGCGCATTACTGATTTTACCTCCACACGAATGGAGCGCAAATCGGGGGTTGAGGTGCTTTTTCTGATTATGCGCATTATTGAATGCATGTTAAATAGCGAGTTTTAATTTACCGCAGGAGTTAAAGTGCCTTATGACCATGTAAACAAGTGACGCTGCGCATGTAAACAACTTTAAAGCGCGTTTCAGACAACCGGTGCGCTTCACCTCCTCCCATGTATAGGGATTAGGCGCAAAAGCAATTGGGAGAAGATGCGCATAATCGGCCAATCGGGCGTCAAACCAAAATCTTGTAGAGGGGACCTGGGACTGTCTTCTGAGTAGATACATACAGGATTCTGGTGTTCATACTGATTATTCCATGAATCCTTACAAGAACATTGAATGATTGGCTAGCAGGCTTGCATTACCATCCCAACACTGCAGAGAAGGAAATAGTGGCTACCAAAGACCATAGATTATTACTTATTACTTACATTTCTATTCCATTCTTCCTTCAAAGAGCTCAAGGCATTGTACATTGTTCTCTCATCATCATCACCACCACCACCATTTTATTCTTACAGCAACCCTGTTGGGCAGATTAAGCTGAGAGATTAGGCTGTGACTGGCCCATGAACATCCAGTGAGTTTTACAGCGGAGTCTTCCCAGTCCTAGTACGGCACTCTACCCATTACACCACACTGCCTCTAGAAACCCAGGAAGTTCATACTGAGTCAAGATTTGAACTGGAAATTTCCAAGCAAACTGTTCAAACTCTTACCCCATATAATAAAATAGCTCATATATATATATATATATATATATATATATATATATATATAAAATGTGGATAACCCACTTTGGGTGCAAGCATGGGCAATCATCAATTGACTCTTGTTTTGCAGATATAACTCCCTGACTGTCAACAGCCTAGACATCAGGGAGTTATATCTGCAAAACAAGAGTCAATTGATGATTGCCCATGGGTAGGTGAAAGTAGGTGAGAAATGGGTAGGTGAAAGTAATGAAAAAGATGGGAAGGTGATTTCCAGGTGCCTGGCCTGAGGTGTGCTTGAACACCTGACCAACAAATGAAAAGGGGGGAAATCTGGCAGGGCATAAGAAAAAGCACAGCATGAATTTTCGTTCTGACTTTTGCAACGTTGGTTTGTCTCCCATGAGACATTTTGAATGACGTTCAGTGGTTTCATTTGGCCAGGGGGGGAGGGGGAAAGAGGGATGTTGACATTTTAAAATGGCAGAAGATGTGAAGAAGACAAATGGTAAATAAGCTTTAAGCTCAGTGAGCAACACATGGTGCAGCACCAGACTAATAACAGCACTTCATAATCATTAAGGGGAAAAAAGTATCTCAGTTTTACATGCTCCAGCATAATAAGGGGAAAGGGCCTCCAATTAAACCTAATTGTTAACATGTCTTATGCCACCTGGATGTGGAACATTGGCAACGTTTGTGGCGTTTATATTCATAACTCGAGCCAAACGTC
Organism: Anniella stebbinsi; assembly: GCA_029215795.1. Classification (NCBI taxonomy): domain Eukaryota; kingdom Metazoa; phylum Chordata; class Lepidosauria; order Squamata; family Anniellidae; genus Anniella; species Anniella stebbinsi. Next base: position 174,156,102 of record JARDYH010000004.1, on the reverse strand, counting down.
ATCAATTAAAAGGAGGCTAGATGGATTTATGTCACAAGAGAGAAGGTATAGATGTCACATTTTCAGAGTTGTTGAGGAGATTTGATGGCAACTTTTTTATGTTTTTATTTTCTATTTTTGTTGTTGCTGCTACATGGTAAGTGCTTTCGCAGGTTTTCCACGTGCTTCAAACTCCCCTGTGGGAAAAATCCAGATTCTCCCAGATCGCGTTAGGCAACATGGTGCTCATGGACACCGATGTGCTTCCACTGGACCCCACTGAGACACCCCTACTCCTCCCAATTGGAGGAGTAGGGGAATTGCTTCAAAGTGAAGTGGGAGCCTCTGGCTGCTGTTATTTTAATGTCCCATGAATGCCTCTAGGCAGGTTACTTGTCCTTTGTGACCAGCCATGCCCACCTAGGGCAGCCATTTTCTGGTCGTGCCCAGAACCGTTTCTCAAATTGCCTGTCATGCCCTCACTAGAGGAATCCTCCTCAAAGGAGGAAGTAGATCCCCCAGAAACCAGAGAAACACTACATCAAGCACTGGCACCAGACCAGGAGGAGCCTGGGCCTTCCCGGGAGATGGCTCCTGGTCCTTCCCTGGCAGAGGGAGGGACTCTCTCAGGAGCAGAGGCTGAGAAACCCCCTGGCCTCCAGGAATGTCATCACCTCAAACAACAACCCAGTAGGCTTCCTATAAGAAAGAGTGTGCATTTGCAAAAATGGTCTCCTGAGGAGAAAGCATCTCCTCCTGAGTAGAGCTCTTGCCAGAGAGCTCTGATGGACAGCAGCTGAGCCTGGGTGGGGCTCAGCAGCCTTTGTGAATTAAAGCCAGCAGTGAAAGCTTGTTGGTTGCATTAGGTTTTTTTGTCTTGTTCTTGAACTCTGTGCTATGACCTTGGATTCCTGCTTGATTCTGCTACCTAACTACATTTGACCCTTTGCTTGTTTGACCACTCCTGCTTTGTCTGACTCTACATCTTGGACTATTTGCCCGTGCCTGTTATCTGGACTACTTCTGCATTTGCCTGAACTTCCTTGCACTGAAAACTTGTCTGCTGAAACATCAGCCTGGGTTATTATTTGGCCTTGTGGTCAGCTGTATAACCAAGACTGCTACAACCAATGCAGGTTATTGACAAATGTGCCACTAAAAGGGTGACCATATGAAAAGGAGGATAGGGCTCCTATATCTTTAACAATTGCATAGAAAAGGGAATTTCAGCCAGTGTCATTTGTATGCATGCAGCACCTTTTGAAATTCCCTCTTCATCACACCAGTTAAAGCTGCAGGAGCCTTGCCCTCTTTTGCATCTGGTCACTCTTGTATAGCTCCTGAGCTTTAACTGCTGGAATTCCCTTTTCCATGCAACTGTTAAAGATAAAGGAGCCCTGTCCTCCTTTCCAACTAAGCCCAAAGTGTTGCTGACTCCTATCCTAGACAAAGGCTGACTCTACAGATGCGCCTATGGCTACTGCAGGGACCTAGAGGTGGCACCCACTGACACCACTGAGGCTGACTAGTAAACTTCCCCATGGCCTCCAAGTTATTTTACAACTGGCTTTAAAAATAGACATGTTCAAATATTTGTGTGCATACACATAATGTTTGTGTATACATAAAATGTGTGTATATAGTACATACATGTTCTTTAGCAAAGTGAAAAATGAAGGCATGAACATGTGCTCTCAGCAGCTGCCACTGGCCCCTTCACTAGTGCTTGCACAGCTGCTCCCACTCCCACCCACTGCCATTCACCCCTCCACTCACACTCTGGCAACCAGGGCCCACCCCCTTCGCTCACACCCTGCTTCATGAATGTCAAAATTCCTATTTACCTAAATCAAGGATGGAGCACACATGGTCTGTGGGCCACATGTGCCCCCATGGGTTTTTTTGCATCTCCCACTGGGTCCCTGTTGCTTCACTGCCAGATTCCCAGAGTGCCTTGCTTCCCAGCAGAGTGGCTGGGAATCTGATCATGCAGCCGCTTCCATTGGTGGCACAGTCACTTCCGGGAGGGTTGCAGCCTGTAGTGGGTTCAGGGGCGGCACAATCTACATTGCACTTCTGATGTGTTTGTTCCTAAGGAACAGTTTGACCGTGTGACTACTCTTGGGTAGGACCGATTGCAATGTGCAAGCTTGGAAATTGGTATCTGACACCCAATCCAGCTCCTTAACAACTTCTGCTTTAATCTAACTTTATTTTATTCTTAAAGCAAATTTCTAGCCCTTAAAGCTAACAGTACTAGTTTTTTAAAAAGTGATAAATGGTGGGGAAGAAATCCATCAGGATTTTTAAAGGGTGGCTACGTGCCCTCATAATTAACAGAAGCAAAATAAGTGAGGAAAATGAAGCACACCTCTGCAACTCTTTTGAATCTGGTAGTCCTTGTGCAGAATGTTGATATGTCTTTGATTTTGTTTGCTTGTTTTGTGTAGCACAGAAAATGGTCACATGCTCCATTTTTTCCTTTCATGCAAGAACTGCTGTGTCAATAGTTACACCCTATGAATAAATAGCACTGCTGTATTACAGCACCCCTAGACTTGTGCTTTGCCCCCCCACCACAGAATTTTTAAGATTATTATTAGGGAAAATGTCATTTTAATTTGTGACATGAGGGACAAGGACAGCCTCCATTTGAAGAATGACAGCTTGTTTTAAAAACAGGAGCAATTTAAGAAAACGTCCCTCTGAAAAATTCAGTGAATAAGGCAATTTTGCACACAGCAAAATACACATCCAGAAGAGCCTCCAAAAGTCTGGCCAGACCTACACCAAGCAGGATATGACACTTTGAAAACAGTTTGAAAACTGTATGGAGTGTGTCTTGGGCCCCAACAGTTGTCACTACTGTTATAAACAGTTTTAAAGCAATAATGTAGATCCTTCCTCTGTTCACTCAAGACTTTCCGTGACTGAGGGTGGATTTTTCAGGATCATAGTCACCCTGTAATTACTTAAGTGATCCCCTCCCAAAAATACCCCCCAAAATGGCCTGTATACATGGCCCTTGAAGAGTTAAATATAAGAAGTTCATATTATGGGTTGGAGTTAGACTCCAGTCCTTGGATTTTCCTTTGCTCTGATATTCCTTTGCTCTGCTTTTCAGTTTCAATTTCAGTTATGTTCCCTAACCAGCCAGCAATAAAGAAACATGTTTGTTTGCCTACAGTAAGAAGAGTTTGTTTATTCTGCAGTTACTATGATGAATAGAACAAGATTGGGTGCTGTGTTCCCACCTATTCCTAGTGAAAATTTCCCTATTCTAAGGCTTTTCTCAACCCAGCTGGAAACATCTTCCCCACACACTAGGGTGACCAGATTTAAAAAATCAAAATCCCGGTCCCCCCTTGCCCCCCCCAAAACAACCCCCCCCAAAAAAAAACAAGCCTGGACCTACCGCCGGGTTCCTCCGCCACCCGCGCGGCCGTATGGGGTCCTCTGTCGCAGCCCGCGCGGAAGAGGCGGGAGAGGGCCGGATCCAGAAGTGACGTAGCCGGCCCTCTCCCGCCTCTTCCGTGCAGCCTCTGGCCTCCTGAGGCTCAATCGCGATGGCGATGACCCCTGAGGAGCCCGGACGCCCGCACCCGCCTCTTCCGCGCGGGCGTGGGCGTCCGGGCTCCTCAGGGGTCATCGCCATCGCGATTGAGCCCCAAGGAGGCCAGAGGCCATGCGGAAGAGGCGGGAGAGGGCCAGTTACGTCACTTCCGGATCCGGCCCTCTCCCGCCTTTTCCCCACTGCCTCTGGCCTTACGAGCCCGGCAGCGACAGCGAAGGCGGCGGAGGAGCCCGGGAAGCGGCCACCCCAGCAGGTAAGTGCCCCCCTTCGTGCTTACCTGCAGGGGTGTCCGCTTCCTGGGCTCCCCCACCGCCACCGCCACCGGGTCTCGCTGCCACCGCCGCGTGACCCTCCGCCACCCCGGTTTTCCCCCGCCTCCCCCGGTTGGCCCGGTTGGCCCCTGGATTCCCGGTTAGGACCGGGAAATCCCGAGCCACCTGGTCAGCCTACCACACACAATCATGTTGCCACCAGGACCTTTAAGGCTCAGTTCCAATGCTTTTCTCTATTCTGGAGCTGTGAGGACACATCTGTTTATATTTTCACCAGTTTTGTGTTCTTTATTACCTTACCCTTACATAGCCAAGAGCAGAAGGCATGGGTTTTGTATAAACAATCAATAAGTTCTTGAATAGTAAATAAGTGACATTTAATAGTTCTATTCATGTATGTTCACTCATACACAATACTCCAGACTGTAAATCACTACACAATCACCACAGACCTTTACTATATCTCTTACTCATCTAATTTCTCTCTAATTCAAACCCTATTTTACCAGCTTCCCTCTCTAGCCAATCTTATCTCTTTTACAAACCCTATCTGACTCACTCAGCACAGCACACAATTTATAGAACTCACACTTCACCCGACTTCACTCACTCAGCCAATCAAATTCACCAAACCTTCCCCTCTCCTTCCTCTTCCCCTAGAATTACTCACCATCAAATACACAGAGATATAACAGGAATGTCTAACCACAGCCATATACTTATAACAGAACACATTACTATGCATACAGATTCCATATATACAGATGTGTAACATCACAGGTGCTTATTGCTAAAGAGTGAAATCAAGAGATAACATAAGGTGATCTGGAGAAAAAAATATCTACCCTAAGGCCCCCTCTAGAAGATGTCGGTTTGACTCCTGATTCTCCGAATATGCCGCATCAACCTACATTCGAATTTACATCTGTGCTGGCTTTTCTGCTAAATGAGAATTTGCCTTCCAGCTCAGGAAGGGTCCATAAGGTCCTGCACTTCTTGCTTCCAAAGGCGGACAGTCTCAGTCACTCCCGGGAAGTGCAGTATTGCTCATGGCATGACTATAGAGAGCCCGAGGCAGGCAGATCCTCCCATCTCGGGTAGCGGGAGAAGCTCTTCCGCTACCACGCACAAGAAACAGCAGCGGAGGCACGCCCGTCTGCCGCCTTTGACTGGGCTTAGCTGCTGCTGCCGCCTCCTCTTCCTCTAGCGACGAGCTGCGGCCCCCATTTCCATTTGCGACTTCACCCATGGGGCAGGGAAGCAGCCCAGAAAGAGAGCCTTTGCTGCCGCCGCCAGCAACAGCAGCTCATCTCTACTCTCTGGCAACACTGCCCTGGGAGTCTCACCCTGTCAACAATGCTGAGTGGGAGAATGTCACTGGTGGGGTGGGGTGGAGGTCACCACCAAAGTTCACCCGCTATCACCATTCATGCGAATGCTCAGAAGTTGTTTACACAAAGATAAGGTGCTGTAACTTCAGAGGAAATGGAAAAGTCGCTTTTAAATGAGAATTCTAAAATGCGGATTAACGAGGATAAAAATCGACTGCACACCTGATTTGTGCAACATTCATTTAGAGGTAAAACCATTAAAGCAACTTGAAGGAGGCTTAAATTGATCGTTCATTTAGAGGTACAACCAATAATAATAATAATAATTTATTTCTTACCCGCCTCTCTGCTTGGATCGAGGCGGGGAACAACAATATGATAAAATACATAAAACTGATTAAAACATGACACACATTATTAAAACTGCATTAAAACATCCTAAAACCATCCTAAAACCATTCTAAAATTCCACTTGATATGCCCGCCAGAAGAGAACAGTCTTTATGGCTTTCTTAAATTCTAAAAGACTGTTAAGTTGACGAGTCTCCTCCGGCAGGTCATTCCACAGTCAGGGAGCGGCAGAAGAGAAGGTCCTCTGGGTAACAGTTGTCAGCCTAGTCTTGGCCGACTGTAGTAAGTTCTTCCCAGAGGACCTGAGCATGCGGGGCGGATTGTATGGGAGAAGGTGATCCCGCAGGTAACCTGGACCCAAACCATGTAGGGCTTTAAAGGTAATAACCAATACTTTATACTTTGCCCGGAAACTAACTGGCAGCCAGTGGAGCGATTTTAAAGCTGGCGTAATATGGTCACCCCAAGGTGTACCGGTGACCAACCTGGCTGCCATATTTTGAACTAGTTGAAGTTTCTGGACTAGGCACAGAGGTAGCCCTATGTACAGCGCATTACAGAAGTTGAGCCTCGTAGTCACCAGCATATGCACTACCGTCTTTAGGTCTTCCAACTCTAGGAAGGGGTGCAGCTGGCGTATCAGCCGAAGCTGATAGTAGGCACTCCTGGCCATCGCATCTATCTGGGCTGTCATTTGGAGTGACGGATCCAGGAGCACCCCCAAGCTGCGAACACAGTCTTTCAGGGGGAGTGTAACCCCAGCCAGAACTGGTTGACACACCTCCAAACCCAGGTTGCGGCCTTTGACAGCAAGCACCTCCGTCAAGTGACTTGAAGGAGGTTTAAATTGATCTTCTAGAGGGGACCAAAGTTACCCTTTAATGTTCTAAAGCACTCACTATACTCACAATCATAGTGGCTATTTTTTCTTCTCTTTCTTGAGTACTTGATGGCAAAGGATGAAAACAGCTCTAGAGGAATAGGAAACATGTCTGTGGACATTTCAGTTATCTCTCTGTCTGGCCGCCTAGGCTGTAACTCAGGCTTAATTTCTGATCTTCTCAATGTGTACAGCTCAGTACGAGGTCTTTTCAGGGGGTTTTGCAGAAAGACTAATCCAGAACCAGTACAAAAAAAATCAAATTGCTTTCCACAATTAGTTTCAAATCACTTGGTCCTTTATATAGCCACCAGTTAAAATGTTTTCCCTTGATTGTTCAACAGGAAGAAAAATCTAAGGATCTCAAACAAGACTAGAAGGAGGGATCCTCAAGGAGGAGTTCACAAACACACCCTAAAGTATTTATTTTCCCTCTGCCCTTCTCTAAACTTGTAGTATGTTTCTTGGGTGGAATCTAAACCTGAAATACCGAATCCAGCACCAAGCAGCTCACTTTCATTGCCAAAGTAGCTCAGTTCATGGAGAATCAGAGCACAGGGAAAGGCCACTGGTGAAAGAGGGCTGCAGCTATTATCAAGTCTAGCTTTGGAGACTGGTATTCCTGGGGACCCCTCAAAAAAGGGTGAGGCAATTCTACAGATTAAACTTCATTGACACCCAAAAACACTCTCCACCATGGGTGGGGGGGATTGGCTATCACTATGCCCTCCTCCTAACCCCAAATATGCCCCACCTAGAAATGTGGCTGCCCCATCTAACAAGGAAGGTTGGCTACAGAGCTGGTCTCTCCCACGAAAACATCCCGCTATAAATGTTGCTGCCCCACCTAACAAGGAAGGCTGGCTACAGGGTTGCCTCCCAAGCAAACAACAAACCATGGGTTCTATTTCTGATTAAGAAGCCATGGTTTGTTTGTGGGGATGGATTCAGACATAATGACAACCCAGATTCCAACAATTGACACCATGGCTTAGCATTATGTGCAAATCAAGCCTATGATTTTTAGAGATTTTTCATGTAAAGAAGGCAGTGCTGTGCAAGTCTCTTTTTTGCCCATGGTACTATTGCAGGGAACTTTGCCTATGTGAATATAAACAATGTAGCTTTTACTAAAAAAAAAATAGAAAAGGAGGCAGAAAACACAGAACATATAGGCCAAGAATCTACAGCCTAAACTATTTGTAACACTATGGTAGACTTTCAGGCATTACTCAGAAGTACTGCAAAGAGCTGCTATCCCATAGGAGGCAGGGATTGCTCTACTCGATGACCAAAGCTTTTCAGCAGTAATTTGACTAATTAAAACAGCTAACAATGTTTGCCAGTGCAGCCGTGCTCTGTGCTGCTTTTTTGAAAATCAAGAATTCTCTGTGGCATGTCAATCCTGTTTCTGAGCGGAATAGATTTGTGGGATGAGTCTGAAGTCACACTGACCAGTGGCTGTTTTGAGTGTAGATAGATATGCTTTAATAGTGCCTCTCTTTCCTTTGGGCACACACTCATATTACAGACCTGACCTGCAACTTACTTGGCAGATATCACAGACGGCTGGTAGCGTATGTGGATCTGGCAGCTATAACACGCATTTTGATGTCAGGAAAACGGTTGGATGCAGCGGCTGAATTGATGGTGGGCCTTCATTCATGGGGTGAGTGGATGGGCTGCATTTGGCTTGGTGGATCACTAGCTCTGTAGGCCTGGTTGAGTTGATTTATTTTATTTTACGTACTTATTATGGGATTTAGAAACCCCTCCACATTGAGAGATATTGGAGCAGTGCAACAGCAAATTACTGTACAAAACACCCCACAATTACAATAAATGTAAATTCATCTAATAGTTGATTCATCCATCTTTAAGTTAAACTCATTAAATACTGCAGTTCTAACTAATAGAATGTATTGCAAGTTTGGTCCCTTCCCTTTTCTTGGGAAAAAAAGCCTCTTTGAGAGTTGGGATCTCATGGGTTAACTAGGCTTTAGGCGCACACTGCAAGGTTCCCTAGTTTTCATCAAACCTTCATGCCCACCTATCCTCATCATTGTTGTCGTCATCTAGTTATCTTCTGCCCAAAGCACTCAGAGCAATGTACAGCATAACCATAAAACTATATCATATCCTCGGAATGAGCCTCAGGCCTAAACTATACATGACCTTTAATATATAGTGTGCAGCACCAACAGTGATTTTTCTTATTCAAAAGTAAGTGCAAGGTAGATGATCCAGATCTAGCAAGGGAACAATTAGGGTGGTCCTGTGTCCTCTTTTACAGAGGATTGCCCTCTATTTGAAGGGCTGCCAGTGTCCTGTCCAATTCCAGTTTAAAGATAATGAACCATAAGAACAGTTCCCCATCACCAGTTGGCACCTGGATCTCACAGGTGCCATTGTAATGATGAAAAAAGAGAATTAAAACCATGTCTTCTCTAAAAACAACCTTTCCTCCTTATATGGCATATAATTCTATTTTCTGCTTTACTTTCTCTCTCTATTTACATTGCAGAGGTGACATGGGACTACTTTATTCTAGAAGTGGCACTGACAGGGTTGAGGTGGTCCTGGGCAATATACCCTCTGGCCCCTGCTCGGGAGTACAACCCCTTGGGCCCTGTCTTGAGGAGGGGAAAGCCCCGAGGTGGATCTGCAGTGGCGCTAGGTCATTTATTTGGCCATTGCAGAGCCATCCTAGGGCTTTCCCCTGAAGTGCTGAATTAAACAAGTCGGGGAGTTACCCCGACTTTTTTCTCTTGGAGCGAGGCAACGACAGCAACTGTTGTCTGTTACCTTGCTCCGGAGCAGCTTCGGAGGCTTGTCTGGGCAGATGGCGAACCCTGATTGGTCGCCAGCTGCCTAGACAGGGGGGAGGGGCAGGCTTCTCCAGCAGGCTTCTCCACAGACTGGTATGCAACGGGGCGCAGATGCCCCGGTGCACGGGCACAAGCCAAACGGCCACCTCTGCGCTTCCACCAAAGCAAAAAAACAAAAACAAAACAAAACTGGGATGTGAGGCAACGTGGGCACCCTGCTACACTGGCACTCCTCCTCGCACTCAAACCCTTGCACTTGCTCCTTTGTGTGGGGACAACCTTGCAGGAGCGCAAACGCGGGGGTTAGAAAGCTCGTGACGTCAATGCACCATCAAGATAGCCCCTTGGTTTCACTTGCCACACACACTCTTTCTCTGTGGCTGGGTTCAGAAGATAAGCAGGGGAAACAACGGGGCATCAGTTATTTCCTCCACCCACCTACCTGCTAGTCATGCAATCGGGATTACCCTAATTAACCACACCATGTTGTGGGTTGCTGTGTTATCTGATTCCGGCGCACGGTGCGGGCATTGGTCCATCTAACACCTGTAACTATTGCTCCATTGAAGAGGTGTCCAGTCCAAGTCTGTGCGCTGTCAGCAGGGAGCACAGGGGCCCTGAAGCTGCCCATCAACACCTGGACACCAGACTGAGCACTCGCACAAGGCATCTTGTCAGTCTTCTCCCCTATAGTGAGATTGCTTGTGTTTCCATTTAATCCTAAATTTACACCCATACATATAGATTTGCAAATTGGTGCCCTCCTTTGCCCTCTTTTTTGGGATGCCTTTTCTCTTTTTTGGCAATATATAAGCAGCCACACTAGGGCCACCCTGTGCACTTCCCAGCTTTCACCAACACGTAATCCATGGGAGGGGCATTCCAGGGTTCCCTGCAATACAGAACCCTTCCCGCCATACATAGTCCAAACATCATAATGTGAGCATTTTGCTAGAAAGCATAGATCTGTGAGTAAAATCCCATTTGGTGTATTTCTTTGTTACATAACACAAAGCAAGCCTTGTCACTTCTTCCCAAGGGCCTTTGCTTATTGTGCATTTCACATTTCCTTATGCACATCAATAAAGCATCAATAAGTCTGTCTCTCTGTTTAAGGGCATTTGCTGCAAAACAATTTAAGCAGATGCTGTGAACTTTGCAAAGACCTTTTTCAATACACAGTGGAGCATAGGAAGAGAAATCTGGTGGTGACCTCTTAGAACCGTTCTCGGCTACAAAATATGTTGCTTCTTAGGGTAGGGCTTGTTTTGTCATTATAAATTCTTACAATGATCATGCAAGAAGGATTACCAACATGATCTTATAAATAGGGAGCACTTTTTTTTTTTTTTTTTTGCTCATCTGATGTCCGTAATGCTTATAAGAATGTCAGGGCTCAAGTTATCAACGGCTGATGTGTTGTTTTTAGGATGCAATTCTATCTGGATGCCCATCAGCCTCCAAACTCAGAGGCTGACAAACATCCTATGGAAAGCAGGAGGAGCATGGAGACGATCTTCACCTCCGCACTCTCCATTTCTGCTAGACGGGCTTTTTGCCCATCTAGCTATGGCTCTGCAGAGGGGAAAGGACAGAGGCTGGGGAGGGCTAGAGATAGTCCCCTTCCTGCCCACAGAACCGCCTCCTTTCCCTCCTTTTCACTGTTGCTTTTTGCAAGTTCAGAGAGGCAGCTGGCACAGTTCTTTCCATGCTGGCTACAAGCAAGAGGGGAACGGGAGCTCGGACTCATGGGGCCAAGGTCGAAACACTGTCTCCGACCTCAGATTCAGGAATCCAAACTATCATATGCCCCACCCCCCAAATGCTATCCAGGGGGCATAGGATTGCTCTCCCCATGTATGTATTGATGTCAGCCACTTTGGGAGAAACTATTTGTCTGAAAAACAGGATAAAATGAAATAAAAATTAGATAAGCATATCCACACTAAGGATGGACACATCTGACAGTTTGACTGTCCCCTGAACTCAAATTTTTACAATCTCAAATTTTTCCCATCCGAAATACTAAGAAAATGTGCAGGTTTTTATTCATTCATTCATTGCATTTCTTTACTGCCCAATAGCCAAAGCTTTCTGGGTGGTTTACAAAAATTTAAACCATAAAAATATAAAATAGTACAATATAAAAAAACATTTTCATACAAAACTCAATCCAACTCTATTATTCTATGATTCTATGAATTCCAAATTAATTCATTTGCTAGGATCTCACCTGCATAGCCCTTCTCTCATTGCCCTATAATATGAGCTAGAATCTCACCATCATAATTAGAAGAGCAAGAGGCAGAATCTGTATGATTTCTGAAGACCTAATTTTTGTGATACATTCTGGCTTTATTTCATTATCCCCCCCCCCCCCATTTCTGCTAAACCACAGAGCAGAGGCCCCACACATGACGGAAACCACATCAGACTTCAGGTGAGAGATTGGATGTTTAAATGGTGCCTACAGAAAATGCTCTTTCCACGTACAAAACCTGGGTTCTGGCACCAACACGAGGATGGAAATTTTGCGATTAGTAACTATTGTTCTGGCCAGTGAAAATCAATTCCTTAATTTCTGTCAGGGAACTCTAACTTCCATCATCCCCAACATTGCTTATGCTGGCAAATGCTTATGGGAGTTAGATTCAAACAACGCCTTCAGGACTGCACTTTCCCCACCCTGGTCTAGCTCCTTGATCTTCAGTATTTCTAGATATGAATCCCACATCTGACCCCGACCCCTAACATGGAACCTGGTATTGTTTGGTTTATATTACTGTAACTCTTTCCCTCCCCTCCGCTTCCATTTTTTTTTTAAAAAAAATGTGATTATTTTTTAATTTATTTACAATACTTATATACTGTTCCCCATTCAGAATTTTGGAGTGGTAGACAAATAAAATAAGAACAAAAATACATTAAAAGTACATTGAAAAAAGAAACAAAGTGTAAATAAAATTGCAGCTGGTCATTAAGGGGAGACTTTCTGGAACAACGTTTTCAGGAGGCGCTGAAAGGAATACAAAGTTGGTGCCTGACTAATGTTCCCTGCCTCTGAAGGCTCTTCCCTTGGTAGACTCCAATCGGATTGGTTTATAGATCCATGTGGAACCACCAGGAGCATGTCCTCACATGACCTCAGCAGGGTGATAGGGCAAAAGGCACACTCTCAGGTATCCTGGTCCCATGTTGTTTGTGTCTTTGTACATCAGTACAAGAACCTTAAACCTGGCCCAGTAGTAAATAGGTTCCCTCAGCAAAGGAGTTACATGCTGGAAAGGGGCATCTCCTGACAACAGCTGAGCTGCTGCATTCTGTACTATCTCCAGTTTCTGGAGCAGCTTTAAGGGCAGCCCCACATAGAGCAAATCTCAGTAATCCATGTCTGTACCACCATGGCCAAGCTATCCCTGTCCAGGAGAGGCCATAGCTGGCAAACCAGGCAAAGTAGGTAAAAGGCACTCCAAGCTGCCGCACCACTTGGGCCTCCAGCAACATAGATGGATCTAAGGGTACCCCCAAACTACGAACCTGAGCTTTCAGAGGGAGTACAAACCCATCCAGAACCAGCAATGAGCCTATTTCCTGGACTCAGGAACCACTTACCCACAGGGCTTCCGTCTTGCCAGGATTCAGTTTCAGTTTATTGGCCCTCATCCAGCCATCCCCTTCTTCTTGCATCCTACATGGACTTTCCATTGGGTGCAGGATACTCCTGCTTATTCCCTTTCTTCTTTCCCCCACCCCTGATCATTAACATTAAAGTAAACAAACTTTAAAAAAGAAAGAAAACTCTCCTTAGGTCAGGTCATGATCCCTTGTCAGTCACCGCACACTAGTTCAAGTCCTGTAAAATGGTGGAGGGCAGCATGGTCCCCTCCAGATGTCTTGGACTTCAACCCCCATCAGCCCCAGCCAGTATGGCCAATGGGCAGGAAAACTGGGGGCTGCAGTCCAAAATAACTCCAGGGCACCAGGTTGGGGAAGGCAGGTGTAGTGCATTAAAATGGTCTGTCAGCCCATCTTTCAAAACTATAAACTTATTCCTATATTTCTTAAAGTTTCCCCAAGGCCTCTGAGAGGTTGGGGATGGGGTGTGCAAAAGGATGTGATGTTATTAATGATGGGTTTTTTAAAAAAAAACCATGCAGAAAATCTCATCAGAAGAGATGAGTATGAATTCCTATGCTTTTGCTGTTTTTTTGCTTCAGTCTTTCATAGTTATTGGATATACAAGCCTTAATGGCTATAGATTCTTTTAAAATATTGAAAAGTAGACATTGGGGATTTCTTGAAGCCTACCTGCACTACTGCTTTAAAACTGTTATAAACCGTTTTAAAGCAGTAGTGTAGATAGGCTCTTGTTCTTCGGAAGGGCTTTAAAATAAAGCTCATTGAAAAATATGCCCCATGATACTCTGTAGCAAGATTAGAAATATTCTAAGCATATACTTTATGAGCCTGCTAATCACTGTTTGGATTTTGTATGAAATATTTAATAAATGCTGAGCGGTAAGTGAAAATCACTTACTAATGAAGGCTGCATTCCACTGGAAACTTTCCCTGAACACGCCTTATTTAAACTAATAGCTGATTCATGAAAGTGTGATGAATTCCCATTCATTTCAACTAGGGCTCATTCAAAAGATGTTCCAGTGAATAGTGCCCAAAATAACAAGCTTCCCCAAATGACAAGTTATATGGCAGCCTTTCCCAACCTGATGCCCTCCAGCTGTGTTGTACTGCAACTCCCATCATTCCCAGCCAGATCCAGCATCAGATGTCGAACACTTGTTATGCGCAAAGAAGCTCACACAGAATCACATGCATATGGAAAAAGGCAGATCCACCAACCTGCCTTCGACATGAACAACCTGATGCATGCAGAAAACCTGAACGTTCCTTATTTTGTGGGAGAATAGATCCACTTCTCCACCTCCAAAGGCTCAATGCCTTCAACATGTGAAAGCAGACATAACTCAATGATACTGTGCTCAAATGGAACAAGCTGCAGCATTTTGAACCTAAGGATCTTTGGATTGGGACCACAGGGTGTAAAGGTTAACAGCTCTAGATTATTTCCAGAGGGATAGTAGTGTTAGAATGTTGCAGTAAAAACAATGGAGTCTTGTGGCACCTTAAGGACTAGCACATTTGTTATGGCATAAATATTCGTGGACCCTGTCCACTTCATCAGATGCATGACATGTTAACTCCATGTTGGCACATGTATATACATATGCTTTTGGGGGGAGGGGGATTGTAAACATTGAGGTCAGCGGGAATTAAAATGCATGAAGCACAGACAGTGATAATTACTTTTAACAGTCACCATTCACAAACCGTTGTTGGGTAATAACACAGAATTGGTGTTATTGGTGAACCGAATAAGTCATGCAGTGTGATTGATTTATTCTTGTCCTTGCTCAAACCACAGGAAATAAGAGCTGAATTTCTGGATGAGTTGTACTTCACCAATTTCACGATATCTGTCTCTGAAGTTCATTTGTTCAAGCTTTAGATAAGCTCTTTTGTCTTGAAGTATTTTAGCACCCCTTTGATGGATTGGAAAGGTAACCTGCTGCAAATTGGAATTTTATTATTCTCTACAACACTGTGTTTGCTTTGTCTTTATGCTCTATTTATATCATATTTATACTCTTTCATTGAACTTCTGTGGATTGAAATCACTAAATGAAAAATAAATAGAAAATCATGTATTTTCCATTAAATTGGATTTAGGATGCCCTATATTCTTCATATGTCACATAAAACTTTCTGTATTTGAAATTTGCTACTCAGGGGACATTGGGCAGAATCTAATAGGCCCTGCCAATTCTGTGGAGTGAGTGGAAATGCTCATTTCTCAATTGAGACAGTTCGGCGGAGCTCCCTTGTGTGGGCTCCACCAACCTGTCCCATTCCAAAAATGAGCATCTTTGCTCATTTCCAGGGGGCTGTCTATACACACCAAAAATCCCTGGGTGGCTGTGCGGTGTCACTGCATCAATTATACAATGCAGCAGCCACCTCACAGTCATCATGGGGCTTTCCCATGAAGCTGCAAAGCAAAACATTCAGGGACTTTCCCTGACTTTTTTCTCCTGAGTGAGGTGAGTATGGCGACTTTGATTGGTCACTGTCTGCCCAGGCAGAGGGCAACCCCACATTTTGTAATATCTTAAAAGCCGTCACAGCACATTCTTCACTTGTGGTGTGGATCTGGCTTCTCAGCTCGCATTACAAAAAATATATATCACCCTTCTGCCCTACTCATACATCAAGCACGCTATCAGATAGATAGATAGATGATTGATAGATAGATAGATAGATAGATAGATAGATAGATAGATAGATGATAGATAGATAGATAGATAGATAGATAGATAGATAGATAGATATTAAAGGGTTTACATGTATGTTTATTCAAATGTATGAGGAGTGGGGAACCTGTGGCCTTCCAGATGCTGGTGGACTATAATTCCCATCAGCCCTAGCCAGCATGTGTATGATGGGACTTAAAGTCCAATAAGATCTGGGAGGCCTCTGGTTCCCCCACCCCAATATATATTAGCATCTTTTGCCTTATGGCAAACAAGTTCATAATATCTTTTAATTAAAAGTTGCAAATCTGCTATGGGGGTCAGGGGAAGTGTTTTATTCAAGAGTGCTAGTCAGTAGATGCCCTCTGCAATCAGCTTTTCCTCATTCCGATTGAACTATTAAAAAAACCCTAATAATACTGAATATATTTTCCATAGCTTGCCTCGTCTGTTTACAGAGCTGCAGAACCACTGTGTAACTGCTTCTAGAAAAAATGTGTGGAGCAGGATGGTTGGTTTACAATGTTCTGGAAACAAATAAGACAGTCTGTGATGCAACAGAAAAACTACTTATTTCTGATCAACTTGTCCCAAATGCCAATATTGACCAGGTAGTCATTCATCTGGAGGGTATCGCTTTGCTGCTCGTTCCTTCAAAACCCCGCAGCATCACAGCTGCAAGGTGGGAGCAGCAAATCCCCATAGCAGGAGGGAACATGGGCTTTCCAAGCAGCGCCCACGGCCATTCAGCTCATCAATACCACCCTCTGCCCAGTCTTCCCATGTGTCCCCCTCAACCTACCCTGGGCCTCGATCTGCCCCCAGAACACCACCCAGCCTAGATGTGAAGCAAGGACACCACTGACAGACAAGCAAAGAAGGTGGTGGTATAAACAACACAGCATCACTGCACAGCCAGCACGGGGTATCAAGGGTGTCTAGGCAGCCCCCATCTTTTTGTCATACTTGTTAATAAATCACAAAGCTAACCTAAAGGAAGATGAAAATATGATAAATCTGGTTAAGTTCAGCTCAATCAGATTTGCTATTTGTATTTTCTGCTTCTCAGACAGTTCAGCCCCTCAGTTTACTGGGGAATAGCATGTTTGTGTTTCTGTTTTATTGTCAGCGGCCAGGAAAATCCTCCACGTGGAATTAGCTCACTGCAAATAAATGTGAGTCAGGAGGTGGGGGTAGGAGGGGGATAATGGAGAAATGCTTCTTGGTGGCCAGCTCATTCTGTCGAAAAAAATCAGAGCAAAAGGACCCAGCATGTTGCTGCCATTTCATTAAGTAACAGAAAATAATATACCTGCTGAATAATACATATTATAACAGGACGTGCCTGCCACCTTCCATCTGCCAGTGGTAGATAGAATGAAAAGTAATTTCATTTTACCATATACCTGGGTGAGAGTTTACCTATTTGCATGCAATATTTATAATAATCCAGCTTTCTCATTGTGTAGTAGATAATGCTAGAGTACCCACTTCAGCAGACGGCATTAAGAAAAGCAGAAAGACAGCTCCAGAGGTTTCTCATTTCAGCACAGCTAGATGAAAGTGATTAACATAAACTATATGCAAGAGTGAGCAACTTGTAGACACTCCAGATGTTATGCCCTGCAGCTTCCATTGGCCCCGGCCAGCATATCCAATGGTGAGGGATCATGGGAGTTGTAGGCAAAAAATATCTGGAGGGCCACAAGTTGTCCACTCCTGAACTATAGGGACCTACCTTTAACTGCTGCCTTGCTGTGAATGTGAGTGGAAGAGTGGTATAAACGTGGATTCAGATGAATATTTTCTTAATATTCACATCCAAGTTCATTATGTTAAACACAGCCAGATTTGCAGTAAAAGCAGCCCAACTTAGAACAGCCCTAGAGGACAACTGCCTCGTATGAGAAATGGTGATTCTGAAATGACAAATCCTTGTAAAGTATGTGAATACACTGAATTTTAACTTTGTTATAGAATTTTTATTACTGAATTTTAACCTTGTGACTGAATTTTTATTGTTATTACATTGCATTGTATGGAACAGGCTATAACCTGCGATTGGTTGCCTAAAGAATAAAGTGAAAGTGATAAAGTGAATAAGACGTGACTTTGGCATGAAAATCTGCATGAGTGGGCTCATCATGCATCCAATTGCCATGGCTCTATTTGTTGAACTTAGTTGGGCCATCTGACATGTAATGACTCCATTCACAAGACCAGTTCCATGCACATTTCAGAGAGAAGCAACAATAGTATTTGGATAGATCTATCCCAAACTGTGTGTTAAGAAGAATCTGATCCAGAAAATGTATTTATAGAAACACGAATACTCTTATCTCTGGGCCTATTCAGATGTCACCAACCTTTCCACATGGACCAGCCCCATGGACACATTCACATAGGAAGAATGGTTCCCATTATGTTACTTCTATCAGCAGAGGCTCCTAGGTTTAATCCTAGTTAAGATTCCAAATATTCAGTAAACCATGGTTTGCCTTGCCAAGCTAAGCCCTCCCCACTGAGGGTATGTACCTGTGAGACCCGCTTGTCAATTTGCAATCAGAGAGGCTTAAGAAGTGAGAGGACTACCTTAACTGCTACTATTGCTTAACTATAGTCAATGCAAACCGCAGTTTGCAAACACATTTCAAACTCCGGATGCACATCTTGATTTGCAGCCAATCACAGAGTTGGAGGGGGCCTTGTAAACCATCTAACCTAACCCCCAAAGCTGCAGCATCCCTAAGAGATGGCTTGAAGATCTCCAGTGAAGGAGAAATACCTCCACCATCCAGGTAATTGCTTCCATTGAAAAACTGCTGTTACTGTTAAAAAGTTTCTAATGTTCAACCAAAATCTACCCTTCTGTAACTTCATCTCATTAAATCTAGTCCTTTGGGGTAGCCCAGAACAAGTCGTCGTCTTCTTCTCTGCAAAAACCCTGCAGGCTCTTATTTACTCCCATTTATCAGGGATAGCACTGAGGCTCAAGAATGACAGCAGCTACCTCTAAACCTAACTGCTCCTCATTGGATCAAAATGTTGCTTCTTCTCATTTCAGCTAAGATGACTGTTTTTTCTTCAAAACTACAGTTCAAATTAAAACTGCACAGGAACTATTCATAAACTTTCTTAGTACACAGCATGGGATCTGACTCTGAATAAGAAAGCAGAGAAAATCTAGTTGGGTTATAGTAGCTTTAACTGAACATGAGGTTTTTAAAATTTATTCTTTACCGCTCTCGGCACTTATCTTGCACACGTTGAAGTCGATGGTATTTATGCAGTCTAAGCAGGATTGTAGCCAGAGCCATTATCAACTTAATAGGATTCAGGGAGTGAAACTCCTGAACATTACTGAACTGGCATTTGGAAAGTCTCCCTTAATATCAATCAAACATCTCTCAAATGACTGCAATAAGATAATCAAACCCCATATATTCAAACTGGTGATTATCTATGTATCTGTAAGCCAGCTGCTAACATTCCACACACCTCTCCCAATTTTCTGTCAAGCCACTATGTGACCCAGAAACAGTTTCCAAGACAGAATTTGTTCTTAATGGTTGGGACCATTAGGGGCAGGAAACGTCCCCAAGTGTACTTCTTTAACTTACTCCTTTTCTTTCTTTTTTCATTTTGTTAGTAACAGTTTATTAGATTTTTTTCATTTTTCGACATGATGTAAACAGAAAATCTCCCCCACTCCTGCCCCCCCCATTCCCTCCCCTTTAGGTTTCTCCATCCTTTCATCATATTTATATGCATAGAACATGGGAACAACATCTGTGGTGGAGACAAAACTAAGGGTGTCACTTAATACATTGCCAAAACATAAATGAAAAAAGCATCACCAAAAAAAGAGGGCAAAAGAGGACATTGATTTGCATAAAGTTTGTATTATGTAGAGCTGAAAATTTAGAAATATTCTAATTTTAGTAGAAATACATTCCATTTCTCCATCGATGACCTGTGTACCTGTTCAATCTGCAGTTCAGATGCTAACTTCAAGGCCTCTGCTCTCCCATCTTATGGTTCTTTATCTTTAAATCAGACTTGGATTAGATATCCTTTCAAATAGAGGACACCTTCATATAGAGGACTACCCTCCATAAAGTCTGACAAAAGGCCATCCAACCCCTACTGCATGGACTGAATGGGATGGACAGAGGTCCCTCCTCTCGAATGTCCCTCCTGCAGGCAGTTCCAGCATTGTGGAGAAAAGGGGCGATATGTTTCTGAACTCAACACACAGACACTCAAGGGAAATGTTCAGGAGGTAAAAGAGCAAAGGAGGCAATGCAGATAATTTCTCTCTCCACCCTCCACAGCTTCCTGCATGGGAGGAAGGGAAGCAAGGGAACTCTATGGCCTGCTGGAATAGTGTGCTCGATGGGGGAGATTACACAATGGAGACTGCTACACGGCATTGTAATCAATGGTTCTCCGGATAAGCAACGGAGCAGCCTATTGTTTTCCCCATTGTTTAAATTGGCAAAATAATGTACTGTGAGTTGTGTGTCCCCACACACATGCCACAATAATCAACACAATGGATGGTTGCCTCTTCCCCCCAACCCCGGGTTGATTATCGCGTCGTCCGAACCGGCCAGAGCGGGGGAAAGAAAGGAAGGGGAGGAACAAAAGGAAGAATCACAGGAAACCACATTGTAAGGCTAGCTGTGGTCAAAATCCCCATGAACTAGCTAACTGCAACACTACCCCCCTTCCTTCCAGTAACTTGCAGATGAGGATGCAATGTTCCCAACAGGGTGGTGATGAGGGAAGAAGGGGGAGAGAAATACCTTCATGTTTGTCAAGCTTGATGGGCCTTTAGCTTCTAGTTTAATTAAACTACAGGTGCTTTAACCTAGCACTGATTGCTGTGTTTGCTAATTTGAAAATTCTTCAAGCAGTATCTTCCACCTAGCAATTCTGACAGGACCCTTTAAAGGATTCAGCCTTGAGGTTGCCATAGCAATGCCTTTAATTGCTCAAAAGGACACAGCTTTTCAGTCACACCACTTGAACTATGCAATCCAAGAAGGACCTCCAAGGTTGATTTACATTTAAATCTTCTGAAAGCAAAATGTGAACTTCCACACTTTCATGGAAGACTCAATTCTTTCCTTTTCTTCTATAGTACATCTCCTTTTTTCACCCAATTTCCCTTCATCAGAATTAGAGACCTTTTGATGATGAGCTTCCCGCTTTCAGAAAATGGTTGATCTATATAAGGCACAATCCAGGCAATGGGTTACATCCAATATTGTGTGAGAAGACATCCATTTGCACAATGGATTTTCCCCTTCCTCTCCTCTCCCTTGCAGCTCCCTTGCTACCCAGTCCTCTGGAGCAGATGGAGGGTTTGAACTGGGGAGGGAAATCGGTTCTGCTGATAGATGCTGTTCTAACAAGAGGAGCCACCAGTTGAATACATTCAGCTTGGGACCGCAATATCTGATAAAATGCCTCTCCTGACTGAATATGCTAGGATACTACAATCAACATCTGAGCCCCCCTTCAAGTGTCACCTCCAAAGGAGGCTTGAAAGGTGGCAACAAGGGACAGAGCCTTCTCAATGGTGGTCCCCTGACTACGGAGCTCCCTACTGAGGCCTACCTGGCGCCAACATGATCATCTTTTTGGCTCCAGGTAAAGACCACCCTCTACTCCTAAGCATTTAATAATATATTATGAAGGATCTATATCTGCTGTTTTACGACAGGACTATTACGGGGGGAGTATTGTTTATTGTTTTTAGCTGTTTACATTTTTTAAATTTTTCCTATGTTAAAAAATTTAGGCTTTTTTTTTATTATGCTGTATTTTGTATTTTTATCAATTGTTGTAAATTGCCCAGAGAGCTTTGGTTTTGGAGTGATATAGAAAATAATGATGATAATAATAATAATAATAATAATAATAATAGATAGAATCACTCAAAGAATTCTTCCACACCAAAACCACCCCCATTTGTAAAGCCATGGTAAAAGCAGATAAAAACTACACCCCACTCAACCTATCACTACAAAATGAAGATCAAACACAACCACTTACACTCGCAGAGAAAAACAAAAAATGGGCACAAAAAGTACTCTATGGGAAGCACTACAACATAAAACAGAACCCACAAATAAACAAAGAACAATCGTACAAATGGCTCAGGAAGGGTGAGCTATTGCAGAAACCGAAGGATCAAGTTATAGCAACCAAGAACTACCAAAAATACTAGGGGTGTGCATCAGATTGGGTCTGATCCACGATCCAAAGCTGATCCGACCAAAATCAGATAAAATTATTCGATTACGATTGCGGATTCTGGATGGTCCGATTTCATCCAAACCGGTCTGGAAGGACCCAGTCTGGTTTGGATAAAATCAGAGGATCGGATCTCCTCCTCCCCCTCACGCTCCTTACCTGCCAGGGCCATCCGCTGCCCTCTTCTACTGAGAAACAGGCTTTGCAGGCTGCCTCTCAGTAGCGCACTGGGTGATGATGTCACCCAGCGTGCTACTGAGAGGCAGGCCACGAAGCCTGTTTCTCAGTAGAAGGGGGCAGCAGACGGCAGTGGAAGGCCCCAGCAAGTAAGGAGTGCAAGGGGGGAAGGGCCCCCCACTTATCTGCCGGGGCAGCCGCTTCCCTCCGGTGCTCAAATCTACTGAGAAACAGGCTTTGCAGTCTGCCCCTCAGTAACGCGCCAGGTGATGATGTCATCACCTGGCACGCTACTGAGGGACAGACCGCAAAGCCTGTTTCTCAGTAGATCGAAGCACCGGAGGGAACCGGCCGCCCAGGCAGGTAAGGAGCGCGAGGGGGGAGAGACAGGGAGGGGGGAGTTAGGCACCCACCCACCCACGCACCGCAATGTTTTCCCCATAGATTTGCATTGGGGGAAAGCTTTCTTTCCCCCAATGCAAGTTTATGGGGAAAACACCAAAAATGGCGGCTGATCCAAAAATCAGATGTCCGATTTTCAGATCGGGATCAGGTCCGATCTGATCCGAGGGACCTCCGATTTTGTCTGAACCGATCCAGGACAACGGGTCCCGATCTGATCTGGGGGGTCCCTGCACATCCCTAAAAAATACATCATAAAAGATAATAGTGTAACAACAGACCTATGCAGGAAATGTCATCAGTTCCAAGAAACAATAGACCATATAACAGGAGGATGTAAAATTCTGGCAGGAATGGTTTATATGGACAGACCCAATACAGCTGCAAAAATAATTCATCAACAACTGGTCATCAAATTCAACCTTATCAAACAACCTACACCACACTATACATATTCACACGAAATAATCTTGGAAAATGCAGATCATAAAATATACTGGGACAGAACAGTTCATACTGACAAGACAATACCTTGCAACTAACCAGACATAAAGTTCGTAGACAAAAAAAGAAAAACACACATACCTCATCAACATAGCAATACCGGATGACAAAAATGTTGTTGAAAATAAGAAGAAAAGAGAGACAAATTCACACCACTGGCCATGGAAGTCAAAGAACTATGGCAACAGGAAAAGATCACAATTATCCCATTTGTCACATCAGTCACCAGCATCGCATCAAAAAAATATACAGAAAACCTCCAGAAACTGGGCCTACCAGAATACATCCACACCAACATCCAGACAGCAGTCATAATTAAAACATGCTCAATTGCCAGAAAATTCCTGAATAAATAAAAAATAGCATGACTTGGCAAAGCCCGTCATGTCCGTCTAGAAAAACCGCCATGAGTGAGAAAGAGATTATTATTATTATTATTATTAATATTAATAATAATAATAATAATATCATTTTAAAGTCTAATTGACATCAGCGGGAAGAGAGTTAAACACTTTTCCTTTGGAATCAGTGGGACCCAAAAGTGCTTAACATTGACTGGATTGTGCCCACTGTGATTTGATTATCGGGTTTGGATGAACAGCAGGGGAAACAATGCCCCCTACACATGCCAGATGCGAAAAAGGGATTACCCTAATTACCCTCCATTACCTCATAGGTTGCCATGATGTCTGAACCAGTTGCGTGGCATAGCCGTGGTGACTTTTCACCCACCCTACAACCCATGGCTTGCAGTAGGGGTTGTAGAGCGGGTGAAAAGTCACTATGCCTGTGCCACACTCTGGGTTCGGATGACACAGCAACCTGTGATGAGGTGCAGGTAATTAGGGTAATCCCAGTCATGAGACTGGCACACATGGGAGCAGGGAAAACAACCAACACTGCATTGTTTTCCCCGCTGATTGTCTGAACACCCCAATATTAAGTACACATGTGATGAATAGTTCAGAATTTGCTTTTGGCTTCTGCAAACAAAGCTGCCTTCAGATGCAATAGTGTAGGTGCTCTACACATCATTGGAAGTGAACACTCTGAGCAAAAGGCTGAGTATTTTTAGATCATTAATAACAACGGAATTGTCTTGTTTTTACCTTGAAAATAACACATTTAATTGGATAATTAATTGCAAATGTTCCGGTTTGTTAATATAACCAGGAAATCCAGTGAGATTGCTGATTTATGAAAAGCCCATGATTAAAAGCAGATCCAGGTCACTAAAGAGAAGGAAATGTAAAAAAAACCCAAACCATCACCAATCCATTTGAAGATGTGTGACGGAATATTAGATGCATCCTAAGTGTTAACATTGGTGTATCTGTGTCAGACCCCATGGGGCTCAAGCCAGGCACTGATCTCGTTCTCCCCATTAGCACCAGTGCTCTTGGTTGGAAGAAAGAATTGCAGATAGTTCAAGCCAGGACACACTACCAGAAGTCTTCCAAACTTAGGGAATCAGGTGACCTCAAAGAGCCAATCTCATGCCAATCTTGGGCCAATCTCATTTCCACAGCCCATGCAATCTGCTTCTGAAGGGGCCTGCCTGCTTGTCTATGTGCTCCAGGTATTTCGCAGCACCTGAGCACTGCAGAAGAAGGATATTGGCTCTGCAGTGTCGAGGCATCACAGCTGGTGAGCCTTTGCAAGCTCAGCAAGAGTTATTTCATGTATTTGTTGTTTTAAAACATTTATCTACCACTTCCCATCTTTTAAATCCCACAGCATATTGCAAAACATAATTAAAAACGTAACAGCATTTGGATAAGTTAAGGAAAACAGCATTTAGATACGGATGGGAAAAGCAAGGGAAAACAAACCCATTTTTAATAAATGCTGGAAGCACCCTAATGTATTGTAGAAGGGAAGGGGACTGTTGCTGTCAGATGGGACTCTGAAGGGTGTGACACAGGCCCTTTCCACACCAGGTGTTTTGCGTGGGATAGCTCCTAGGTGTAGGGAGGGAGGGTGAACTTGGAAATACTGAATACACACCATTGGAGCACAGGGGCCAGCCAGGGGCCATCCCAGGCAAAATGCCTGGTGTGGAAAGGACCACAGACAGCAAGAAGATTGTAGTAGTCTAATGGGTATATATATAGAGGGGGTGACTCTCTTTCAGGCATATATTTATTTATTACATTTCTATACTGCCCAATGGCTGAAGCTCTCTGGTCCTACGTTTGTCCTAGGTAACCTGGTCCTAAGTTGATTAGGGCTTTATATGTATAGGGCTTTATAGGGCTAATAATACCTTGAATCCGGTTCAGTAGCAAACTGGCAGGCACAGTTAATTGCCAAGAGCACATAACAGGTGTTATGTACTCTTGGCAAGGTACTCCATTCACCAGTCTTACTACAGCATTCTGCAATAACTACCTGTTCCGAACCAGCCTCAAGGGCAGCCCTACATACAGAGTATTAAGTAGTCCAGCCTTGAGGTTACCAATGCATAGATTACAGTGGTTAAACTCTCCCTGTCAAGGAAAGGGTGCAGTTGATGTACCAGCCAAAGTTGATAACAGGCGCTCCATACCACAAAAGTCACATGAGCGTCAAATTACAATGATGAATCTAAGAGCACACCCAAACTGCATACTTAGGCTGACCAGATAAAATCTGGTGACCATATACAAAAGAAGGCAGGGCTCCTGCAACTTTAACAGTTGTGAAGAAGAGGGAATTTCATCAGGAACTAATTGCATACAAATGACACTGGCTGAAATTCCCTTTTCTCTACAACTGTTAAAGTTACATGAGCACTCACCTGGATTTTATCTGGTCAGCCTATGCATACTCATTCTTTCAGGAGTACAGACCCATCCAGAGCAAGTAAACTCCATAATTCTTGGCCCTATAAACCACTCATTCACAATGCTTCTGTCTTATCAGGATTCAGTTTCATCTTATCCAGCCCACCACTGTGTCTAAGCACCAATCCAGATCATGCGTCACCTCTTCAGTTGTATACAACTGAAACCAGAATACCTTCTCTTGGGATTAATGGACGAGGAGACGAAAAGTAAATATGGAACTTAGTTCTATATATGATGACGGCAGCGAGGCTGTTATATGCACAGAACTGGAAAAATACAATGTTACCTACAACGGACGATTGGATTTTGAAATTTTTGGAGATGGCAAAACTCACATCAATAATTAGAGACAAGTCAACAGATTTAGAGTTGAATGGAATCTCTTATAGATTATGTGATGGAGCAAGAGAAAAATGACTTATTCATTTGTGGATTCAACCAATAAGAAAGGGTTAATGAATAAAGGGAGAGAGAAAAAATTAGATTAGTAAGCTTTTGCTGTGGAAAAGATCAGAATGCCCTGTAACTTGATTGAATACCTCTTTTAGTGTGCAGTTTTTGTTGCGCTGTGGGTGTATATATTGTGTATGTGTTAAATGTTTTTATGTTTGGAAAAAGAATAAAAACTTAAAACCCGCAGATCATGCGTCACCTCTCCAGATTCAGATGTAACGGAGAAATGGCACATTGATGACACCTTGCCCCCAAACTCCTCTAACGAATGCACTCACTGACTTCATATGTATGTTAAGTAGCATTGCAGGCAAAATGGTACATTGTGGCACCACATGGCATAATTGCCAGTGGGCAAAGGTACAGTCAGCCAATGCTACTCTATGGACCCTACCCTGCAGATAGGAGTAGAACTATTGCAAAACAATGGCCCCAATTCCCAGCTCACAGAGCAATACTGTCATCAATGGTATCAAAAGTCATTGGCTGAATTCGGACAACACATTAGTCAATGGTGGGTTGACCAGTTGGTTATTTTGTGGGTACTCCCCACACAACATATTCCTACACAACTGTGGGTGGTTGGGGCTGGCGTTGAGTGGACTAATAGTCAACCCAGCATTTGACTGACATAGCCCCCGCCCCTATCCCCACCCTCTCTCCTCCCTCAGTCCTCCCAGTTCTAGCCCAGCAGCCTCTGCAAGTTGCACCAGTTGTAGCAGAGTGGCAGCCGCCGCTTTGGTTGCTCTTGTCGCCTGCCTCTATGGGCTTGTGTTTTAACCCACTCACCACACGTCATTAACACACTCACCCCTCCACACAACACTTTCAACAACTGGCTACGAGCTAAACAACTTGCAAGCCAGTTGTTTCTCTCAGTTGCTTATTTAGGCGGAATAGCATACTGTCATTAGTTTGTGAGTGGCGTGTTACCCTCCACACAACACAATAAGCAACACAACTGACGATTGTTTCCCCCCCTCAATTGCTTAATGTGTTGTCCGAATTCAGCCATTCTGAGGTCAAGTAAGAGTAACAGGGTTGCACTCCCTCTATCCATCTCCCAATGAAGGTCATCCATCACGGCAACTAAAGTCGATTCTGGCCCATATCTAGGCTAGAATCTGGACTGGAGTGGATTTAATCAGTATCCTCTAAGAACATCTGCATTTCTTTTGTCATCACCCTCTCAAGCACCTTGCCCCCAAAGTGACCCATCTATAGTTATTCTAAACCTCTGGATCCAGTGAAGGCTTTTTCAGAAGTGTTTGTACCATTGCCTCTTTAAAGGCAGTAGTCACCATTTTCTCATGCAATGTGTGTAATACTCCCTGGATCCATCTGGCCAATCCTCCTTGACTAGTTTGAAGGTCAAGGGTCGAGACGGCATGTGGCTGGTTAAACCGATGCAAGCATCTTGTCTGCATCCTCCGGTTGCAACAGCTGCAACTGATCCCAGAAAACTGGACAAAGTGGAGCATTAGACATCTCACCAGAACTAGATCTACACTACTGCTTTATAGTGGTATTGAAGTGCACTGATAACTGTTGGGGCACAATCCACATTCCATATACTGCTTTCATAGTGTTATTTCCTGCTTTTTATTCCACATTCATAATGATTTGACACAAGGTGTAGATCTGGCCCAGGACCTATTATAATAGTAGTGTTTAGATTATTATGAAGATGGGCAATTTTATCCTCAAAGTGCCTTGCAAAATTGTTGCAACAGGCCTTTGAAATTCCAACATACAACTTGCTGGGCTATTTTTTACTAACCCCCAAACCATCCTGGAATGCTCTATTGGGCAGCTACTCAAGGACTTCTTTACTGCCTTCAGTGCCACAACATAGGCACCGAAGATGCACTCTTACTTGTGTTTAATCGGCTTCACAGTGAGTCTTATGCCACTATCCCTCTAGCTGTCATCCAGCCTGTTTCATTGCTCAGAGCTCTCCTGAAAGCACCCTGACCCAAAGTTCCACAGTGTCATGGAGGGCATTCAGGAGCAATTGTATCAATGACCCAACACATCCCCCTGCAGAGAAGGACAAACACCATGAGACCAAACTTCACCAGGACCATGGCAACCATATAGTAAGCCGCCTTTTCCTAATACTGCAAACATAGTGGTTAGTCTATGAATCTGTCCTTGAAGTAAACATGTATGAAAGGGCACTTTGAATGGTTTGATACACAAAGTTGCACTCAAACCAACATCAGCCACTAAGCAAGGTACCACAAAGTACAGGAACAGTGAAAGAGTGCTGTTAATATCGACTGACATGTAATGAAAGGCATGGATTCAGAAAGTCAGTAAATTATTGGCATAGTACCCAGAGGCATCACACAAATAATATTGTGTTATTACTAACAACTTGTATGTCAGGATACCATAGTAATCCTGGATATGTGACGGATTCACATCCACACATCACGGAGTGGTTAATCTTTACCTCAGGATTCTTTAACCTAGGGGTCAGTGCATATGCCTCAGTGCATTTCAATGCCCATATGAAAATTTATGTGTGAGAAATAACACCTGCAGGTTTGCTAAATGGGGGGGGGGGGTCTGATATGAAAATTCAGTGCATCAGTACACTATCACAGGATAACATATCAAAATTATCCCTGGATTTTTATTGACTCACTATTATTTAGCACTATTTCTTCAGACAAAACGGCCTTCTGAGTTTTTTCCCCACAACAAATCCAAGAGCTGGTTCACTTGAGGTCCTAACATGCATTCTACAGTATATGCAGTGGTAGGCTGACCATATAAAAAGGAGGACAGGGTTCATGCAACTTTAACAGTTGTAGAGAAAAGGGAATTTCAGCTGGCGTCATTTGTATGCAATTCGTTCCTGGTGAAATTCCCTCTTCATTACAACAGTTAAAGTTGCAGGGGCCCTGCCTTCTTTTGTATCTGGTCACTCTAGTATAGTGCCTGCAACTTTAATTGTTGTGATGAAGAGAAGATTTCACCAGGAACTAATTGCATACAAATGACACTGGCTGAAATTCCCTTTTCTCTACAGCTGTTAAAGTTACATGAGCCCTGTCCTCCTTTTCATATGGTCAGCCTATGCAGTGGGATATTGAAAACAATTTTCTGGTTGTGTGCTCCCCTTCACACACACACACAGAGAGAGAGAGAGAGAGAGAGAGAGAGAGAGGGAGGGAGAGAGAGAGAGAGAGAGAGAGAGAGAGAATAAGAATAGTTACTGTGACCCCCTAAAACAGGGTGGAAAGTTAAAGTCCAACAACATTTGAAGGTCCATTCATTCTCCATCCCTGCCCTAGAATTACCACCCATTCACATATAATTTTATGGTCTTTAATATTTTAGGAGCTTTGATCATCTTAAGTACAAAATAGGCTATGGCTGGTGTTTGCAAGAGTTGATTGTTTTGCTTGTCAATGAAATTGCTGTACGGGACAATAAAGGGCTACAGTGACCATTAATGGCCCATTCTCCATCTTCATATTTAGTACCTGAAATAATACATTTTTACTAAATAGATACCCATTATTACATTTATTCACAGCATATCCCTTGCTATTGCCTTCCTTTTGCTTCAGTGATGTGGTGAATGTTTTTTCCACAACATGCTGTATTGAAAAGGTAGCAGCTGTAGCGAGCCCCTTCTTATGTACCTATTGTTCTATGGAAGTAGGCTCTGCCAGGTTACTAACCTGCACAGAAAGGGAAGCAGGCTGTTAGAGAGGCTCCAGCATCCAACAGTGTATTTCTGCAAACTCATAGTGCTAGCGGAGCTCGACTAAATCTTTCTGATGCACAAGTGGTTGCAAATTATACTTGCACAAGCGGTTGCACAAGCAGCATGTGCTGCCTGTTGCACTACAGGTTGCACAAACACACTTGCGCAAACGTAACTTTAGTTGGATTCTCCTCTTGCGTATAGTTCAGAACCTAGTTTCTGCTAGTGCAATATCATTTGCACTACAAGAACGACACAGTTTGATACTGTGCTGTGAGCATGATGTGCAAGTTTTAAGAGAACCAGGATATTAGTCAAGAGTGTGTCATGCTCCGGCACAGAGAGGGTGAAGTGCAAAAAAAATATTATCAGCACAAGATTTTCGGCAGAAACATTAGTCCAAAGGCCTGTAGCTTTCAGTTCATACAACTTGCTCCATGTCATTTAAACATCTTTTCTGCCAGGAAGAGACTTGAACTTAAAGCAAAATCACATGTGCATTTTGAAGGGCTTTAATGAGACCTGAGAATCTTCCCCACTTCAGTTAATAATGCACATTACCACCATTCATAAGTTATGCTCCTTCCACTTTAACGGTCAGCACTTACTCTACAGTTAGTGCAGGAAGAGACACTTCTCCATCCCTACCGCACCCCCGCAAATGTTGACCCATATTGCCCTGTGGCTAGACTAAGTCCATGATCTGGATGCATTACCTACACATCTATCTCATTACAACTACCCCCCCCCCCTTCCTCTGGTATCAAGTGAAACTGACAAGTTCCAGGGAAAGCCTTATCAGTTTCAAAGGACATCTGGACAGGCATTGCTTAACTAGTTCCCATTTTTCGTTTTAAATGGCAAGTGAAACTAAAAATGCACTTCAGATAGAACATAATTCTACACGCTCACACACACTTACAGGAAGACTGTATTGCAATTGTAAATCAACCTCAATGATTTAAATACCTGACACACATGCATTAAAAAGCCACCTTTCACATCTTCATGCCAACAGCAGCTAAGAGGCTGAAAACAGTACCTGGAATGTGTGATATTGTACTTATTTTTCTTTTTCCATAGGAAACAGCTTCTCATTTGCAGATTAAAATATCTTTGTTCCAATAACTGATTATATAAAGATCTTGTCCCTTTCAAATGGCTAAACAGATTGCCAGACCATTTGAACCCTGGAAACAACTCGGGGTGGCTTTTCCAGTATATATTTTTTTAAAATAAACAGATAAATAAACAAATAAATAAACAAGCTTTTTTCTGAATAACCTCAGGCCTTGATAATCTATTTCTGAGTCATATGAAACTTCTAAGTATTGCAAATAATGTAGGAGAATATTGAACAGATCCATAGACTCACCTCATGACACCCACTGTACTGTGACATCTGTGACACGATCAGCATGGCTCTTGGGAGACAGTTTAAATTCACAATTCAAACTCCCACATTCTTTGCAGCATAGGAGGAGAACCATTTCAGGTTAAGCTTCCAAGAGATGCCACCACAGATCTTTCTACCTTTCATTTCAAGCGTATGCCAGAACGGATGCCAGAATAAAATCTCTGGCATCCGTCAGGACTTAGACTCCAGTGTTATAGCAGATGAATCTGTGAGGTATCCAGAGCACAGGCTTGTCCTGTTTTCTTGGATGAGTTTCAGTTGGTGCAGCTCGAGGATGTTGACAAGGTGCTTGGACAGGTTCGTGCAACCACTTCCATATTGGATCCTTGCCCCTCTTGGCTAATAAAAGCTAGCAGGGATGGAACAACTGGCTGGGCCAGGGAAGTGATTAATGCCTCTTTGCAAGAGGGAGTGGTCCCAGGCCTCCTGAAAGAGGCGGCAGTGAGACCACTCCTAAAGAAATCTTCCCTGGACCCTGAAAATCTTAATAACTACAGGCCAGTAGCAAATGTTCCCTTCCTGGGCAAGGTCCTGGAGCGGGTGGTTGCGAGCCAGCTCCAGGCACTCTTGGATGAGACTGATTATCTGGATCCATTTCAGTTGGGTTTCAGGCCTGGTTTTGG
The DNA here is from genome assembly GCA_029215795.1 of Anniella stebbinsi. NCBI lineage: Eukaryota > Metazoa > Chordata > Lepidosauria > Squamata > Anniellidae > Anniella > Anniella stebbinsi. The sequence continues at coordinate 174,124,166 of JARDYH010000004.1, read as the reverse complement.
TACAGAAACAGCCTTGGTCGCCCTGTACGATGACCTATGTCGGGAGAAAGACAGGGAGAGTGTGACTCTGTTGATTCTCCTTGATCTCTCAGCGGCTTTCGATACCATCGACCATGGTATCCTTCTGGGATGACTGGCTGAGTTGGGAGTGGGAAGCACTGCATTGCAGTGGTTCCGCTCCTACTTGGTGGGTCGGCTCCAGAAGGTGGTGCTTGGGGAACATTGCTCGGCCCCGTGGATTCTCCAGTATGGGGTTCCGCAGGGGTCAGTTTTGTCCCCCATGCTGTTCAATATCTACATGAAACCATTGAGTGCAGTCATCCGGAGTTTTGGAGTGCGTTGTCATCAGTACGCTGATGACATGCAGCTCTGTTTCTCCTTTTCATCTTCAGCAGGTGAGGCTGTGGATGTGCTGAACCAGTGCCTGGCTGTGACAATGGACTGGATGAGGGCTAATAAACTGAAACTCAATCCAGACAAGACTGAGACGCTGTTGGTGGGTGGTTCCGCTGACCAGATGGAGGGTGTTCAACCTGTTCTGGATGGGGTTGCACTCCCCTTGAAGGAGCAGGTTCGTAGCTTCTCCTAGAACCATCTCTGTCACTTGAGGCGCAGGTGGCCTCAGTGGCACGGAGTGCCTTCTACCAACTTCGGTTGGTGGCCCAGCTACGTCCCTATCTGGACAGGGATAACCTGGCTTCAGTTGTCCATGCTCTGGTAACCTCCAAGTTAGATTACTGCAATGCACTCTATGTGGGGCTGCCTTTGAAGGTGGTTCGGAAGCTGCAGCTTGTGCAAAATGCAGCGGCCAGATTGATAACTGGAACCAGTAGGTTCGAACATATAAGACCTACTCTGGCCCGCTTGCATTGGCTGCCTGTATGTTTCCAAGCCCGGTTCAAGGTGCTGGTTTTAACCTATAAAGCCTTACATGGCTTGGGACCACAATACCTGATGGAACGCCTTTCCCGACATGAACCTACCCGAACACTACATTCAACATCTAAGGCCCTCCTCCGAGTGCCTCCTCCGAGGGAAGCTCGGAGGTCGGCAACAAGAGAGAGGGCCTTCTCTGTGGTGGCTCCCCAATTGTGGAACGATCTCCCTGACGAGGCCTGCCTGGCGCCAACATTGTTATCTTTTCGGCGCCAGGTCAAGACTTTCCTCTTCTCTCAGGCATTTGGCAATATCTGAGGAGCCTGGGTTTGTTTTGTTTTTGTAGCTTTTTGAAGTGTTGAAGTGGTTTTTAAATGTACAGATTGTGTGTATGTTGTATGTTTTTGCTGTTTTAATTTTTGTATATTGTTTTTAATTGTTTTTAATCCTATGTAAACCGCCCAGAGAGCTTCGGCTATGGGGCGGTATACAAATGTAATAAATAAATAAATAAAATAAATAAATAAGGTTCTCATTTTTTACCTTTTCTTCTGCAAACAACAGACCTTAACTGCATTTATAAGAAGTGAAAATAATGCAGGAATGTGGGGAAAATTCACTAGGCAGGAATGTATGTAAATGGATTTCTCTTAACATGAACTGCATTCAGAATAACTGGCTAGGTTTTTTAAAAAAATGTAAACTTATTTATTACAAAGTGTTAGCTTTAAAACCAAGGAATGCAACCTGCTATGGAAACAAACGTATTAGTGAGATATATAGATAGATTAGTTCAATGAAGCATTCAACATATATTTCTGAGCTTTGGCTGTGATCTTGGATCCCCTCCCCTACTGGATTTTTTGGCCTCCTTTCCCTCTGATATCAGAGCTTCAACATCAAGAGAAGGGGGAAAATGGACAGATGAGGGGTGTGTGGCAGGGGCAACTGTAGATATTCAGTATCCAAATTCTTCCCAAAGATCTACCATGCCCCTAATACAGGGGGAAAATTAGATCATCCCAAAAGCTGGTCTAAAAGTTTTCCTCCCATTGCTCGCAATGGGAAAGATATTAAAAACTGGGGAGAAAGAAGTGGCAAATGCCACGCCTCCTTCCTGGCAGAAGCCCAGAAAGTTTTAGGAAACATGAGAGCACTCCAACCTCAGAGCTCTCCAAAGAAAGAATAAATGTAATATTTTACTTTTGATACTGCCAAATAATCCACGAACACATAGGTGTGGTTTGCAACGCTGATCCAAAAATGGGTTCTGGATGAATTTCATATAATGGGGGTCAGTAACTAAATACTCCCATATCAAATTCAACACCTGAGCGTTATTGACCTTTTATGTACTTCCTCCCCTGCTGTGTGGAGAAAAGGGCCATCTGTGGCAACAGAACTTGCGGTCAGGCTCCTACAAGAGATAGAGAGTGAAGCCCTGGCTCATCATTGCTCCTCTTCATGGCCCTCCAGGGCTTCATCTTGATGAGCATGGGAGGAAAGCGCATTGCTCTTTCCACAGTATGATGAAATCAGTTCTGCTCCTTCAATGTTATTCAGCAGACCTAGCTGTCCCTAAAACCCAGGAAAACATACTTCCAGGTGGGTGGAAGTAATAGCTCCCACCCCCTCCCTCCATTATGTCCACTGTTCTGAGAAGAAGCAAAAATCTCAAGTTATCCAGGGCAGGATCTGAAAGGAGGGATGTGGAGGGAGCTTTTTGTGCTTTGCTGATGCACAGTTATAAAAATAGAGATGTGCTGCGTTCCCTGACCATTTGCTCTAATGGGGTGAAATGTGGGGGGTGCTCTCCCAATGAGAGCACCCCACCCCAATTTTTAAAAACTGGAGATGCGCAACTGTGCATCAGCAAAACAAAGGATAAAAACTCCCTCCACAATGCATACTTTCAGATATAAATTGGGGTGAATTAATGCAGCATCAGTGAAGTTAATTAACACAACCCTGCCCTCTGCCAAGCTTCCAACAACCAATCAGGGCTTGCCATCCACCCCTGGCTCAACCACGGAGCAATGTCACATGGCAGAAGGGCCATGGTGACCTCACTTTGAAGAAAAAAGTTGGGGGTAAGTGCCCAACTTTTTTACTGCACAACTTTGATAAAAAGCCTCATTGTGGCTGCGAGTCGGCGGCTGTGTCATATAACTTACTCAGTGCCACTGTGCAGCCACTGCAGAGCTTAGAAATTGTATAGACAGCCCCCAGGTCAATAAGGTCCTGATCAAGATACTGTACTACATGTTTATTGTTCTTCACTGCAGTCTCGAGTGTTATCTCTCTTCTGAGCTGATCAGCATCTCCAGAATAAATAAAATAACAGGGGTTTGTTTTTCGGCTGGAGGGAGAACCTCTCTTGTTCTGGGCATACAATATTTCAGAATATAAAAAAACCCCTAACAAACCCATGCATTTCTAAAATTAGTTTACTAGGGTTTTTCTCATATAGAAACCACCTGGGATGCTCAAGCGAAATAGATGAGTTCTGGAGGTTTTATATTCCTTTAGATCTACAGATTAGATTTGCCATTCTGTTTTGTTTTGCTTTCCAATTCCTTCACATCCCCTTTGCAGCTCATGACTCAGACAAACTCCCAGCTGCTTATTACTTGCAGGAGCCTGAACATGTTCATTTATCCTAGTGATCAGTACCTTGTAAATGCTTGAAATGTTCACAAATACTCAAGAGGAGGAAGAGTTGTGTGTCTTGAACCCAGGTTCCAATGTAGCACCTTGACTGCAATCAAGGTGCTCTGTTGGAACCTGTTTATTTATTTACGACATTTCTATACTGCCCAATAGCCAAAGCTCTCTGGGCTGTTCACAACAATTAAAACCATGAAATGCATAATAAAATGCAATATAAAATGTAAACGCATAAAATTTCAATATAAAATTACAAACCAAAATAAAACCTACCAGCAATGCAGAAAGGTAAAATGCAATAACAGATTTAAAACAACAGAGCTAAAAGAGTAATATGCCTGGGAAAATAAAAAGGTCTTCACCTGGCGCTGGAAGAAGCACAATTTAGGCACCAGGCGAGCCTCTCTGGGAAGCTCACAACTGGGGTGCCACAGCAGAAAAGGCCCTCTTCTTGGTAGCCACCTACCTCACTTCCTTTGGCAGGGGCTCCTAGAGAAGGACCTGGAGTTTTTACTTTAGTGATAGAGCAAACATTCAAACTTCACCTGTAGTCTGAAGTGATAGAATGCTGACTGTTTACTGTGTAACTTGAAGAACAGTAAAAAGCATAGCTACATGCCATATCTTAATGCAAGACATTTACTAAAGCCTTTACTAAAGCCTTATGTAATCTTCTCTGTAGTCATGTTGTCCCTTGGTAGATGTTTGAGGGACCATTTTATCACTGAACTTTGCTCTTTGCTAAAAGCTGTCCATAAAGATTTTAATCAACAATTTGGAATAAATATCTTTGAAATGGCTTCACTACCACAGTCAAAACGATAGAAAAACATACAGGAAAATTAATTATGTCTTTATGCAGTGGCATGAACATGCCATTTATCTGGCCTGCCGAAAAAAGAGCTATTAACAACTCTGATTAGTGTATGAACAGTTCAGACACTTCCAGCTAAATAAAATGATCTCTTTCTCTAAACACTCATTTTAGTCTTTTGAAAATGATAAACTAAAATGTACAGACAGTAACTCTGATATATGGAAAGTGGTAGGCAAACTCAGAATGATCGATTAATGCAAAGATAGGCAACAATCTCAAGTGATCTTTTCCATGTATGGGTGTACAGAAAAATAGTTCTTAAGCATGGTCTGAAGGAACTAGGGATATTTACAAAGTCTCCAGCATGCCTTGACTGTGATTTCTCATGGTTTGAACAAGTAAAATGGTAGAGGAGGGGAAGTTAGCTCACTGAAAGTGGGCAGTAACCACTAGGAACTACCATTACCCAATTACCTTGAAGGCAGCTAAGGTAGGCATCGAATAGTACATCTAGGACACCGACCATGCCGGAACCCAGGTCCATTTTCTGTGACACCATTTTCATTTGTCCATTGGCCCCCTACAAAGAATTTTAATCAAAATGCAGAAGTGGAGGGAAACAGAACAAAAGATTAAATATCTGGCAGTCAGTCAGCAGGACTGCTTCCAGGAAAACTTTTTATTCTAATTTGCTTCAGTCTGAGAAGATGTTTCCTCACTGTGGGAGCTGGAAGGAACACTGCTTGGAGAAACTCCACCAAAATCAGACTAACAGGAAGAGAAGCTCATTTCCTCCTGTGGTTTTATAATCAAGAAACAGCAATTAGGTGCAAAAAAAAAGGGTATCTGTACATGTGCCAAGTTGAACTTCCTGACAAGAGGTGTCAGGGAGCTCGGCCAATGCTGTGGAGAGCCGTGCCTGAATCCAGAAGTAGAGTGTGTGCTCTCCCTTATGGGTCACCAGGATGTGTTACTGGAGGACAGGACCAGCCCTATCATGAGGCAAAATGAGGCAATTATCTTAGGCAGCAGGGGCTGGCAAGTGTTCCTCCTGAGCCTGCCAACCATTTCCAACTACTGGAGGGCAGAGCTCCATTTGCCAAATGGTCTGTTTTGGTGTAACTAAACTAGCCTGCTGCCATAGGTATGGTGGAGAATATCGTCTTGTTAACTTCTAGTCCAGTTGGCTTCTGTGTGAACAATAGGGAGGGAGAACCAACTTGTCCTTAGCCTTAAGGCTGCAAACTTTCTTGATTCAGCCCTGCTGGAGCAGAGCCTAAAGGAAAGTAAAAAAGCAGAAGGTCAGTGAGCACGGAGAAACTTGATAGCATCCGCCATAGATCCACAACAAGAGAACTATTCTCAAGATGTTGGAAAAGATTGCTTTATTTATAATAAAGCCTGTCAGTGATATTGCACATAAAAGAAGGTGGCATTTAAAGGTAATGACCTGCAGGAATTATATATACAGTTTAATTTTAACTTGCTTGTGGACCTCCAAATTGAACTTCTAAAGCCTTCCCATTCTAGGGTGACCAGACGTCTGGTTTCCCCTGGACAAGTCTGGAAATGGGGTGCCAAAATGGCGTCTGGGGGAAATTGGCAGATTTCTTGGAAAGTCCAGGAATTACGCACATCCCCGCCCCATCCAGGGCCTGTTCTTGGCCAGCGCAATCGTGTAGGCCAAGAACAGCCCCGGATCAGCCCGGGGAAGGGGCTAGAACGACGAGTGCCTGTACTTCCGGGTACGTGTCATCTAGCTCCTCCCAACATCTGGGGCTTGTTCTTGGCCGGCGTGATCACGCAGGCCAAGTAAAGCACTGGATCGGTGTGGGGAAGAGGCTGGATGACGCGGACCTGGAAGTGCAGGCACGCGTCGTTCTAAAGGGCCAAATCACACAGAAGGAGGGGTGAGGGGGGCAAAAGAGCACTCCCCCCCCTCCCTCTCCACGATCCAGCCCTTTATTTTGCCAAAATAAAGGGCTGGATTACGGAGAGGGAGGGGGGGGAGAAAGAGCGCTCTTTTGCCCCCCATCCCTCCCTCTCCACGATCCAGCCCTTTATTTTGGACGTCATACCTGCTCCCAGCTCTCTCCCTGTCTTGTCCTGGGCAGGATCTACACTGCTGTTTTAAAGCGCTTTAAAGCGCTTTATAACAGTAGTGACAACTGTTGGGGCCCAGGTCACACTCCAAAACAATTGTCACTACTGTTATAAAGCACTTTAAAGCGCTTTAAAACAGCAGTGTAGATCCACCCCTGGTCTCACGAGACTTGTGGGAGAACAACCAGATGGTGGAGGCAGCAGTAGCAGCATGGGCCCGTGATGAAGGGGTAAGTGCGGGAAGGGGGCGTGGTGCTGGGCAGGCGTGGGTGGTGTGGGCTGCAAGTGGTGCAAACGGTGAGGAGCGCTTGCAGTAGGGCGCGTGGTGCTGGGCGTGGGGCATGTGGTGCTGGGAGGGTGGTCACAGCATGGGCGGCGAGTGGTGCAAACGATGCAGGGCGCAGGCAGCAGGGTGTATGGGGTGGGCAGACGGCGGGGTGAGCGGCACACAATGTGGGCAGGTGGCAGTCGCGCAGGGGCAGGCAGCAGGCAGTCCTTGGTTGAGTGTATGAGAGTTTGGTTGGTTTTGCCCTGGTGCGTGTGTGGATTTGTATTCTTGTTGTTTTTGTTGTTATTATTATGCCTTGGGTGAGTATGTGGGTAGATGTTGTCTTTTTTATGTTATTTTATTTTTTGCCTTGGGGGTGTGTGCATGTCTTTGTGTAGATTTATTATGTTAATGAATGTTATTGGGTGGCTGGCTGTGGATTATTGTTGTTATTACTATTTTGCCTTTGGTGTGTGTGGGGGAGTTTTTTTTTAAATTGTCCTGGAGAGGGTGTGGGTTTTTTCCCCACTTTGGGTGAGTGTGCAGGGGGTGTGGATTTAATTTTTTATTGCCTGTGGTAAACATGTGTGAGGTGTGTGTGGATTATTATTACTATTATTAATAATAATAATATTTTACCTTGAGTGTGTATGTGTGTGAATGAATTTTTATTTTTGGTTTAGGTAGGTGGATTCCTCACCATCAACAGCACCATTGGTTTTTAAGCATAGTCCACAGTGAACTATGATATCTCAGCTACAAAGGGAGGTGGGGTGTTGCGTTGTCAATTGTGTGATGCATGTATTGGGAAACTGGCATGGTGATTCTCTGATGTTAGTTATGTGTGAGGGAAAATTTAATTTTTAAGCATAGTCCACAGTGAGCTATGATATCTCAGCTACAAAGGGAGGTGGGATGTTTGGAAGAACTGTGTTGTCAATTGTGTGATGTGTGTATTGGAAAACTGGCATGGTGATTCTCTGATGTTAGTTATTCTTTTAGCTGAGATATCATAGTTCACTGTGGACTATGCTTAAAAATTACATTTTTCATCACACATAACTAATATCAGAGACTCACCATGCCACTTTTGTTTTTAAGAGATGTGTTTGTGAAATAAACATGGAAAGTGGTGATGTTGTACTCCTGCCCCTTCTTTTCCCCTTTTTCCCAACTGACTGCATTTCAGAACAGTGAGGTGGTTTAACTGTAGGAGATGCTCAATGATATCTTACTTTGTCTTTTAGATTCTGTTCTGGTCTATAATTCAGTAAAAACTTTATAGAAAAATATTCAGAATGCCAAAAAGAAAGTGTAAATTTCTGATACATTCACTGTCTTACTTGTTCTTTATTTCAGTAAGTTTAACATTAACGTATGATGTAGAACAGTTTTGTCTTAATTGTGAGATATGAAATTAGACATGTGACCAAGGCCACGCCCCCTTGGGGCAGTCATCTCAAGATGGGCTCGCCTTGAGGGCTGGGCATGTTCGGTGGGCACACCTCCTTGAGGGGGGCTATCTTGTCCTCCTTTTTGGTTTCCAAAATATGGCCACCCTACTCTTAGCATTGGCTCACCTGGCTGAATGCTGCCCAGCCCCTCTATGACATCAGAGCAGGTAAGCAAATTGCAGTCAGAGGAGCTGTAACTCCTCTTGTCTTCACAGGCCTGCTGTAACAACAGAGCAGATCAGGTATTTGTTGCCTGACATTTCTAGCCTATGAGATGTTATTATACTAATAAAGTAATGACACTAATGGATGGAATACTAATTAATAGGGGTGTGCACGGACCCCCCGGATCGGATCGGGACCCGGATCGGGACCTCCAATTTTGTCCCGGACCGGTTCGGACAAAATCGGAGGCCCCCCGGACCGGATCGAGTCCGATCCCGACCCAAAAATCGTACATTTTTGGATCGGCCGCCATTTTTTTCCCCATAGACTTGCATTGCAATGCAAGTCTATGAGGAAAAAATGGCGGCGGGTGGGTAAGGGGGGGCCTAACTCCCTCCCCCCCCCGGGGCCGTCCGCTGTGGACGGCCCCGGCAGGTAAACCCCCTCCCCCACGCTCCCTACCCCCCCTGGGGCCGCCCGCTTCCATCCGCTGGCGCCCGCGGGCGCCAGCGGATAGAAGCGGACGGCTCCGGGGGGGGGTAAGCCCCCTTCCCCGCCACTGCTTACCTTCTCGGCCCGTCCGGCGCCGGCGCCTACTACTACCAGCGGGCTCCGCGGCCTACTCTCGAGTAGCGCGCCGGGTGATGACATCACCCGGCGCGCCATCCTAGAGCAGGCCGCGGAGCCTGCTGGGAGTAGTAGGCGCCGGCGCCGGACGGGAGCCGCCGGGCCGGGCAGGTAAGGGCCCCCCTCCCCCCTCCCCCCTCCGCGCGCCCCCTCCTCCCCTCCACGCACCCCCTCCTTACCTTTCCGGCCCGGCGGCTCCCGTCCGGCGCCGGCGCCTACTACTTCCAGCAGGCTCCGCGGCCTGCTCTCGAGTAGCGCGCCGGGTGATGACATCACCCGGCGCGCCATCCTAGAGCAGGCCGCGGAGCCTGCTGGGAGTAGTAGGCGCCGGCGCCGGACGGGAGCCGCCGGGCCGGAAAGGTAAGGGCCCCCCTCCCCCCTCCGCGCGCCCCCTCCTCCCCTCCACGCACCCCCTCCTTACCTTTCCGGCCCGGCGGCTCCCGTCCGGCGCCGGCGCCTACTACTTCCAGCAGGCTCCGCGGCCTGCTCTAGAGTAGCGCGCCGGGTGATGACATCACCCGGCGCGCCATCCTAGAGCAGGCCGCGGAGCCTGCTGGGAGTAGTAGGCGCCGGCGCCGGACGGGAGCCGCCGGGCCGGGCAGGTAAGGGCCCCCCTCCCCCCTCTGCGTGCCCCCTCCTCCCCTCCACGCACCCCCTCCTTACCTTTCCGGCCCGGCGGCTCCCGTCCGGCGCCGGCGCCTACTACTTCCAGCAGGCTCCGCGGCCTGCTCTAGAGTAGCGCGCCGGGTGATGACATCACCCGGCGCGCCACCCTAGAGCAGGCCGCGGAGCCTGCTAGTAGTAGTAGGCGCCGGCGCCGGACGGGAGCCACCGGGCCGAGAAGGTAAGTGCCCCCCTCCTCCCCCCCCCCGCTGTCCACTTTCATCGGCGGGCGCCCGCTGGCGCCCGCCAATGGAAGCGGCGGTGGGCGCCAGTGGGCGCCCGCCGATCCGCCGATCCGCCGAACCGGTTCGGAGCTTTTTCGGACCGGTTCGGATTGGATCGGCCGATCCAGCTGCGGGATCGGAAATCGGATAATTTATCCGATTTCCCACTGGACCGGACTCGGATCGTGGATCGGGTCCGATCCAGTGCACATCCCTACTAATTAACTACTAAAATGAATGGATTGAGTAGTTATATTTTATATTTTTTAAAGAAATAGTTATATTTGATAATGGTTTTGAAGATTCCTCCTAAAAATAAGAATTTTATATACAAGATTATATACAAGATTTGAAGATTTAATTGAACTAAAAGGAAGAAAAGAAGAAATTAGAAATAAGGAAGGATTGACTAGTGAGATATATAAAATATTGATAGATGATGATCTTCAGGACTCTATTAAAGCTATAAAATGATCTGGGAAGAAGATGTAAAGGAAAAAATTAATGACTAAAACTGGGAGAGGTTGTGGAATGCAAGAATGTTAAAGCTGTTGTCGATTAGAATTAAGGAGAATTTTTATAAGACAGTGTGGAGATGGTATCTAACACCTGTAAGATTTCACCAGATAGATAAAAAAGTGTCTAAGAATTGTTGGAGAGGATGTCAGGAGGTTGGAACTTATTTTCATATGTGGTGGAGCTGTGAACATGTACAAAAATTTTGGAAAAGGGTGTTTAAAGAAATAAGTGAAATAATTGGAAGTAAACTGGAATTAAGCCCAAAGTTAGCTCTACTAGCAGTATGGGATAGAGAGAATGAGAATAGAACTAAGAGAGAATTGATAAACAACCTCCTGGCACCCGTTAGAATAATGATTGCTAAAAATTGGAAAGGACAAGGAAGCTATACAATAGAAGAATGGTATAAAGAAATATGGGATATGGCATTGAATGATAAGTTGACGTGTAGAATGAAAATAAGGAGGGGAATGTCCAGCAAGAATGATTTTGGAGAAATATGGAGTCCCTTTTTGGAATATGTATTAAGATCGGGGAAGGGACAAAAACCTTCAAAAGAGATGTTAAAATTTTGGAAAGATGAAGAATGATTAAGAGAAGGTCTCATGGGGGTGGGGCGCACGGGGGGGTTGTTGAGGGTTAGGTATTGTATTTTATGTTGTTTATGTTTTATTATGTCGAAATAAATAACAAAATTATATATATATATATATATATATATAAAAGGCTGCATTTAACAATTTTATTATTCATTTTACCCATTTTATGGATACTCCCACCCCCTGCACCAAGCTGGCTTGCAAACAAGGAAAAAAATAAAACAATAAAAAATTACACAAGATGAAACAGTATCCCCAATATCAAACAAATGAAAAACTTTTCTTTCTTCTTTCTTTCTTTCTTAAAAGAGGTGTAACACCATAAAGACAGGAACACTTTGGTCTTTAATAACAAAGTATGCTTAATTCAGCTTGGTCACTTTAGGGCATAATCTTATGCATGTTTATACAGAAATTAGTCCTACAACTCCCAGCATTCTCTAGTCAGCAAAGTTATTTCTATCTAAAGATGCATATTATTGGGCCCTTGGTGATCTACTGTTCACAGTTCTAGATGGAATTTGTGCTCCTGCCCAGGAGAGACAAGCTAAAACTTGAAACACATAAATTAATCCTAGTGCTTACATAACACCCCCTTCATAAAGTTTAAATTAAATCTGCTGTAACAACAACAATAATAATTAATAGATGCCATCATTGCATACTATGTACATACCCTTTCGGATGCAAAGACATCTCTCATACATAGAAGGCTTTATTGAGATGTCAGCAAATAGCAACTTCTTCAATAGACTAGCATTGTTAGAACCACTGTAGATTGTAACAAAGCGCGTCATCAGATGACCGTTTTATCGCACTGGCCACTCACGATTTTTCATGGGTCCTTTTGACTATGATGCTCCTTCTGGTCTTTTTTTTTCGTGACAAAATAAGACCTGGTAAATCCATTTTTTTTTATTGAAGCAAAACTTGCCACCATTTCTTGCTGTGTGCAGGAAAAGCAGCATGATAAAAACCCCCACTGAATGGGCCACATGGTTGTTGCTGCTTCCTCTTTCTTCCCTGTGTGAAGAAAGAGGAAGTGATGGTAGGGAAACACGATTCCCCCCACCTTGCCCCATCTGATGATGCTCAAAGAATCTTGTAGCACCTTATAGACTTACAAATGTATAATGGCATACACTTTTATGGGCCAATCCACAGAGTCAGAAGCAACGAGTAGGCTATAGCCCATCTTGTCAGGCCCATTAGGAATAGTAGCTTCCTCTAAGTTTTCTTTATTGGCAGTCACATACTCTGACAGGCATTCAATTGGACTTTTCAAAACTGATGGGTTCATATCATAAGCAATTATCTCAAGGTGTGGCTAGGAATTTTTGAGAGAGGGAAGAGCACAAGGGTCTTTTTGCTTAGAAATGGACCTGCAGTGCTTTTGTGTGTTTTTTTCCAAGGTTTTCTGGCTGTTATCAAGAACGAAGGGAGGGCCATGGTAAGAGGTTATTATTATTATTATTATTATTATTATTATTATTATTTACACATAGTGCAGGTCTGAGCCGTAATCTCAATATTTAGGTCCATTCCAAGCCACCATGTGTAGCATCAGTCCATGGCTTTATCTGTAAGTCTACCACTGGTGGAGTATTGATGCAACTGTTAGTAATACTTAGTCTTCATTTTGCGCTGTTGTAAATTACTCTGGTGAGAGCAGCTGACATTCAAGGCAACATCAATATCTATTTCCTTTCCAGTTATGTACACAATGTTATAGCCATACACCCACAAGGTCACAGCTACGCTCTGCATCCTAGGTGATGCCATCTCTAACACTGCTTTCATTTCATTAAGTCATTAAATCAGGGTTTTGTGTTAAGCAGTGGTGTAACGGTAAATGTTGAAGTGCTGGGGGATCATCATTACAGTCCCTACAAGCAAGCCACCAAGGAGTGCAAAAATTCAGGCAGCTGTGTTGTTCAATATCAACAAATCAGTTCTTGTATAAGAACATTAGAAGAGCCATGCTGGATCAGACCAAGGATCCATCTAGTACAGCGCTCTGTTCACACAGTGACTAAACAGCTGTTGATCTGGGTCCAAAAAGTAGGACACGTTGCAACAGCACTGGCCTACCCATGTTCCCCAGCAACTGGTGCATACAGACTTACTGCTTCTGATACTGGAGGTTGCACTTAGCTGTCAGGACTAGTAGCCATTGACAGCCTTCTCCTCCAGGAATTTATCTAACCCCCTTTTAAAGCCATCCAAATTGGTAGCCATCACTACATCTTATGGCAGCGAATTTCATAGCTTAACTATGCGCTGTGTGAAGAAGTACTTCCTTTTATCTGTCCTGAATCTCCCACCAATCAGCTTCATGGGATGACCACGGGTTCTAGTATTAGGGCAGAGGGAGAAAAATGTCTCCCTATCCACATTCTCAACACCATGCATAATTTTTTACACTTCTATCATGTCTCCCATTAGCCTCCTTTTTTCCAGGCAAAACAGTCCCAGCTGTTGTAATCTTCTCTCATAGGGAAGATGCTCCAACCCCTTGATCATTTTAGTTGCCCTTTTCTGCACCCTTTCCAGCTCTACAATATCTTTTTTTCAGATGTGGTGACCAGAACTGTACACCGTAGTCCAACAGCAGTAGCCATTTTCATCTCTACCAGGAGCAGGTCTTTTGTAAAGCTAATGAGTCTTAATTGCCACTTCAGGACCAAGACACCCCAAAATACATTGTGTTTGTTATAATATATTATTGCTGGGACAATCCATTTTCCCTCCAGTTACTGTGGGGATTGTAATTAAGCTTAAAGGGAACAGGATTCTGTGGCAGATGATGTAAGCATCCCTACTAATAAAAGAGTGTCAGAGTTGCATCCCTTTGTGCCCTGGTTCCCTACACCACTTGAGTTCAGTACAAAATGTACATTTCCATCCATATGTGAACTTATGTAATTATGAAATTTCTTTACTTCAAATGATCCTGGTTTGACAGCACCGCCCTCCTGCACAGCCTGAGCTGAAAACTATGATTTGAAGTCAGGCTGCTAATCCTCCCTGGACCAATTGTGAATAATTGTGTTCAGCAGGTAACAAGCTTTGTGACACAAATCCTATTGATTTTTCTGATCCAGGCTTTATCCAATGAGCTAACGCTGTTGATCAGGTTGAGCTAACTTTTGATCAGGTTGATGGTGAACCAGAGTAGTTGTGGCCTGTAACAATTGCTTGCAGTCCTTAATTTTATTTTCTTGAAAAAAAATGTAGCGATGCCACTTGATACTTCTTAAGGAAATTATATACAGCACAGAGAAGTGCTGATCGGTTAAGCAGCATCCAGCAGTGGTTGGGCCACAGCCCCATTGCTGACAGGCGCACACAGACACACAGACACACTTCCCAGAAGTGCTGTCTTTAAATTTTATACACTTTTATTTGCTAATTCCATTGCTAGGGCAAGCTAAACAGTGGCATCACAAGTTATTTGTGGTTCAGAATGTAGATTTCTCTGCATTCCCCCCCCCAAATTAATTCCACATCTTAGCCTATCCCTTAACATCTGTGTCAGAGTTGTACTTTAATTACAATTCCGAGAAGGCTTGTTCAATTCTTCTACGAACTCTCCAACTGTCTCTCAGACCTTCTTGATTGTGAGTTAAATTTTAATTACTCTACTATTTCCTTGCAAGCTGGGTTAAATTCAACACATTTACCAACTCTTCAAGGTTCAAGCTTTTCAGAATATAATAGGTTTCTCACTAAACTGTAGGTGCAAGCCTCCACATAACTGTGTACAGTTGCTTTTTAATCTTCATCTGTTATATCATTAGCAGTGAAAATGTGACTTGGTATTTCACAATACTCTTCCCAAGTCTACTGCTGTTGATTAAGCTGTGAAAGAGTCCCCAAAGCGGTCAACATTGGCTACAATCCTATATGCACTTACTTGGGAGTAAATCCCATTGAACATAATGGACCTTACTCCTGAGTAAACATGCATAGGATTGTGCTGATTATTTTTCAACAAGAAGCAACGCTGGCTGCCTCTACAAGAGGCATTTAAATCTCTTTCAAGGCGCATTAAAATTTTTACCTCTACAAGAACGGAGCGCAAATCGGGCGTAGAGGCGCATTTTCTCTCCGATTATGCGCATTATCGAATGTGCGTTAAATAGCAAGTTTTATTTTGCTCCGGCCGTTAAAGCGCATTTTGACTATGTGAACAAGCGATTATCCGCATTAACTACTTGTAAAGCGCATTTGAAACAACCGGTAGGTCACCAGTTGAGTGCTCAATACCTCGCATTTACGATAAAGCGCTTCAGCGATTATGCGCATAATCGGCTAACCAGGCATCAAACAGAATCCATCTAGAGGGGGCCTTGCCAGAATTAAACAGCCCCCCTTCTGCATTCCTTTCACTGCTCTTTCAGTTTCACTTCATCAGGATATGTTACAACCCATGGGCATAGGAACACTTTTGTTTTTGACAACAAAATATGTTAGCATTACAGTGCAATCTTATGCACGTCTACTCAGAAGCAAGATTCACTGAGTTCAATTGCTGTAACTCCCAGGAAAGGATTGCAGCCTTAGCAAACTCTAAGTATGATGTTCTGTACTGATCTAGAAGGATCCTACAGGAGGATGGAAGGACAAACTAAAATCTGCAAAACAGAAACATACCTTAGCAGCTGCTTGTACACAATGGCCCAGTTCACACAATCAAAACAAAGCCATGGATTACTTGAGGGTTGTTTCCCCCTCAAACAAGCCATGCTGCCCAGGTTTGGACAACAAGCTAAGCCGCACCCGGGCAGATCACTTGCCTGGCATGCTTCGGGATGTGCTGAGAATTGTGAGCCTTTCTACACAAGGCATTTATTGTGTACTTGTGATTCCTCACTCATGGTAATTTACAGGTGATTTACATGACATCCTCATCCTCCAGGGACTCTCCCATGCTTCACAACAATTACAGTATACGTGTGATTTTGTATTTCTGTGAATGGTGGCATGAAACCCTTGTGTATTTGTGCAATTCCACTTCACCACCTAGTGTTTGAGTAATGGATCATATAGAAAGGCAGAGAAAGACACCCTTAGAAAAAAGCATGTGTAAAGGAACCGATCTTAATCCCTGAAAGCATCCAGAAGCAGAAGCCTTAGTACAGTGGCAGGCTAAAAGCCTCATGTAGAAAAGCCCTAAAATAACCCATTCTGGTTTGTTTGCCATGCAACTTGGCCCATTAAAACATCACCTTGATTTGAAATCAGTCTCCCTGAGTGGAAATCTAAGATTCCGAAAGTGTGCTGTATTGTTAATTAGCATCTAGGACTAGCAAATAAGGTAGTAAAACTCTGTCTGGATTATATCGCTTGTTCAGACTATGGGTGGTGGTTTATATGATGGAATGTTCCCTCTTGGGGAAAATAATTCTACACATAGAAAGCTAGCACATCAAAGGACAGCTTTTCACTTAAGCCTAGTTTCCTATGTGTAGGGAATTGTTTTATATGGAGGAGCAATTTTAAGAACAGAAGAAGAGCCCTGCTGGATAAGGTCAAGGGCCTATCTTGTCCAGCATACTGCATCTTGTTCAGCATTTCCCACAGTGGCCAGCTAGATGCCTATGGGATGCCCACAAACACGACACAAGGGCAACAGCACCCTCTTGCTCATGTTCCACAGCAACTGGGATACAGAGGCATACTGCCTCTGATGCTGAAGGCAATATAGCCATTATGGCTAGAAGCCATTGATAGTCATATCCTCCATGCAGTTGTCTAAACCCCTCTTAAAGCCATCTAAATTGGTGGCCATCATCATTACATCAGTCAGACGTACATGCCCCAATCAATAGTCTGACATGGTACAAGGTACCACCTCATCTTCTGTTCAAGAGCACTTGTTCTAATTAGTGCAGCGAAAGAGCTAACTTCGTATACACTTTGTCTTTCATTTTCTATCCTCAGTCATTCAGATTTTCAGCAGAGTCTGCTTAATACCCAGCATGTCATTTTATCATTGTGTTTTACTGAAATGAACTCCAGTTTCATCTTCACAACTTTCCAATGAGGTTAGAAAGTTGTCTTCAAAACACCAGTTGTCATAGCAACTCGATAATAATGGGTGTTCTAAAACCCAACACAGTTTTGCTGAACGACACTGTCAGATTTTATGTCTTGGTTTATTCTTAGAAATATGACACGTGATCCTACACCAAATGCTTGTTGTGTAACTTGCCAGCAATGGAAATAAACCAATACTTGCATCATAATAACCATGTCAGAATTCTCATTCTCTCTCTCTTTTCCTCTCTCTGTTGCTTGTACATTAGTTGCAGCATTTAGAAGTATAATGGTTAAGAACCAAACAAGATGTGACATGGGAAATCTGTGATCAGATATCCAGACATATTTTTATTTAGTTAAAATTAGCCTGTTTGGATCAAGGCCATAGCAAAGGGAAGTGGGCATTAGACTGGTACCTGTATTTTACCTGTGTTTTTTTACCTGTATGTAGCCAAGCAGCTTCAGGTGGGGTGCTGTAAGTAACAGAAACAGCTCCGGGGTGGGGGGAAGGGGTTAAATCCTGTGCCATGACCCCAATCCAAATTGTTTCCCTCCTCCTTTAACTGCTTTTAATCAAAGAAAAATACACTGATCAAAGATTTCCCATGTCACATCTAGTCAACCCCTAAGATGAGCATATCTGCAGGGTTATGTTTTGCTTTTCGTTACAGAAAAGTAGGTCCTTCTTAAATTGTGAGATCACTTCAATGAATATAGTATAGTCATGTGAGTGACCCAAGGAGAGCAAGAACCATATACACTGGTTCCCATGAGCAATGGAGCACAGGGCATCTGTGGCTGAATCTTCAGAATTTACATAGGAAAAGGGAATTGCGACAATTCTGGCTTTTCTCAGTCCTGCAGCACCATGAGATGGTGCACCAGCCAAAATTATGTCCACAAACACAGCTGCTGAATGTTCGGGAGCCCTGACTCTATTGCACCTGAGTGATGTAGTCAATGGTGCCATCAGGTGAGTGGGAGGGCTTTAGGGAAGAAGTTAGCAGAACGAGAAGCACAGTCCCCTCAACAGAGCTAGCTTACCACATTTTGATGCAAGTGAAGTGTGTAATACATATTAGCATCCACTGGGTAAGGCCACAGTCCAGAGTCTAAACTTACCTAACTGCACCACTGTATGTGGTATTTGATCTCTTTGTGTCATCATATATGAACCGTGGAGGCTGGGGGCTCTGATGTCAGTGGGGCGGTGAATCCACTATGGGTTTCAGTCAGAACCAGTCAGAACTCTAAAGGAGCCATCCAAGGTGCAGATGCTCCTTTAGAGTTCTGATTGGTTCTGACTGAAACCTGGAGCAGATTCACCGCCCCACTAACATCGGAGCCATCAGCCTGCACTGCATATGAAGTAATATCATAATTAAGAACTTGCCAAAATGACCCACACACACACACACACACAAACCACAGTTCCATAATACAATTTTCCTGAGGACACTGTATTGAATATGAATCTTCCTGCTCCCTAAGATCCACTGGGGAGGGCCTGCTCTTGATGTCCCCAAGTCAAAAATGGATAGTCTGTGGGTGTTCAGGGCTTTCACAGTGGTAGCTCCACAGTTATGGGATAGCCTCCTCATGTATACAACTTATACTAAAATTCTTTAAAAGTTACTTTTTAGAAAATATTCTCCAGCTTTTAAATGTTTTATATATATGGTCAATATATAGTTAGTATTATATGGTACGGCTCTCAATCACAAATCATAGTATTAATTTTTCTTTCTCTTCCCCTTTTGCAACTACTTCACTGTCTAAGGTCCCCTCTACAAGGATTCGCTTTTGCGCCCGGTTAGGCGATTATGTGCATAATCGCAGAAGCGCATTTACGCCTAATACCTCTGCACGAGAGGCGGCGAGAGGCGTCAAAGCGCATTAACGGATGACCAAAATGTGCTTTACAAGTAGTTAATGCGCATAAGCGCTTGTTCACATAGTCAAAATGCGCTTTAACTGCCGGAGCAAAATAAAACTCGCTGTTTAACACGCATTCGATAATGCGCATAATCGGAGAGATAACGCGCCTCTACGCCCGATTTGCACTCCGTTCTTGTAGAGGTAAATTTTTTTAAGCGCCTTGAAAGAGCTTTAAACCTCTCTTGTAGAGGCAGCCTAAATATTTGTTGACTTTTGCTGAGTTTTGGATCATGCTCCATTACGATTAATTTATATTGCTTTGCCTTTCACTCCACTCTGAAGATGCATTGGCTGTCAAGTAAGCATTTTTTATTGCTTCGAATCTTTGACTCTTTGTCTTTTTTTGTTTTGCTGCTGGCAACGAGAGGTGTTGAAAATAACCAGTTTTGCAATAGCAACTAAATTCTTGCATTTCCTTTGGTATGTTCTGTTATTTGTCACTGCAGATCTTTCTGCAGAAACTTACAAGATTTTATGCAGTCAAATGCGTCTTTGTTACTTTTTTGCCTTTGCTTGAGCTCAGTTATTATGGGGAAAGGAGACATGCTCAGACATAAGGCGAGAGGTATTGGTACAGGTGAATACTGATATCCCAGCTAAGCCTGTTATGCATTGAAAAATTCAATAAACACATCAAGCGTTATAGAATTAGCTTTCAAGTGTTTGTGGAAATTCATCTGGCGGGACTTTGATATGAGGCAGCATTGGCGTGAAAGCATAAAAGATGGATGGCAATGCATTGAATATCAAATTAGGGATGAGAGGCAAGCTCAGAGTGGCATCTTCATTTAAACTCAAAGAAGGATACTGATTTTGGATCACATCAAATGAAATCACCACTTTCCAGGTCATGGAAAACAAGTCAAAGGATTTGTTCATCACAGAGATATCGGGTTTAAAGAAAATCCCATCCATTCCTTTGTCATTTTTTTAGGATGCCAAAAGTTAATTAAAATTCATTTCATTCTCAGATTAAAAAAAAAAACAACTCTAAAGTTGTTTTAGTTTCATCTTCAAGCACTGGCAGAATTCAAAGAACTATGAAGTGCTGGCAGCACCATCAATTAGACCTGGGGAACTTTAGCTCCAACTACAATGTCAGATAGATTTTTCATCCAGTCCCCCTATCTGCTTTATGACAATTATTCCTTCCACCATTTCAAAAGGGTGGAAGGAATAATTGTCATAAAGCAGATGTAATATGGTCAGATGTAATATGGGATGTAGAGAAGCTGATTGGTAAAAATATTTTTTAATTATCTATTATAAATTGAGGCATGTTTTACCAACATATTTTAAACAAGGGCAAGAATTTTGTTACCAGCCATGGCTAATATGTATGCAATGATAAAATGTTAGAAACAATGGCTTGGATCTTAAGAACATAAGAAGTGCCATGCTGGATCAGACCAAGGGTGCATCTAGTCCAGCACACTGTTTGCACAGTGGCCGGGGACCAACAAAGCAGGACATGGTGCAACAGCACCCTCTCACCCATGTTCCTCAGCAAATGGTGCACACAGGCTTACTACCTCAGATACTGGAGGTAGCACATAGCCATCATGACTAGTAGTGATTGAAAGCCTTCTCCTCCAGGAATTTATCCAATCCCCTATTAAAGCCATCCAAATTGGTGGCCATCACGACATCTTGTGGTAGTGAATTCCATAATTTAATTATGTGCAGTGTGAAGAAGTACTTCCTTTTAGTTGTCCTGAATCTCCCACCAATCAGCTTCATGAGATGACCCCGGGTTCTAGCATTTTGAGAGAGGTAGAAAAATGTCTCCCTATCCACATTCTCCAAACCATGCATAATTTTGTACATCTCTATCATGTCTCCCCTTAGCCTCCTTTTTTCCAAGCTAAACAATCCCAGTGTTGTAACTTTCCCTCATAGGAGAGATGCTCCAGCCCCACAATCATTTTAGTTGCTCCTTTCTGCACTTTTTCCAGCTCTATATCTTTTTTAGGTGTGGTCACCAGAACTGTCCACACTATTCTAAGTAGGCTCCTTCCACTTACATATGGGGCCGCGATCCAGCAGAGGATAGCACCAGAGGAAGGCAGGAGGCGATTTTCACTGATATCCCTCCCTACAGGACTCCCACACTGATCCAGAGGTCCCAACACAGAGAACTTTCCAGAGCAGATTTTTGGGTGGCCACTTATGTATTGTCAGAAAAAAGGATATGATCTAAAACATCTCACCATCCTGCAGAAGGCTGTGACCAGTTGACCTGTGTGCCTGCTCAGTCTGCTGTCCAGGTGGCAAGTGCTGATGGGCAGCTTCAAGGCCCCTGGGTCTCCCTTCTTAAAATTCTTTATGTTTATACCAGACATGGACTGAACAGCTTTTCAAACAGATGATGCCCTCAAACAGAAGAACGCAGTGGGGAAAGCAACACAGTTTTGGTTTGTTTTTCTGTTTTTACAAGATGGCGGATGGGCAAGAAGGGATAAACCCTTAAAATTAGATTGTGTGAGAAGAAAGTGATATGCCTGGGATCACCACTGAGGGGAGAAGGGACACACACACACACACACACTGCAGAGTGTTTTAGCTCAGCTGTTCCCCAACACTTGGGCAGTGAAGCACTTTAGCTGTTAATGTGAGAGAAATGAGAACCACAGCAGGAGGCTAAGGGTTGCATCCACCCATTCCCTCCCCCCCTCCAGGTATGAGAATTCTGGGGGATTCTAAGGACTTGAGCATTTGGGAGCTCTAAGACAGGCCTAGCGTCACTATATGGCATTCTTGGGCAGCTGTTGAGGTCCAGCACAGTGACATGGCTTTCTGGCAATAACTGCCCTGGGCCCCCCTTTTTAAAACAGTATCAGGCATCTGAGCAGCTGCCCTTTTCATTTCTCCACAATAGCTCCAATGTAGCATTGTGGGAAATGAAAGCCACCCTCAGATATTTTAATTTACCACAATGTCCCCCAAACAACACTAGATCAGAGGACGGTGGGGAAACTAAAACGGCAGCCATCCAGTGTCTATCATTGGAGCACAACCGCTTCTAGGTAAGCTCACTGGAGAGCCACTGGTGTAGGAAGAAGACTAGGGCTGAGAGCCCGTTTGGGCCTGGAGCTGGCCCTGCTCTGAGGTGAGGATTCGAAACAGATAATCTAGCAGCACCTAAGAGTGTCTCTGCATTAAGAGAAATCACATTGCTTACCCAGAGCTGCAGGAGCTATACTAGAGTGACCAAATATAAAAGAGGGAAGGGCTCCTGCAGCTTTAACTGTTGGGATGAAGAGGGAATTTCACCAGGTGCTACATGCATATACCTGCTGAAATTCCCTTTTCTATACAACTGTTAAAGATACAGGAGCCCTGTCCTTCTTTTCATATGGTCACCCTAGCTTCCTGGTTCTTTGGTGCTATTGAAATGGGCTGCATTACACAGGAGGAGAAGGTTAACAAGATGGAAGATCCTCCTGTTTCCCTGAGTTCCTTTAAACAGCAGACATGTTTGAATTGAGGGAGCATCTCCCTCCCTCCCTGGCATATGTGCAAATGAGGGTGGGTCTTGTTTTTGTCTGCTGTAAGTCTGCAGCCCTCGGCACACTTGGGAGTAAGCCGCATTGAAAACGTGGGAACTACTAATACAAACCAATAGAAAGAAGAAAAAATAATTTAAAAGATTTAAACCTAGCACAACTAATGAAGGGTCTTGTTCTTGTGGTCTTATAGAGCTCCCTACATCCCCATGGCACACTTACTTGGGAGTAAGACCCATTGAACTTAAAGACTGCCCTTGGTGGGGTGGTGGATCAGATCTGTTTCCCTTTGTTGCAGGGAGGCATTTCACCATCCTCCCTCCGATATTAGGGAAAGTCCTTCATTGGCAAGTTCTTAGCACAGCATCAGCTTTACACATTGCCAATTTTACGCTAATGAAGGTCTATTCCAGTTTCTCTCTGATCTAAAAAAAAAAACAGAATAAGGGAGGGGGACCGCGGGAGACATCCTGCTTGTTGACAATGTCATGAAACCAACCTGCAAACTTCCGTGAGTGGTCAGTCACAAGCATGCTATAAATAGCTTGTTTAGAGAAGCCCTAAATCTAATCTTGCATTTCTTATGCCATTTTTTAAAAATATATAATCCATCTTGTTAGCTGTAATAAGCTCTTTGAATCTTCCTATATCTGACAGTGGGCTGCGTTTGATTGGTGGATCATAAGCACTGCAGACCTGACATAGTTCACAAGGAGGCTGACTTTGGTTCAACCTCTCTCCACTGGCTGCCAATTAGTTTCCAGGCGGAGTACAAAGTGTTGGTCAATACCTTTAAAGCCCTACATGGTTTGGGTCCAGGTTACCTGCGGGATCGCCTTCTCCCATACAATCCTCTCCGCACGCTCAGGTCCTCTGGGAAGAACTTACAACAGTCAGCCAAGACTAGGCTGACAACCGTTACCCAGAGGACCTTCTCTTCTGCCGCTCCCAGATTGTGGAATGACCTGCCAGGAGAGATCCGCCAACTCACCAGTGTTCAAGAATTTAAAAGAACATTAGAAGTGCCATGCTGGATCAGACTGACAATCCATCTAGTCCAGCAACCAGCTTTCAGCCAAGGACCAACAAAGCAGGACATAGTGGAACAGCACCCTCCCATATCCTCCTGCAACTGGTGCACATAGGCTTTCTGGAGGTAGCACATAGCCATCAGACTAGTAGCCATTGATAGCCTTCTCCTCCAGGAAGCCATCCAAAATGGTGGCCATCACGACATCTTGTGGTAGTGAATTCCATAATTTAACTATGTGCTGTGTGAAGAAGTACTTCTTTTTACTCGTCCTGAATCTCCCACCAATCAGCTTCATGGAATGACCACGGGTTCTAGTATTACGGGAGAAAGAGAAAAATGTCTCCCTATCCACATTCACCACACCATGCATAATTTTGTACACCTCGATTATGTCTCCCCTTAGCCTCCTTTTCGCCAAGCTAAACAATCCCAGCTGTTGTAACCTTCTCTCATAGGGAGATGCTCCAACCCCTTGATCATTTTAGTTGCCCTTTTCTGCACTTTTTCCAGCTCTATGGTATCTTTTTTTGAGGTGTGGTTATCAGAATTGTACACAGTATTCTAAGTGTGGCCGCACCATAGATTTTTATAAAGGCAGTATGATACTGGCAGTTTTATTCTCAGTTCCTTTTCTAATAATGCTTAACATGGAATTTGCCTTTTTACAGCAGCCGCACACTGGGTTGTAAATGTGTTTAGCTTCAGGACAGCAGAAGCAAGCTCCATTTTATTACTATAGTCATCATACTGCTACAATGTGAGTTTAAAATGTAGAATTGGTTTGGTTTGGGTTTTTTACTTGTGGTTGTGCAATGGATTTGGTTTCGGGAGAATCTACAATCACTGTAGCCCACCCTGGCTTATTTATTTAAGCCACTGCCACCAAAACTATGCAGAGATGCTGCAAATTGCAGTTTTAGGAAGTAAGAATTAGCAACATACAATCCTGAAGTCAAACACAAACATGAAGTCAAATAAGAGGCAAGGAAAAATAAATGGCCTTTTCGTAAGGTAAACTGGGTCAACTTACATCACAGAATGAGATGTTAAAAAGATTCACTCACAGGAACAGTTAACTTGTTTGTAGTTCTATAAGAAAAAATGAAGATTGGCATTAAGTTGTGGGTGCGATTCAGCAAAATGTTAAGAAGTCATCAGTAGGCCATATACAATTTGCAATCGAGGCATTTTTGAAGAGCACATGCCGTTTTGTAGGAGTAAACACTGAGCTTTTGTCCTGCAGCCATAGAGTTTGGTGGCAATGAACACGACAGATCTTAAATCTTCTCTGCATTTCTAATTAAAGGCCTTATAGTAGCCCAGCTATTGTAACTGCTTTCCCTTTGGGTTCCCAGTTGTCCTTCCCATCCCACGCAAACTGGCATAGATCAGGCACAACATCTAGTAAGACAGAGAGGCCTGTCATGGTAGCAAGACCTGGCACTCAAGTCCCTTTTCTGAGGAAACCTGAAGAGCTGCCATATGGAAGCAGCATGTATGTACAATAGTGCATCTCCAAGCAATTAAAAAGCACATCATGGTTGAATTAGTAGACATCTTTCTAGGGAGGCAGGCCCAGCATCACTGTAATAAGTGACATCACTTCTGGATCCAGACTTTGTTGGGTCTACATTAAGAACTTATAATTCTGGTCCACTAAGCACAGTCATTTAAATAACTTGAAGCAGGAGGTCCAGATAAGCTTTTTTCCCTCCAAAACTGAGGTTTTGGCTATGAATGAAAGTTGCTATAAATTGAGCTACAACAAAAAATAAAATGTTTGTGATAGGAATAGAACAGGCTTCTGCCTTTGAAGAAAAAGAGTAGCCAGCAGTTCAAACTTCAAAAAGAAAGTATTTAGGAACAAGTTTTCAAGAGATGGTACCAATATATTGAAGTCAGTGGTGGCCTCACTACTACTTCTCTCAGAAAGCAGGAAAGGGGAAAGGTTACAATGTTTGGGACTTGTATGCTTGCGGGGGGAAGCAACTAAGAGTGGGATATGATGGAGGCATACAAAATTATATGTGGTGTGGAGAAAGTGGATAGGGAGATATTTTTCTCACTCTCTCCTATTACCAGAACCCATCTCATCCCATGAAGTTCACTATCATAAGATGTAGTGATGACCACCAGCTTGGATAGCTTCAAAAGGGGCTTAGATGAATTCATGAAGGAAAAGGCTATCAATGGTAAATTTAGCAGTCATGGAATAAGAGGAAAGGTCCTCTTATGGATCAGTAACTGGTTAAAGAGCAGAAAGCAGAGAGTAAGAATAAATGGTAAATTCTCCCAATGGAGGGAAGTAAATAGTGGAGTCCCACAGGGGTCTGTATTGGGACCAATGCTTTCAACTAGTTCATAAATGATCTGAAATTAGGAGTGGGCATTGAGGTAGCCAAGTTTGCTGATGACACCAAATTATTTAGAGTGATTAAAACAAAAAGGGATTTTGAGGAGCTGATGGGATCTGAGCTAGCGGTGACCGACTAAGAAAGTCATCTTGGGGTCAATAAAAATGTCAACCCAGTGTGAGGCTGCTGTAAGAAAGCAAACTCTGTGTTAGGCATTATTGGGAAAGGAATTGAGAATGAAACTGCCAGTATCATACTGCCTCCATATAAATCTATGGTGCAACCACACTCAGAATACTGTGTACAGTTCTGGTCACCACACACACACACACACACACACATATTAATTAGAGCTGGGGAAAGCGCAGAAAAGGGCAACTAAAATGATAAAGGGGCTGGAGCTTCTCCACTATGAGGGAAGGTTGCAACAGCTGGGATTGTTTAACTTGGAAAAAAGGAGACTAAGGGGAGACATGATAGAGATGTACAATATTATGCATGGTGTGGAGAATGTGGATGGGGAGACATTTTTTATCCCTCTCCCATAATACTAGAACCCAGGGTCATCCCATGAAGCTGATTGGTGGGAGATTCAGGACAGATAAAAGGAAGTACTTCTTCACACAGCGCATAGTTAAGCTATGAAATTCGCTGCCATAAGATGTAGTGATGGCTACCAATTTGGATGGCTTTAAAAGGGGGTTAGATAAATTCCTGGAGGAGAAGGCTGTCAATGGCTACTAGTCCTGACAGCTAAGTGCAACCTCCAGTATCAGAAGCAGTAAGTCTGTATGCACCAGTTGCTGGGGAACATGGGTAGGCCAGTGCTGTTGCAACGTGTCCTACTTTTTGGACCCAGATCAACAGCTGTTTAGTCACTGTGTGAACAGAGCGCTGTACTAGATGGATCCTTGGTCTGATCCAGCATGGCTCTTCTAATGTTCTTATACAAGAACTGATTTGTTGATATTGAACAACACAGCTGCCTGAATTTTTGCACTCCTTGGTGGCTTGCTTGTAGGGACTGTAATGATGATCCCCCAGCACTTCAACATTTACCGTTACACCACTGCTTAACACAAAACCCTGATTTAATGACTTAATGAAATGAAAGCAGTGTTAGAGATGGCATCACCTAGGATGCAGAGCGTAGCTGTGACCTTGTGGGTGTATGGCTATAACATTGTGTACATAACTGGAAAGGAAATAGATATTGATGTTGCCTTGAATGTCAGCTGCTCTCACCAGAGTAATTTACAACAGCGCAAAATGAAGACTAAGTATTACTAACAGTTGCATCAATACTCCACCAGTGGTAGACTTACAGATAAAGCCATGGACTGATGCTACACATGGTGGCTTGGAATGGACCTAAATATTGAGATTACGGCTCAGACCTGCACTATGTGTAAATAATAATAATAATAATAATAATAATAATAACCTCTTACCATGGCCCTCCCTTCGTTCTTGATGCATAGTTAAACTATGGAATTCACTGTCACAAGATGTAGGCCGTGAATTTGGATGGTTTTAAAAGTGGGTTAGATAAACTCCTGGAGAAAAAAAGCTATCAGTGGCTACTAGTTCTGATGGCTCTGTGCTACCTCCAGTATCAGAGTCAGTAAGCCTATATGCACCAGTTGCTGGGGAAAATGGATGGGAGGGTGCTGTTGCACCATGTCCTGCTTGTGGGTCCCTGGACAGCAGCTGGTTGGCCACTGTGTGAACAGATGGACCCTTGGTCCGATCCAGCATGGCTGTTTTTTATTCTTATGTTCTAATTGTAATGTGTGGAGCTGTCCTAGAACTACATTCCAGTGGTCACAGTGGGCCAAACTAGTTGTTCTTTGGTCTGATTCAGCATTGTTTTTCTTATGTTCTGAAGAGATTGACAAATGCATGCATGTGGTGAAGGCATGGGTTGTGACTGAGGGTGAAGTGAAATAGCAGCGCCTATGTGTGAGCAACTGAAAAACACCTCCATGTGAGGGCTCTCTCCACATGATGGTGATATTTGAAAAACTATCCATGAATAGGGTAACCATATTTTAAAAACCAAAAAGGAGGGCAACATGGTTGGCTCCCAAGGGGGCATGCCCACCAACATGTCCAGCACCCAAGGGTGTGTTTCCAGCCCCAAGGGGGCATGCCCAGCCGAACACTTTTGCTGCACTTTGAAACTTTTGCTATATTCTGTGTGATACAGTTTCCCCTTCCCTCAAATATATTTTCTGACTGCAAATCCTTCACTGGATAACCATAGTCTCACCTTTCCTAACATTTAACACTCTTTCCCCATCACCTTTTTCATATCCATACTCACAGATTCAGCTTACTGATACCACTGAACAAATGAAGCAATTGACAAGTGCAGAAAAATCTAGTACAACAAACTAGCAACCTAGCATTCAGAAATAGTATAAATACTATTACCCTGCAAACATTAGCCATGGAACAAAATGGACTAAAGGCTTGCTGCAGTCACTTCTCATTAGCACCTCTCAGCTTATTTCAATTTCTGGTTTATCAGTGAGAAACTAATCTAAAATGTGTCATCATATCTTTGATTCATTAGCCATGTAAACAAGACCATGGTCAGTAGCAATACAAAAAAAAAAGGCCAGAACAGATGTCCATTATCACAATGCTAGACAAGGATCTTTCCCTCCTTTCATCCAAATATATCCTGAATTTCCACTGCCTTAGTGTGCAGAGAACAGAAATCCCAATCAGGGACCCAAAGAAAACTGCTCAAAGAAACCTCAGAAATAAGTCCCACTGATTTCAACAAAGCTTACTCCCAGATAAATTAATATAGGACTGCAGCCTCTTCACATCTGTTCACCATACTCTAGCATGTGCAAGCCCCTCCTGTCAAGGACAACTATGCACTCACAGAACCTGGCCCTCCTGGATCATGCAACCAACAGGTGCTCTCCAGAAAGATGCTTTCAGAACCTAGGAGACCCAGACACACTCAAACAAGTCAAGCCAAGCTATGCACTCACATATTATCTTGATGGAACAGAACAATTTTGGGACAAGGCAATACTTTGCAATCGACCAGACATAACAGTAATGAACAAAAAAAAGAAAAACACACCTACCTCATTGACATACCAATACCTAATGACAAAAATGTTGCAGAAAAGGAAAAGAGAGAAAAATATACACCACTGACTATGGAAGTTAAAAGAACTATAGCAACAGGAAAAAACTTACAATTATTCCATTAGTCACAGCAGTCACCGGCATCACATCATTTTTTCCCCAGAAAACCTTCAGAAACTAGGCCTACCAAAATACATTCACATCAACATCCAGAAAGAAGTCAGACTTAAAACATGTTCAATACTCAGGAAATTTCTGAGTCAGTAAAAGACAGCATGATTTGGCAAAGCCCATCATGTTCATCTAAAAAAACTACCACAAGCAAGAAAAGAGAGATTAACAATAACAACAGGGAACCCTGTTAATTTTTAAAAAATATTTTTTAAGAAGGATGAACAATTTTCAGCAATTGTTACAAAATATACGTCATACAAATTATATCAAAGCAAATTGGAGAGAAGGTCTATGGGTCAAAATGCATTATTAAAAAAAGAATTACTATCTTTTAGCACCAGCTAGAGACCCACTTCCTCCTTTGCACTACAGAGCAAGTAGGGACAAACAACTCAAGCAAGCGAGCCAAACCACATACCATTGAGGATAGCTAAATAGAACTATCTATGTTGGGAAAGAATTTCCTTCATGACTCAAAATTCCTGATCCCAAGTATGATGACCCAGCAAAGATTTTAGAATATTTAGGTTGAAATATTTTGCTGGTCAGAATTTTCATCAGTAGAACTCCAATGGAAATACCTTAATGGTAGGGTGACCAGATAAAATCCAGGTCAGGGCTCATGTAACTTTAACAGTTGTAAAGAAAAGGGAATTTCAGCCAGTGTCATTTGTATGCAATTAGTTCCTGGTGAAATTCCCTCTTCATCACAACAGTTAAAGTTGCAGGCGCCCTGCCTTCTTTTGTATATGGTCACTCTAGTATAGTGCCTGCACCTTTAACTGTTGTGATGAAGAGGGAATTTCACCAGGAACTAATTGCATACAAATGACCCTGGCTGAAATTCCCTTTTCTCTACAACTGTTAAAGTTACATGAGCCCTGACCTGGATTTTATCTGGTCAGCCTAATTTACTCAGAATTAAGTCCCACAGAGTTCAATGAGATTTACTCCAAGGGTTCCAACTATGTGTACATAGGATTGCTGCCACTTATTGTTATCACCACTCACCCTCAGTTTCCATTTGACTCCCATTCCAGACAGAAGATTCCTGACATGTGAGGCTAAAAGTGCAAAAGGATGAGTTGGCCTAGGGTAACATTTCAATAGGACAGTTGGGCTACAATCCAATTACACTTTCCTGGGAGTAAGCTTCACTGAACATAGGTGGGATTTACTTCTGAGTGAAAACGCTCTGCTGCTGCCCTCCCTCAGCCCAGGTTTCTTTCCTACCATTTTCCTTGGACCTTGGACTTCCCTCCTCCTCTTTTTGCTAAGCATAGTCAGTCAGGCCAGCCCACTCTCAAAATGCATCAGGCTTTGGCCTCCTCTTCCTCCTCCTTCCCTCCCCAGAACCCACTCACTCAGCCCCTGCCCTTACAGAAAGCCCTTATGACGAGGTGGGGGTCTTTGAGCATGTGTGCATGAAGGTACAAGCAGCGGCAGCCCTGTATCCCCAGGCCTATGAAGTTAAAGTCATGGCAGCTCTATTTTTATATATCTATGGCTGCAATAAAGGGCAGCCATAAAGGGCCATTTCTCTTTATGGCCACTGTAGTTTGCGGCTATAGATGTAGGAAAAATTGAGAACTGCCATGATCTTAACTTCATAGGCCCTTTGAGTGGAGAGCGGGTAAAATGTGAATTTTTCTTCAAATTTCACAAATCCCCCCCCCAAAAAAATCTGGATTTGTTAGCAAAATTCCTGATAAATCTGGATTTTTCCTGTCATTTGGTCACTCTATCCATGAAGCTAGAGCTGGTGTAAAGACAATTGAAGACATCCATGTACTGAAGGATTTTGAAATACTATGCTTCCAACATGTGTCACTGCCATCAGAAACCTTTCATTGGTTGGCATACACAGTCAGTTGCACTTCAGTCTCATTGAAATCAATGGGGCTTGTTAGCCAGGACTAACTCGTCCAATTCGATTCAATGGGATTTTAGTGGAACTAGCTTTCTCTAGACTACAGGCCACAACGTTTGAATTGACCCTAATGCCAAACATAATGAGATCAAGCCCATCATCCGGCATAGTATGCAGTATTGCCCTTAAGATGAACAATATGAAGATCTGTTCTTGAAACTCTTTAGGGACTCTCCTAAGATGTTGTAATATTTCTGTGCAGTGTCCTCAGTTCCATCCTGGAGTTTAAGAAAGCACTTAATAGAAAATGTGGACACAATATTAGTTTAGTTTACAATCTATAAGAAAAAAAAGCTAATATCAACAAGTCAATGCTAGAAACAGCCATGAAACTTTTTTTTTAGTTAATCCTAAAAGTATGGTGGCAAAAAATTGCAATCTTAAAAAAGAAAGTATAAAAAACACATACACACATTGAATTATTATTTTTCTTTTTTCTTTTCTTTGTTTCCAGGACTACACACTCACTATGTATTTCCAACAGTCCTGGAGGGATAAAAGGCTGTCATACTCTGGAATACCTTTGAATCTAACTTTAGATAACAGAGTGGCTGACTATCTCTGGGTACCAGATACATATTTCCTGAATGACAAGAAATCTTTTGTTCACGGAGTTACTGTGAAAAATCGAATGATTCGGCTACATCCAGACGGAACAGTCCTTTATGGTTTGCGGTATGTAACATTTAATCTTACTTCGCAGCTGTGAATAGATTTCTTCTTAAGAACTGGCATACTCAATGAATTGTCACAAAAACTGTTTTCCAGTTTAGTCTATTTAGGGATTACACACACACACACACACACACACACACACACAGATTTTATCTGGCTCCTGGTTGCCCTAACAAACTGACAAAGCCTGTGCCCACACATAAAGAAAAGAAAAATGCTTTTACGTTCTTTTCTCCCCTTGAAATGTTATTTGGTTTTGTAATTAAGTTAAAAAACAAAGACACCTAAAGAAGAATGTGCATATAATATAACAAGATCACTAAAGAAACAAAGAAATCCATTGACTCTAATTCTTAGTCTATCACTGATATGTGTATGGGAAATCTAAAGTAAAACAGTCTAAGTAAGAGCTCGCTCTCTCATTCTCTAATCGTTCTAATGAAAGTGTTATACAGCATATATAAGGAGTGTGTGTGCACATGTGTGTGTATGTGTGCATGAATCAGCAAAAACATAGGCAACTCTACTTGGTTGGAATTTGATCAAAGGTCTGAAGAGCTTCAACATAGGAAATAAATGGAAAGTATGATTCTATAATATGTTTTTAAAAAATTAAGATTCCTGGTTCACTGCACTTGCTGAGTAATATTATACATAGTCCTAGTCTCTCGAATGTTATAAATCCACTGCTGGTTAGTTAGTTCCTTTGGAGACTTCCAGTTATGCACTAGTCATGTGACTTTGCAGCTGTATATAGTTGCTTTAGGAGGTCATTATGCAGGAATCCAGGGCTATTGGGTTCAAAATTATAAAGAAGCATAGCTTTGGGAGGTACCAAATGCCTAATGTGGAGAAATACCAGGCAGGAATCCACAGCCATGTTCCAAAACTCCTGCACTATTTGTTACAAATGTTCTACATATTAATGTCATAGTAAGCCTACTCAGGCATTCTCAAAGCATTTTGTTTAATCATGTAAGGATGGGGAGAAGTCCAGCCTCACCCCTCTCCTTCATCACTCTCATCTCCCTATACATGTAGAAAGTGATGGTCTGAAGAGGAGAGTGTCCTCTGTCCATGGGACCTCTCTACATGATCCGGAATCAAATACTTGGAAGGTTGTCACACAGAGGAGGGCCAGGATCTTTTCTCCATCACCCCAGAGTGCAGGACACGGAATAATGGGCTCAAGACAACAGGAAAAGCTTCCTGACTGTTAGAGCAGTACGACATTGGAACCAATTACCTAGGGAGGTTGTGGGCTATCCCACATTAGAGGCATTCAAGAGGCAGCTGGACAGCCATCTGTCTGGTATTCTTTAAGGTGGATTCTTGCATTGAGCAGGGGGTTGGATTCAATGGCCTTATAGGCCCCTTCCAACTCTACTATTCTATGATTCTATGATTAAAGAACATGCTTTGGGAATGCCTGAATAGGTTTTTGTTTTGATTATGTATGCAATATTTTAAATACATATTTTCATGTACTATTTATTTATTTATTTATTTTATTTACTGCATTTCTATACCTCTCAACAGCCAGAGTTCTCTGGGCGGTTTACAAAAAATTAAACCATAAAAACCATTTAAAATATAAAACAACAGTACAAAAACATAATAAAAAATGTAGTATAAAAGCACAAGTACTGTCATGCCTGGGAATGCATGTGCTCCCTAACAGTGAAAACCTTACAACTATATGGTGCCAAATTTATCAATGACTTTTGAGAAGGTTACTTTATGCTCCTACTTGGCGGGTCAGCTCCAGAAGGTGGTGCTTGGGGAACATTGCTCGGCCCCGTGGATTCTCCAGTATGGGGTTCCGCAGGGGTCAGTCTTGTCCCCCATGCTGTTCAACATCTACATGAAACCGTTGAGTGCAGTCATCTGGAGTTTTGGAGTGCGTTGTCATCAGAACGCTGATGACACACAGCTCTATTTCTCCTTTTCATCTTCAGCAGGTGAGGCTGTGGATGTGCTGAACCAGTGCCTTGCTGCGACAATGGACTGGATGAGGGCTAATAAACTGAAACTCAATCCATACAAGACTGAGACGCTGTTAGTGGGTGGTTCCGCTGACCGGCTGGAGGGTGTTCAACCTGTTCTGGATGGGGTTGCGCTCCCCCTGAAACAGCAGGTTCGTAGCTTGGGGGTTCTCCTAGAACCATCTCTGTCACTTGAGGCGCAGGTGGCCTCAGTGGCACGGAGTGCCTTCTGCCAACTTCGGTTGGTGGCCCAGCTACGTCCCTATCTGGACAGGGATAACCTGACTTCAGTTGTCCATGCTCTGGCAACCTCCAAGTTAGATTACTGCAATGCACTCTACGTGGGGCTGCCTTTGAAGGTGGTTCGGAAGCTGCAGCTTGTGCAAAATGCAGCGGCCAGATTGATAACTGGAACCAGAAGGTTCGAGCATATAAGACCTACTCTGGCCCGCTTGCATTGGCTGCCTGTATGTTTCCAAGCCCGACACAAGGTGCTGGTTTTAACCTATAAAGCCTTATGTGGCTTGGGACCACAATACCTGATGGAATGCCTTTCCCGACATGAACCTACCCGAACACTATGTTCAACATCTAAGGCCCTCCTCCGAGTGCCTACTCCGAGGGAAGCTCAGAGGTCGGCAACAAGAGAGAGGGCCTTCTCTGTGGTGGCTCCCCAATTGTGGAATGATCTCCCTGACGAGGCCCGCCTGGCGCCAACATTGTTATCTTTTCGGTGCCAGGTCAAGACTTTCCTCTTCTCTCAGGCATTTGGCAATATCTGAGGAGCCTGGGTTTGTTTTTGTTTTTTGTAGCTTTTTGGGGTGTGTATGTTGTATGTTTTTGCTGTTTTAATTTTTGTATATTGTTTTTAATTGTTTTAATCCTATGTAAACCGCCCAGAGAGCTTCGGCTATGGGGCAGTATACAAATGTAATAAATAAATAAATAAATAAATACTGCCAATAGCGCACCTAGCAGCAAATTTTCAACTGTATGAGGCTCATCAGAGGAGCGTTTTATCACACGCTCGCTACTGCCCACTTACAGATGTGCACTTGTCCTTTAGACAATGCCTGCCTCCCGCCCGCCTCCTGCTCTTTCCGCTTGATTTTCCATCACAGAATAGATCCCTTTTAATCCAACTTTTTTGAAAAACAGAAGATGCCATGATCTCCTGCTGTGTGTAGGAAAATAAGCGTGATAAAAACAGCCTCTGAATGGGCCACATGATCTTTGTTTACTTCCTCTTTCCCCTCTGTAAAGAATGAGGAAGTGCGGAGAAGCGATGGTAAGGAAATATAATTCCCCCCACCCCTCCATCCCGGGTGTTGATGTTCTATATTTCTTAACCTTCATTATATTATTTCTACAGAGGGCCCAGTTAATCTATCCATCTGCCTTGCCCATGATATTGGCAGGTGTCCCCATACTTACGGTAGACTCACTGAAATCAATAGGAATGAAATTGTTAACTAACTTAATTCCATTGATTGCAATGAGTCTACTGTCATTATTACTAAGTCTAGAACCAACCCAGTATCTTCTCACAACAGTAATTGTCAAAGGCTGAAATTGTATACACACGTACCTTGGAGTAAGCCCCAATGAATTAAATGGGGCCTATATCTGAGTAGGCAAGTATGCGATTGCACTGTAAGGGTACAATCCTATGCATGTTTATACCGAAAAAAGTTCTCCAACTCCCGGCATTCCCCAGCTAACCATGGATGCAATCTATGTAACCATGGCTTTGGCTTGGGATGGCAGGGAAAGAGGGGGGGTGCAAAGGGGCAGCAAGGAGGCTGTGAGCAAGGAATGGGGAATGGGGAGTCCCATGGACTCCCGTTCGGTTGTCCTATGGACTCCCGGTTGGCCTTGTGCTTGGCTTTCCTAGGTGCCAGCCATGAGGTTGGCACCCAGGAACCTGCAAGGCCAAACCACCTTGGGGGGGGGGGGGGGGAATCTCGCTTCATCTTCATCGATGAGGTGAGGTAGGCACCCTCCGTAGGACCATTAGTCGAATTGGAGCCATTTCAGAGGCTCTGGAACGGCCTCCAAGGCGAGTTGGGTGCTGCTGCTGTACACAGCCTTAGTCCTTTGGCCTAATAATATCCCCTGGTTTCAACCTGTATGGACTGAAAAACTATGTGCTGGTTAGGGAAGTCTGCCCTAGTGGCTGAAGATATTACTTCAAACACATGAACACATTTGAAGTGCAAGGAGAATTTTACCAAAATCAGGTGCAGAGATGTGGTAAAATGTGTAGTAAGATGGACATCTGCAACCGCCCTCTGCTTCTTGATTTCAAAGCCACTATTCTAGAGCAAGTAGTGAGACAAATGTGGCAAGGTAACTGAGATCAGCAGTTGCTTTATTGGATAATATTTTTCCACCAGTATTCCAAAACAAATGGAAGGAGAAGGAGGCGTGGATGGTTAGAGAGATGTACTAACGCCAGAAAGCCACAGAAGGGCAATAATAATGTTTAATGGTTGGTAAGCAGCTTTCCATTTTCTGCTACTCTCCTTAAAATATGAAATCCTTTAAATATCTGTTGAGTACATCTGGAAGGTGTGAAATATTACCAGAGATGTAATAGAGCAGCACTCGACAAGAATTAAACATTGTAAACATCCCCTCTGTTGATTTTATTTGAAGCGTTTCCTTGAGGTGATGGATAACTTCAAAAGGAAAATAAATGAGGCTATTTATAAAAACTTAATAAATCCAGAACCTTAACACTGCAGAAAAATGGCAGTTTTGCTATCTAAATTCAAGACATCATAACACTTGGGAGAAAATTGCTAAGCATATTACTCCTGTCTTATTTATTGTTTCCTAGACGAGAACTGGAGTTATGCCTGCTATTCCCTACCTTGTATTACTCCTTATATTTCCACCATAGATGAGAGTGAAAATAAATGACCACGGCATAGGCTGTTGGGTGGTTCTGGTTTACTGTAGCCCATCACATTTGTCTGACTGGCTCTACACTCGAAACTGAATGAGGTGGGAATGAAGTGTTAGTCTTGAGGTGAGAGAATGGACTGCACCACTCCGGACAGCAGGTGGAAGAACATGTTTTTGATGCTTTCCTACCCAAAAAAAGATTTCCTGCATGCAGAAAACTAGAACTAAAATGTTGGGCTAGAACCTTCCTCTCTTCTGCACATGTTCTGCATCTACTATGCAGAGAAGCATTCAAAAATGGCACTCCCTAATTGCAGTATTAATTAAGTCCATTCTACTCACTCATTCTGCTGCATATGCAGGCCAAGCTCTGACCAAGTGGTGGAGGGGTAGCACTTTAGGAATGCAGAGTACAACACATCTTAAAATAGCCTTCCCCAAACTGGTGTCCTCCAGATGTGTTGGCATTCAACTCCCATCAACGCCAGCCAGCATGGCCAATGGTCAGAAATGCTGGGAATCATAGTCTGAAACATCTGGGGGGTACCAGGTTAGGAGAGGCTGTTCTAGAAGGCTGTTCAAATTTATTATGAATTAATTTGGGCAGAAGGATATATACCATTAGAGATTTTAGTATAATCTGCTACAGTATGTTTCCCACTGAAAAAATGCTATGGCTGGAGACTTCATCTGTCAACCTAACTACAGATTGAGGAGGAAAGTAAGAACTGTAACAAACCACACAACTAAAATTAAGTTGTTCTTCCTCTCTTGTTTCACATTAGGAATGGTGGTTCAATCCTCATGCTTGCTTTTCTCTGAGTGCTTTCTTAACCTTGCCATTTTCCACTCCATTTTAAGTTTAAAAGACATCTGCACACACAACTGCAGTGCATTTGCTCTCTCAAATGCAAGCGTTGTTTGCAATAAATTTTGCTTCCCATTCAAAGACAACTTTATTACAGTTTTATCTTGTTTGCAGACTGTAGTTATAGTTCTGCCAGAATTTCTGTTATAAATTTTATTGTATTGTATTTGTAGCCCTATAGTGTAAAAGGCCAACCGCGCTGAAATTTCTTCAATAAGCCTCAACCCCACAGATAAATATTTTTCATATAAAATACAGTGAAATGTTACTTTGCATTTTCTGTTTTCAGAGTAATCAATCTTCATGGTATCCTGGTTTGCCTTGAACCAGCTATGGGCTAATGCTATCCATGTATAAAGTGGGCTTCTGCCCACTACCCTTGGCTGCATGAGAAATTGGGTGTAAATTGGGGTTGTGTGCATGATTGTGCAGCCTAGCCTGGAAGCTGCTTCCAAACTCTCCCTGGATGGGCTCCATTTGTACTTAAAGTATTTAACCTATCCAATAAATTTCCAAGGGCAGTTTACATAAACAGAATATTAAACGTGAGTTTTAAAAACAACATTGAATAAAAGTAATAACAACTATCAATGTATAAAAGCAGCATAAAGTCATTTGTCAGAGATAAAAGCCCATTTAGAAGCTAAAACAGATTAAGGCATGCAAAAATACAAATGTCTTTGCCAGGCAAATAAAAGACATTAAGCCTCTCTGAGGAGAGCACACCATAATTTGAGTGCCACCACTGAAAAGGTCCTATCCGCCATGACCACCCACCACATTTCACCTGGCAGAGCCATTTGGGGAGGGGCTCAGATGAAGGTCTTAAAGCAGCCTACCCCAAGCTGGTGCCCTCCAGATGTTCAGGACTTCAACTCCCATTAGGCCCAGCCAGCATGGCCAATGGCCAGGAATTCTGGGATGTTGCCCAAAACATCTGGAGGGGAGCAGGTTGAGGGAGGCTGCCTTAAAGTTTGGATAGGTACATCTGGAGATGGGCAATGTTCTTAGTCTTCTACAGGGGGTAAAGAAGTTTGCATGAAGGGGTTCGTATCTTCTCTCTCTTGAAACATTTCATTTTTCATGTTGCAATACATTTTCTCTATTTCATAAAAGCTGGAAAAATGGCACTCGTGTTTAGAAATTTGTTTACAAAGAAACATCAGTTGTCAGCTCCACATGCCTTATAATACTAAGCAACTGGCTCCTTTGATACATTGTATGAGAAGAAATCAATACTGTTGATATTTAAAGCATTCATTCTTTATTATGAATTGGTTTTTTTAGTCCTCCTTAAACAGTCAAATGCTAACTGAAATTGTGGAAAGAAGCTCTGTCAAAGTGCTGCTCCCCTTTTTTCTAAGCAGTGGAAATTTCAAGGCAGCCTTTAGCCCTGTTCAGATGTTCTGAACCTGAAAAGGACAAATACGTGAGGAGAAACAGCACCCTAGCCACATCCTTCTTCTTGCCTTCATCACCCTCAATTTATGGAGGGTGATTATCTGAAGAGGACTATTACTCCTGGAACAAAGAGGGAAGGAAGCACCAACAAGCTGGAGACAAAAGGAGAGCAAAGCTCTGGTGCTATGTAAAAATATATATTTTTACATAGCACCAGAGCTTTGCTCTCCTTTTGTCTCCAGAGGACTATTACTCCTCCTCGACTCAAGCCCCAGCTCCCAACTTTCATAACTGTTTTATCAATTCAACTGTCAACCCCAAGTGAGCTCCACTGGCCAATCTCACCTCATGAAGGAAGCCCAATCACAGTGAGGTTCTATCATCAGTAGAGCTAATCCAGACCATAAATCATGATTATTTGGGCTCTCTTCTTCTTTCATAATAACCAACATAACACTTCATATCTTCTCCGATTAAAGGCATATATAATCTGCTAGAGGCCCTGTCCGATGTAGGTAGAACCACTACTGATATATGCCCTCTCCCTACACACACACATTTTCACACACACCCATTCATACATGTACACACACACAATGTTCCCAGCCCACCTCCTCAGTTGACCCAAGTCTTATAGTATCATTTTACTTTAAAAAATGCACCTGTTGAGAAGAAACCACCCGCACACAAGCAACAAGCACAGGCAGCACTAGCCCCAAGGCAGAATTAGAATCAGAGATTGATTAATTAATTGCTGGCACACCATAGAAATTAGTAATAACAACCTCACATTCACACTCTGCAGTTTGCAACTAATTACCTGAAAAATGATGCCCTGGAATTGTATCAAGGATTCTTCTGCTAGCATTCCATGCTGCTGGGACAGAAGAAAGCAAGAAAGAACATAGATGAGATTATTTTCAAAGAGGAAGGGGAAGGACAATCTGGCCCAAGGCACCACTCAGAGGACCAAAGACAGTCCTCCCAGGAAGAACATCAGGAAGGAGAAGGCAAGCCTGGTCCTAGTAGAAGCAACTGCAATAAGCTTGCTTCCACCACCCTCCAGTACCATGCTGCTGCAAGTGCTAGTTGCCCTGTGGGAAAGGCAAATACTGGCCTCAGTCACTGGGTGTAAGAAGTTGCCTTATAACAAGTCAGATGGTGTGGAGAATGTGAATAGGGAGACATTTTCTCTCTCTCTTCCACAATACTAGAACCCGGGGTCATCCCATGAAGCTGATTGGTGGAAGATTGTGCATAGGATTGTGTCCTAAGTGGACTTTATAGGCAAGCCACTTCCTTTCAGCCTCTTATCTGGAACATGGGGATGATAATAATACTCACTTACCTCACATGGTTGTTGGAGGGATTACATGATAATACATGCAAAGCCAAAATGCTACATATTATTACTGTGACCCGCTAGGTGCTTTAAAAGCAAGACCTCTGTTTTTGACATTCTTGACAGGCAGAAAACCAGCTGCTGTGCTCCTACGCATGGGTACTGGGCTCCCTTTAACTTAGGAGATCATATCACATAGGTCCAGACTAGAACATACCAGAAAGTTGTTATCTGCCCACGGACCTGAGATCCATGATACACTTTAAGACTGCCTTTCTCAACCTGGTTCTTCCCCCCTCCCCGCCCCACCCCGATGTGTTGGATTACAATTCTCCTCATTCCCAGGCAGCATGGTTGGGGATGGCTGCTTTAAGATAACATACTTTTGTTCAAATGATAAAATAGCTGATCAGAAATCCTTGCTTCCTGCTCTAACCTTCTCTCTCTCTCTCTCTCTCTCTCTCTCTATTTCAGAATCACTACCACAGCTGCCTGCATGATGGATTTACGCAGGTATCCTCTGGATGAACAGAACTGCACACTGGAAATTGAAAGCTGTAAGTTGTCTTGACATTTTCCATTGGTTTCTGTAAAAGTATAAACTTGCTTTGAAAGAGAAGGCATGGTGGAAGAGCCAAATAGCACACTGTGGATATTTTATGCATACAGCAACATCCATATAAATTACTGGTATTTTTCTGAGCTCTTATGAATTTGTTTGATTTGACATATTGGGGGCTTCTCTACATGAGGCTTTTATTGTGCACTCATGATCAGTTGCTCACATTTTTTGCTGTTCCTTTACATGACATCGAGCCTATCTACACTACTACTTTAAAACGGTTTAAAATGTTTTCAAAACGTTTTCAAAGTGTTATATCCTGCTTGGTGTAGATAGGTCCACTGTCAATATCCAGAGCCTGTCCAACACTTTCTGGCCATTTTTGCATCTTTATTCTTAACATGGAAAATGGAATAATATTTTTTATCGCACTTTGAAGCACTGAAATTGCTGATGAACTTTTGGAATCCTGCTATCTGTAACTTACCACAGCACCATCTAATGGTTGTATAATGAAACATATAGAGCTTGCAAGAACTTGCTGGAAAAAAAAAAACTGTGTAAAGGAGCTGATCTTAATCCCTCAATTCCTTAAAAATTTTGGAAACATCATTTTGCCACCTAATCTTTACAGCTGAAATGAAAATTGCTGTTCCGACAGAAGTGCATCTAAATTAATTACTGTTACTGAAAACTTTCGGTAGAATCAGCTGCATGTACCACACAAATACACTGGCATTACAGCATTATTTATTATTGTTGGGGTAACAGGCTTTAATCTACCAAGCCTTTTGTTGATTGATCTATAACTGCCAATTTTAATCAGTGATGGCAATTTTTAATGGGTGAAGTGTGGCACTAGTTTATTTTTAAGAGTGTTTTACTTCTAGTGTACTACTGTTACAAGGAATGACGGAGATATTATTAAAGACATTGTTCCTCCTTATAGTGATTAAGTGGCATTTGTTAAACTGCAAGGTCTTTCAAAGTTCCTTGAGTATCACAAAAAGCATTTGTTTTGAGG
Source organism: Anniella stebbinsi (assembly GCA_029215795.1). Lineage (NCBI taxonomy): Eukaryota > Metazoa > Chordata > Lepidosauria > Squamata > Anniellidae > Anniella > Anniella stebbinsi. Next base: position 174,082,323 of record JARDYH010000004.1, on the reverse strand, counting down.
TGCTGACAATATGCAAATGCATTTTACTTTAATCGGTTGCTTAGATGGATAACAAGAAAATTGTTAATCAACTAAAATGTCTGTAGTCAACTGATAGCCCTAATTATGATTAACTAGCAAAACGCCAGTCAAGTGTAGTAATTAATGTTGGACTAAACCCTGGATGACCCTGGGTCAAATTCTCACTCAGCCATGAAATTCACTGTGTGACTCTGGACCAGTTACTATCTTTCAGCCAAACTTACTCCACAGAACTGCTGTGGGGATAAAATGGGAATGGTGGAGAACCATGTACACCATCTTGAGCTTTTTGGAAGAATGAGATAATTGAAATGTCAATCATAGTAATAATACATGCGTATTGCTGCAAGAACTGGACTGGGGAAGGTTGTCAATCACCTAGCAGACCATAATATATGGCTGTATTAGCCTATGTGTAACTCAGTGGGTCACAAATTGTACATACCTGAATAACTGGCTCTATGACTTTGTGTTTGCTTTAACTGGCATCCCTTCTGTTTAGAATTACTTTAGCATCCTTGTCATCGTTTACAATATTATTAACCTTCATCAATTACTATCAAATATAGAACATCAGTTACTGAATACTAATTGACAAATGTAAAACACTAAATATCACATTGCGAGCATTCAGCGGGTGACACCATAAAATTGGCTTCCACATTAAATAAGGCATCGTGGGAGGAATAGAAAATGTCTCATTAAGCCATTTATGTTTCTGAAACAGTCTGTGGCTGTGTTTTCTGCTTTCTGCAGAAATAGGAACTATGTTAAAAGTATATAATGTTTGAACATATTTAGGGGTCAATTTGAAGAGGCACTGGCATGAATCAATTAAAATATTCCAGTAAACTCTCTCAGCAGTTTGTGCCAGGAAGGAAGAAACACTCCAACAGCTGTGTTCAGATCAAAACCTTTATCACCACTTAGATTGGCAAAAAAAAATGTTATGACAGACTTGAGCAGGATGATTATTAGTTTCTCTTTGAGAGAAGGCTGCATTGATAAAATGATTTCATATTGAGAACATGCACTTTGAATTGCAAGGGTTTCATAATAAAGGGCAAAATCCACTACATACCATTGTGGCCTGGCCAGTTCACCATGCCACCTTCATAAGAACGTAAGAAGAGCCATGCTGAATCAGACCAAAGGCCTATCTAGTCCAGCATTCTATTCAAACTGGGCATCACCAATTTTACTACCTATTTATTTATTGCATTTCTATGCCGCCCAAAAGCCAAAGCTCTCTGGGCAGTTTACAAAGATTAAAACCATGAAAACCATTCAAAATATAAAACAACAGTATAAAAACATAATATAAAATACAGTATAAAAGCACAACCAGGATAAAACCATGCAGCCATGCAGAAATTAATATAGATTTAAAATACAAATTTAAACAGCAAGGTTAAAAATTAAGCTGATGAATTGTTAAAATACTGAGAAAATAAAAAGGTCTTCACCTGGCATCTAAAGGAATATAATGTAGGTGCCACTACCAATCATATTTAGTATTTACCACATTTGTATCTTGTCTTTCCTCCAAGTTGTTCAAAGTGGTGTACGAAAAGGGGTTCCTTCCACCATCTCACCCTTATATGAACCCTGTGATGTAACTTAGGATAAGCAATAGTAACTGGCACAAAGTCTCCCACTAACATTCCTGGCGGCATGGAAATTTGAACTCAGGTCTCTCACATCCGCTGCTTACACTCTTGCCAGTACAGTATGCCACACACCTTAAGGGGCTCTGATCACAAGAAAAGAAATATCCACTTAACTAATTTGTTTTCTGAATTAAGGAAATTCAGCGAATTGCTCCTTGGAAAAGACAAGATAAATCATATGTCAGAAAAGATGTAAGAGCTATTGAAATAATGTGTAATTAGATTTCAAATCAAGTTCCACAACTTTGCAAGATTAACTGACCATGTACCTCAATGCACTTCAGTACGGCTCATTTACCTCTAATGTCAATGAAGATTACAGAATGAAAAATACTAGTAATTCAAGAGGCCTCAATGGAATTGCTCTTTCTGGATTACTTGTATTTCCACCATGAAATGGGTGCTACAACCATGCCTCCTTCCAAAGTCTGCATGCCCGACAAAGTCTCCTCAGCTATACCTAGCAACCAAGAGCTTTCACACATTATATAAATGCTGACAATCAACGTGAATGTGTGTGCAACTCCAAGCCAGTGAAGTTTCCAGAGCTTTTGAATTGCCAGCCTGTTGTGATAGCTCTTCACAACGTTTTATTCAGTCAGGTCACAATTAAATCTCTACATGCAGGCAGCAGAAAATGTGAGTCTTGTCATTTCACATTTTTATTGGGGGGGAAAGCATGTACTGTTTGGCGGCAATGCATTCATCCTCGAATTATTGGCCTTTGGCGCAGTTTATGCATTTACTGGTTTCCTGCCAATGTGTGAACAGCTGCTTGAAGCACAGACTCTCTCTAAGCAAAGAATGAATGTAAAGGTTTTATTTGTCTGTTGGTGAACTCAGTGCAGCATCTGATAAATTATTCCAATCATAGCTGCAATGGAAACTCCATTTTCATACTCCATTTTTACCCAAACTCATGAATTCCATGTGTGTCCATTACAGATACTCTCTCCTTTTTATATAACAAAAGGTACAGCAACCAACTGCAAACACAGCAAAGGCGCAATCCTATGTATGGCTCAATCTACATGAAGCATCTTCTGATACTGATGCAATTTAAAAATGCATTTTCTTGAAGTCACATCTACACCTCCTCTAGCATACATAACCAACTGATCTGGTGGAGACTTGATATAAATCTTGCTTCCATGAAACAAACAATCTTCAACTGCATTAATTTGGCTATATAGTCAGTAAGTTTGGTGTGAAAGAGTGGATTTTTTTTAAAAAAAAGTCATCCGAAAAGCAACATGCTGGCTTTTTTAGGATTAAGCATCATTGAAGAGAATGTGATGTACTTCTGAGGAGACATTTTTATTGGCATGTTTTTGGCTAGTTTTTCCCTGAGGCAAAAAAATAAAATGGACAAAGAAGAGAATTGGGAAGGCTTGAAGAGAAAAGGCATTCCAAACTCCCCACCACCACCAAGACAGGGGGAGGGGAGCAGTATTGTAGGAAAAGGTAAATAACTTCCTTCCTTCTGGGGTCATCAACATGTTTCCTCCTCCTCTTCCTCCTTTTGACAAAGGAGAGAACATGTCTCATTCGATAAGCTTATTTGAAGGTGTGATGACGTGAAGTTATGCATTAACATACAAACAAAAATTATCAATGAGGTTGAAGCTGGCAGAAAGGGTAAACTCCTTCCGTTCCTGTCAGGTCCACCCTTAGCTGATGCAACTTTCTGTTCCTCCTCGCAGCACTGAAGCAATTTAGGACACCTTGATTCCCAAAACAGATGGAAGTTGTGGTAACCAGAACATCCGTCACAAAAGGACTTTGCAAAAATGCACTTTGTATGGCAAAGGCACCCGGGACTGATACAGATTGGGGGTAATATGATGTGTTATGACCATGTGTGAGGTGCAGTAGCACCACATTAAATTCCCCATGTAGATTGGGCCCATGTTTAGACAGCAAAAAGTGCTATAACTCCTAGCATTCCTCAGCCAGCAAGGCCTTTAATGGCTTTTATTCAGATGTAACACTAAATGTGGGTTTTCTATGGTGGGCACCAGTGGGCCCACAGATACCTCCTAGGCACCCACCATGCTTCCCGACCCTCCTATTTTTACAAAACAAAACTTAGTTTAAAAAAAAAAAAAGCAGGAAGGCTGGCAAGCTGCAAAGTGAAGTGCCAGCCTCCAGGGCCGCTTTATTTCTAAGAATACTTCTTGGCCATGGGGACATTCTTAGAAAACAAAATGGCAGACAGCTGCAGCCTACTGCTTTGTTCTGAAGTGTGACCAGACACCCAGAAAAAGAAAAAAAGATAAGGTGGGGTGGTAGAGAGCATCCTTGTGGCTTGAGGGTGGTGATAGGGAGCAATGGGGTGTTTCACCTGGGCTGCGTGTCTTTGTTTTGTTGGCTCTTGTGTGCATGGCATGTGCATACATGTTACTGTTTATCATCTATTTAGTTCTGCCGTTAGACCATATCAAAGATGCCAGTAGCACCTCAGAATTGTTAATGCGACTTCCTAATGCAGCACTGTGTGATTTCAACCCAGTGAAAAGTTTGGAGCAAGCTCAGCGGGACCTCTTTCTAAAATGTATGAGACCAAGAGCCACCTTCATAGGGCATTATGAACATACTTTGAAACCTAGGAGTGATTCAGTTAGTGGATCACATGGATCCATTCCAGTCTGAAATAAGTGTGTGTTATCCATCTATGGATACATCTGGGATTACAACCATTCAACTAGCAAAATGGATCTGTAGGTAAACTACGGCCATTCTCTATTAATAGCCATTGCCCAAACTAACATGATTTTATCCTGCCATCTGTTATTTTGCCTTCATTGCTATTGTACAAAATGAGTTAACATGAATCTCTTTCCAAATCTTCCTTTCAGGTTGCAAGGATGTGGGATGAGTGAAAAATAGGTGTGAAGAATAAGAAATTTGAACCTGCAGGAATTGCTGGGGGACGGGGGAGAGTCAGCTAGTTGTGCTGTAAGAAATCAGAGAGCTATTCTGCAAGTTACGACTGCCCCCTGCAGCTTCTCTGAGGGCTAATTCACATCTTGCTTTGCCAGAGGCATCTTTGTTTTGCAGCACACTTGCTGCTGATGGTTGCCTTCCCTGCTGCTAACACTAGCCAGAGTTTATATTTTTCAGCATAGTTTAAGAGCTTTTCTTCTTACAAACATCAATCTGTTATTTATGGTCAAGTGAGGCCACGATCCTATGCCCACTTACCTGGGAGTAAGCCCCATGGAACGCAACTAGGCTGACTTCTGAATAGATATGTATTGTGTCTGAGTTAGCGATATAAGGGGAAAGTTCTGGCAAGGATTGCTGATCTTCTTCCTCACCAGGGGTGAGGAACTTCAGGCCTAGGGGTCAAATCTGGCCCTCTGAAGTTGACACCCCCTTTCCCCCCAAAGACAGATCATTTGGTGGTTTCCCGGCTTTGGTGCAGTTTCCCCCGATTCTAAAAGGTTGAAATGCTTATCCTTCAGCTTAGTTACCAGTAGTAAGATTTCTAAGTTAAAATATGTTGGTATTTTGGGTATGTTTTTGCCCCACTGCCTTGCCTTTGGCCCTGCCCACTATTGGAATATTGTGCTGAGAGCTTTTCCAAAATTAATTGAGCCCTGTGGGCTGAAGGAGGTTCCCCACTGCTTTGTAGACTTAAGTGACCTCCTTTAGCCAAGAGGCCATACTCCTCATTTAATCTTTTTTTAAAAAGGATGAGAAGTATAATTAAATGATTATAAAGGTAAGAATGTCTGAGCATATGCAGTTTCTTTCCCTCATCCCTGAGAAACTGTAGCCTATCTGCTTTGAACTACACAGCAGGGCTTCTTTCCAAGGTAGATAGCAAGGCTGCTACACAAAGCTGAGGAACATGTTTTAATTGTTATTGCAACAAGTTAGTATGCATTCTTGATCCAGAAATATCTGGATTTCAAAAGGTGACTCTAAGATTTAAAGCAACAATTTAAACCACCGTGGTTTAAATAAATCTGCCTTGGTAACTGCTGATTTTCACAATGAGTTGACAGTGTATGGCAGACACCTTCCATCAGTGATACTTCATCCTTGAAGACTCACGAGAGCATCAGCTATAGAAGGTTTAGAAGAGGGAAAAAGTGCTCTTTAGCAAAATGGTGAAAGTTACAAGGGACCAGGTTGTGCTTCATCTGCTGATGTTTAGGACCAACTTCTGGGGGCAATTTACATATGCCATGTTGGATGGTTGATGAGCAAGGTTTGGTGTGATCTTCTGCATCTCCTGTTGGCTATATTGTTCCATGTTCATTTCTTTAGTTCATCACAAAATTACCTCCACAGCTCAGTAGAGGTGAATCAGGAATGGACATATAGAAGTTGTGCAAATGGGGGTCCAGGACTAGAAATTCTCTCCTTTCTGGAACCAGTAAGATGTTGCATGAGTAGGAATGGAATTGTTATATACTGGAAACTATCTCTATGTAACTACTTTTATTTATTTATTCTATTTAAATTATATTTGAGCTACTTTTCTGCCACATGGTTCTCAATGCTTTGAGGGCAGTTTTCCTGTCTCAAAGAAAGAAACATCAAAATAGGATTCTGTTATTTAGAAAATGTGCAGTAGTGATAATAAAGTTCTGTTCTGTGCACACAACCCTATGCATATTTCCTATACACACTTACCTCGGGAGAAGTCCAACTGAACGCTGTTGAACTGACTTCTGAGTAGACATGCATCGGTTCATGCTGTTAATCTGCATCACATACTTCCAGGCAAGCGTGCATAGGATTACTGCCCAATATAGTACCCTGCACAATTCCGACAATACCATGAATCAACCATAACTATAGGGCTGTGCTGGGACCAGCCAACCCACTTTGGAGGCTGATTCAGAGCTTCCGAGCCACCTTGGCCTGATTCAGATCCGAAGCAGATCCAGACATCTGAAGCGGGTCAGATGTTGTGGTTTCCTGGGTGCCTGCTGAGCAGCTGCTTCACAGGCATCCGGGAAAGCTGGGCAAGGCCAATCGGGAATTCATTGGACTCCCCCTCTGCTGCCCCCTGCACCCAGTGATCTGCTGTCCCCTCCCACCCTTTTTGCCCACCCTAGTTTGCAACATTAGATCTAAAAAAAGACAGAATCCCCCATCTTCCTTAAACATGGCCGCTCTCACAGAGGATGACTGCTGCCGGGCGTGAGCGGACAGGTCATGTATGTCTTGCGGGTGGATGGGGGTACCCACATTGGCATTGTCTGAGACCACTCCAAAGCACTTTGGTTCTGATCCAACTCGCTCCAGACTGCTTCAGCCCAATCTGGTCCTGATGGTAGATCTCTGGATTTATTTATTTGTTACATTTCTATACTGCCCATTAACTGAAGCTCTCTGGGCAGTTCACAACAACTAAAATACAACATAAGCACTATAAAAGTTTAAAAGATTGTAGTATATCAGCAAGAGTTTCCAACTCCCAAATGTTTTTTTTTTCCTATCCAAATTAGGCTGCTGAAATGAAAAAAAAAAGTTTGGAATGAACTTTTGTAAGAAAGGACTGTGAGATCATTTCAGTTCTGGTACAGAAAATGAATCTCTACCAGGCTCAGAATGTGTTCAGAGGCACCCTTTTCTTTCATTCCAAGTGTTATGTCTCTTTTTGCACCTGGCTCTGGCCTCATGTCTGCCTAGCCCTGTCTTAGACGTACAACATAACAGCCCTACGTCTTTGCAATGCCATAATTCAAATTGTGGCTGCTAATCTATGTATTATTATTATTATTATTATTATATTGTCATTTACTAATTTTACTGTTTTTATTTAAAAAATCACTATCAAACTAAATTCTAGTCAACAAAGTAACATGCTTGATTATATTTATATATGTATATACATATTCCTATTGCAGATGGATACACAACTGATGATATTGAGTTCTATTGGAATGGAGAAAAATCTGCTGTAAGTGGAGTTAGCAAAATTGAGCTCCCTCAATTTTCAATTATCGATTACAAGATGATCTCAAGAAAAGTCGTGTTTGCAACAGGTAAGCACTGAGCATCTCAAGACATGCTCTGGAAATAGCAACAAAATATGGGAGATGTTCACTTTTTCCTTTTATTTATGTATTTTAATAGGGGCATACCCTCGGCTTTCACTGAGTTTTCGGCTTAAAAGAAATATCGGTTACTTCATTTTGCAAACCTATATGCCTTCGACTCTGATCACAATTCTGTCATGGGTATCTTTCTGGATCAACTATGATGCATCTGCTGCAAGAGTTGCACTAGGTAATTTATTCTTGGGACTATGCAGCTGCTTAAATACCCTAAATATGTCACAATGCTGTCACAACGTTCCTGAAACTGCAGCATAACAATGTTATAGATTGTGGTGCTGTACTGGTCCAACAAGTCTCATGTCGAGCGTTTTATTGCACACTTGTTACTGGGCACTCATGGATTTTTTGGGGTCTTATTCATGACATCGACTGCATCCCGTGCACCTCCTGGCCCTTCTAGCCTTCTTCATGCAACTAAAAAAGACCCCGGTAAATCCAAATTATTTTGAATACGGAACTTGCCACTATCTCCTGCTGTGTGCAGGAGAAGTAACGGGATCAAAATGGCCCACTGACAGGGAAACATGCACGTTTTTTACTTCCTCTTTCAAAAGTGAAAGTAATGAGGGACAAAAGCGTGGGCGGAGAAGCGACGGTAAGGAAACACAATTTCCCCCCATGTGATGATCATAAAATAAAAAGTACGGATTGGATCCAGATTAAGGCGCAGACAGCTGGACTAGCAGAAGCTGATTTTCCTCCTCCTTCCTCCCCACAGCAGCCCCTCCAACCCCAACCCAAAGGCTAAACAGAGGGGGACCTGTTGAATGGGGTAGGCTCTGGTGCTGGGAGAATGGAGAAATCCCAGTAAAGAGAGCTGCAGCTATTGGGCAGTATAGAAATGTAATAAATAAATAAGGTGGTGGCACCTTCCATAATGGAAATTGTGCTTATTTTCTATGATTTATGTAGTTGCAGAATGCAGTCTCTTTCTCTCTGCCTGGACCTCATTAGAAAATATCAGTGACCGTAGAGGACGTTAAAAATAGATAATGAGCTGTGGTGTCAGTGCATCCGTGACTCACAAAAGGTTCTCTTCTTCTCCACTTCGGATGACCATAGCTGATAGTAGCAATGTTATAACTTGCACAAGACTGCACCCTGTGCTGATTTAGTCACCTATATAATGGAGGGAACATCTGGGAGGGGAATGTGATGTGGTTGTGGTCCTTGCTGCCGCCCAAACCAGTCCTGCTATCTTAGAGCATGAGGAGCAGCAAGCATGCTGCTAAGGTGATGTAGAAAGGGACTCAATATTGCAAATGCATTCTTCTGGGTAGTCCATTCCATTCTCCTTCCTCCCAGTTTTGCAGGTTTTTCTCCAACGGTATTTCAGGCCCATTGAGCATGCTTAATCCTTGTTATTGGGTACCCATCCTTTATTTTTCTGAAAGGGGGAGGGTTTGGTATTTCTGCAAAGCTTCAGGTTCCCGCTGATACCTCCCTCTTGTGCATGGATAATGTTACATAATCCCTATTTGACTACATAAGGATTGGCACTCGAAGAACAAGTTCACTCTTAGTATATATATTTTTAGAAATGGTTTATCGGTGCCTTACGCAGTAGTCGCTTTCCTTCTTCCTAGGAATCACCACTGTGTTGACAATGACCACCATCAGCACTCATCTCAGGGAGACACTGCCAAAGATTCCATATGTGAAGGCGATTGACATCTACCTAATGGGATGTTTCGTGTTTGTTTTCCTTGCTTTGCTGGAATATGCGTTCGTAAACTACACATTCTTTGGAAAAGGCCCTCAGCATCAGAAGAAAGCAGCTGAAAAGGCCTCCAGTGAGAAGAGGAAACTGGAGATGAATAAAGTTCAGGTAACTGACTCCCTGAGTTTTCATATATTTTCATTTGTGTCTGGATGGGATTAAGAATGTTGAATAAGCAGATATTCAGGAAACCCTGACAGATCTATTTTGTTTTGGCCACAGTGCATAATACCAGCACTGATCTTGGATTTGTAGCCAGCACTGATCTTGGATTCGTCAGACACTTGGCTTAATTTGGGGGCTGAAAATGCAAGATATTAAATCCTTAATAAATAAATAAATAAAATTTTAATATGTAATAAATATATAAGTTTTTAGTCCTCATGGTTGTGAGAAAGCTGCTTTTTGAATTCGACAATAAGAAAGCAATATGCATCAAATCATTAATGGTATAAAAAGGATATCCAGTGGTTACTTACCCTCAAATAAATTAGAATAAAATTTTCAGTGGCTGGTCAATGGCAATACCATTACCAAGATTAACTTTGATTATAAAGAATCTTTCTGATAGTATTAGCCTAGAACAGGGTAGACAACCTGAAGCTCTCCAGATGTTTTGACTACAGCTCTCATCAGCCCCAGCCAACATGACCACTGGTCATGGGTCATGGGAGATGTAGTCCAAAACATCTAGAGGGCACTGACTGCCTACCCCTGGATTTGAAAGATGTTCATGTAATACACATGTGCAGACCCAGTTAAGTACAAAGGACTTTGAAAGAAAGGCAGAAAAATTCCCAGTAACATCAGGGGCCATACCGATGATCCATTTTTATGGTAATGTGGACCTTGGTGTGAGAGATTGCTTTTCTTCAGATATGCAACAGAAAGTCTCACAGTGCTCCTATGTGTATTTCCTGTATCTTACAGGTGGCAGAAATGTGATCTCTGAAGCTTTCAGCTCTGAGATATAGGTCCATTTATAGCAAAATTAGTGCTTTTATCTTGGTCCGCCTTTCCTCATAGCCACCATTACAACAGGATTGTTCCAGTTGAGCTCACACATGATGTGCATAGATTCCATCACACACACACACACACACACACACACACACACACACCACATCAACATTATGATCACATTAAAGGATGTCAGAATGTGTGCTAATGTTGTTGTGTTGCTTTTAAATTAATGTGCCATGAGTTGGAGAGAAAAAATTGAAGGTAAAATCTGGTAAGCCACCAAACAATGCATAGGGCTACTTGCATGATTGCATGATCATAATTCATGTCGTGATCCAACAGGGAGAAGGAGTACTTTTGCTGGTATAAAAAAAGACTGAAAATTGGGAATACATAGTGACCCTGTTTGCATGACACGACAGCCCATTGTAGATAAATTTACCCTCAAGAAGCTGAGCCACATGCCAGAATTCATTATGAATATGCAACCCTCCAATCTGGGCTTGCCATGTTGTGCAAACCTTGCTGGCAGGGGTTGTTTGAAGTATGTTTTAGGATTATGCGAGAGTTGTTTATCCCTCAAATAATGCCTGCTGGCTGGGTTTGCACAACATGACAACCCACTGCAACCAATAGTCGGGGTTTGCATATTCATAATGGCAGCCAGCATGCACCGCAGCTTGGGGGTAAATTAACCCATAATGGGCTGTTGTATCATGGGAACTGGCTTATATCTTTCACAAAACAACTACAAAGAGAAGATGTATACTGTCAGACCCAGCTGTTTTTGTGGAGGGAGGGGCAATGGAAAGGCAGGCCAGGTCAGGACATAGGTGAAGACAAAGCACAAAGAGGAAATCACAGCAGCAGAATTCCTTTCGCTCCAGACCAGCAAGCAAATATCACCTGGAAGCCCTTGCAAGAATCAGGCAGTAGGACACAACCCATTCTGACCTATTGCTATTTGGATGCTTCCTGATTGTCTTGGATGGTGTCGTGCAGGCTGAATCCCCACCTAACATCCTTCAAGACAGAACATGCTGAAATTGTCAGTCCTGAAAACTTTACTCTTTGATAGTGATTAGGCTGACCATATGAAAAGGAGGACAGGGTTCCTGTAACTTTAGCAGTTGTAGAGAAAAGGGAATTTCAGCCAGAGTCATTTGTATGCAATTAGTTCCTGGTGAAATTCCCTCTTCATCACAACAGTTAAAGTTGCAGGGGCCCTGCCTTCTTTTGTATATGGTCACTCTAGTATAGTGTCTGCACCTTTAACTGTTGTGATGAAGAGGGAATATCACCAGGAACTAATTGCATACAAATGACACTGGCTGAAATTCCCTTTTCTCTACAACTGTTAAAGTTACAGGAGCCCTGTCCTCCTTTTCATATGGTCAGCCTAATAGTGATAGAATCAGGAGCCATTTTCTTGTAAACACGGACCCTTTAAAAACCTAGATCAATGGACTTTGACCTTTTCAGACCCAAGACCCACCTTCTGAACTCAAGAGGGGATCCACTTGGCAAAACTATGTTTTATATTATTTTTGCAACAATTACAGATCCATCTCCACTTTTGTTTCCGCTCATCTTTGTCCCCTTCTCCTTTCCTAGACAATGTAGAAGTATCTGCCATTTGGGATCTGGAAGGAGTTCTGTGAATTGGCTGTCTGTGTTCCCAAAGTGGGTAGAAACATCACATTGTAGTTACATGCTGTATAACCCTCATGTTTCCTTTAGGGAAAGATTTTGTTGTTGTTTTTGTACAAGTTGGCGTAAGGTTGGCGATAGTAGTTCTTCTAAGTTGGGGGATTGGAATAGTTGAACAATAATTGCTTCATGTTCCTCTGACTTCCATGTTAGCCTTAGCTATATAAGAAAGTTTTGATCAAAAGCAATTCTCCCCTCATTTTAGAACACCCTGTATTATTTACTAGCCATTAAAGGGACCACATTACTCATTGAGTCGACTCATTGATGTTTGTAGAAGTGGGTAAGCAGTGAACTAGGGCAAAAGATAGATAATAAAAGATACATATTATTTCCTCTTTCCATTTCGGAAAAGGTGTTAATTTGTTAGCAATCATGATAAACTCTTTGTTATTAACTGTAAAACCTAAAATTCAGAGAAAATGAATAGTCTGATGATTTATACAGACCAGGAGCCTCCAAGTGATTTAGAAACTCATTTTAAAATGGAACAGCTTTGTTCATAATGCTTTAAATTGAAGTAATTCATCCAGTACTTGCCTTGTAATAAGCAATGTGTGCACAGTACTTTAAACAAAGGGGACCCACATGAATCATCAATTTAAACCATTAACACTTCTGAGTTATGTGTTTTACAATGGAGCAGAAACAAAAATAGAGCAGTCTTAATGGTATTTACACTTCTGTTGCAGGTGACTATGCAACAAAATTGGGAAGCCCTTTAATTTACCAACTGGGCTGTTCAGTAATTAAAAGTCCACTTTCATTTCAATAGGCATTTTATGATATGGTTTTGTGCAATAAGGCAATAGCCCTCTCTTGTTTGTCCCCAGCCTCAGTTACTGCAGTGTATAGGATTTCTGAATGTAGACATCCAATTTAGATAGGATGGCTAATAGCCACTGGTACGACTAACCTCCATGAATTTGTCTAATCCTCAGTGCTGGCCCTACCATTAAGCCAAGGGAAGCAACCACCTCATGCAACAGACATTGAGGGATGGCAGTGGCAGCCTCCCTGCTCTTTCTCTCTTGATATTCCCCTGTGCTGGAGGACAGAGCTGTGTATTATTGCTATAAGAGCTTATAAGAGCTTTGGCTATTGGGTGATACAAAAATGTAATAAATAAATAAATATTACACATATATGTTCTGCCCTTTTTCCTCTTGCAAGGAACCATTTTTATCCTCACAACAACCTTCTGACGTAAGTTAGGCTGAGCGTGAGTGACTGGACAAAAGTCACCCAGGGAACTTCATGGCCCGAGTGGAGACTACAACCCGGATCTCCTGAGTCCCAGTCCAACACTCTAACCACTACATCACAACTGGCTCTCACAATCTGTCCTAGACTGCTGCCTCAGGTATCTCATTGCCAGTGGTGAAGTACAATTCAAGTACAATCCAATCAGAGTGTGTACATGGACTGGAGAGAGGGCGCCGTCCTTCACCTCAGGCAGCCAAATGTCTTGGGCCGCGCTATTTTTTTCTTTTTTTTAAGCTAGAGGTTATCACTATGTCTCGTGGTGGCATAGTGATTTTCATAGGAATGTAAGAAGAGCCATGCTGGATCAGACCAAAAAGTTGAGTTCTCTTCAATCACTTGGGTATCTCTGATAGACGAGAGCTGCAAGAACTCTTAAGTTCCTGCTGGATTTTCCTCCTGGGATTTAGCTCCCAACTGTAAGTTTATAACAGGTTACACTTTTGGGATTTCTCTCCCTTTGCTGTGCCCTTGTTTTGGCCTCAACTGATGACTCGTCCACCAGGGAGTCCCTTCAATAGATTCTGACGAGCATTGTCAGGCATGTCATCAATTAAAATGAAGCACTGCCCAGGCTTATTGGGTGGCATCATTGCCCCACTGGATCTGAGAGTTCACCCTCCGCATAGTTGTGCAATGCAGGGGAGGAATCACTAATGGTACATGAGCTGTCTTTCAGGAAAGCTATATACCACTTCTGATTTTCTCATCAAGCGTTTGCTGATTCGTTTCCAAGGAACCCAGAGTTCCTGAGAGCATACACAGTCTGAAAATCACCATCCCGCAATGGTTCCTTACAGATACAGGGACATGCCCATGGCTGAGCAGAAAGTTGAGCCTCTCTCAGTCCAGCAAACCATTCTCCAGGTCAACCATCACAACATTTTCATTGCACATTCCTTCCTGACACTGGATCTTTCAATGGAAGGCAAGCAGTGAGGCTATTATGTGACTCCAAGTGTCTTTTTTCTTCTTTTTCAGGGAGGTAAAATTATTGAACTTTATAAACATTTCAGTTACAATGGTACTCAATGCAGTTGCATCAAGCTGGTGGGAAAACCACATGATCATCATTTGTAGCACATATGCAGAATTGCCACCTTCCTGGCAGCTTCTTGTGTTAGCATTGAAGTAATCTCCAAAGCAAGGATATGTCTTAGAATATTATTTAGCGCAGGGGTGCAGAACCTCTTTGAGCCCAAGGACCAATTTCTATTTTGGAGATGCTCTCGGGAGTCACATTGCAGTGGTGAGCAGGGCCAAAGAAAAATGGGGTGCAACCAACCAACCCCCACAAGTAACAGCATATTTTAGTTTAAAGACCTTTCTGCCAGTAACTTTGCCTTATAGCTTCTCTACACACAGGAAAATCTCACAGCCTTAATGGGGCTTTCATCCTCCACGGTCTTCCCATCATTACTACATACTTTTTTAAACATGACCATGTGATTTTGATTGAAAACCTCCCTTCTCAAAAAGTCTCCATTGTATTTAATGAGACATTGCAATCTAGTGGCAGAGAGGTACTGAGATGAAATTCTCCGGGGATAGCACAGGAGACGTCCTGGATTTTGACAATATCGTGTAATGGACCCACAAACTTCTGTGAGTAGTCAATCACAAGTGTGCAATAAATTGCTTGTTTAAAGAAGCTCTAAAGAGAGGGATTTCAACCTTTTTGAATGGGGGGGGGGGAGGAGTAACTGCCCCAAAGCCAGGAAACCACAAAATGATTGGTGGTTGGTAAAAAGGGGGTGGAGCCAGGGGGAAGGAGACAGGGCCTTCTGGGGAATCCCAGAGGGCCACATTGGGATCTCCAGCATGCTGGATTTGGCCCATCGGCCTAAGGGCCTTCAACCCTGGTTTACATTCCTTCAGTAATGTTGGTCTTAGAAGAGGCAGACTTGGCAGCTGAAGGTGGCCTATTCTCTCCCTTTTTGATATGGTCAATGTATTTTGTGCACCTATTTAATAGCAGTTCACTAATTTGCAAAGAGTTTGATAGAGCACTTATGAAGGAGAGGCCTTCTCTAAAGCATATTCCTTCCTTAGATTGACCCCTGTGGGAATATTCTTCTTACCACCCTGGAAATGAGAAATGAAGTCAGTAGCTCTGACGTGCTTGCAAGTTTGAACGACCCAAGAGCAACCATGTATTCGTATGACAGCGCCAGCATCCACTACAGGAGGCCTGCCAGGGCGAGAGAGCTCTACAGCAGAAGCACTTTGGACAGACATACGGCCCATCAAAAGGGACGCTTACGGAGAAGAGCATCACAGCTTAAAGTCAAAATCCCAGATTTGACTGATGTCAATTCCATAGACAAATGGTCAAGAATGGTCTTTCCTGTCACATTCATCCTTTTTAATGTCGTCTATTGGCTATATTACGTGCACTGAGTTACGCTGTGATCCTGCACCCACCCACCCATTCCAGACTCCCTTCTCTTTTCCTCAATTTTGCCAATCTTAAAAACTGCAGTAGCCACAACACTACACATTCAAAGTACAATATTCAGCCATTCCGTGGGTTAGAGTGTCCTTTTAACCACGTCCAAAAATTGCACCATGTTTACTTCAAAAAGAAGACAGTATCTGTTTGAACATAGTATCATTCTTTTAGATCTGCTTTCCAAGTGCTACAACACTGAAGACGTAAGTGTTCTTCTGTTTCATTTTAAGATTATTTCTGCTGATCTTTCCTTTCCTTTTTTCGTAGCATTTAATATATGAAATGAAATTCTGTCTTATTTTCCAAAAATGCACTGGTAACCCCCATACTGTTTGTCAAACAAAGCTCAAGTATTGCACAAGGAAAGACAGACTATGGCTGCAATCCTATGCACACTTTCCTGGGAGTGAGCCCCATTGGACAGAGTGAGACATACACCTGAGTTAACATGAATAGGATTGGACTGCACATGTTTACTGTAAATGAGCAGCCAGAAAAATAATAAGAACAGTGTGAGGAAACATATATGCACATATGGAGGGCAACCAACGTATGCACATATGGAGAACCATCACTGGTACAGAATTAGGACTACAACGGTTAATCACTTTAATCTGTAACTTCATAGACTTAAATTATCTTGATAAATTAAAAAGCTGTCCTAATTAATCGGGTAGCAGATATTTTTTAAAGAAATGTTTATGATTTTTAATACAAGTCTTCACAGAAATCACAGATGGCAGGGAACATCTTAGAAGAAGCCTGGCTTTCTCTTGCACACAGGAAGGAGTGCCTCTTCCAAAATAGTAGCTGTTGTGATGTGCACATCCATTTCTGAAAAATGCTTCCCCCCCTTCAGAACGATTCCTTTATTCATATGTAAATTTAGGCAGTTTTAATCAATACTCATTAAAACTCATACAATCTATCAACAAAGATTACTTTAAGCAGATGATAGCTCTAGAGTCTGTCTAGACAGAATAAATAATCTCTGTTCATAGGGTCTGGGCCAATTGCTGGTCTACAATAGACATGAGGCTGTACCTGAGGTATACATTAAGGTTTGCTGGAAGAAAAGAGGGAATTTCAAATGTTGCCCTTCCCATTGTCTTTAAAAGCCACTACAAACCTATGTCATGGTTATACCAGTTTACCCATCATGTGTCCCTCCCCTTCCCATAGTACAGGGAATGATGATTTTCTGAGTACTGAGAATTCCTGGTGATTCCTGCCCCTATCTGAAAACAACTCTACCTGGGAATAGAAAGAGAGAGAGGTTTTCTACATGAGGCATTTGTTGTGCATTAATTATTCCCTACTGTTGTTTATGGGCTATGTTGTGACCCTCCAATTTCATTTATGTTTGTAAACAGCACTTTCCTTGAGTTTTTTTAGAACAGGGGAAATGGGGTATTATTTCTGATTGGCAAAAGAAAATGTGATTTCCTTTTGTGCCACCTAGAAGATATGTAGTGAAAATGTAGGAATGAACGCTCCTCTTGTAGTGCTTGGATCTCAATTCTTCAACAAAACTGAAAGTTAATGCAACGGATTAACAGCCTCATGTAGAAAAGCCCAGAATGTCTATTGAATCTCCTTCAAGGGCCAAAGGAGATACGACACTAATCACATGTTTGGCCCTTGCACACTTGGCTTTTCTTCAGCAAATAGCCAATGGGGGGGGGGGGGGGCTGATCCAGATGAGGAAATTGGCATGGAGAGAAAAGGGCTTTAAACTATTTCCCCCTGCAGTCCTTATCGGGATCAATCACATGTAGTTGATTTGCCCCAGGAGGAAAACTGCCAATGGTACCAATAGGAACTTCCCTCCTAATGCCAATGGCAAAGGTGGATTAAAGCAATCCATACTATGAACACAATAGAGGTAAAGGTTAAACCATGGTCTCAGTTGTGGATTCTCCCATCTGCGACTGCTATTTGATAAAGAAAAAACAATCACATGATTAACATCAGATCTACCTTAACCTTTGTGATGTAGGTATGCCCATATGTAAAGATGAAATGTGACTGGGGTGGAATACCTCTGATATTATACTTTCTATTGCAAGTGTTCTATGACCAGGTCCTGGACACAGAAGCATAAGCCTATAGAGTATACATGGTTATTTATTTCCTTTCTCCAGTCTTAGATAAGTATGTGCACAGTGATCTGCTTCCATTGCAGCTACTATCTCACATCTTTCAATGTCTTCAACTGAGGAAGACATTAGGATAAAAGAACATGAAGACTTGTGCAACCCTTCAGAGCAGATTGTGGGGGCAGGGGCAGGCACAGGATGCTGCAGAAGGAGGGAGAATCCATTCCACCAGCAGTTTCCCTTCTGCTGGTGGAAGAGCACCACTGAATCCAATCTCATGTGTACTAGGGATGTGCACTGGATCGGACCCGATCCACGATCCGAGTCCGGTCCAGTGGGAAATCGGATAAATTATCCGATTTCCGATCCCGCAGCTGGATCGGCCGATCCAATCCGAACCGGTCCGAAAAAGCTCCGAACCGGTTCGGCGGATCGGCGGATCGGCGGGCGCCCACTGGCGCCCACCGCCGCTTCCATTGGCGGGCGCCAGCGGGCGCCCGCCGATGAAAGTGGACAGCGGGGGGGGGGGAGGAGGGGGGCACTTACCTTCTCGGCCCGGTGGCTCCCGTCCGGCGCCGGCGCCTACTACTACTAGCAGGCTCCGCGGCCTGCTCTAGGGTGGCGCGCCGGGTGATGTCATCACCCGGCGCGCTACTCTAGAGCAGGCCGCGGAGCCTGCTGGTAGTAGTAGGCGCCGGCGCCGGACGGGAGCCACCGGGCCGGGAAGGTAAGGAGGGGGTGCGTGGAGGGGAGGAGGGGGCGCGCGGAGGGGGGAGGGGGGAGGGGGGCCCTTACCTTTCCGGCCCGGCGGCTCCCGTCCGGCGCCGGCGCCTACTATTCCCAGCAGGCTCCGCGGCCTGCTCTAGGGTGGCGCGCCGGGTGATGTCATCACCCGGCGCGCTACTCTAGAGCAGGCCGCGGAGCCTGCTGGTAGTAGTAGGCGCCGGCGCCGGACGGGAGCCGCCGGGCCGGAAAGGTAAGGAGGGGGTGCGTGGAGGGGAGGAGGGGGCGCGCGGAGGGGGGAGGGGGGCCCTTACCTTTCCGGCCCGGCGGCTCCCGTCCGGCGCCGGCGCCTACTATTCCCAGCAGGCTCCGCGGCCTGCTCTAGGGTGGCGCGCCGGGTGATGTCATCACCCGGCGCGCTACTCTAGAGCAGGCCGCGGAGCCTGCTGGTAGTAGTAGGCGCCGGCGCCGGACGGGAGCCGCCGGGCCGGAAAGGTAAGGAGGGGGTGCGTGGAGGGGAGGAGGGGGCGCGCGGAGGGGGGAGGGGGGCCCTTACCTTTCCGGCCCGGCGGCTCCCGTCCGGCGCCGGCGCCTACTATTCCCAGCAGGCTCCGCGGCCTGCTCTAGGATGGCGCGCCGGGTGATGTCATCACCCGGCGCGCTACTCTAGAGCAGGCCGCGGAGCCTGCTGGAAGTAGTAGGCGCCGGCGCCGGACGGGAGCCGCCGGGCCGGAAAGGTAAGGAGGGGGTGCGTGGAGGGGAGGAGGGGGCGCGCGGAGGGGGGAGGGGGGCCCTTACCTTTCCGGCCCGGCGGCTCCCGTCCGGCGCCGGCGCCTACTATTCCCAGCAGGCTCCGCGGCCTGCTCTAGGATGGCGCGCCGGGTGATGTCATCACCCGGCGCACTACTCTAGAGCAGGCCGCGGAGCCTGCTGGAAGTAGTAGGCGCCGGCGCCGGACGGGAGCCGCCGGGCCGGAAAGGTAAGGAGGGGGTGCGTGGAGGGGAGGAGGGGGCGCGCGGAGGGGGGAGGGGGGAGGGGGGCCCTTACCTGCCCGGCCCGGCGGCTCCCGTCCGGCGCCGGCGCCTACTACTACCAGCAGGCTCCGCGGCCTGCTCCAGGGTGGCGCGCCGGGTGATGTCATCACCCGGCGCGCTACTCGAGAGTAGGCCGCGGAGCCCGCTGGTAGTAGCCGCCGGCGCCGGACGTGCCGAGAAGGTAAGTGGCGGGGAAGGGGGCTTACCCCCCCCCCCGGAGCCGTCCGCTTCTATCCGCTGGCGCCCGCGGGCGCCAGCGGATGGAAGCAGGCGGCCCCAGGGGGGGTAGGGAGCGCGGGGGAGGGGGTTTACCTGCCGGGGCCGTCCACAGCGGACGGCCCCGGGGGGGGGGAGGGAGTTAGGCCCCCCCTTACCCACCCGCCGCCATTTTTTCCTCATAGACTTGCATTGCAATGCAAGTCTATGGGGAAAAAAATGGCGGCCGATCCAAAAATTTCCGATTTTTGGATCGGGATCGGACTCGATCCGGTCCGGGGGGCCTCCGATTTTGTCCGAACCGGTCCGGGACAAAATTGGAGGTCCCGATCCGGGTCCCGATCCGATCCGGGGGGTCCGTGCACACCCCTAATGTGTACATCGTTATGTAGAACTAGTGCAAAGGCATGTATATTTGTGTGCACATAGACTAAAATCCCTCACATGTAACATTTTATGTGCAGTGGGAGATTATGACTCATCAGCTATGGAGGTTAACCGGTATGGGAAATGCATGAACTGACCTCAACTCTCAAAAATTCATACTTTGGATGTCACCACAATGTGATTAGGCACAACAATTTCATTTTGTGAATTCGGTGTCTCAAAGTGCCCTCTTCTGGTGAAACCCAGGATTTACCATTGCTGTATTTACCACATCATACGGAATCACAGAAAACCAGAGGTACAAAGTCAACAGAATGTGCTTGTCCTTTCATCTCTAACATAATTTCAATCTTTTTTCCTCTTAGTTTGTAAGTGTATAGCACATAAGCAACTGGAAATGCAAAGGTTAGCACATGTATATTCTTGAAAAAAATATTTTCAAGGCAATTCTTGAAAAACCAGATTTAACACAAAGGAATTGGATACACACATATGTTATGAAATATTTATTTCATATAATACTCCTGGACAAACAAATGCAAGCCACCAAAAGATGCTGATTATGTTTGTCTTACATAGAAAATCCCATTTTCTGTCTGGCCAAAGCAAAATTGTCAATAGAACAAAAATCAAAGAAATCTAAATGAAATTAGCATGTCATTTGAAAGGCTACTAAGATTGCAATCCTATGCACACTTATTTAGGAGTGAGCCCCACTAAACATAGTGAGAATTACTTCTGAGTAATCATGCAAAGGATTGAGCTGCGAGATACAGTAATTAACATCCAGTACCTAGAAGTAGCTAGCAAAATGCAGAAATGCAATTAAGAGCAACTATAAATCTGCATAGGAAGAAAACTATGGAAGTCAAAAAGCAATTAAAGTTAAGCAATTAACTGAAACATCTGTGGAGGATAGTAGAACAAACAGGCTTTTGACCCTTCCACCTTCTACATTTAGTTAATATTTTTAAAGCTACATTATGCGTGAGGTAATGCATCAATTTTTTAAAAATATGTATTTGCATGGAAATATATTGATCTGTTAAACTTGTTTCCTTGTACTCAGAACAACAGTATGAGAAGGGAATCATCCCGTTGAGTCCTATTAAAATGAGTGAACCTGCAATCCTATGCACAAGCTCCTGGGCGTAAGTAAGCCCCATTGAACACAGTGGGAGCTACTTCTCAGTAAGCATGCATAGGATTTTACTATGAGTCTTACTAAAGGCTAATCCTATTAGTAGGGTCCATCAAAAAGGAAGCTGGACTTTCATTGCCGACTAAAACTAGGGAAGCTAAGAAGCATGAATGTTGATAACATAAAATTTAGGATTTTAATACATAAATACATGTACCATGGATGAAGATATCCAATTTGTATCAAAGATGCACTGAACACTGCTAGAAGCCATGAAACATGCTATTGTCATGCCAAATATTGCTTCCATATGCCTTTGGGTGTCATGTTTAGAGTTCTAAGATCTACTCCTGCCCAATTGTGGTCAATATCATTCTGTGCTGTGTGGGGTCCCAGAAATGGTGTCCTGGCTGAGTTCCATATGATTGGCATCACATATAAACCCAGTCACTGATACTGCACATACAACATTAACACAAACTGTGGCTCAGAAGTAGGCAACGTTGCAGGCTAATAATGCACACATATGGAAACAACACTGCTCACAAGGAACACTGGAGAGGTAAGACACTGATATTGTTTAACAGAAGGACACCCAATATCATATTTAAACTGTAACCAAAACCAATCTAATAAGACTTTTGGAAACCAAGTAGATTCACAGCACATAAGAACTATGGAAATAAATAAAGTTGAGCTCCTTCTGCCACCCAGGACATCTACTGTTTTAGCTGAAGTTTTTTGTTAGCAAATGACGGGTTTCTATGTATTTAGACATTTCCAGTGGACATCCTGCCAGAAAAGTGAAAACCCTAGTTCGGCCCAGCACAGTGTCGCTATTAGCACTATTAGCAGGCAAGCCCACAACCAGGTTTAGAGTCACCAGGACACAACTTTAACAAATGAACAAAAAAAGTGATGTTTTGGAACAGTGGTGTCTGAAATAGGCATCCTTCTCTATGAGACTTGGATGATCTTTATAAGTTTTACAGGACACATCGTTACCTTTCCTGCTGCAACTTCTCAAACGACACACCAGCAGCCATCTTAGTTCTACAGCTTCTCCTACTCAATCCCAAAATGCCCTGGCTTTGATGCCACATTGCAATAACATCCCAGCAAGACTCTTTTCCTTATTTACATGTTTAAACATTATCCTAAAATTTGAATAGCTAAACAAATATCTCAAGTTCCACGTGGGAAGAAGAATTTTAAGCTGCTTTTTTCAAAGCAGCGTTGAGGTTGAGAGAATTCACTCACATTGTGCCTTCCTATGTATCCACTCTTGAGTGTTACCTAAATCCATGAAATAGAATCCATGAAAACATCATGCTCCCAGAAGTGCCTTGTTCATATGAATCTTGATTTAATTCCCATTGATTTGAGCCAATTTATTAATTAAATGAGGGCAGAAAGGACTGATGTGCCTAAAAAGAGACCTATCTTCTCTTCCCCAATTGTTCAGCCTAGAAATGTACACTGAAATATTTAATATTATGATTTTGTTAAACACACACACACCACAGTTATTGCCATGTGCTCTCAGTTTGCAGAGAATATGTGCAGACAATAAAAGCCAGACTCAGGAAAATTGTTCAAAGGTAGCTGAATAAGAAACTGAGTAATGTCAATATTCAGGATATTAAAAGTTTGTAGAGCTTTACTGATACTAAAAGTTTGTACAGCTTTTTTAACTGCTTCTCCCCCCACCAAAAAAGGTTGTACAGATAGGCATGAAATCACAGCATCTTAAGTTGCACCCCTATATACATGTACCTGGGAGGAAACCACATCGAACACAGGGGAGGGACTTCCTTCTGTGTAAACATGGATAGGCTTGTGCTGCTTGACTTCTACAGCTGACATTTCCTGGAATGAAATCTCCCACCCCAATTCTAAAAAGCTGGTCTTGTTTATTTATTTTTCGTGACTATGGGGCTCCTTAAATTCATACGGGCTTTGAGAAAGACAACTTCATAAACATCTCATATATTCTCTGCCTATAGTCATTCCTGAAGCTGGTATCATCATAGTTGCTGCTCATACAACCGGATGAACCTGTAAAAACCTTATAGATGGACTGCCTTGCATATCTGCTCCTTGTCACCCAGATTCCATGTTGTTAAAGAAGCATTATTATCCTTAGTATGTTATGGACCTCGGCCAAGAAAGGAATCTAAAGAATGAGTTTTTGCATGTCTTCAGGAAGAGCCCTGAATGTTGTACAAAAAGCCACAACTTGAGTCAGATTGGCTGTACTTGCCAAAATAAATTGCAGTAAAATGAAATAGGAAGCATAGCTGTCCTTTTTACAAGACAATGCTGATCAGCCCAGGCTAGAATATCTTAATTGTCTTGTCTGCTGTTTTCCCTGCAAATACAAAATCATGCAAATTAGTATATTACATCAGCTAATTTCGCAAGAAAAATCCATCATTTTGCCAGAGATCATCTGGTCACAAATCTACTTCTGGAATCTTTTGCATGAGCCCTTGGGGATTCAGGTGACAATTGACCCAATATTTAAACCCAGCAAATTATCACCATATACATTCTGTATAATTGTTTAACTGCTGCTGTAATGTGGTACTTCCATATTTGAAATTCTTCTCCCAATTTTTTTTAAAAAGAAAACAACAAGATCCATAAATATAGGGTAGTAGAATAGAGGGAATAAAGTATATCCTTACAATTACAAGTTGTTTTATTACTGTGTGGCAGAAACAATAAAATTAACCTTTCTTCTTAGTCAGTAATACAGTGTGTGCTCCTTCGGCTACAAATACATTAAAAATTGAGACGACCCATACGTGATCTGCACAACTTTTGATCCACTAAGCCCACCAGTCATATTGACACCCCCTCCGCCAGGCAACAAAACTGTTTTCTTACCATTTTGGTTGACTATTGTACCATCTGGGGATTGTAATCAGCTCAATGGGTCACAAGTTGTGCAGACTTGCTGTAATAATAGGATCTATCTATCTAGTACCAATATCACATTAATTAAACTACCAGTGCCTCCTGCCTAAAGATGAAGCTGTCCATGTGACATTGATTGCATTTCATGGGGTGGAGACTTGATTGGTCTTTCCTGGCTAATCTACGTCTACCATTGATGCTTGCAGCCACCAGTGAATCAACAACCTGGCGCAACCTCTTGTTTAGCTACTAGATAGCTTGGGCTGTTCTTGTACAGGATTTCTCAATAATCTTGAAAAAAATGGTGTAAAATAATTTTAGCTATTATTATTATTTTTAAAAGTAGAGGTTTCTGATTGTCTTAGGCTTAGGCCATAGCTCAGTGATAGTGATATATCAGAGCTGGAATTGGTGGCAATGTAGCTGAACTATACAGGTCTTCATCCACAAACTGTGTAAAAAAGAAACAAAGACAAGTTTACAACAGGGACTGGGAACCTCAGGCCTGGGAAGCAAAATCCTGGGGTCCCAATCCAGCCCTCTGGATCTCCCAGATGGCTACACCCCTTTCCCCTGGCTGCCAATCATCTGCCAAGTGTTTGATGGTTTTCCAGCTTTTTGTGCAGTTTCTTCCCCATTCTAAAAGGTAGAAGGGCTTAGTTATTGGCAGTAGGAGCTTTAAGCTATTAAGCTACATCATGCTGGCTGTCATTGTGTCTTTGATCCCACTCCTTTTGCCTTTGGCTCGTCCTCCTTTGCCCTCGCCCATGCTTACCACTGGAATGCGGCCCCCAAGAGCTACTTCGAAATGGAATTCACCCTTTGGACTGAAAAGGTTCACCACCTCTGGTCTACAACAATAGGTTTTCATGATTGCTATCAGGATGAGACCCACTTCATTCAAACTATTCATGCAACCGTTGCAACATGATATGATAGTCCACATCTATTGTTGGTTGCTCAAAACTCCCACCACTCACCAACTGAGGTACAACTTTCACAACAAACTTCAAATTGCTACTGACCAATTTTATGTGGTCATCAAAATCCTATTCCAACAACAAACAAAGCAACCATTTTCTGTTCATTGGGTTGGATCGAGACTTGGTCAAACTTAAGAGCAGACCCACTGAAATCAATGGGACTTAAGTTAGTCATATTGATTCCAGTGAGTCTACTTTAAGTATGACTAAATCAGTACTCAACCTATCATTTTTCACTTTGAATTTGTCTAACTAAAACAAGCCTCTAAGAGAATTACACACATTACAGAATGGCCTTGTGAATGAAGAAGCTACTATTCTGTGTCTTGTTTTAATCTCATTTATAGGTCCTTCAAGAAATATAAAAAAACATATAAATTCAATCTTTTAATTTTAATTTCAAATACATAAAATCAAAAACATTTTTCAAACCATTCCTTTGGCACAGTTTAGGGAGAAAAATCACAAATATAATTTAAGAAGAGTTGTTAAAAGGATCTCTTTAAATGTCTGTTTTTGAAAATGAAAGGAAAGATTTCTAGGAAATAAGATCAACAGAATGCCAAGGGAGGAAAGATAGACTAATTTTTTATGATTAACTTTTCTACTGTGTATAAAGATATGCTGCACTTAATGATTCAAATATCTGATCTGTGTGCTGTGTGATTTTGTATACGCTTTTTACACATTCAAACCTAACTTTTTAGAGTGTATGTGTTTCGTGTATCATTTTTGTCAAAGCTTTTCCTTACTATATAAAACTGCATGTTTTGGGAGGCAGGGTTGCACATTCTTTAAAAGTCTGCTTAATGTAGCATTAGGATTTTTTGCTGTCAACACAAGTGTTGTTTCTGATGTTTTTTCAAAGCTGTTTTCCTGGACTAAATTGTACATTTTTATGTGTGTGTGTTTTTTAAAAAGAAAAAACCCTGAAAAGCCCACAATACTGTGATTATGTTCATATGCTGATTCAACTGATCTAGTATAGGACAAGGGCCCAGTCCACCAAGAAGCTATCCTGTGCAAAACCCTTACTCTCACTCAGTTCTCATCCATTGCATTGGGCCCTGTTGCATTGGGCCATTGCATTTGGGGACAAGATGACATTCAGCAAAGCCCATTCTTGGCTGAATTAAGGATTAAACTGCAAAACAAAAGCAATGTGCTTTTAAAAAGTGTTTGTGATTTTTCTTTTATACCTCAGAATAGATACAGCAGCATTACCACCATTGGATGAACAGCTTTCCCTCTTCTCTTTAAACAATGGTTTTAATGTTTAATATTTGTGCCAGATTTCTGCTTTTGGTGCATGCAGACCCAGTGAATTGGCCACAGAGATGCTCCTGAAGAATAATCACTTGTGAAGGGAACACCCCCACTCCCAGGGTCTTTCCTATAGAGTGCCTCCATGAGGGGCTTGTGGAACTCCTCTCTGGACTGCACTGCAAATCTTATAGCCTTCATTCAAGTAAAATACACACTGCTTTCCTAGGATATTTTGTACGAATTCTGCAAGTCTCCTATCATGACAACAACCTGCAGAAGTTGTGTATCCCATGACAGGAGACCCATGGCTGTACATCAATTGTGCAAAGTGTTTCACACTGTAGCATCTAAATTGGCTAAGTACCCACATGTCAAGAAACATTTCTACAGTCTCAGGTGAAAAAAAAAAGTTACAGCCCAAATAAGACAGAAACAAGCTCATTATCATCAGCACCTTTCACACACTGTCCATTTGCTACCCAAGTGTAAGGTGACCATATGAAAAGGAGAACAGGGCTCCTGTATCTTTAACAGTTGTATAGAACAGGGGATTTTAGCAGGTGTCATTTGTATGCATGCAGCACCTGGTGAAATTCCCTCTTCAGCACAACTGTCAAAGCTGCAGGAGCCCTGCCCTCTTTTGTACCTGGTCACTCTAGTATAGCTCTCACAGCTTTAACTGTTGTGATGAAGAGGGAATTTCACCAGGTGCTGTATGCATATCAGTGACACCTGCTGAAATTCCCTTTTCAATACAACTGTAATGATATAGGAGCCCTATCCTTCTTTCCATATGGTCACCCTACCCAAGTGCACGCATGTTTGTGTTAGCAAGTTCTACAGATTCTAATGCTCTGTTAGCATTAATGGATCGTGTTTGCTAAGCAGTTTTACTCATTTCCTTTTCTATTGGTGTTCTAAACTTACCCACAGTTAACAGGTCCCTTAGACCCTTCAAAGTCCTTGTAATGATATAGACATTTGTGCTTTGGCATTGGTTTTTCAAAAACAATTGACAACCACAAAATGCACCAGTCCTAAATTGCGTCTTCTGAATACAGTCTATGTTCACCTGTTCCATTTGTAGTATGTCTTTCCTCAGGGTACACTTGGAATTATCCATTTTATCCCCCCAATCATCCTGTGAGATAAGCCAGTTAACTTTCTCAAGCCCAGCTTGTAAGTTTCATGGCTGAGCAGGAATTTGAACCCAGGTGTCACTACTACCAGTTAATATTAGATCCCACACATCACACTATCTTTGAGGAATGCTCAAGTCCATAAAATAAGAGTTGGACTGTGCCTCTAGGTCATCCAGCTCCAATCCCCTGCCAATGCAGGAAACCACAGCTACTGCATTGATGGCCATGCAGCCCCTCCTAGAAAACCTCTATAGAACCATAAATCTTTCTGATCTATCATGGTGCAACACATGAACCATCCTCCTTGAAAATTATTCATTTATTCTGGGCCATTTGTACATCCACATCACAGATTCATCCTTTTTCTAGTTCTTGTTCTTTTAAATAGGGGGAAATGTTTCATGCTCATCTTCTACTGTAAGCTTCCCAAATTCTGGTTTCATCTTTTCTTCCTTCACATTGCCTTCCATCTTTGATGTTTCTGTACATTGATTTTAGTCACTGCATGTTTTAGGAAGCAATGCCATCAGCTTGGAAACACAATACTCAGAGAAATGTTAATTATTGCTGTTTCCCAGCAACTACTGGCCTCTCTGTCTTTTGTACTCAGCATTTAGTTTCTACTTTCCTGTTAAATGCTGCAGTAACTGGCAGGTAAAACCCAAGAAGATACAAAAGAAAAAAAATAGCATTATCTACCTGTATCATTAAGCCATTTTTCATAGCTTCTAGAAGTGTAATAAATGTAAATTCCATTAGCTGATGTATTCCTAGTAACCAAATAAACATTTTTTAAAAATAACTTTCCATTGTACAGGCTTGCTGTGTACACACTGGAGATGTCAGAGTTCTACATTTACATGGAAACGCCAATATTTGTTACAAAGCTTTGTATATATGTGTCTAAATTGTCTGCCCCATGTTATATTAAAACAACAATGTGTTTGCAATGCAATTTTACAGAACAATATTTTGTCTGACAACTAAGAAAAGGATATTGCAACATCTTTTTTTCAGTTAATCGTACAGACCTTTGAAACATTTGAAAAACACTTAACGGTATTAAAGTACTGCTTCAACTGCAGGTGTTAAGAGAATCATCTTCTCCATGAATATATGCAAAATAACTACTTTTTATATGTAGGAAAAACTTTTTTTTCTTGGCAATGTAAATACATATGATATTTACAAGCTTGTAACTCCAATCGTCAAGATAAAGGATATGTAAATAAAAGACAAAATGCTTGACTGCAACAGCAAAAGATAAGAGATTAGGGTGGTTTTGCATGCAGGTTGGCAAACACTTTTAAGGTGTACTTATGCACACACCCCAAAGAAAAATACTAGTGCCTCTGTACTCCTGCCGTCAACTGAAATAGTGCGAAATCGTTTGAGGTAACTGCTTTTGTTTGATTCTACTCATAGTTCCAACATTTGTTTTTCTTGCAACTCCTTTCTTACCTTTTTAGTGAGTTGAACATATGGGGGTGGATCCAATAGCGGCATTTCTGCTCGTTTTGGCGCTGGCAGCTACATCACGGCCACCAGCAGTAGGAGGCATGCATGCGCCACTGAGGCTAGCCGTGCGTGCATGGCTGCTAGCAGGCCTGGGACACCACTGCAAGGATCCTATGGACTCCAAGTTGTGGTTAGATCCCAAATTTAAATTTTCAAAGTTTATGTCTACCCTACCAGGAAGGAAAAGTCATGATAATCGGAATTCCCAAAATGTAAACCTGCTGACAGCACTGTGAAGAACCCAAGCATGGCTGTGAAGAACCTACCGTGGCTTTCACGTGCTCCAGTCTAGTCATGCCCGGAAATCACTTCTGGTAGTTACAACTGCAGTATATGGACTGTCCCAGTTAACGAACAAAAACACCACAGTGAAAGGAGGAAGGACAAATGCTCTGAACGTTTTCCTTCAAAAATATTCTTCAAAGGATTATATAGACACACACAAAATTAAAATACAAGCTCTAAGGCATCTATTGTTCATTCTTGTGGGCACCTATCACTTAAGACTCTACAAGCAATTCTCTTGATAAATATCAGCTAGACCTCTCCAATAAGGAGGCATAGATGTGTAGGCTAAAATGTTTCAAAAACGTTTTTGTTGCTGTTTCATAGTCAAACCGTAAATGTTTCATTAAGAATAAAACTATTTATTTCACACAGAGGTCACAAACCTGACTTAGGTAGAATCCTTACAATGCGTGGAATGTGATGGTGGGATGTTCTTATCAGTTACATAAACAGCTGCTTACGTTCTATTGATTTCAGGAATTGCAGCCATGAGCTTTCAAGACATTCAATTCAGTTGTATTCACCAATATTGTCGATTTCTGATAATGTTACCATCTTTGTTCATGAATTTGCCCGAATACGAAGGACCACTCTGCAGTCAAAAGTTTGAGTATGCTCCAAGAGTCATGTTCAATCTGAAATCATAATTGCCCACATCTTTTATTGCTTTTAAGAATAAGACTTAATCTGGACAACAAACCATCTTTCCTCTGCAGTGTGGAAACATAGCAGTACATTTTGCATTTTTGTAGACCTAATTCATAATTTTCTTATATAAATTCCAAGCAAAACAGAAATAAAACAGAAGACAAAGTCCAGGCATTTTCAGGATTTCTGATTAATTCTTTAACATGGTCCCCAGTAAACTTGTGATTAAAGTTAGTTGTCTCTCACTTTTATGTGCTGACAACTAGGGGTGTGCACGGACCCCCCGGATCGGATCGGGACCCGGATCGGGACCTCCAATTTTGTCCCGGACCGGTTCGGACAAAATCGGAGGCCCCCCGGACCGGATCGAGTCCGATCCCGACCCAAAAATCGTACATTTTTGGATCGGCCGCCATTTTTTTCCCCATAGACTTGCATTGCAATGCAAGTCTATGAGGAAAAAATGGCGGCGGGTGGGTAAGGGGGGGCCTAACTCCCTCCCCCCCCGGGGCCGTCCGCTGTGGATGGCCCCGGCAGGTAAACCCCCTCCCCCGCGCTCCCTACCCCCCCTGGGGCCGCCCGCTTCCATCCGCTGGCGCCCGCGGGCGCCAGCGGATAGAAGCGGACGGCTCCGGGGGGGGGTAAGCCCCCTTCCCCGCCACTGCTTAGCTTCTCGGCCCGTCCGGCGCCGGCGGCTACTACCAGCGGGCTCCGCGGCCTACTCTCGAGTAGCGCGCCGGGTGATGACATCACCCGGCGCGCCATCCTAGAGCAGGCCGCGGAGCCTGCTGGGAGTAGTAGGCGCCGGCGCCGGACGGGAGCCGCCGGGCCGGGCAGGTAAGGGCCCCCCTCCCCCCTCCCCCCTCCGCGCGCCCCCTCCTCCCCTCCACGCACCCCCTCCTTACCTTTCCGGCCCGGCGGCTCCCGTCCGGCACCGGCGCCTACTACTTCCAGCAGGCTCCGCGGCCTGCTCTAGAGTAGCGCGCCGGGTGATGACATCACCCGGCGCGCCATCCTAGAGCAGGCCGCGGAGCCTGCTGGGAGTAGTAGGCGCCGGCGCCGGACGGGAGCCGCCGGGCCGGAAAGGTAGGGCCCCCCTCCCCCCTCCGCGCGCCCCCTCCTCCCCTCCACGCACCCCCTCCTTACCTTTCCGGCCCGGCGGCTCCCGTCCGGCGCCGGCGCCTACTACTTCCAGCAGGCTCCGCGGCCTGCTCTCGAGTAGCGCGCCGGGTGATGACATCACCCGGTGCGCCATCCTAGAGCAGGCCGCGGAGCCTGCTGGGAGTAGTAGGCGCCGGCGCCGGACGGGAGCCGCCGGGCCGGAAAGGTAAGGGCCCCCCTTCCCCCCTCCGCGCGCCCCCTCCTCCCCTCCACGCACCCCCTCCTTACCTTTCCGGCCCGGCGGCTCCCGTCCGGCGCCGGCGCCTACTACTTCCAGCAGGCTCCGCGGCCTGCTCTAGAGTAGCGCGCCGGGTGATGACATCACCCGGCGCGCCACCCTAGAGCAGGCCGCGGAGCCTGCTAGTAGTAGTAGGCGCCGGCGCCGGAAGGGAGCCACCGGGCCGAGAAGGTAAGTGCCCCCCTCCTCCCCCCCCCCGCTGTCCACTTTCATCGGCGGGCGCCCGCTGGCGCCCGCCAATGGAAGCGGCGGTGGGCGCCAGTGGGCGCCCGCCGATCCGCCGATCCGCCGAACCGGTTCGGAGCTTTTTCGCACCGGTTCGGATTGGATCGGCCGATCCAGCTGCGGGATCGGAAATCGGATAATTTATCCGATTTCCCACTGGACCGGACTCGGATCGTGGATCGGGTCCGATCCAGTGCACATCCCTACTGACAACCACAGGTCAAAAGCATAATTCCTTTTGTTTTGTAGAATACATGTCTGTTTTTCCATCACTGAGAAGTATCACAGATAGTTGGAATTGTTTCAGTTGCTGGACAGTCTTCAAGGAAAAAAAATGGAAACAGTAGTTCTAAATGCACTCAATCAATCTACAAGATATAACACAAAAGGAAGATGGATTTGGAGAGAGGATGAAAAAAGTAAATTCCAGCACTAGTTCTTAGTTGCAAAATTCTCATAACTGTTTGTTTTGATAGAGAAGGGCAAGCAAGCTCCCTGCAGCTGCTCCAATCCTCATCAATGTATGGGTCCAGACTGGTTATCACTTACCATGATGTTCTTCCTAAGAAGCAGGGCGATTAGCTTCTCAGTGAACCTTGGTCTTGTGGGCTAGATATACACTACAGCATTATAGCAGTATTGAAGTGCACTGAAAACTGTTGGCGCACAATCCACATTCTATATACTGTTTTCATAGTGTTGTAACAATGCTTTTTTCTTAGCTATACAACAATGGCTGTGTACATTCAAAGGAACTCACTTCTTGTGATGTCTTTACATATTAGGTGAAGGTTACCATCAGTATACGTTTTAAAGGTACAGAAAAATAAACAAGGTTTAAGACCTCTGCTAAGATGGAAAGCTAGTCTTATTTAATGGATTCCAGAACACATTTCAGTAATACTGCAACTATTAAGCCAGCAAAAGTCCATTAGAAGAGTAATTACTCTTCTGAGCAAACATTTCATGTTACAGCCAGATGTTCTGCCAACTACTTGTGCTATTCTCATTAATGTGACAGAACTGCTATAACAGATTTAATTCTCATCCTTTTGTATAGATTTTATAACACCCTGGAGGGTCTACATATAACCCAAAGAAAATTGCACGATGTGTTCGCATATTTTCCCTTCAAAATCAGCATGTTATACCATTCAGCAAACATAAACCAATCTAATTCAGGAGAGTGATGAGATACTGCTACTTTTCTAATATTTTGGACTTTTACTCCCATCAGCCCCAGCTAGCAAGGCCAATGTCCAGGAATGCTGGGAGGTGTAGTCCCAAACATCTGGAAGGCATCAGATTGGGAAAGGCTGTAATATGCTGTACCAGTTACATTATGCATCTATTACGTTACACATAATAGCCCACTTCCTTCCTATCTTTTTGATCCATCTCTCAGGGGCAATATCATGAATACACCAACAGCTGGGTAATTCAACCCTTTGCTAGATACTGTCCACTATTATTACACTTTTTGTTTTAATTAGCAAAGGGTATCTTTGTACCGCTGATATGGAAATTTTCAGGTTTCTCATTTACTGAATATTATATTTCTAAATCATTTATTTATTATCACATCCTGCCGTGCTCGTATATGAGATTTTATTGGTTATTATTTTTTATTGTTCATGGGGGTACTCATGGTTCCCCATCCCCTGACAGTAGGAGCTTCTTTCTCCTCTTGTTGATTTTGCTTTTAGATTAGCAGTGTGCCAGCTTCATATGACCGTGACTCCTAGTCGTGGTGGCTGTTCCACAAGTACAGAACTTTTTCCTTCCCTCTGGAGACACATGCCAAAATTGAAAATACTCATGGCTGGACACAGTGATGTGGGTTATCCAGAAAAATTTGAATCAAGAAATTTTCCCATCAGCCACACCGGTTGGGATCTGACATATTATTTAAGAGGGAAAGGCAAAGTATTCCATGTTAATTTTATGTGTCAGATAAATACCTGAAAAGTTTTTTCATAGCAAAACTAGAGTTGTGAAGGCCCAAGAAAAATGGAAAGAGGGTTGCCCCTACTTTTCCCCCCTGAGGACTTACCCCCCCCAAAAAAAATGAAATGTTTTCTTTTAGAATTTAAACAAAGTATTTAGATATTGTTATGCAGTCTTTATTCCCCACAAATGATTTCTAGAAACTATTTAATAACACTTTTATAGAGAAGTAAAATGTCTGGAAATAATGAAGCCACAGGGAAAATATTTTAATCCTCTCTATAATATTCTCAGCATAGTTATTTCTTTCATTCTTTATTAAAATTATTGATGTTAAGTATATTTTACTGAGAGATATTTATGCTCAGTTTACCAACATGTGAACGAAAATGACATTGAGGTGGAATGGTCTTCCAATGCTTCTCCTCAGTTGAACTTGTGTTAGTGGGAAGGGCAAGGCAGACAAGTTCATGGATGCTTTAAAACAGAACAGAATATGGATCATAACAGCAAACCTTGCAAAAATAAGAAAGCAAAAGAGCATTCAATGAGGAGAAGGAAAAAAGAGAAGGAAATAGAAATACATCTGACAGGATCTAACAAGCCAAAATAGCAAGGAGAAGTAAAGGCAATTAAAGATAATGCAACTCTATGCTTATAAGTACCAAATACTCTAGATAATGAGAGCAGATTGAGGCCGACAGAGAAAGTAAAACATCAGGAACTACCCCTTATATTAGATATAATGTGTGCCATGTTTTAATCAGTTTTATGTATTTTATCATATTGTTGTCCCCCACCTTGATCCAAACGGAGAGGCGGTAAGAAATAAATTATTATTAGTATTATTAGCATTTTTAAAAAGAAGAAAAACCTCAATTCGCCTTTATTAAATTACCCTAAGCCATATGGCTTTGCGACACAGCCCCAACGGAAATACCATTTGATTCAATAGGGAAATGCATCTATGGTGAAATATCTTTTCTGTGACTATCTGGCAGTTAGAGCTTTAATAACCTTTAAAAATGATTCCATAGTGATCTATAAGTTAAAGAGTTTATTTAGACAAGAGAAGATAGAGGTTACAAGAGTATTGGTTTATTTAATCCCTTATCCCTTGTTTAAAAATCCACCAAAACAAGTAAAAGGAATTTAGCAAAGATGGTAAGCCAGGCAGAGCAGAACAGATGAGGAAGGTTTAATGGAATCATATGGTAGTCTCCCCCTGCTTGATAAATTAGCTGTACTAGATAAACTTAATTCCCTTCAGGCTAGACTAAGTACACTCTGTGAGGCAGAGTACTCAAACATTGGGAGCCTTGATCCATGTTATGACAAATTAGAGCTTGGAAGCATGAAACAGACATATTTAAATAAAGTTAATACAATTGATATGAGTCTGTTAACAAACAGATCTAAAGCAGGTGATATTAAGAACGAATCTAAAAAGAAAAAAGAAAGAACTATACATCCCATGACCAATGGTAATCACCCTTTATCCCCAGATGAGCAGAAACAAAGCAACACATTTTGACTAGTGGATAAACCAGTTAGACTTCTCTCATGGAAAGTAGCAGCATGGTTAAATAAGTTTAAAGATGGCAACTTTCTTACTTATTTACAGTCCTATGAGATTATTATTTTTACAAGAAATGTGGGTCAAAGATTAATATACAGTTGAATTACAGGGATTTGCTTCTTGTTCTCCACCAGCACTTAAAGTCCAAAAGTTTTGGAAACTTAATAGAGGACTGGCAGTATAAGTTTCAACATCTCTCAATGCCACCATTCATCAATGTACATTGTTAAGCACTTCTAATTTTTTTAGTGTTGGCCATCTTCAGTACTCTCCCTAAAACTGTTTACGGTATTTGTGCATATATCCCCCCCCCCCCCAGTTAAGTCCAGCTCAGAAAAGCGGTCTTACTGGGAAAGTCTTGACCAAATACAGGAGGAAATAGATTCCTTATCTGCCAATTCTTGGATCATCCTAGGTGGTGACCTTAATGCTCGTGTTGGTTCTGCCTCCCCAGATAAAAAAATTTTTCTGGATTAAGTTTGGTGGGTGAACCAGAAATATGTCAGAGAGCAGCAATGGACATAATTTCTAATTATGCGGGGAAATATCTCTGTGAACTTATAATAAAGCTCAGTCTCTTGGTTTGTAATGGGCTTAGAGGGCTATTTTACATTTATCTCTTCTAGTGGGTACACTGGCACAATAGACTATATATTGACATCTAACAATGTTCTGATTGACTGAGATCCCTTCAAAATAATTCCGAGAGCAGATAGTGATCATTTCCCGCTTGAATTGTCACTTGTACGGCATGTCCTCCCAACTGCCCCAAAATTATTAGCTAAAACTGAATAATAGGAGGCTAAAATGGAATGGACAGGTCCAAGACAGAATGACTAAGATCTTGGACACCCCTGATTTTGCCACACTAACGGAGGAAATTTTATTTAAGGCAAGCAATGTTATTAGTGCATATGGGAGTTTAATCACACCAATACGATCTTTAAAGACTACAACTACTATGATTAAAAGAGAAGAGATGAGTAGGGAGAAGAGATTACATTCAATTAGTAATTAAAACATGTCCAAAGAAAAGGAAAACACAGAGTAACATGCAACAGGTTACATGCAAATAGGGCTAGAATTTCTCAAGTTAAAGCTATCAGCATAAGCAAGATAAATGTTGAAACAAATATGACACGTAAATAAAAAGTTGCATCTCATCTGGTGAAAGGATAATGATGCGTAGAACTGCACATTAGTGTATAGTGGTTAATAAATTAAAAAAACTGACCCTGTCTGCAAATTTATAATTTATCTAAAGATGAGACACAGGCTTTCATCACAGATGCTGAAGCTGAGTCCTGATTTGACACAGAGCTGAATGAGCAGCTTGAAAAGAACTGATTTATGTGCCTCTGTGTATAATCCAAAATGATCTTTGAACAATCCCATATCATATATTTTCCTAACCAGTAGACTGTCCCCTTTGACATACAGCATTCTTTAATCTTTCCCCCCCCACACACACACAATGTGCAAAACAGTTCTTCAAGTATCCTGGTCTCAAGCCATTTAGAGTGCAATCCTGTGCATGTTTAGACGGGGGGGGGGGGGCTACAACACCCAAAATTCCTCAGACAGCCTTGCTGACTGGGGAACACTGGAAGTTGTAGGACTTTTTCTGTCTAAACATGCATAGGATGGTGGCTGGCTTTAAAATTTAAAGGTAATAACCAGCATTTTTAATGGGGCTCAGAAATGAAGCAACAACGAATAAAGATGATATACCAACGACATTACATAAACCTGATAAAAACAACGAATGCATGGCACAAATAGTCTTTGAGAACCTTAAAGTATAACAAATATATTGTGGCATATTTTCATGGACTACTATAGCACTCATTTCTAGAAGTTTGAAGTGGTTTAGAAAGTGAGAATGAACACAGACATGGGAGCTGGTGGAGAGGAAGAGAGAGCTCTCTGGATGTGCAGGTCTTTCTTCTTGGACTAATAACAGCATTATTAGGGTCTGGAAGTAGGGACAGGGTGTTATAAACATGTGTGTGTGTGTGTGTGTGTGTGTGTGTGTGTCTGGGTTGACATAAGTCTGATTGGGAGTGGTGTGGCCACAGTTTGCTCTGTCCAAGGAGCACTGTCAGAGGAGGTTTTGGACTTTTGTCGACGGGAGCCTCTGAGACACGTGCCACTTTAAACATCAGATTTACAGCCGCTTTTGATTTCTGGCTGGAGATGGCTGGGCTGACGGCAGAAGCGGAGATTCGGGATCTACCAATTCAAAAGCAGGTCTGTAAGTATTTCCTGGAGACGTCTGGGATGTAGATGAACGAACAAGCATGAAAATACTCGTCTAAGGGTGTCCATACGGCAGATAGACTCGGTCTTTTTGAAAAGAAAGATCCAACCAACATGGCAGTGGGAAGGCACCCTACAGAAATTATTGGAAAGGGGAAGGATAAGTTGACTGAGACCAAGTGTCCTAGTGCCCCAATGCTGATGGATGGAGGAGGGCCTTTCAGCCACGACATAGGTGCTCAAGGAGAACCGAAAGCGACTTCTAACACCCCGCTCAGGAGGCTGTTTCTACAAAGAGGAAGTGGGGTATCTGAAGTGAGACTGCCCAAAGCTGGCACAGAAGTACTGCTGCGGGCTGCCCCAAGCATGACATTTTGAGAGTTGCCCAAGGCCCATGCTTTTGTCAGACTGGAGTGAGGAAAGTGAGGTGGGAGAATTAGACCTGGGTGCGGGGTGTGGTGCTCTGTGGATTAGTAGGGTGACCATATATTGGAAACCAAAAAGGAGGGCAAGATGGCCGCCCTCAAGGAGGCATGCCCACCGAACATGCCCAGCCCCGAAGGCGGGCCCAACTTGAGATGACCACCCCAAGGGGGCGTGGCCTTGGTCACATGTCTAATTTGACACCTCACAATTAAGACAAATATGTTCTACATAATACGTTAATGTTAAATTTACTGAAATAAAGAACAAGTGAGACAGTCAGTGTATCAGAAATTAACATTTATTTTTAGCTGCTGTACAAATTTTAAGACTTTTCTTCCTCCTGATGCGCCCTTGAATATTTTTCACCGGATCTTATTTTTCTTAAAAGGGGTTGGGTGTTAAGCAAGAAATGGTGAACGTCCTTACACGACATTTGCTTATAATTATATTTGACCTGTAATATTCCCTTCAGTGTCTCCACAGACAACTGGTTTCTTTCTTTAGTCCACTGTACTTGCATCAAGGAGAAAATGCGCTCCACGTTAGCATTGTGGGAAGGAACTGCAAAAAAGAACTGTGCAATTTGCAACAGCTCTGAGTGGCAGTCAATGCTTTTGGAGCTCTCAAAGTACTTTGTCCACTTCTGGTGGGCCATCAACTTCTTGAAGTCTTCGTCATCGCTCCTACGTTCTACAAATTTTTGCAGATTTGCAAACTGATCGAAGCACTTCGCATCGTCAATGAGCACTCCTTTGTCTCTTAAGTACTGGACAGTAGGCTCCACATCAGGCCATGTTGGTGTCTCACTCAGGGCAATCCACATGAATATGGAGAACTCTTCCAGTGGTCTCATCCACATCTCCAGATATTCAATGCAGGTGGAGTACTGACATTGCACTTGGTCAAGAAATGCGTCACACTCTGCAGCAAGTCCATCCTTACGATTCTTTCCCAGGAGTTCCCTGACTTTAAGGGTCGTGAAGTTCTGGGCCTTCCGTTCACAAAGGATGTTGATCACAGAGTGCAGGCATTTCAGCACTTCCACCACTGAGTTGTTTGCACGTTCAATCTCTTCAATGTGTGTTTGGAACATGCTCATGAGTGAGTGCATATGCCAGAGGTAGATCTCACTGAAGTCACTTTCAAAGAACTTCTTGAGCACAGGTGGTGGTTTACTTTCAGAGAGAAAGAAGAACTTCAAGGCTGGAAACATCTGCAGTAGCCTTGTTATTCCAGGGTATAAGGACAGCCACCGTGTCTTGCTGTGGGAAAGCATCTGTCGGTATTCAATGTCCACAAACTCACAGTACTCCTTCAGGCTCTCAGTTCTTACAGTGTAAATGCTGAAGTACTGGTAGATTTAAAAAATAATAGTCTCCACATCCACATCAAGTTCGACTGCCTCCTGATGTACACAATTGTTCAAAATGTGTGCTGGGCAACCCACACCAATGAGAGTAGTCTTCTTCAACAGCCTTTTCAAGTTTGCAAAGACGTTACTCCCTTCCTCAGCATGCCATAGTCCACCAAACATAGTATTGCAGTTGTCACCTGTGAAGGCAATGCATTTCTCCAACAAGCCATTCTTCTCCAGAGTGTCCTTCACATAGTTGGCAATTGTATCAGCTCTCTCATCAGGTGTGTTCCTCAGTTTGATGAGTTTGGACTGCAAACCACCATTTTTCCAGTCAAAATATTGGACTGCAACTGGAAATATTTTCACAGCACCATGGTTGGTTCCATCAGTTGAGACTCCACAGTAAGGAATGTTGTGTTCTATTATTGCTTGCAGGGCACTTTCCACAGACTGCGGTGCAAGCACAGAGTTCACAACTGCTTCTGTCTTGGTGCGAGCGCTTGCAAACTTCCGGGCTACATCCGAGTCTGGGAATAGCGTCTTGAACAAGCTAGAGGTGCAATCTGTTGATTTAAAGCTGTGGTGATGCATCACAGTGTGGAAGGCCAGTGTACCCTCCGCTGCAGTGATCGCATCCTCAGATGTGGTTCCTGGTCTCACAAAGAAATCAGTCATTT
The DNA here is from genome assembly GCA_029215795.1 of Anniella stebbinsi. Lineage (NCBI taxonomy): Eukaryota > Metazoa > Chordata > Lepidosauria > Squamata > Anniellidae > Anniella > Anniella stebbinsi. Next base: position 174,042,205 of record JARDYH010000004.1, on the reverse strand, counting down.
TGGTGGAAGAGCTCTCTCCTCGAACAGCCTTCTTGTGCTTCTCTGACTGAATATGGTTCTGTAAATCCAACAGACACAAATGTTCCAGGCTTGCATATGGTGCACTCAGCCTCGCTCTCATCTCGACCATTCTTGAAGCTGGAAAATGTGGCCTTTAACTCAGGCATGAATTTACACTTTCTTTTTGGCATTCTGAACGTTTTTCTACAAAGTTTTTACTGAATTATAGACCAGAACAGGATCTAAAAAACAATAAAGTAAGATATCATTGAGCATCTCCTACAATTAAACCACCTTACTGTTGTGAAATGCAGTCAGTTGGGGAAAAGGGGAAAAGACGGGGCAGGAGCACAACATCACCACTTTCCATGTTTATCTTACAAACACATCTCTTAAAAACAAACGTGGGTTATATCACCATCAAAGAAATGAAATACTGGCATTTCAACAAGCATTATGACACACTTCCAATGACATATTTGCAGCCATAAAGGCTAGAATCCTTTTTTAAAACAAAAGCTCAGATTCTCAGTTGGCTGAACTCAGGGTCTAGCGGTATCTCATTCTGCACTTCTGGCTATTGCAAACAGGTCAGATCACCAATCCAGTTGCTGATTCCCACCACAGCAGACACATGGAAGCAATTCACAGGAAAGTTCCTTTTAAGTGCGATCTCAAACACTTTGTTTATTTCAGATTTATAGTGTTTTTCATCACCTAGTTCTTTACCATTAATCTCATAGAAGAACAATTATACTGAAGAGGCTAACAACAAGGCTGCCATGATTGTTTCAGAAGCAGACACAAGACACAAGACCATTTTACAGGACAACTGTATTACATGCAAGTGAAATGACCCAACGTTATTTTCTTGCCTAAAAAGCTGAGCATCTTTAAAGTAGGGTGATCATGTGAAAAGGAGGACAGGGCTCCAGTATCTTTAACAGTTGTAGAGAAAAGGGAATTTCAGCAGGTGTAATTTGTATGCATGCAGCACCTTTTGAAATTCCCTCTTCAGCACAACAGTTAAAGCTGCAGGAGCCCTGCCCTCTTTTGTGGAGTGACCAGATATCCCTGTGTATAAACAAAATGCAAATGGAGAATTCTGTAGGAGTTATTCAAGAGAAAGAACCTTAGTTGTTCTGTACAGTTCATGGACTCTTTATGTGCAGCCTATTCCATACCCTTTTCAGGAACAGTCAAGAGTTCCCTACCTATGTACTCCCCTTGCATTCAGCCATATTATGAGATGGCAGTATTCTCATTAAGCTGTGACTGCTTTACAGTGCAAGGGCAACTAGTTTAGTCAAAATGTACTCCTTTTGCCATTGCTACATACACATTCATTCTCTGAAAATCAAGATTGCCCATGCTTCAACATAAAATTTTCTGACTGCATACCAAAATAATAATAATAATAATAATAATAATAATAATGTGCTAAAATATTTTAACATTCCTAGTGATAGGAACTAAAGAGATAAAGTTAATCTTCATGCAGATACACATAAATGTATATCATGCCTCCAGAAAATGTCTGTATGGCTTTTAACAAGTTTTTTTCAGTCTTCAGAAACTGGAGGTGAATGATATGAAATAACTAGTAATTATAGGAGAAGTGAAAAACCCTTCTCCTACCCCACCCCTCTGTGCCCATTGGCACAACAGCTAATAGCTAGATCCAGAAGATCAGTGAATTCATCGGAAAATCTTAGGAAAATTCAGAGTGGTTCTGTGATTTGGATCACAGCTTCAGTATGCTGAACTATCCTTGTCGTTTTATGAGAGAGATATGAAATAATGCTATAGATCCTTCAAGATGCCATAATTTGTGCCATATGCTTTACAGCTGCTTAAACTAACTAAAATCATAATACCATCACGAGTACAGTAATAAAATGGAATGAACATATTTACATAGGACTAAGCACAATTTTGTTGTAGAAAAGGGTAATATAGTTTGAAATTAAAAAACAACAACAGTGTGCCTCTGTACCATTCACATGGCTGCATGGTTGCCCCCTGGCTATAAAATGTTTGGGTTTGTTTTAAAAAGAAAAATAAATAAATAAATTATCCTGGAGGACGGCATGACTGACTGGGCCAAGTCGCCCTTAGTGGCAGCCCATGGGTTGTTAGGTCCCAGTTCTTGCTTTCTATTATAATATATTAATTTTGTTATATCCTTTTAAAGCATAATGTTATTTGAAACTAAATTCTCTTTTAGACATTGCTATGGAAGAACATTTAAAAGATGCACTGCACTATCTAGTTGATTTTTTAAAATGTGTCACTCCACTGGTTCATCTGTCTAAAAGTGAGTTATCTGGGTAAACAAAGACCTGATTTTCTGACCAACAAAATAACTGTTCCTGCCATCTTACAAAATTCCTACAAATCCTTTTTTTTTTAAATGGAGGGGAGGGGGAACCATATATTTTCATCCCCTGTTTTCTAAAACAATCTATAACAGTTATGGTTATGATTAGGATAACATAATATTATTAAAACTATTTCCACCAGAGGGCATAAGTGTCACATAAAAGGGAACTGGCTTCTCCTTTTATCACAATTTCCTTTACTGAAAAATTTCAGAGAATGCAAAAACGCTTAAGGTTTTGCTTCATTAGAAAATGTAAGTCGATTAATTTTCTGGAATATCATATGTAATGCCATTTTAATGTGATAATTCTTAGCACATCAATGGTAATCAAGAAGGACTACAGGAAGATATGACTCAAGGCAACCAACAAAATTTACATTTGTTCCAATTTCCAAAACCAAGCTCTGTAGTCTGCCATCCGCATGGCTCATATAATTTAGCATCTAGCTCTTCAAAGCATTTTAACTGCATGTTAGTGTCAACTTTTACCCAAAGTAGAGAGACAAATGAAATGGTCGACTACATTTAGATAATTATCTGCTGCATGAGTTTGGATTTGGGAAGAACAGTTGTGCACAACATTCAATTTTAAGCATTTAGATGGCATAGCCTCTTCCTCAACCTGGCACCCTCCTGGGCATGCTGTCTGGGGATGATGGGAGTTGTAGTCCAACAAGTCATCTAGAGGGCACTAACGTAGGGAATGTTGATATAGCACATTTTTAGAATTCAAAGCACTTTATGTAATTATGTCAATATCTCTGACCTGGAAGGAGGCATGTATTATTGCCCCTGTATTGCAGGGAAGGCACTGAAAGCATCTTGCAGAAGGCTATGAACTGCAGTCATGGCTGATACCAGATCTGAAGTAAGAACTTCCCTGCTGAGCTCACACTCTTGGCCTCTGTTACACTAGCTGTCACGTTCATTAGCTATTTCACTAAAGTAATGTACATGTGCAAAATATTAATTTACAAAGTTCATCCTACAAAAAATGCAGGGCTGGTATATTTTTAAGCAAAGTGAACACATCACACATCACACACAGCCCAATATGGAGACTTAGGTCTCAAAGAAATGGGCAGCAGTGATGAGGTGGGATGTGGAGGATGATAGACTTCCTCATGTACAAGATTAATTACCCTGAAGCAACTGGAAGTGACCCGGTGTGAATATGTTTGTTCTTGGCTTTTCCTGCTACAAAGAGGACCATATCCTGGCCACGGCCAAGTCTATGATCTTCAGCCCTTCAATCATATTACAATACACATCTCTTTTAGTAAAATTTTGCTCTGAAAAAAACAAATGCCTCACGCACCAAATGTATCACGCCTGACAGCATCTAGAAGTTAATCCCTGCCTACGTGCATCTATGACAATAAGCAGGTCAGTTACGTCAAACAATAGAAGTTCTTTTTTTAAATAAATGCAAATAAATGTAGAAACTATCCAACAGGCTGGATTGATAGTAAGGAGAGCTGAGAAATGCCATCTTTCTCCTAACTAAAATTTGTTGAGATTTGAGCTTTAAGAATTTCTCAGGTTGGCACCCTACCTTGGCGAAGGGAGGCATTGACCACTCTACTTACCCACTCAGCCATTCCCCCTCTGGCTGCTTTTATAAGTCAGGAAGAGCAAGGATCTAGTACACACGTGGTGGCTCTCACCTCTCCAAAGTTCCAAGAAAGCAACCAAAACTAACTATTAATCTTTCTCCTCAATGTATTTTGTATCATTTCCTTCATCAGTGTGGATGTGAATGTCTGTTAGATGGCATTGAGGTTTCATCATCTGCATACAGAAAGACTTCAAGAGATGGCCATCAAAGTATTTCCAACTTGGTGTTGTAATGAAAAGTATCACTGGAAGTAGGAAGGTCCTTTATATTCTTAATCATCTTGGTCACTGAGTCAGCTACAACTATGTTGAATAAGTAGAAACTGCTGCTCATCAAGAAACATCACTTGATGAGCAGCAGGCCACCCCAGAAGGAATGGAATTATCACCACAATTAGTAACAGAAATTGTTTTGGATAACTATGATGCATATGTTGGCACTATTGATGGAAGAGAGACTCTCCATGATACAGTGGCTCAATTCGGACAACACGTTAAGCAACAGTTGCTAAGTTAAACAACCGTCAGTTGGTTAGCTCAACGTGTCGTCTGAATTCAGCCACACAACGGATAAACAACCCACGGTTGGTTAAGTTGGAGTTTTAAACAACTGAGTTAAACAACTTGCTTGCGAGTTGTTTAAAAGTTAGTCAATTGACTAACGTGTTCTCCGAATTCAGCCACTTGAGGTGCGTGGGTTAAACAACTGAGGTGAGTACGTTAACACAAAAGACCATAGAGGAGAGTGGCAAGAGCGGCAGAAAGTGGGCGGACGCTCAGGCACTCTCGTAACAGACCACTGGTATCGCCGCCATAGCAACCAGGATGCCCACCTCCCCCACCAGGCAGCCGGCACGGAGCTCAAAAAGGGGCCGGCTCCTGCACGAACTCACGCAGGGTGCCCAGTCAGCTACCCAAATGGAAAGGGAAGCGCACCAGAAGGGCAGTACGGCAAAGGGGGGAAGGGGGAGATGGAATAACCAAAAACCCCAGGCGCCCTGGAGCAAGAGGCAGCCCCCCCCACCAACTGGGAGAACCACACTCCACCCGAAGCAGACCCCCACCGCACCGCCACCTCCACCCTCACTTCACCCAGAAGGATGAGGGCAGGGGAAGCGGCGACCAGAAAGCCCCCCCCCATCCGCCCAACACGGCCGGACAGCGAGCCTTTGCCGGGCCCCGAGAACCCCGTTGGGGAGCGTCGCGCCCGTGCTGAGGCATCCCGGGTGCGTGAATGCATCAGTGCCTGGATCTGGCTGCGCTACCCCCACCCCCTGTGAGCATCGGCTGTGGAGTTCCATCTCTGGACTGGCATCTCTCCCTGGCATGCCGCCCCTCTCCACCACATCCCCTTGGCACGTTCCATGCTTGGCTCCCTGGGGGTGTGGCCTTGGCCGTCCCCTCTTCACCGCTGTGCCTTCCAGCCGCCGCCTCCCTTCCCGGGGGCGACTGTCCTTTCCGTAGGTTCTGCCCTGGCATAGTGGTGCCCATGTGCCTTATTGCCCATGTCTGAGCTCCCTGCTGAATAAAGTGTTCTACGCCACCCCGCTCTTGCCTTCTTTCCTGTGTGTGTGAAAGATGCTCTAGGAGGGAGGTGGGGAGGGGTTGGGGGCTGGGGCGTGGGTACCAACGTTGGAATTGCAGTGCTGGGCATAGGGTGCGAATGTTGTATTGGTGCTGCCGTTCCTCCTAGCAGCCTCTTTACCCGAGGCTGCTGAGTTCCGCCCACTGACTGAGGCAGCCAATGGGGTTTGGGAGGCGTGTCCTGCATCGGCTACAATGGCGGCGCCCATGGTTTTCAGCTGCAGGGTGTGCTGGGATACCTGCTGGAGGACTGACGGAGTTCAGTAAGCGGAGAAAATGGCAGCTGGGCTGTCAGTCAGAACCGAGTACGTTATTAACCACCAGGGTGGTTAAAAATTCTTTGCAGCGCCTGCTGCAGCGTGTCATCCGAATTGAGCCCACCTTTTTAACACACCATCAGTGGGTTAATTCCCCTCAGTTGCTTAACGTGTTGTCCGAATTGAGCCAGTTAGTATCTGCTTTCAAAAGGTTGCATGTGAACCCTTAAAGGAAACAGTTGAGACTTTGTCAAAGCTCTCAATAGCCAACAGGAAGAGAATAGCTCTCACAGCTTCTGTTTTGGAACTGGAACCATACAGGAAGAAACCAAGAATATCAAGGAGTATATTTCTACCACTAGATGATAGCAGAAGATCTGCAATTCCAGACAATTATGAAGATTTCTTTGTGCTTGACACTATGTGGATGATGTCACTGGCATTTTAGAGGGAATTCCAATGCAGCATTTGGGCACTATTTGCTCAACTACCCTGCCCCCTAAGCCAAGACATCATCCGGGGGGCTGGTTTGATTGGGAGTGTTGGCAAGCAAGATGTGATCTCTGCACCCTGAGAAGACAGGATCATGATGGAGCCCTCAACCCCTTGATGGGTGATTTGACTGTGAAGTGCCGCTTATACAGGGAACTCCAATGTGGGCAGGTTGGACTTCCAAAGTTTTGGTGCATTCACTTTCCCAACAGAAAAATCTCTTATCTCCAGTCCCCAACATCGATACAGGTTGTGGCAGAAACAATGAAAAGATCATTGTGACATATGATTTGACCATTGCGAAACTTACACTTACAATACAAGCAGATGAAAGTCCTAAGTTTTAAAAGTTGTGAAATCCACCAAGCATTATGAACGTCTGGTATATTTCAAGGCAGTAGGAAAGTTTGTTGAGGAATCTGGAGGCACCCATATCGTGCCCATAAGCTGGAGAGCTTGCTGGAGAATCACTAAATAGCTTCATAATAGGTACTCACTATAATAGATGTAAAGGAGAGTGGAAAAAATGTGCATGCGGGCTCCTTTTATTTTGTCCCGCATAGAGGCAAAGAAACGCTGCCTTGTCCGTGAGACCCAGATCTCACAGCTTGGGTACAAAGAGGCAATGTTTCCTACTGCGGATAGAGAAGCTACTGCGAGATACCATTATGCCATGGCTAAGAGGGCAGACCTGGGGATGCCAGGAGATTGTGCACTTCCTCAGCCTCTTTGGCAAGCTGGAGGTGCAGGAACAGCTGAAGATCCAGCACCTGAACCAGGCTGTCTACGAAGAGCTGGCCAGAAGAATGAACGTATTCAGGTACAACTGAACCATGCACCAGCTGTGCATCAAAGCCAACGACTTGAAGAAGCAATACAGGCACATGAATGGTGGAAAAAGATCTGATCAAGCTAGAACGGTCCAAGCTAAAAACTTGGTATAATTTTACCAAATCGGATCGGGACATTATGCAGACTTTAGCCAAGGACGTTTCCATCATCATCAAAGAAGCTGATAAAGGGGGAGCTATAGTACTAATGAATAGGGAGGACTATCTACATGAAGTGCATCGACAACTCAATGATTCTTCTTATTATTTGACTATATCTACTGATCCTGCTAAACACATTTTATCTATTATTTGTACCACAGTGGTTGAGGCATTAATGTTGGGTTTCATAGACAAACCAACTTCTAAATTCCTACAAAATTCCTTTCCTAGAGTTCCAGTATTTTATATACTGCCAAAGATTCATAAAGCAGGTCATCCACCTCCAGGTCGACCGATTATTTCAGGATCAAACTCTTTACTGGAACCACTGGCACAATTTGTAGATTTTCTTCGCCCTTTCGTAACCACAATTCCATCGTATCTTAAGGACACAAAGGACCTCATACAAAAAGTAGAAGGAATCAGAATTCCTACTCGGGCTGTTCTGGTCACCATGGATGTAAATGCCCTTTATACCAATATACCACAGGAAGAAGCTAGATTGGTGATTGAAACCATTTTGGATAACAGGGAGGAGCTTATTCCCCCAACACGTTTTCTGTTAGATCTGATTGATATTATTTTGGAAAAGAATTATTTTAGATTCTTAGACCAGTTTTATTTCCAAATCAAAGGTGTTGCAATGGGAAGTCCTATGGCGCCCAGTGTGGCCAATTGACTTATGGCCAATCTTGAGGAAATGATCATATGTATTTCTAACATGAATCCCTTCTATCAAAATTTTATATTGTACAAACGTTACATTGATGACATTTTTTTGGTATTTGCTGATGAACATAAACTATATGATTTTTTTAACTGGATCAACACTATCCATGATAACATCAAGTTTTCTTTTCATCAAGATACACGCCATATTTCATTTTTGGACACTTTTATATATTATGAAAACAATACTTTATATATAAAACCGTTTACGAAACCCACAGATCGTAATTCTTTATTACATTATACGTCCTTTCACCCTCCTCAACTAAAATCTAATTTACCATATGGTCAGTACCTCCGTCTTAAAAGAAACTCCACACTACCAGAGGAATATAGGTCTTCCAAACTAATTATGAGAAAACAACTCATGGACTGGGGGTACCCAAGCCGGGTTATCCACCATGCAGAAAGGAGAGTGGCTGACACCCCTCGTGCAGTGCTATTATGCAACCAGGAATTAAAAAATACCAATAGAATCACATGTACACTCGCATATTCTCACCTTGCACATCCAATAATTAAAAATATAAAAAGACACTGGAACATTGTTGAAGATTTACCAGGATGCAAGAATTTTCCCAATGTGAGTCTTAAATGTACTTATAATTTTCATGATATTTTGATACATTCTGATATGGACATGACAGTTACAGTTCCTAATATCATAAATGGACATTTCAGGTGTGGCAGATGCTGTGTGTGCACCTTGGTGCTACAAACAAATAAATGTCAACCATCCTGGAGATCATCGCCAGTTTAAGTTATATCATTTATCTAACTGTTCAACCAAATGTGTCATTTATGTAATTATTTGCCCTTGTGGCCTTTTATACATTGGAAAAACAGCACGTACAATTATAATACGTATAATAGAACATCGATCCAAACTGAAACACAGAGTTGTGGATGCACCATTAGTTGAACATTTTATAAACAAGAATCATAATTTTGATGAATTTACTTTCCTGGTGATTGATAGAATTATTCCACATATATACAGTTGGAAGAATTATGACAATGCTCTACTTAAAAAAGAAGCTGAATGGATTTTCAAATTTAATACAGTTAGCCCGAATGGTTTGAACAGTGCTATGGAACTGTCTGCCTTTCTGGTAAAATGAAACAATGTTTTGGGTAGTCTCTGCCCTCTGGTGGTGAATTTATGTATTTTCATTCAATTGCAATCTACCTTATGGAAGATCTCTTTAAGACTTTAAGGATTTCTTGTATTTAAGCCACCAAATCACTTTCAGCTGGTCAACTGCTGACTTGCCAGATTAAAACTTTTTAAATTTACCTACTGAAGCAATGTTTGTTACTTCGTCTTTCCAGTACAGATTTAATTAAATATTATACTATCATTATTTGGAATTTATATAATCACTTGATGTATTGTTTGTTATTAGATTTCCAATAGACAGGATTATAGCAGCCAAACATTGGAATACTTGGGACAAAATTTCCAGATAACAACTGGTAGTGAGTGAATAAGATGGGGGGGGGGGGGTTAAACACCTTTACTGTATATATGTGTGTATATATATCTATATATCTATATATATTTCGGGTTGTTAATAATATATGATTATTCATGGAACAGTAGGTTGTAATCCTTCGTTCTCATTATTACAGTATCCACAAGGCTTTTGAAGAAACTTCACGTGAAACAGGAATTTTATCTAGAATCCTGTCAAGCTTTGTATATAATTTTTGTTTTATCTATTATGTAGTACATTAATACTTTGTATAACTGTCACATTGGTGTGTATAACATGAACAATGATGTTTACATCGGATATAGGTATACAAACCTAAGATTTATATAAACTGTCACTGACTGTGAGGTTGTTATCCGACATTATAATTACTAGTTGAACGTATTTGTTATGTGTTATCTCCACAGCTGTATGCTCAAGGGCATTGTTGTTTTCCATGACGTTCAAGATGAAATGGATCTCGATATTGAATAAATGTTCCTTGGACTTTATACTATTATTAATTGAACGTACACAAGAGGAGTCCACCTCGGTGAGTTCTCAGATTGCTATCATAGAAGATCAACTCAAAGAACACAGTTCTGAAGAGATTTTTACCAACAAGGTACAACAAATTGAAAAAGAACTTACCGATTTCCATATGGATATTAAAAATATGAAGATCAAGAAATTTTCCAGGGATGAAAGAGATTATGTGGATTCTAAGGTGTACAATTGGGCTTCAAGTAAATATCAGCATCCTAATAGGAAAAGAGTTAACTGGCAGGACCCGCCTATTATCATATCTGATACTGAATATAGTGAGACCGAGGACGATTCTACAGGCACCTCGGCTGACGAAGCAACTTATGGGTGTAGACCCTGAACAGCACATAGACGGGGAGGGATGCCAATTGATAATGAAGGAATTCATAGGGGCATGTAATTACGAATGAGGCAACACCCTACATCTTCTTTTTGTCCAGCCCGCCAAGGACGCAACAAAACTTAGTAGTCAATCTGTCTTCACGTGTACTTACACCGAAAGAAACAAATGTACTCAATTTAGGTTTGAGCTTTGTACTCACCACTACGTATAATGCCTTTCATACTAGGGTGGATTTGTTTGGTCTATTTAGACAACTTAAATTTCGGGAACTGTTTGGCAATACTGCCTCCACAAAATCTAATTTTCGTCCTCATTCTGCTTTCACACCCATCACTACAAATCCCAATATAAGGGTTTTTGAATGTTTGGTTCAGAGGGATCTACTCAGGATTGAGCAATCCACAAAAAAAGTCTGGCATAATTTTACCAAAGAAGAGAAGCATATCATTCGTGATTTGGCCAATAATGGATCCATAATTATTAAGGAGGCAGATAAAGGGGGAGGCATCGTGTTATTAGATTTGGAGGACTATACACTAGAGGTGCTTAGACAACTCAACAACACTTCGAGTTATCAAACTATTTGTACGGATCCCACCAAGCATATTAGGGCAATCATAAAAACTACGGTGGTAAAGGCGCTGGTTTTGGGTAGTATTGATGAAGCAACTCTGAATTTCTACAAACTTCTTTTCCTAGAATACCCACTTTTTATATCTTACCAAAGATCCATAAACCGTGTTTCCCACCTCCAGGGCGTCCTATCGTTTCTGGATCAAACTCCATTTTGAAGCCCCTCTCCCAATATTTGGACCATTTTTTACGATCTTTTCTACTTCAGGTTCTATCATTTTTGAAGGACACCAAGGACTTTATTAATAAAGTGGAAGGTTTAATCATCCCATCACAATCTGTTCTAGTCACGATGGACGTAAATGCGTTATATACTAGTATCCCGCATGAGGAGGCCCGCACAGTTGTTGAGTCTGTTCTCAATAAAAGGAAAGATCCATTTCCACCAACTTTTTTCCTGCTCAGTCTTATGGAAATCATATTGGGGAAAAAATACTTTAGATTTATGGACCAATTTTATTTGCAAATAAAAGGCGTGGCAATGGGGAGTCCTTTTGCCCCAAGTGTGGCGAATCTATTTATGGCTCATCTGGAGGAAACTATCATTTGCAATCCACATAACAATCCTTTTTTTAAGGAATTTGTTTTCTATAAACGTTACATAGATATTTTTTAAATATTTTCCAATACGAACGTGCTACAGGAATTCTATGGATGGATTAATACAATTCACGATAATATAAAAATTTATTTTCAGAATGATAAAAATCGGGTATCCTTTTTGGATACCACGTGTTTCGACAATTTGGCAGACTATACGTTAACACATATTCAAAGCCCACAAACAAGAACTCCTTATTACACTTCTCTTCTTTTCATACTCCGCAGTTACATAAAAATCTTCCATATGGGCAGTATTTACGTTTAAAGAGAAACTCATCTCAGTTGAGAGATTATACTACAGCTAAGCTGAATATGAGGAAACAACTCATTGATAGGGGCTACCCGAGGCATGTAATACAAGAGGCTGAAATAAGAGCTGACAAGGTATCACGGGCCATATTGTTACAGGACACTGCGCCTAGGATTAGTGACAGAATATCATGTGCATTTACATATTCCCATTTGGCGTTTCCAATTAGGGGAATTATCAACAAACATTGGCATATTGTTGAGGATTTACCTGGATGTACATATAGACCACAAATTGGTTGGAAACAGAAACAATCTGAGAGACACGTTGATACATACGGATATTGCTGATCCATTGTTCACCTCATATACTACATATGGACATTATAAATGCAGTGGTTGCTCTATATGCCCATTATCTTTGGAAAGCAAGGTTTTTGACCAAGGGTGAAATTTAAAATATTACAAGATTCTAAAGAGAGAGGAGGTTTGGGACTGCCAGATTTGAGGACTTATTTCTCTGCTTGTTGCTTGATGTGGATGAAGGAGTGGATTTTGATGAAGAATAATAGACTATTGGAATTAGAGGGACACGATTTAAGATTTGGTTGGCATGGGTATCTGTGGTATGATAAAGCTAAAGTGAATGCAGAATTTAATGATCATTATGTGAGACGAGCAATTTTGAGAACATGGATTAAACATAAACCAAGATTGTGTCAAATGACGTCTCTATGGGTTTCCTCACAGGAGGCTTTCTATAAGAGAGAATTGGCAACTACGAAAAAATGGTTGATGTATGGTGAAATTTTAGAAATAAAAGAAGGAGAGGTTAAAATGAAATCAAGAGAGGAGCTACGGAATGAAGGAATTTTGTCAGTGGTTCTCATATGCACAAATGATGGAAAAATTTAAGATAGATAAAAAATTGGGGTTTTGAATGTACAAAATCTGAATTTGAGAAAGCTTTGTGTATAAATGATAATCATGTTATTTCAAAGATATATAAACTCTTGATAAAATATGAGACTGAAGATGAACAAGTAAAAGAATGTATGATAAAATGGGCTCAGAATATTGGACATAATATTACTATGGATCAGTGGGAGAATATGTGGTTGAGAGGCTTGAAGTTTACATTGTGTGTCAGATTGAAAGAAAACTTTTATAAAATGATGTATAGATGGTATATATTGCCGTCAAAATTGGCAAAAATGTATAAGGGGACATTGGGAAAGTGTTGGAAATGTAAACAGTTGGAAGACACATTTTATCATGTATGGTGGACATGTAAAAAAGCAAGATCTTTTTGGACACAAATACATAGAGTGATGCAAAATGTATTGAAGATAAAAATACAAATGTGTCCAGAATATTTTCTGTTGGGGATTATAGACGAACCACTATTGCAAGGTTATGGAACTTTATTTTTATATATGACAATGGCAGCAAGATTACTTTATGCACAGAATTGGAAGACTGAGAAAATACCAACAGAGGAGGATTGGCTGTTGAAAATTACAGAACTGTCGGAGATAGCAAAACTTACTGCAATAATAAAAGACAAAACAACAACCGGGTTCATTGAGGAATGGAAACCTCTGGTGGATTTTCTGAAAGAGAGGGAAGGGAAGGACATTTTTGTAGATGGGTTTAATGATTAACTTGGAAGAGTAACATCTGTTAAAGACAGAGAAATTGGGAAATTCACTAATTTTGGAAATTTTGGCATATTTTGAAAAAATTGTTAAGGAAAAAAAAGAAATTCGGAAGTCCATTTTAATGTTGTATGTGGTAGTGTCGATGTATTGTGTAAATGTTGTTGTTATGTGTGTATGTAGGGTGTACATGTTTTTTATGTTTGGAAAATAAAAAAAAGTTTTATATAAAAAAAAGGAAAGGAAAGTTTTTGAACACCCACAGGATCATCAAATTTTCAAGTTACATCATTTTTCTAACTGTGCCTCAAAAAGGGCGATTTACTTAATTATTTGCCCCTGTGGACTGTTGTACGTGGGAAAAATGAACCGCCGTATCAGGACACGTATTGTGGAACACAGATCTAAGTTAAAACACAAAATTGCTGAAGCACATCTTGTTGAACATTTCACATTAAAGCAACATGACCATGAGGACTTTCAGTTCTTGGTTTTGGACATGATCTATCCACAGAGATATAATTGGAATAACTATGAGAATTTACTTTTAAAAAAAGAAGCGGAATGGATATATAGATTGAAGACTGTCTCGCCACACGGCTTAAATCAATGCCTTGATCTAACATCATTTTTACACTAAGGCCCCCTCCACAAGGATGCGCTTTTGCGCCCGGTTCGGGGATTATGCGCATTTTCGCGGAGGCGCATTTACGCCTAATCCCTCTGCACGGGAGGCGGCGAGAAGCGGCGAAGCGCATTAAAAGATGCCCAAAAAGCACTTTACAGGTAGTTAATGCGCATAATCGCTTGTTCACACAGCGAAAATGCGCTTTAACGGCCGGAGCAAAATAAAAGTCGCTATTTAACGCGCGTTCGAAAATGCGCATTATCGGGGAGATAACGCGCCTGTACGCCCGTTTTGCGCTCCGCTCGTGTGTAGGTAAAATTTATAATGAGCCTTCAAGGCTCATTAAACGTCTCGTGTGGAGGAGGCCTAATTGAAACGTTACCATTTGAACAACAGTCTTAACATTTGAATAAATGCCTTATCGGTAGTATCTTGGCCTTGTGTTTTGGTACGTTTCCTTACTACGTGCAGATAATCGGTATTTAAACAACTGCAGCTGGCTGTGGCTCTGATGAATCTCAGAAAGCAGCTTGCTAATCTTACAGTCGGGGACAAAGGTTTGTTTTTCTCTCCAGTAGTCTGTTTATACTTAAATGTGTAAAGTTTTGGCAGCCAACATAATTGTAAAAGTTATTGTAACTAACAGGAATTGTCATATCCTCTTTGAATTTTGAGGAATTTTCAATGTATTATGTTAAATATATGTCACTGTAACCAAAAGGAATTGTTATATCCTGATTGTGAGTGAGATTATATCTAAATATTTACTTTACTAGTGTGACTAGTTTTGAATTAGTAAAAAATTCTATAAGCAGGACTGGGTAAAGTCTGTGTTGTTCAGTTGTATGCCAAGACATTCTTATAATACTCCTTTGGAGATACTGCCACCTTTTGGACAGTGTCTTTTGCAAAGGCTATGCTCCCAGACCAAAGGCAGCCTAAGAGCCAGGGATGTGGGGAACCCTGCAACAGATTCAGAGCTTTCTGAAGATTTTTAGACGCTTCTTTTGGTGCCCCTGCTGCCTGTCGGTCAATTCCTGAAGACATGGGCATCATGATTTCTCCCACTCCAACCTATTTCCACATCCATGAATCGGCCGCAGTGGTCCACTGTGCCCTGAAGGAGCATGGAGAAATAACGCTTTCTGTTAATGTAGTCAGCCCCTTGCCTCCGAGGACAGGCAATTTCAATGTGGCAGCCATGCAATTATAGAAGCCCAGTTTTGCAAATTCTCGCATTATCTGAAATTTCAAAAAACACAGGAATAATGAAAAATACATTATTATTCATTCATCAACTTGTGTTATGTACAGCACTTGCCCACAGGGATCCACAGGACAGCCCTTGCCCATACGGATCCAGTGGACAGCCTTGACCATAGGGATCCATTGCAAAGCACTTTCCCAAAGGGATGCATGGGATACAGATTAGGAAGAAAATACTCTTTTTACAGTACAATTACAGCACTAATTATGCTTCTTTAGCCAATTCATTTCCTACACCCAAGTAAAAGACATTGACTCGTGTCTGGAACGTTGCCAAGGCATGTTCCAAGGCTAGGCAGACCTCCACCACAATCACTGCAGCAGTTGTCCTGCCGGGCCCAAACTGATGTGCCACATCCCGGTACACGCCTTGATTTGCAAGCCTCCAAATACAGATGGCAACGGCTTCACTATTGGAATGGGTTCCCTCATATTCATGCTACTCCTTTCCAAAAATGGCCAAAGATGCTCCACAATCTGGAACAGGGTGGCTCTAGTCATCCGAAAATTATCAAGCCACTGCTCATCATCCCAGAGCGCTAGAACATCATTTTCCCACCAGTCACGACTCCTGGGGAAGCACCACCACCTCTGAGGCCTCCGTTGTCTCATAGCAGGAAGAGATAATAAATGATATGGGGTATCTATGAAAAGTACTTGATGCAAGAAACGGAGTCTGTGCCTCCTTCTTTGCAAGGCTCGTCTTTTCTTTCTCCATAGAAACATTTCCCTAAGGCAGCAGATTGTACATTGGATACTTGCGAGAAGTAATAGAATCGCAACAACGGACGAAAGATGAACCGGAGCAGGAGCCATCACTGCTAGTGTGCCCATCTGACTGCTACAAATGGCAATTGGGCACATGGCAAGAGGTAAACCAGGTGATCGACGGCAGGTAACCCAAGGCAGGAAATTCAGGAGGGCAGGGTTAACAAACAGTGGGAAACTGAGAGGGCAGTTCCACCAGGAAACAGGGCGGTGCTTTCGTCAACTATTCCCCATTCGAGCATTGATATATGCTTCATTGATAATGCGATTAAACACATATAAACAACTTTAAAGCTCATTGTATGGAGCCAGTAATTTGTCTCTACGCCTCTCATATATAGCTGTAGATTCTAATGTATGCTAATGCGCATATTCGGAGAATCAGGCATCAAATCGACCTCTTCTAGAGGGGACCTCTGAGAGCCAACTCCAGGGAACACTAATCGTGTAGCGTGCAGCTGAGAATTGTCTTCTTTTGTTTTATTTTTTTCCTCTAGTGTGAGCAAGTGCAGCCCTAATTCAGATTGGAACCAACATGCATTTTTCCTTGAAAGAAAGAAACTTCTCCATTGGCATCAGAGGCAAATGTTTACATCGTAACATTTAGATGATGCATTTGTGGCATACTGGATGGCAGCAGTAGAGCCTATCCATCCTGTCTTTGCTGTGCTGCACTGCTGCCTGCTCCCCAGCTCAGTAGACCACTGGCAAAACTACACCTAGGCATGGAGTATGTTCTGTACATTTACTATATTAAGCTACTTAATACTTTGGATTTGACCTGCGATACCTTGGCTGGCCAATATTGTCCTAATCAAATACAAATGACAAACTGCAACTAAAAATATACAGTTTTGCCCTGTTCCCAAAATTATGTCATGTTCTGCAGAAAATAATATGCATTTGCAATATATGCTCTAATAGTTGGGGTTTGGAATAAACTATAAATATTTAAAGAAATCATGAGTTACGCTGCCCTTTTATTGACTCATTATTGTCCTTGTAATTATTTCCTCATTACTGTTTTAATTAATTTTTCTAATTATACAAGAGGATTGCATATAAAAATTTATATCCTATTTTTTGCTTTAAACCACTATTAAGAACCGTATATTCGATAAAAGATATTACATTAGATAATAGAAATTATTACAGTCTGCAAGTTGTATTTATTTAAAAGCATTTGTTAAGGTACATTAATGTGCATCTACAACATTTTTAAGAACAACATAAATTCTATGACTTATCTACTTTAAACATACTTCTTAAATTGGCGTTTAAAGGTTGTACTAGGAAAAATCTATTAGAAATTGGATCAAAGATTGGGGAAGCATGCTAACCATTACTTACAACTGCTGTGTTGTTTTATTACTTAAAGTAGAATATATAACAGCAGTGTTATAAATATATGTAACTTTAAAAAGTAAAAGTACTAATACTAGCATCAATGATAAATACATTCTTCTAAGTCTACTGTATAATGTACTGCTATACAGTGACATACTGACTTATTCTCTGTATTACAAGTACTAAATATATTTTCATATCTTTGATTAAAAATGCATAAATCATATTTCTGTATCCCATCTGTGCTTTAGGTTTTCTATTTTATAAGGCGATAAAGTCATGGAGCAGTGCAGTAAGGGCAGAGGAATCTCTTGGAGGCATCCTGAGATACTTAACCTGTTAGACATTTGGGGAGAATGGAAAATACAGGAGCAGCTTAAAGCAACACACAGGAACATAGACTCCTTTGCAATAATTGCTAAGGAAATGAGTATCAGAGGACACAAATGCACTGCGGTAGAGTGCAGAAACAAAACTAAGACTATGTGTTCCGGGTACAGGAAGGTTGTGAATCACAATGCAAAATCTGGGAATAATGCTGCGACCCTATTACAAGGAGTTACACTCCATTCTTCGGGGCGATGCAACAGTTAGACCCAAGTGTGTCATCACGAGTTTGGAAATTACCAGAACTGAAGCACAAACTCAAATCAGCACACATAGCATTTTGATTCGTGAGTTTTTCTCATACATGATTGAGACAACATAGCAAACAAGGAAGAAAGTTTGTATTTGTTATGTCTGAATATTCTTTAGAGGATGAGAAAGTTCTCCCTTTAATAAAATTTAAATCTGTACTTAACGAGATTAAAACATGTTTTCTAGAAAATATTAGTATAAGAAATAAGTATACATTGTATTTTTCAGTTAACCACTACTACATTTATAACTATAATACTTTTCTTCTATTTAACATCCAGAAATCTCTACTGAAGAAGACAACACAGAAACACAAAGTTCTGCGTTTGATCCCACACAGCATTCTGTTCCTTCAATGGATATGGATGGTAATGTCTGAAAAAAATATATCAGTGTTTCTGTAATATTAATTAATGTTTGTACGTAACAACAGTTACAATGACATGCAAGGGAAACATTCTGTAGTTACATTCTGAAGTTAAGTATAAACCTAAAACAATTTTTTTTTGTTTTCAGATACAAGCAACAGAGTCCACACATGATGGAGAAGCTATGATGCAAACTGAGACTGGTAAGTATTCCATCTTATTATTTAATGACTTTTTAAAAATTACAATAAACTTATAACCACATTTCTGTACTGCAACACATGAATGTCATTCAATCTTTATTCCTTTTGTATTTCCCCTTTGTTGGACCACTTTAGGTGAATTCAGCAGAAAAAAGGGGAAGGTAAAGACCTATGGGGACAATTTGTCTTGGCACACTTGGACATTGTGGGAATTGGGTGAGGCATTCACACAAGTGGATGTTGCGTGTGCATTTTTGCAGCCACCCAAGCTTAACCAATCTTAGGTGGGAGTCCTTCCGGTGTTGTCTCCTATCGTGCTACTGGGCTCCGAGTATACAGAAAAGGGTTGGCCTCAAAGTTAAGCCTTATCCCCACTAATGATGCCTCCGGGCTCTCAGAGGTTGGTCTAAGGCGTTACAAATTACCCTTCACAGTGTCTGTGAATGCTCACCATTAAGAAAGCAATAAAACGGACACATGTACCATTATTACCGTTACCAATTAGCCAATTTACCAAAATAAACACTCTGCCTGTTTAACAGTTTGTATTAGGCAGATATTAGGCAGATAAACTCACTACCAAGTTTGTATGTGAGCACCAATTTCCTACTTGGTCAAAAAATGATAACCAAAGAACCCACACAGTCCACAGAGAGGGTGGGAGGGAGATGCACAAGAAGAAATGGAGGTGAAAGGGGTTCTGGCTTTAAGAAGCCCACTTCACCTCCCTTCTTCAGTTGCATCATGCATTGGTCTAGCCAATATCTGGCCTCCACACCTTCTCCCCCTCCTCACTCGCAATCACCTTCCCATCACCCATGCAAGCTGGGTGGGGTAGGAGACCTTTATGTTACCTATTTTCTATTAGTCATTGCATTACTGTTTTTACTTATTACAGCAAATTGCCAATTGGATGTTGATTATACTTACATAGTGCATATAAAGTATATAGGAGTACATCCAATATATCATTAATAATTCCTTTTCAATGATACTGTTATGAGTCTTTAAAATGTAATTGCAATAGTTATTAAATAGAAGTAACAATGATAGCATAACTAAAAGTACTTTAACATTCTCAATTGAATATTTACAGAAAGTGCCTCAACCCACGCCCGGCGCGCCTGGGCGGGGGAGGCTATTTGCGGGCAGGGCGAGCGGGCGACGCAGGGAGGCAGCCATTGGCTGCCTCGAGGTGGTGCCACCTGGGGGAGGAGGGAACGAGGCTATGTATAGGGCCTCGTTCCCCTTGCGCCCCCTCTTCGTTCTTCAGCTCCAGCAGGCGCAGCGGAGCCGAGCAGGGAAAAGAAGCGATGGAGAGCGGTGGCTTCGGGCCTGTTGAGGCCCCAGGTTTGCAGGACCGGACGGTCCTGGTTCTCTAGCGGGCAGTGCCCTGCTCAGCGGCCAGGTTGGGTGTTACGGGCCACGGCCGTGGCCTCTACGGCTCGACCCGGAGACATGGGGGGGGCGAACCGGGGGGGGGGGTGCTTGAGCGGCTGGGGCTGTGGGCCCGGCAGGAGCCTCTGGCACCCTCCCGTAACCCGTACAGCCCGGGCAGGGCTGGGGGGGAAGCCCAGGGCGGCGGCAGAGGCGGCGAGTAGCAGGCGGTCGGCCAGTGCCACATAAAGATTAATACTTCGGGGGCCTGCGGGGACGTTGGGCGCCGCTGGAGCCTCCAGCTCCCCTTCCGTGGCTGGGAGCAGGGGGGGTAGATCTCACCCGACAAGTGTCTAGGGGTCACAGGGGAGAGACGGCCTTACCGTTTCCAGCCCGAGCCCGGGCTGGGGAAGCAGCAGAAGGCGGCAAACAAACGGCGCGCTGCTTTGGCCGGCTGGAGCCGTTTACTGTTTAAAATTAAACAGGGAGGTGATTTAGTGCCACCTGGTGTCCCTTCCAGGCCAACACAGGGAACAACAGCTTCCTAGTGTCTCCTTGCCTGCTGTTGGCTCCCTGGCCAGTAGGGGGCAATAATAATAAAAGAAAATAAATAAATAAATAAATAAAAATAAATAATAATAATAATAATAAGCATAATTGAATAAAATACAATAAAATAAAATATTAAATAAAATCAAAGACAATTAAATTAAATAAGTGAATAGCAATAATAATAACAATAATAATTAATTGTAGCACGTATCAGTGTGGAATATATATATATATATATATATATATATATATTTCGGTGTGACTGGCTGTAGATTTCCTCGGTAGGGTCCAGCATGCCTACTAGGAAAGGTAGGGGAGGTAAGAAGGGTAAGGGCAAAGCGCCCCCTCAACCCAAAAGACCCAGAGCTCTTAGTGGTTCATCCTCGGACGAGGATATGGACCCACAACTGGCTGATTTATTAGCAAGGATTCAGGCTGTTGAGCGTGACAAAGGTTTAGACATAGCACAGCAGCCAACTTCCATAAGGAGTCCTTCTGCGGGAGGGCGGCACCAAACTAGACGGCAGCACCAGCAAGAGTTAATGTCATCTCTCTCTAGCAGGATGGTGACGATCGAGTCAGCGCAGAACCGCACACAGGCGGGTTCCGTGCCGCAACCTAGTGACAGCGCATGGACTATGGTGACATCACCTCCCAGGGAGTCAGATAGAGTGGAAGCTGACATACCACGTGTGCCGTCCTTGCCTCCATCTACAGGAACAGCGGGGCTTCTCGGGCAAGGTGAGCAATCAACGCACCCGACACTGACTCCCCAGCAGATCATGGGAAATCTCCCCCAGCCGTGGGGATGGTTCCCTTGGTTTCCAGGGATGAGTTGGCCAGCACTAAACACGCACGCGGCCGCGACTCACACAGACACTGTAGGCCACACGGCACCTAGCTCAGCAGGGTCACCCGGGGTGGACAGTGTTGGTCCTTTGCCTGATGCGTCGCTGTCTTCGCACAGCGCCTCAGGCATTTCCACGCATGCTCAGCCCGAAGGGGCCATGGGCACGCGGGGGACTAGCACGTCGGTTCAAGAGGGCACAACGACAGGGCCCGGTGCTTTGTCGGCAGCTACCGCCCAACCAGTACTAACTGCACAAGCAGCGTGTGCCGCGGTGTGGCAGGGGCCAGCAGGATTACTTGGGGCCAAGCTGCCCCAAACAGGGCCACAGGTACCTGACCCCTATGCGGGAGTAGACAGAGCAGCCATCCCCTCGGGGTCTACAGCCGCCCCTCTGGGATACCACTTATTACCTGCCACAAGGGAGAAAATATGGAAGGGGGAGTATGTGGACATATTCTCTTTACTTTACCAGGAAATTGAAAAACCGGATAAGGATAAGTCATATGACAAAGAAGAGGAAAAATTGAAGAGGAAAAGGGTATCCAAAACTTGGTCGAATTGGCTGCCTGGTTTCCTCATTTACATGGGCGTGCTGCAACAGTGCTTCCCAGAAAAAGGGGCCATTATGACGAAATATCTCGATATTATTTATCGAGCATATTCCGAATATGAGGGAGGGGCCTGGCTGGCGTACGATCAATCGTTTCGTCGCCGAGCCACATTTGATCACACCCTACTGTGGGATGCTAAGGACAACGACCTTTGGCTGCAGTACATGACTCCAGCCAAACCATGTTTTGGGGATAGGTCTGATAGCAGCCATATTGTGACCAGGCAGCAACCCGCATCCAATTTTAAAGGGAATGCGGGGCAGGCGGTTCAACACCGCCAGCCTTGTTGGGAATTTAGTTCCCGCGGGCTCTGCACTCAGACACAGTGCTGTTACAGGCATGATTGTTCCATCTGCGCAGGTCACCATCCTGCCTCCAGTTGCCCTAGACACAAGGGAGGGGGAACGAACAGGGGTCCCCCAGGCCCCAAGGGCTAGGGGAGTCAGCAGCCAACTCCCAAAGGGGCCCAGTCCAATTAGAATCCAGACTCTTGTGAAGTTGCTAGCTCGTTATCCGAAGCGACAGGATGCCGCCTATTTAGAGTCTGGTTTTATAGACGGCTTTCGCATCCCTTTCCAAGGTAGCAGGTCTCCTTCCATTTCCAGGAATCAACTATCAGTACACCTTATGGAAGCTTTGGTGCAGGAAAAAATTCAGAAAGAAGTGTTGGCGGGGCGGGTGTTGGGCCCTTTCGCCGAGCCACCCATCCCCAACTTGAGGGTTTCCCCATTAGGCGTAGTGCCAAAGAAAGCACAGGGTGAATTTAGGTTGATCCACAATTTATCATTTCCCACAGGAGCATCAGTCAACGATGCTATCCCGGAGCACCTCAGCTCCGTGAAATATGCATCTTTTGACTCTGCCGTCCACATGGTGCGCAGGAACGGGCGGGGGGCTATGATGGGCAAGTGTGACATCAAGGCAGCACTCTGCCTCTTGCCTATCAACCCCACGGATTTCAATCTTTGCCATTGCGCAATCCTGATGAAGGAGTTTGAGGGCCTCTCCGAGGAGCTGGGTGTCCCGCTAGAGCAGGAAAAAACAGAAGGCCCCTGTTCCACTCTTAAGTTCTTGGGGATCGAGCTAGACTCGGTTCATCAATGTTGCCGCTTGCCTATGGATAAGGTGGAAGCGCTGAGGAAAAGGCTGCTGTGGATGAGCCAGGAAAGGAAAGTCTCACTCAAGCAGTTGCAGGAATTAGTGGGCCATCTAAACTTCGCCTGTCGGGTAATTGCGCCAGGCAGAGCCTTCCTGAGACGTTTTTGTAATGCTATGGCAGGCCTCCAGGCACCACACCATAGGTTACGTGTCTCGAGTCCCATGCGGGAAGACATCAGAATATGGCTGGACTTCCTACAGCACTTCAATGGGGTGTCGTTCTGGCAGCAGGACTTACCGCTTGAGGCCGAGATGCAGGTGCGTTCAGATGCAGCAGGCTCGTGGGGCTTTGGTGTTATCTGGAGGGACCGTTGGTGCGCTGAACCATGGCCAGCAGATTGGCTGACATCAGACCTGTCTCGGGATCTCACCTTTTTGGAATTTTTCCCATCTGTGTGGCCGTTCACATTTGGGCCAAGGAGTTGTCAAACTCCAGCGTGCAGTTCTGGTGCGACAATCTGGCCGTGGTTCACATTATTAATTCCCTATCATCTCACAACGACAGGGTGATGGCATTAGTTAGAGTCTTCACCCTGCACTGTTTGAAACACAATCTCTTGTTCAGAGCCCGCCATGTACCGGGCCTGAGCAATGACATTGCGGACGCTTTATCACGTCATCAGGTGCAGCGGTTTCAACAGTTGGCTCCCTGGGCTCGTCAAACATCGGAGGTCATGCCACCGGGTCTTTGGCGGATTGGACGTTCGAGGTAGAGAGGGCTATATGGCAGTCTGTGGCACCCAGTACCAGGTCATCGTACCAAAGGACAGGTAGGGAGTTTGTGGAATTCAGGAACTCAGAGCGCCTGTCGCACTCCTGGCCTATACCAGTGGAGCATATTTTGCTATACTGCGTGTCACTCCATAGGAAAGGCTTAGCAGCTCGCACTATAGGGGGCAAGCTTGCCGCCTTGGCGTTCTTAGCTCAGGTGAGGGGGGTATCAGATTCTACCACCGACTTTAGAGTGAGGCATGCCTTGCAGGGTTGGATTAGGGAGTCCCCCAGGAACAGAGACACTAGATCCCCGCTATCCCCGGAGACCTTGTTGGGCCTAATGGGGCGATGGCCGTCTTTGTGCGCTTCCAACAACGAGGAGGTGATATTTCACGTGGCAGTGTTAACGGCGTTTTTTGGCGCCTTTCGGATTTCTGAGCTGGTGGCCTCATCAAGGGGCGATTTATCTAATAGGTCAATTCAATTCAGTGATTTGCGATTTGTACAAGGTGAAGTCCACATACAGCTCCGTAGATCAAAAACTGACCAGAGGGGACTGGGCACGGATGTCAGGCTTTTCCAGGCCCCTGTGCAGGAGCTTTGCCCAGTCCACGCTCTACAAGCTTTTGTGGCCATTCGGGGTGTTAGCGCTGGCTACCTCTTTTGTCACCAGGATGCTTTGCCCCTAACGAGGTATCAGTTTTGGAAGGTGACACAACGGGCTTTAATAGCACTAGGTTTGGGTAGTGTACAGTTCGGTACACACTCCTTTCGGATTGGGGCGGCCTCGACGGCAGCCGTTGCTAGCTTTACACCTTCTCAGGTCCAAGCTATTGGCAGATGGCGATCCCCGGCCTTTAGGACTTATGTGAGGAAGTTCAAGAATTTACCGATTTGAGGGATGTTTAACTGCCTCATGTTTAATTGTAGATCTCCGACCAGAGCACAGCTCTGTACGTGTGGTCATTTGTGGCCACAGCATGGTCTTTTGGGCCAGCAGAAGGGCTTCCAGGTCCAGTTTCGGATCACAGCTGAGCTTGAGTCACCTAGTCTCCATCCAGTGGCTCGGACGCCGTGGTATGAGGTGGGAAGACCTCCTCACAACATTGTTGCATCGGTCGGCGTCGCAGGATCCCCCACAGGTGGTGGTTATACACCTGGGGGGCAACGATCTTGGCCTGCTAAAGGGCAAAGCCCTCGTGCTGCAAGCGGCAGCTGATTTTCGCACGCTGCGTGCGCAATGGCCTGGAGTCCTTATTGTTTGGTCCTGTGTGCTTCCCAGGATCAGATGGAGAGAGGGTAGTGACCCACTGGTGATGGAGCGTGCCAGACGTAAAGTGAATAATGAGATCTATAGGGAGCTAATTAAACACGGGGATTGCAGTATTAAACATCCTTTAATTTTGCACACTCGGAGGGAGCTATATAGGAGCGACGGCATACACTTGTCTGAAGCCGGCAATGACATTTTCTTAATGGATCTGCAGAGGGGTTTGCAGGAAGCGGTCTTAGGTAGGTGGGGGGGGGGACTAAGCAGACGCTTGTCACCCCCTGTGGCGGTTAGGTGCGGGCATCTCGAGGATGGGGAAATACTGGCGAGCATTCTCAGGCACCATTGGTGGTGATGGGTAGTACCGGAGACCTATGGCAGGGAGTCTGGCGGCACCTGCTATTGGGTCAAAGGTTTGCCTAGGAGGCCAATCCTACTCACTCCCTCGGAGCCCTACGGCACGGGGACGGTGACAAAGGAAGGACTCCCTGCCCCGAATGGGGAACCCATGCGGTGGCGAGGTACAGGGCGCCACCGCATGGGTTGAGAATGGGTTGCCCATTCCTAGATTATGGCATGATGATGCCATGGGACAAGATGCCCGCATAGGAGTTCCCCACCTTTGCAGATCTTTAAATAAATGTGGCCCATGTTTAAACCCATATATACTGTGTCGTCTCGTTATTTACTCGCCTCTGTTCCGCAACTGGAATTCCAAATGCACAAGCAGTGCTATCACCAGCAACTAGACTTGCAATGATAAGGAATAGAAAGACAAGGAGAACAGCATCATGTATTTCTGAAAGACTAATGCAACATTGCTCTGGAGAAAATGATAGAACCAGAGAACTTCTGCTATGTGACACTGAAACTTTTAATGAATACTTGAGAAGAAGTGAATTGGCAGAGGAGGAATATAGAAGGGATAGACAGGTTTCAGAACTAGAATTCCGAAGGGATAGAGGAAGATTAATAAATTCAATAGAACGCCATAATAATATTTTACAAGCCCTGGTGGACAAAATTCCAGATGCAAACCAGGGACGGCTTAAGCATACTAGCATTTTGGCAGAAGCAGAAGAGATGCAGCTTGCAGCGACAACTGTTTATGGAAGCTATGATAATAACAGAGAAGATATAATGGAGAACTTGCCAGTGCTGTCATCAACACCAAAAAGAAAATTAGAAATGCAGGCCAGGCCAAAACGCCTACTTAAAAAAGCCTTGCCATTTTCTCCTTCTTAAGATGTAGAAACATGCAGTTGTAGCTGAATAATTAGTGAAATGATAGTGTCATTGGGCAATTTTTTGAAGATATATAATTTTCTGTACATGCAATGTTTCTAATACATGTACAGGTATATGCATTTTATTTTGTATGGTTATCATCATTCATCATTTAAGACCAGGAATTATTTACATTAAAAACATGTTATTTTAAGTTTACAGAGATAGAGTAAGCACATGTATTCCATCAATAAAGATGGAATACAAAATACACTTTTTTATTTCCTGAATATAATGTAAAGTTGCTTAATATATACTTCAATGTAATAACAGCAATATAAATTGCGTTACCAATGTTCACTTACATAAGCTCTTTTAAGTACTGCTCAATAGTTCTTAACTGACTTGTACAGCAGCATTGCAAATTTTAAGGCTATTCTGTACATGTTTAAAATGTATTATTATATTGAACCTTATCTGTAACTCGGTAATTAAATATTAACTGCTGGTATTACATTTGGTTATGCTTATAGAGGGAAATTCTAAGACATATTGATATATAATCTTAACATAACACGCCACTGCATTAATAAATGGAGATGTACTGTTTGAATAGTAAGTTTAACTTTATTTTTCTATGTATATGTACATTGGAAATTTGACATTGAGTTTACAAAAGTGGATGTATGTTAGCAAACCAAAATTATCCAAAATAAAAATAAAAGAATTTACATTTCAAGAAATATTTGTTTTCTTCTTAAGCTATAAATAATAAAATTTTATTGACAATTATTTATTACGCAAGGCTTAATTTTTAAAAAACACTTAGACACAGACATTAGAAAATTATTTATGTTTCTTTATTCCAGGATGCTTTATTCCAACTTTAGTCTGAATTTCTTTGACTTGAGCCTCAAGTCTGTTGACTCGTCGTTGCAGACGTCTAACTGTATTATTGAAAAATACCACTGTTAGGATCAATGGCCAATGAAAAATAGAATGTATATTTTTTATACAACATGAGAGGAAACATACATGTTGCTTTAACAGTTTTCTCCAGACACATCACTACGATTAGAACATACTCTATGTTCTCTCCATAAGAACTGGACTGTGGACCTTCCGGTTTTCTCACTGATGTATCAGCAGATGGTGACCCTGCTTGTTTCTCAACTTGTATTTCTATATTGGAAACACACACATGAATATAAAGAAATATTCTCCAAGTACAAGGCTATCATGATATTTATTACAGTAAATATTTCACTGTTATTCCTATTTTGTACCTGTTTCTAATTCTTCTTCTGATCTCTTCATCACTTCCATTATCTCCCCCTTACATGCACTTTCTTCCTCATGCTGCTCTGATATTCTATTCTCCCTCCTGGGTGTTCTAGAATGTTGCATGCCTGTTTAAGATACATGACAGTAATTGAATTAAAAATGTATACACCTAAACATAGGGAAAAGAAATAGCAAGCATAAAAAACAACACAAAGTTCTCAGTGTATGTTGTACTTACATGGTTTTAAAATAACACTGAATCATGTAACATGTTACGGTATCTTTATTTCATTGTAATATTCATAATTCTTTAAATGTACAAAGGAAGAACAATGGTTTACAGAAACCTAAAATGTACAGTAAAAGTAATTCCTTATACTAAGAACACCCTATAACTTCTCATTAGTGCTAGTAATTATTTTTTTTTGAAAGACAGGGTTAACATGTCAAATTCATTAAAGAAGGACAGGTCTCCAGTACTGTCATTAAGAAGCATTTCACAGAGACATTAGAATTAAAAATTTCCAAAACAATGGCTTTATTTTTATTTTTGGAATTCTAATATTGAAAAAAGTATTAAACACACTTCACATTAATCAGAATGACTAAGAAATAATAGTATGGTTCACTCAAAATTACATTTTAAAACTTGAAACATTGCACTAAGTAATGCTGGTAATATTACTTACTTGCTGGCCTTCTTTCTTTCCAACGAGGCTGCCCTGCAAGTAACCAGAGCTCATGTAGGGCATCATAGTGAATTCCCCTACCACAATCTGGAGGATCACCTTCATACTCAATTAAATTAAAAAATTGTGCTTTTAAAATTTTAAACTTAGTTCTTGCCTGAACGGGACTCCTAGGGTAACCCTCCTCAGTCAGAACTGTGCAAGCCTGCCTGTAAATATGAATGGTCTGAAGATCTGAGCTCCTCATAAGTAATTCTGCTTCTCCAGAAATGAGAAGTTGGTCAAGAAGAAGGGCCACCTCTGGATCCTGCCAGTAACTTACTCTTCTGGGAGCCATTTAGTATTCAAAAAAAAATTAAAATCCCACAAAACACAGGACCCAAACCTCCGCAACAAACTGTAACAGCGACCCCTATGTCTATAAGTGTGTGATTGTTCACTTATCCGCACATGCACAGAAAGTATACCATAAAAACGGAGACTTATTTTAACTTTTAGTCTTTTATTTAACATAGTCTTTTGTATTGTTCTTATATCAAAAATTATTTTTGAAGCATGACCACAAAAGTAAATTTTGTTGTAATGAGTTTTCATAAACTAATGTTAACATAGATGAACAATTCTATATTTCTAAATATATCATTGGCACTTTACGGTTCTGTAACAGGTAACATCCAACAGCAGTGCATATTTGCCAAAACATAAAACAGTATTCTGAAATGTGTAATATACCAAGTAGACCTTCAAAGTTGACATATAACTTCATAAGTGTTATTGAGCATTGAACAGGAATTCAGCAATAGCCTCTCTTACCTTCCTACCCTCATTCGCACGTTCAGTTTCATTATTTATTAATGGAAGTCCAAGAGTAGGCAAAACTATTCTATTGCTTTCTGCAGTAGTGTCACATATTGCGTGTCCCTTTGTTTCACAGATATTATGTAGAATAACGCATGCACTAATGACAGAAGGGACATTTTCTTCAGCAACCTCTAAACATCCTGTCAGGCATCGCCACCTGCTTTTTAGCCTTCCAAAGGCACGTTCCACCACATTTCTTGCTCTATTTAAGCAGAAGTTAAAATGTGCTTGAACTGGACTTAGGTGACCACCATAGGGCTTCATAAGCCAGTTTCTGATTGGGTAAGCTCCATCCGCTATAAGTAATGGTGGAATGTCTTGTTCTCTGAGTCTCCAAATTGGGTTTCCCATTACAAATGCTCCAGCATCCATCGCTTCATACAGTGTGGAGTTTCTGAACACATATGCGTCGTGATTTTTCCCACTCCATCCTATCTCCACATGTATGAAGCGACCAGTGTGGTCAGTTATACCCTGTAGCAACATAGAGTATAATTTTTCCTGTTGATATAGTCATTTCCCTGTCTTACAGGAGACACTACAGAAATGTGGCAACCATCACAGGCCCCCCAGGTATGGGGAAACCCTAGTCTTCCAAATCCTTCCATGACCTACATGTAGAAAAATAATATATATATTAGGCATTGAGTAGAAGCGTTAGGGATACACATAACGTTATTCAGCAGTCACAATGTAATTACTCCTTTTTTTAGCATATTAATTTCATGATTGAGATATGCATTCGCATAAGTGCATTAACGCATTTTAGTTTTGTTTTTTTAAGGAAAGTGTTGTACCTTATTAATGTCTCCTATGTGTACTGTACGTCGTAGAAGAATGTGCTCCATCGCTAAGCAAACTTTGACAAACACCTCTGCCACAGTAGATCTGCCAACACCAAACTGGTCTGCTGCAGCTTTGTAGTAGCCAGGGTTAGCCAATTTCCACATAGCAATTGCTACACGCTTAGCAACACTAAGCGGCTCTCTCATGGCTGTCTGTTGCCTCTGAAGAATTGGGGTTAGCTGTGCGGCAATTTCAAAAAGAGTTCCTCTGGTCATTCTGAAAATTTCAATCCACTGTTCATCGTTCCAAACCTTCAAAACAAGATTGTCCCACCAATCATCGCTACTTTCCCGGACCCAATACTGCCTGAAAACTGTGGGGAGACGAATGCTTTCACATCCTATGACCATTATGTTCCTGGTAGCCTGGAATTCAAGAGAACTTCTGATCCGGCGTCTGCGTTGTCTTCTGATTTTACGGAGAGTACTTCTCCTTCGTTCATAATGGTTGTCAGCTTCCTCTTCCATCATTACAAGAGCACAAATGGCTGATATTATCATATTAGCCGTAACAGCAATATTTCCAAACCATGCTCCAGAGAATCCATACTGTCCAAAAGATCAAGCCAAGAATGAAGAAACCAACATCTGCTTTATCCATTCAATTTAAATTTGCACAAGTGCACATGCACATCTTTTTTTAAAAAAAAAAAAAAAAAGGTGGAACTAATGTCTGACGGAACTAGAGACATTTTGAATTTCCCGCCTTCAACTAACGACTAGAAAATACGAAAGGAAGCGGAAAGCAAGATACATCTGCATCACTGATACGCTAAACAGCACACAAAACACATAGAAAGAAGAATAAATGTATGGCGCGTGACGTCATATTGCAGGGAAATACAAAGCAAAACGACACAATGACGTGTAGTCCCCCCCCCCCCCCGTGGTCACCCTACCTTAAGAGGCTTTTAAAGTGGGTTTGCGAAATACTGTGAAGAAAATCGTTTATTAACTATTGTAAATCAAAAGTAATGGTCTTTGCAAGAAGTAAAAGGAGATTTCTCTGGCTTATTGGAGCAAAAAAAATTGAGCAAGTGGACTCTTATAAATATTTAGGCGCCTGGTTCCAGAAAAATCTAAAATGGAACAAGCATGGCAGATATGCCAGGGCCAAAGCTGAGCAAACGGGGAAAGTGCTATCAAAAATATTTTTTCAAAGGGAGGTAAATTCCTCCCAACTGCTATACCTGTTTACAGAGCAAAATTGGTGGCTCAGTTACTGTTTGGACCCTCGGTTTGGTTTCTAACTTTTAAAGGCTCCCTTGAAGGTATTCAGTCCCAGTTTCTGAGACTGATTTTTGGTGTCCCAAGATGTCTTCCTGGAGTTACATTAAACCTGGAAGCTGGTCTAAGTTCCCTGAAATGTCTGGCTTGAGATTTAAGGAAGGTGAGATTTAAGTGGTCAATGACAGGGAATAGAGTTGAACAAGTCAATTCATATAAATATCTAGGGATATGGTTTCATGAGGCACTCAGCTGGAAGGTCCATGAAAAATATATTAAAACCAGAGCTGAACAAAGTACCGGAGCATTAACTCGATTTTTTTTTTTTTACAAAGGGTGGGAAATATATTTATATATATATTAATGCTGCTATCCGGGTATATAAGTCTATTACTGTGTCCCAAACTCTGTTTGGATCACCTATCTGGTTTCCACATTCAAATATCATTCTCGAAGGAATCCAACATCTTTTTCTAAGGATTATTTTTGGTTTTCCAAGATGTGTCTCAGGAACTACTCTGAACTTAGAAGCAGGTCTTAATTCGTTAAAATGTGTAGCCTGGATCTACTCAATTCATTTTTGGCTTCGCTGCTGTTTACTGAGT
The DNA here is from genome assembly GCA_029215795.1 of Anniella stebbinsi. NCBI lineage: Eukaryota > Metazoa > Chordata > Lepidosauria > Squamata > Anniellidae > Anniella > Anniella stebbinsi. Next base: position 174,010,155 of record JARDYH010000004.1, on the reverse strand, counting down.
CCCCTCAATTCCTTGGCATCTAAAGTATTCTCCGACACTTTTGTATCCCCTTGGATCAAAGCTGTTGAGAGAAAAATTGCCACCATTGGTTTTTCACCTTCATATCTTGTTAAGATTTTATTTGGTTTAATGTAAAAGCAAATGTATTTTTTCTGCAACTAAGTAAAAAGAGAGACATGAGATGACTTGATATCTCAAGTACTCTGTACAGTTGCCAAATCAAGTGCAGCTGGTAAGCACTAAAGACCAAGGTCATTTGGTTTCTTCCCTGTGTGCTGGAAGGCATAGCAGCACATGGGGAGATGTGCAGCCGACGCTGTGATAGGTCCACAGTGCTATAAATGTACAGCATGTGGAGAAACAGTGTGGGTGATGATGTGGGTGATGCTAGATGAGACGTTGTAGAAGTTGTGGTTGGTGCTGGTTAATACTGTGTAAAGAGATTAGATGAATGTATATACTTGTACAGTAAAACTTAGTATAGTAGTTTAAAACACTGCTGTGTCTGAGTGTTTTCTGACTACCAGGATATCTGTCTGCTACCAGTGAGTTCTGCTGTCATTCCGCTGCTGTGTGCTTGCACTCTGTACATGCTCAGAGAGTGCAGTGCATCACAAACTCTGACATATCTGTTAATGTTAGGATTTGAGAAAGCCAGTATAATTATTAAGCAAAGACTTTTGGACATAGATAGGCAGGAGCTCCTTGGAGCTGCATGGGGTCCCTATTCCCCACAATCTCTGGGGCTGAAATTTCAACCTGGTAGTGATGGTATGCTCTATCTAAAATGGCTATCCATTCCAAAGTATAGAAAAGCATTTTCCCTAGCCAGGTTCAATGTCCTTCCCTCTAAGTTATTAGAGGGGAGATACAAGAGAATTCCACGGCACAATAGATGTTGCCCCTGCAATAATATAGAGGTAGAGAGTATTGAACATGATTTATTTTCTTGTAGTTATTACCAACAGGCAAGAGTGGATTTCATTTGGCCAGTTACACAGCTCCTACCGGGCCAATCTACTGATTCGCTTTTAATTATTTTACTACAGGGTACAAATAAATATATAACTGAACAGGTTGCCAAGTTTCTGAATCAGGCTATATTGACTAGAGCAAGAGTCGATAGTGGATCCTGTTAAAAGTTATAAATATTTTTGTAAGATATCAATATGTTTCCCCTGTGATTTTATTATGTTTTTAACTGCTGTTATTGGTTTTTAATTGGTTTAAATATTTTATATGTTATACCTTCGGTCTATTGACTGTAAATAAAGGTTGATTGATTGATTGATTGAACTAACAACTTACTCTTCTGGTTACATCTTTACCATACACTCGCCCCAAACTCACTAGTCTCACAGGTTCTGCTGGATTCTTTTGAACCCTCCTGGAACAAGGTTGTAGTACAAAAGATCTGTACTTTAGGATTTTCCCCTACTTGGTTACTATCTTTGGAGTGGGGAAGTGTTAAAAGACTTGTTAAGCAAAGACTAATGGACATGGACCTACAGGAGATGCGAGGTGCCGCCTGTGGCCCATTGCCCTCAGGCGCGGGACCTTGGTGACTTTGGCCACAAAGGAGAAATACCTTACTTACAATTGCTAACGGTCCCTAAATATAGAAGAGCTTTTTCTTTGGGTAGATTCAACGTCCTTCCCTCCAAGTTGTTGGAGGGAAGATATAAAAATATCCCGATAGGAAGGAGATGTTGCCCTTGCAATAATAGTGAGATCGAGACTGTTGAGTATGTATCATTTAGCTGTATTTTTTTATACTGGATTAAGAAACGATCTGTTAAGCCCCATTATCCAGGGATATCAGGAACACTCTCTGGAAACAGTGGCAAGAAGACTCTTGCAGGGTAAAAATAAGCTAATTACCCTTCAGGTTGCCAAGTATCTTTCATCTGCCATACAATGCAGAGTGCTAACGGGAGTGGGGTGAACTGTAGACATATGGGATGTACATGTAGAGTATTGTGGATTATTATTTTATTTTAATAAGTCTGTTACTGTTATATTTAGTTCATAAATAACTATACTTAATTTTGTTATACAGAAGAGATCATTTTGGGAGGTCATTTTGGGAGTTAAACTGTATTTAAAATGTGCTGAAATTGGTCTATGGACTGTAAATAAAGTATGGTATGATAATGGCACCATCGATGACCCCATAACCATCCAAATCCTAAATCTGTGTCACAGAGCAGCAGTAGCTGCGATATCTTTCTGCCAGGAATATGAAAAACCAGCCAAGAGGGGCTGGAATCCTGTTTATATCTTTTAGGGCCCAGCCTCCGCCCACTCTTCAAGCAATTCTTTTCTCAGCTCTAGTACTTTTAAGATGATGCATCTCTGTGTTTGCAGTGCTTCAGTACAATGGGAATAGGTTTCTCTTTTCTTTTCAACCTGGGGACAGTGTAAAAGCCATAATGGAAACGGGCTGGAACAACCCCTTTATATTAAAAACTATGCCAAAATAGTGGCATGGGTTAGAAACAATGAGAACACAATATTAAGAATATTTGCGGACTAAAACCCTTGCAATATTGTATTAAGCCCATAACTCCCAAATAAGTTTACACTTTTACATATTCCTTCCCCCTATAATTCCTTTTAAGATACTCCTTGCCTAATCCCAATGTCATTTGATGAACATTCCTCTCCTCCCATAGAAGCCAGCAATTTTGTGATCAATGACAAATGAGGTGTTGTCCCGTATATTTTATGGGGAACAAATTCTGCAGAACTGTAAAGCTTGCATGTTTTTTTCCACCAACAGAAACGTTGGCAATAAAAGACAGTGTTTACCAGTCTTGCTTTCAAAAGGATAAAACCAATTTATATTTGACCTGAAGCTTGCTCCGTAAGTATAACAATACTTATAAAATATTAACTATAGACAAGAGATCCCATAAAGGTTAAGGAGAACTAGTCCGTGTTTGCATTTCACTTGCAATGTTCCATCCTTACGATTCAAAAGCTTTGCTAATGATTTCAAACGAGCAGGATCTGCCCTTTTGGTGGCAGGATAGTAGCCATCCATCTGGAAGCCCAACTTAGTATTTTATTACATTATATATGCAATAAATAAAATAAAAAGTCTTGTGGGACAACTGGACTGCTCTTTTTCAGAAATAGACTAACATGGCTACTCCTCCAAAAATAAAATAATATCTTTATCAGCAGCACCACATGGAAGAGAACAAATTGCCATTCCACTCACAAATGCCCCTGACTAGCAGCGAGAACTGCAAACTAGCCTAATTCAAGAATTGCCTCTACTTGCAGAGTCTGCACTCCCCTTATCTTTAAGGAGAAAATAAAGTGAGGGAACGTATTTCCCAGGCACCTCAGAGAACCCCGACTCCCCTTTCCTATTGCATGACGAAAGAAGGACTGAGAGGCGGAAGCAACTTTTATAGGATGCTGTGATAGGACAAGAAAAGGTCACGTGGCTCGCTTCCTGCTCGCCGAGAGAGCGGGTAGTAGGCTCGGTCTGCGCACGCGCAGTGGAGGCGGGGCCAGAGGTGAAGCAAGATGGAGCTACTAGAAAAGTTGCCGGCTAATGAAACCTTGAAGGTGAGTGCAGACGGGGGAGGGTTTGCCTGCGTGCGCCCGGAGTGGGAAGGAGCAGCAAGGTGGCTGTAATTGGGTTAGGCTAAAGGCGTTTCCTTTTTGTTTGCCTTGGAAGAGCTACTTTGAGCGAGGGTAGGATCAAGAGCCTTCAATAGGACTTACTACTGAGTAGCCATGCACAGACTTGTGCTGTAATTAAGCATGCCTAAGGCTTCTCGGAGATCCCACTGAACACGACGGTGCTTACTTAATTAAGCATATGTAGAAACTTAAGATGTAAGGCTACAGTCCTATTGATACCGCTTTTTTAAAAAATAGAAATTTCGCTATGATGGAATAGCAGCAATCTATACTTGTGCAAAAGTGTCCTTTAAAAAATGCACCGACAGAGATCTTGTCGATTTCCTGCTCCAGTCCTCAGCGTGTTTAGGATCCAGGGTCAGCTCATTTTTCTGGGAGTAAGTGCCACTGAGCTCAGTGGGGTTTGCTTCTGAGTAGGTTTACTTCTGTAAGAAGAAACAAAGTGCTCCTGAGTACGATCGTGCTGTGGAGACGTAGTGAGGAGGGTACAATGGATTTTTCTGCCCAATCCCCCGTTGCTCTCGGTAAAGGACACAGAGGCTTGGGAGGAGGGTTGTCATCTTTATCCCTCACCCGCTTCTCTTTTCTAACCTTATTTGCCCAGAGAAAGGCATACAGTAAGGGGTACGTTACCCAAGAAGAAGAAAAAGAAGCAAGAGCTCGGACTCTGCAGACCAGGAAGAGAAGCAGAGAACTCTAGCCAAGCAAGGGCTTGTAAGGCAAAAATGTGTGCCTGCCTGCCTAGTTGTTTAAGGTTGCTGCCATTAAGAGACAGACTCCAGTTCCCTGTGTACTATCAAGGTTCTCCCAGGAAGCGCTGAAAACACCCGTGTTCTCTGTTTATGTGACTCTCAATAAAAGGGGATGACTCCAAAAAGCAGTGCAAGGAACCGCCTTCCCTTCTCTCCAAGGAATGGGGGGGGGGGGGGGGAGGAGAAGAGGGTCCTGCTAGTTTTGTTCCTTTTTTTCCAACTCTGACCTGTGTAGCATGGCAGGCCTAATGTAGTTCTGAATTAACGTATTGTAACCTACCAGGTCCTTGACAATCTCCCTGTCTTTGGAGTCCCAAGTAGAGTATGAAAACCAAATGGTTATTGAGACCTTGGTTGGTTACAAGATGCTTCAAATCCACTGTTGTACCCTCATCTGCGCCTCATGTCAAGATCAGCCTTTTGTTCTCTGCTTGTTAAGCCAAATTCTTTTTTATCCATTTAATGCTTTATCGAGATACATTTATAGTAATTACCAAAGGGCTGTGTTTTTTTCCTATTATGTCCTTTGCAACATTTGCTGGGTTTTAAATCAGTAATTTCATAGTTCACATATGCAAAATGCAGCGGCCAGATTGATAACTGGAACCAGTAGGTTCGAACATATAAGACCTACTCTGGCCCGCTTGCATTGGCTGCCTGTATGTTTCCGAGCCCGGTTCAAGGTGCTGGTTTTAACCTATAAAGCCTTACACGGCTTGGGACCACAATACCTGATGGAACGCCTTTCCCGACATGAACCTACCCGAACACTACGTTCAACATCTAAGGCCCTCCTCCGAGTGCCTCCTCCGAGGGAAGCTCGGAGGTCGGCAACAAGAGAGAGGGCCTTCTCTGTGGTGGCTCCCCAATTGTGGAACGATCTCCCTGTCGAGGCCCGCCTGGCGCCAACATTGTTATCTTTTCGGCGCCAGGTCAAGACTTTCCTCTTCTCTCAGGCATTTGGCAATATCTGAGGAGCCTGGGTCTGTTTTGTTTTGTTTTTGTAGGTTTTTTTTTTGTTTTTTTTTGTTTTTTTTTTTGTTTTGTTTTTTTGAAGTGTTGAAGTGGTTTTTAAATGTACAGATTGTGTGTATGTTGTATGTTTTTGCTGTTTTAATTTTTGTATATTGTTTTTAATTGTTTTTAATCCTATGTAAACCGCCCAGAGAGCTTCGGCTATGGGGCGGTATACAAATGTAATAAATAAATAAATAAATAAATAGCGTGCCATGAGAGAACTGCTAGTGTTCTGTGAACAAAATAATGAAACAAAGTCTGTGAAAGCAAAGCACCTATTCACAGAAGAGGCTGCCTGCTATATCTTTGTATGGCTTTATGTTTTTGCTTTTCCTCTTTTTGCTTGACCTCTGCTGGGGACAGTAGTTTTTCAGTCTGTCTGCAGTGGATCTAATTGGATCACTCACGATAGACACAATTTCCCCTGACAAATGGCACCATTATTGGGTTTGCCTGTTGTATTTTATACTACACACTTTCACCTAAAAAGACTGGAAGGGAGTACACCAAAAACATGGACTTATGCATGAGACACAACAGATGATCTACAAGAGTAGCTGATTCTGACCCATCTCTATATTAGGGGTGATTTTAATTATTCAGTCAATAACTTCAGTGGAATTGTCTGTCCTCGTAGGATCCTGCAAGGCATTCCCAGAGCCCCGCAGGATACTTTAGTGTTGTTTTTAATTAATTCCAGCACACAGTTTCTATGTGACTAAGCTGTTCGTTGAAAATGATCTGGTATTAAATAGTAACATAGATATGCCATAGTCTTGTTTGGTGGTTGTGATTACAAATTTAAACTGTATAAATTTACAAAGCTCAAGTATAACATATGTAACCGTATAGCAATCTGTCATGGTATTATTTTGTATTGATGCTAAATAAAGAGTGACCCATAAATTGCTTAATGCCAGGATTTGCTGGAACCAACTCTCCTTTTAAAGCCTTGTTTATGCTAATTTCTTCCAGTTCTTTCACAAAGTAGTTGATGGGATGTGTGGCCGAGCATACCCTCGCTATCAAGACTATAACACTATTTGGAATTTGACAGAATGGATGGAGGTTCTGGAACAAACTATGGCGTATTTTAAAAGTACAGTTGGCAAAGATCTCTCGGATGAAGAGGTATGAACAAATGCCTGTTAATCAGATGCAACATAGAAAAGAAAGTCTTGGTTTTGCTGTTCTAGACCAGAATGTATGTAAAGATAAGCTGTTATCAGAAATGTTATAAGCAGGACTTTGTATATCTTTGGCATGCTTCCACTACAAGATTAACAGAGTATGTAACTTTCAATTATAAAAGCTTAGAAATGAGTTCTTTAGTCAGAGGACCGTTTCACATGATCACCCTGGCCCATCATGGCTTATTTAAGTCATGGTGGGATGCAGAGCATGCACACAGTCATTTTGGATACTCAACCCACGAAAGGGCTTTGCCATGATATGTTGTGTTGTCCATGCCTGGACGGCAGGAGTTGCTTGAGGGTTAAACAACCCTCAAATAACCCCTAGTCTGCTGTAGGGTTATTTAAGGGTTGTTTAAGCCACAGTGGGCTGCCATGATCGTGCAGACCTGTTCAGTGTTTTCTGTGCCTTTTGTAGGTTCTAATAACAGTCTAATAACTTTAATACATATTGTTTAATTAAATTTATAATTTGGGATAGCATTCAGTTTTAAAGGGTGTTTTTTCTAAGACATTAATTGATGGCATGCCAAGCTGTTTGACTAATCTGTGCTGTTTGAATTTTTATTATCTTGATATTAGACCCTTTACTAACTTCTGATAGATGTTATACAATATCTCTCCTTATAATAGTGAACCTAGGTGATGAGTGCCAACAGCAATGGAACCAAAATGAGAGTGAGGAAGCAAGCTCCATCCAGTAGTTTTATAGATATGGCCGCTCTGTGCTTTGATGGGAAGATGTTTCTTCCTGGGAAGCAGAGGGGTGCATTGACTCAGTGACCATTGGTCTTCTGGTCATATTAGAAACATTTCTAAGCTGCTTTTCAGCATAAAAAAAATTCAAGGTTGACTAAGAACAATTAAATATAACCACAGAAAAGCAATGCATACTGTAAGTACAATTATGTCCTTTGCATTTTTGTTAAGTTCTGTATTTAATGTATGTACGTATCTCAGTTTTGAGAGACAAGAGCCCTATTTAGGCATTCTGAACCTGAATAGGGCAAACGCATGAGGGGGAATGCTCCCGCCCTTCCCCTCTCCATCATATTTTTTTGCTCTCAACTTGTGGAGGGTAACTGCCTGAAGAGGAGAACCTCCTTTATCCTTGGAGAATCTATACTTGAGCAAGAATGCTGGAAAATCTGTGTTTTGGCTTGTATGGAAAGCCTTTATGGCTACAGGAGGCTGTCCTCTTCAGAAAGTCACCCTCTGCAGATAGAGGGCAACAGTGTAATTATGGAGGGGGCAGGACTGAATTGCTCCCTCTCCTTGCATGTTTGCCCTATTCAGATACAGAATGCCTGAATAGGACTAAGGAAGAGCAATGATCCAATATACTTTCACAATAAGCAAATGTAATTCACAAAGTATAAAAAGTTGCAGAGGCACAATCCAGCTAAAATTAAGCACTTTAGGTCCCATGGATTACAGTAAGAGAGTTTAGCATATGCTTAATTCTCTTGGCTGAATTAGTAAGACTTTTTTTTAATAGTACTTGACTTTCTTGCTACCATGGCTTTAATTGTTCAACCAGGAAACATGCGCTCTTCCACGGCTACACGGTTGGAGCTGTCGTAGTCCCCAGACGCTCATGGAATATCAAACAGATGAGCGGTGTCAGATGCAGATGTTTGCAGCCAAACTACACATTTGTGCATCTCTCCCTGCTGGGGATGTTGAGCCGTGCTGGGCGATGATGGATGCCAAGTCATTCCTGGCCTCAAGGTTGTTGTTTAGTGTACCACATCATTGCATCCCTCTTTCAGGCACTTCCTTGCATGGTGGCTTTGCTGTTGAAGGCTAAGTAAAGTATGTTTTGGATCTCAACAGCACTGCAGATATGTCCAGTTACTTGTCATTCCATGTTCCCACCTAATCTCTCTCCTTTTATACGCAACAAGTATTTTTAAAAGGAACATAATGATTGTCTTTCTTTTGTAGGCCGTTCAGCCACTGAGTGTGCTGAATTGTGACTCTCAAAGAGCAGTCATGACTTGCTTGAAAGGCAGGAGAAACGACATACGACATGCCTTGGTTGAAAGAACAAATGCCATCTGTTCCTCACAGCTCCTGGATTTTGACTGGCAGCTGAAGGTTAGAGCAATATTTTCATTCTCAGTTGTCTAGGAACATTCAAACAATGTACAGAGTCCAGCCTGGGAATATAGGCTATAGCAGACCAACTGAGGATGGACATTCAAAAGTGTCTGAAGCAAAGTTAAATGAGAAGAAACTGAAGGAAGTTCCTTTTGTTACCTTTACTCCCCAAACCTTTACTCCCTTTATATGGTTAGCATATATGTTTTTTGTTTAGATCGGTAATTGGCAACTAGACTGTACAAGGATCATGTTGTTTGCCTCTGTCAGGATGTCTGGGTGCTGCTGAAAATTCTAGATTGGTGCAATTTCAGTTCTGGGCTCAAATGGGAAATAATCAGAAATGGGTGGGTGGTACTGTATAGCCCATGTGTTGCCAGCAGCCTTCCTTCCATTGTAGCTGGGGCTATAAAGATCATAACTGAATAACGGGATAGTTGACTTTTCAGGGGTTAAATTTAGCAATCAGGCCACCACATTCTTTGTTTTTTGCCCTGCCTCTATCCCAACTGCTCAGGAATGAAAGAGTTTACAGAGAATTTAAAAAGGCAAGTTCATCCCACAAGTTTATAATCCAATTAAAGATAGGAGACCTGTGGGAGGGAGGCAAGGAGAAGCACAGTAGTAGGTAGAATATGCAAGGGATTATATAAAGTACAATATGTCAAAATAATACAAAATTGGTGTGGCTGAACTACCTTGATTTCTTGATTCAAAGTTTTCTGGAAAACCCACATCACTGTGTCCCGCCATGAGTACTTTCAATTTTGGCATGTGTCTCCAGAGGAAAGGAAAGAATTCTGTCCTTGTGGAACAGCCACCAGGGTCAGGAGTCAATGATTGTAACGCTCACCAAATATGTTTGCACCCAAACCGTAAAGACACCATGAGAAGTGAGTTCCTTTGAATGTATACAGCCATTATGATATAGCTAAGAAGAAAGCCTTATTATTATCATCATCATCATCCCGTCTTTTCCCCAATACTGGGACTCAAGGCGGCTTTACAACTTAAAACATGTACAATTAAAACAGACATATACAAAAATTTAAAATATGAAAGGCCCTTCTGCATTCCCATCAGGCGTGCCTGTGATGGGGGCGGGACCAATGGTGGTGGGAACCTTGTCAGCCTTTCAGCCTCCATTCATATGAAGTTCATTTATTGTGATGTAAAGCTAGTCTAAATTGATTGGGTCTTGTTTTGTTCTCCTGTACAGCTTGCCCTCTCTAGTGATAAGCTCTCCATGCTGCAAATGCCCCTCCTAAACCTTGATCTGGATTTGAAAGAGAATGGGGACGTGAAGTTGTTCTCCATAGAAATGAATAAGGAAGAGTTACAGAACCTAATAAATGTGTTGGAGGCAGCTAATAAGGTGTGTATCCCATTAGAATGCCAATCTGAAATGGCCAAAATGATTCCCCTGACATATCTAGTGATAGCTCCCTGGCTATAAAGATGCAAGTTATGCCCTAGTTTCTAGTACAACCGTATGCCATTGCACAAAAGAAACCTTATCTGGGGCTGAGGTGGACTTCTGCAAGCTGTATCGATTGAAGACTTAAGACATGCTAATTATATATTTATTCATTACATTTATATCCCTCTTTTTTCCTCTTTGAGAAACCCAAGGCAGAGTACATAATCCTCCTCCTCTCCATTTTATCCTTACAACAACAACCTTGTTAGGTAAATTGGGCTGAGAGTCTACAACTGGCCTCAGACCACTCAGCAGGTTTCCATGGTACTGAGTGGGGCCTGGAACCCAGATCTCCTGACTCTCAGGCCAACAGTCTAGCCACTACACCACACTAGCTCTCTGGATTGCAATGGAAGCACCAGGGTGGAGGAACAGTGTAAATTTAGCTTGAAAGCAGCACACTGTAGACTCTGTCACTGTCCAGGGGCCAAGGATCACTGAGAAGCTACACCCCCTGCCTCTTAGGAAGAGCATCATGGTAAGGGGAAGACCAGTTAGGCCCCACACATTGGTCAACGTTGGAGCAGCGGCAGGAAGCTTGCTTTGCCCACCTCTGTCAAAACGAATACCTATAAGAACTTTGTAACTAAGAACTAATGCCTGAATTTGCTTTTTTCCTCCTCCCTCCATATCCATCTTTTGTGTTGTATTTTGCAGATTGAAAGTCCGAGTGCAAGGACTGTTATTATTAATCCTTGTAAAACTGTTCTGAAAGTCCTTTTTAAATAAACGACATGATAGGAAGGGTTGTTAGTGTTGGCAGTGCAGTTGTTAAACTGTATTAATTCAAAAGTTATTTGACTGTGGATGAAAAGTCTAGAGTAGTCTGCTAATTAAAATTTCCTCGGGGTTACTCCTAGTTTCAGTTTTCTGCTCTTGTTTGCCCCCTTGGAGATGGCTCTTTTAGGAGGAACATGGGCATCCACAGGAACTTCTCAGGGCAGGGGGATGGAATGTTATTTGTGTGCATAGCACACACCACTACAACCTGTGCACTTACCTTCTGTGTGTGTGCTTTGTTGCTTAGCGTCACATTACATGACATTTAGAAGCCTACACAGAGTAGCAGAAGATCCTGGGAATTGAATCGTACTAATGCAGAAGAGTGTTATATTCAAGAGGCGTCACAAACTCCAACAAAACTTTATTTTCAGTGAAGGATAAAAAAGCAGAGGGAAAAAAACAAAAATGCATAAACAAGTGCAGCTTTCTTAAACTAATCATATTGGATATTTGCTGTCATCACTGTTTTTATCGTAACATTGAGAACTTCACATGACTTACCCTGCAATTGTTTCTTTCATCTTGGAAACGTTGGTGAACACGCTCTAGAACAGTCTCTTAACCTAGTACCCTCCAGATGCTTTGGCTGGAAAATTCCCAGCATTCCCACATTCACTAAAAGACAGAGGTCGGGGAGGAATTGGGCCTTCTCTTAAAGCTATATACACACACAAATAGCCCCCTCTAGCCCTTAATAAATTGCACTGCTCCTATAATCAACTCCACAGTCCGTCTCCATTCCTCTACAAACAAACAAAAAAACGCACTAGGAGACGGGATAACGACGCTGCTGACCTGTCATATGCTACTCTAACATACAAAGACATAATGTGAATTTGCAGCCACAGCCCTGCAATATGGGAATAATAACAATGATTTTTTTCTGACCACATTGTCAGGGTAGTTCTAGTTAATGTTTAATAACTCAGAAAAAAATATTAACAAGACTTGTCTTTTTTGTTATCTGTTGCTCAATCTCAGCTATAATTAATACTTGGATTTCTAAATTATTTTTTATGGGATAGCAATTATTTTCTAACAAAAGAGATGCCCAAAAGGCCCCAAAATGAACCAGGCATTTCCTTCTCTAGATACTGCATGTGTTAACCACTGCTAGGACTTCATTCAGTGGCTAAAAACACTGAAAGTGGGGAGCAAATTCATTTCTCATAAAACCAATGGGCAAAATATTGGCTGTACATTTTGCCTCACATCTCAGGTTCAGCAAGGGCTAGAGACTTCCTTTTTTTAAAAAAAAATAAAACTGGGAATGGAGATTGTGGCCCATTCCCTTCCTTGGACACCCATGAGCAGAAAGTTCTCTTGTTAACTTAGTCATATGAAAGCCTACTATTTGTCTTTTGGGAGAATCCACCTCTTAGTTGTATATACACAATTGGCTTTTTATTGTATGGTTCCTATGAGAACACGGGAAAATGTGTGGGCATGTTGTTCACTTTGAAGTATTTAAAAAGTCTATGTAAGGCATTATCAGTTTGAGAACAGGCAGAGTTGTTCCGATTTGTCATTTAGACTTACTGCTTCCTTTTTTACCCTCTTGAAGGTTGTCCAGCAACTGAAATGATTCCAACTCTCTGTGTACTCTCGTTGATGGAAAAATGGGCAAAGCAACAGGACTTATGCTTTTGAACTGCTGATGTCAGCACATAAAAGTGGGAGCCGAGTAACTTTATTCATAAGTTTACCAGACTTTTGATCTGTAGTAGACCAAAATAAATAGTAAGACACATTGTGACTAACTTGTGGACATGCTGAAAGGAACATAGCTGTCAGACTACTTCAGCATTTAAGAGAAGTTGTGGGAACCGTGTTAAAGAGTTATCAGAGATCTTGAAGATGCCTGGCCCTTGTCTTGTCATGCTTCTAGCAAAGCAGCAAATAATTACCTCACAGAACTTGATGCAAACATTCTTTTCTGTTTTGCTTGGAATTTATATAAGGAGATATAAGGAGTAGTTCTACAAAACTATTTTCATCCTTAATGGCAAAATGTTTTGCTGTGTTTCCACGCTGAAGAGGAAATATGGTTTGTTGTCCAGATTAAGTCCTATTCTTAAATGCAATAAAATATGTGGGTAAATATGCGTCTCAGATTGAACTTGGCTCTGCGAGCACTCTCAGACGTTTGACTACAGAAGGGTCCTTCATATATGGGGAGCTTATTTGGGATAATTCATAAGTAAAGATGATAAAATTATCAGAAATCGATAATGTTGGTGAATACAACTGAACTGGATGTCTTGAAAACTCATGACTTCAATTCTGAAATCAGTAGAACTTGAGCATCTGTTTATGTCACTGCTAAAAGCATTCCCCCATCACAGGCCCGTTGTAAGTATTCCACCTAACTCAGGCTTGTGACCTGTGTGTGAAATAAATTGTTTTCTTAATTAAATATTTATGGCTTGACTATGAGACAACAACAAAAACGTTTTTGCAACAATTTAGCCACCACAACTACTCCTTATTGAAATGGTCTAGCTGATCTTTATCAAAATAATTGCTGGTAGAGTCTTAAGTAATATTCGCCCATGAGAATAAACAAGAATGAGTTTGTGTTGTAATTTTATATGTGTGATTAATCGTCTAAAAAACGCTTTTGAAGGGAAACGTTCAGAGCATTTGTCCTTCTTTCTGTTGTGTTCTTGTTCTTTTACTGGGACAATAGCTAAGAGAGAGTCCATATGCTGCAGTTGTAACTGCCAGAAATGATTCCTGGGCCTGACTAGACTGGAGCACCTGAAAGCGGTGGCAAAGTACTGCAATGCTAGCTGCCTCACAGTGCTGTCAGCAGGTTTACAATTTAGGGATTTGGGTTATCATAGGCTGACCAGATAAAATCCCGGTCAGGGCTCATGTAACTTTAAGAGTTGTAGAGAAAAGGGAATTTCAGCCAGTGTCATTTGTATGCAATTAGTTCCTGGTGAAATTCCCTCTTCATCACAACAGTTAAAGGTGCAGGCACTATACTAGAGTGACCATATACAAAAGAAGGAAGGGCCCCTGCAACTTTAACTGTTGTGATGAAGAGGGAATATCACCAGGAACTAATTGCAAACAAATGACACTGGCTGAAATTCCCTTTTCTCTACAGCTGTTAAAGTTACATGAGCCCTGACCTGGATTTTATCTGGTCACCCTAGATTATCATCACTTTTCCCCCCTGGTAGAGTAGACATAAACTTTGAAAATGTTGAGTGTTCAACTGACTAGAAAGGTAGGAAAGAAGTTGCAAAAAAAAAAGAGTTGGAACCAAACAAAAGCAGGTGTATCAAACAATTCTGAACTGTTTCACTGGAAGGCACGATTGCAGGGGCGTGAGTAATTTTTTTTTTCTGTGGGGTGCATCAGTAGGCCCTAAAAGTCTTTTGTCAATCTGTCTGCAAAGCCACCCTAATGTCACATCTCTTTGCATTGCAGTCACATAGTTTTGTCTTTTTTTAACTTACTCTTTATCTCGAGGGTTGAAGTTTCAAGTTTGTCAATACTCATATGTAGGCTGACCAGATAAAATCCAGGTCAGGGCTCATGTAACTTTAACAGTTGTAGAGAAAAGGGAATTTCAGCTAGTGTCATTTGTATGCAGTTAGTTCCTGGTGAAATTCCCTCTTCATCACAACAGTTAAAGGTGCATGCACTATACTAGAGTGACCATATACAAAAGAAGGAAGGACCCCTGCAACTTTAACTGTTGTGATGAAGAGGGAATTTTACCAGGAACTAATTGCATACAAATGACGCTGGCTGAAATTCCCTTTTCTCTACAACTGTTAAAGTTACATGAGCCCTGACCTGGATTTTATCTGGTCACCCTACTCATATGCATTTACATTGCCAAAAAACAAAAACCTACATATAAACACAAATAATTTTGTATGTAATAATGAAGAAGATTATGTTAATGTGTTGTTGTAGCACTTAAATACTGATAAGTATTTTTTCAAATCTTTAACATAGCTGTATGATTGACTGTTAAGAGAAGAGATGTTGCAATATCCTTTTCTGAGAGTCATCTTAGTTGTCAGAACAAAAACATTTTTGTAAAATTGCATTGGTAACACATTCTTGTTTTAATATAAAACGTGCATGTGGATTGATTTTCCTTAATGTTTATAGGTTCAGCTTGCTGCGGTTAATATTTTATCAATATTGTTATGTCTGCAATTGATCAAGTTTCAAATCAGGTCAAATATAGATTGGTTTCATCCTTTTCAACACAAGACTAGTAAACTGCCTTTTATTGGCACAAATTCTGTTGGTGGGAAAAACATGCAAGCTTTCCGTTTATGCAGAATTTCTTCCCCATAACATATACGGGACAACACCTTATTTGCCTGTCATTGATCACTAAATTGCTGGGTGCTATTTGGGGGAAAACACTCATCAAATAACGTTGTGATTACATGCCCTTCAGGCTTGTTTATCTGGTAGCAATTCCAGAATGTATAAATCAAACCAGCTTATGTGACTTCACATAATCATCTACGCGAAAACAGAAGAAAAAGTGCTTCCAAGTATTTTCTGCATTTTCATGAAATTGGCTGAAAAACAAAAATGCAGAGTAAACACTACCTAGGCTGATGGTCTTTTAAAAAATTGCTCTCTAATCCCTTCTCCTGTTATTCAAATTCTCTCTTTAGTTTTGGAATGGCTTAGATTTCAACAATGAATGTTGATTTAATATTTTGGAATTGTATGTATAGTTCTGGTCATCAGATCCCAAGAAGGAGAGCTGAAAAAGGCACAGAAAAGGAGAATTAAAATAATGAAGGGACTAGAGTACATCCCTTATGAGGAAATATTAAAACACTAGTACTTTTTTAGTTTAGGAATGAAGCAAGGAAAGGAAGACATGATTGAGATTTATAAAAAATTGTGCATGGCATTGAGGAACTGGATTGGGACAAAGTTTCTTCTGCCCACAAAAATCCTACAACTCCCCATCCAGTCTTCCTGGTTTGGGAATACAGGGGCTTATGGAACTTTTTCTGTCTAAACATTAAAGGCTTAAAGGAAATAACCAGTATTTTTTTAATTGGGCTCAGAAATGAACCAACAACCAATGAAGATGATATACCAAAGGCATTACATGCACTTGGTAACTGACTAGCAGAAGTGTCACAGCAGCATTATGTACCAGATTCCAGATGTTCTTCAAAGACGGTCTCACATAAAATGCATTCCAGTAATACCTGGTGTTAACTATTGTATTGATCAACAACTTTGCATCTTCTGTAATCAAGCAGTGAGCACAACTAAGCTAAAGTTATGCCCTTTTGCTCTTGTTGGTTTTAGTGGCAGCAGGTAATTAAGCATGCAATTAATTTTCACACTGAAATAAAAGGGGCTTTGAACATCTTTTGGGTGTACACTCTCAAATCATTTACCTCAGGTACCTTATCTTTAGTAACCTGTCATATTCCCAATTGGTAAAAATAACACAAAGCCTTTTAGAACCTTAAACTATCAAAAACATATTGTGTATTTTCATGGGCTACTGTAGCTCTCTTTTCTATAAATTTGAAGAAGTAGAAAGTGAGAAAGTATAGACATGGGAATTGGTGGGGACGAAGAGAAAGTTAGGTCTTTCTTGAACTAATAACAATATTACTAGGGTCCAGAAATAGGGACAGAGTTTAGACTTGTGAGTATGTGTGACTGAGTTGACATAAGTCAGGACCTGTGGAACTCTAGGGCAGCCATCTTATGGCCACAAGACTCTCTTTCCAGCTCTTCTAGAATTTTAAAACAATGGAAGTCAGTCAATGGTTCTGAAGAGGACATCTCAGGAGCTTGAGAAAGGAGACTGTAGCACAGCAATCTGAGTGACCAGCTTTGGTGACAGCCTCATACCCTTTGGTGACAGCCTTGATGCTTTGCTGCTTCTTTTTCTACATCTCCTTAGAGTCCCCTCTCTAGTTATCTTTCTTCACCAGACCCCACTGCCACCACTTCTCCCTTGCCTCTCATAGGACTCCCCCTCTCTGCTTCTGCTCCTACCTCAGTTAGCATCCTTATCCCAAACCTTTTCCAGGCATAATACGGAGTGGATCCCAAACAAGGAATAGCTGAGTGGATCCCAAACAGGTAAAATGCTACTTTTTAAAGAATAAAAAATAGGATCAACTTTTCTTACAGAAGTTGACAGGACATGTAAAAATTGATCTCGGGAAGTCTTCTTACCTTTTGTGGGGCTGGTAGGACTGCTTCGCGTGTGTGGGAAGCCTTGCTTGCCCCAACAGTCATCCCCAGAGGTATCATCATCAAAGAAAATCCTTCACACTGCCTATTTGGGCTCTCTGAGTAAGAAAACTTTTATTCCATGTATCAAGTGGGTGAAAAAGTAAGAAGTTGCCACATTCAAACATGGCTGTCACTTTTAGTAGCCCTGTTTGTTTAACAGTTTTATTTCTGGCAGAAATTCAACAGGTGCAGCTTCCCCTCATTGCATCTCCTTAAGCTGTACCTGATTTTCTATCTATTGCTAATGGAAGAGGCCATTAGAGGAGGGGTCCTAGCTCAGTGGTAGATCATCAGCTTTGTGTGCCGAAGGTCCCAGGTTCGAGCCCAGGCATCTCTAGGTGGGGCAAGAAAAAATTCCTGCCTGAACCCTTGGAGAGCTGCTGCCAGTCAGTGTTGACAATATTGGGCTAGATGGACCCATGGTCTGACTCAGTATAAGGCAGCTTCCTATAAGGCAGTATAAGGCAGAGCTGCCATTAGGAAAAAGTTGGAAACTAAGCACTTATTCACAGTGATGCTTGTCATGTGGAGCCAATCCATCCTGAGCAGGAGGATTGTTGTTAGCTGCTTATCTTGTTCCTCTCTGTGCACTGATGAGCAGGCATGTAGACCACAGCATTCTTTAATACAGTGGGGGAACCCACATATGGGACAGATCGATTAAGAAAATCATAGCAATAAGAACATCTAATCTTCTAGTTCCAGTGCAGATCTGTTTTCGAGAAGTGTCACACTTCCATGTGTAAAGTAATTTTCCTTTTTGAGCAATGACTGAAGTTGCCCTATCATATGATGCCAATGATTCAGTTCCATTCCTGGGTCAAATCCTTGAGTAGATGGTTGCCAACCAGCTGCAGGCACTCTTGGATGAACTGGAATCCATTTCAGTCAGGGTTCAGGTCTGGTTTTGGTACTGAAACAGCCTTGGTCGCCCTGTATCATGATCTATGTCAGGAGAAAGACAGGGAAAGTGTGCCTCTGTTGATTCTCCTTGATCTATTGGCAGCTTTGGATACACTTCTGGGATGATTTGCAGAATTGAGTGGAAGGCACTGTGTTGCAGTGGTTTCATTCCTACTTGATGATCAGCTCCATAAAGTAGTGATTGGGGAACATTGCTTTGCCTTGTAGACTCTCCAATATGGAATCATAGAATCATAGAGTTGGAAGGGGCCTATAAGGCCATTGAGTTCTGTCAGGGAAAAAAATCTGTTAAGATGACTAAAGGACTGGACAATTTAGAGTGTCCAGGAGGACTGAACAGCGCAGCTGCAGTCAATTATCAGATAAAATAGTTTTTTCTATTCACTGTTAAAAAGGTCAGTGAGATAGTGGACACTTTCTGGAAGGTTGCTTAATTGACTGCCAATATGTATTAGGGATGTGCACTGACCCCCCGGATCGGATCGGATAGCGGATCGGAATCAGACCTGGGGGGTCGGATCGGATCGGATCGGATCGGAGGATGGTCGGATCGGATCGGACCGGATGTCCGATCCGGATCGGACGCCATTTTGAATGCTTTTTCCCATAGCCAAGTATTGTTTTACAAAAACGCCTATAACTTTTTCATTTTTAAAGATAGAAGGATGAAACTTGGGCACATTATACACTGGTTAGGGATAGTTATCTGTGAGAAATTTCAGAAAGATTGGTGCATGCGTTTTGTGGCAATTAATTGTTTAATAAATACCCAGAAATGCCTATAACTTTGTCATTTTTAAAGTTACAAACATGAAACTTTGCCACATTGTAGGTGGTACCTTGGGACCTATCTGTGAGAAATTTCAGAAACTTAGGTGCTTGCCTTGTGTGGCAATTAATTTTAGAAAAATGGGTAGTAGTGGGGTAAATACATTTACGCCTCCCATTTTTTTATTTTTGAAGATACAAACAGGAAACTTGGGCACATTACAGGTACCACTTGCCTTGATATGTGTGTGAAATTTCAGAAACATTGGAGCTTGCCTTGTGTGGCAATTAATTTTTGAAACAATGAGGGAAGAAACACCTATAACTTTGTCATTTTTAAAGTTACACACATGAAACTTTGCCACATTGTAGGTGGTACCTTGGGACCTATGTGTGTGAAATTTCAGAAACATAGGTGCTTGCCTTGTGTGGCAATTAATTTTTTAATAAATACCCAGGAATGCCTATAACTTTGTCATTTGTAAAGTTACACACATGAAACTTTGCCACATTGTAGGCGGTACCTTGGGACCCATGTGTGTAAAATTTCAGAAACGTAGGTGCTTGTATTGTGTGGCAATTAATTTTTGAAACAATGAGGGATTCATTGGACAGCACTTGCCCATAGGGATTCATTGGACAGTACTTGCCCATAGGGATTCATTGGACAGTACTTTCCTATAGGAAATCATTGGAAAGCACTTGCCCATAGAAAATCATTGGAAAGCACTTGCCCATTGAGAAATACAGTTATGCCTCCCACTTTTTTATTTTTGAAGATACAAACAGGAAACTTGGGCACATTGTAGACTGGTTAGGGATAGTTATCTGTGAGAAATTTCAGAAAGATTGGTGCATGCGTTTTGTGGCAATTAATTTTTTAATAAATACCCAGGAATGCCTATAACTTTGTCATTTTTAAAGTTACATACATGAAACTTTGCCACATTGTAGGTGGTACCTTGGGATCTATGTGTGTAAAATTTCAAAAACGTAGGTGCTTGCCTTGTATGGCAATTAATTTTAGAAAAATGGGTAGTAGTGGGGTAAATACATTTACGCCTCCCATTTTTTTATTTTTAAAGATACAAACAGGAAACATGGGCACATTACAGGGAACACTTCACTTGATATGTGTAAAATTTCAGAATGATAGGTCCAGGCATGTGGTGGCAAGGTGTCTGCACACACCACTTTGAAGACTGTAGAAAATTTCTCCTGTAACGATCCCAGCGAGAGAGAGTGATCCTAGGCTCAGCCGTTCTGCTTGAGTGAAAGTATCAAAGCAGACACGAGCCAAGTGCTACTTTGTTTCTCCTTTTGTAATGGATACTAGCTCAGTTGCAGCCAAGCGTGCAAGGATCAAAGAGATGAGAGAAAGTGTTTCCTTCTTCTTCCCGGGAGGCGGGAGGGTGCAATTGACAGCCCCAGCCTCTGTGTAAAAAAGGTTAATAACTTTTAATCTAAAAAATTCGTAGCCACCAAATGCCTGGACCTATCATTCTGAAATTTTACACACATATCAAGTGAAGTGTTCCCTGTAATGTGCCCATGTTTCCTGTTTGTATCTTTAAAAATAAAAAAATGGGAGGCGTAAATGTATTTACCCCACTACTACCCATTTTTCTAAAATTAATTGCCATACAAGGCAAGCACCTACGTTTTTGAAATTTTACACACATAGGTCCCAAGGTACCACCTACAATGTGGCAAAGTTTCATATATGTAACTTTAAAAATGACAAAGTTATAGGCATTCCTGGGTATTTATTAAAAAATTAATTGCCACAAAACGCATGCACCAATCTTTCTGAAATTTCTCACAGATAACTATCCCTAACCAGTCTACAATGTGCCCAAGTTTCCTGTTTGTATCTTCAAAAATAAAAAAGTGGGAGGCATAACTGTATTTCTCAATGGGCAAGTGCTTTCCAATGATTTTCTATGGGCAAGTGCTTTCCAATGATTTCCTATAGGAAAGTACTGTCCAATGAATCCCTATGGGCAAGTACTGTCCAATGAATCCCTATGGGCAAGTGCTGTCCAATGAATCCCTCATTGTTTCAAAAATTAATTGCCACACAATACAAGCACCTACGTTTCTGAAATTTTACACACATGGGTCCCAAGGTACCGCCTACAATGTGGCAAAGTTTCATGTGTGTAACTTTACAAATGACAAAGTTATAGGCATTCCTGGGTATTTATTAAAAAATTAATTGCCACACAAGGCAAGCACCTATGTTTCTGAAATTTCACACACATAGGTCCCAAGGTACCACCTACAATGTGGCAAAGTTTCATGTGTGTAACTTTAAAAATGACAAAGTTATAGGTGTTTCTTTCCTCATTGTTTCAAAAATTAATTGCCACACAAGGCAAGCTCCAATGTTTCTGAAATTTCACACACATATCAAGGCAAGTGGTACCTGTAATGTGCCCAAGTTTCCTGTTTGTATCTTCAAAAATAAAAAAATGGGAGGCGTAAATGTATTTACCCCACTACTACCCATTTTTCTAAAATTAATTGCCACACAAGGCAAGCACCTAAGTTTCTGAAATTTCTCACAGATAGGTCCCAAGGTACCACCTACAATGTGGCAAAGTTTCATGTTTGTAACTTTAAAAATGACAAAGTTATAGGCATTTCTGGGTATTTATTAAACAATTAATTGCCACAAAACGCATGCACCAATCTTTCTGAAATTTCTCACAGATAACTATCCCTAACCAGTGTATAATGTGCCCAAGTTTCATCCTTCTATCTTTAAAAATGAAAAAGTTATAGGCGTTTTTGTAAAACAATACTTGGCTATGGGAAAAAGCATTCAAAATGGCGTCTGATCCGGATCGGACCTCGTCGGATCGGATCAGATCGGATCGGAGGTTGATCGGATCGGATCGGATCGGATTTTCCCAATTTTGGGGCGGATCGGATTCGGATCGTGGATCGGATCCGATCCGATGCACACCCCTAATATGTATATAAGTTAGGGATATGAGAATGGCTGTTAGGCTGAATGATTATGTGGAGGAGGAAGGCTGGTGGAATGAGAAATATGATGGATGGAAAATATGCTTTGTGAAATATTCCTGGAAACCTGAATTATCTGGAGAAACCAGTTTGCTGTATATATTTATATTGGAACCACAGTAAAGGACTTGTATTATACACTATACTGCTGGAGTGTGAGTATTTCTTTACTGCCTGGACTTGGCTGGAAACACGCTTGCTCTGCTTAAAGTGAATGGGGAGTGCTTCTTTCCCTAACAAGTCCAACCCCCGCTCAATGCAGGAATCTACTTTAAAGCTTCCTTGACAGATGGTTGTGCAGCTACCTCTTGAATGCCTCTAATGTGGGAGAGCCCACCACCTCCCTAGGTAATTGGTTCCATTGTCGTATTGCTCTAACAGTCAGGAAGGATAGATTTTGTCCCCTATTAGGCTTTTTACATTTATGTGAAACCGGTGTGTATGGCCATCCACAGTTTCAGACTGCAATGTCATCAATATGCACTCTATTTCACCTATTCATCTTCAACAGGTGAGGCTGTGGATGTGGCCAGCTGTGACAATGGACTGGATAATAAACTGAAACTCAGTCCAGACAATACCAATATGCTTTTAGTGGGTGGGTCTTCTGACGAGATGGGATGGGGTTGCACTTCCCCTGATGTGGGGATTCTCTGAAGCCATCTTATCACTTGAGGCTTAGGTCGCCTGAGTGTCACAGAATGTCTTCTACCTACTTTTTTTCAGACTTTTGCATCTCTGGTCATTATGATATTGCATATAAAACTAAGTTGCGTGAGAGACCACTTGGGGTGTTGGCAGATATAAGTCGGGTGTATCTTGATACTCTCAGCTATATGAGCATTTTAGTATTGGGATTTTTGGCCACTGCTCCTGTACCCTGCCTGGGGATGCATAGAGCTTTCCAATCGAGCCCAGAAATAGAAAGCGAGCTGTTCGAAAAGTGTGTTGTGTGTAAGTTCTTCTGATTTAATGTTCATAACAAAGGAGAAGTAGCTATTCTCTGGTTTGAAATGTAAATAAAACCCAACTAAATAGCTGTCTAATGTCATTGTGCCATTACGTTAATGAAAGCAAAGATTTCAGGTCTCTATGAAATGGTTAGTATCTGAAGTTGAAAGATGAGAATTCCTTATCATGAAGTTAAAAATTGGCATTATATACATTTGGGTTTTCTCAACCTAAAATGGCGATTTGGGATTGATCCTTGCTTGTAATATGTATTTCAACTAACACATCACCATGTTTATTTTTGTTACCTCTTTTTTGGTGTATTTTATTATGCTGCTAAGGAAACATGGGAAAGCCTCATCGACGGACCAGAAGCCCCTGGCGCTGCCTGATGTCTCCTGCGGGCAGAGGCCGTCGCAGTTCCGGGACTCTTCCAGGACCCCCCTCTTCCGGACAGGACAGTTTGCAGGAGAAAACCAGTAAATGCAGGACAGTCATACCGTGTCTGGAGCATTGTAGGGAAGAATATGACAAAGTCTCTAACCTGTATAAGAACAACAGAATACGGACGACGAAGTACAGGTTATGGAACTTTATACCAAAGAATTTGTTTGAACAATTTCACAGGTAAAAGCATGCAATTGTGAAAATAATTAGAATCGTTGCAGCTTCCACAATGACAGCCATGTCAGTGTGTTGTAGCAGACTCACCAGAGAGTCTGAATAACAAACTTGGGCATAACATCAAATCCTTAGTTCGCAGGGACATGGAACTAGAAAAGTGGAATCAAATGTCAATGAAGTGCAAACATTTGGTGACAATGCAATTGAAGCTTACATATCTGTGCAAAATGAGCACAGTGAGCATTCATAGCAGCAGTTATTGGTGATAACACAATCACAATCTACTTTGCCTTGCTCTCCTCCTGTCACAAACTCCAGTCTTTCCTCTGCTGGAGGAAAGTGAAAGTCCCAGAATTTTTTAAGCCATGGAAAGAAATGGGTTGGTGATGTGTTTCCCCCCCCCCAATGAAATTTGTGCAAAAATTGAAAAATAAGCAATGCTTAGCACTCTTTATGGATCTGCTTTGTAGCTGTTGTATCTGGTTAAGAGGGCAAGGCTCCTGCAGCTTTAACTGTTGTGATGAAGAGGGAATTCCACCAGGTGCTGCATGCATACAAATGACACCCGCTGAAATTCCCTTTTCTATACAACTGTTAAAGTTACAGGAGCCCTGTCCTCCTTTCCATATGGTTACCCTAGTTGATGTGCCCTGTTCTAAGTGCTGTTCTAAGCACTTACATGCTGTTTGGATTGCAGGTTCAAACAGAATATAATCAAACACTCTTAGAAATATATACATTGTAGAAAGGGGCTATAGTTTGTAGATGTATATCATTTTTTGTTGGTTAACCTGAACATATTTTTTGTCTTATTGCAACATTATGAAAACTTTTTCTTATTTTAGAGCCATAAAATTCAGGTAGGATCACAACACGCATTTTGCTGCACAAAAGTCAATTTGCTATCCTTAAGTTGATGTAAACATAAATCTAAAGTTAATTGCTACTCTCTGAGTTTTGTCACATCTAGCTGTAGAAATCGTTGTTACCAGCAAAGGCTGAGACCCATATCTTGTGTTTGTGTTTGCTTTGTTTCAGAGCTGCCAATTTATATTTCTTATTTATTGTTCTGCTAAACTGGGTTCCAGCGGTGGAGGCCTTTAGAAAAGAAATCACAATGATCCCTCTCACAGTGGTTCTCTCCTTTATTGCAATCAAAGATGCCCTAGAGGATTGCACAAAGTACAAATTAGATAAAAAGATAAATAACTTAGTAACCCAAGTCTACTGTAGGTAAGTAAATCAGAAGCAACCTTACCCTTGCCTTTAACAAATACAATAAGGATGTCTCTCTACTTTTTCATGAGACTAATCTGTCTCTGTCAATGGCCAAATGTGTATCAGATCTTTCTTACCTGTATTTGCATGTGTGGACACACCTCAGCTCCAGGGTTTCCTGGAGCTGATTATTTAGATCCATTCCAATATAGTTTGCAACTCAATTCTGGAACTGAAACTGATTTGGTCATCCTATGGATGACCTGTGTCAGGAGATGAGTAAGAGGAGTGAAAACCTGCTCTTTTTCCTGGATCGCTCAGTGGCTTTCCATACCATTGATCGAGGTAAGCAACCTGTTTGGGCTACAGCTTACATTATCATTGACTGTGCTGGCTTTCTCTTAATGGGAGTTGTACGCCAAAACATCTGGAAGAAAAGCAGGTTGCCTATCCCTGCTATTGACCATGGTGTAGTTGTGGGCCACCCAGCAGAAATGGGTTCATGGCTCTTTGTTCTTCAGTATCTCCAAGAATTCCTGGTGGGAACAGCCCCATCATGTACTGCTGGGAGACTGCTGTTCCACTCATGGCCTTTTGCTCAGTGTGCCACTGGGGTTCTCTACACTTGGTTTTTGTGGTGCGATTGTCACTCCTCATGGACGGAATTTTCCGGTTGTTTTACACAATGTCATTGTTTCCTGTGTTTCTCCCGCAATTTCTGCTCATGTATCCCATGTTGTTTCACAGTGTGGAAAATGTGTGTGGGGGGAGGGTTCTTGGTACTGCAAACAAACTACCAGCACATGCCCATGTACTTCTCCCATGGTGCAACAAAATGCTTTTGCGTGGGTGGATATGGGGTGTGTGATTATGCCTGCACACTTCTGCCTCTTTTTCATTTTGTCAGTAGTCCATTAGTGCCACTCCTCCAACATAGCTGGGACTTCTGAGATCATTGCTCCCCCCCCCCGCTGCTGTTTTACCCTCTTGCCAGAGTCATGGTTCTAGATCTGAGGAAGCCTGCCCAGTTCAAAAAGGCAACTCCCCCGCCTCGATGGAGATAGTCTCTGGGCCTGCTGGACACTTGATTTGTCTTCTCTCTGGAAAAGGAACCATCACGACTCCTGCATGACCAGCTTCACCTGCTGAAATTTCCCTTTTCTCCATAACTATTCAAAGGGCAGGAGCAAGCCCTACGAGGAAATCCACCCACAGTGGCTTGCTTTTATGGGCAAGTCTCTGCCCAGTCAGAACCTCCTTGAAACAGAGCACTTTTTTGTGCTAGGAAAATATAAACCTGCATTCTTCTTGACTTCATTTTTTTAAAAAAATTAAAAATGGGGAAATTGAATTTTTCATAGCCTGGAATGGTTTGACCATCACCTTTTCTACCACTGACTGAAATATTTTATAACTTGGTTTTGGGTTTCCTTTGGTTTTTAAATTTTTGTTAATAATAATAATAATAATAGTAAATTTTGTCCTTTTTAACTTCAGAACCTACACCAAATGAGTCTGGAACACCCTGGTCGGTAACCAGTGCTAATCCAAATAAGCATATATCTAATTCCCATAGATAAACATTGGCACAGTCATAATTGTATATAATAATCTATATATTTTGGGAAATCACAAAATTAAAGAAAATAAGCAATGACATGGTGGTTCTTTAAAAGAATTGCATTTGCCAAAGCTAGCATTACAATCTTAGCTAACAAGAAAACAGCATGAGCTTCTAACATTGTTATGACCCCCCTTTATCCACTCCTGTTTACTACTTGCAGTTTAAAGCTAAACTAAAACTAAATGGAAACATATTTGTTAACTCTCCTTTTTCCTCCGCCTGCACATTACTTGGATATAAGAGCTATGCTAAAGCATTGCTAAGTTCCTCTAGGCATGTGAAGAATAAAAGTAGAAACTCAAGACTTGGAAATAATTCTAAGTTCCATCTTCAGAAATAACTCGAAGTTCCAAGCTCAGAAATATTCTAAGTCCCAAAGTCTAGAAATATTCTAAATCCCAGCTTCAGAAAATATTCTAAGTCTAAAAGCTTAAAGAGATTCATAGTTACCCAAATCCTTGAGTCTCTTAATCCCCAAAATATCAGAGGGTGAAGCAGCCAAAAAGTCAAGCGCTGCACCCTTTGCTACCTGTGCTTTTATACACTTATTCTGGTCAAAGGTGGTGGCCCCACTGAGTGATGACAGCACCATCTTCCAACCATATATGACATGAATAAGTGATTAGACTACCCATCCACCAATCACAAGTTAGATGTCTCCCCCTCCCCAACATCTCATGTGTTATACCCATGTGTTTTGGAGGACATCTCTGGTATTACCATTAACGGCTTAATTTGAAATTTACTAAAACATGGCTACAAGTCTGCCAGACGGGCACGTTATCTTGATTGACGTATTTCTCTCTGGTACATCTTTGAACTCACGGTCATCATTGGACATATTTGAACATATCTGCTTGAACTGCTCCTCCCAGTTGTCACCTGTGCTCAGGGCTATGACTTCCCCCGTCCAACTAGCGTCGAGTAAGGATATTCTCTTATCAGCAGGTCTATACCATGAGATGTCAAAACAATACTTTTTCTTCTCCTTGTGGGCGTCTGTGCATGCTCAGTTCCTTTGTTCAGCTCACTCATACACTCTGCCAGCACACTGTGGCCTTGAACAAGCTCAGTAAAGCCATTTGTAAAGTCAACTACATTTTTTTCTTGACTTCAAAGACAGTCCTGCAAATCTTAGAGTCTTAGTTGATGAAATAAAATCACTTCGCATAGACTCAAAACTTCAAGGTGTTCATGCTCATGGCTCAGGGATCTGGAATATACATCTGGGGGGGTTAAATATGAGTCTGGGGACTTTTAGGGAGTCTTGTAAGTCTCCCCAAAACCCTCACTCAGGTCTTTCAACATTCCAGATCAAATTAGCCATCTTTAGTTTGAAGCAGCCTCTTCCGTACAGCATGATTTAACTCTTTTAGCACCAGATTAATAATAAATAACAGTGTAACAAAAGATTCATGTAGAAAATGTCATTAATTTCAAGAATCACTAGATCATGTAATGGAAGGATGTAAAATTCTGGCAGGAATGGACTATATGGACAGACACAATACAACTGCAAAAATAATTCACCAAAAACTGGCCATTAAATTCAAGTAATCTACACCATACTATATACACTAGGGATGTGTATTGTATCGTTAAAATGTACGATAACAATACAATAAGGTCATTATCGTGCATGTGTTTAATGATGATGATACAACAGAAAAACCTACGATAATCATCGGAGGCGATAATATTTGGGCGATTTTATCGTTTTATCAGACTGCCATATAAATATACCTATAACTTCTATATTTTAAAAGTTAGAGGCTTGAAACTTGGTCACAGTGCTTATGGGTTATGCCTAAGTATGTGCATGAAATTTGAGATCGATCCCTCCAACTCTCAATTTTATATGAATTTATTAAAGATCGTTTCAGTTCTGACATCAGAATGACAGCTCGCCACGTGCGTTCATTCAGACCTGTCAGAACGGAAACAATCTTTTAAAAATTCATATAAAATTGAGGTTTGGAGGGATCGATCTCAAATTTCATACACATACTCAGCCATACCCATAAGCACTGTGACCAGGTTTCAAGCCTCTAACGTTTAAAATACAGAAGTTATAGGCATTTTTTTCTGTAAAAATAGGGCTGCAAAAATATCATTTTTTCACGATAATTATCGTGAAGATGATACGGTTCACCTATGATATGAATGAAGACGATAATTTTTTTGGTCTGAAATGACGATAACGATAAACGATTATATTTTTTGGCGAGCACAACCCCTAATATATACTCACCTGAAACAATCTTGGAAAATACAGATCATAAAATATACTGGGACAGGACAATTCACACAGACAAGACAATACCTTGCAATCGACCAGACATAACAGTTATAGACAAAAAAGAAAAACACACTAACTTCATTGACATAGCAATACCTAATGACAAAAATATAGAAAAGTAAGAGAAAAAGAGAAAAATATACACCACTGGCCATGGAAGTTAAAGAGCTATGGCAAAAGGAAAGGGTTACAATTATTCCATTCGTCACATCAGCTACCAGGCTCACATCAAAAACAATTATAGAAAACCTTCAGAAACTGGGCCTACCAATATACACCTGCACCAACATCCAGAAAACAGTCATACTTAAAACATGTTCAATAGTCAGGAAATTCTTCAATCAGTAAAAGACAACATGACTTGGCAAAACCCATCATGTTTATCTAGAAAAACCACCACGAGTGAGAAAATAGATAGTTGTAAAAATAGATTATAATTTATACTTCTGTTTTGTTTGTCTCCTTGAATTCAGTCCAGAAAGGTGGTTTTTAAAGTTGGTAGATTTTAAAGATTTTAATTTTGTAATTGTTTTATACTTACAGAGTTTCCCTTTTATTCTTCATTTTCAAAGTCAAAGGTTATTGCCCCACCGCCCTATTTTTCAGAAAACAAAAGCAATATATACAGAAGTTCTGGAAAGATGTTCACGTTGGTGATATCATCCGGCTGTCTTGCAATGAGGAAATACCTGCTGACATGGTGCTGATATATTCTAGTGATGGAGATGGCATTTGCCACCTGGAAACATCGAACCTTGATGGCGAGACCAATCTCAAACAGAAGCAGGTGGTCAAAGGATATGCAGAGCAGGTATGCATTGCCCTTGTTCTGAGAGCTTAGAGACATCTGGGGACATAAACCACGTTCTGCTGGTGATGTCAGGAAACATTCTAGAGACGTCAGTTGTTCTTGAAAGCAACAGGGCCCTTTGTTCCTGATTTGGGACTCCTGGTTTTGTTAATTCTCCTTCCAGGATACCTCCTTACAAAGTGGGTGTTTGGGGTGGGGAGGTGGGATGATGTACCCTCTTGGTGGACTCCTTTTTTCATAGGTTCCACAAAAAAAGAATTATTGAAAGGCTGCTATTAGTCAGGATGAACCATGTGGCATCAAGTCTGTCCAGCTGCTTGGCAGCTTCTGAGTCCTTCACAGCGGAAGGAGTTTTTAGTGAGGAATTCGTTTTTGAAATCACACAGCCAAATGTCCAACTATAAAAACAGGAAATTATTTGGTGGGAAATGGGGTAAAACAAGATTAAGTAATAATCACATACAGAGAATTCCAAAGAAAATTGGTAAATTCAGTCTAATATATCTAGTTACCTATTACCTACTTGAATAAGGTTCCAGAGCATATTCAGAGTTCATTGCAGTGAACGGTCTGAGAGAAAACATCTCTGCCTCCAATAAGATGTCATATGGAAAGCTCCAAGGAGTGACCAAAGTCTTATTTTATGCAGGGGTGGGCAACAGGCAACCTATGGGCTGCATGGGGCCCACCAGGGGGAGTTTTCTGGGCCCCATTCAGTCCCTTTATTCCATGGCACTGCCCCATGACAGCTATGCCACAGGATTCCCAGCAATTCTGGTGGGAAGCAAGGCTCATGGGAAGCTGCTTGGTTGCTGTGGGGAGGGTTAGATACTGCTGGAAAACAAAGTACGCTCTCCCTGTGGACCTTGATTTCAAAGCAGAATTGCAGATTCTGCAGAGCAACGGGTTGCACGGAGATCACACACCTGCTTCTTTGCAGAATCACCCTCTCCCAGCCCACCAAACACCCGTTTCCCACCTCTGATCTAGTCTGAACAATATCTGGGTGTTACACCACATTCTCACATGAACCAGGGTGGACAAGTCTGAACAGACAGTTACCCATATGAGAATTCATACTTTCTTGAAGTTGCTGCATGTCATGTTTGAGCTTCATTCTTTCCTCCTTGTCCTCCCCCTCCCCCCTTGTGTATATAGGCTACTGAACTGAATCCAGAAAGCTTCTCAGGCAAAATAGAATGTGAGCCCCCT
The DNA here is from genome assembly GCA_029215795.1 of Anniella stebbinsi. NCBI lineage: Eukaryota > Metazoa > Chordata > Lepidosauria > Squamata > Anniellidae > Anniella > Anniella stebbinsi. The sequence goes on along the minus strand of JARDYH010000004.1, from coordinate 173,979,439 downwards.
AACAATGATCTCAACTCCTTCCGGGGCTTCCTGTAAGTAACTTGGGATAAGCTCTTATGCTATTCGTTGTGTCCCATTGATGACATTGGAAGCTTTTAAAGTAAGGATCAGAGCCCAGCCCAATCCTAACCAATCTGGGCACTCGTTCAGGAGTCACATGGGCAACCCAATGGGCTCCTGCCCTTTGTCACTTGCCACACATGTGGTGGTCCCTTTGAGCAAGGTTTCCCATCTCTTGCGTGTTCAGTTCCACCATAACACATGAACCACCATAGGTTTTGTCACTGCTATTGCAGTTTTTTTTATTAAAGTTTTAAAGTCATGTCCTTGGTGCCCCCTCCTGCTTCACTTCTGCCTATGGGGGTGATGCTGGTGTGGGCCTCGGGGGGGTGATATATGGGGTACAGCTCAGGGGCATGAGGCAGGTGCTCCAGTATAGGGATGAGGGTTTTGTTTGGGGTGTTGTGGCAGGAGGGTGTGCGTGGCTTCTGACCCCCTGGCTTTGCCCCCAGGCATGATCCCCCTGAGCGCTCACCATGCAGACTGAGGCATGAGATCCCCCAACTGCTCTCTGACCTCCCACCCTGGAGCCTCAATTCATCAACACTCAACCCCAGAGCAAGCTTCCACCTCCAACCACTAACCCCAGACACCCACTTCCAGACTCCCACACCCAATATGACCCCCCCTCCCACTGTCACATTCAGGACTCCACCCCCTGCATGACCACCTCCCCTGAGTCCCCCCACAGGCATCACCTGCTAAGACCAAACCCTGAAGGACAAGGCATGAACCTCCCATACCCTTTTCCCACCCTGGATCCTATATCCCCAGCTGCCCACCCTATTTGGCAAACACCCACCCCCGGCATGAGCCTACTGATTTCCACACATCCTGCACTTTCTATTACAGCCTTTCAAAAACATGTTAACTTTGGTAAACCAAAAATACAAATCAACCACCCTTCCCGCAATGGAGGGGCTCAGCCACTTCAATTCCCTTTCCGTGCCTTAAACCTTGATTGATTGATCGATCTGGACCAAGCTACTCTGCCATGGGACTCCAGAGGGCCCCTTTAAATCCTCCCCACTCCGGCCACATTCCAGCCTGAACTTTCCAAAGCCCCCAACAGGGTTTTTTGGTGGGGGAGCTCATATCTCCCCCAATCCTTGAGCGATCTTGCTGGATTTTGACCTCAGTGCTGGTTGTCTCCCAGCCTGGCAAATCTGGTGTCTTTCCATCCATATTTCACATAACAGGCAGTTGCTCATGCCTTTTCATTCTTTTTCTTTCTTTCAGTTTTCACATTTAAAAACATTGCTGCCATAGCCCGTGTACTAGAAGAACTCCCCGGGCACCTATATCTCAAAGGGCAGTGCTAATGTCTGTCCCTGAAGCCCTACATGGGGGATAATCCTTGTTCATTATAACATCTTACAATAAGCTTTGTTATACACCGAGGCTAGCTAATCCACTAGCAAACTACCATAGCTATCTACATGCAAAATGTGGGCAGATCAGACAAGAGGGATCTTAACTATGACCCCAAAACTGACTTTTTGCCCCTAAAATGTGCAAAATGGTATTCCCAACTATATGTGTGGCCCAAGTGGGTCACACACGATAAAACAAAATGAAGCAGTTGTATTGAAGGTGCCCTCAGCAGAATTTTCAATCCAGTACCAGCACCAGACACACCAAAACTCCACGCAGGGCCAAATTGTTATAGATGCTGTACGATGCATCATTTAAAAAGTATACCCACAGGTGTTGCTAGCCTAGTGTGGTGTGATTGCATGAGTGCATCATGCTTGAGGAGTATCCCGGAGAGATAACAGTCACAGCTGGATTTGTCTTTACAGTGAGAATTCAAAGAAGGAGCAAATGGGACTGAGTAAGGAAAACTTGCTGATGCGAGGATGCACTGTCAGAAATACAGAAGCTGTGATTGGCATTGTGGTGTATGCAGGTCAGTACTGTGGCTAGATAGTGCTGGGTTGCACAGCCAGAAGATTCAGGAGACATTGTTTACTTGGACTTCCCAAAGGCTTTTGACCGATTCCCTCACCAAAGACTCCTGAGCAAACTTAGCAATTACGGGATAAGAGGAGAGGCCCTGTTACGGTAAGTAACTGGTTGAAGAACAGAAAGCACAGAGTAAAATGGAACTCTAAATTCTCCCACTCATGGGATGTAAATTGTGGGGTTCTGTATTGCGACTAATGCTTTTCACCTTGTTCATCAATCATCTAGAAGTAGGGATGGGCAGTGAAGTGCCCAAGTTTGCCTATGACACCACATTATGTAAAGTGGTTCAAACAAAACGGGATTGTGAGGAGCACCAAAAGGTTCTCTCTGAAAAGGGAGAGTGGGCATCTCAATGGCAAGTGTGATTCATTGTAAGCAAGGGTAAAGTGATGCACTTTAGGGAATACCCCCCAACTTCAAGTATAATGTGATAGGATCTGAGTCAGCGGTGACTGACCAAGAAAGGGATCTTGGGGTTGTGGTGGACTGCTCAGTGAAAACAATGTTAACCCAGTGTGTGGCTGTTGTAAAAAAGACAAACCATGGTGGACATAATTAAGAAAGGAATTGGGAATAAATTTGCCGATATCATACTGCCCATATACAAATCCATTGTGCGACCACTCTTAAAAAATACTTTGTCCATTTCTGGTCACTGGGAAGCCATGGACTATAACTGGCCCCTGGAGTATTCACATCTGGCCCAGTGGAGTTCACCAAGGACCCATTCCCCAACCCAATATTCATCTCAGCCCCCTTTCCTGGCTAATATTGTCATATTGGCCCTTTCCCCACACTTGCCTTGATTCTTTCTGGCTGGCTACATGGTGACACAACACAATTACCGCAATTAGTCCAAACTGAGGATTTGGGTTTTGAAGATTTTCTCCAGCTCTTTACAATTCACGTGTCCATTTTAATCAAGCTAACATCAAGAGTCCCAGGGACAAGTTAAACAAAATCATAATATTTATTATAAGCGTTATGTAAATGTTTTACTGTTTTTAGCCTTTGTGGGATATATATTCAAGTCTTTGGATTTCATTAAAAGCTCCAATGTCCTTTGTATGCCCAAAGGTCACGAAACGAAAGCAATGTTAAATAACTCCGGGTTTCGCTGCAAGAGAAGCCAACTAGAGAAAAGGATGAACCACGATATCATCTGGAGTGTTTTGCTTCTGTTTGTGATGTGCTTTATAGTGGCAATCGGTAAGTTAAGAGTTAAAATCCAATCAATAAAGTAGTATATTCTCTCTTCCCAGATTTGACCGAGACTCTCTGTTTTAAAGATTTTGAGATGAAGTTTTGCTGGGAGGGGGGGGGGGAGGAGGTTAGTCCATCATAGCTTCCCTTCTGCACCACTAAACAGCTGCTGCCTCTGCTGTAGCAACCTTTCATTCATGTAGGGTGACCATATTTTGGAAACCAAAAAGGAGGACAACATGGTCGCACCCCAAGAGGACATCCCAACCAACATGTCCGCCACCAGGGGTATGTCCAGCACCAAGGGGGGGGGGGGCACCTGAACATTGCCTTGGTCACATGTCTGATTTTACAGCACACAATTAAGACAAATCTGTTCTACATGACATCTTAATGATAACATCACTGAAATAACAAGTGAGACATCCAGTGTATCAGAAACTAACTTCACTCATTCCTACTTTGGTAGCTTTTGCTATACTTTGCTGCTATATCCTGTGTGATACATTCTCCCCTTCCCTCAAATATCTTTTCTGATTGTATCCTCACTCCACTACAAGTGGATGCGTAACAGGGCTTGCTGCTGGTTGGCTGGCTGGCTCTATTGTTTTTAAAGTTCAATTTGTTTTTTGAAACTTGTGTATGATTGTCACAAGTTTCTCTGCTGTAACATTAGGTTGGGTGTTGTGGGTGGCAGAAACTACTTCACCCATTTACACTTCTCACTTATATACATTAGCTTCTCAAGGCTTTTGCATTGGCACCACTTTTCACATCCAGACTTTGAACTCCTGTCTGCATCCTGCACAAACATGTGACTCTGAGAGCCTATCTACACAGGCAGGATAAAACACTTTGAAAACATTTTGAAAACTGTATATGGAGTGTGTCCTGGGCCCAACAGTTCTCAAAACTGTTATAAACTGTTTTAAACCGTTTTAAAGCAGTAGTGTAGATAGGCTCTGTGACCCTCTTTCTAACGCTCTGCATTGCATACCAGCACCATAGGGCTATGTTACAACAGGCGTCTCTGGGTTGTCTGTGTAACCTCTGTTGTGTCTCTCTCTAAATCATGGCAGCCAAACAAAAGACTCCATCATCAAACAATCAATCTCCCTCCCTCCTCCAAAGTCTCCCAACAGTCCAGCTGGGCTGCACACTTGTACCCTGTGGCCAGGGGGAAGGGTGCCAGCTTATTGCTTGGTCATGTCTGGTGACTTTTACTTTAAAAACTGCCTCCTCTGCCAACTGCCTCTGCCTGCACCAACACTGGACTCTGAGACACTCTTAAAAGGCTCTTTGTGGCATGCCAGCCTCTCAGGGCTCAGCTACACCCATCTCTGAGTTGTGTCTTCAGTCTAACTCTGTCTCTAAGAGATATGCCAGCCAGCCAAAGCTGCAAATCTATCTATTTTCCTCTGACACACACTTCAAACGTTCTGCATTGCATGCCAGCAATGCAGAATCACAAGTGAACAAAGTGAAGTGGAAAGGAACGGGTAGCGAAGCAAAGCAATGACATGCCAGGTTCCAACATCCAGAACAATAGGGCATCCGCAAAGATGAGAGCTTCTCTCTTGATTGGCACCTCACTGTTGGTCATGAGAGTTTTTCTCTAAGGATGACCCTTCATCCCCCACGATGTGGAACTCTGAGATAAAGGCCTCTGGTCCATTCTGTTTTTCCCTGTGGGTTGGTTTGACTTACCTCTCCTTTCCAAAATTTTGATCTGTGGATGCCTCGCCTCTGCTGAGCTCCAGATGCCCAACTGCCCACCAAATCTGCAACAGGAAAGATGCAATGCTCGCCCAGCACTTCTTAGCTAAAAATTTGAGATCCCCTTGATGCCAAGGGATGAAACCCCTCAAGGTGTAAGACCCCAAAGAGGAGATTTGACAACTTGAGTTTGAAGGGTATGGCTCCAATGTTTTTTTTTTAATAATAATTTTAAAACCTCAAAAAAAATTTAAAAATCTAAAACATCAACAGATGAATAGATCTGCTTGAAACTTGGCATGGCTAAAGCCCTACTTAAGAGTTGTCATTATAAGTTTCATCTCTTTATTTTTAGAAATGGCGGTTTTAAAATAATAATTTTAAAACCTCAAATTTTAAAAAAAATCCTAAAAATCAATGGATGAATGGGTCTGCTTCAAATTTTACATGACTAACATTTTACATGGTGCCAAGTTTCATCACTTTATCTTTAAAAATGATGGAGCTGTTAGCATTTTTGTTAATTCCCATTGACTATAAAGTAGAGCTGCCCTCTGGGTGGGGGGAGGATGGGAAAAATCCAGATTTTTCTCCAAATTTCATAATTCCCCCCCCTTCCCAGATTTGTTTCCAAAAATCCTGATATGTCTCAGTTTTTCCTAACATATGGTCACCCACTTAACTGGGCCTTGCAACATTCCTGACTGTAAAGTCGTCTCTACATGAATGAAGACTGTGTTGTATTCCCAGTGCTTTTGTGCTTCCTGGTTGTTTGGAGTGGGTGTTATGGGCTAAATTACACAGGAGGAGAGGGGCAACAAAAGGTTTAAATTAAATGCCTCCCCTCCGTTCAGTTACATAGAGTTATTTTTATACGATGCCATCTAGAGGTCGGTTTGCTGTTTCCGGCCTAATTTAGTACTTTTCTCCCAAATATATTCTCATTCTCCCTCAGTGATCCTTGAAATTCCTGGATGGTTAATTCTGAAAATCTTTGGCCACATGGCCCGGATTTTGGCACTCCTTGCCTAATGTAGCTTGCCTCAGTCTTAATTTATTGATCTTCAGAATACCATACTGGTCTTTTCTAATTGCATTCATGCATTGAGTGAAGAAGCAGTTATATCTTTGATTTTTATATTAATTATCATGGTATTTCATGTAAATATACTATGATTCCTTTTTACAGTGGGAGCATATTTTGAAATCTAAATATGATTAATATTGTCCATTGAAGCCTTCTACAAACCAAATGCAGAATCATTGCTCTTCAAGCTACTATAACCTTTCACTACTTTCCCTTGTGGTTCTCTTAAGTAGCTATCAGCCCCTCCCTGTTGGTGGTTTTGAAGGCCTTACAGCACAATCCTATCCATGTCTACTCAGAAGTAAGTCTGGCAGAATTCAGTGGAACTTACTTCCAAGTAAGTGTGTATAGGATTGCTGCCTAAATGACCTATATTTGAGTTCTCTTTCTGTTTAGATGTTTAGATGTTTGGTTAACATGGTGAACCGATCACTGATTTCCTTTGCCCCTATAGCTCACTGGGAGAGCACATCTTTCATCCTGGAATCGATCCCTGCATCTCTAGCTAAAAGGACTGGGTAGCAGATGATGTGAAAGAGCCCTGCTGGAGACCCTGGGAAGCTCTGGCCAGACAGTTGGTAGCAATGGGTTAGATCAGGGGTAGGCAGCTGGTGGGCCTCCAGATGTGGTTGGGCCGCATCTCCCAGCATCTCCTACCATTGGCTATGCTAGGTAGGACTGATGAGGGTTGCAGTCCAGCAACATCTGGAGAGCCTCAAGTTGCCCACCCCTGGGGTAGATGGACAATATTGCCTCACCTGGTATAAACCAGCTTTGTATATTCCAAAATCCAATAACCTTTTAACCCATGGGTGTTAATGAGAGAAATTGCAATATATAGCAGTATAAGTATAGTTGTAGCTACCTTAATGTTTCTAACATGTCCTACAACTATTGTATAAATTAAATGAATTCAGGTACAATCCTATTTATGTTTGTCTGGCTGGGGCCTGCTAGAATTTGTAGGACTTATTTCTGTCTGAAGATGCACAGGATTGCGCTCTAAGACAAGCATTGTCTGGATGATGCAAAACCAGAGACCTTATCTGATTGTGTGATACGGTTTTGAAAGTATGACCAGGTAATGGTGCAGTACAATCCTAAGCATGTTTAATCAGAAGTAAGTTTGACACTTTGCTTAGTTAGGCTAGTATCATTGCATTAAATGACAATCCCACTTGTGTTTACTTTTTAAAGGTCATGGAGTTTGGTTAAGCAGACATTCAGTTCCACCTCTGTACAGTACCGGAAAGCAACTTTCTCCAACCTGGGAAGGATTTTTAATATTTTGGACAATGATTATTTTGTTACAGGTAATTTCATAGCTTGCTCATTCTATGTCACTTAATCTACACCACTGTAAAATTGGAAGTGTTCCAGAACTTTTCTGGTGCAATTGTGAGCAGGACCTGGCAACATGAGCAACCCATTCTAAATCCACTTCTTTTTTGCTTCGACAGGTCTTGATCCCAATTTCTCTGTATGTTTCTATTGAATTTGTCAAATTGGGCCATATCTATTTTATACAAAATGACATTGATTTGTATGATGCAGCCTCAGACACCAGAATTCAGTGTGGATCGCTGAATATAGCAGAGAACCTTGGGCAGATACAATACATTTTCTCAGATAAAACTGGAACCCTCACAGAGAATAAAATGGTTTTTCGGAGGTGCACCATTGCGGGACAAGAATATGGCCATGACGAGAACGGTAAGGCTGAAGCAGAATGATGAATCGATGCTTTAGTATGGTGCAAATAGATGGAATGTCTAACAGCCTCGCCCTACACCTAAGTAAGAAGAAGCCAGTGAGGCAAACAGTTGTCACCACTTCTCCATTGCCTGCTGTTCAGCTGCTGGGATTGGGGCCCTCTTCCCCTCAGAGAGGTCATTAAATCCAATTGCCCTGTGAGCAGGAGACAAAGAAGAAGTTGAGAACTGCCCTCTCTTTAAATAGGCTATAGTCCCTTAATGATACGTAATTATTGTTACTGATCTACAGATCCTTCACACAGAGGCCTTTCTCCCATAATTTACTGCTTCTCCTTGTTCCAGAGTCTTTTCTGGATTTCAGTGGGCTCTTTACACAGCCAGTTTTTCTTTTTATTGCACAACAATACATGTCATTTACACTGGTGGTCGGGGCCTGGCAGGATGTTATTGGCTGGTCACCCTTTTTGATGTAGCTCCTCCCCCTCTTGGTATGAAATGGAACTTCTCCATTTCAATTTCCTTGCCTCCCATTTTCACATCAGCTTGGATCCCTATCTCGCTTCCTTCCAAGTAAAGGTGGCCACTGTGGATGAGACAAGAGGATTTCCTTGGGAATAAGTGTCTTGAACTCAGCGAGACGTACTTGCCTGCGAAACGGCGCAAAGGGTGCCAACAGTCTCCCTGCTATCTGGCTGCAAAGCCCATTGAATTCAATGGCACGTCCTTTCCTGCCACCACCTGTTTGCCCAGAAGCCAGCTTCAACTGCATCAGTGAGGGCTGCAGACAAAGGATTCTCCCCCATCCCACCCCATGTGCACTCATTCTTTTCTCATTTGAGAATACAATGGGAAAGGGGATTCCGTGGAAAGGGGTTACACGTCTCTCATTTGTGGGTACACGGAGATTGAATAGAAAGGGGTAAAAGCAGGGAGAGCAGTCCCCAATCCCATTGTGAAACACTGTATCTTCATGACTTTGGAAGTCCACCTCCCCCCACCCCGCACGTGCAAAGTCAGTATGGTCCATGCAAAAGCAAGCAGCAGCACTTTTCTCATTTGTCTATAGCCTGGGAGAGGGAATGAATGGAATGGCGCTGCCTGTGCTCATGTTTGTCCTGTATCAAGTAAGGGCTGTTGCAAACACCATCCCCCTCCTGGTTTCCCATCTGCTTAGGCATCTCTGAGACACGGAGCTGAGCATGGCTTGGCCCCATGCCGTATCAGTGAAACGCTGGTAGGCTGCATCTTCGACGTTCCCAGTGTTGTCCCCAGCAGCAGAATGGCCGAAGGGCAGGAGGTCAAAGGAGGAGCAGGAGGAGATACTCCCAACTGATCCTCATCAGTAATGATGTCAACCCTGCACCTCCCAACACCCGCTCAGACAAAACAGCACAAAGTGCAATGGGTTCATGCTCTGGCTTCTGCTGCTGTTCATGTCACTGTATTATGTTTTCTGTGCAATGTAGGGAAATGCAAACAATTCTGAATAGGATGAAAGAATAGAAAAGAAATTGAAATCATACTCAATGCACTTCCATCCATTCAGTAAAAGTTATATAATCATTGATCGTGTCTGATTGTGCATGCCACTCTCTGTAGCTAGCGTGGCATTTCTTGTCCAAAATCCATTCCCCCTGCTCCCAAATTCATTGTGTGACTGATTATCCAATCACTGCAAATTCAGCGCAGTTTGGGAATGCGTGCGAACTCAGCTGGCTTTTGCATGGGTATTGATCGGCCCAAGGGAAAGTTGCATGGGGTGGGGTAAGAGCTGAGGGCTACACATGGCTATCTGGAAGTAACTCATTGTCTTCCATTGCACTTTGCTGAGTACAGGAGTATGGAGGGGAGCCAGCTCTGCTACTTCAAAACTGCCCTGAGCACAAGAAGAAGAAAAAACTTTCAGAGCTCCATCCTTAGTCACTGTGTGCTGTGCTTTATGGCTGTGGTAACCGATCATGTGACGGTTTGGGGCAGGATACTCAGCGTTCAATCCTGCCCATGTATCATAGTGGTTGTAATTTTGCAACTGCAATGCTGCGAGTTAGGGGGGAATCAGCAGTGAAAGAGGCACCATGTAGACAGCTCCTGGAACATCTTAGTTAGGATCCAAATGCTGCCCCTGGTGGTTGTATTTAGATATTGGTTAAGAGCATTGAAACACAGAGGGCCAGATAATTCTTTTAAGTTTTCATTATATGGTGATAACAGAACTAGTCAACCAGATTCAGTGATACTATTAGGAGTGAGCACAACAAGAGATGGCACAAGCATGGATGCCACAAGCCATGAATCCCCTCAACAACCACTTTGGAAGACTGCAGAGTTGTACAAATCCTTTCTGCAGAGGATTTACCAAGTAGCACCCATATTCCTCCTTTGGTTTCCTTTAGCTTTCTTTTGGGGAGGAGGCTAGGGGAAGAGCTGCAAACAATACTAGACTTCTGGCCTCTTCTGCTGCTTTGCAGGCCCTCCTTCATGGGATTTTCAAGTCCAACTTGTAGCAGCATATTTGTGCGTATGGCAATTATGGCATTTACTGATAAGCTTAGCCTGGTCCTTTGAATTTTTCTGTCTACTCACCTGCTCCCTACTTGGCTGCTGGACCATAAAGTCACCATGCCTTATGGTCAAATAAATGACTGGCATTTTAGAATATAGGCCAGTCTTCCTGGCCTCAGTGTGACAGTATTTACAAACACACACACTGAATTCCTTGTAAATTCTTGCAGAAGATTAGAAAGCAAATGGATTCACTCTTCCTTTTCCTGATACAACTGTGGTCTTTTCTCTCCCCCGTTGCCCTGTTTTTCTCTCTGTAGCAAAAAGGCTAGAAGCATATCTAGATGAGGATGAGGACGAGGATGAAGTCGAGGACAACACACGGACGAGTCCTTCGCATTGCTCTTTGCCGCCTCTCTCCAGGTCAAGTTTCTTCCGCCGAAAATCGAGTGCATTTACGGCAAGCAAGTCACTGAGCTGCATGTTTCACAGCACCAGTACTGCAGGCATAAGACAACTGGCTTTCAGTAGCCCAATTGTAAGTGGTCCTCATATCTAAGTTGGCTTCAGACCTAAGTCTACTGAAGCTATTAGCTCACCTGCCATCACAACTTTGTTTGCTATTTATGCTCTAAAAAAGAGAAGAACGATGCCCAATGTATGTAACCCTTAGCTGCCTAGTCTTACAGCAGGAGTAGGGAACCTTTTTGGGCCATGGGCCGAATCCAATTTGGGAGCAACTCTTGAGGGTGTGTGTGCAATGCAGCCTTTGGAGGGGCATTTCAACCATTTAGAATTGGAGGGAAACTGCGGTCAGGAGTGAGGCCTGGGGAGCCCCAGAGGGACAGATTGGGTCTCCCGGAGGGATGAATTGGGTCTCCATGTCTGCAATTCCCCACTCCTCTCATATGTAGAGAGTTCTGGCCTGTTGCAGGTGACCAGGGGAGTGGCTGTTTACAAAGGTGCCCTATGTTATCCATCTGCAGTAATGAACAATGTTGTTGGGGAGGGGAGTTCCCCTCAGGCTCTCTATATGCTCTGAAAACCTGAACCTTCCCGTGCCATGTGTCTGTTTAAAGAGATCCTTCTTGACCACTGGCCTTGAAAGTAGAAGAATCTGATTGTCTTTTTTGTGTGTGTGGCTTGACCGACAGGAGACAGATCTTGTGCCAGACATGCAACTTGTGTCCAAATTCTGTCGGATCTCTTGGAAAAATTATACCATGCTTGACTCAGCAAAGCCTATGCCAGAGTTTGTATACATCAGCGAATTCTTCACTGCTCTTGCCATTTGCAACACAGTTGTTGTTTCCATTCCTGATCAACCACGTCGCAAGGTAACTATCCAAGATGTTTTGTAGCACACCTCTGTCTGCTACAGAAACAAAGCTCTTTTTGGTGCCCTGCAAGCTTGTTTGCACTGAGAAAAGAGAAACTCCCATTTGTAATGTTTAATGTTCCTTTTAGTTAAGCAGAACATTCTCCAGCTAACATACAAAGAATAACCTTTATTGAATAAGCCACGATACATACTAGCTCTCCTACAATACCAGTTGAATATCTTTATACAAAGCATTGTAACACTCAATCAAGTTAATTGATCCAATTAACACACCTATAATTACATCTTCCTTTTTTTCAATTTTCATACCCATGTCTTAGAGGTTTTCTCACTATTCTTCCTCTAGATGTAATTACTGGTTTCTCCTCCAGCTCCATCTTTTTTCTCCATTCTGTTCCATATTTACACTTCCACCACCTTTTTTCTCAATCTCCCTATCATGACTTTCTTCACACATCCTTTCCTCAGACCTTTGTAAGTCCTTTCTATTTCTCCTCTATACCCTTGCATCCTGAGTTTCCACCACATATGATCTAGGATTTTGACGAAGCTCAATTACTTTTGCTGGTTGCCATATTCCTTCTTTTTGAATAGTAACTCTTTCTCCCACATTTGGTGGTGGCAATAGCTTAGCCCCACGATCATAATAACTCTGCTTTTTCTGACTTTTTAAACTGTTCTTGCACACTACTATAGGAAACACCTTCTGGTTGCAGCAATGCTTTTGCTATAGGTAACCTTGTTCTCAACCATCTTCCCATTAGTAACTGTGCTGGAGACTGCTTATCTAACATAGGTGTATTTCTAAGATCTAACAGACCAAGATATATATCTGTATTATCCAAGCTACTCTTCTTCAAGATCTTCTTAACTGTTTGGATAGTTCTTTCAGCCATTCCATTTGATCTTGCACAATATGGACTAGAAGTGACCTGCACAAAATTCCATTTGTTCACAAACATTCTAAATTCCTTAGAGTTAAATTGAGGACCATTATCAGTTATTACAGTTTCAGATATAACATATCTAGCACATACAGATTTACAATGCATAACCACACATTTACTAGTTAACATTTCCAATACACAGACTTCCAAAATTTTTGAATAATATTCTACTATCAAAAAATACTATTTCCCATGAAACTCAAATAATTCTACTCCCAGTTTCTACCAGGGTCTTTCTGGTACTTCATGAGGCAACATTGGTTCCTTTCGATTATTATTCTTACAAGATTGTATTAATACTTCTATTTGCATACACATACCCAGCCGAAACATCATGTCTTGAGCTCTTCTCTTACTTAACTCAATTCCCAAATGACTTTCATTAATTAATTGCAATATTTCTTTCCTTAACTTTTGAGGCACAATCAACCTATAATTTTTAAATAATAACCCATCATACACAATTCTTCTCTATAATTCCAATATGATTTAAGCCTTCAAATACCTGTGCTTTCTTTTCTGGCCATCCTGACAAAATATCTGCTTTTAACTCTTGCAGAATATTATTTTCTGATGTTATTAATTTAAATTCCTTATATTTTGAATCAGAAATAGGTAAACAAGACATTAGCAAATTTATAGCAACCTCAGCTTCTTCAGTTTTAAAATTTTCTCCTGATGCCATATAAACTCATGATAATGCATCAGCTGTTTTCAACTCTTTACCAGGTTTATATTTTACATTCAAATGATATTTCTGTAATGTTAACAACCATCTCTAGATTTTTAGAGAAGCAGTGTATAATATTTTTTAAAAAAATAACTTCCAAGGGTTTATGATCAGTTTCAACAGTAATTTCTCTACCATATATATATTGATGGAATCTAGTACACCCAAATACAATAGCCAACATTTCTTTTTCTATTTGTGCATATGATTGCTGACACTCATTCATTGCCTTAGACGCATATGCCACTGGTAAACCTCCTTGCAGCAAAACTGTTCCTAATCCTGTACCACTAGCATCTGCTGATACAACTACAGTTTCATTAACACTATAATATCTTAACACAGGAGCTTTTGTTAATATCTGTTTTAATTCATTATATGCTTCCTCGTGAACCTTGGTACATTCAAACTCTACCTCCTGAGCTATAAGTTGTCTCAAATTAGTTGTCAATGTAGCAAGATTTGGAATAAAATTAGCCAAATAATTGACCATACCCAAAAATATCTGTAACTCCCTTTACTTTGAGGACTTGTCATTTCAACAATCACTTAAATTTTACCTCTATCAGGTTTTATTCCTTCTACAGTCAAAATATGTTCCAAGTATTTTATTTCATTCATAGAAATTTACATTTATCCTTATTCAATTTCAAATTCCTTAATCTACATCTTTGTAGAACTTGCCTAACCCTTTCATCATGTTCATGTTGTGACTTTCCCCATATCAATATAACACAAAACGCCATCTTTCAGTCACACAATGGGGGGAGGGGCAACATGTCGTGTAGCGGTTGATGCCACGCCGCTGCCAAAATAACACACAGTCAGTATGCTATTCCCCCCTCCATTGCCTAAAGTGTCGTCCAAATGCTGCCAATAGGTTCTTCCTTATTTTGAACTCTTGAAGAAAAAAACTGTGTCTCACATATGTAACATTTCTTTTAGGAACACATAATTCAAACTTACTCAGCAAAAATTGTAATTTGTGCCTATCTTCATCAACATCAAAATGGAAGGTATTGTATACTTCTCTTGCTTCTTCTCCTACTACATGCAAAAGTAAAGCAGCTTGAAGCTTCTCACTTTTCTTATCAGCTCCACTTGCAATACAATACAGTTCAAATCCTTGCTTCCACTTTCTCCAATTTTCAGCCACATTACCTTCAAATAAAAGTCTTTCTGGAAGCTTCAGCTGTTTCATTTGATCCTTTTAGATCACTCTTTCTGGCACTTCTGACACCATGTAATGTTTCACATTCCTTTTAGTTAAGCAGAACACTCTCCAGCCAGCATACAAAGAATAACCTTTATTGAGTAAGTCACGATACATACTAGCTCCCCTACAATACCAAGTGAATCTCATTGTAACGCTCAATCAAGTTAATTATTTATTTATTTTATTTATTTATTTATTGCATTTTTATACCACCCCATAGCCGAAGCTCTCTGGGCGGTTCACAAAAATTAAAACCATGAAATCATTTTAAAATATATAAAACAAGGCACAATCTAAAAACACAGAATAACATACAATATAAAAACACAACCAGAATAAAACTGAGCAGCAGGAATTAATACAGATTAAAATACAAATTTAAAACAGCAAGGATTAAAATTGAGTTAATTTAACTGTTAAAATACTGGGAGAATAAAAAGGTCTTCACCTGGCGACGAAAAGAGTACAAAGTAGGCGCCAATTAACACACCTACAATGGATTTCTACTCCATTGACTTGCTTGGGGAAAGAAACCATGATTTTGGTGGAACTGCATGGTACATGGAGTTCTTACCTAATGCACAGCCAGTAAAACTTAGACAAAAAGTTGACATGGAAACTTTCCATTTCTTTTAGAGAGTGATGTTTACATGGGGGAGATGTCTAAATCAGAATGATGGAGTGGGGTCTTTTTAACTAGTGGCCTGAGTATGAAGGACTACCCTCTGGGAATGTGGAGCCCGGTCAGCCCCCAGTGGACCAAGGAGTGTGGGCTGTGAAACAGGCAGGACTAGAACATAGATCACGCAACACTCCCAGTCACTGACTGCACACAAGAAGGACATATTCATTACCCTATTCTGAGACAATGATTGCATCCTTGAGGAGCTGTATGGCACTGCCTTTCTAGGGGATAAACTTTTTTTTATTTAAAGCGATACAAAAAAGTAATAATGAATACAAACAATCCCCTACAAAATAATATCCAACCAACAATTATATAATTATATCTAACCTAAAGAAAACAAGAAGAAAAAGTTTGGTTGATACAACTCTTAAGGGAGGAAAGTTTAATCAAAATAGGTAAAAATACAAAAATTAAAAAGAGGAAAAAGAAAAAAGAAGTAAAAAGAAAAAAAAGAAAAATCATAACTAAATTTACAATTAAACTAAATTATAAATGTGCTGTATTTCCTTCATTTTTCTTTACAATGTCCATATACTCAGAGCTGAAGCAGGCATACATTGTTGTACATCCGGTTGAGATGCATATTGAACTAATCTCCCCCATATAGCTTCAGTCGATGCTAACTCCGATTTCCTTTGGATTTGACGTAAGTCATAAGTTATTTTCTCAGATATTTCCACAGACCAAGTATTACAATACCATGCTGATAAATTCAAATTATCCAGTTTTTTCCACTGTTGCATAATTGTCTGCTGAGCAGCCGTCAACAAAAATGTTATTAAATCTTTACTTTTCAGTCCAATATTAAGTCCATTGTATATTGATAATAAAAACAATTCTGGATCATATACAATTGTTTCTCTAGTTATAATCATTATTTCTCTGAGTACTGATCTAACAGGATCTCTTTATATATGAACAAGACCACCAATAATGAAAATATATGCCTTTTATCTTGCAGCCTCTCCAACAAAGGGGACTGCAAGTTTTAGTAATGTGCTAATTGTACTGGTGTTCAATACCATCTATGCAGTATTTTCAAGGAGGTCTCCCAAATAAAGACTAATACTGATCTAAATGGTCTGGTGTTCCATATTTTACTCCATCTAGCTTCATCTATTTCTCTTTCAAAATCTCCTTCCCACACTTTCCTTAAGCCCTCCATTGTGCCCATCTGGGCATCTACTAATATAGCATAAACTAAAGAAACTATACCCTTCCCTCCTTCCCCTACCATTAACATTACTTGCTCTAATGCTGTTAAAGTTCTGAGCGCAGGTATCTTTGTGCTGGTGTCCCTAAGGAGATGGGATAGTTGAGCTTCTTGTAGCCATCCCAGGCCTAGTTCCCCTAAATCAACTCTAAGTTGTTCTATTGTTTTTGGTTTATCCTGGGTATAGAAATCTTTCAGTCGAAAATATCCCTTTTTTCCCTTTCAGAAACTTTAGTAACAATAGCTCTATCTAGCTTATCCAGATAACATTGTATTGGGGCAAGGGGGGACCACACTGGAGACAATTTAGATTGGCACTTTTTCCAAATTGTAAAGATAGTCTTGGTGTATGGGTTTTGGATATTGTTTAATTCCTTTGTTTTTATAGGTTGAACAGGTAATGCCCATAAGGGGCCTTTATTCAACATTTATTCTTCCAGGCATATCCAATTTTTAATTGCCTACATAATAATAAAATGAAGCTGCCATATTTGGAAAGCCTCATAATATATTGCTAGATGTGGAAGTCCCCAGCCTCCATTACCTGATTTTTTATAATATAATTTTAAAGCCAAGCTGGGTGCTTTTGCTTGAAAAACAAATGTATTAATTTGATTTTGCCACGACTTCAATATTGTTGGCTGGAGGAGGATAGGGAGAACCTGGAATAAAAATAAAAACCTAGGAATTAAAGACATTTGTATAGCTGCAATTCTCCCATGAATTGACAAATTCATTTTCTTCCATTTCTTCAAATCAGTAATCATATTTTTAATAAGGGGACCATAGTTTATTTTAAATGTTTTATTGGTTTTCCTAGGAATAAATATACCCAGGTATCTAAATGAAATTCGGCAAATTGGTGACCCTAGAATGGAACTAATATGATATTGATGATTAGGAAGCACATTATATGACATGATGGTAGTTTTTTCATAATTAACTTTTAAACCTGCCGCAAGTTTAAATTTTTCAAGTTCTTGCTTTAAATTAGAAGCTGACTGGTAAGGATCTCCCAACAAAATTATGTTGTCCACATACATGTTTATCACGTGCTCTTCCTGCCCTCTTCTATATCCAACAATACCTGGATGTTGACATATTATATGGCCAGTGGTTCCAAATAAAGGGCAAAAAACAAAGGTGACAAGGGGCATCCTTGTTTTGTTCCTTGTTCCAAGCTAATAAGTGGGGAACTTATGTTATTGGTTTGAACCGTTGCAGTATTAACGTTATATAATTTAGAAACCACAGATAAAAATTTAGTTCCCAGTTGATAGTAATTCAGGACTCTTAGTAGATATTGCCATTCCAGACAATCAAAGGCCTTAAATATATCAAGCGATATTAATGACAATGAATTATCTGTTTTGGTTGCATCATAAATAATATTTAAGACCCGTCGTATTGGGTCCGATATATGTCTTTGAGGAATAAATCCAGTCTGGTTAGTATGAATGAGGTTACCCACCAACTTGTTTAACCGATGGACTAGAACAGATGAAAAAAGTTTTTGATCCTGGTTTAATAATGTAATTGGATGGTAGGACCCTATTTTTGTATTATCTTTTCCAGGTTTAGGAATAACTATAATCCTGGATGTTTTCCAGGTATCTGTGGGGTCCACACTGTGCCCAATTTTGGAAAAGGACTGAGTAAGTTTAGGAATCAATATTGCTTTAAATTTTTTATTAAAAGAACTTCCAAATCCATCTGGACCAGGAGTTTTATTACGTTTTAAATGGTTAATAGCTTGCTCCACCTCCTCTATCGGTATATCTCCATTCAGCATTTTTGTTGATTTGCATTAATTGGGGTAATTCCACTTCTTTTCAAATATTTTTCTATAAGTTCTGCCCCTGGAGAAGTTGTTCGATAAAGCTGTGCATAGAAATCTGCAAATAAGGTGTTAATTTCCATCTGATCAAACGCTAAGGTACCATCATTCCTACTTATAGAATGAATTTTGGACTTTATTTGTCTCCTTTTAAGTGTATTGGCCAACATTTTAGAATGTTGCCAGAGGAATAATATTTTTGTTTTAAATATAGCAATGATTTAGCAATGCCTGTGGTATCTATACTTTCCAATTCTTTTCTTTTTACCTCTAAATCCTTAACTACTTTTATAGACCCAGTTTACTTATGTTTAAATTCCAGAGCTATTATATCTTTTAAAAAATCCCGCTTAATTGGGTCTATACGCTTTTTTGTTTTTACACTTTCAGCAATACAAGTTCCATGGATTGTAGCTTTCATGGCATCCCAAATTATCTTTGGTGCCATGTCCGGTTCCTCGTTTATCTTAAAATATTCCTCAATGGCTTTTTAATGATTAATATAGAAGATTGTCTAATTAAAAGAATGCTATCCAGACACCATATTGGATGGTATGAACTTTGAGGGTTTAATGACAAACCTGTTTCAACTACAGCATGATTGGAAACTACTCTGGGAAGAATATTTGATATTATAACGTTAGGAATCCATAACGGGGAAACCAAAATGTAATCTAGCCTGGAAAATTAATGAAACCTGGGTGGAAAATATGAGAAGTCTCTTACCCCTAGGTTTAAAAGTATCCAAGAGTAAATTAGGTGAAAACATTTCAACTAGGGGTGGGCACGCCCAAAATTATCGTATCATATCATTATTGGAAATCACTATAAAAAAATTCAGATCTGGTTATATCGGGGGGTTATCATACCGAATCGTATCGGATATGCAATAATTATCGGATATCCGATATTTATTTCGGATCCCTATTTTGCCCTATAAAGTTGCTTTTTGAGACAGAAAGGCCTATAACTTCTATATTTTCAAAGTTACAGACTTGAAATTTGGTCACAGTTATGGGGTATGTCTAAGTATGTGTATGAAATTTCAGAACAATCCCTCCAACCATGTATTTTATATGGTTTTTTAAAACATCGTTTGACTTCTGACAGCTCAGAATGACAGCTTGCCACGTGCATTCAGAGATCTGTCAAAAAAGGTGCATGATGTTTTAAAAATTCATATAAAATACAGGGGTGGAGGGATTGTTCTGAAATTTGGCACATATGTGTAGCACATCGAGTTTTCCCACTAAAAATAAAAATCTTCCCTCTGGTCCCTTTTTATCCTATCTACCTTCCAGTTTACATGCTTTGCTATAATAATAGCTACTCCTCTAGCATGGCTAGTCCTAATTGCTACATGCTGTGAACCAAAATATGGATGAGGTAAGAGTTTTTTCCCTGTCTCTCTTGCTTTAAATGTTTCCTGCAAAAAATCAATGGAGGGTTTACGGACCCAAAGGTGAGCCAAAGCTCTCCTTCTTTTGATCACATCCCCCCTTTAACGTTGAGAGTAATTAAATGTAGATCAACCATAATTATAACCAGTTGAGGTGTGGAATCTAAAATTCTCTGATTTTACATTTTGGAACATTGTTAACACAATTGTTATAAAAGTACTCATGGAAATGAAGTAGTCAGCACTAAATAAAATTCTGTGTTTCAAATTAACCCCTCCTTCCAAAAGAAAATCCCACCACCATAAAGATCCCCACCCAACCCTTCCCAACCCTCCCCCATCCCCCCGAGCCCAAGTTAACAGCTGTAAAGAAGAAGAAAGTCTTACAACTTGCGGTATAAGAAATATCTATTCCTGCCCCTCTGTGACTCGAAATCCTTGGGAGGCAGTTGAACAATTGCAGTATATCAAGTAAACATCTGATAAACCACATATTCGAATTTACTTAATTCCACCCTCTCACTGAGGTATTGTTATTATTGTGCCTAATTATACACATAAGCCCCTATATTTTAGGGTTTTAACCCTCTGCTTCTCATATCAGTTAATATAGTGGTTATACACATATGTGATTACTTGACTGAGAAGCAGGGGAAGGATTATACATCTGCAAGTACACAAACAAAAAAACACAAACAAACAGATAGACAGATAGACAAACAAACAGAAAACAAAAATTAAAAATCATCACTAGAAATATTGTCTTCTTAATTCTTTGTATAGTTCCATAGGAGAAAAAAGGTGCAATGGTCCAATGGTCAGGAAGTATAAGAGGCTTTTCCATTACTCAAAAATTCAGCAGGTCCATCTTCTTTTTCCCCCCTTGTACAGTTGTTAATTGCAGAGTTGTCCCTGAGGCCGAAGGTAGGACAGCTTTCTTAGATCCACGCTGGATTTTTTTTTGGGCTGCTTGCCAAAATCTTGAGCTGCATTTCCACCTTCTTCTGGGGAATCACTTTCTTTCCCAGCCTCCTCTTCAGATATTTCTTCAGTAGTAGTAGCCCCCTCTGCCATTTTGACACTCAACATGTGAGCAGCTTCTTCCACATTTCAAGCTATGAGCGTTCCAGTGTTTCTTGTAACCAACAATTTGAAAGGAAACTCCCATCTATATTTAATGCCCGCTTCCTGGAGTTGTAGTGTATAAGGACGAAGGATGTTATGCTTATTGGTATTTTAATGATGTATTGGTTTTATGTGCTTTTAATCAGTTTGTGTATTTTATGCTTGATGTTGTTCCCTGCCTTGATCCGGAGGGAGAGGCGGGTAATAAATAAATAAATATATTCTTATTCTTATTCTTATTATTCAAAGTTTTTGGAGAGAGATCTTGCAGCACCATTATCTTCTGATCTTTGTATGTTATATTTCTCTAGGAACGAAGTTTTTGCCATATTTCCTCTTTCTTGGTATAACGTGCAAATCATATTATAATATCTTGGGGGGGGGTAGCCCCCTCTTTAGGCCTGAACCTTGTTGCTCTGTGAGCACATTCAAAGTCATTTATATTAAGCTCCAAATCTGGGATAAGGGATTTAAACCAAGAGACAAGAAAGCTTTTTTATATCCTCCCGTTCCACCTGCTCCTGAAAAGATCTCAGGCGCAGGTTAAATCTTTGATCTTGATTCTGAATCTGTTCAACTGAGTCTTTAAGCTCAGCATTCTTTCTTTGACGTTCACTTGTGGCTTTAGAATGAGCGATTCCCAAGTCCATTGCTTTTGTAGCAGTTTCTGAGACATCATTAACCTGTAGTTTCACTCTATTAAGTTCTTTTTCAAAAGGGACTAGCAAAGCTTTGCATCTCTTTTCCATCACCGCCATGATAGACATTAGTTGCTTCTCAAACTCTGCCTTAAAATTCAAGGCCCCCTGCTGGTCAAGTTCAGCCTGCATCTTAGGGTCAATGTGAGTATCTGAATCTGAACCAGTGGCCATTTCCCCCCTTCTTCTCCAAATCTATTTTTGGAATCCTCCACAGTTGTTTTTAACTACTTAAAAAGGTACAGAACTCTCCTGTTTTTCTTCTAAATCAGATTCATATGCACCCCCCCCCCCCTTGATTCAAAATGATTTATTGCCACTGAAGCTGTTACAAAGGTTTAAAATACCTTTCGGCATTTGGGTCTTGCCAGTTGTTTATCTATTCTCCTACGGTGGTAAATAGGGGGAGCCGTATCAGTTTTAAATCACCGCGGAGTCCTTGACATTCTCCAGATGTTGTTAAGTACAAAAAAACAGTACTTACATATTTATAGCTTGCCTGCAGAAGTTTTTAGGGGGTTTTCCCGGCTTTCCATGATGGAGCTATGATTTAGTGCTGCCGATCTTCAGCCATCCTGGCCATGCCCCCCTAAGAGATAAACTAATTAATGTAACCAGACCTTCGTAGGTATGTGGTGGAAATCCTGTTGCCTGCTAAGTTTGCAAGTTGCTTTGAGGATAAAATCACTCCTATTTGCTCTGAAGCTGAAGCCATTATTGAAACAGTACATGTGGAGATGTCCAGAGCACCATCTGGTCTTGTTATATGAGTTATAATATAACCTCCACCCAAAGTGAATTAAATGCTTGACAGGGTGCGGTCAAACACCTAATGTTTTGAGCAGTGCCCATTCTGGCTTCCAGTTAGTGGGAGTGGTCCTATCCTCCTGGGAGGAAGTGTTTGTGCAGTCACTCTGAAAAAACTCACTCTGGGTCCAGAAAATTGTAACAACTATTGCCCAGTTGCTAGTGTTTGGACAATGTGCTGAAGAGGGTGGAGGCGGCTCAACTCCAGACTTCTGGGTGAATAGAATTATCTGGATCCATTTCAATATGAATTCAGGCCCAGGTTTGGCACCAAAACAGTCCTGGTTGCTCTGATGGATGAACGCTCAGCAGAGAGACACGAGGAATGTCTCTTGATTCTCTTCTACTTGATATCTCAGCAGTTAGCCAAGTAACCATGTCCAGTTAGCTGAGTAATGCTCAGGATCTAAAGTCTTGCCCCAACCATTGGGGGTGCCCCCCTCTAGACCACCCCACCCTGACCTGGCAGGACCCCATTTTCATAGAAAAGAACACTCCACCCCTTTTTGATCATTTTCTACAGGCCATGTCAAAGCTTGTCAGTTGACAAAGGAGAGCTTGTTTCAGCTTATTTTGATGTTTTAATTGTCTCTTCATTGCCTATTTATGACAATTGTTGATTTGTTATATTATATTGCGTTTGGTGTGATTGTATTTCTATCTTCTTTACATCACCCTGGTATCTGTAAGGGTGAATGGCAATCTAGAAATATTTCTAAGAAATAATTTTAAAAATCTGCTTTGCATCACAAGAGACCAGCATTATGGTTTTGCTCTAAACTCAAAATGTTTAAAAATACAAATCTTATATTCTGAATCAGAAAAAAACAATTACTAAAACCCTATTTTTTAAAACAGCTTAGACTAGAATGTTGCTCACAGAGAAAATCTGCTGAGCAGTTATCGAAAACTTGCTTAATCCTTAGTCTTCCGCTCTGCAATGGTGGCCATGTTTTTTGTGGGGTAGATTCCAGGCAGTCAAATTGTTGAAGAATTTTTCGTTCAAAAACCTGAATTGCCGGGTCGACCGGTCCTGGTGGTACAAAATTTGAAGGAATTCTGAATTTGGATTGTGACCCCAAAGCGATGTGATTCTGACCCTGGAAATAATGTTTAAGTTTGATATTACAGAAAAAACAATATAAATCAAATCTGGTGTGAACTGTATCATGTTTAGGATTGTGCCATTTTGATGGATACTGTCTGACAAATCATTATTCTTTTACAGAGGCGGTGGTCTTCAGTAGTCGGAATGCCTGTTTTACCCATGTTGGATATTAGACACATGTTACAGATGTTTTCATCAAGAAAAATTAGCCCTATGCCTGTTGAAACCACAACCTCAGGTGAAGAACCATCTGACTGCATCAAGAAACAACCAAAGCCTGCTCTTCATGTGACATTTCCAGCATCTCTGTCCAGCGAAACCACTTCGTCTTCTGAAGTCCCATCAACCATCATAGTATCTCGGCATGAAGAAATGAAGCCCTTTAGTTCCCTTGAGATTACTGAAGATGGCTTGTCCAGTGAATGCTCAAGTCCTCTTGAAAAAACTGAAGTTGGATTGTCCAGTAAACCATCAGTACCACCTGAGCTGTCTTATGAGGCGGAGAGTCCTGATGAAGCAGCACTAGTCCATGCTGCCAGGGCTTACCAATATATTTTGAAGGCTAGGAATCCTGAGCAAGTGACAGTAGACCTGGGTCCTCTGGGAATACAAAAATTTCAGCTGTTACACATCTTGCCTTTTGACTCTACCCGGAAACGAATGTCCGTAGTGGTCAAGCACCCAATTTTGAACCAGATCGTAGTGTACACAAAAGGGGCAGACTCTGTCATTATGGATTTACTAACAACTGAACCAGCAGGTATGGATGAAACCATTGTTTGACTTTCCAAAGGGACACTAAAAAAAAGTCTTTTGTCAAACTCATATTATCTGACTAATGGTGTAGGGAATATGAGACGTAGCCTTGTTCCACATGAATTCCAATATCCTTTAAAACTGGGATGGGCAAATTCTGGCCTGCAGCCCTAATCCATCCTGTGGAGGTTTGGGCTCTGTCCGCTTGCTCCCCTCACCAGGCCATGCTTCCTGTCCTAGAGGCTACCAAAGGCTTGGGGAAAGGGGAAAAGAAGAGAAGAGAAGAATCCTCATGTTGTCTCCAATCTCTTACTAAGCACGTCATTCCTCCTCCTAACTGAGAGTGCTACATGCCACAGGCTCAGGCGATGCCGGCAGGAGCTGGTCCAAGTGCTAGCTGAGGGCATTTCACTCCTGGTTCTTATGGGGAGAACAAGAAGTGGATGTCCACTGCGCAGTCAGGTGGAGTTTGCAGGCAGTGCTGTAAGCACTGGCCAAGTGCCCTTCACTTATCCTTCACCTTCCCATTCCTCAGAGAAAAGTCGAAAAACAAGCAAAGCCAGCTCTGCAGCCGACACACCTACTGCAAGAACATCAGCCGTTGCACCCTATGATGTCAGGGAGCATGATCTTCCTCCGTGATGTAGGCAGGATCTACACGTCGTCCTCGAAGCGCCCTCCCTGCGCCACAAGCTGCTTTGGAGCGCTGCACCTCGTCTAGTGTGGCTCAAGCCTCAGAGGCTCTGCCCGCGCTGCCGCAGCCGCCGCCATTTCATCCAGGCCGATCCCGGGGAGGGAGGAGGGAGGAGAGAGGGTTGTAAACAAAAGCCAGCGATTGGGAGAGGGATTTCCAATTGCTAGCTTTTGTTTACAACCCTCTCTCTTCCCTCCCCAGGACCGGCCTGGATGAAAGGGCGGCGGCGGCGTGGGCGTGGGCGTGGGCAGAACCTCCGAGGCTTGAGCCACACTAGACGAAGTGCAGAGCTCCAAAGCGGCTTGTGGTGCAGGGAGGGCGCATCGAGGACGTGGAGATCCAGCCATAGGGTGGTGCTGGTTCCCCAACCCTACTTAAAAACATAGTAACTCATATTACTGCCACATCAGAAAAAGCATTTTCAGTTCAGGCCCCGCACTGGTGAAACCATTCTTTTGACACATTTAAGCATGCTGTCAGATGGCTTTCATGTAGACATGCAACAGATCTCTCAAGGGAAAGTTATTTACCTCTGCTGAGTTTATTACTACTCTTGCTGGTTGAGAAAAGCTGCTAATTTGGTTCTTATTCCATTTTATGATGGTCTGGATTTTTTCAAAAAGTTTTGTTTTATATTTTGATGGCGTTCTCCAATTTGAGAATTCTTGTCAATTGAAAAGTGGAATATCAATCTTCCAATAAGTATAATTATTTATAACATTTTTATCCTGACCTTCCTCTAAAGAGGCTAAGTGTCAGGCACAGTTCCTGGCCCTTTATCTTCATACCTGCCCTGTGGGACAGGAAGATTAAGGACAGCAAGAAGACTGGCCCAGGAAGCTATCTGCCAGAGGGGGCTTTTGAACCTGGCTCTCCCTATGTCCATCTCTCTAGCCATTACGCCACACTGGCTTTCAGGAATGATAGGAGTAGAGCAGTCTTGATGGTGCTCATTATTTGTCTTTGGGTGACATCTTTCCAATAGAGCAGGCATGGGGAACCTCTGACCCATGAAACACAACAGATTATGGTGTTTTATTATGAACTCTGCATCACAGAGTGTCCTATAATCGCTGGTGTACGGTAAATGCATCATTCATTGTGAGGCACATTGATATAGCAAAGATTTCCAAATTCTGTACAAGTGTTAACTCCTATAATCAACCTTATTTTACTTCTAGTGTTGGAATAGTTCACACATTATGGAAGGTGTGATTATTTCTCTCAGGTTCATCTGAAACTGAGAACAGGTTGTTATTGTTTGTATTTTTGCAAATTAGCATAAGCACAATTTGATTATTTCCATAGCCACTCTTGAGTGGGCCCAAAACTAGTTTGTTCCACTGAAGTGTATAGCTGTGTAACTGATGGCTTCCATCTTTGGAAGGTGACTACACTCAAAACTCCCTCCAACAATTATTTGACCAAATCTGAGCCTCAGGTAGCCTTCTATCATGCCTTCATACAAATCTGTATTGTGTTCACTTGTAGAATACTGGTCACTACACCTCAAAAGGAATATTGACTAATGTATTATATTCATTTACCACCCTCTAACAAAAACATATCAGGGCAGTTCACGCAATGAAACAGGTTAAAGACTGCAAATGCAATAACAAAAATCTAAAATGCCTAGGAATAGAAAAAAGTCTTCACCTGGCAATGAATAGATAACAGTGTGGGGTCCATGTTAGCCTTCTTGAGGAGAGCATTCCATAAACAAGGTGCCACAACTGAGAAGGCCCTTTCTCTAGAAGCCATCTACGTAACTTCTTTTGGGAGAGACCCTGAGGAGGGTCTCTGAAGATAACATCAGGGCCCAGGCAGGTACATATGGGAGCAGATGTTCCTTTGCAGCAGGAAAAAGTGCAGAAAATGACAACTGAAAGGATCAAGTGGCTGGAGTAACTCCTTTGCGGGTGGGAAACAGACTACAGTGTTTGAGCTTTTTTAGCTTAGAAAAATATCAGCTGCGTGTGTGTATGTGGGAAGGGGGCACAGGTGATAGAGTTACATGAAATTATGCATGGCATGGAGAAAGTGGATGGCAAGAAGATTTTCTTCTTCACATCATTCATGAAGGGCAGAATCTAGCCAGATGTTTTCCTGATTAAATCTCATTGCAAAGTACAGGAGATGTGTGGGGTAACTTCCTGGTGTTGCACCCCATGGACCCAATCCATTCTAACTCTGCAACTGCTTACCCTTCATGACATCTCAGGTTGCTGCAAGGGCAGCCTCCACCTGGATAACCTCAACAGCCATTTCTTGAATCAGCCAGTGTGTGTTTTCTCAGAA
This sequence comes from Anniella stebbinsi, assembly GCA_029215795.1. Lineage (NCBI taxonomy): Eukaryota > Metazoa > Chordata > Lepidosauria > Squamata > Anniellidae > Anniella > Anniella stebbinsi. Next base: position 173,952,330 of record JARDYH010000004.1, on the reverse strand, counting down.
GACAATGTGTAATGTTAATTTTTTTAGAAAATTATATTTGTTTGAAATTGAAAACTTCTTTGCATTTCATTTTTTGAAGGTTGGATCCAGAGGTTCATGGGTGGAAGAGTTTTTCCCAATTTAGTGCAAGGTCTTTATTTGAGAAAAGAGAACTGACCTTCAGTATTTTGCTTCCATTAGGAAACGGTCTCCAAGATGTGTGCTTGACCTATGACCATGTTGTGCCAAGCGTTCTGCTAGATGTTGCAGTTCAGTTTGCAGAACAGCACCCCTGCCAGAATTTCTTTTGCTGGCATATCTCTGGATCCAATCCATAACCTTTTTGCAAAGTTCTTTTTACAAGATTTTAATCTTTTTTCAAAAATGATCCACATCTTTCGTATTTTATGTATATGTTTGTTAATTTATTTAAATCCAGTTACTGAAAAAATAGACCAGCAAAGGAAAAGAATAAAGAAAAGAACGCAGATACACTTAGATGAATATGCTACAAAAGGACTCCGCACTCTCTGCATGGCTATGAAGGTAATAATGAATTGCAGCGAATTCAGAACACAATGCTGTTTTACTCTCTGAAGAGGAGGATACTATTTGTATTAGACAGTTCTCTTTTTCCAAATTTAGTATATAGTTACCTGGACCCTGAATAATATATGTTACACTGCATAGTTCTCTTCGTAACACACATTACTGTTGCTTTATATAAAATATCCCACTTCTAATCCTTGCAGTATCATTCTCAATAAAACCCAGCTCAATTTGTGAGTGAAATGGGGCATCACAAAAATAAGGGAGTCATTTCTGTATATTGGGAGAACTCCACAAGAATGCAGAAGTTTATGCTGTAAATGTAGACAAACATTTCTCTTTCCCGCTCTCCATAAACCTCCACTCTAGCTAAATAGCATGTTCCACATTTGTAGCATTAAATCTGAGTCCTTTAGCCCTGAATAGCACAGCATGGCAAGATATTCAGGAGGAACTGAAAGGAGAAAGGCTGTTCTTTGCAGCTCTGAAGTTTCTCCTCCTTTAACTCCTCTGAACACGTGAATGCTCCTTTTCCAAACCGACTAGAGCCCTGATATGAGGATACACGGCATCGTTTTGTTGTGGTCCCCACTTGTTTCCTATTATTCTGGGTGACTTCTTTGATTTTAAAGGAACACCAAATAAAATAAATCCTGACCAATTACAAACTGCAATTTTTTAAGAAATAAATCAGCATTTTTCATTCAATCATATGAGAATGGGTAGATTACTTCAACGATTGGGACTTGTTTGTGATTTTAAAATGTTTTTTACATGTATTACTTTGGCCACCTTGTATTTTTGGTGATTTTGCAGATCCTGAGCAATGAGGACTATGAAGAGTGGCTGAAAGGCCATCATTTAGCAGAAAGCAGTATCGAAAACAGGGAACAGATGCTCCTTGAGTCTGCAATGAGGCTTGAGAACAACTTAACATTACTTGGTCAGTCAAAAAGAATACTATTGTTTACTAAACAATGATAAATATAGATGCAAATCTAATCAGTGTCAACAAAATCTGATTTCCCAAACGAATGTGTTTTTGCCATTTGCAGGGTTCATTTTTTTTGGTAGAAAAAGACAGGCATTGCTGTTTTTAATTGAACAATATAGACCTTCAGTAGTGTTCTGAACTTGATAACGTACATCCCAATCCTCATCTCACATTTTGGCAACTGGTGGCATAATGCCAGTATGATTGTTGCCAAACTCTCCTCCCCTTTCCTGAGCTTTTTGGCTTGGGGTGATGTAAACACATGGGTGCATCAGGGAGAGGAGGAATCATGCTCTGGCAAGAGAAGAACCAGTGAGAGTAGGGTGACCATATGGGAAGGAGGACAGGGCTCCTGTATCTTTAACAGTTGCATAGAAAAGGGAATTTCCTCACGTATCATTTGTATGCATGCAGCACCTGATGAAATTCCCTCTTCTTCACAACAGTTAATGCTGCAGGAGTCCTGCCCTCTTTTGTATCTGGTCACTCTAATATAGCTTCTGCAGCTTTAACTGTACAGGTTAAAGGTACAGGAACCTATC